>JBAMMX010000015.1:6968429-9395929 GCA_037126225.1 Dillenia turbinata
CCCCCTTGATTTTTCTTTAGGAACAACACAAATATAAGATAAATTTTTCATGTAAGAACAACACAAATATTCAAAACCCTAGATATTTTTCTCTCAAGGAAAACTTGAATCTCTCTCAAAATTCAACCTTCTAAGGCTCTATTGGAGGGTTTGTAGTTCAAATCTATGGGTGTTTGGAGAAATCAAATTTGGATGGAAAGAAGAAAGGGAGAGAGATAGCCGAGAGGGTGAGAAAATAAGGTGTTTGTGTGTTTGGGGTTCTTGGTTTTTTGGGTGAGAAAAGAAAAGGATGAGGGAGATGGGGAGGGGAGAGAGAATGAGTTGGTTCTTTTTCTTGACTTTCTTTTCCTTTTTTTTGTCGTTTTTGTTCGGTGTTTACAAAGTTGACTTACTAAATTGCAAACATGTTTTTTTTAGGCTTGTATCTGGCGAGCTGTCTTGTTCAAGATGCAAGTAGTCTTATAGACTCATAGTCTAAAAGCTCAAGTTGACTTGTCTTCGGGCAAGTTGACTTGCCTATGTGTAGGGGTAAGAATTCTGAGACGTGATCCCCTCAAGTCGACTTGGCATCTGCTCAAGTCGATTTAGTAACTTCTATACTTAATCAAAATCCAATTTCTGAGCTCTAAGTTGACTTATCATAAGGTAAGTCAACTTGTCATCACTTAATTGACCCAAAATAATTTTTAAATATCTTAAATCATCATCAAAACCTATTTTTCTCTCAATAAAAGTATATAAAGCCTTCGTTAATAAATTAAAATCAATTACAATTGGTTTCTCTTGATATTTTGTAAAAAAATAAAAAATTCAATAAAAATTTTTTAACATTGAATTTTTGGTGTCACAAGTTTCACCGAGATGTCCTAGTACCCTAATGACTAGAGGTGTCTATTGATGAGGTACTACACCACCTTGATTCCATCTTGGTCCTCTTCTAGTATTCCTCTTATTTTGGCCCCAATCATTTTTTGACTTATATTTATGCTTGGCTAACATCTATCTAACCCCATCCTCTGTGGACAATTTCAAAATTTTCAAGTTCTCTACACTCAAAACATACTTCTATCTTTTGATAACATTTGCCATTATATTTTTTTCCCTATAGTTTGACATGTAGGATTTGCTTCTGTGTTACCAAATCCTTATTGTGTTTGTTCGTCCTTTGATAAATGGAATTATCTACTCATTCTTGTGGTGGATAAATGATTTCATCAGTCTCCACATTTCTGGTTGATATTACTGCATTCTTATATTTTGTCATATAACCACCCCTCAACTTATCTCAAATCTTATATCTTAATCCTCCAATGAAACTTTTAGCCTTCTCTATTTTGATGATGATGTAAGAAGCAGCAAAGCAGCTGGTCCATCAAATATCCATTGATGCTACATTATTGATAAGTTCCTTTATTGTGAGATCAAGAAAGTAAGCTCTCATCATGTTTCGAAAATTAATTAACACATATTTACACTGTTTTTTTTTTTTTTTTGGAAAAGTTACGGGGAATTGGTTCTAAGACACTCGAGTGGTTAGTTCTAAAATTGAGGTTAAAAGAAAACTATTTCCTACCAAAAGTTTGCATCACCATCCAGTTGATTTATTGTCCACGCAACTTTAGCTTATTAGGATAAGTAAGAAGGTGATAAGATTTTTTTATTTCTGCAATCCACATTTACGCACCATGCGTCTGCTCCCCATGGAATTTAGTAGATTATGTTTGCTAAAATACCCAAAGAGGTTTAGAATCTGGATCTTTTTTAGCTCCGATAGTTCAGTTTACAATTGTATTTGATTTATTGTCATGTCTCGATCCTCAATCGAAGGCCATGAACAGCCGTTCATTACCACAGCCTCTTGCCTATCACACAACACATACCGAGACAGCATAGGAGCTAGCATCTTCACCTATTTAAAACTTGTTTATCCTCAAAATATAATTTCTCAACTAAAGAATTTAAAATGCAACACTTTGCCTCAATGCACCAATATATAACAATTTTGAGAGTTTCAATTTACATTTTATAATAACGTAATTACAGTCATCCCATAAATATACATGGTCATTCTATGGACCTCAAACATATATATTATCCAACTTCATCCATGAAAAAGATAGTTGGTCTCCTTTAACTTTTCGTCATCTCAAAAAAGTATGTCAAGTATGTCCAAAAGTCTCTCAAACCGTCTCCTGTAAATCTACATCTATTATCATAGAAAAGTGAGGGGTAAGTATTAAGAAAACTGGAGTGAGTGAGAGATCGACATTATGTTATCAATAATAGGTGTGAGCATGGAGTGTCAAAGCACATTTCAAACAGTAATCTTATAAATCAAGCATGGCACTTCCATATCTGAAGTCATATATCATACATCATAACATCAACATATATATCCATTAACGTTCCACAAAATCATTTACCAAGCTTGCCAATAAATATCCCCAACAATGCTCTACCATGACCAATAACGGGCGCATTGGGGGTTTTTCATATGCAAGTATAAAAACATTTAGCTCTCTACCCCAATATTGGCCATGGGCCCCACAGAGTGCTAGACAGTGGCGTCCACACGTCCTCCCCTTACGGTTCAGGCGGCTGGCAGGTGTCTATGTGCCTATTTATAATCCATCTTGTATAGAATCCCGCCGGAGCTAGACGGTGTGGTGTCACCATGTCCTCCCCGATTTCCAGTTCTTAGGCCGTACTTTCCATTGATATTTGGGGATACCTCCTGCAAAAGTATATCCGGAGACAATAGATGCCTCTACAAATGCCCTTCGTAGCTACGGTAATCCACCAAGGACATCGTCATATCATCACATCACATCACAAGTAGGCATCCAACCCACACATTTCAATTAAACCATTTCAAATTAGTGTGCCAATGCAATGGACGTATATAAATCATATCAAGTTTTCAAAGAATGGCACAATGTCATTTCAACACAATTCATAGATGCATATCATTTGAATCACTCATTTGAGACACTCCAACAATCACAAAAAGAAGTGTTTATAAAAGTTAGGCCAAATCTCATCCTTTCACACATGTCATAAAATATGTCATTTTGAATAGCTATAAAAACATAAATTTTGTTAAATCAACAACATAGCATCAAAGTTCTACTCACAGTATAAGAGAGGGTATGTCACTCCCTAAAATGTACCACGAAGTGTAAGAATTGTGCACTCCTTGCTCAGTTACCAAGCATGTCACTACAATGCAACACATAATATATATAAATAAAATTTGAAATCACTATGTTAAATTGTATTTTAATTTGTCCTTCATCTAGGATTAAGGCTAAGAGCATCATAGGTAAGCTTCAATGTGTACATATACTATTCCCTTTTTCATCATCGAATATGCAACTTCAAATGCTCATTTCCAAAGACTCACAATTCAGCCCGCAAATTTGAGGATTAAACATGTTTAAGATTCCAATCCCATTTTTCACGTTGTGCATTCCAAAATTCTTTAAAATGTGCATTTTCTCATATACGCATTCTCGGCCTCAATGTATCCTACACCTTTCGATCAATACAATACCACTCTAAACTACCAAAACCATCACTCTCACATTCTATCTATTTGTATACCCCAAACAGTCCGCAAGATTTCAGAATTTGGTATGCTCCAAGTCTCACCTCCTTTATACACAAAATAGCCCACATTCACATTACACGTTGTATAATTCATCCTTTAAAATTCAGCATGCTAATGTATCAATCGAACTTATCACTCATTCATAAGATTTTACATTCTACAATCCCTTCACATACACATACACATGCTCATACTCATTCCTTACATTCTAAGTTACTCATCAAATTAATACACATTTTATCACATCACCATAGCACACATATACTAACTATACATGCACACACACACACACACACACACACACATTTATCACACTTCTAAAATTTTACACACATTGTGACCCTTTCTCCTCACCATTCACTCCTCGGCTAGCATAAAAATGGCCTCACTTCAATCATCTTTAGTGCAGAAAATTTCTGCACATATTAAACCACATTCCTTGGCCTTTAAGTTAGTTTTCTTACACAACAACATCCATTTGGTTTCAGCCAACAAATACCCTGTTTTTCGCCAACAAGTACAATTCCATACTCATATCTCATTCAAATTTCTGCCCACCTGATTCACAAAAAATGCAGGACAAGTTTCCAACTCACTAATACACCTTTTTCCCACCATTTCAATCAACAATCATACACACATAATCATCCCTTTTCCACTTAAATTCTGCACACCTGATTCCCATTTGAAACTCCGTTCTCAACTCCAACACATTGCATTCTCTAAATTCTTCGCTTAACACAAGTCTGAATTTTTCTGCACATATTCGTCATGGTTCACTTGGGTTCCTCCTAGACTTTAGGTTATAAAAACATGCTAAAACTATCACATTAACACATTCATACAAGGGTTTCAAATTTCAGCAAAGTGTAAAATTTTATTTACCTTAAATTTGGATGTTTCAAGCCCAACCAAGATTTCTCTTCATAAGATCTCCATCTCTCCCTTGCCTCTAGCTCTCGGTCAACAAAAGTTCACCAAGTTATCCTCCTTCTTTTGACTCCAAAACAAAGTATGTTATATTAGGGTTTGAGGGAAATGAATCTACACAAAAATCTCAAAGTGTTGTATGAAGAAATCATACCTTTCTTCAATGGGGTTGCTTACGGCTCCCTTTGAAATCTACTATGCAAACTCCTCCTTTTGTTTTAATTTTTGGATATGTTGTAATTGGTCTTGTGAGGAAGTGATTTATGTAAAAATATTTGGGTAGTGTTGTAAAAGATTTGTGAGTTTCCCTGCTATCTACCTCACAGTTCTTACCCGAAAAGTGGAGAGAGCTTTTGCATTCTTAAGCATTTGAACACTGTTTTTTGTTTTGGAGAAGAATGCTAAGTGTTAAACTTAGTTAAAGTGGCTCCACTTAATCCTAGCCATTAATTATTTTCAAAATCCATTCTAAGCCATTGGATTATGTGGTCACAACAAGGATTTCTCTCTCTCTCCACAAAGATCTCACGGTTTAACTCTCCCATGATCTCTCCTCTTACTACATACCTCGTATGTCTTCATTAATTGTGTCTCCCACCAATCAAAATCCAAAAGGCTCACAAATTTTGATCTAAATTCCCATCAAATCCTCACCATTGGTTTTGTTCTCGAGAAAACACACACTTCCACACCATGAATAGTATTTTGTCTCCTTCTTCTTAATCCCATGGTCCAAATTAATTCATCTTACTTCAATTCAATCTCTACCTTGGGATTTACTTCTCAAATGTGAGACAATTCCTTCTTTCCTCACTTCATATCCGGCTACCTCACCATCCACTCTCTACACTTTTTATTTGGTCTAGGTTTGGAGAAGAGAATATGTAAAATTTTTGCTTCAATCTCAACCATTGATTATCTCAAGATTCCTTTCTCTCCATTGGATCATTTTGCACCAAACTATAATTCATTTTCTCTCAGTTCTTCAATTCAATAATTAAAATCTAATTATAACCCAATCAAAGATTCCAACTATCTATTCACATCACAATTTCATTAGTTACTTATTTCTTAATATTTTTCTTTCTTTTAATTTCTTATTAATTTCAAATGAATCCCTTGACTTATAAAAACTTTCAATTGACCTCGAAAAATTTTCTAATTTCACATTAGACCCAAAACCTCATTTTAGGCTTAACTTAATTTATCCCACGTCAAAACGTGGTCATTTTACCTTACCGAGTCACATTCGACCCAATTGGGGTTTGAGCGGTGATTTTTCGGGAAATTTGTGATTTAGCTCTACGAAGTAAGATCTATCCAAATTTGAGATTCTTATACACTCTAGAGTTATTATTATTATTGGACTATCGGTGGTTATTTCAGAAATTTTGAATTGCCGACGATTGAGCCGAAATTTTCGGGAATTATTTTAGTGGAAAAATTTCTTAGTAGATTTTCTATATAGAAATATGAGTAATATCATATGTAAGATGAAAAGGAGTATAATAATGAGTACACCGAGGTATCAATGTTACATATATCATCACTTGTCTCCTTGTTTCCATCATCTGCCTTACTATATCTTGTGAATTAAAGGCTAGGACTAGGAGAAGCATTAGTCTATGGTCCAGCGCCCCACTTTTTCACCATCAGTCTCATCTTGTACTCTCACAAGATTTGTTAAGTGCCATTCATAGATTATTAATCATAAATATATTAGTCAAATTATGCATATGTGACCTATGATAATATCCCTTTCTAAACCTAGTTCTCTTAACTTTTACTTCTTCTCACCAAAGATGATAACGTAGGGGTTGGTTACCAATTATAACTACATGCCTTTTGGAATCACTACCCTATCATATATAGACAAACTATAGAAAAAACACAACTCATTTATTTGATAGGCAAACTTTTTATACATTGCCCACAAACCCAACCATTATTAAAGGATTCAAACTTATAGATGGCTAATATTTACACAGACAAAACTCACTGACATAGTTTGGGTATTTGTAGTCCAATCTTGGGGTATTCTATCACACGGTGGTTGTACAAAAGTTTGTTCCTGATTGGACACGACAATAAAGTCCTCTAGTTATAACACATAAGATGTGGTGCTAATTATTTATTGCACATTCCCATATGCATATTCTAACCTCCCGATCACTTAGGGAAAGAGAAAGAATAGGTAAGTCATGGTGATGTAGTAAGAATTAAGACAACACGAGAAACTTAGATATTTTTCAGATTCAAACATCTCTAGCATTACATATTTTATGCAAATGTCTATTATACAAACAAAAGATCACAATTAGATAAAGCATGTGGGAAATAGATAACATCTTGAATCAGAATTAATTAGTAGTTATGTTGCATTTCCCATTATATAACTTGATTTTGTAAACTTGTGTGCGTATTACTCCAAGCATAAGGTAATACAGCTTGTAAACTTGTGTTTGTACTACCCCAACCATAAGGGAATAAATTGATAAACAAAAAGCTAATCTAGAAATTAACCAAAACAAATTTATCTCAAAAATGTGATAACATGATAATCAGAGATATTAGACCATGTAATCTCTGAAAATTAAATAAAATGCATAGAAATATAATCCAAGAGTTAACCAAAATTAATTATCTAAAAAATGTGATAACTCGATATAAAATTCATGACCATTCTGCATAAATTATATTAGATACAGATGCACTTGTCATCCAGTTAAAAGTGCAATTAACACTACAAAAGACATGTCCAATCCAAACAGACAAAAATTGTCTACCTAAAATCATCAGCAGAACCTTCTTCGATGGATGGACCTCTAGTTAGTGATACACCAGTTTGGATAGGTCTATCCTGATGGTTTTGGTCACTGTTGGTGTATGTCTTAGGTGGATATTGATAGTTAGAAAAGCGTTTGTAAAAGTTGCCTTTTATCATTAGTTGCCACATGTTAGGAAAAATTATTGCCTTTTATCATCAGTTAACACAGGTGTTAGAAAAAGTTACTACCTTTTATTATCAATTTGAAAAGCATTGGTAAAAGTTACTACCTTTTATTGTCGGTTACTATGTATTAGAAAATGTTACTATCTTTTATTGTTGGCTACCATGTGTTAGACAATATTACTATCTTTTTTCATCAGTTACCACAACTATTTGAAAATGTTATTGCCATTTATTATCAATCATCACATGTGTTAGAAAAAGTTATTGTCTTTTATCGTCGGTTTAAGAAGTAAAGGTTTTAAAACAAAACCAACAAACATTTTTTGTATACAAAATTCTTAGATCTAAATTGGGTTATAATCACTTATCTCTTTCTAATGATTGGGTATTCTAGGTCAAGAAGATATTACAAAGTTGGATCGTCTCTTATTGTTCACAATTCAAATGCCATGGTGGTAATAATCAACCCTTTTTGAAAACCCTCTCTTACTTGTGGCATAAGAAGAAGTTCTTCTTCTTTCTCTCTCTAGAAAAATGGGTTCTTTCACAATAAATGCCCCCTTCCCCTACTTAAATTTTCTTACTCATGTCCTTTTTTATTAAAAAAAAAGGAAGTGCATCCCTTTTTTTAAAAAAACTCACCCTATGTTTTCCAAAATCTCCCACTCACATATGAGGGCTAGATTCACACACAACGTAATCATTACAATCGAATACCAATTTCATATTGACTAGTGGATCGTGTGACCTACAAGAATACTAAGAGCTTTAGGGTTATACACCGGTTAAGGATATATAGTAACTCATTGTTAATATGGTGATGAAGATATCATATCTCGCTATACTCTAAATTTCTTTTTACTCAACACAAGCAATGTATTTCTCATCCCTCAAAACAGTATAAGAGCATATTTGACTCAAATCCAATCATGTATTCAGAATTACATCTCTAAACCCTAAGTCATAGATATAATTGACCGATCTATAAATACACAATCATGTGTCGGTCAAAGACAGTCTTCATTCTGTATTACTAACTTTCAACTTTATCTTAGCTATGCCAAACCGAATCATTCATGGTTTCTTAATGACATACTAAAGTAGTAACACTAAAATAAAATCTTGAGAAACGGATGAAAGTTCTAGGTTGAAGTTAAATATAAACCTTTGAGTTTCATACACTAAGATGAAAAGGAATGAACTATCTCATTACGCATATGGTCACATAAGCACACATGGTATGAAACACGTACTACGATACTTTTTCTTCCCATTTGGAAGCGTATGTCTTCTTTTCTAAAACTAACACATCGTAAAGGTCTTAGTCCGAGTGTACATAACATTTTACTTGAGTTTTCCTTCTTACAAGTCCTCTAAACACTTACAACATCAAGGAAAACTCACACTTGATGATTACACAAGTTCAATAGATCGTGGAGAATCTATTTTGATTATTATATATGTATACATAATTGGTAATCTCACGTTAGTCCATTATATATATGTTAATCCATATATATGTTAATCCAATATAAATTAACACTGTCTTATCTTTACATGTCATATGGACATTAGAGGCGATTGCTCATATGAGAGAGCCAATCTCCAAACTTATCCGACATACTTTTAAATGTAAACATAAGAATTTTGAATACAAAAACAAAATTCAAATGTCAACTAATATAAGTATTATATCATATATATCCGGCATATGATTATAATTACAATTATAATACAGGTACGAATACTATCATGACCTATGCAAACCCATGTTATTTAACATGTCTCACAAATATGTCTTTAAGTATTGACTTTATAAAAGAACAAGCCACCACCAAATGTATGCTCATATACTTTAGTGTCACTTCTCTCTTTTTAATCATATCTATGTTAAGATTGAATTTTGTGTCTATTGTTTAGTTTTGCCATTATATTCGGAGTCTCTAGCATAAACAATAGGTAGTAGTTGTTATAATCAATAGTCACGGCTTCTTGAACTGTGCCTTGAAGTACTCCCAAATATTGTAAAATCAACTTAACCAAATTTTTTCTTAAACTACAAAAGCATAGGCAACAAATTATACTTCCATTATAGAAAGTAATTCACAAATTTGTTTCTTACTTCTCTACAAGATGGTACTATCATTGAGTAAGAAAATATAGCCAGAGGTAAATTTACGCACATCTAAATCACTCCCTAATTAGAATTCGCGTATCTTTTCAATACAATATCTTTTCCTTAATAACAAAAGAAATAATCTGCAATTCTATTCAAGTATCCCAATATCCTTTTCACAGCAATCCAGTCACTCTTCCTTAGATTGGACAAATACTTATGCATATGTCAGGACAAATACACATCATAACGTACTTCAAGCTCCCAACTATGCTAAAATATGATAATCCAGACATTTCATCTATTCATTTTTGCGGCATATATCATTGCTTGAACTATCGCCTATAGTTAGATGAGTATCAATGGGTTTGCAGTTTTTAACTTGCATCGTTCTAAAGTCTTTTCATTATAAAACTCTTGAGATAATCCCAATAATCTTTTGAAACAATCTTTTTGAGTTTTGGTCTCCAATTTGCTTCACCCATGTCCTTCATCTTAAAATTGGAAGACAACCATTTCCACATCTGAAGGACATACTCCTTATTATTCAGGACCAAAATATGTCCTCGATATATAGGGATAGAATTACAAACTTATCATTGGATTTCTCAACATAGACACATTAGTCTTCGTCTATCATGACAAAATCATAAGAGATCACAAGTTTATAAAATCTCAAATACCATTGTCTTGAAAATTGTTTAAACCAATAAATTGATCTAGTCAATTTACATACTCTGTCTTCCTAACCTCTAATGACAAAACCCTCTGGTTCTGCCATATAAACTTATAAACTTATTCGTCAAGTTCTCTATTGAGAAAGGCAATCTTCACGTCCATCTGATGTAATTTTAAATCTGATTTGGCCACTATTGCCAACAATAGGTAAATGAAGGTAAATCTTACAAACGAAAAAAGATTTCCTCATAATCAATACTCTTTTAATGAGTGTAACCTTTTTGTTACCAATCAAATCTTATTCCACTCAATAATTTCATTTGCCCTACACTTTGTTTTGAGAACCCATTTGCTCTAATAACCTTATGCCTTAGTAGAAGTTCAACTAATTCCTAAAAACGATTAGACATCATTGACTCCAATTCTTTCTTCAATTGTTTTTATCCACTCATCCTTAGCAAGAAAAGATAAAGCCTCATTTATATTTTTAAACTCTTCTTCATCTTCTGGAGAATAATAAATATGTGTCATTCAATCTCAAAATGATGCTTGGGCACCACTTTCCTAATATTCTTTTGAGTTTATAATTCAGTCAAATCGCTAGAATTCAAATCCCTTCCACTGGGATCAACATCATTCTAACGATCCACTATGAGTAGAGCCATTTTCTGAATTAACTAATTCAGACTAAAGGCCCTATGTCCTTCACGTCATCTCTATTAGAAAATGTATTCTCCATAAATGTGACATTTTGTGATTCAATTTCTGCTACAGTACCATCTTCTCATTCATCAATGAACACCTAACCTTTAGACTACTCAAAGTATCTTATAAAGATACTATTACTTCCACGGGAACCCAATTTTCCTAAATTTATTGAAAATATCTTAATTACAGATGACCGATCTCCAAGATCTAAGATCACTCAGACACGACCTTTTACCAGTCTAAAGTTTATATAATGCATTGGTACTAACTTTTGAAGGCACTTTATACAAAATGTAGGCCGTAGTCAACAAGTCATCTCCTCAAAAGGAAATCAACAAGTTAACATACACCATCATAGATCTTGTCATATCCAACAATGTCATATTTCTTCTTGTTGTAATACCACTATGCTGAGATGTATAAAAAATGGTCAAATGTCAGATTATACCTCTTTCATTACTCAGATCCTTAAATTGATCTGATAAATATTCACGTCCTCTATTCATTCGTAAGACCCTTCATCATTCTATCTATTTAATTCTCTATATCGCTCATATAATATCTAAAGCACTCAAATGCTTCAGATTTGTGAGAAATCAAATAGACATGGCCTAAAGGTATGAAATTATCTATAAATGTGATGAAAAACAAAGCTCCATATCTAGCCTTCACATTTATTATACCATAAATATCCGAATGGACTAGCAGTAATAGAAATTCAACCTGTATGACTTTTCTAAATAGTTTTTTTGTCATTTTTGTCGACAAGACTATGTGTACATGTTGCCAAATCAACTTTTGTGAGTGAACCCACTCTCACTAGTTGGTCCGTCCACTGTCCTATATAACCCAAGTCTAGCATGCCATATCACATTATCAATATTTCCAAAATCATGAAACCATTTACAAAGCCGTCCAAAACCAATATATATGTTATTCAAATATACATCAGCCTTATCACTCTGATTTTTGATATTAGCCAAGTTTCGAAAGAATAAGAATGATTTTAAATTTCGTTAAATTTCGACACGCAAAGAACGTCATACAAAATTAGGGATTCGACCACTTAGTAACTTCAATTTACAAGTGATAACCCCACTAATGTTCACTCTTACATTATTCTCCACATAGGTCCCTTTCCCCTACGAGAAGGCACTTCAACAAAAATCCCACAAATATCTCTCAATCTATTTTAATATCTGGAGTTATTCTTTTGTGACCAGTCCTCAATCTCTTTTTTCTCTTCTCTATTCTGTTCCCTCCAGCTTAGAAACCGAAAAGCTCTCTTAGAATTAAACTCTACAAAAAAGTGTCCCCATGGTCCTTATAGCTTTAAACTACTCATCCTCAAGCTCAATGTGGCAAGCAACATCCGAGAAATTTTCGCACTATCATTGTGGATCAAATTGAATTTCAAGTACTCCTACTTAGCCGGGATGGGATTTGATCAGGTTTGGGGTTTCTTGTCGTCGAAAAGGACATGACCAGTTGACTTCTATTCTCTAATCGTATTAGACATGACCTTTGACTACTGTTTGATACTGTGTCCACTTCGCTTTTATTCGATATCAAATTTTATGGTCATTCGTCGAAGATAAGTCATTGGTACCTCTATATTTCTTCTCTTTGAGGTATACCCAAATGACATGAACAATCAAATATTGCTTACACTCGAGGATCATGCCATCAATCATAAAGCTAATTAGGATCATTCAAGCAGTGGAATCTATACTTTTGCACACCTAGTAAGCATCTTGTTCTCTCTCATGTGGGGCAACATTGCTCACATATGTGTCCTACGTAACATGGTTGATGCCTTGTAAGAGATCGTATTCTTTCAACACATATCATATTTTATGGCATCATATCTCACGACCATCACCATTTAATTTATCACTCCTATTTAAGCCCACAATAATGGATTTCGATGTTATGGTTTGGGCTTCCAAGAGGGTGGACACACATACTAATATTGATATCATACACACAATTTTGTACTTTAAAATTAATATTCAAGATAGATCAATATCAGGTATAGAATCAAAAGTTTACTAGGTTCTCAATCATCATCTATGGTCCTATTGTATCACCATCACAAATTTAATTTAAATCTACAAAATTCAATAGGGTTTTGGTGAGAATTACTCAAATTCTTTCAACTGAAATCCTCTCAGTTAAATACACAAAGTATTTAAATAATATTACAATTTTGGATGAAAACTACTTAATTCTACCAATCTAAATTTTTTATTTAAATACACAATATTTAAATAATGTTTCAATTTTGAATAAGAGTTATTTAAATTCTACCAAACCAAAACCTTATTCAAGAGACCCTAGTCTTCTTTTGTATACATGATTATGTTAAAAAAAAAAAAAAAAGCAAGTATATCCATTTATATTCTCAATAGAAACTTTATATTAAAAAACTTAAAAGTTTCACTTGTACACGATCATGATTCTAACAAACAATAACAACACGCAAAAGAAAACATATAAATGAATTATCTTATTCAGGACAAATCCATTCGAGATATCATATTTAAAATTCTCTTAGATAACCTATCTCTAGGAATAAATCTCCTTATAGTATATGGAGAACTATTTTCACTTTGAGATAGTTTTTTCTTCATTTTGATATCTATGTTCTTGAATTTCCACTTTTCTATTAATAATTGTCTCACAATGTCAAGAATCATGTGCTCGTTCTTGGCAAGCAACTCATCAATCATGTTAACCCAATAAGGAGGTAGGAAATTTCTCAATATATACATATCATACCCCCTAAAAGGCATGACCTAGTTGAATAAGTTCCAAGTATTTCTCTTCTATGATCTCCAAATGATCCGATAAAGTATGACATGGGTCCATTCTATAAGTCAACATTTGATCCAATTTCATCAAAAGTTTTGGATTTCTCAAATCTCTTTCCCTCCCCAGGAGATCTAGAAGATCTCCAAGAATAGAAGTCCGATTATCACATTTTCTTGCTAATGAGAACAATATTAGGTTAGACACGTAGTCAACCATAATATTATAATAAATCTCAAAAATATTTGTTTCAAATAATATGCTCATTTCTAAATAATTTTATATTGAAAAAATAAAATTTTCACACATAAAAAACAAGCATATTAAAAAAGTGTAAAAAATTTACTCTTAGGTAGCCAAAATCAAGAAAATAATTTTTTAGACTCAAACAAAAGTTTTTAGAATTTTTGAGCTGAAAATGATTTTTATATAATTTTTTAATAATTTATTGATTTAAAAATAAAAAAATATATATATTTTTCAAGTCTAAAAAATAAATTAAAATTTATAGAAAAATCTAAATAATAAAATATTTATTTCAATGAAAATTCCAACCAAAACAGACACCCCACGTGCCCCATGCATTGCTGGGAGGTGTTGTCTAGTTTGGACACACACCCACTCTCCCTGGCTAGCACATACATGTCACGCGCCGCCTTCTCGACGACGGATGACTCTGAAATTTTGGCTATCACCCCCCATTCCGATACCTCTGAGTTCAATGGTGGTTTCAGTTCTTAAATTAGACACCTTTAGCCTTGGGAGTGGGCTTCACGCACCATGGCTGAGTGTGGAAATGGTTCTCAGCACTATTCATCTTCTTCCTCCTGGTATGACATTTTTGTAATTCGAATCCATTTTCAAAATGTCATATCTCTTTTAATTCTTAATCATTTTTCACATTCTTTTTATGGTTGGAAAGCATTTTTTGAGAGTAATCTGACAATATAAATTTTAAATCATGAAATATAGTATTTTAAAAATTATGAGTACATTAAGTTTTGGCTAGCTTTTATAATATCTCTAAATGTACTCATTGGATGCATGCCAAATATTGCAGATTTCATCTTTATGTAATAAGCGTCCTATTGTGTAAAATTAAGAGGATTTCATTTGATCTATGTCAAGTTGCCATTAACAAACCTTCAAGACTATTCTTGGCATTTTTATTTTTAATACCCAAACGAGATAGGAAACAACTCATATGACTCTGATACCAATGAAGGTTTTAAAACAAAACCAACAAATATTTTTCACATACAAAATTCTAGAATGATTGGCTTTGAATCATTTACCTCTTTCTGACAATCGGATATTCTAGGCCGAGGAAGATGTTACAAATCGAATCGCCTCCCATTTTCACAATCCAAATTCCACGACAGTAATGATCAACTTATTTCAAGACCCTCTCTTACTTGGGACATAAGAAAAAAATTCTTTCTTCTTTCTCACTCCAGAAAAAAATGGGTTCTCTCTTATTTGAATGCACCCCCTTCCCTTACTTAAATTTTCTTGTTCACGTCCTTTTTTATTCAAAAAAAAGAAGTGCATCCTATTTTTTTTTTTGAAAACATTAGAGAGAGAGGGGAGTTGAGGGGGTAGTTATTCCCATAACCACTCCCTCCATCACTTAAATTCAAACAAATTGGAAACGGTTAGGTCTACCCACATGGGCAGACCCCCCATTCTTTCCAACAAAAAGTGTTAATAAAAGTTACTACTTTTAATTATCGGTTACCACATGTGTTAGGAAATGTTACTTTTTTTTATTATCGGTTACCACAATTGTTAGAAAATGTTACTAACATTTATCATTGGTTACCAATTGTGTTAGGAAGTATTACTGGCTTTTATCATCAGTTACCATAAGTGTTATGAAATATTATTGCATTTTATTGTCGCTTACCATAAGTGTTAGGAAAAGTTACTATCTTTTATCATTGATTAGAAAAGTGTTAGAAAAAGTTATTGTCTTTTTTGTTGGTTACCACATATGTTAGTATAAGTTACTGTTTTGTATCGCCAGTTATCACAAATGTTAGGAAATGTTACTACCTTTTATCATCGGTTATCACAAGTGTTAGGAAAATGTACTACCTTTTATCGTCAATTACTGCAAGTGAGGAAAATTACTGAATTTTATCAATCGATTCACGATAGTGTTAGAAAATGTTACTGCATTTTATCATTGGTTAGCACAAGTGATAGGAAAATTTATTGCCTTTTATCATCGGTTGACACATGATATCAATAGTAATGATTTTTTTAAGATGGTATAGATTTAATTACTAAGAGACTAAAAAATAAAGAAATTATAAAAATAATATAAACATAATAAGAATTGTATTAATATGCAAGAATGATTTATAAGGATCATATTAACATACAAGAATGATTAATACATTAATTTGTAAGTAGAACGATGGATATATAAAAGACCAAAAAAAAGAGATTGCATGTCCCACAACTACATGTCTTCTGAGATACTAAAACCAAAGATGTTCACTTCGATCACAAAAAATGTTACTATCACAATTTGGAGATAATCCCAACATCAAAACAAGATAATTCTAAAACTACACAGATAACTGGATAATAGTGACCAATTTCATGCACAATCCTTTACATCAATCTATTTATAAAAACCAGTAGTGAAATAAAAAACCTAACAATACAAATAATGATGGTTGGCTTCTATGTGCACTCCCAGCATCTAATATTGGACAAACCTAACAATACAAATAATTTGAATTATTATTCAAAAACAAATGTGAAATTAGTCAAATTATGCTAAAATCCAGAGAAATGAAATTCATACCTGAACATTAGCAATAAGCCTTGCTTTATTAAGTAGGTTCATCAATTCATGTTACTGTCCACTATCCACTTCCAACATGCATAGCAATATGCATAAGAACATTACTCACCAAATTAGTAAGAATGTGATTTTGTTCCATTAATCATTCCATCATAACAGTCATATTTTCGTCCTCAAGTCTAGTTGGATGCATAAATTTATGTTATGATGGAATTCTAACCTTCCCCACATATCTGATATTCCCCCTGAAATTAGGCCCTTTAACTTTAGATACAATGTCAGTTCCCTAATACAAATTTGAATTTTTTACTTGCCTTTCTTCACTGCCAGTAGACTCTATTCCACTCTTTATCATTGCTTATAAGAAGTAAAGTGAATCAAAGCTCAATGTCCCATAAATATATCAATTAGAATTACATGAAAAATAATCATCCATACTACAAATTCTGATACTTTCGTAGAAACTAAACTGTCATTTGATCGTGTTCTACTTGTAATATAAAGCTTAGCTCTACAAAACTTCATTTAATCATATTGTATCATCTGTAATGATAAAAATAAATAAAATATGAATTCTTTATACCTTTCATATATGAGCTTGGTAAATGACTTCGATCCTAAACAATATGGATCAATCAACTTTGTACAATATTCTGAATTTCTTTTATTAATTTCCTAGTATAGAGAAAAAAGAACTAGAACAACAATTGGATAACATTATAGAATACTAATAAGAAAAATTGGTAAGTTGTACCTTTTCTTTATCACTCAACCCAAAAGTAACAAGCTCCCTATACTAATTTGGATTAACCCTTTCATCTTTCATTCTCTTGATATTTTCATATATTCCAAGTGAATCATCAAACCACTTTGATTTCAGGGTATTTTTAAAACTCTTCCATTTGTCACATAAGTTTCCAATAACCTATTTCTTAGTATCATCTTTGAGAGATTTGAAAGTAATCTTTGACAACAATTAGAATAAAAGAAATATATAAAGAATAAAATTAGATATATTAACCTCTCATCCATGCTATTAAGTAATAAAACTAGATACCTATACAATCTTCCACATGTCATCTTTATACTCTATTTGCATGTCATCCCAAGTTATATAGTATATTAGAGTAATTGAATGCACTCTGACTATAGAGTTAAGGAATCTAGTAAAGTTCATACCATCGATTCCTATTGGTAGACTTAATTCATTTATTTCAACCATCGTGCATTTTCCTTCTTTAAAGTCCCAAGCAACTTGATAGTGCATTGGGCCTTTATGTTTCTTGACAACTGCTCAAAATAAAAAATTAAAAACGAATAATTACTTGATAGCTTTTTAATATTAAATCTCAAATTAAAATGATTAGTTTATTTTTAAACTTGGGGTAACATCTTGGTATGATTGAGTTTCTTCAAACTGAACTTGTTTTTGGGATGGCTGTGATTCTTTGTGGTTAGCTATAATACTCATCCGTCATTTAGTTTGTCCTATATTTATAGTTGGAAAAATTTTAAATCTTTTAAATACCTATTCTCCGCACAGCCTAGTAGAACCCAACATAATAGAGTAACTTTTTTATGGAAAAAAATGCGATTACTTTTTGATAAAACTTTGCAAAGTCATTTTTTGTCTTGCAAATTTTTTGTATCTAAATATATGTTATAGAGAACTTAAGTGATAGCTTTCGATGGGTCCAGGGGCAAAACATATACCTGACTGATTGTATAGATTTCAAGAGAATGAAAACTTTTGATTTTTGGTTGAAAATATATTTGATTGAGTGAGAGTTTTCAATAGATCTGAGAGATTTTAGGGGAATGAGGCTGAAAATATGTTTGGTTGAATTATAACTTTTGATAGATTTTAAGAGTTTGGAGGGGAGGAGAGCATTCGAGGGAATGAGAGTTTTAATGATTTCAAGGGAATGATTTAAAATATATTTGAATTTAATTATTTGACCGTCTTATTTTCACAAACAAATTTTTAAAACTTGCCATTTATTCAGTCTTTTGTCTCTTTATAAATTTTTCTCCCCTTTTTTCTACACTTTTACACTTTATTCGCCTATTTTTTCATTACACACTTTTTTTCCACGCTTTTAGTCATTACCCGCCTTATTCTTAATTTCTCACATTTTCTACACTTTTAGTCATTACCCATCTTATTCTTAATTTCTCACATTTTCCACACTTTTAAGCATCACCAGCCACATGTCTTTCCATATCATCACGATTATTGTGCGTTATTTAGATTGTTCAAAAGATCACCACTTTTACCATGCATTATACCTATATTACTACATTTTATGCAATTTCTATGACTTGCTACCGTCCTTTATAGATAAATCAATACATATCATTAATATCACTACATAGTCCCAGTCACATAAAGTTGCAATATTTAACCATCAACAAAATCGATAGCATATTATGCTTCGTATATAAAAGAAACCTAGAGGGATGAATAGGTTTAATTAAATTATTTTGGCACTAGTTGTGGATTTAAGTAGAATCCAGAGAGTCGTCCTTAAAACAAAGAAAATAAGTATGAAGTTTGTAGAGGAATATAAAGATGTGAGTGAACCACAGGTGCTCACAATTGGCCTCTAGAGTACTACTGGCTGATCGCTTGTGCTTGCGGTCAGCCACATGAGTGCACTGCACTCTCACAGTTAACCATGCAAGTACCCATGGTCGGCCAAGCAAGCACACAAGGTGCTCACGGTAGATTGCACTTGGGAGCGCAGTCGGCCGCGCGAGCACACAAGGCGCTTGTGGTTGACCGTTTGTGCTTTGCACGTCAGCCACTGAGCCTTTGCAGTTTAGCTATTTGGGATTGATATTATTAGCTTAATTGAAATCCAATTTATTAGATTATTTCCAGACTATTTTCGATTCTAGTTTTCATTTAAATTTTTATCGTCAAAATCTAATTTTATCAATAGTATAAATAAGAAAAAAAATCACAATTGTTATCATACTTTATAGCTGTATTACAACATATCGTGCACTTGTTAACACTTGATACCATGCGTTATAGTAATATCACTTCATATCATGTACTTATTACCATGCATTATAGTCATATCACTACATATCATGCACCGAATAAAATAGAAAAGATATCAATGATTGCATAATATGTAAAATTACAAAATCTTATTACATTTCATATGTATATGCATCCCATTCTACTCTATCAACCCCATCATCATCATTCATATATGTTAATACATCTGCTCTATCTTCATTAACATTAATTTGAACCCACACCTGGTTGTCTAAGGGTGGGTTAATTTCTGAATTCAGACGTGATTCGTTGTTTCATCACCCTTGTCAAATTCATCTCTAACTTTGATATGTTTTACAACAAACCATCCTTTATGCCTTTCATCAGCTATACAAAATACATTCTTTGCTTGAGATGCCAATACATAATGATCATCCAATAAACTAGCACCCATATGATTCAGATAAGAGAAATGAGTAAGTGTTGAGCCAAATCTGTCCTTCTTGCATCCTCGATGTAGGTCGACCTAATCTTACTGAAATAACACAAATGTATATATTCTATTATAGTTTACTTGAATGATTCATTTTAACATTCCATAATAATTAACTTTACCTTTAATGGGTCTTTTATCCCTCGCACTTGCATAAGTAATATCATCCACTGCTACCATAACTCCTGAATTCTGAGTTTGAAGGCACTTCTTACGATCTTTTACATGGAATCGATATTCATTTATTACATACCCATTGTAATTTCTACCCAATGGATTTGGTCCACAAGTAATCCATTTAACTTCATTTGTAATCTCTCTAGGGCATTTGGATTCGTAACCTGAAAAAGAAATTATGTAAATAGAAGAAATTAATAATACTAAAAGCATTGACTATTGATATACTTACACGATTGCTAAACCAAATACTGAAGTCTTTACTATGAAGTCTGTCAATTTGAAATGTATTTAACTTCTTCCCATGATTTGTTCTTAGAAAATGTTGCATATGTTTCCTTCATACAAAACAATACATATATATTATTGTATAATATTAGAGTTTAATATTCATAAATATTAATATAACAATGTATACTTACACTCTAAATAAGGCAATTGAGTCACTATTACATAGTATATATCTATGGCATTACTATAATAATTTCTCATCAAGATGAATTTGAGATGTTCTTTTTCCTTTTTGTCTCTTAACAAATCTGCATATTCTTATTTCCAAAGGCCTTTTAATAGTTCTTAAAGTGGACTTATCTTCGCCTAATGCAATTTGATTGTCTTCATTCCATAATGGATGATTGAATCTTGTTTCAACCAGAACAACAAACACTCGTTTTCTATATACCCTTCTGTGATTGAACCTTCAGGTCGTGTTCTATTACGTACATAGGATTTGAATTGAAGCAAGTATCTACATATACATATATATACATTGTATTACATATAATAGATACATAGCAAATCTCACTTGTGTGTATGATTGTTAAATAAAATAAACATGATTGTTAAATAAATGATCATATAAAATAAACCTTTTAACTGGATATATCCACCAATATGTCATTGGTCCTCCAATTCTTGCTTCACATGTCAAGTGCATGATCAAGTGTATCATGGTCGTGAAAAAAAATGAAAGAGGGAAAATCTTTTCAAACTCGCACATAATTTGCGGAATCAATGCCTCCAATTGCTCAAATTCTCGTAGACCAAGTACCCTTAAGCAAAGACATTTAAAAATTTGTGAACTTTAATGAAAACAGAGTTGACACTATCAGGCAGTGATTCACGAATTAGTATGGGAGCAAACTCTTGCATTAAAATATAATAATCATAACCGTTTAGACCTATTAGTTTTTACCGTGCGCTTGCATGGCTGACTTGCAAAGCACAAGTAGTCAAACTTAAAATAATAAAATAGAATATTAAAAAAATTAATAATAATAATTTTGTTCTTTTTCAAGTGTACACATGCACAAGCATTTTTTATCATTCAAATCTTTTTCTCTTTCTTTACATGATTACAAAACCATATAACTTAAAAAAAAAAAAAAAAAAAAAAAAAAAAAAAACAAAACTCTCATTTCTCCTCACAAAATTCAAACATCACCTTAGCAATACAACTCACCTCTCCCTCTCTCCCTCTCTCTCTCTCTCTCCCCTCACATGCTCACTCCAAAACCCTTCCACATCTTACTTCTACAATTTTAATAATCTTCAACCACCTCATAAATAATACACAACATAAAATCCTTGTCTATTTTGGCACATAGTCCTCGCATTTTCACGTCACTTCACCTAAAGCTTCTGCCACTTATCATAAAGATTCTGCATATCAAGAACGATTTTCAATATAACACAAATCTCTCATTCAACACATTTCAAACCCAATCCTCTCTTTCTCTCTGCCACATCCCATATAATTTCTCTCTTAAAATTCAACCATCTAATAATCAACATCACACTCTCTTGTTCACTTCTTGTGGCACACACCTCAACAAATAACCATATCAATTCAATCTGCGTCTGAGTTTCTGCACAATTGTAACCCCATCTCACTTATTCACTCTAGAAAATCTTTACAAAATCTATACAATAACACACAAAATAAAAAATTTTCTCATCACTTTCTCTCTCTCATGTGATATTGTGTTCTCGATTTTTAAACAAGTTCAATCACGCCCTTTCTTTCTATCACAAACTCTCTTCTTCAAAAAACTTCCTCTCTTCTCAAGCTTTCAATAAAGCTCAATCATCTTCCTCTCAACAGCCACAAAACTTCTTATTTAAATTACCCCAAAAACTAGAAAGGGCAAAGAAGTTACAACTGAATCTACACAAAAATATAATGTGAAAGACTTCCCATTCTTTGAGAAAAGTAAGATCTTTGATAAATTTTTCAGTGATAGTAACATCACACACGGTCGATTGATAGACTCAGAGTTTCTCCAGAAGATAGGTTTTAAGTATGTAGGATATTTACATCAAATCTACCCCAACTGGATTCTCTATCCTAGTAAGAAGATCTATAAAAAGGCTATTAAACTTTTCTATAATAATATAGAAGTAGTTGATGATGAGGAGGAGTCCGAAATAGTAGACCACGATTCACATATAGTGATTGACGATCAAGCATGCTCGTGTGCTTTTGAAACATATTTAACGTCAAAGAATTAAAGTAAATCCTACATAGGGATATAGGGATGGTGGACTTGATTGGGATGATTACGATCAATGTGCAGAATTTTTGTAAACAGAATTAATAGACAATGTTATGGTTATATTTGATGACCATACTCTAGAGGAGGTTAGTACACATGCCATGGACCTAAGATTCCATGAAAGAATCCTACACTTTTTGATCACTCATGCCATTACATATTGGGGAGGAAATTATGCATACATCACAAGAAAGGATTTCTGGCTTATGGCATGTATTATGTAAAGAAAAAATCCAAGTTTGCATTTCCTAATCCCTTATTTCATAATAGCCACACAAGTCCCAAAGGGTCCAAATCTGTCATGCTAGTGTGGTCACTGGCATTTTAAGTAGCCTGGGGATTAGCTTACAAACGGAAAATAAGGTAGAGCTAAGTATGAAAAATAATAAAAATGCCATGTCCTTACGTAGAGATAATTGGATTTGTGAAAATGGTATTTGGATCAATCCAAAGAAAAGAGATAGAGCTAAAGAACATGTCCAGCAAGAACATAGGTAAAAAGGACGGAGCAAGGAGGCTAGGGATTGGAGGTTATAGATGATATCAACCCAAGGATCCTCTTATTTCGACCATAGATGGAATAAATGTTTTGAGCACATGGATACAATGCAAGTAAAATTTATAGATAGGATTGCTCGTCTTGATTGTTAAGTAAACAAGAATTTTGATAATATGAACTATAGAATCCAAGGGCTTGAAAGGGACTTGGGAGATGTTAAAAGAGACATAGAAGATATTAAAAGAAATTTAGGTGAATTTACGAAGTACACTAACAACAATCTGGGTGAATTTTGGAGAGAAACTAGAGAGACTCACCAAGACTTGCACTACAGGCTAACGCACATAGCCAATGATCAGAAAATCATCCCTGGTTTTGCACTTAGTGTCAAAAACAATGTGATTGTACTTGACCACTCTCCTTTCCAACCTCGACCTCGAGCTCCAACACCTAATCCATTCTCGGTACAAGCTTCCTCTCAAAACCATTTTAGTATTTATGCTGCCGTAGCTACTTCCTCTACATCTAGTCCTCATCTATGCCTACCATGGCCCTTGCACTATGTCCATCTCCTTTAACAGTGGTGCTCTACCTCTACCATCTCCAGCAACTTTGCTACCTCCAACAAAGAGAAGAGAAAAGCTAAATTTAGACCAAAAGTTCAAAATACATGATCCTGCATGTACTTAGGTCCATTCTTCTTTCATGATCTATATGTGTAATGTTTTGATGATGTCTTCTATCTTTTCTAATCTCAAACTTTGTATGTGTTTTGTGTACTACTCGAAATACATAATTCTCTAAAATTCTATATTTTTGTAACCCATTGCTCACGTGACTGACCGCGCTTTGGCACGATCTACCACAAGCAAATGTGTGTTCACGCGGCCGACCACATGCGCTTGTGCGGTCTACCACGAGCGCCTTGTGCACTTGTGTGGCTAACCAGGTGCATTTGCGTGGTCAACCATGAGCACACAGTGCGCACTCAAGCAGCTGACTGCGAGCACATGCAATCAACCAGTAGTGCTCCAGCGGCCAACCCCACACAGGCAGTTGACCTGCAGTGCTCAAGCGGCTGTCTGCGAGGTCAAACGGTCAGCTTGCTATGCTCAAGTGGTTGACTGCCGTGCTCAAACAATCTATTGTTAAGATTACAATGCACATGCCAACTGAGAAAAGCCAAAGGCTAACTTGTATTATTTATTTCACTCTCTCTAGAAGTAATATGTACAATAATTTTTCAAATTGTATATTATAAAATTATTTTATTAATCAAAATTGGTAACATGTAACCTCAAGTCAAATGGAAATAATAATTCAAATCTATTTAAATTTAAAGTCAACATTTATCTCCTGTGTTAATATTCAAAGCATTTTGAATTTTCTACAAACAGAATTTGCTTACCCAAAAGTTGCTTTAAAAACATGTAACTTTAATGAGAAACAGCCAAAACAACAATGAGGAGTAGAGGCAAAAACATTTAATAAGCAGTAGTTAGAAGCCTTAATTGAAGAAGTTTCAATGTTAAAACTCACCTATTGCTCAACGGAGCTCTTTGACAAACAAAACAAAAATGAATTTACTATGCAATCAATACTCAATTTTTTTCCTAAGTTGAAATTGATTTAAGTCCATAGATAGTCACATCTGAGGATCAAAACCTCATTATTAGTATCATTAATTCTTTTTGTACAACATTTTAGAAGACTGGTAAGATATTCACGTTCTTGGGTCTAGATAGAGAAAGTGATAACCTGCTTGTTTTACAATAATGCGGATGTTAGTAGTTTTTGCATCTAGTTTGGATACCAACCAAATGAGCCAGCAAAGCAGCTATGATATTTCCATGGTTGAGAGTTGTTTGTCTAAAAAACCACTTGGATTCTAGTTTCAATTGTACAACCTAGTGAATTTATAGTAACCCTCACTTTAACATTACATACTTTAGCATTAATATAAATTTCTATTGTGTTTCCATAATAGGTTTCCATCCCCATCATTTTCAAAAAAACACTTGCTTTGTTATGCTTTTCATTTGGACAAGCAAATCACGTACCTCCTCAACTCAAGTTCTCACTTTAGAGGCACTAAAGATGACCAATTGCAAACTTCGATGGTAATTGCTTAATATATTTAAACATCAAATATTGTCTAACTATAATCCATAATATTTCAATTAATTTATCTTACAGAAGGAGTGCACTGAGAGGACTTATGGAAATTCACTGCATATCTTCGAAATTATGCCTGTTGAAGTTCCACAGCAAGCTAACATGTAAGTAATTCATACTCAATCTTTCATAAATATACCAACACCTAAAATACATGATCAAAATGATATAAAATAATTTCTACATATCAGGGATGATTGCGGAATATTCATTATGAGGTTTTTGGAGATATGGAACCAAGGATGTCCATAAGTCCTCCAACTCAGGAGGTATGTTATTGGAAACCATTGTCATTATTGTATTGATTTTCACCTTATGTTATCCTTATGCTCTTTGTATTGTAATTACTAATGGTTTCAAATATGATTATTTCATAACATTAATTTATTGAGGAAAGAATATTTCCTCACACTTCTAAAATCAAAACATAATGCAGTCTGTCCTAAGATCATGTCCACGATGGAGGAGATGCAGGAAAGAAACAAAAACAAAAACAAAAACAAAAACAAAACCAAAGTTTGAATGAGGGCAACAGAACATTGTGAAAAAAAAATCATCTTATCCCTTGAGAAGTAAAACTAATTCACCGTGATGTTCCAGGATTCATGTAATGTACGTTAACAATCTTATTCGAAATAGTTTTTTTTTTTTAACTTATTAGAAACAATAAGAATTTATATTAATAATCTTATTATAATGAGTAAAATTTTTACCATTATGCATAGTATTACCATACTTTACCACATGTTACTATAATGTATAATAACCATACATTTATACATAGGGTTACAGTTGTCACGCCCCAACCCTTAAGTTGAGCACGCAACAACCATCGTGTTACCCCGACATACGTGTAATCCCTACTCGTACACCCAGATAGCGCAAAACATTTATCAATATCCAATAATTTTCAAAATAATGTAACCATCAAAAATAATTTTGCATGCATTCATCACACAATCAAGGATCGACCCGATCTGTCCCTATTCAAGTATGCATGCATTTTGGCCAACCAGACCTTTCAAACAGTTCCCAACATTTACATAAAATTCTCATAGTCAAAATATACTCAAAATTCACCATATAACTTAAATGTCCCAATGAAAGCAATAATTTTTGCAAAAGAAAATTTTTAAGTAAAAATCAAACAAAATTCCATATTATCCAAGTAAAGATGTTACCAATACTTGCCCAAAGAGAAATAAAGCAAATATCAATCAAATTCAAATATATAGAGAGAGAAAGAGATGTACAAAATTTCCATTCCATGGTTCATATAATCTAGATTCCCAAAATAATCTCACAATTTTTACCTATCGAGATTTAGCAAAAATAACTTCTTCGATTGGCTTAAAATGATGTCTCCAACTTAAGTTTCATTTGAAAAATTTAGAAAAGATTAGAGAGTATTATAAATATTCAATAAATGGAGTTTAATAGCATGAATATGAACGACGGGTGAGGGTGGTGGTACTAAAACATGTATGACAAATATATATTTCAAGAGGATAAATAAAAATATGTATATAAAATGGAAATTCAATTAAAATTCGCTACGACTCATTTGTTTCAATCAATAAATGATTTAAACTTCTATTTCCATATTTTTGGAGTTTGTCAAAACCTCTTTCCTACCAATGGCCGTTAGTGGGATCTGTTAAGGGATTTTTCACAATTTTCATAACATCCTCTATCCTTGGCATTAGCCCGGAATTATTTTCGTGGGGTGCTACCACGTCATCCAGCCAACTTGAGCGGCTCTCCATCCCGCCTCCTCCAAGCCACTAATTTTAATCAATTCAGCCGTACTCACGCCGCCCCGATAGCTTGGTCCGTGATAACACTTAAACAATAGTCCTTCTCCCAGCACCATGTTACCAAAATTCAATTTGTCATACAATCATCCTCATTTACAAAATAGAGCATTATTCACATTTCACAATAAATATTTAAATGTAACATGGTGCAAATAATTCAATATTCAAGCTCAAGAGTCATGGATTTATCATAATTTTATTTCAGGCACACCACAATCACAAAGTAATGAAAAACCATTTCAAATTCATTTGAGAATTCAATTTATAAATCATAATTGAAATCAATTTTCTCATTCATATGCAATATAGTCATCCACTCACCTCTTGGGAGGGTATTCACTTCCAATTCTATAATTTAATTCAATGCAATCCCTTTTCAAATTCCAATTGGTTGTCCTAAACCAATAATTACAAATTTAATATCAATTTATAATTATTTCTAGGGTTTATAGATTTTTCCTAATTTTTCACAAACCCTAATTTCTCACATTCATGAATGTAGATTCTATTTCCATCATTTGCACATCACTTATACCTTTATACAATTTTTATTCCATTTTTTTCCCTAATTTTATCATTCTCCATTTCTAGGGTTTTGATCTTCAAATGAAATTTCTCAAATCACAATAATACAATTAAATATAATAATAAGGAAGTTAAACCCAAGATTAGGGAGGAAAAATTATCTTAATTTGGGAGTTGGATTAGATTTTGCAGGCTGGGTTTCAAAACTTTAGCTTTTCTCCTTCGAAGAGCAACCCCAAATTTCCTTCAATCCTCCTATCCTTGAGTTTGATTGAAGTTTTAGACACTTGGTGGGGTGATTTAATAAAGGTATAACTTGATTTCTTGAGAGAAAAATCAAGAGCGAGGGAGAGAGAGGTGAGAACACAGAGAGAAAGGGAGAGTGAATGTTGAGAGAGAAATGAAGGAGAAAATTAAATGAAAAGGGGTTAGTTCATCTCTATTAATTGTGGAGGTGAAATTACAGTTTTACACCTCATGGTTTTCAAGTTTTATTTGTGCTTAGAGGGCATTTTGGTCATTTCATAATTCCATCGAGTGCACAAGTCAATTTCCTTACTCCACAAATTGATTTATGTGTGTGTCCATTTGAGGGACCAAATCAACTTGCTAACAAGGTAAATTGACTCAATTCTACAAAACTGAGTCAATTCCCTTATTGCCAAGTTAATTCATGTTTGCCAAGCCTCAGAAGTCCTTCTGAAATGCTAGGTGAATCGATTTGCAATTCAAGCAAATCAATTCACAATTTCACAACTGAATCGATTTGTAATGGGGACAAATCGACTTGTGGTAATCAAGCCTCAGAAGTCATGCCTGCAGAGAAGCAGAATCGACTCATCTCCTCGAAAAATCGACTTCCCTTCCTTATCTCCTCATGCGAATCGATTCGTCTCCCTTTGGAAAATTGACTTCCCTCCCTTTCTTCCTCATGCAAATCGACTTGCCCCATTACATGAGTCGATTTCCTTCCTCATTGTCTCCATACAAATCGATTCATTACTTTGATGAGTTGAGTTGTCATGTTCAGTCCTTATAGCTTTGTTTCTGCACACTAAGAAATCGATTCACTTCAATTGTGAGTCAATTTCTCCCCTTTTTTTTTTGTTTTCCAAGTAAAAGTAAAATTTGTAAATTGCAATTTCATACCCTCAAATTTTTAAATATTGCATTCTAAAAACAAAAATAAATTAAAATACGATTTCTCCCTATATTTTATAATAAATTAAAGAAAAAATTTCTAACACCGAATTTTTGGTGTTACAACATTTAACCCCTTAAAAATAAATTTCGTCCTTAAAATTTCAAAACACAAATTTATATATAAAAAAGGGTGGGTATTGTTGCTGTATTGATTCTTCAATCTCCCAAGTCTGTTCTTCTACTTGGCTGTTTCTCCACAGCACTTTTACCATAAGGATTTGCTTATTTCTCAATTGCTTGAGTTGTTGATCAAGAATTTGTACTGTCTGTACCTTGAAACTCAAGTTTGGATTCAATTCTATTGGAAGAGTTTCTAATACGTGTTAGGGATCTAATAAATATTTCTTCAATATATAGACATGAAATATATCATGAATTTTCTCCAAATCCGAAGGTAATTCTAGCCGATAGGCTACCTCTCCTATCCTCTCGAGGATCTTGAAAAGCCCAATGTAGCAAGGGTTCAA
The DNA here is from genome assembly GCA_037126225.1 of Dillenia turbinata. NCBI lineage: Eukaryota > Viridiplantae > Streptophyta > Magnoliopsida > Dilleniales > Dilleniaceae > Dillenia > Dillenia turbinata. The sequence goes on from JBAMMX010000015.1 coordinate 6,997,975, forward strand.
TTTGCTTCATTTCCGGATTCGAATTACACCCTTCCAAAGTGAAATCTTCAAGAAAACTATGTCTTTGACCTCGAATTCCAGAGGTCATCTTCTTTTGTCAACATAGCTCTTTGGACTATTTTGAGCTGCCTTCATCCTTACTTGAATCACCTTCACCTTTTCCATAGTTGCCTCAATTAGCTCCACACTTTCGATCTTTCGCTCTCCAACTTTATCCTATAACAAAGGTGTTCAGCATTTCCTTCCGTAAAGCGCTTCATAGGGAGGTATCACAATATTAGCTTCATAACTATTATTATAAGCAAATTCAACTAATGAGAGGTGCCTATCCTAGCTTACTTGAAAGCCCATAACACATACTCTCAGCATGTCTTAATGTCTGAATTGTACACTCTGACTGTCCATCTATTTGTTGATGAAATGCAGTGCTGAATTTAACTTGGTGCCCAAGACCTCTTGTAACTTAGGTCAAAATTGGGGCATGAATCGGCGATCATGATCTAATACAATCGACACTGGAACCCCATGGAGTCAGACAATCTCATCAATATACAGTTTAGCTAAGCTCTCCAAAGAGTAAGTATTCTGGATTGGAAGGAAATATGTTGATTTAATAAGCCTAAAAACTATCACCTAAATAGCATCGTGACGGCTAGGAGTACATGACAATCCCACCGTGAAATTTATGGTAGTGTACTCCTATTTCTATTCGAGTATAGGCAATAATTGAAGTGTTCCTGCCGCCTCTGATATACAGCTTTGATTTATTGGCACACAAGGAATCTTGCTACAAATTTGGCTATTTCCTGCTTCAATCCCGACTACCAATAAGGTTTTTTTATGGTTCTGTACATCTTAATGATTCTAGGCTGTATAGCATAAGTCGAAAAATATACCTCTTCAAGTATAGCTCTTCAAAGCTCATCATTCTTGGGAACACAAATCCGTTTTCCATATACCACCATGTTATCCTCCCGAATATGGAAATCACCACTTTCACCCTTACGAACCTTTTCCACTATCCCCTTTAGCTTCTCATCAGTAGCTTAGAGCTCCTTGATATGATTCACTAAGGTTAGTCGTACCTCGAATTTGGCCAACAGCACACCATGTGCATCATTAGCTAGTTTAATGATAAAGGTTAAAAAAAAGAAAAAAAAAGAAACATGATAACAAAAAAATAGAAAAAAAGATGATGATTTGCGGCTTAGAGCATCCGCCACCACATTCGCTTTACTTGGGTGATAATCAATCACCAGGTCATAGTCCTTGATTAACCCCAACCACCTTCTTTGTCTTAAATTGAGTTCCTTTTGAGTGAGTTAAGTACTTAAGACTCTTGTGGTCGGTAAAGATTCTGTATATGGCTCCATATAAGTAATACTGCCAAATCTTCAAGATGAAAATAATGGTAGCTAGTTTTAGATCATGAGTAGGGTAATTCAATTCATGCTTTTTTAACTATGTAGAAGCATAGGCGATAACTCTATCACCTTGCATTAAAACACATCCTAACCCTTATTTGCTGACGTCACTATAAACCACATCGTACTACCACCAGTAAAAAGAGCAAGTATGGGAGCAAACTTGAATCTCTTCTTGAGTTCTTAAAGAATCTGCTCACACTTATCACTGCATTCAAATTTAACTCCCTTCTGTTTCAAAGTAGATAGTGAAGCTATAATTTTGGAAAAACCCTCTACAAATCTTCAGTAATAGCCTGCCAATCCGAGGAAACTCTTCACCTCGGTGACATTCTTCGATTGTTCTCATCTTAGAATTGCCTCTACTTTCTTTGGATCAACAAATATCCCATCTCCAAATACAATGTGCCCTAAGAAGCCAATCTCCCTAAGCCAAAACTCACACTTGGAGAACTTGATGATAATGTACAAATTGTTGAATTTATTTTTATTATTATGGATTGATTTTGGATTGTTTAGTTCTCTAATGGTTGGTTTTATTGATTTTTATTTTTAGGTAATTGGAATTGGAAGATTTGGATAAAGTGGGCTTAAGAGGCAATTTGGAGCTAAATGATGCAAGAAATCATAATGGGACTATGAAGAAAAGAAGAAACTTGACTTTTAGTTTTTGTTAATTTTAGTAGAATTTTACTTTAGGTAAAATTGTTTTAGGAGTTAATTTTTATTTTCCTAAATTGGAGGAGTTCTTATTATTTTGGAAAAAGATTCCCTTTTGACCTAGGAGAAAAAGACAATAATTCCTCAAGGGCCGACTATTCATTTATTCTCAATATTCATCCAAGAAAGGCTTGGATAGCTACCTCCTTGTTTCTCTTTTCCTTAGGTTTTTTTTTTTTTTTCTTTTCTTTCCAATTCCATTTTTATTTTATTTTTTCATTTGTTGAAGACTTCAAGAAAACCACCATGAGTGGTTAGTTTATTTTTCTGATTCAAGAGGAATTTTCATTCGATTATCTTCATTTTGAGGTTATGTACTTCATTTAATTTCTTACCCTTTTAATTCAAGTATTTGTTGATTCTTGGTTTATTTACATAAAATTTTAATATTGATTAATATAACAATTTAATTCAATATTAATTTTTCTATTGCTATCCAGAATTTCAGTGATCCATAATTGTTATGAATGAATGGTACAAGTAGCAACCAGGTTATTTATGTTTATGAATCTTTTACCAATATTCATGTTTAATCTAGGGAATCGATAGAACAAAATTAAATAATTGCGGCTATCCCAATTATTTGTATTTTGGTTTAACTATTTTCACAAAATTTAATGCTATCATTATATTGATATGGAACGCTATCGTGCTCAGTCGATTAATGATAAGTTTTGATTCGATACTGGGTTTGGTCAATTAATTTAGGGAAAACATAAGATTTATGATGACTGTCCTAATAAATCTAAGGTTAAATGCTTGGATTGCAAGAATAATATTTTTTTAACTTATGATCAGTGAAACAATTTATGTGGTGAACCCTTGGATCAGAGTTTTGGTAGATTGATTTTCTTTTAATATTTATTATTTCTATTGTTAATTTGTTTCTTATTTTTTTAGTTGTTATTTTTAATTTAGAAATTTATTTGACAAAACCCTTATTTTATTTTTAAAACTTAACTAAGAAATTAAATCAATTTAGTTCTCTTGGGATTCGATCTAGTACCACTATTGCTATAAATTTATCGCATTATGGAATCGGTATTAATTTTGAGGGTTTCGACAACCCGTCAAAACTTTGGCATTACCGGGGAACTACATTAATTTCTTAGTTTGTGTTTTTCACTTATTTATTGATTTTGAAGAAGAGAAAAGATGGCAATTCATGAAAGAACTTTAACTCAAAAACCCTTCTGCATCGGGTATCCAACTCTTGAGGTAAGTCACTCGAATCTTGAAACTCAAATTTCTGAACTAACTGCTTTGGTCCGTCAGTTGGCTATAAGGTAATCACAGGTAGTTAAGGTTTATGACATATGCTCAATTCTCAGACATCCTATGGATATTTGTCTAACGTTGTAAGAAGAATATTTTCAACAAATAAATATTGTAGGAGTATTTCTTGGTCAACCTCAACACATGTATGATCCTTTCTCTAACTATTACAATGTTAGATGGAGAGATCATCTAAATCTAAGTTATGGAAATCAAGGAGGACAACCAAGATATTCATCTCAATTTTTTAACAAACCATCACCATCATCTGAATAATCTTCTAATTCAGGTATGCTTTAGAAGATATTATCAATGTAACGCCAACTCTACAGTGTCGTACTTTTGTACTCCCGTTTTTGAATTTAATGAAATATTCCTCAGTTTATTTATATAGAGAGAGAATTTTTATTTTATATTGATTTTCAATTTTTGGGTTTTTAATTCAAATTTTTAGTATATTCAAAAGTATCCGTATTTCCGATTCGAAATGTGAAGCAAGTATAAAAATAAATTTCATTTATTAAATTATTTATTCCCTCTTTTATTTATTTATAAATCTATTCTTATAAAAATATAATAATAATAATAATAATAAATCAAATTAGGGCTTAAAGCCCTAATTCTCCTTTTCTCTCATTCTCTTTCTCTTTCCGCCTCTTTACCTTCTCGCCCGACAGCCTCCCTCAACCAACACCCTCTCCGCCCTGCCGCCGCCACAACCGATCGCCTCCGCCACCGCCTCCTTCCTCCACCATCTCCATCCCTTTTACCGATTTCTCTCTCTCTTTCTTTCTCTCTCTACCACTCTCTATCTCTCTTTTTCCTTCGCACTCTCTCTCTCTCCCGCGAGCCGCGAGTCTCTTTTCTTCTCCTCCGCCGCCCATGCCACCGCAAGTGGCGGTTCTTCCTCTCCATTTCCCTCTCTCTATTTCTCTCACTACCTGCTCTCTCTCTTGTGATTTCTCTTTGAATCGCTCTCATTCACTCACTGTTTCTCTCACTCTCTGTCGCGATCTCTCTCTCTCCCCCTGCGCGTGCGACTGCAGCATGCGACAGCTCCCCTGCGCGCGCGACTACAGCACGCGATAGCCCCTGCACGCCCGACTGCAGCGCACGACAGCTCCCTCGCACGCTGCTGCAGTGCTTCTTCCCTACTCGCACGCTCGTGCACCTTGTTTCCCCTCAGCGGAGAACGCTCCTGCAATCTTTGCAGGAGCCCCAAACTGACAGCAACAGGATCTCAAAAACCCTAGGCTGCCTACAAACTCCATTCTCTGCAGGTAAGGGCTGAGTTCAGAATTTTAGTTCTAGGGTTTCGATCTCGTTTGATGTTAGGCTAAATTACTAAACTTTACATCGGTTTAATAGTGTTGCAGGGTTCGGACTAAATCGAACAGCGCACAGAAGCTAGATCTGCGATCCAAAAACCCTTGGTGAGGTAAAATGCTGATTTCTTCGATAAATTAAGTGAATCTAGGATGGAGAGATCTTTATATGTTTATGATGTATTTAGATTTGATTTGAATGCATTTCTAAAGATCTATAATTAAATGTTAGGATTAAGTTTAGGCATTTACGTAAATTAGGCCGTTTGATACGGAAGAAGCATGCTAAGGAATAATAGAATCGAATTGAGTTGATTTGAATGGTTTCTCTAGAGTTTAATTCGAAATATGCATGAAAGTATTTGGATTTAGGGTTGGAACTTAAGGATTGATGCATTGTTTTACATTATAGTTTGTTTTGCATATAGGTAATTCAAATACGATTTTCGTATTTTGAAACTAGACTTTTATACGTTGAAAATGATATATGGGTTGAGACATTTGGATGAGAATCGGAAAGTTTATGATTTTTCAAAGAATTTCTATCTTAGAGGAAACTAATTATTTTATGTTTCTTTCCGACTTTGAGTGATCTTTAGGGTTAAATTGGACTTGACTTTGATTGTGTTATTTATTTATAAATGATAGGAAATTGATGACATAATTTTGATTGTGTATTAGGAAAGATCAATTGAGGATCGAGTAAGATTTTATATGATTGAATTGTGAGTATATGCAAGTGTATATGGGCTGAAAAGTATGGTGTTGTTGGTTGAGCATAATGAGATGTTATTATGTGCTAAAATCACCTTAAAGGCCAAGGAGAATGGTTGAAAGTGTGCAGAATTTTTGTGGTGCAATGATGAATGTGCATGGATATAATTGAGGTCGAAGTGTGAGGAATATATGTATGTGTATTATATTTGTATGTCGAAGGAGAAAATTTAATAAAGAATAAATATGTTTGTATGCAGACTATTTTGTGTATGCAAAGGGTGGAATGGGAGGCATGTATGCTTGTTGATGATACTATGAGGAATGAATGTATGGAACATTGAAGTTGTTGTTGGTGATGAAGAAAGAGGAAGATGAAATGCGCGTAGTTGAGAGAGTATTTAGCATGCCTTAGTTTTGGCCTAGATATAGGGTTAGTTAAAATGCTAACTAACTTAGTAATTTTTCAATTCATGACATATGTGATGTGTTACAGATGGATACATATAAGATCAAAAAAAAGAGAGAAAGATTACGCGGTCTACCACGAGCACTTTAGCGGTCTACCACACGTGCTTGTGTGGTCTACCGCGGGCAATTGTTGAGTCTCTACGTTTCTTAACAGCGCATTGTTGAGTCTCTACGTTTCTTGATACCTGCTCATAATAAAATATTAAAAATGGATAATTATTTTGATAGCATGTTAATATTAAATCTCAAATTAAATAGATTTGTTTTTAAACCTGGGGTAACATAGTAACATTTTGGGATGATTGGGTTTCTTCAGACTGAACTTGTTCTTGGAATGGTTGTGATTCTTTGTGGTCAACTACTTATTTAGCTACTCGTTTAGTTCGTTCTATATTTATAACTGAAAAAATTTATAATATTTCGAATACCTATTCCCATTCCCAGTGCAACCTAGCAGAACCCAACACAATAGAATGACTTTTTTATTAAAAAAATGTGATTACCTTTTGATGAAACTTTGCGTGTCTGAATATTACAGAGATATTCAATGAGAGCTTGAGTGAGAGCTTTGGATGGGTCTGGAAGTTGAAAATATATTTAACTGATTGTATAAATTTTATGAGAAGAAAAGTTTTCGATTGGTGGAAAATATGTTTAGATGAGTGAGAGCTTTCAATGAATTATGAGAGATTTCAAGGTACTGAAACTAAAAATATGTTTAGTTAAATTAGAACTTTCCATGGATTTTTAGAGTTTTGAGGGGAGGAGAGCTTTCCAGGGAATAAGAGTTTTGATGGCTTTAAGGGGTTGATTTAAAATATATTTGGTTTAGTCATTTTACATTTCATTGTGTTATTTTCACAAATAAATTTTTAAAACTTGCCCCTTTTTAAAAAATTTGTCTCTCTATAAATTTTCTCGTCATTTTTCACACTTTTAATTTTATCCGCTTTGTTCTTCCACGCTTTTAATTAATACTCGCCTTGTGCATTATTTAGCTTGTTCAAAAACTCACTACTTTTACATTTCATACCACGAAACCAATTCAAAATTGGTTCATTTTTTATCATATTGTCAATCCCAAATTGGATAAATCATATTTCATCTAATAGCTGGGCAAACTCTGAAATGGATATATCACGCTACAATTGATCCAACGACCAGGGGTAATTGGTTAAATATCCTTCTAGAGGTAATTGGTTGAATGTCCTTCTAACTTGAAATTATATAATATGGATAATTACATTATGAAATATTATTATATAATATTGATAATTATTAATTTTATGTAATTACAAAAAATTTGATATTATGTAACATTATTTAAATTACTAATATTGATAATTACTAATATTGATGTCATGTAATATAATGTTATTATATACTATTACATTTTTAATGTGCGAATTGTTGTAACAATTGGTCATAATATCAAATTGGTCAATGAATTATCATAATATCATATTGTAATACTACATTATGTATTAATTGGTCATAATGTTCAAATGGACAATGAATTGTCATAAGTTCATATTGTAATATTACATCATGTACCATAGTGTTATTACATTTAAATAACTTCTTGAGAGAACTACAATGTTACTTGATCCAATGGTGAATTGCAATGTAACACTACATGTAACATTGTTTAAATTACTAATATTAATGTCATTATATACCATTACATTTCTAATGTGTGAATTGTTATAATATCATATTGTAACACTATATCATGTAACAATTGGTCATAATATCTACTTGGTCAATAAATGGTCATAATGTCATATTATAATATTACATTATGAATTAATTAGTCATAATATCCAATTGGTCAATGAATTGTCATAATTTTATATTATAACACTACATGATATAAAATAGTATTATTACATTTAAATAACTTCCTCCATTCGTCCAACGTATAAGAGAACTGCAATGCCACTTGATCTAATAGTGAATTATAATGCCACTTGAACTTATCCCAAATTGGTCCAACAGTTGGCATCATATAATATAATTTAGCATTACAAGTAATGTAGCATTGGCATTGGAAAATCAATGACGTATTTATATACCACGAAAGCAATCCCAAATTGGTTTCTTTTTCTGGCACATTGTCATTCCCAAATTGGATAAATCACATTTCATCTAACGGTTGGGATAAACTCTCAGATGGATGTATCACACTGCAATTGTTAAGGAAAAGTTACCATTTTTTATCATCAGTTACCACAAGTGTTAGGAAAATTACTACATTTTATTGTTGGTTAGCACAACTCCTAGGAAATGTTACATTTTATCATCGGTTAATACAAATTATAGAAAAATTTACTACATGACCACATGATATCAATGGTTTTTTAAGATTGTGTAGATTTAAATTACAATAGGTAAATTAAGAGACTATAAAATAAAAAAAAAAAATTACAAAAATAATATAAGCATATGTATTAATATGCGAGAATGATTGGTACAATGATGGATACATATAAGACCAAAAAAAAAAAAAAAAGAAAAGATTACACGGTCTACTGTGAGCGCTTGAGCGGTCTACCCCGTGCATGCATGGTCTACCACGTGCGCTTGAGTGGTCTATTGCGTGCGTAGGTAGTCTACCACATGCTTGCACTTGCTAGCACTAACTTATCACCAGTTCTCTCTAATGTATAATAATATTACCACATTTTATCACCCATTATCGCACTTTACCAACTGTAAGTGGCAATTTTGTATCTGTTACCGCAAAATCACTACACATATTTCACTCTAATATATAACAATATTACCACATTATACTATATTACCACTGTTAATCACAATCTTATCGCAAGTTATCACAAAATTATCATATTTTATCGTGAATTTACCATCTCTTATAGCAACACAACACCTGTTATCTCAATTTATCCCCAACTTATCACCAGGTATCGCAAATGGCTTGATATTTTAACTCTTAAATTTTTAAACTGCAATGTCAAATCTACCACGTGCTTGTATGGTCTACAGCATGCACAAGTGGTTTACCATACACTTGCACTTGTTACCACTGACTTACTACCATTATCATAATTTTATCAGTTTTTATCATATTAACTATTATCGCAATTTTATCACTAGGTATCGTAACTGCAACTCCAATATATAATTACACATTATTTAAATTATTAATAATGATAATTACATTATATAACATAATTAATTATATTAATGTGTGAATTTTTTGTAATTTCTTGTAATATTCAAATTGATCATAATATCTAATTGGTCAATGAATTTTAATAATATCATATTATAACATTATATTATACAAATTACTAAATAACATAAAATTGCTAATTTTATGTAATTATTAATATTATGTAAAATTATGTAATTATTAATATTATTTATCATGTAATATTATTTATGTATTTATTAATTTTATATAATTACATAATTTTACGTAATTACATTATTTAAATTAATATTAATATTGATAATTTTATGTGAATTGTCATGATGTTTTCCGTAATATTCAAATTGTGTTATCCACAGTTTCCACCTTTTTTCTTTTTCTTTCTACTTCTTCTTCATTTTTTTAGCGGCTTTTTTGCCTATAGGGCACCATAGTTACTATGTACTATGATGTACTGTAGTCCACTCTCCTCTTTTTTTTTTTTTAACTTTATACAGATTCTCCTCCACCTTTCGTTTCTTCGCTGCTAGCGACATTGCTGGAAAACGCTAGAAAAGGAAGACTTGGGTATGATGATACCAGATCTGAGGTAGGATGTAGTCAATTTTGTCCATCACTTCCCAATTGTTATCGAATTGCCATCGAATCCACAGTCTACAACTCATAGATGCCACCACAACTGTCTTCGCTGTAGCATCAAACTATGTTAATTTGACTCTAGACGACTCAATTACAATGGTCTCAACACTGATTCGAAGGCATTCCATATGTATCATCAATGATGCTCCACTGGTTCGGCTGCCATCAACACCGATGGAGGAATTTGATGTTAGGGAAGATCAAGAGGATGTCGCTAAAGATGAATCCAATGTCTGATTGAATTATATTATCCACTGTAGGAAGCCAATTACTAAGATTTCTAGTCGTCTACTTCTGCCTATTCGTAGTCTTTCACGGTTACATTCTGTAGATGCTTCCGACATTTGATCTACAACCCGTGATGGCCGAACGTGAGTCGACGGTGATGACTGAATCCAATGCAGCAACTAGACGTTGCAGATGTAGGGATCCGAATCATCACCAAGCACGAGCATGACTCTTTAGCAGACCGCTCTTACCTGTGTGATAGAATGCGCGGGAGCATGAAAAACCATGCATGCTATGCAGGAACACAGTAGACCGCGCTTGCTTGTGCAATAGACCGTGCAGGAGTGCGGGAGACTGCTCATGCCTACTCGGTAGGCCACGCATGTGGATGGTAGTCCGTGCTTGCCTGCGCGGTAGACCATGCTGGAGCACGGTGGACAGTGCATGGCTGCACAATAGATTGCACAAGTGCGCAATAGACTGCAAAGGGTGTGCAGTGGACCGCACATGCTTGTATGGTAGACCGCGAAGGGTGTATGGTGGACCGTGCTAGACTACACGGTAGGCCACGCTATCACGTGATAGACCATGCTGGCCAACGGTAGATCGCTTTTTCTTGAGCTTTTGTAGTTGAACATAATAATTTCCAGAAATATATATATATATAAAGTCGTAAACCGAGAAGGCCTAATAATAATTTATATTAATACCAAAAAATCACTATACAGTATTTCAATTTCACTCAAATGTATAATAATATTACCACACTATATTACTACTATATTACCACTAGTTCTTATAAATTTATCACAAATTATCGTAAAATTACCATCTGTTATTATGAACTTATTGCCTATCTATATTACCTCTATATTGCCACTAGTTATCGCAAATTTACTAAAATTATCTCAAAATTATCACATGTTATCATGAACTTATTACCTGTAATACACTATCTATTATCCTAAATTATTCCTGTTATTGCAACTTACTACCAGACATCACAAATATATCTTAACCTTAAATTTTTAAAGCTCTATATAGATGGTGGGACTCAGTAGTTATAGAGATTATTTGCAAATAGTCTCTAAAGAGTTAGAAGTCATAAAGACTTACATATTTATTGACAAAAGGTAATAACAGCCAAAATTGTAGATAGGGTTTACATACTATATGATATATGAGTTAGTATAGTCATAGCACTAATACAAACTATATGGTTTAACAGTCAGTAAAAAAGAGTCATATAGAAATTGTTTTTAAATCATATCTAAAAACTGTCACATTTACTGATCACGAGTGATAATCGTCAGAATTAAACGTAACTTTTAAAGACGGTGCAATATTTGGGTTAATATAAATGTAAAATTTATGCAGATGGCAGGGCTAAATAGACAGTAAAGAAGAGTAAAGGAAAGTCATATAAGACTGTTTCAGACTATCCCTAAAGGCTGTTTCAAGCCGTCCCGAAAGACTGCACATTTACTTAGCACAAGTGATAACCATGAGAATTGAACATTATTTTTATAGATGATTGTGCTATCTTTACTAATAGTTTATAAATTTTTTTTGATAGACAATTTTATATAGTGAAAAAATATATATATTTTCTAACAATTTCGTTAAAAGCGTCTGTATAGATTATAAAAAATATCATTAAAGATCACCGATAATAAAAGTTACTGTTAATATAAGACTTTAATTTGTAGTGTATAATCTCATCTTGGAATGCCCAAATTCTAATTCAACTCGATAGCGGTGGAGTCAGAATTTGAATTCACGGGGTAAAGTATAAAAAAATATAAAAATATTATAATTGAAAACATAGAAAACAAAAATTTTCATTGTTCTTCTATTGAAAACTTTTTATTTTAATTTTTTAAAGAAGAAAGAAATTTGTTAGAAGAGAAAATAGAGAAGTGGTAAAGGTTCTTAAAATTTTAAAATTGTGTATGTTATTGGATACCTAAAAATTATATCTCAATAATTTGATATTTATTAGGATTTAAATTTTAAAAGTAAAAACATCTCTTATTCCTTTTTCTTTCGGTTAGGAAATTAAATTGGATACGTCATTCAAGATATTGACAAGATTCAAAATTATATTAGTAAAAACAAATACGTTCTTAATATTGTTTCAATATACAATAAATATTATATTAATATAATAGTGAATAATACGTTGATACTGTGTTATCAAAATTATATTAGAAAAAAATAAAAATAATGAGAACTAGAAATTATTTATAATTACTTTCGAAATGAAAGGGATAAAATTAGTATTTTCTTTTATTTAAAAGGATAATATTAAAAAATTATGAATAATTTATAATTTTTTTTAAAAAATTCAGGGAAACATCCCCCCGGCTCCACCCGTGCAACTGGACAACAACTAAACGAAGCTAATTGCTTGCGTAATACTAATATCCAGAAAACTCAACAGTAGCTAATCAAACAATATTCGGTGGGTGGGTGGGTGGGTGCCCTGTTAAGGGGTTCAGCATCTTTTAGGGCCCGCGCGCCCGTGTTCTCTTTCTGCATTTTTCTTTTTTATATATTTAGTCACGGATATTTAAAAACTTAATAAATTTTATTTAAATAATTATAAAATTTAATTTAAAAGAATTTTTTTTCGATGTCTCTTTTTTTATTTTTAAAATTTAAATTTAAGATTTTAATTAAATGATTTTAATATTCTATCACTGAATACACATGTCATTAATCTCTTTCTATTTTTTTTTTGTTTTTCAAAGAGAACTCCTTCTCCATAAAATTAATGTCATACAATATATAGGTATTAATAGTCATATTCTAACAGTTTTTTTTAATAATTTTTACTAAAATATATTTATTATTAAAAAATAATACTTATTTAGTAATTAATTACATAGAAAGAATTAGTTACATAATAGAATAATCTTAAATATATGAATATCGTAATAAATAAATAAATAAAATAAAACAAAACAAAATAGTAATGGTTTGAGTGGGGAGCAAAGCGCGCAAACAACATTAATGAGAAAAGCGAAGAGGGTCATAATCATAGAGTCAACATCATTTTGGGGGAGTTTTGGAAACCAAGCGGCGCCCCCAATCGCAGCCTTTGAAGAAAGTCTCAAACAAAGCATGTCATGTAAGTTAGTTAATATGTAAGTTCATCAAATTAATTAATTAATAAATTAATTATCCACAACAGAGCCTCCCTTGGACAACTTAAAAATACTTATCCAGCTTCAATGCTACAACTTCGTCACCCTCTTCAATGCTACAACTTCGTCACCCTCGCCCCTAACCTCTTTGGTCCTACTGCCTCTTCTTCTTCTTCTTCTTCTTCTTATCATCATTATTATTATCATCATCATCAGCACCCAACAAGTTGAGCTCAGCTTGTGGGGTCAAATCACTAGTGGCCATAAATTAAGATAAAAAGAAAATATTAAACCCCTTATTGAACAGTCTAGATTCTTTGTTTTGAGTCCAGCTAAAAAGTGCGACCACGCCCCAGGTATCCAAAAAAAAGCGGAGCAAGTTAAATTCTCCAGCCACCATATATAGCCTCTGTGGTGGTTTTGTTGCCAAAGTCATCATTTTATCTAAATTACTTTATAAATTATCTGGGTTTTACAATGGAGGTAGATCATAGTTTGGATTGCCACTCAATTGAGAAAAAGGCAAGAGAGAAGGCAGATGTCCTAGATGGGTATATAACCCCTTCGCTAGATCACTTGGGGTTGAGCCCGGCGGCCCTGGATGTGCCCATCATTGACCTTTCAAGACTCAATGGGGACGACCCTTCGCGAAGAGCTATAGTCATTAATGATATCAGAAATGCCTGTCGTCGTTTTGGTTTTTTTCAGGTTTTTAATTTTATTCATCTCTTCTTTTAATATTTAGATAACTCATTTACATCAATCATATATTTTATACATATTTTTTGTAAACATATACACAACATGCATTATTTATTTTTTTTTATTTTGACATATCCGTTGTAATGTGTAGATAGTGAATCATAGAATACCCCAAGAAATATTGGATGCAGTTCTGTCTTCAGCTTTCAAGCTTTTTGAGTTGTCCACGGAGGAGAAAATGAAGTTCTCATCGAATGATGTGCACAAGCCAGTGAGGTACGGGACCACTTTGATGCTGAAAGATGGAGTTGACAGGATTCCATTTTGGAGATCATTCTTCAAGCACTATTCCTATCCCTTGAACGATTGGATTCAAATGTGGCCAACAAATCCACCCGATTACAGGTATTCTTATATCACCCTCCCCCCTCTCTCTTTCTCTCTCTCATGTCAAATCTGCCCGACTAAAATTAAATAATATTTTCATTATAATAATGTAGACGTCCGTATGTTACATGACCGGTGCACGTGCTTTTGTGGCTCACTCTCCTTGGAAAATAATACAGCATCACAGCCCACCGAGCCATTGTGCCAAAGATATGTATTGCTTATGTCACCCTCATAATTGACAACAAATCTCATTTCTATTAAAGTTCTTACCGAGAGATTCGAGTGATAAGAACTGTTATAACAGGCTCTTTCTCGATATCTTATATTTAAAATTTATGAATAAATATATTTTTATTATTTTAATGAATTATATATATGAAATATATATATACATTAAATAATAATAATAAAATCTATGAAACATAAACCCATTTGCTTTTTATAATATTTTTGTCTTTTTATATTAAACGGGTGGAACCTTTAAACATCAGTAGTCACCCTTGTGGCTTTTAAATTTGACATGCTTGCTTTAAATGATTTCACTGTACATAACTTAGTAATTATTTATCCATGTTTCTTTATATTATCCAGTTAACATAGTGAATATTTTATTATTCTAGACAAAAATTAAGTTGACACAGTACATAAAAACTTTTTTATAATTAATTTTAATTATAGTGAAATGGTAATTAATTATATAACAAGTTGTAGAAAAGTGAAGAAAAAGGTGGTACAATTATGTTAACCATGTTAATCATTCTCATTTTGCATGAACTTAGGGAAAACATGGGAAAATATGTTTTTGAAGTGAGAAAATTAGCATTGGAGTTGATGGGGGCCATCACAGAGAGCCTAGGCTTGGGCAAGAACTACATGCGCAACAAAATGGAGGATGGAATGCATGTCATCGCTATAAATTGGTATCCTTCTTTCCCACAACCATGCCAAATGCTAGGCTTGCCGGAGCACTCCGACTATAGTTGCCTAACCATTCTTCTCCAAAGTGCTCGAGGCTTAGAAATCTTCGATGCGGAGGACAAGATTTGGAAGATTGTCCCTGAGGTTCAAGGTGCTTTACAAGTCAATGTTGGTGACCATCTTGAGGTCCTAAGCAATGGCATATACAAAAGCGTCAATCACAGAGCAACCCTGAACGCTGAGAAACCGCGAATCTCCATTGCAAGTCTGCATAGTTTGGGCATGGATGAGAAAATGAAGACGGCTAAAGAACTTGTGAATGAAGATCATCCTGAGCGCTATAAGGAGAGTAGCTTCAATGACTTCCTAAATTATCTTTCCAAGAATGATATTGCAGAAGGGAAGCTGAGCTTCATCAATGCACTGAGGATATAAATAACTAAATTTATATAGTTTCCATTTGTGTTTTTACTTCATTAGTGTTTTTTGTTTTTTTTTTAATCTTATTTTAAGTTTTGGAGTGGTCTGGCTATATATAATAAACGATGTTTCTATTTTTCTATTAATAATTATTATTTTTATGAGATCTTATATAAAAATTTATTGATGTAATAATTACTTTATATCAATTTATAAATAAAATTATATCTTTTGAAAAAAAATTATACATTTTGCTAAAATTTTCTATCATAATTTAAAAATACTATAAGTGAAATGAGAAAAAATAAATAAAATTAGATGGGATATAATTGAATCAGCTATGAATTTCCTAATATATTTTCTCTTAAGAAGAAAAAAAAAATTATGCAATGAACAATTTTGTCTCTTCGCATAGGCCTACCTATTTAGTACAACCATCCAAAAAGCATTTAATAAGATGCTGGCCCATGCATTATTGTCGTGGAAATCATAAGCAATGATTTTATTTATATATAAAAATATATCGATTAATTATAAGTCAGGCACCATTTTCTTTCCCTCGAAAAACTTTGAATTCAAATATATCACTACAAGAAAGCTAGCTTTCAATGATGAAATTATCCATCGCTAAAAATAAGGATTCTGTCACTGATTTAGTCGATGAAAGTGATCTCGTTAATTTTAACAAGAAAAGGTATTCATCGGAAATATTTACCGACTACTTAGCGACGGAAAAAACCGTCGCTAGTAAAAGTTCCACGCTAATCTGTCGATGATTTCAGCCATAACACCGACGTATTAACGATGGCAGACAAAGCATCACAAACATACCCCTCGCTAATCCGTCGATAAAGCATTGGTAGTGGCTTAAAAACTTGCGACGGATTAGCGAGGAAATAGTTAACGACTGCTGGTGCCTTCGCTATTCTGTTGGTATGAGCAATCTAGAAAAGATGAATTCAGCGAGAGTTCAGCGACGAATAATTTAGCAAGGCATAGATATTAAGTCGTTAATTCATTGGTAATTAGCGACAGATTTGCGAGGGGATCTTTGCTTCGGTGATTTTCGTCGATGATCCGTGGGAAATAGCTTTTATTGCTAGAAGGACTCAGCGACAGATCAGAGATAAGACATTTTATCGAAGAAATAAATCCGTCGGTAATCCGTCGCTAATTTTAGTTTCCTACTCCGCAAATATTGATTCTATTCTGCAACCTATTTCAGAAACTCATAATCTGTAACCTGTAAATCAGAAGCTCATATTTCAATAACCTGTAACCTGTAAATCGATGAACCTATTCGATTGCATTTCCAAGATTACCTAATATCTCAGAAGCTCAAATTCCCAAAGTTCAATTAAAAAAAAAAAATGAACACGGAACTCGTGTTATGAAACTCAAATATTACAATAGAAAAAAAAATCTAAGTAAATTAAAGTACAGTCTCATCTACCGTGAGTGCAAGAAGTACATCAAATAGGTGTTTAAAACAAACAACAATTTGAAAGGTTCTAAAAAAAAATCATGTAAAAGAAAGTAGAAGACGTTAAGTGTTCATAAAATTACAACTCGTAATGTTCCATCAAACAAAGGACAGTAAGAGAAAATCGTCAAAGTTATTGAGATGGGTGATCAGAATCTAGGGATTGGGTGCTATCAAAGTTCGGTGGTGTATGTTGGATACCTATTTGTTGTAGGATCTCACGAATTGGTGCCTCGGTTTGCTTTCTCACTTGGCTTTGCACTTCTTCCAATAATTCGCTCCGCATGTTCGGTATGGCTTGATTTTTTATTTCATCCATCATTCTATCAACCTCCTCCTTAGTATACATCTGTGAGGAAGGCATGGTTGGAGTTGAAGTGACACCAGAGGACATTTTGGATGCTATGTCATCAATTTTCTCTCCAAAGCCATATAAACGTCCCTTCATTCGACCCCCAGTGACCTCACACCACGATCCGACATCAAATTCAAGCTGACTAGCATTATCTGATCCATATTTCTCCTCAAGCAATTGTTTGTGCTTGTCCAACATCAAGCGTACATAATTAGATTTATGAAATGATTGATATTTAAATATTATATAAAATTAAATAATAATGAATGTCTCTTACACTAACTGATTTCGACTTCTTGTTGACGTACTGTCCTTTCCCTTTGTCATGCCTATGAGTTCGATTGAAGAGTTCAAGATAGGAAACCGAATGCATACTTTCTTCAGCCTGGAAAAAAAACATTAGTAATTATAAAAAGTGTATTAAAATTAGGAACAGTGTGTAAAGAAGAAGGAAATACAAACCATCCTCTTCTTATGTGTCGCAAAGGGAATGGAACCGGATGTGTGCTTTGTAATTTCTCCTTCTTTTTATGTATTCTGGTTTTGTCTAGCAGCGTTTGACTTCTGTTGCCACTTTGCTGTACTCCAATGCTTGTCAATCAATTCATCCCAAATAGCAGCTGTCATAAACTAGGGGGATGACCTTTGGTTTCAAACAAATTGGATGTTCCAAGGGCATCCATTGCTTGCTTCCTTGCCAACGAAAGCATATCTGAATATCTCTAACTACATGAAGCTTTCCATGCATTGTATATCGAAACTGAATATTCGTCTCGCCATTTGAATGTTTGTTGCACATATTAAGTAGGGAGCAAAAAAATTATGAGTTAAATAAGTAAAATGTAAATAGTGATTATTGTAGAGTCCATTGATAAGGAGAAAGAAGCTCAAAGGCAATGCAAGAAGGAAAATCAAATGGCTAAGTGTTACATGTTGGCTTCTATGCCCAACGTAAATTTCAACAAAGGCAAGATTCAACAATTTTGCTTTGAAAGAGATGCTTTGAAAAAAAACAATGTTTTGTGATAAGGCTAAGCATATCACAATTCAACAAAGGAAAGCCTATATTAAATAAGGCTAAGCATATCACAAATCATGCAACCAACTGTCAGAAAAAAAAAAAAAAAAAAATCAAAGAGATGCTTTGAAAAACTTATATATTATGTGAATGTTTTGCTAAGTTAAGTTGCTGGGAAAGTTTTAAACTTAGATCAACCTAGTTTAAGGTACCCCTTGGCTAGAAGCTAGTGTGAAAATATTATGAATGTTAAACATTCTCTCTTGAGGCTTATAGCTGGGCATAAATTGTTTATGCGTTTGCTACTGCAAAATGTTTCTCATATTATCACAATCTTGAATGGCAAGTTTTTCCATGCCTAAGCCCTGAAAAATTATTCACCACAGTTGTACATATTGCTTTTTAAGTCGAAATACCAATTCCTTAATACCATGACGAAGCTATACCTGTGTAGGTTCAATATTTTGGCTATATTGGAATTCCCTATTTAAGGATGTTATTTGATGATTAATTCTCTTGTGATGGAAAGAGGGGTCATGTTTTGTAACGGCGATTTGAGGACCTCCTATTAGCTGTCTATCCAGTGAGTGGGGGATTGTCTCATTGGTGTTTGCAACACAGTGCATTTTGCATGGATGTCTAGGGAAATGAGAGAGACTTATGGTATTAGAGGCATGCAAGCATATTAGGATCGGTTGGGGACTTTATGGAACTTGAAAGTTTTTTAAGTGGCTAGCTGAATCAATAGGTTCTTCCAACTTGTAGGCAGTGTAAACTGGACCTCTTTCAATCGGGATCATTAATGCTATGGTTTGCCATCATCTCTTCAGCATCGGTGGTGGATTCTATGTGAAATATGCTTAGCAAGAAATGTGCAGGTGTTGGACCATTTTATAATAGGTGAATAATGTGTTGGTAAACAGTGGCCCAGAAGATCACGGCAAGGTGGATGAGTCGAGTGCAATGTGCAAGTCTTATATTGGATTATGCACTACAGAGAAATAAATAGACCTGTTATGACTTTTCCTGGCCGTGCCAAAACTAGAGACACAACATATTGCCTCAAAGGATGACCCTGCAGGGTAACAAATGAATAGCCCACCTCAACTAAAATTCCAAGTACTCAGCCTTCCTGCAGGGTATGAATTGAAATAAAACACAAACTGTGTCTTGAAAATTGTTAAAATATGTGCAGGAAACCATTGTCTAACCTTTAGATTCTGATTACTCCTGATTCTTGATCACTCCTACTATCCTTAATCACTAAGAAAAGAAAAGAAACACTTGCATATCCATAGGAAAGGAGGAGCCTTTGTTCTTCTTTTTAGTTTCTTTGAAAACTTTTATCTCTTGACATAGAGAAATTGGATATTGAGTTGACATTTAGGTCAACATTGTAATAATCAATCGTGGCTTGTTTTAAGCATAATTTGCCATGCATTTGGATCAATATCTGTTGCTTAATTTATTTGAAGATATACCGTGTTATCCATTTTATGCTCTGACCCACAAAGTCCCAAGAAGTGTATTTTGGTTTCTAGATCTGATAATTATGTTATGATGATGAACTTGTGCAGGTCTTGTATGCAGGAGGCAAATTCGGTGGGTCAAGTAGTAGTTATAGTGTCTCTGGTGGATTGCATGGTGTGGGTCTATCTGTCATCAATGCTTTGTCTGAGGTGCTCACTTTCATCACACATTTATTTGTCTGTTTTTCTTTTTTGTGCAAATTCATCTGTTACCTTGTTCTGTTATTAATTATTTTCAAGTTCTTTGGTGAACATGAAGTCTATGAAGCCAGTTCACATTTCTATCCCCACATTTGCGATATTACTGTTCACATTTTGAAAGGCAAGATCTAAGTGTATTTCTATATTTAATGTAGGCTTTGTCCTGATTTGTTATATGCTTAGCCTTATTCAGACAATGCCAAACACAAGAAAACAGAAAATTAGATTCAATTGGCTAGAGCATACACAAGCATACACTGCCAGCCAACCCCTACACCTCTGGACTGTACCACCACAGCATAAAGGCCCGCAATTTCAGCGGCTGACAAGGGACAACATTAACGAGTCCAAGTGGAGCTCCAAATGAGCTCAGCCTCAGCTTGTTTTACACCAGTTCAGTTCAAAAAAAAAGTTATGATAGCTCAACAAGCATTACAATAACATATAAAAGAGAAAGAAGTATCAAATTGTAACTTACTAACATATTGTGATTAGATAACATTAATTGAAAAATAAAAAGGAAGAAGAATGAAAAATATTCACAAACTCGAGCACACTTGGATTGTTGGGTAGGATAAGCACAAAGTAGGACACAATAGTGGGATTGTTTGATTTGGTTTTATGGGTTGTCGTCAGAAAATGAGGCCCAAAGGCACAAAGCCTTTTAGTGTGACCTTTGTCACTTCGGTTTTTGAAAATCATTTTCTGCACGCTTCATAAGAATTCACATTCGTTAAAGGATTGCATACCCTAGTATTCTTATTCATTGCTCTTTTAATCCTTCTCTGAAGAACCTTTTTCTGTAGTCAAAATGTCGAAGGATTCTTCTCTGTCACGAGGTGTAAACAGCATACAGAGTACAAAGACTGAAGAAGAACTGATGGAAGTTCGAAGGGACATGTCGCTCCGAAGAGACTTTAAACTAGTGTTGCCTAGTGAAGGGGACAGAGCGAATCATGCCCCCGAGGGTTGCATCCCAATGTACAAACAGTGTGTAAAGTACGATTTGAGAATCCCATATACAGGTCCACTGGCGGAGGTTTTGAGATATTAGAACATCCACCTTTCGCTGCTTATCCCTAGCGCTTGGCATTTTGTGATCACCTTGATTTCCCTCGACTTGGAGATTTTGGGGCCCCTTTTTACCTTGGTGCAGTGCAGTACCAAAGGTTCTATTCATAGGTGGTATAAACTCCAAACCCCTTGTCACGCCTCTAACCGAGATCGTGAATAGCCGCCCGTTGCCCTGGATGCCGGCTGTATTTTTACAGAAAATCGGGTAAAACCTCCCTATAAATCGAAAGTCTCCCATGTACAAATAAAACTGTTTAATCTTGTAAAATTCAAAATCATCATGTAATTAAAATAAAAGGGTCATCCCGGCCTCACAACAACCCACCAACCATAGCAGACATCCAGAATAACGCCAGACTAAATAAACTATCAGCAATTTTAGCCACAAACCTCTACTGTCATGCCCAACTAGAGCATGAGCAGTCGCCACACCGAGCGGGCCTAAGTTTTTTTTATACAATTTATAATAATTTTCTCAAGTATCATTCAAATACATACAATTGGCTCAATGCAAATGAAATGTGAGAGTTTCGCAAATAAATATATATAAATTATACAGTCATCCCAAATTAATTACACGTTCAACTACGGACCTCAACAAGACCTCGCAGGGTCGAAAATAAAATACGTAATTCATCTTTCAAATTAAACTTAAGATCTCACCCTCCTGAACACCAAGCACACCCGAACTCTATAATCTGAAGTGTCGCTCCAGCACAACAATCCTGTCTGAGGGAGGGAAAGAAGAGGGGTGAGTATCAAGGCAGATACTCAGTAAGTGAGGGGATTAATCTCAAGTACTAATAGTGTAGGTGAACATTGGAGTATCAAATAATATCATTCGTAAACAATAATTCAAGTTTTGTAGTAAATCATGGCATGTTCAATAAAATGAACTCATTTATTTAATCACACGATATCATATATATATGCATCCATTTAAACTTAAGTAGGTGAGCAAGCCGAAAGGATCCTGGCAAAGGTCAACCATAACCAAGGAGAGGCACATCGGGGGTTTTATTGTGCAAAGTGTTCAAAAGTCGCTCTCTATCCCGACGTTGGCACGTATAAGTAACTCTTAGTGCTAGACTACCTATACTGACGGACCTCCCCTTTCGGTTCAACTGAACCCATACGGAACATCACAATCATGTACAAGCAACTCCCGGTGCTAGACCGCCTATGCTGACGGACCTCCCCAATACATGGTTCAACCGGACCCATACATATCACAATCACGACGTTTGCGGATACCTCTAGCCAAAACGTATTCGGGCAACCCGTGCCTCTACAAACGCCCTTCGTAGCTACGGAATCAATCAAGTCATATCATATCATCACAAGTGGGCATCCCAGTGCCCTCACAGATCTTAAAACATTTCAAATCCGTGTGCCAATACATTCATCAAATCATTTCAAATCAGTATACCAATACAACGGTAGAAAAGGGAACTTATCAAATTTTCAAGTAATGGCACAATTTTGTTTCATTTCAAACATGGATGCATAATTATGGAAAACATAAGTTTAAGACACTCCAATAATCACAAAACAGATTTGAGATTTAATATCACACGTCGAATCAATGCATATCAAAACATGTTTTGTTTAAAAACACGGTAAAATCAGATTTTCACTATTTCATGCAAGAAATTAGGGTCTCACTCACAATATACATGAGGGTACGTTACTCTCTAAAATGCTCCATGACAAGCAAAAAGAGTTCTCCTCGTTTGATCAATCAATGTATCACTACAATGACAAAAATGTAATATATATATATGTAAGTATCATGCCTTTGACAAGTTCAATATTACATTTTATTTTTTAACAAATTCTTCACTTAGGATTAAAGTCTAGGGTATCTCAACTAGGCTCCCAATGGCTTATATACACCATCCCCATTTTAAATCACCAAAACTACTTCAATCACTTCAAAATTTCCAAAGGTACACATGTCCTTACACATTCCTTTCCATTTCATATTTTTTATAACACTTTGGTATATCAAAATATATCTTAAAATTCACATTGTCACTCATTTCCAAATCTCATTAATACTCTCGGTCAATGCATATACGCATACCCTCATTCATAATTCTTTATTAAATTTTCTCCTTCAACATACAAATATAATACACATACCTTGATCATACATACAAATACATATATTCCTCACACCTTGACCTCAAATATATATATCCATGTACATTCACCATTGCATCACAAAAATTCTGCACACTTTCTACCATTCTCCTTGGCCTTTAAGGTGATTTTAGCACACAATAACATTTCATTATACTCAACCAACAACACCACACCTTTCAGCCCATATACACATGCATATACTCACCATTCAATCAAATGAAATCTTACTCGATCCTCAATTAATCTTTCCTAATACACAATTGCAATTACGTCATCAATTTCTAAATATTTTTAGGGTTTATCCATTTTCCCTAATTTTGTACAAATCTCAATTCTTCAATTTATGAATACACTCTAATGTCATCAATTGCATTTCATTTTTTTTAAATAAGTAACACATTGAAAGTCAAGTCTAATGCAACCCTAAAGATTATTCAAGGTCGGAAATAATCATAAAATAATAAATCTTCTCCCAAAATAGAAATTCTTTGAAAAATCATAAACTTTTCGATTCTCATCCAAATGTTTCAAAGCATATATCATTTTCAACGTATAAAAGTCTAATTTCAAAATACGAAGATCGTATTTGAATTACCTATATGCAAAACAACCTATAATGTAAAAAAATGCATCAATCCTTAAGCTCCAACCCTAAATCCAAATACTTTCATGCATATTTCGAATTAAACTCTAGAGAAACCATTCAAATCAATTCAATTCGATTCTATTATCCCTTAGCATACTTTTTCCGTATCAAACAGCCTAATTTACGTAAATACATAAACTCAATCCTAACATTCAATTATAGAACTTCAGAAATGCATTCAAATCAAATCAAGTATACATTCCAAACACATACAAGACTTTTAACCCTAAATTTATCCTAAATTCATTCAATTAATCGAATAAATTTGTATTTTACCTCACTTAGGGTTTTTCGCAGCTCAGACCTAGCTTCCATTCGCCATTCGACTCAGTCTGAAACCTGTAATGCATCCAAATCGAAACAAAGTTCTGACATTTAGCTTAATTACAAAGAGATATCAAAACCCTAGAACTAATTTATCCTTACCTATGCAGTGAAGGATTTTGCGACCTAGCGTTTTCGAAGTCTGCACTGCTGTGAACTTGGCGGCTCTGCAAGGGTTGCAGAAAATTATTGAAGCGGCGGAGCAGCGCCGCGCGAGTAAAGGAGAACCGACAGTCGCGTGCAGGGGAGAGAGGAAGAAGAGCTCCGTCGCACGCGAGAGAGAAAACAGAGAGAGAAGAGAGAGCGCGAGGATGAAATCGCAAGAGGGAGAGAGAGAGAAGATGAGAGGATGGTGGCGAAGAAAGGGTGGCACGACGGTGACAGCCGCTTGCGATGGAGAGAGAGACGAGAGGCCGAGAGTGATTCACGAGAGGTAGAGAGAGAATGCGAAGGAGAGAGTGAAACAGAATGAGGGATAGAGAGAGGGTGAGCAGAGGCGAGCGGCGGTGGCAATGGAGAGAAGCTGTGGCGGTTGTTCGCGGTGGAGAGGGAGAATGGCGCGGGAGGGGAAGAGACGAGTGAGAAGAAAGGAATTAGGGCTATTAGCCCTAATTCAATTTGGGGAAAAAGGGGGGCCAAAATGCTGTGTTTTGGCTCCTCCCTCTTTTTTTTTTTATTTAATTAAACAAATAAATAAATATATATAAATATATATATATTCTCACACCCATATTTCACTAAAATGGGGTTCACTACGAATTAAGGACACGACATTTTAAAATATACCAAAAATTAAATTTAAAAACCCCAAAATCGAAAATCAATACAAATTTAAATTTTTTTATATATATACAAACGGAGGAATATTTTATATATATTCCATGAACAGTACACTTGTACGAACATCGCAGTGTCGGTGTTACACCCCTCGGGAGTCTCATTGGAGGTTCTTCTACAGTGAATCTCAGGATAAACGATGGATGCATAAATTCTTCTATGTGAGATTTTTGAACAAGAACCTTATTCCAATGCTTCCGGACGCTAATCAAGTGCCCTTCTTGAATATGAAGATCCATGATCTCCTTCGTCGTTCTCGTCTTCTGCGATTTATCAGCTGTTATTGTGAGGCTACCTATCAGAGCATTTGAATAGATTTTTTGATAGAAGACCAGATATTGCTGTTGTCTGGCTTGCTAGTGGATAAAGCAAGACAGATCACTAGGCCTCTCTTACTGGAGCAATAGAGAAAGTGTGACCAACGTGAAAAGGAAGGCAATTGATATTTCTCCCGAGATCCAACCAAAAAGATCAGGGGTTTGGTTGTCTAGCCTACTTGCTGGTAAGGAGGGAGTAGTGGAAACTAGAGAACATGAGCCTCTTCGAGAACATTCCAAAACGAAAGAGGGCCAATCGATTGGCCATCCAATGATCGTTGGTGTACCCCTTGGAGATGGGGAGGGGGAAACTCCGGACGAGGAACTCCTTGAGGCGACTGGGAGCACTCAGGCTCCGGATCCATAGTGGCAGGAAAAGACCCCCTTGACATTCGCTTCTACTCCTGTTTTGGGAGAGGCATCTGAACGGTCTCCCCAAGCATCTCAATGTCTTCTACAAGATGTAGATGAGGAGGTTGGAGTTCCACCCCTTATTTTGGTTGAGTCGATCAACGGAGGGGAAGATGATTTTGAAGAAGGATCAATAGCGGTCTATGTGGGGGGCCGTCAATATAATTTCATTGATTCGTAAGAGACGCTACAGCTGGCCAAACGGTTCGAATTTTTCCCAAATCTCGCCCTCCGAACGATGTCTCCGGATCACATTGATAAGGCTATTCACTTTCTTTGCCTTATGGTAAGCGTTTTCCTTGCCCAAGCTCTACCTAAATTTGTTATTACATGATTCTGACTATCAAGTGTATTCCTTCCTAGACTGCGGTCTTGACCGAACTCCAAAGAAAATGGAGGAAAGAGCGTGATGGGCAAGTTATCCATTTGAGTAACCAAGTGCCAGCGCTGAAGGACACTTTGGAGAATGAGGGAAAAGATGCTGAAGAGGAGAAAAACAGGCAGATTGAACGTCTTCAAGTAGACTTGACTCTGAGCTGAGAGCGTTGTAAAAGGTTAGAAGCTGAGGCACGTGTACAGGAAGCTAGATTAGCAGCCACCGAAACTTTAGCTCATCTTCAGGAGGAGTCCCTTCAAAATGCTTAGCGAGAGATGGCTGACCTCAAGGCGTCTGTTGCCAGAGATGCTGCCGACCACCAACTTTTTCGGTATAGGTTGTTTGAGCATTTGAGGTGTGCTGAGGAGATCCTCTGACAAGTTGGCCGATATGAGGCTTCACCTCCTCTTGAGGGTTCAACCAAGAGAACGACAGTAGATCTGGATTCCACCCCTATGACCTCTATTGTTCCTTCTACCCCTTTATAATCTCATATTATTCCAATAATGAAAAGATTTTGTGTCCAGCCATTTGTCCCATGCTTTACTGAAGTGTAGCGATTCTTTGCGAAAAGAAACCTTTAGAATGCTTTATCCTATTGGCTTGATAAGGTCTGGTGACTTAGACCTGTCATATAGTATAACTTTAGATATTAAGGCCATATTCATCCAACCGGTAGGATCAGGACGTCTAAAACCCGACGTTCGATTGGGAACTTTAGAGTTTAGGGCCGTGTTCACCAGTTCGGGGAGTTCCATCCCATTTTGATGACACATTCTATCAATAGGAGCAGGGCGTCTAAGGCTCAGTGTTCGATTGGAAATTTTAGAGGTTAGAGTCGTGTCCTCCTGTTTAGGGAGTTCCATCCCATTTTGATAACACGTTCGATCGATAGGATCAGGGCATTTAAGGTCTGACATTCGATTCGAAACTTTAGAGGTTAGGGTCGTGTCCACCCGTTCGGAGAGTTCTATCCCATTTTGATGACACGTTCGATCGATCGGATCAGGGCGTCTAAGGCCCGGCGTTCAATTGGAAACTTTAGAGGTTAGGGTCGTGTTCACCTATTTGGGAAGTTCCATCCCATTTCGATGACACATTCGATCGGTAAGATTAAGACGTCTAAGACCCTACGTTCGATTAGAAACTTTAGAGGTTAGGGCTGTATCCACCCATTTGGGAAGTTCCATCTTATTTTGATGACACGTTCGATCGGTAAGATCAGGGTGTCTAAAACCCGGTATTCTATTGGAAACTTTAGAGGCTAGGGCGGTATCCACCCGTTCGGGGAGTTCCATCTCATTTTAATGACACATTAGATCAGTAGGATCAGGGCGTTTAAGACCTAGCATTCAATTGAAACTTTAGAGGTTAGGGTCATGTCCACCCGTTCGAGGAGTTCCATCCCATTTTGATGACACGTTCGATCGGTAGGATCAGGGCGTCTAAGACCCGACGTTCGATTGGAAACTTTAGAGGTTATGGTCGTGTCTACTCGTTCAGGGAGTTCCATCTTATTTTGATGACACGTTCGATCGGTAGGATCAAAGCGTCTAAGGCTCAGCATTCAACTAGAAACTTTAGAGGTTAGGGCCGTATCCATCCGTTTGGGGAGTTCCATCCCATTTTGATGATATGTTCGATCAGTAGGATCAGGGTGTCTTGGGCCCGACGTTCGATTAAAAATTTTAGAGGTTAGGATCGTGTCCACCAGTTCGGGGAGTTCCATCCAATTTTGATGATACGTTAGATCGATAGGATCAGGGCATCTAAGACCCAACGTTCGATTGGAAACTTTAATAGGAGGTGATTGCTCCATAAGCCACTAAGAATCCCGTGACACGAACCACCACAAAAATAATAGATAAGTAATGGGTGAGCGCCGAAATCTTTCTCAAGGGAAGAGCGCAGGAAAATCTAGGTCGTATGCTAGACAAGCGTTAGTGGGAACATAAGGCTCGTGCCAGATGTCTTCGCCACGGATTTGGAGTATCACTGTAACACCGACACCTCGGTGTATTCAAAATTTGTAATTCTCCTCACATTTATATATAATATACTTCACGGTTCTATATAGAAAATTCACTCAGAAATTTTTTCAATTCAATTCATTCTTAAAAATTTTGGCTAAAATCGTTAGAAATTAAAAATTTCCAAAACGACAACTGAGGGTCCAACAATAATCAGTATGACTTTAGAAATGTATGGGAACCTCAAATCTAAATAAATCTCACTTCGTAGAGCCAAATCGGGAATTTCTGAAAAAGTTACCCGAAAACCCTAATTTGGGTCGAAAGTTTTACGGCAAGACTAAACGTCACGTTTTGACACGGGATCAATTTAATTAGATCTAATACATGGTTTTGGATTTACTGTGAAATTCGGAGAATTTTCAAAATCAAAATGAATTTTATGAGTTAAGGGATTTGAAAATTTATAAGAAATTAAGAGAAAAGAAAATGAAAGGTTAAGTAAATTTATTGGATTATGTTTAATATTTAATTATTGAATTAAAGAAGTAAAAAGGAAATGAAATTAGTTAGTAAAATGATCCAATGGTGAGGATTTATTGATGAATAAATCAATGGCTAAGGAATAAGCAAAGTCCAAATTGACTTCTTCAAACTTAAAACTTAATAAAGGGAGGTGAAATTGTTGACTTTGGAAAATTGATCGAAGGGTGGAGATCTATTGGAAGAGAGAAGAGACTAATGTGAACCTTAAGATCAAAATAGTGGACCCACACATTTAATGAAAGTGTAAATTGGTAGAGAGTAAAAATGTGCTAATAGAGTGAGAAAATGAGTGGGAGAGAGAGAGAGAGAGAGAGAGAGAGGAAAAGAGAGAGTGTTAGTCTTATTTTCATAAGTGAAATCTAAGGGTCAAGATTAATCTTTAAGAAAAAATGGATGGCCAAGATTAGATTAAGTGAAGTTAAAGAGACTTGAAAACCTAGACTCTTCTCATTTTCTCCAAACCGTGAGTGAGAAACAAAGAACACAAAGAGCTTCTCTACCTTCTTCTCCATAGCCGTGAGTTACTCCTTGAAGAAGCTTTTGATTTTTTCCCAAACAACAACCCAATGTTTTTACATAAATCATCTTCTCTCAAACCCTAAACCAACATATCAAAAAATTAGAAGAAAAGAATGAGATTTGCCTTGTGAACCAAGAGGCAGCCGTGAGCTTCAAGGAGATAAAATACTTGGTTTTCTTCAAGATCCATTCTATATTTTTAGGTAAGGAGACTCCTCTTACATTTTATTATAACATACCTTGAATTTAAGCCAAGAAGTGATGTCTAACTTGGTGACCTTTTGCTGGTCGAGGACTAGGATTGTGGAGGAGAGGTTGATCTTTGGAGGAAAAGTTTTGGTTGGACTTGAAACAACCTAAACTTGAGGTATAAAAAAAAATTCTGCACTTTGTTTGAACTTGAGAACCTTGTGTTAACATGATTAATGTGTTGATTTTAGCTTAAGTTAGGGGTGAAAAACAAGTAAACAAACCCTAGAGTGAGTGCAGAAAATTTTAGCTTGTGGAAAGCTTGATTCAAGCTTTGGATGATAAAAAAAAATTGAGGTGAGAAACCGTGAAGAAGGAGTGCAAAAAAATTCAGATTTGTTGGTCAAGAATTTGGATGTTTTTTATGTGTTTTGGAGTGTTGAAAATCTAGTTTAAATGTACTAGTATGTGTGCTGAATTTTGATACTAATGTGAGGTATATGTATGTGTGTTGTTGATTGAAATGAGGAAGAAAAGAGTGCAGAAATTTCTGTACTAAAAATAATTGCAATGAGAACATTTTCATGCTAATTGTGTAGTGAATTGTGAGGAAAAAATGATGACATTGTGTGCAAAAATTTGTTGGATGTCTAGTTTAAGCTTAAAATGATCACATTTTGAGGTAGAGAACATAAGACTTGTGTGCAGGAAAGTTTGAACCTTGTGTTGGCCTAGAACTTGAATGAGGAATGAGGATGAAAAATCTGATTTTTGAAATTTTGGACATATGACTTTGTTGCACTATTTAGATCATAACTTAATCTACACTACCGCAAATTACACTAGGTAAATTTCTGCTAAAACTAAATTTTAAGAACTTTAAAATGACATATGATTTACTGAATTCTGATGAGAATAGAAATTTTAATGGTTTTTCAAAGTGATGAGTTCTGCAGAATCATGCTCTGTTTTACCCTGTTCTATCTGTGATTTCACTATGGTTTTGAACTATCTTCAAACCAAATTAGGCTATACTATAGCTATAAAAAATGTAGATCTATGTCTTATCTTTAATGTGAGATAAGAATCAATTAAATCCGATATACGTAGTAGAAGTTATGACCATTTTTCAAAAACTGTGCAAATGTGCATGTATGCAGAAATTCTGGATAATAAGTTATAGGTATGTATGTTAGGGTGATGTGAAGAAATGTGTAGGAATTGGTGCATGTGTATGTGTAAGGAATGGAAGATTTGGATGAGGATTTGCAAGTGTGTGTATACTAAATTTTGGACTGAGTATGGGCACGTGTATATGTAATAATTGTGAAATATTATAAGGAGTGATGGTTGGATGAATTAAAGAGACATTATTTCGTTGAAATGTGCCTTTAGAAGTGGGCATTAGAAGTTGTTGGATTAGTGATGGTAAAGGGGATAGTGCATGTGAACCCTAGGAGCATGCGTATGATGCTCTAAACTTTGATCCTAGATGAAGGATTGGTTAAAATAAAATGTAACATTAAACTTTTCAACGGTATAACTCTTATATATATTATTTGTATTGCCATTGTAATGATACATTTGTTGAATTGATCGAGGGAAACACATTTTTGACACGTTGTGGTGTTTTCAGGGAGTAACATACTCTCCCGTATATAGTGAGTGAGACTTTGATGTTATGTTTTCGATTAAACAAATTCATGTTTTAAAACTTTTCAAATGACATATTTTAAGACATGTGTGAAAGCATATAATTTTGACTATATTTTATAAATGATGGTTTTTGTGATTCATTGGAGTGTCCCAAATGATTGATTCGAATATTATGCATCCACGGTTTGTAATGAAATGATATCGTGCCACTCTTTGAAACCTTGACATGATTTATATACTACCATTGCATTGGCACGCAGATTTGATATGTTTTGATGATATATGTGGGACGGATGCCTACCTATGATATGATGATGTGATGATATCCTTGATGGATTTCCGTACCTACGAAAGACGTTTATTGAGATACCCATTGTGTTCGGATACGCTTCTGCAGGAAGTATTCCCAAAAGTCAGTGTTGTATAGTTGCAACCGGTTGAACCATATCGGGGAGGACATGTGTGACACCACCGTCTAGCACTGGGCGGGATTCTATATATGGTTGATTGATTATGATATCCGTATGGGCCCAGTTGAACCATGTAATGGGGAGGTTCGTCCCATTGGCGATCTATCACTGGGAGTTGCTTGTACGTACCAACGTTAGGGTAGAGAGCTAATTTTATATACTTGCATATAAAAACCCCCAACGCGCCCATCCTTGGTCGAGGTAGATACTTGCTGGGAATATTTTCTTGGTAAGCTCTAATTGATTTCGAAAATGTAAATAGATGCATACTTTGATACTATGATGTGTGATATGAGATCATTTGATTTATGGAAATGCCATGCTGGATTTTGATATCATTATGATTTTGAAATGTATTTTGACACTCCATACTCACACTTATGATTGAGAACATATGGTCGATTCCTTACTCACTGATTATTTCCCCATAATACTCACCCCTCACTTTTCCTTGATTACAGTTATAGGCTTGGCAGGAAGATGTGTCGAGAGAGTTTAACACACTTGATTTGAATTTGAAGACTTTGGACTTTGGGTATGGAACTAGCTATTCTTCCGTAGCGATTGTATTTGATGATGATGATGTATATTTGAGGTCTATAGAATGACCATTGTATACTTATATTGGGATGACTATAATTATGTTATGTAATGTAATTGAAATTTTCACCAGTGTTGTATAATTATGTGTTGAGGCATTGTCTTGTATTTTACATTTTTTACTTGGGAAATGATGTTTTTGAGGAAAAATAGGTTTTAAACAGTTTTGAGCAAATAATTGTCTTAGCCTTCGTTGCCTCAGTATGCTTGTCCTATGATAGGTAGCGTATGGGATAACAGGTGGCTGTTCACTGTCTCGGATCGAGAATCGGAGCGTGACAATCACCCCTCCTGATTCGTCATGAGGCAGCCTAGGATCTGGCCTATTGGGCGGCTCATTCTCCCGTTGTGCATTACGTCTATCGGGGGAAGGTAAATTCCTCTCTTCCATACTGATGAACTTCTGCAGTTTACCACTGCGAACCAAAAACTCCAACTCGTCCCTAAGCCTCTTGCACTCATCGGTCGTGTGATCGTAATCCCGATGGAAATGGCAGTACTTGGACTTATCTTTCTTAGAATCTTCCTCTGTAGGATGAGGGGACTACTTGACGTATGATTTGTTTTTGATTTAGTATAAAACCTGGTTCAGGGTCTCATTCAGGGAGTGTAGACGCTGAACTTTTGCGAGGGCAGAGTTCCTGGTTTACTTTTCTTCGGAGAAGGCTGGCGAGGTGATTGGCTGCGTTCCTTTTTGTTAGGATGGTTTCGTCGTCGATCGAACGCCTCTGCTTCTTCTGCCACAATGTACTTCTTGGCTTGGCAGTAAAATTCCTGAATGGTTGTTAGGGTTTCTTCGTAATGGAGGCCTTCATGTCGGAGGATCTCAAGCCCATTAGAAGAGCAGTCAATGCGATGGAATGGTCCAAAACGGGGACCTTTAATATCTCAGTCTTAAATCTCTCTAGGAAATCTCTCAAAGGCTCGTCTTCCTGTTGTCGCAACGACAGCAAGAATGTGGACTTTTGCTTGGCTCCTCAGTTGATTATAAAATGAGTCCCGAACTGTTGTCGAAGTTTGGAAAAACTCTTGATACTGAACGAAATGAGAGAATTAAACCATGACAGGGCATTGTCTTTAAGAGTAGTGGAGAAGTTTTGCACATCATTGCATCTGATAGGTCTCTGGAGACCATAACTGTTATGAAGTGGGCAACGTGGTTGTGGGGGTCAGTAGTCCCATCATATCGCTCCATGGGTGGCAAAAAGACGTCTCTTGGCATCGGTTCCGAGGAAATCTTTGGATCGAATGGCGATTCTGCCGAAGGGTGGAGAAAATCTTCCCTCTTCTTCGTACCTAGCTTTTTAAGGTCAGCGGCTACAACTTGTTCGATTTGCTTCTTCTGATCTTCGGGATCATGCCGAAAGGTCACCGATGGCTCATAATTCACAGGAAGTACTCGTCTCGATGGTCGTTCATATTCAGATTCCATCGCGGATGAGTGGTCGTCTAGCTCGAGGGCTCGACTGAGTTCCTCCAGTTGCTTATTCATTTTTTGGAGTTTTGACTCCAATCTTTCCATCTGAGGCTGGCTTGCTTGTTCTGGTGCTAGGGTCACGACCGGCTATTTTTGGGCCGCGGGTTGTAAAACTTACTCCGGATGGGATGGCCGAGGAGGAAACATATGGTCATGAATTGAGTGATCGGGTGCCGGAGGGAGGACAGATTCGGCGGGTATAGGGGCATGCCCTTCTACAGCAGGGGCGGCTCTCGAGAATACTCTGGTTCTTAGAGGCATGGTTATAAGAATTACAGAAGTTGCTCTACTCTATTCCCATGGACGGTGTCAATCTGTTGGAGATGGGTTGTGGCTCCACAGATACCGGCTCCTTATTGACTCAAACGATTGCCGTAAAAAAGATGTGAGACCTGCAAAAAACCACGAGAGTATTCCGGCAGGGGAGACTCTGACGCTTAAGTTAGAAAAAACGGTTTTCGAATGTAAAAAAACAAACTGAGAGCTCAAAGAGGGAGAGATTCCCTATGATTAAAGTGCCCAATATCAAAGGCTAAGAGAGCGTACCTGACTTAGAGGGTTTTATGATATCTTATATCTGTGAGAGTTGTATGCCGTCGAGGTGTTTCAACCCTACTTTTCTTATCGAATCAATCCGGAAATCTCGAGAGTTCAATATTTCGAATTGATTGCGATTTTCATCCCATGGGAAACTTTCATTTTCTGGAGAGATCATTTCCTTAACTGAAAGATCCTAAAGATACTGCTCTTAAATAGGAAACCAGAGCTATTGGATGTTTTGACCTTCCCTTAAAATCGTCAAAACTGTTGGCTATCGATCGGTCATTTGGCCGATGAAAGAGGGTTTGATCATTCGATAAATCAATAATTGAATACCCGATCGGAGAGATTACTTTCGTTTGATGAATCTCGTTCGATAGGTGGGGCGACTGAGACCCTATCGTTCGGGAGATTTTGGCGACTAAAGCCCTTTAGTAGATAGTTATAGAGAATATTGAACATCCGCCGATAGTGGTCTTTTGTGGACCTCGTGTGTGGCCCTTTCAAGTGCTGACCCTTCGAATTGCGTCTAGCGCTATGTCCCATCATCATCAATCACGTAATTTGTATTTTTGTAAACATATATACAACATGCATTATTTATTTATCTATTTATTAATTATTTTTACATATTTGTAATGTGTAGATAGTGAATCATGGAATACCCTAAGAAATATTGGATGCAGCTCTTTCTTCAGCTTTCAAGTTTTTTGAGTTTCCGACGGAAGAGAAAATGAAGTTCTCGTCGAATGATGTGCACAAGCCAGTGAGGTACTCGACCACTTTGAGGTTGGAAGATGGAGTTGACAGGGTTCTGTTTGGGAGATCTTTTTTGAAGCACTATTCCCATCCTTTAAACGATTGGATTCACCTATGGCCAACAAATCCACCCGATTACAGTTATTTTTATCTCACCCCCCCGGCGCTCTCTCTCTCTCTCTCTCTCTCTCTCTATATATATATCTATATATCTATATATATATATCTATATATATATATATATATCTATATATATATATATATATCTATATATATATCTATACATATATCTATATCTCTCTATCAAATCTCTCTCTATGTTATATGACCGGGGGCACGTGCTTCTGTGGTTTACTCCACTTGGAAAATAATACAGCATCATACCCCACTAAGCAATGATGCCAAAGATATGTATTGGTTTTATATATCCTAGAGGGACATTTTGGATAATTGTGAAAGATTAGTGGGATAATTCTCACTAACTCATAACTATCTTAAACCTATTCTCCCTAATTTACTCCACGATTTGTGTATCACCACGAAGAAGGGGACTAACTCTCCCTTCTTGTTCAACGTGAGATTCATGGCTCTCACGAGAGAAATCTTGAAAGATTGTTTTTACTTTGAGAGAAAAAATAAAATTCTCTAAGAGTGAATAAAATGAGGACTTAAAAAAAATTTCAAGTAGGAAATTTTTTCTGTCATAACGATCGTCGGATTGAAAGTTGCAACGTCGTGATACTGCAGTGGTGATTCGATTAATATCGTGATCATCATCCTAATTGCGAGATCCGATCAAGAGATATGTCATTCGATTAATTTTAAAGACTATATATTGAGATATTTTATACTCGACTCCTATTTTATTTTTTAAAAAATTATTGATTAGTTTCGTTGTGCGGAATACCGATAAAAATCCAACAATGCGGACCGCTTATGTCACGTCCCTCTCATAATTGACAACAAAACTCACCTCTATGAATTGACATGGGAAACAACAACAAATAAATCCCTTTGTTTTATATGTATATCATTTTGTCTTTTCTATTAAACGTTCGTGGAATCTTTAAACATTGGCAGTCACCCTTGAGGCTTTTAAATTTGACATGCTCGCTTTAAATGATTTCTTTGTACATAACTTAGTAATTCCTTATCCATGTTTCTTTGTATTATCTAGTAATTATTTATACATCCCTTGTAATGTGCACGTGCTTTAAATGATTTTTTTGTACATAACTTAGTAAATAATGAACTTTATTTACCCATGTAAAAGAGTGAAAAAAAATGGTACAATTATGTTAACAATGTTAATCATTCTCATTTTGCATGAACTTAGGGAAAACATGGGAAAATATGTTTTTGAAGTGAGAAAATTAGCATTGGAGTTGATGGGGGCCATCACAGAGAGCCTAGGCTTGGGCAAGAACTACATGCGCAACAAAATGGAGGATGGAATGCATGTCATGGCCATAAATTGGTATTCTTCTTTCCCACAATCATGCCAAATGCTAGGCTTGCCGGAGCACTCCGACTATAGTTGCCTAACCATTCTTCTCCAAAGTGCTCGAGGCCTAGAAATCTTCGATGCGGAGGACAAGACTTGGAAAATTGTCCCTGAGGTTCAAGGTGCTCATCAAGTCAATGTTGGTGATCATCTCGAGGTCCTAAGCAATGGCATGTACAAGAGCGTCATTCACAGAGCAACCCTGAACGCTGTGAAACCACGAATCTCCATTGTAAGTCTGCGTAGTCTGGGCATGGATGAGAAAATGAAGACGGCTAAAGAACTTGTGAATGAAGATCATCCTGAGCGCTACAAGGAGAGTAGCTTAAACGACTTCCTAAATTAGCTTTCCAAGAATGATATTGCAAAAGGGAAGCCGAGCTTCATCAATGAACTTAGGATATAAATAACTAGGTTTGTATAGTTACTATTTGTGCTTTTACTTTGTTTTGTTTATCTTATTTTAAGTTATGGAGTGTTTTTTTTTTTTTTTTTTTTGGGTCGAGAGAGAGAGGGAGAGGCCGTGAAGGCTCTCTTAAGTTTTGGAGTGTTCTGGCTATATATAATAAACGATGTTTCTATTAATAATTATTACTTTTTATATGATCTTATATAAAAATTTATTGATGTAAGAATTATTTTATATTAATTTATAAATAAAATTATATCTTTTGAAAAAAAAATTATATTTTTGCTAAACTTTTCCATCATAATTTAAAAATATTATAAGTGAAACGAAAAAATAAATAAAAAAAATTAAATGGGATATAATTGAATCAGCTATGAATTTCCTAATATATTTTCTCTTAGGAAAAAAAAAAACAAAATATGTGCAGATGAACAATTTTGTCTCTATGCATTGGCTTGCTTAATTAGTACAACCATCCAAAAAGCATTTAATGAGATGCTGCACTATGCATTAACGTCGTGGAAATCTGCAGCGATGACTTTATTTATATACAACAGAAAATTTAAAAAAATATATAAAAATATAAAAGCTAGCCTTCATGGTCGGAGATATTGATTCAATCCAAGGGCATAAATGGTCAAAGAAAGAGTAGACCAGAAGACAACCCGACTTAGAACTTTTTTTATAGATAGGAAAAAAAAATCAAACTTAAGATTTGGAAAGGAAAAGCGTGATACAAGTTAACTTATAACTCATTAACATTTGTGCTAGAACATGGAGGAATGAATAGGATAACGTGATTTCGAGCAGCAAGGACAAAATTAATTTTAGATAGGAAAAGTCTAAATGTTTCATTTTTACATATTATATGTTTCAATTAATTAATTTATTTAATTACTGGTAATAAAAATTCTTTTAATAAAATTTTCTAGATTTTCTTTTACTATTATTGTTTCCTGTTTCTTTTTAAAGTTAGTTAAAAATGAATTCTTGCCTATCTTTCTGGGAGGCCATGCTTGATTGGTCTAAGTTTACAAAACACCAAGATAGAAAATGCTCCCCCTGTATTTTGAAGCATGATCGTTCATTATTTTTTGTGTGTAATATGTAATCAAGCTCTTTACAATCTTAATTCTGGTGATTAAGCCAGACGAGATGGTATGGTAGATGCTTACTCTATTCAAATTCATAATCTGGAGACCCAATATAGTATATTCAAAAAATCATATATGTGCACGCCTGCACGGGCTCTTGTATATAGGGTATCAGATGCTTGTTTTAATTAATTTGAATCATCATTGCCACCGACGAAGACGGCATCGGAGGTGATGGAGCTTCCTCGTATGATCCAACCATTTCAGAGACGGTGAAGGAGAGGTCCAAAATGGAGATGGCTGAAAATGCTGTTCATTTTTTTTTTAATACAAAAATCTAAATCTAAAATCATAGAGAAATGGATTACGGTCACTAGTTTGTCTCCCTTAAAAACATGAAAATGCTGTTCATGTCATACCTTTAGTGCTAGTCTTTTGGGCGCTTATCCTTTGGGCTCTTCTCTAATCCAGGTACCTTATCTTACAAACCCTTTTTTTTTCTTTCAAAATTTTCTTTTTTCTGATTAAATGCCACGATTTTGGCACCCAAGTCCACAGGAAAGAGGATGCACAAGTCTAAAGTCTGATTAAATTTTCCTTTTTTCTTTTGTAAAAATTTGATAAGGTTAATTAAATGTCCAATCCTTAAATTATGAGCTGACTTCTCAAATTAGTTTTTAAACTTTAAAATGCTACAAACAAGTCCTCAAAGTTTCAAAAGTTTTATCGACTGATCCTTAACGTTGTCCATTAACTAATGATGTGAAATAAGATGAGTGAGATGGATGTGTAGATACTGATATGGTAGTGCCAAGTCAACACCACAAAGCACCTTACACTGTTGCTATCGTGGCAATGTCATATAATCAACTTGCTGACATGTTGCCACGTCAGTAGGGCATTCCGGTCTTCCGGGCGCCTTTCAAGTCCAATTTTGTAAATTTAAATCATCTCTCTCTGTTAAACTAAATTTTAATCAATTCTAAACCTTTTTTTTCCATACTTTTTTCTGTGTGAAGCACAACATAAATACACTTACCCTCATCTCTCTCTACACCATATCTTAAAGAGAGAGAGAGAGAGAGAGAGAAGATCATTTAAACAAGGGAACAAAGTGAAAACCATCCAGATAGATATGGTAGTTCATTGGAGGTTTTTTTTTTATATATATAATCCCATAGAGAGAGTGAGAGAGTGGAAACAAATAATATTGAAGAAGAAGAAGAAGAAACAAAATAGTGAGTGCTTAAACATCTATAATGCAAATGTTGCTTCTGATCTGTTAAGTATTATTGGAGGTGAGTTTGAATCCACAGATGATGGCTCTGCTAACTTGAACAAGATGACTCAGCTGTCTAAAAATCACGATCGGTGGAACCTACAAAAGACTGCCAGATGGTGTTTCAGTGAGAGAGGTTTCGATGCTCAAGTTGTAGAACTGTTTTTGAAGAAAAAGAATAGACTCTGAGAGAGAGAGAGAGAGAGCTCAAGGTGAGTTGTGTGCCCTTGTGTAAAATGCTACAGACGAGTCCTCAAAGTTTCAAAAGTTTCACCGATTGATCCTTCCTTTAGTGACGAAATCACACAGTCCTTTAATTAATGGTGTGAGATAAGATGAGTGAGATGGATGTACAGATACTGATGCGGCAGTGGCAAGTCAACACCCTAAAACACCTTACATTGTTGCTAACGTGGCAATGTCATATAATCAAGGTGCTTGCATGTTGCTACGTCAGTAGGGCATTCCGGTCTTTCGGGCACCTTTCAAGTCCAATTTTGTAAATTTAAATCATCCCACTGTTAAACTAAATTTTAATCAAATCTAAACCTTTTTTTTCGTACTTTTTTTTGTGTGAAACACAACATAAACACACTTACCCTCCTCTGTCTCTACATCTTATCTTAGGGGGAGAGAGAGAGAGAGAGAGAGAGAGAAGATCATTTAAACAGGGGAACAAAGTGAAAACCATCCAGATAGATATGGGTAGTCCATTGGAGGGTTTTTTTATATATATAATCCCATTGAGAGAGAGAGAGAGAGAGTGGAAACAAATAATCAGTATTAGAAAAACAGTTATTAGCGACGGAAATATCAGTCGCAGATATATAAATTTCTGTCGCTGAAAGTATTAGCGACGGAAAATTAGCGACGACCATTTCCGTCGCTGAAAGTCACATCGTTTTCTGTCGCTAAGAAAATCCGTCGTTAATCTAAAAATTTTAGCAACGGATTAGTGACGAAAATTTTCCGTCGTTGAAGTGAGTAAGAGAAAACCCAAGTATATAAGCCCAGGGGCCTGTCCTACCCTCCTGTCTTGCCCGCCCCGCCCTCCCGTGCCCCAACTTTTAATTTGTTGAAAATGTGTTCCCACCCCGATTCGTACCCGGGTGTGAGAGAGAGAACTTGAAAACCTTAACCACCATTTCAACATCACATTTGTGTTATTAGTTTATTTTTTTTCTATTTCAATATTTTATTTGTAACTCTTAATATTAAAAATACAATACATTAATTTAATAAAAATATAAAATTTTATTTAATAAAAGGATAAAATTATATTTAAAAAATATAAAATTATATTTAATAAAAACACAAAATTATATTTAATAAAAATACAAAATTATATTTTAAAAAAATACAAAATTATATTTAATAAAAAAATTATATTTAATAAAAATACAAAATTATATTTAATGAAAATACAAAATTATATTTAATATAAACACAAAATTATATTTAATAAAAACAAAAAAAAATTTATATTTAATAAAAATACAAAATTATACTTAATAAAAACACAAAATTATATTTAATAAAAATAAAAAATTATATTTAATAAAAATACAAAATTATATTTAATAAAAACACAAAATTATATTTGATAAAAACACAAAATTATATTTAATAAAAACACAAAATTATATTTAATGAAAACTCAAAATTATATTTAATAAAAACACAAAATTATATTTAATAAAAACAAAAATTTATATTTAATAAAAACACAAAATTATATTTAATAAAAACACAAAATTATATTTAATAAAAATATAAAATTATATTTAATAAAAGGAAAAAATTATATTTAATAAAAAGACATAATTATATTAAATAAAAATACACAATTATATTTAATAAAAACAAAAAATTATATTTAACAAAAATAATTTTTTTTTTAAAATATTAGTGATGAATTAGTAACGGAAAAATTAGCGATGGATTTTTCCGTCGCTAATCTGTTATTTTTAGCGACGGATTTATTCATCCCTCAATCCGTCGTTAATTTTTTCAGAAAAGTTTTAGCGACGGATTAACAACGAAAAATTTCTTTCACCAATTTCAGCGATGGATTTACCAACGGAAAAATTAGCGACTGATTTTTTCGTTGCTAAATCCATCGCTAATTTTTCTATCATTAATCCGTCACTAATAGTGACGAATTTTTATCCATTGGTAATTCTCGTCGCTGAATGGTCGTTTTCTTATAGGGAATATTGAAGAAGAAGAAGTAGAATAAACAAAATAATGAGTGCTTAAACATCAATAATGCAAATGTTGCTTCTGATCTATTAAGTACTATTAGAGGTGGGTTTGAATCCATAGATGATGGCTTTGTTAACTCAAACAAGATGACTTAGCTGCCTGGAAATCACGATCGGTGGGACCTACAAAAGACTGTCAGAGGGTGGGTTAGCGAGAGAAACTCCGACGCTCAAGTTGGAGAGTGGTTTTTGAAGAAAAGGAATAGAGAGAGAGAGAAAGAGTGAGAGAGAGAGAGAGAGAGAGAGAGAGAGCTCAAGGTGAGTTGTGTGCCCCTGTGTAGTCCAAGAGAACTTACATGGGCGGTAGGCATATAAGAGTTTATATTCTTTCGGGCATAAGAGTCATATGATAGTGGGGCGATAGAACCCTTGTTTTCTTATGAGAATGTCCTAAGAATCCAGGGAATCATGTCATAGGATATACAAAGATTGTCAAACCTCATCGATATGGAAAGTCCAGATCATCACGGGGATTCTTTCCCTTATCGGCTAGTGCTGTATATCCTTTTTTTATTTCTATAAGATTGCCTCCGTGATTCAGGGAGAGCGGATACAATATCAACCTAGCATTGGGTATCGATCAGTGAAGATTCTAAGCAGATGTCCATTAGAAAGGTGAGGTGATCGATATACACTTGGTCATCGATGTGCCAATGAACTGTGGGATTGATACTCCTTGCATCATTTCAAAGAGGGGTGTAAGGAGTAAACCAAAGGGTAGGTACTTGGAAGGTCATGAGGGTGTGAATGCATTCAACTCTAGAATAAATGACTCTAGATTTAATGCAGAGTAGGAAGTTGAAGAAGTCAAAATTCTTTATTCATTACGTATGTTTCTCAATGGACTGTTTCGCCTACCCAAGATCGCGAAGATCATGTCTCCTCAAATATAAATAGAGGTTATATGGCTTAGTGTTGCCTCAAAGAGATCTTGTGTACTTTTGATTCTACAAGTTCCTTTTATCGAGAGTTGTTCTCCTATGAGATTGCTTAATGTTGGGTTTTGAACCACAAGATTCAGCTGTATATAGTGTTTCTATTGATGTAAGGTTGGGTCAAAGTTGGGGCCACTTATGCAAGGTCCTATCATGCCATCTGTTGTTTGGACATCGTGGTGGAGTCTGTTAGGGGCTCCATTAGAGTTCTCAACCTTAGAGATTGGTTTTAAAACAAGTCCCTGCTCTAGGTTGAGTTTGTCATCTGACTCATGTTTTTTTCGAGTCAGGCAACTAAAGGAGTCGGAAGTTTATAAGAGACTATGCAGGGTAGAGGATTTGAAACCTGATGTATTTTCACAATTTCTTTGTGGTCATCTCCCTCCCTGAATCCTAGCCTTCTCAATTTTTGTCAGTTGGTCATCACTCCAGTCCTTTTGTCCAGGAACAATGCTATAGGCTTTTTAGTGTATTTCTTTTGATGTGATTCGGTTTGACTCAATGACTTTTGAACTAAGTCCGTCCATGTACTTCAATATTTACTTGTCATATAAAAATAAAGAAGAGTTTTTGTTATTTACTTATTGATCTTGCCTGTCATTTGTATTCTATCAGCATGTATAATAAATAATGGATTGTCGAATGACCAAATCGATCAGCCGAATCCAATCGATAAGAAATTCCACAAATGGTAGGCTTCCCTTCTATTAGGTGTGGGACGACATTGTCCTAGTGGTCTGAGACTGAGAGAGTGAATTTGCCCGAGAGCTGAATGTGAGGATTACCTTCATCAGTCTAAGACTCATCCTTTGATATACTCGTTTGGTAAGAGGAGCGACGTTGGCTAGTTTAGAGGAACAGGTCCCAATGGTGGAATTGGGCGACATTAATCCATTTAGGGAAATGGATTCCAACAATAGGACTGGGCATTAGTGGCCTGCTGGGGAGATAGATCCCAATGACAGGACTACGCAATATCAACCCATTCGAGAAGATAGATCCCAATAATAGGGCTGGTCGACATCGGTCTGTTCGGGAAGATGGATCCTAATGATAGATTATCCTAAACGACACAAAAGCAAGTCGATCAATTAACATAGTAAGGTATGGAATTGCAAGGATTTTACCTAATTGTTGGATTTCATCTAGGACTGGATGTACACATTTGATTGGGCGCCAACCCTTATTGGTAATAGATATGTAGGTTCTCAAAGTTCCATATTTTAGGTACGGTCGATTCGTCTAGGTGATCGAGATGATAAGTGCCGGGATGAACTTTTAATCGTATCTTATAGGGATCTTCCCAATTAGGTGCTAGTTTGCCCCTAGGTTGCGGCTAGCTGATGGCCTCCACTTTCCTGAGTATCAGGTTGCCTGGCTTGAACGTCTTGGCCCTGACCCGTCTGTTGTAATATCTCGCCATCTGCTATTGGTAGGTAGCCATTCAGACAAATGCAGTTTCCCATAACTTGGAGAGTAAGTCTAGTTTCTCGCGTAATATGGATTCATTTTGTTCTTCTGCAAATCGATCCACCCTTAGTAACTGAACTTCAATTTCGACTGGCATGACTACTTCACAACCATATGTAAAGTTGAATGATGTTTCCCCTCTATCCCTTTGGGGCATTGTTCGATAAACTAAGAGAATGTTGTAGAGCTCATCTACCCAACAAGTTTTGATTTCATCTAGTATGGCCTTTAACCCTTGTAGGATTGTTTAGTTGGTTACCTGTGTGAGGCCATTGGCTTACAAATAGGCAACTGAGATAAAGCGGTGCTGGATCTCTAGCCTATCGCAAAAATCTCGGAAGCTCTTGTTATCGAATTGCTTGCCATTGTCCATTATCGGGATTCGGGGTATACTGAATCTAGTGATAATGGATGCCCACATGAAGTGTTGTATTTTGCCAACGGTGATTTGGGCTAGCGGTTCAGCCTCTACCCACTTAGTAAAGTAATCAATGGCCATGATTAAGAACTTTCACTATCCACTTTTTGGCAGGAAGGACCCTAAGATGTCAATTCCCCACTGGGCGAACGGCCATGGGCTGGTTATTAGTTAGAGCTCGGTAGACGGTTGGTATGGTATCGATTAGAAGAATTAGCAGTTATCATATCTTTTGACGTCGCTATTTGCGTTGGCCAGTAGTAGCCTTATTGGAGGGCTTTGTTCATTAGGTTTCG
Organism: Dillenia turbinata; assembly: GCA_037126225.1. NCBI lineage: Eukaryota > Viridiplantae > Streptophyta > Magnoliopsida > Dilleniales > Dilleniaceae > Dillenia > Dillenia turbinata. The sequence goes on from JBAMMX010000015.1 coordinate 7,042,639, forward strand.
GGCGCCTAGGTGGTTGTCGCATATCCCTTCGTCAATCTCTCAGAGGACATAGTCTCCCTCTTTTGGTGTTAAGCATTTTAGGTAGAGATGCGTATAGGACTTCTTATAGAGGCTGTCGTCGATAATGGCGTAATGAGCGGCTTTATACCTTGGCTTGGTGGCTTCGAAAGGAGAACTCAATTGTTACCCATGCTTTAGGTAGGCCTCAATGGGATCTTTCCAACTGGGTAGACTTCCTGTCATAAGAATTTGTTCAAGCTCCTCGATACTAGGGTGCGACAGGCTTTCTATATAGGCGGTGTGACTAGTCACCACCGAATCAGAGATAACTAATTTTGAGAGCGTCTCGACTCGTGTGTTTTCATATCGAGGGATTTACTGTATGTCTATTTTGTCAAAACTGTCTATGGCTTAGCGTATCTTAAGGAGATACTTCACCATTATTGGTTTATTGGTCTTGTAGACCCCTTTGATCTATTCGAGGATCAGTTGACTGTCAATAAAGACTCACAAATTTTGGGCTCCCAACGATGTCGTGATTCTTAGCCCGATTAGGAGGGTTTCATATTTAGTCTAGTTATTGATTTCCTGGAAGTTGAAACAAAGGGCGTACTCAATCTTGAAGTTGTCTGATCTGACTAGGATGAGGTCCGCCGCCTGATGAATTAGACGATTCGTCCACAAGGAGGGTCCATTCGGATAATGGGCACTCTTTATGGTCATCAATGGGGGACTGCTCAGTGGTTACTAAAACGTGCACTCGAAAATGAAATCAACAAGGGTTTGACCCTTAATAGTAAGTCTTAACTGATATTGGATGTTGAACTCGCTTAGTTTGATACCCCACTTAATGAATCGGCTTGAGGTGTCCCTTTTCTATAAGATTTGTTTCAACGGCTAATTGGTTAGTATCACGATGATGTGAGCCTGGAAGTACTATCGTAGACGTCTAATAGTAATGACTAGTACAAAGGCTATCTTCTCATAGGCTGGTAATTAATCTCGAAATCGTGGAGTATTCGATTGACATATTACACCGGCCTTTGTGCGGTGGATTATTGCCTCACGAGAACTGAGCAGAGTGCTTGATCAGAATAAAGAGATAGAGATAGAGTTTCTCACGTAGACTGGTCGGGAGAGAAGCGGAGATGACATGAGGTATTCTTTGAGCTTTTCGAAAGTGGCCTAGCATTCAGGTGTTCACGTGAACTTCTAACACTTCTTCAGGGCATCATAGAATGGTTTGCATTTTTCTCCCACTTTTGACATGAAACGATTAAGGTCAACGATTCTACCAGTGAGGCATTGCATATCTTTCACTATCTTGGGTGATGCCATGTCAAGTATGGTTTAGATTTTCTTTGAATTCGCCTCGATGTCTCGATTGGTGATCAGAAAGCCTAGAGACTTTTCAGAATTGATTTTGAAGGTGTACTTTGCTGAATTTAGCCTCATGTTATATTGTTCTAATGTTCAGAATGTTTCTTCCAGATAGCAACGTGGTCATTAGCATCAGTGCTTTTAACGAGCATATCGTCAACATAAACTTTCACATTTCTACCAAGTTGTTTACTAAAGACCTTGTCGACTAGTCGTTGGAAAGTGGTCCCTACATTCTTGAGGCCCAACAGTATGACCTTCTAGCAGTAAGTACCAAATTCCGTAATGAAACTCGTTTTCTCTTCATCTTCAAGAGCCATGCATATTTGATTATATCAAAAGTAGGCATCCATGAAACTTAGGAGTTGATAGCTGGATGAATTATCGACCAATTTATCGATATTAGAGAGTGGGTAGCTATCTTTGGGACAGGCTTTATTGAGATCAGTGAAATCTACATCCATCATCTACTTTCCATTTGTTTTTTCATCATGACGACATTGGCTAACCACTCACAATATTTCACTTCTTGAATGAATCCTGCTATAAGGAGCATTTGAACTTCCTTACTAGCTTTTGGGTGACATTTACAGTCAGCTTATGAACTATGACTGAGAAGTGGATGCCTAGCATATTCTCAGGAGACCAAACAAAGACTTTGGAGTGGCATCGTAGACAATCTACGATAGCTTTCTGAAGAGACGTTAGCATGTGGGTGCCAATCTGAATAGTTTGACTGGTGGTGTCTGTGATGGACACTTTAATCATCTCTTCCCTAGACTAGGGCTTAGACTATTGTTTAGTGTCGTCCCTGAGTTCCATGGTGTCAATTGCTAGGACCTTATCTTCTTTTCCTGCTACAAGGATGACGGAGGGGTATGGACCGCAAAGGGTTGTGATTCGTAGGGGTGTTCTGAATTTAATTCTTATATGTTAGGTGTTGGGTAGTGCTTCGAGGCCATTAAAGTTAGAATGCCCTAAGATGACATTGTAAGGAGACAAGAATTTCACCACGTAGAAGCTGGTTCTAGCAGTGGCATGATAGGGAGTATTCCTAAACTTACAGCGAGTGAAATAATGCCTTCGGGGAGTATACATTCGTCGGCGAGCCCTTTAATGGCCCGATCACAAGGTTGGAGGGGGACGAAGCAAGTTCTATCTACTAGAAGACATCCCAAAAAAGAATGTCATGATCTACTCATTGGTCCATGAAGGTTCTCTTCATGAGGTAAGAGTCGATTTTGGCTGTGATGATCAACGGATCATTTCGATTGGTGTTAATTCCCATCAAATCGCCGTTATCAAAACCGATGGTGGGTCTCATTCACTTGGCTGAGGCTTTGGTATAAGGAAAAGAGGGGTGTGTATAAGGGCCTATTCAATAAGAAAGTCAGTCTATTCCCATAGACGACACCAATCTATTGGAGGTGAGTTTGAATCCATAGATGATGGCTCTGTTAACTTAAACGGGATGACTCAGGTATCTAAAAATCACGATTGATGGGACCTGCAAAAGACCGCTAGAGAGTATTTCGACGAGGGAGTGTCTGACGCTCAAGTTAAAAAGCGATTTTTGAATGGAAAGAACAGAGAGAGAGAGATATGAGTTATATGCCTCTGTGTAGGTCAAGAGAATTTACCTAGCGTGGTCAGCATATAAAAGCTTATATATCTTTCGGGTGTAAGAGCCATATGATAGCGAGATGATAAAACCCTAGTTTTCTTGAGAGGATGTCCCAAGAATGTAGGGAATCATAACATAGGATACACAAAGATTGTCAAATCTTATCGATATGGAAAATCCAAATCATCACAAGTATTTTTTTCCCTTATCGATTAGGGTTGCATATCCTTTTTCTATTTCTGTAAGATTGTCTCTACGATTAGAGAAGAGCGGATGTAGTATTGACCGATCGTTGGGTACCTATCGGTAAGGATGCTAAGCAAATGTCTGTCAGGAAGGTGCTATGATCTGTATACACTTGGTCGTTGGCGTGCCAATGTACTGTGAGCTTGATTGGTCTCTTAATGCTCCATGGCCTTTGCTTTCTTTTGGGCCCAATGTGGCCTGAATCAACTGTATTGGAAGATCTTCATCATCTTCTGGTTCCTTGTTGCTTAAAATGATCTATTTTTACCTAATTTTCCACTTCACAATCTCATATTTTCCATTTCGATTTTTAGGGCTTCATCTCCAATTTCATAAAGACGATTTGGGTTCTTCAATTTGTCCCAATGTGACTTCAATTTTGTCCCGTTTACAGATCTGGAAAGAATTTTTTTCTAGTTTTTCTGAATTTGTGGTTGATTATCTTGTTGTTCAATTTCAAGTACACTCTTGTCCCGAAACTGTTTTTCGATTTTCGATTTATCTGTTAAGATACACTCATCAAATTTCATAATCTTAGTCTTTTGTAATTTGGGGTTGTACTTATAAAGAACACAATTTTGTGGTTAATGATTGCTTACTATGAATGACTTTTAGAATCTGCATTGTGGGTTTTGATTTCTCTTAGAGATTTTTTGTGTTGATTATGATTTTTAGGATCTGAGGTTTTCACTCTTGCACTAATTATTTGAGAGAGGGCAGAAAAAGTTATGCCATGATTGTTGTCGACCTATGCCTATAGACTAAGCTGTTTCCCAAATTTAGGGACCTAATATAGTAATGATTGTTCATTTTTGTTGATGGAGGTGGGTTTTAGCTTCTCAGATACCAATTCCTTGTTGACTCAAACAGTTGCCGTCGATGGTGGATACACCTGCAAAAACCACCAAAGGGTACTTCGACGGGGAGACTCTGATGCTCAAGTCAGTAAAAAGCGGTTTTCGTTTGAAAGAAATAGACTGAGAGTAGAGGGAGAGTGGTTCCCTATGATCAATGTGCCCCCTATGTTAGGCTTAGAGCGCATACCTGATGTCGAGGGTTTTGACATCCTTTATACCTGTGAGAGTTGTGCGCCGCTGAGGGACTTCCACCCTACTTTCCTTATCGAACTGATATCGGGAATCTCGGAAGTCAATATTACGAATTGATCACGATCCTCATATATCGGGAAACCTTCCTCTTCGGGTGGGATGCTTTCCTTATCTGAAAGATCTCAGAATTGCTGTTACGAAATCAAGGGAGTTCTGACCTTCCTTTTTGAATCGATAGCGGTGTTGTCCCTCATTCGGTTGCTTGACCGATAAAGGATTTTCTGAGACTCGCCCGGTTAGAGGACTGACATTTGCTTAATTAGAAGAGGAGACTGTCTCTGATCGGTTGACGAGGCAACTGAGGCCTTATCATTCGGTAGACCCGGGTGACTAAAGTCTTTCAGTAAAACAATCAGGGCGACTATGGCCCTTCGGTAGATTATTATTGCGGATGTCAGACACTGATTGGTAGGCCCCCTTTTTGTGGACCCTTTGGGAATTGACTCTTTCGAACTGGGCCTTGGAATATGTCTCATCATTTGCCTCCGACTCATAGTCTTCTCAGAAGAAGAAGCACAATGAGTGATAATCCTAAAAAAGGGATGTCCCTTTTTATTTTGGCATTCGCCGCTTCAATTTCCACGAACCGTCTTATATACGCTTTGTAAGAGTATTCATTTTAGAAAGTACCTATTCTCCTTTTTTCTTTGCGAAGCCTTTTCTTTCAGCGAAAAAATGCTGACAGACGTCTCTTTATCACATAGCATAGACAACATTCAAAGCATTATGACTGAAGAGGATCTGATAGAAGTCCGGAAGGAAATGTCGCTCGGAAGTGACTTCGAGTTTATGTTGCCTGACAAGGAGGATAGAGCAAGTTTTGCCCCCGAAGGTTGTGTCCCTATGTATAAACAGTACGTGAAATATGGTTTGAGGATTCCCTATATGGGCCCACTTACGGAGATCCTGAAGTATTGGAACATTCACCCTTCGCCGCTTATCCCGAGCGCTTGGCGATTTGTGATTGCCCTAATTTCTTTGTTAGGGTTTCTTCGTATTCGTTTCAACTTAGAGATTTTTGGGGCTTTGTTTTCCTTAGGGCGATATAGCTCCAAAGGATCTACTCACGGTTGGTATAAACTCTAGACTCGTCGAGAGTCTCGCTGGAGGTTTTTCTATAATGAGTCTCAGGACAAGCACTAGATGCAGAGGTTATTCTTCATCAGATTTTTGAACAGAGATCTTCTTTCCACATTTCCAGATGCTAACCATATGCCTTTCTTGAACGAGAAAATTCCATCCCTCCTTCGACACTTCCATTTTCTGCGTGTAGTGGCCCGTTATTATGAGGCCAGTTAAAGGAGCTTGTGGGTAGACAGCTTGGTGAGAGACGACATGTTGATACTATCTGGTCTCCTCATGGATGAGTCAATCCAAATCACCAAGCCCCTCCTGCTGGAACAACGGGGAAAAGACTTGGTCGATACTATGCTGGACGTTGATGTCCGTCTTCTTGATAAAATTTTTACTTAACGGGAAATGCGGTCCCAAGCAAAGAGGAAGGCGATTGATGCTTCCCCTGAGTCCCGGTGAAAAAAGTCTAAGATTAGGGCATCCAGTCTACCTGTTGGGGAAAGAGAGCAAACCGAATACGGAGGGCATGTGTTGTCCCAGGATTATTCTAAAACTGGAGGGGACCATTTAGTTGGCGAAGCCTTTGGTGAAGCTTTTGGTGCGTCGACCGGGGTTAGAGAAGGAGGTGGCTCCGGAGAGGGATTCTTTGAGAGGACTGAGGGCATTCCGGTTCGAGAGCAAAGGTCGGAAGAGTCTCCTGTGACGCAACCTTCCACTTCCATTCCTGACGACATTTCATGACAGTCCCATCGGGGGTCTCAGTGTCTTTTGGTCGACGTACCAGATGACTATTGTGCTCCTCCACCTATTTTGATTGGAGAAGGGCAGAGTGCCGAAGAAAGGTCAGTGGCGATTTTCATGGGGGGCCATGATTTTAATCTTGTTGATCCCCAGGAGGGGTCATAGTTGGCTGAGCGCTTTCAACTTCCTTCGAGGTCCGCCCTTCGAAAGGTGCCTCTTGAGTGTACCGACAGGGTTATCCAATCTCTTTGCCTTACAGTAAGTATTTTCTCTGTGTGAGTCGAAGCCGAATCTTTACTATCTCGTGACTCTGACCATTGTGTCTTTTTTCCCAGACTTTTGCCCTAGCTGAGCTTCAAAGAAGATTGAGGGCTAAGCAGAATGAACAATTCTCCCGCATGAGCGATCAAGTGTTGGCACTAAAGGATGCCTTGGAGAACCAAGAGAAGTCCATTGGAGAGGCCAAAGACAGGCAGATCAGGCATCTTTCAGGAGGACCTTGTTTCCGTTCGAGCTCGTTGTAAGGAATTGGAAGCAGAGGCATGTGCTCGGAAAGCGCGGTTAACAGCCGCTGAAACGTTAGCCCGTTTGCGAGAAGAATCCCTTCGAAGGGCTGAACAAGAGATAGCTGACCTCAAGGCTTCTGCTGTCAGAGATGTTGTTGCTTACAACTTTCTCAGCATAAGTTGCATGAGCGTCTGAAGTGTGCCGAGGAGATTCTTCAAGAGGTTGGTCGGTACGAGGCTCTGCCCCCACTTGAAGTCGAATTCTGCCCCTACTGTTTCTTGTGCTCCTTCTGTCCTTTTGTAGTTTTGTGTCATGAGGATTTTTTATCCCCTGATTCATTGGAATGCAATAATTTTCAAAGAACTTCTGAAATTTTTACTGACCAAGCGAGGTCAGGGGGGATCTCCTCTGATGATGTGTTCATTTTAGCATGCTTCGGTATTCTCTTAGGAGGTCGATTCGGAGGTGTTTCTTTGGATAGCCCAGGCGACGGAGGTCTTCTGACCGATTGGAGACTTTAGAAATCAGGGTCGTGTTCCTCTGTTTGGTGAGTTTCGTCCCATGTTGGTGACATATTCGCTCGTAAGATCTGGGCGGCTGAGACCCTACGGTCGATTAGAGATTTTAGGAGTCAGGTCGTGTTCGCCCATTCGGGGAGTTTCATCCCATATTAGCGACACATTCGTTCGAAAGATCTGGGCGGTTGAGGCCCTATGGTCGGTTAGAGACTTTAGGAACCAGCGCCGTGTTCGCCCGTTCGGGGAGTTTCATCCCATATTAGTGATACATTCGTTCGGAAGATCCGGGAGGCTGAGGCCATATGGCCGATTAGAGACTTTAGGAATCAGGGTCGTGTCCACCCGTTTGGGGAGTTTCATCCCATATTAGTGACACATTCGTTCGGAAGATCTGGGCGGCTGAGACCCTACGGTCGGTTAGAGACTTTAGGAATCAGGGTCGTATCTGCCTGTTCGGGGAGTTTCATCACATATTAGTGACACATTCGTTCGGAAGATCTGGGCGGCTGATGCCCTACGGTCGGTTAGAGACTTTAGGAATCAGGGCCGTGTTCGCCCGTTCGGGGAGTTTTATCCCATATTAATGACATATTCGTTCGGAAGATCTGGGCGGCTGAGGCCCTACAGTTGTTTAGAGACTTTAGGAATCAGGACCGGGTCCGCCCGTTCGGGGAGTTTCATCCCATATTAGTGACATATTTGTTCGGAAGATCTGGGCAGCTGAGGCCCTACGGTGGGTTAGAGACTTTAGGAATCAAGGTCGTGTCCACCCGTTCGGGGAGTTTCTCCTTTGAAGGTAATTTGAAGCCCCGGGCTTATGCGTAGTCAAAAGTAGTAACAAATATCAAAATCTTTATTAAAGGAAGAGTGCTGGGAAGTCCGAATCATACGCTGGACAGACGCTAACGGGAACATAAGGCTCGTGCCAGCCATCTCCATGGTGGATTTAGAGGATCACCCCTCCTGGTTCCTCACGTGGTAGTCTGGGATTTGGCCTATGAAGTGGTTCATTCTCCCTTGGTGCGTCATGTCTATTTGGGGAAGGCAGATCTCTTCCTTCTAAGCTGATGAGTTTCTATAGTTTTCTGCTGCGGACTAAGAATTTCAGTTCGTCCTTGAGTATTTTACATTCATCGGTCTTGTGGCCGTAATCCCTATGGAAATGACAATATTTAGATTTGTCTTTTTTATGATCTTTCTCCGTCGGACGAGGGGGCCATCTGACATAGGGCTTGTTTTTTGTTTGATACAAAACCCAGCTCGGGGTTTCGCTCAATGGGGTGTAGATGCTAAACCTTTGCGAAGGTGAAGTTCCTGGTCTGCCTCTTTTCGGAGAATGTGGGCGTGGCGACCGGCTGCGTTCTTTTCTACTATGGTGGCCTTTTTGTCGATCAAGGCCTCTGCTTCTTCTGCAACAATATATTTCTCTGCTCGAGAGTAGAATTCTTGGATGGATGTTGGAGGTTTCTTTGTGATGGAGACCTTCATATCAGAGGAGCGCAGGCCCGTTAGGAGGGCGGCCAAGGCTATATTATGGTCCAGATCAGGGACTTTCAACATTTCTGACTTGAATCTCTCCATGAAGTTCCTGAGAGATTCCTCTTTCCGTTGATATAATGATAAGAGGGATGTCGATTTCCGTTTATCCCCTAGGCTGATTACAAAGTGGGTCTCGAATTGTTATCGGAGTTGCGTAAAACTCTTAATACTGAGCGGAGGGAGAGAATTAAACCAGGTTAGGGCATTACCCTTAAGGGTAGTAGAGAAGTGGTCGGGTTGTCAAATCCCTCAAATTAAAAACTGATTTCCCCAATGCAACAAATTGTAGCAGTAGTGGTTACCAGGTCGAATTCCAAGGGAACTAATTAATTTAATCTCTTAGTTGATGTTAAAAATAAAGTTGTGGGGGTTTTCAAACAATTTGCTAAAATAAAAATTACTAAATAAAAAAAATTAAAAATAAGAAACAAATCAATAATGCAAAATTCTAAAAATTAAGGAAGAAAATCAGTCTATCAATTACTGATCCATTGGTTCATATATTCGATTGTCTTATTGATCATTGGTTAAAAATATTATTCTTGTGATTCAAGCATTTAACCTTAGATCTATTAGGAAAGCCGTAATAAATCTTGCGTTTTCTTAATTTAATCGACCAAACCCAGCATCCAATCAAAACTTATCATTAATCAACTTGGCACGATAGCGTTCCATATCAATATAATGATAGCATTACGTTCTGTGAAAATAGTTAAACCAAAATATAATTAATTAAGATAGCCGCAATTACTCAATTTTGGTTCATTGATTCCCTAGGTCATATGAATACCGGTAAAAGACCCATAAACAAAAATAACCTAGTTGCTACTTATACCATTCATTCATGACAATTACGATCACTGAATTCCTGGATAGTAATAGAAAAAATAATATTGAATTAAATTATCAGATTAACTAATATTAGGTTTCCCTAAAATTAAATCAAGAATCAACGAATACTTGAATAAAAGACAAGAAATTAAATTAAGTACCTAACCTCACAATGAAGAACAATCGATTAAAATTCCCGTTGAATTAGAAAAAATAAATTAACCACTTATGATGGTAAGTTTTGAGCAAAATAAAATAAAAGAAAAACAAAAACAAAAAGAAAGAAGAAAAAAAAAAGAAGAAAAAAATTCTGGGAGAGGAAAAGGAATGACCCCCAGCCGGCAGCCCCTTGCGTCCCTTTTATAATGAACAGTAGCCTCCCATTTTGAGAATGTGGAATGAGCAGCAGCTGTCCAAGGTCTTGTAGTTTTTGAAAAGTGCAGCTGTCCTTGTGGAGTTTGGAAAGAATGAAAGGAAGGGCAGCCGGCCCTCCTTTTAGAAATTGTCGTGGATGTGGTGCCTTCTTAGGAAAGTTGCATATTTGTTGCCAAAAAAATGAGAAGTTACCGTCTTTTTTTTTCTCCAATAAATAGTAGCTGCCCCTTCTTGTTTAGAAAAATTGTTGTATATTAGACAGCCAACTCCTTGTTTTCTTGGAAAGAAAATAAAATATGGTGGTCTTGCCTTCTTAAGGAATTATAAAATTGGTGAATAGGCGTAATTTGTAGAAATATTGAGAATATAAGCAGCCATTCCCTTTCTTTGCTTTTGAGAAAAGAGCTCCCTGATGAATGGCCGCCAGTATCGTTTTCATTTCGAAAACAAAATTCAAGCTGCCGTTTAGGGAATCAATTCCCTTTGGTGTGTTCATCCAACAAAATAAGTATTTAAAAATGCTAAAATCAAGATTCAATCTTTTATTTTTCAAAGCCCAATAAAAATTCTTGAATCCAATTAGCTCCAAAATTGCCTCATTAAGCCCAATTTGCTCCAAGTCTTCAATTTCAATCTCCTAAAATAAAAACCAATAAAATCAACCATTAGGGTATTAAACAATTCAAATTCAAATCATGATAACAATAATAAATCAAATAAATAGCATGTTATCAAATTCCTCCACACCAAACTAATGCTTGTCCTCAAGCATTTACTATACCAATGCCTCTCAACTATTCTCCTCTTCACTTCTTCTCCTCTTTTATTTCATCATCCAACAATTCCAAATAGCACACATTAAAACATTCAAGCCAGAACCACAATCTAGAGAACAAGTGATCATAGTACCATAACTTTTAAAAGAAAATATAAGCATCCCAATGACTCAATAATCTCATCAAAATTCAATGTATAAAGATTCAATACTCTCACAAAAAATTCACTCTATGCACTCAAAGTGTTTAGGGAATTTATCAATAGACTCTCAAAATCAAAACATGGCATGCTATTATCATAAGATTGCTTATTAATCAAATCTCCACTACTGAATATATGAATTCAAAACAAAAATCCAAGAGTCTTTGCAAGGGTTGTAATGTGGCTTGGGTAAAGGTAAGGTAAAAGATAAATATGATGTGTAATGCATACCTAAGAAGTATGTCGAATATTACAAAATAGACCTATTAACCAACCCATCCCATAACATAGAGTATAATTAACCTATAGAAAAATATCCTAAGCAAGATCATCTCATTCCTCAATCAAAATTTCTGAGTTTTTTTTTTTCTTTTTTTAAATTCCCTCATTTCAATTTTCTGAGAATTTTTTTCTTTTTTTTTTCTTTTTTTTTTTAAATTTTTTTTTCAATTATTTTTGAATGAGAATCTCGAGGATGAAAAAAAAATGTATACATAACTTTTCCCAAATTGTATGAATAAATCTCTAAAATCAATCCCCAACATAAAATTATCCCATTCCCTTTACAAATAACCACTCATTCGAGCTCTAAACACATGCTTCTTTGATATAAGGACCAAAAAGAAGGTTAAGCGCAAAAAGAAGGTTGTGTGTAAATTTGTGTGGTTATAAAAAAAAAGGATAAATGCTCAATTTGGTTTACTAGGGGATGAATATGCATGGGAACGTCTTTTTAAGATAGATAAAGTGTGTAAACCTAATTGCCCCCATCATATTAATGTATAAATTCATTAATGTGGTCTTGAAAAGCATTGCAAAGTAAGTTCTAGAATAAACATGCTATGATTGATGCACACATAAAAAAATTAGAGCAAAGATGATAATATGCTCTCAAGACTCAAATGCTCACAAAAGTGTGTAATATTGTATCGACTCTTGCACATTTGCATCTAATTCAATCATCGAAATTAATTGGATGCTTAAAACAATTTTTATCCAAAATATAACTAATCACACTTGTTTCTTTCATGAGTTCCAACTCAAATCGACAATGTATACTAACTCAAAAATTATTTTCAGACAAAAATCAAAAGAGTATGAAGTTCCAAGAAAAATAGAAAAAATGGCATGGATGCATAAAATCCTCCCTCACACCTAAATTCTACATTGTCCTCAATATATGCAAAAGGTGAGAAAAGAGAAAAGAAACTAGCATGCAACCCAAAAAAAATTAGCAAAATTTTAAAATCAAAGCAAGTCTCAAAAAATCACCCAATGTAATATATAAAAATAAGACAATAAAAAAAAAAGAGAAGAGAGAAAACTCTCATATGGTGATGGTGAGATTGTGGAGGGTTTTGAAAAAATTGAACCGCGAAGATAAAGATGTGAGTTCTTAAAACCGCATGATCATATGGGAGAGAGAGAGTGTTTCTGCCAAAAATTTTTTATTTCCTCTTCTAAAAACCACGTGATCATCTGGTAATGCAAAGACTGCTTCTGTCCAAATTTTGAACTTCCTTAAGAAACCGCGTGATTATCTCTTAACACCAAGACTGCTTCAGTCCAATTTTTGAACTTCCTTCAGAAACCGCTTGATCATCTCTTAACACCAAGACTGCTTCTGCCTCCAAAAATTCTATGTTAAACCATGACTTGGGTGATTGAATTGGACACCTTGGGCACCTACAAAAATTAAAAGAAGAAACAAATGATACTAACCAAATACTCCTAATTAATTAAGAAATTAAATAACAAACTAAACAAATTCAAGAAAAAAAAATATTGGGTTACCTCCCAACAAGCGCAATTGTTTAACGTTTTTATGCTCGATGTTTCTTTTTTTTATTATTTTTTTCAAGGAGGCTTCAACTTCAATTTGGGAGGTTCATATAACTTCCTTTCCATATCTGATTGTGCATTCGAATCAAAATAAATATCACATTTTTCTTCATAAATTTCCTACACAATTAAATCAACAACATCAGTAAAACTAATTGATCGACATTCATTTGGGTACTTCATAGGATCAAAAATAATAAATTTAATAATCTCGCTGTCGAACTCGACGGAGAGAGTACCCTCGTCCACATCTATTTTAATCTTTGATGTCTTCATGAATGGTCTTCCTAATAGAAGTGGAGCTAAATCAATAATTGTGTCTCCTTCCATTTTCAAGATGTAAAAATCAATCAGAAAAATTAGTTCGTTAACCTGTACCAAAATATTCTCAATAATCCCTTTCGGGTAAGTATAAGAATAGTCAGTTAACTGGATAACAACCCCAACTTCTTTTAAGGGACCCAATTTCAGAACATTATAAATTGAATAAGGCAAGATATTTACGGGTGCTCTTAAGTCTAATGTGGCATGCTTAATATTTTTATTATCAATAACACAAGGAAAAGTGAACATACCTTAATCCGCACATTTTTCGGGTAAAATTCTTTTGATCCCATCAGACACATTCTCACCCATCTCATCACCTCTTAACTTCTTAACTTCATTCTCTGAATTCTCCAACCTACTAGGAAAAGGTGGTGCAATTGCACTAAAAGTGTTAGACAAAGAGCATTTGGATGTTACCTTGATTGAATTTTCATGTATGCATTCATTTTCTTTGTCCACATCCTTCCCTTTATCCACCTTCTTACATGGAGTTGAATTCGAATAAACTTCCTTCTCACTTTTCAATGTTATTGCACTAACATTCTCTTTGGGATTCACCACCATTTGTGAGAGCAATTTTTTAGAATTTTGGTCCTCCAACTCGCTAACCAAGGTCGCTAAATGGGAAATCTAGTTCTCTAAATTCTGTATACTCGCTCTCGTTTCATTTTGAAATTGTTGAGTTTTAGTCGCAAGAGCTTTCACAACATTTTCTAGAGACATACCTGAATCAGAAGATTGTGCAGATGTTGGTGATGGTCCATTAAAAAATTGAGACGGATGTCTTGGCTGTCCTCCTTGATTCCCATAACCCAAGTTTGAATGATCCCTCCATTCAAAATTGTAATTGCTGAAATAAGGATCATATGTATGTTGAGGTTGACTAGGAAATCTTCCTACGACATTTACTTGTTGAAAAGATTCTTCTTGCAATATTGGACACATATTCTAGGATGTCCAGAATTTGAACATATGCCACAAACCTTAACTGTTTGTAATTGTCCTATAGCCAACTGACGAACCAAAATAGTTAGTTCTGAAATTTGAGTTTCAAGGTTTGAATGACTTACCTCAAAAGTTGGATACCCGATGCACAAAGGTTGTTGATTTAAAATTCCTACATACATTGCCATCTTTTCCTCCTCTTCAAAAATCAACAAAACAAGTGAAAAAATAAAAACTAAAAAATTAATGTAGTTCCCCGGCAACGGCGCCAAAATTTGGTCGGGTTGTCGAAACTCTCAAATTAAAAACCGATTCCCCCAATGCAACAAATTGTAGCAATAGTGGTTACCAGGTCGAATCCCAAGGGAACTAATTAATTTAATCTTTTAGTTGATGTTAAAAATAAAATTATGGGGGTTTTCAAACAATTTGCTAAAATAAAAATTGCTAAATAATAAAAACTGAAAATAAGAAACAAATCAATAATGCAAAATTCTAAAAATTAAGGAAGAAAATCAATCTATCAATTACTGATCTAAGGGTTCATATATTCGATTGTCTTATTGATCATTGGTTAAAAATATTATTCTTGTGATTCAAGCATTTAACCTTAGATCTATTAGGATAACCGTAATAAATCTTGCGTTTTCTTAATTTAATCGACCATACCCAGCATCCAATCGAAACTTATCATTAATCGACTGGGCAAGATAGCATTCCATATCAATATAATAATAACATTACGTTCTGTGAAAATAGTTAAACCAAAATATAATTAATTGGGATAGCCGCAATTACTCAATTTTGGTTCATTGATTCCCTAGGTCATATGAATACCGGTAAAAGACCCATAAACAAAAATAACCTAGTTGCTACTTATACCATTCGTTCATGACAATTCCGGATCACTGAATTCCTGGATAACAATAGAAAAACTAATATTGAATTAAATTGTCAGATTAACCAATATTAGATTTTCCTAAAATTAAATCAAGAATCAACGAATACTTGAATAAAAGACAAGAAATTAAATTAAGTACCTAACCTCACAATGAAGAACAATCGATTAAAATTCCCTTTGAATCAGAAAAAAATAAATTAACCACTCATGATGATAAGTTTTGAACAAAATAAAATAAAATAAAAAAAAAACAAAAAGAAAGAAGAAAAAAAAGAAGAAAAAAATTCTGGGAGAGGGAAAGGAATGACCCCCAGCCGGCAGCCCCTTGCATCCCTTTTATGATGAACAGTAGCCTCCCATTTTGAGAATGTGGAATGGGGAGCAGCTGTCCAAGGTCTTGTGGTTTCTGGAAAGTGCGGTTGTCCTTGTGGAGTTTGGAAAGAATGAAAGGAAGGGCAGCCGGCCCTCCTTTTAGAAATTGTTGTGGATGTAGTGCCTTCTTAAGAAAGTTGCATATTTGTTGCCAAAAAAATGAGAAGCTACCGTCTTTTTTTTTTCTCCAATAAATAGTAGCTGCCCCTTCTTGTTTAGAAAAATTGTTGTATATTGGATAGCCGACTCCTTGTTTTCTTAGAAAGAAAATAAAATATGGTGGCCTTGCCTTCTTAAGGAATTATAAAATTAGTGAATAGGCGTAATTTGTAGAAATATTAGAAATATAAGCAGCCATTCCCTTTCTTTGCTTTTGAGAAAAGAGCTCCCTGATGAATGGCAGCCAGCATCGTTTTCATTTTGGAAACAAAATTCAAGCTGCCATTTAGGGAATCAATTCCCTTTGGTGTGTTCCTCCAACAAAATAAGGATTTAAAAATGCTAAAATCAAGATTCAAGCTTTTATTCTTCAAAGCCCAATAAAAATTCTTGAATCCAATTAGCTCTAAGATTTCCTCATTAAGCCAATTTGCTCCAAGTCTTCAATTTCAATCTCCTAAAAATAAAAACCAATAAAATCAACCATTAGGGTATTAAACAATTCAAATTCAAACCATGATAACAATAATAAATCCAATAAATTACATGTTATCAGGAAGTGCTTGCACATCTGCCGTCTGAGAGATCTCCAGAGACCATGACCGTTATAAAATGAGCGGAATGGTCTCGAAGGTCATTTGTCCCGTCGTACCGCTCCATGGGAGGCAGGAGGATATCTCTCGGCATCGATTCTAACAAGATCTTTGTATCAAATGGCGATTTGCCCAGGGAGCGTTGGGGATCTTCCCTGTCCTTTACTCCTGCTCGTTTTAGCTCAGCAGCTATGAGCAGTTTAATCTACCTTTTTAGGTCTTGGGGGTCGTATTGAGAGGCCGCCGATAATTCCGGTAATTCTCGTACAGGGGGTTATTTGTATTCAGATTCTGCGACAGATGAGTGGTTGTCCGGTCCAAGAGCTCGACTGAGTCCTTCCAACTGTTTGCTCATTCTTTGAATTCCAGATACCAATCTCTCCATTTGGGGCTGTTCTACCTGTTCTGGTTCTAGGGTCATGATTTGCTACCTCTACTTTGCATGTCGCGGAATTTGCTCCGGATGCGACAGTTAGGGAGAAAATACAGGATTATGGATTGGAGGATTCGTTATCGGGGGAACGGCTGGTTCGGTGGGCATAGGGATATTCCCTTCTATAGCGAGATCGGCTCTAGAAGACAATCTAGTTTTTGGAGGCATGGTTATATAGACTTCTCTAGTCTGTTCTCACGGACGACGCTAATCTAATGGAGGTTGGTTTTGGCTCCTCAGATACCAGCTCCTTGTTGACTCAAACGGTTGCCGTCGATGGTGGATACACCTGCAAAAATCGTTAGAGGGTACTCCAGCAGGGAGACTCCAACATTCAAGTCAGTAAAGAGCGGTTTTCGTTTGAAAGAAACAGACTGATAGTAGAGAGAGAGTGGTTCCCTGTGATCAATGTGCCCTATGTGTTAAACTTAGAGTGCGTACCTAATATCAAGGGTTTTGACATCCTTTATACCTGTGAGAGTAGTGCGCCGCTTAGGGACTTCCACCCTACTTTCCTTATCGAACTGATCTCGAGAATCTCGGAAGTCAATATTACGAATTGATCACGATCCTCATATATCGGGAAACATTCCTCTTCGGGTGCGATGCTTTCCTTATCTGAAAGATCTTGGAATTGCTGTTATGAAATCAAAGGACTTCTGACCTTCCTTTTTTAATCGATAACGGTGTTGTCCCTCGTTCGGTTGTTTGACCGATAAAGGGTCTTTCGAGACTCGCCCGGTTAGAGGACTGACATTCGCTTAATTGGAAGAGGAGACTATCTCTGATCAGTTGACGAGGAACTAAAGCCTTATCATTCAGTAGACCCGGGCGACTAAGGCCTTTCAATAGAACGATCGGGGCGACTATGACCCTTCGGTAGATTGTTGTTGCAGATGTCAGACACTGATCGGTAGGCCCCCTTTTTGTGGGCCGTTTGGGAATTGACTCTTTTGGATTGGGCCTTGAAATACGTCCCATCATTTGCAATTTGGGTTTGTTATTATAATGCATAGGTTTTGTGTGTTTCATGTTTGTTTACTACAAAAGATTTGCTGCTGTTTTTTTCGTTTTTTTTCCCTAAATTCGCATTGTGGGTTTTGGGTTTTAAGATTTTTGATCAAGATTCTGAAAGATTCGAGTTTCTAATTTGTTGCTTTAATTGAAGATTTTCGTACAAATCTACAAAAATAATCTCATACAGAAATTTCCTGGATCAAAATTTTGGGTTGGATCACTTACCTTTTTGATAGATGGGTATTATAGGCCGAGAAGATATCACGGATTCGAATCATCTCCTAATTTTCACAATCCAAATGCCTTAAGTGAATGGAATGATCAACCTCTTCAAACCCTCTATCATGTAAGTAGGAGTCCTCTCTTTCTTCTATATTTACACACTCTCAAAATGCCACAATAATTTTCTTGATTTCATTACACACTCACGTATGTATGTTGAAAATGGAAAGTGATGTCACCTTTCTTTTATATGTTGTGTATCTTCACGTTGGAAGCCACACTCATTTCTTTATTTGGCATACAAGAGAGAATAAAAAGGAGGATGAGGGGTGGTTTCCAAATAACCACCCCTTCCTCCCTTTTTTTTTTTAAATTTAAAATCAAACAAGTTGGTTGTGGGTTTGCCCTCATGGGCAGACCCACATCCTTTTTTCCAATATCTCTCACTCGCACATAAGGGTTAGACCGTACATAGTGTGATTATTACTATCAAACATCACTAATTTTATACAAGCAAGAGGATCGTGTGACCTACGAAAATAACAAGAGCTTTAGAACTATACACCAGTTAAGGATATATAGCAGTTCATCGTCAAAGTGGTGAAGAGGATATCATATCTCGTTATACCGCATACCTCTTTCTACTGGACACAACATATCTCTTATCCCTCAAAACAATGTAAGAGCGTACTTGACTCTAATCCAATCATGTATTCACAATTATGTCTCTAAACACTAAGTCATAGACATAATTAACTGGTTTGTGAGTTTAGGGTAACATGTCGGTCAAAGACAGTTTTCCTTTCATACTACTAACTTTCAACTTTATCTTAACTATTTTTCTAGACATGCACCACCAAACCAAATCATCCATGGCTTCTTGGTGACACGCTAAAGTAGCAACACTAAAATAAAATTTCAAGAGACAAACGAAAGTTCTAAGGGTATAAATTGACACTGCGTATAAACCTCTGATTCTCACACAATGAGATGGACATAATGAGATGAAGAGAGATGTACCATCTCATTACTCATATGGTCACATAAGCACACGTGGTATAAAACACGTGCTACAATACTTTCTTTTCCATTTGGAAGCGTATGTTTTCTTTTCTAAAATAACGCACCGTACAGGTCTTAGTCCAAGTATACAGAACACTTGACTGAGTTTTTCGTTTTTTTTATATAAGTTCTCTAACATCTCACAACATCAAGGAAAATACACACCTGACTATTCGACAAGTTTAATGGATTGTGGGGAATCCATTTCGATTATCATATACGTAGTATATCAACCGGTAATCTCATCTTAATACTTTAACTAAGGTGGCTTATATCTATGTTAATCCATCACAGATTAACACATCTTATCTCTACATGTCAGACAGACATTAGAGGCAATTGTTCATGTGATAGAGCCAATCTCAAAAATTACTCGACATACTTTTAATTTCAGACACAAGAATTTTGAAAATAAAAACAAAATTCAAATGTCATCGAATATAAGCACTATAACATATATACTTTCTGTATATAATCACAATCACTACCACAGTAACAAATACTGTCACAATCTATGCAATCCATGTCATTTAACATGTCTCACAAACATGTTTTTAGGCATTGGCCTCCGAAAAATGACAAGCCACTACGAAATGCATAGATATTTATCTCAATGTCATTCCCCTCTTTTTAATTATGTCTCTGACAAGACTGATATTTGTGTCTATGTTTGGTTTTGCCATTATATTTAGAGTCTTACATATAAACAATAATTGACCGATTGTCACAATGAACCGTCAAACTTCCACTGAGTTGCTTACTACTCTCAAATATTGCAACATCATTTAACCAAACTCATTTTCTGAACTGCGGAAGCATTGACCATAAATCTGCTTCTATTATAAAAAGTGATACATAGGTTTGTTTCTTACTTCTTTATGAGATAACGCTATCAATGAGCAAGCAAACTAACCAGAGGCAGATTTTCTCTCTTGCAAATCTCCTCTCTAATCAGCATTCATCTATTCTTTCAATACTAAATCATTTTCTTAATAGTGAAGGAAATAGTCTGCAGTTCCGCTTAGATATCCCAACATCCTTTTCATAACAATCAAATCATTCTATCTAGATTGGACAGATACCTGCCAACCAAACCTCATAACATGATAAATATCGGTATGAATACAAATCATAGCATACTTCAAATTCCAAACTACACTAGAATATGGTGTTTTGGACATTTCATCTATTCATTAGGAGTTCTAAGGCATATGTCATCTCTTGAACTATCACCTATAATCACAGGAGTATCAACAAATTTGCAGTCTTTTAAGTTAAACCGTTCCAGAATCTTTATAATATAAGACTTTTGAGATAACTCCAGTAATCTCCCCGAACGATTTCTCTGGAATTCAATTTCCAATCTGCCTTTCCCGTATCCTTCATCTCGAAGGTCATACTACTTATCATTCGCTGCTAACAATATATCATCGACCTATAAGGATAGAATTACTAACTTGTCATTGGACTTTTTAAATAGAAACAATGGTTTTCATCTATCATTACGAAGTCATAAGAGAACACATCTCTATGAAATCTTAAACACCATTGTCTCAAAGACTACTTAAGCTCATCAATTGATCTACTTGGCCTTTAATGACAAAACCTTCTAGTTGTGCCATGCAAACTTCTTCATTAAGTTCACTACTGAGGAAGGCAGTCTCCACATCCAACTGACATAATTCTAAATCCAAATTTAACACTATTGCGAACTATACACGAATAGAGATAAATCTCACTATTGGAAAAAGGTTTTCTCATGATTAACACTCTTTTACTGAGCGTAACCTTCTGCTACCAGTTGAGTCTTTTATCTCTCAATAGTTCTATCTGCCCTACGCTTAGTTTTGAGAATCCAGTCATTCTCAATAACCTTGTACCCTGATAGAAGTTCAAACAATTGTCAAACATGTTTGGACTTCATTGACTCCTATTCTTTCTTCAATTACCTTTTCCATTCACCCTTAGTGGGATAAGATAGAGTCTCATATACATTCTGAAACTCTTCTTTATCTCTTGAAGAAACAACAAATACATGCCCTTCAATCCCCAAGTGATGCTTAGGGACGTTTTTTCTAGCACTTTTCTAAGTCTGTAACTCAATTGGATCGTTAGATTTTAAATCTCTCCCACTGGGATCATCATCATTCTAACAATCTACAATAGATAAAGCTATCATTTGAATTAACTAATTCAAATAACAGCGTTATGTCCTTTACACTTCCTATGATAGGAAAATCATTCTCCAGAAATATGACATTTCATGATTTAATCTCTAATATAGTACCATCTTTTTACTTACAAATGAATACTCAACTTTTAGACTGGTCAGAGTATCTTATAAAAGTACTCTTACTTCTATAGGGACCTAATTTTTCCAAATTTATTGAAAAAATCTCAAATTCAAACTTATAATCCCCAAGGTCTAAGGTCATTAAGACACGACCTTCAACCAATCCAAAGTTTATATCATGTCGTTGGTACTTTCTATGAAGGTACTTTGTTCAAAACAAAGATCGCAGTCAATAAGACATCTCCCCAAAAGAAAATCGACAAGCGAACCTGCGTCATCATAGATCTCATCATATCCAACAATGTTTTATTCCTACTCACTATAACACCACTCTACCGAAGTGTCTAAGGAAAGGTCAAATGTCAGATTGTGTCTCTTTGTTATCCAAATCTTTAAATTAATCTGATAGATATTCACGTCATCTATCTGTCTGACTCTTTATCTCTCTCATATAATGCCTAAAGTACTTATATGCTTCAAACTTGTGAGAAATCAAACAGATATGGTCAAACATGTGAAATCATCAATGAATGTAATGAAACACAAGATTTCATGCGTACCCTTCATATCTATTAGATCACGAATGTTTGAATGGATCAAATACAATGGAAATTTAGTCCGTATGGCTTTTTTAAATAGTTTTCTCATCATTTTGTCGTCAAGACAACATTCGCATGTTGCTAAATCAACTTTTGAGAGTGAACCAAATAATTCTACTCTCACTAGTTAATTTATCCTGTTTTGCCCCAATATGACCAAGTCTGTCATGTCACATTTTTAAAATTTGTAAAATAATGAAACCATTTGCAAACTGTCCAGAACCACTAAACATGTCATTTAAATATAAATCAACCTTATATCTCTGAAAGTTCAAAAATAGCCAAAATTCCAAAAAAACAAGAACAGATAAGGTTCTGTCAAATTTTTGATACGTAGAGAATAACATATAGAATGTGAGCTCGGCCACTTTGTAACTCAAGTTTACAAGTGTCAACATCTCTAACGTCCACTCTTACATCATTCTCCATATACTATCTACTATCAGAAAGCAATCGACGAAAAATTCATAAATATCTCTTTGTCTGTTCTAATATTCTGGGTTGTTCTTTTGTGATCCGTCTATAATGTCCTTATCTTTCTTACTTTTGTTTCAGTCCCTCTCACATTTAGAGTCTGAAACTCTTTTAGAACTAAACTCTATAACAAAAACATCAGCTATGAATCTTGCAACACAAAGCTGCTTATCCCCAAGCCGAACGTGGCAAGTAATGTTCGAGAAAGTCTTCACACTGTCATTGTGAATCAAACTGATTTTTAGGTGCTCTCACTCGATAGGAATGAATCAGATCAAAATTCAAATTTTTCGTTCATTGGAGAGAACATGACCTATTAACTCCCACTCTCTAATCATGTTAGACATGACCCTCAATTGTCGTTTGATACTATGATCATTACGTCCTTTATAGGTATCAAATTTCATGGTCATCTGTCTAAAGTGAGTCACTGGTACCTCTATATTTCTTTGAGGTATACCCTAATGTTATGAGCAGTCAAAGTATTGCTCATACTTAGATATCATGTCTTCAATTTGAAAACTAACTATGATCTCTCGGGTAGTGGAATCTATCATTTTTCACATCTGGTTAGCATCCAGTTCTCTCCCTTACAAAGCAGCATTGCCCCCATTCCAGGGTCCTACATGACATGTATAATGCCTTCCAAAACATTTTATTCTTTTAGCACATTTCACATTATATGGCTTTATAACTCACCATCGTTACTATTTAAATTGTCATTTCTATTCAAATCCCCAATAAAGGATTTCAATGCTATGATTTGGGTTTTCTAAGAGGGTGAACATATATACTAATGCTCATATTATATACGTAATTTTGTATTTTAAGATTAACATCTATGACATGTTAACATTAGGTATAGAATCGAAAGTTCACTAAGTTCTCAATCATCATCTATGGTTTTAATATATCACTATCATGAATTTAATTTAAAGTTACAAAATTCTACAAATTTTAGGTGAAAATTACTTAAATTCTGCTAACCTAAAATCTCATACTTAAATACACTAAGTATTTAAAATAACATTTCAATTTTGGATAAGAAATACTAAATTCTACAAATCCAAAATTTTCATTCAAGAGAGAAACTCTACAAGTCTTTTTGCATACATGATCATCAATAATGAACATAACAGACATATATTCGAAAAAAAATAAAATTTTGAACGTTCATCTATTATATGATCATGATCCTAATCAAACATTCATTATATACAAAAGAAAGAACATACAAATGAATTATCTGATTCAAGATATATCCATTCGTGATACCATGTTTACAATTCCTTTTAGATAATCTATTCCTAGGAGTGAACCTCCTTACAGCATTTGGGGAACTATTCATACTTTGGGAAAGTTTTTTCTTCACTTGGATCTCTAGTTCTTGATTCTCCATATTTCTATTAATATTGGTCTTATAATATCAAGAATCATGTGTTCATTCTCGGCACGTAACTTATCAACCATATTAGCCCAAAATGGAGGTAGGAAATTTCTGACTATATACACGTCATCCCTCAAAAGGAATGACCAAACTGAATGAGTTCCAAGCGTATTTGCTCCATGATCTCTAAATGATCTGGCAAAAAATGAGATGGATCCATCTTGTACGTCAATATTTGACCCAACTTCATTAAACGTTCTGGATTTCTCAAGTCTCTTTCCCTTTCCCAGAGACTGGAAGTTCTTTAAGAATACGTCCGATTATTACCATTTCTCTAAAAATGGGAACAATATTAGGTTAGACACATAGCCAACCATAATATTATGATAAATTTTAAAATTATTTGTTTTGAATAATCTGCTCAATTTTCAAACATTTTTATGTTGAAAAAATAAATTTTTCATATATAAAAAAAACATAAAATTAAAACGAGTGTAAAAAAAATTTACACTCAAATAACCAAAATTAAGAAAATAATTTTCTAGTCCCACCAAAATATTTTCAAAACTTTTTAGGACAGAAAAATGATTTTTCTATAATTTTCTAATATTTATTTATTATAAATCAATAAATAATAATTTTCAACTTCAAAAATATATTAAAATTCACAGAAAACTCTAAAATGATTTTTTAGACTCATACAAAAGTTTTCAAAATTTTTCGGACTAAAAAATATTTTTTTCATAATTTTCTAATATTTATTGATTTAATAATCAAAAAAATCTATTTTTCATCTCCGAAAAATAAATTTTAAATCACAAAAAAATTATAATAAATAAACAATTTATTTTGATAAAAATTGGAACAAAAAATAGTCCGGCATGCGCTCCCACACGCCAAATGACCTAACTATTACAAAACAAAATTCTGTGTGGCTTTCACATACCCGCAATGGCACGTGAAAGCCACGCGCCGCCTTCTCGGCGGCTCCGGTTCACCATATTTTGACTATCCCCCATTTTTGATATCTCTGAATTTAATGATGATCTCGGATTTTCAATCGGACATCTCTAGTTTAAGGGGTGGATTACACTTGCCGTTGTCGAGAGTGGGATTGAACATTTTATTGTTCATTTTTCTTCCCAAATTTTCAAATTTTGAATAAATTTTCGACAGACGATATCTCTCTCAATTCTTAACCATTTTTTGCGATTTTTATATGGTTGGAAAGTATTTTTTTATGAAAAATCTAACCATATAAATTTCGTATTACAAATTCTAGTATTTTAAAAATTATGAGTATATTAAGTTTCGGTTAGGGTTTGAAATATTTTCAAATATACATATCCGTTGCATGCGAAATTTTACAAATCAGATCTACATCTCATAAACATGCTATAGTATAAAATTGAGAGTATTTCGATAACCAATTTCAAGATATCATTAATGAAACTCTAAAATCACACATGACATTTTTAATTTTTTGATTACTCAAATTAGGTAGGAAACAACCTACGCACATTCTGATGCCAAAGAAGATTTTCGTACAAATCTACAAAAATAATCTCATGCAAAAATTACTTACGGATCAAAATTTTGAATTAGATCACTTACCTTTTTTACGGATGAATATTCTAGGTCCAGAAGATATTATGAATTCGGATCATCTACTAATTTTCACAATTTAAATACCTTAAGTGAATGGAATGATCAACCTCTTCAAATCCTCTATCATGAAAGTAGGAGTCCTCTCTTTCTTCTATATTTACAGTCTCAAAATGCCATAATAATTTTCTTGATTTCATTACACACTCACGTATGTATGTTGAAAATGGAAAGTGATGTCACCTTTCTTTTATATGTTGTGTATCTTCACGTTGGAAGCCACACTCATTTCTTTATTTGGCATACGCAAGAGAATAAAGGGGAGGGGAAGTTGAAGGATGATTTCCAAATAACTACCCCTTTCTCCCTTTTTTTTTTTAATTTAAAATCAAACAAGTTGGTTGTGGGTTTGGCCTCATGGGCGGACCAGCATCCTTTTTCCAACATTAATTTTATGAGAGGGGACAGATGAAATTTTGTGATTCTGGGTAGTTTAACAAAATTGAAGTATGACACGCCTCTAGATAATGCTGAATTCCAACGGAGGGAGAGAGAGAATCTAGAATCCCAGTTGATGTGGCACTATCACGTTTGCATTGATAGTCTAAATCATTCATCACGTCGTTTCAGATCTGCAATTAACAGACAAGTGAGCTTCGTAATCAATGGAGGCATTAGTCGGTGACACTTTTGGAAGTCTTGATAACTTTACTATATCCGTTTGCAGTCCAGACTAATTTAGAAAGTCGACTCATAGTATGGCGACTGAACGTGTAATTAACCTAAATTTGATACAGCTGGTTGGAAAGAGCAGGAAAGCATAAAGAGTCGTCAAAGTACGCACTTATGTATAATAGTTAAATATTAATTTTTCACTAAAAAGTTTAATTATATTAGTGCAAGTGTCTTCTATATTGGTGCAAGTTTCTTGTCTGAGTTTTACCCTCGTGTTCATTTTAACGGTAGACAAGACATGACAGCTTTTGTGCTGTTAGTATTAAGGTTTTGTCAACATCGTTAATCATATTATCTCCCATTAGTATTTTTGTTCAACTGTAAATCCAGAAATAATTGTTTTGTTAATTTGATGATTAGCATTTTAATCAATTTTATAAGCATTGGATGTCACGCGCATATCATGCAGAATCAAAATTTCATATTCACTCTTACCTTATATGCCCCTCATAAATATCTTTGCCACTGTAACAACATCGAACCATTTGATTTCTTTCCTTAAATTGAATATCCGGGGAAGTAAGGTTTTTTTTTTTTTTATTATTTAATTATGAATTTTGGAAACATTGTGACTTATTAATTTTCCCAAACACATTCATTAATATTAAATTTTTTATACACCCACGATTTCCTCTCTTTGTTTCTATTTTATTGTAGTTAAACCAATTCTAGCATTGGGAACACTTTTCCATCTTAATGCTTCCAAAAAAAGAAAATATTAAGTTCTTTATGCTTTTTTCCCTTTCACGAGCTTTTTAATTCCAAAAAAAAAAAGAACTAAAAAAAGACTTAGCTTTGATGATGGGTTTATTTTTGTGGAGGGACCTTTTTAATTATTAATTAATCTTATTTTTCAGAATTCTTACTGAATTTCTAAGAGAGTTTATGCTTGACATGTTACCTGGGTTTTTTATTTTTTATTAATATGATTTTATAATAATAAGTTTAAATAGATTTATTTTTAATTTAGATTACGGTATCTTTAATGAGAAAGTTTAAATTGTAATATTATATTTAAAAAATGATATTAATCATTAGGAGAGAAAAAAATGGAGAGAACAAGGATTCTCGTATGTGATCAGGGGGTGTGTGCGATGAACAGACATGAGGTCGCCCGCAGATGATTAAGCCCCAAATTCAAAATGGGCACCCGCAAGTTTGTCGTCTAGTGATTCAGTTGAACGCGTTAGGTAGAGAGGGACCACAGCAGCGTATATAATCCTCTCCCAAGTATCACTCCCTCTCTACCAACTCTCTCTCTCTCTCTCTCTCTCTCTCTCTCTCCATTCCTTAGAAACAAAACCCTAATTTTCTCGGGTCTTCTTTACTTCACAGCACTTCTCATACGCTAACGACCACGATTATCAATTATGCCGGTGAAGCGTTCGCGCATCGTTCGATCATCGAGCTTCGGCGAAGCCAGCGTGCTCAACCACTCGCCGGACCGCCGTTTGCTGTGGCGGTCTCCTCAACCTTCTACCTCGGTGAAGCCATCAGGAGGTTTTGCGAAAATTCTGAGGCCGTCGGTGGCTGAAACAGAACAGTCTCGGCCGAAGATTCTGAGTCTTGCTTCGCCGAAGAAGGATCGTGTTGATCTGAGTAGAGATGGGACGATCGGTGGGTTTCTTGAGAAGTGTTTCTTCTGTGGAAAGAAGATCAGGGAGAATGATGAGGTTTTCATGTACAGGTTTGGTTCTATTTTCTCTTCTTTGTCTTCATTCTCAATTTCTTTGGTTTCTTCTGCTATGTCTATTATTTGCCTCTGCTTTCTGCGATTCTTAAAATATTTACTGTTATTTTATGAGCATCGTTCTTCGATGGAGCTGGTTTTATGTAAATTTATCCACTACACTATGTGTGTGTTGAAAATTGGAATTATTAGAATTTATTCCTTAATTTTCTGCGCAATTGTTTGTTTTGTCGAGGTTAAGTTTATTGTTTCTTAGTAACATTGCCATTGAATATGAGAAATTAGATTTTGATGGGTGATTGTGACAGTTATCTACGAGCATTTTGTACTGCTGAATGCCGTGACAAGCAAATTGCCATGGACAAGGAGGTGGAGGAAGTCTCTGAGGAATTGGCAAAGACCCTGAATGAAAATCAGAAGACAAAGTGTGAGAAGGTTTAGTTCTTTTCGTCATCCTAAAAGTTTACGGGTAGTAGATATAGGTAAAGAAGTTTGAGTAGTTGAATGTGGTGGGGTTGGTGCAGAGCTGTCAGGTTTTTGAGATTGGCTTGCACCTTTGCACGGTTTCGGTATTATATACGGACTTTTAATGTTTCATGGCTGGCTGACAATGACATTGTTTGGTCATGTATATATTCTTTCAGTTTCCCTCTTAGAATCTGACGCACTGTGTTTTTAATGGTGGTTCAGGTTCTGTTAGCTTGTGTAAGGATGTTTGCTTGTGCAAATTGATGGCATTTATGTTACAATTTCGTTTTTCTCTTTGTTAATGATTGAATAGATATGGGCATAATGAAATTTACTGCATATCCATGCACAATTCTTGGATATTTTCCTGGTATTTGAAGTGTTCTAGCTTATCTGTGCCAAAATGTTGATCACACTGATCATGTGTGAGTGGATGGTCACATACATAATGGAACATCAAGTGGTATGATTTTATCCCTCACATAGGTTTCGTATAATCTCATTAATGTTCTGTTT
Source organism: Dillenia turbinata (assembly GCA_037126225.1). Lineage (NCBI taxonomy): Eukaryota > Viridiplantae > Streptophyta > Magnoliopsida > Dilleniales > Dilleniaceae > Dillenia > Dillenia turbinata. Next base: position 7,071,201 of record JBAMMX010000015.1, read on the forward strand.
CATATCACATTTGGTCACAGACCCTCTCTTATTGATATAGGAATTGAATTTATCCTCCCGATTTAGATAAACAATGAGATACAAGGTCGGCTATGATGCTTCATTCAAAGTTTGAGATCATCCATCCAAACTGTTGGTATTGATCAGTTCATTAAGATGCTTCTACAGGCACAGTGAACTTGTAGTTGCCGCATGTCTTACTTTTCTTGGTAATTGATGTTTCTGTGTCATAAACACTTGAAATATACCTTTGTATAGATTATCCCATAAATGGCATCAGTCCTTATTGCTGTTAAATGGATAAGCGCACTTGCTTGTGATTGGACCTTAGACTATAAAGCTCCACATGACTATGATGTTCACAATTTAATTAGATTGAATGCAGAGTCCTGGAGAAGCCCTAGGGATATTGCATGTTTATTGCTTCCCCCTGCTCTTCAGATTCTGTTGCGATCTCCGAAATAGAGACACACTAGCATGCATACAGTTGTCTTGCCTTCCCACAAATTCTTTCTTCAATCTTCTGCCATCTCTATTCAACATCCCTGTTATTATGGCAAAAGAATGAACAGGCCAGAAGCAATGTGCACTGAAAGAGAATGTGGTGTTTTGCGCAATGGATATTCTTACCAAGACTAGTGTATATCCGGACCAACATTGCCCTTGAAAATAACAGGGTTTAAGAGCAGATAAGCAATTTTCCACCATTCATTATCCTGCAAAGATCATCATAGGGGGAGAAAATAGTCGGGAACTATTTCCATCATTAGTATTAATTGGTGGCTTATTAAGGCAGCCTCTTCAGCTTTGGACCCTGCAAAACATGTATATCCTGGAGGGATTCAAATTGGATTAAACCACAATAGATATTCTTCAGCTCCAGCAACTCATTCAAATCCAAAGCCAGCAACTGTGGGAGCGTAGGAAAGATGTCTCCTCTGTTGTGAAGATTGTTGGTGTCCTTCCTTTTCATCTTCGTCCTTTTCAGCAAATAGCTCCTTAAGATTATTACAACTAAGAAACAAAATTTCCAGGTTTTTTAGGAGACGTAGCGAGGTTGCTCGGAACAGCTCCTTGATTTTGGGTATCCACTAATCCTAAATTCTTCAAGAAAAGAAAGGGCTGGTGGTGGTGTTCCCACCAGTAGTCATTTATTCATTGATTCAAGTGAACCAAGATACAATTCTCAAGGCTGCAAAGGGGATGCTCCAGTCTTCCTCCAAAGACAAAGATGAGGATGCTGGTGATGAGAAATTACACATTCTGCTAATCTTTTGAATGTGCTAATTTACCGTCTCTTGATGTCATTTGGCAGAACTGCAATATCATCTTCCTCTTCACTGCAAACACCACTTCTATGCTTGATGCGAGTTCATGTTTTTCTCTCCAGCCCAACAGTCATCTTCCACCACAAAATACTATTGTGCAAACCCTTACCCAAGCAAATTTTTTGTAGTTGTTCTTATCACAGAATGGACACGACAGTTTCCAAGTTTGATCAACTCAGCAATTCCTCCACTATCAAAATGAAACTTGTGAGATCACTTCAGAATTATGAGGCATTGAAGACGACACCGCTTGGATATCCGCCCATCTGGTACGTTTATTATCATTGTTTTAGGCAAATTTCGAGTTATCAGAGTGATCAATTTCTCCATACCTTTATAGCACCATAAGGATCCAATTTCGTCAGTCCTGTTAGCTTCTCTAAAGAAAGGCATAAAAGAAAAACTCCTGAGACGGTGAAACTCTCTGGGTTGGAAATGGAATCCTGCAAACTCTTGATTCTTGTATAGGATAAATTGAGGACATGAATGCCGTGGATATTTGCAAAGAAGAATCTGGAATATCTTCCTGAAACTTGTTCTCTTGCATCAAAAACAAACCATGATAATATTCAATGATATAGCTGGTGGAATTTCTGATATTTCATTCATCATTAGAGAAACTTTAGACTTCTTCCTGATATCTGCAGTTGGATACGTCCTGTAATCCTACCCAGCTTTTACTATGAACCTAGGATGATGCTTCCTTTTTATATGAAGTGCGATCTTCCTGATCAATGCATGCATTTCGTTTGGTTAGAGTTTTCTGCTGTATCAGCTAAACAAGGCGTCTCGACTTTCTTCAACATGGTACACATTTAACCCTCTTCAAACTTTTCTTGCATTGTGATACCCTGCATTAGTTCAATCAAATAAGCATCTGCTTCTCCTTCGGAATTTCATAATCTTCTGGGCACTTGTAAAAGACAATGCTGAACCTTTTCACTGGGTTTTCTGCCATAACTAAACTCTAGCTGCCTGCTCAAACACCTGGTGCTTCTTAGATTCCTTTAGTTGCTTTAGTGCATACATGTACCTCCACTCCACTTGTACACAATATCCAATCTGGCCAAGCTTTTTACAACTGTAATAATCTCGGAGGGCTAAGCAGCACATTCATTAGCAACTGACGTTGAGAGTTCTTTCACTTTGGCAGGAAGACTCTCATGGTACCCAAGATTATCAAGAATAGCTCCCAAGGTTTTCCCGGGTAGTGGCTTCACTTTGATAGCCTTCTAGCATCCCATCCACTAAACAATAACATTCTGTGGTTAAAATGAATTTGGAAAGTGTTTGACTAAACTTATAAACTTTTCAAAATAATTTATAAAATGTTTAATGTAATTTTCGTACAAAAGAACTTATATGCTCTAAATAAAAAATGAGTTTATAAAGTTTTAAAAAATTATATGAATAGACATAGGCTGACAATTAATAATATTTGACAGCTTTGTTTAATTGAGCAACTTCGAGTTTAGTAGTGACTCTAGTTTAATTAATAATCATACGAAAAATGTTCCCCCTTTTGTGTAACTGTGTACCTATATGTGTGCTATGAGAAAGAAAAAAAATTAAAATAAAAAAGGAATAGCTTCACCTCCCTATTTATGCAACTTATAAGCTGTTTTATCTTGATTCACAGGTTAATTAAATTGCCTTTATTGATTATTATTTATATGATATTAATTTGCGTCGTGCCTTTTTCAATCATTTTGACATAAAAAAAGTTTACAATATCTAATAAATTGATTTATCTTATTTTATCCAAACTATTTAAGAACTTACATCGAAAATAACATACGACTTTTACAAATTCCAAAAACAACTGAGTTTTAAAAGTTTGTAAGGTTAGCCCAATTTTCCTTCTTATTTGGAACTGTGAACATATTTTAGGTCACAATTACTACTCATTTGACATAACCCTATGCCCAATTTGAGGGTTCATCTCTTGAAAGTCTTACACACGAGACCCACAAAAAACAGCTATCGATCGATATTTAATATTTTATATGACTATCTCCTGAAGGGACTTAGTCGTTCAAATCTCCCAAACGATAGGGTTTCAGTCGTCCCGCTTACTAAATTTGATTCATCAAGTAAAAGTAACCTCCCCGATTGGGTATTCAATCATTGGTCCATCGAACGAACAAATCTCGAAAATCTTTCATCGGCTAAATGACCGATCGATAGCTAACAACTCTATCGATTTTAAGGGAATGTCAAAACATTCTAATAGTTTTGATTTCCTATTTAAGAGTAGTATTTTTAGGATCTTTCAGTTAAGAAAAATATTTTTCCAGAAAACGAAAGTTTCTCATAGAATGAGAATCATGATCAATTCGAAATACTGAACTCCTGAAATTTTCAGATCGATTCGATAAGGAAAGTAGGTTGAAATATCCCGACTATGTACGACTCTCACAGGTATAAGATATCCTAAAATCTTTCAAACCAGGTACGCTCCATTAATCTTACACATTGGGCATACAAATTCTAGGGAACCTCTCCCTCTTTGAGCTCTCAGTCTGTTTCTTCACATTCGAAAACCATTATTTCTGACTTGAGCGTCGGAGTCTCCCCTGTTGGAGCACCATCCTGCAGTTTTTGCAGGTCTCACATCCTTTTGACGGCGGCCGTTCGAGTCAACAAGGAGTCAGTATCTGTGGAGTCACAACCCACCTCCAACAGATTGACGCCGTCTATGGGAACAGACTAAAGCAACTTCTGTAATTCTAGCAACCATGTCTCGGAGAACCAGAGTATCCTCGAAAGCCGCCCCTGCTGTGGAAGGGCATGCCCTTATACCTGCCAAATCCGTCTTCCCTCAGACACCCAATCACTCTATTCATGACCATATATTTCCTCCTCTGCCATCCCATCCGAAATGAGTTTTACAACCCGCGGCCCAAAAATATCTGGTCGTGTCCCCAGCGCCAGAGCAAGTAAGCCAGCCTCAGATCGAAAAATTGGAGTCAAAACTCCAAAAAAAAATGAGCAAACAACTGAAGGGACTCAGTCGAGCCCTCGAGCCATACGACTGCTTATCCGTAGCAGAGTCCGATTATGAATGGCCACCGAGACAAGTACTTCCTGTGAATTATGAACCATAGATGACCTCTCAACACGATTCTGAGGATCTGAAGAAGCAGGTCGAACAGTTTGTAGCCGCTAAGCTTAACAGGGCAGGTGCGAAGAAAGGAGAAGACCCCCTCCACCCTCTGAGAGAATCGTCCTTCGATCCGAAGATTTCCTCAGAACCAATGCCAAGAGATGTCCTTTTGCCTCCCATGAAGCGATATGATGGTACAACTGACCCCCGCCACCATGCTACCCACTTCATAATGGTTATGGTCTCCAAAGATCTGTTAGATACTGCGATATGCAAACACTTCCCCACTACTCTCAAAGGTATTGCCCTAGTATAGTTTAACTCTCTCCTACCATTCAATATCAAGAGCTTCACTCAACTCCAACAACAGTTTGAGGCTCATTTTATAATTAGTTGAGAAGTCAAGAGAAAATCCACTTCCTTGCTATCATTGTGGCAGCGAGAAGACGAATCTCTGAAAGATTTCGTGGAAAGATTTAATACAGAGATGTTAAAGGTCCCCGCTTTGGACCATTCTATCACATTGACTGCTCTCCTAACGGGCTTGTGCTCCTCCGACATGAAAGTCTCCATTTCAAAAAAAACCCCAGCAACCATTCAAGAATTTTACTCCCGAGCCGAGAAGTACATTGTGGCAGAAGAAGAGGAGGCATTCGACCGACAAGAAGCCGTCCTAGCACAAAGGAACGGAGCCGATCACCTCCCAGTCTTCTCCAAAGAGGAGTAAACCAAGAGCTCTGCCCTCGCGAAGGTTCAATATCTACACTCCGCTGAATGAGACCTCGAGCCGGGTTTTATATCAAATCAAAAACAAATCGTACGTCAGGTGGCCCCCCATCCCACAGAGGAAGATCCTAAGAAAGATAAGTCCAAGTACTGTCACTTCTATCGGGACTACGGTCACACGACTGATGAGTGCAAGAGGCTTAGGGACGAGTTGGAGTTTTTGGTTCGCAGTGGTAAACTGCAGAAGTTCATTAGTATGGAAGGGAGGAATTTACCTCTTCCCAACAGACGTAATGCACCACAGGAGAATGATCTGCCTAACAGACTGAATCCCAGGCCACCGCATGACGAATCAGGAGGGATAATACTCCAAATCCGTGGCGAAGACATCTGGCACGAGCCCTATGTTCCCACTAGCACTTGTCCGGCATATGATCCGGAGTTTCTTGCGCTCTTCCCTTGAGAAAGATTTCGGCACTCTCCCATTACTTATTGATTATTTCTGTGGTGGTTTGTGGCATGGGATTCTTAGTGGCTTACGGAGCAATCACCTTACCTCTAAAGTTTCCAATCAGACGTCGGGTCTTAGATGCCCTGATCCTACCGATCGAACATGTCATCAAAATGGGATGGAACTCCCCGAATGGAAGGATATGGCCAACCTCTAAAGTTTCCAATCAAACATCGGGTCTTAGATGCCCTGATTCTACCGATTGAATATGTCATCAAAATGGGATAGAACTTCCTGAACGGGTAGACACGACCCCTCTATATAAAAGCTTCTTACTGAACGGTGGGTCTAAATCGCCCAGATCCTATAATTCGTACGTATCGTTAATAATGGACGGAGATCCCTAAACAGGTGGACATGACCCCTCTATCTAAAAGCTTCCTACCGAACGGAGGGTCTCAGTCACCTAGATCTTATCATTCATACGTGTCATCAATAAGGGATGAAACTCCCCGAACGGGTAGACACGGAGCCTTTATCTTAAAGCTTCCTACCGAACGGAGGGTCTCAATCGCCCAGATCCTATCGATCGAACGTGTCGTCAATAAGGAACGGAGCTCCCCGAATGGGTGGACATGGCCTCTCTATCTAAAAGCTTCCTACTGAACAGAGGGTCTCAGTCATCCAAATCCTATCGTTCGTACATGTCATCAATAAGGGTCGGAACTCCCCGAACGGTTGGACATGACCCCTCTATCTAAAAGCTTTCTACCGAACGGAGGGGCTAAGTCGTCCAGATCCTATCATTCGTACATGTTATCAATAAAGAATGGAGCTCCCTAAACGGGTGGACACGTCCTCTTTATCTAAAAGTTTCATACCGAACGATGGGCTTAAATCGTCCAAATCTTATCATTTGAACATGTCGTCGATAAGGGACGAAACACCCCGAACGGGTAGACATGGCCCCTCTACCTAAAAGCTTCCTACTGAATGGTGGGTCTAAATCGCCCAGATCCTATCATTCGGGCGTGTCCAACGGGTGGACACGGTCCAACCTATCTAATGTTTCTACTGATCGAATAAAAATTCCTCTCTATCTAAAATTTCTAATGGCTATGCGGGCTAATACGTCAAACCTAACATGGTAAGGGTTACAACATCAGATCACAAGCCAGCCTCAATCAAGGACGTGGAGTAATGATTGTTTAAAACAAAAATACTGGAATACAAAGCTCTAAAGGAAGAATACAGAGAATATGGCGGGAACAATGAGACTCATCGAGAAGCAGATCCCCTAGCAGTTTGAACTGTAGTAGGGGCCTCAGGAAAGAACGTCGAACCCTGAGTGGCGACAACCTCCTCAATTGGGGGCCAAGCATCGCTCAAACCCATTCGGGGAATTATCTCTTTAGCACACCTCAATCTCTTGACCAACTTTTGTTGGGAATCTTTGAAGGTAGCGGTATCCCTTGCACGAGACTCCTCGAGATCAGCAATCTTATGCTCTGCCGTCAAAAGAGATTCTTCCCGAAGCTGAGCCAGCCTCTGTACCGATTGAAGACGCGCCTCGCGCACCCTGACCTCTACTTATAGCTTTTCGCATTGTGTGCTCAATTCAGTAACACGTCCCTCCAAATGGTCTCCCACCTGCTTCTTCTGTCGCTCTTGGAACTCCGCAAGAGCCATGGTCTGAAAAGAAAGATGGATTGAAAAAGGAGCAAAGAGGAAAAGAAGTTGAATAAGCAAGAGAAAAGAAAGTAATACCATCAATCCAAGAGATTTGAGAGCCTCGCCAACTTGTCTTTGGGACATCCTGTGCAAATCCAGCTCACATTGATGAAAGTCTAACCGATCCACGATTTGGTCCATCTCAGCCAAATCTATATAGCTGAATTGCCTATCCCCAGCACAAATCACAATAGTCCCCCGCTATTTTGAACCCTTCCGTCCGTTAAAGGATTGAACGGGAATGGCAGGCGGTAAAGTAATCCCATCGAGAACCTTGCGCTTTCCTTTGCGTGAAGGCCAAACCGGAATAACAGATGAAGGTCCTGTTATCTTCTCCACCACGGTCATGGAAGCATACGACCCTACCTCAGCCCCGGGTAAGGAAACATCTCCCGATCTTCCTGGTTCACCCTCACCAATGTTTCCATTCCCCGTTGACTCACTTCCTCCCAAGGCAAGGGTATCCATCGGATTGGTTCCCATTAGATCCGGGCACTCCAATAGAAAGACCAACTCGCGCCCTGACAGGGGCAAAGGCGATGAAATCTTTCTTCTCTCTAACGAAGGAGAAGAAGACTCTTGAAGGGCCCTGGACACCCCGACGGACTCATGAGGAGACCCCCTCGTACTCAATTGAACCTACCTATTGATGGTGATTTTTTCCAGTACAACATCATCAAAGGAATCTGCGAAATCAACTAACTCGATCCTTCCTCTCTCCAATAAGAGGGGCTATCGACCTTCCTCTTCTCACCAATCAGCAGGCCAACCAAAGACAACATCTGATTATCCAGTAAGGACTCGACCCATATGCTTCGATCGGTGGACTTACAATAACTACCGACTGACCGAATGAAACGACCGTGTTTAGATGTGGCCGGGGGCTTCAGCCCCAAAGAAGGCACCTCACTGACGTCGGGCAACGTAGGGACGTGATCCTTATCTGAGAACTCTACATAGAAGAACTTCTGCATCTAGTTCTTGTTAATAGACTCCTTGTAGCAGAACCTCCAGTTGGATTTGAGTCGAGTCTGTAACTTATACCAGCCCTTGGTCGAACCATTGTTCCCACATCTCATCAAGATGAAGATAGACGACAAGATGTCAAAATCAAAGTGAAGATGACAGAACCCTAATAGAGAAGTCACGGCAACCACCAGACGCCAGGCACTTAGAATCAGGAGGGTTGGGAATATATTCCAACAGCGTAATACTTCTGCAAAAGGGCTGGTATATGGAACTTTTAGCCCATACTTAACCGATTGGTGGTATATCGGTACGCACCCCTCTGGTTCCATGTTAGCCTATCGGCATCCATGGCGGACACCAAGGTGTAATCATCTCCCATCAGCATATCAGTTTGGACCTCTTGAAACTCCCTTATGGACATAATACTCGCGATATCGCCAATGCCTGGGAAAGCCTGAGTAGCAGATTTCACCATTACTTCTGGAAATGAATTTTTTGATAGTTCTCGAAAAAGGAAGAGCAATGAAGGTGCCAGGTGTGCACGAACAAATGGCCTTACAAAAACATTAAGAAACGATTCGTATACCCCCAACGACGGCATGTGATGTCAACATAAAGATAGATACTCATGGCACCTTTCTCACGAAGCGGCACCCTAAGTAGGGGCAAATGATGAGACATAGCCCTAGGCCCAATTTGAGGGGTCAGCTCTTGAAAGGCCCATAAAAGACAGCTATCGACTGATGTTCAATGTTCTCTATGACTATCTACCGAAGGGCCTTAGTCACCCAGATCTCCCGAACGATAGGGTTTCAGTCGTTCCGCTTACCAAATTTGATTCATTAAGCGAAAGTAATCTCCCCGATTAGGTATTCAATTATTGGTCTATCGAATGAATAAACTCTGAAGACCTCTCATTGGCTAAATAACCGATCGATAGCCAACAGCTCTAACGATTCTAAGGGAAGGTCAAAACATCCTAATAGCTCTGATTTCCTATTTAAGAGCAGCATCTTTAGGATCTTTCAGTTAAGGAAAGGATCCCTCCAGAAAATGAAAGTTTCCCATAGGATGAGAATCACGATCAATTCGGAATATTGAACTCCTGAGATTTTTGGATCGGTTCGATAAGGAAAATAGGATTGAAGCACTCTGACTGCGTACGACTCTCGCAGGTATAAGATATCCTAAAACTCTTGAAACCAGGTATGTTCCCTTAGTCTTACACATTGGGCATACAAATTACAGAGAACCTCTCCCTCTTTGAGCTCTCAGTCTATTTCTTCACATTCGAAAACCGCTCTTTCTGACTTGAGTATCGGAGTCTTCCCCGCCGGAGCACCCTCTGACAGTTTTTACAGGTCTCACATCCTTTCGATAGTGGCCGTTCAAGTCAACAAGGAGTCGGTATCTGTGGAGTCACAACCCACCTTCAATAACTACAAGCTAAAAGGGAGGCTAAAGGTTACTTAGTAGACCTTTTATCCCATTTGATATGCAATTTTTAAATCATAAATTCAGGTAAATATACCATAGTCGAATGTTGTGTATAGTGATGAAATTAAGTATCGTTCCTATAAGAATATTTTATATTACGAAATATGAAACCTATATAAATTGAACAAATCAAATCAAAGTTATGAAAATATTAGAAATTACTGAAAATAAAATTTATGAATAGAAAAACCCTAATCGATACAAAATACTAATGTGATGGAAATCCTACAATATTGATTTCATCTATTTTTTAACATCTTACAGGATTAAATCTTTTTAATTTCTAAGTTCATTAGCTAATGAGTTATTATTGATAATGACAGATTTTTCTAAATTAAATTCACCCAATTATCATGCAATGAAACTCTAATTTGACTAATCAAAACTCAATGGTTATGCAATTTTGATTAGATCAAATAGCATCAAATTCTATGAATAATCTGTAATTTAGAGTTTCCCCTAAACACCCACACTTGAAATTAATCCAATGGTCATACTTATAATTTCATGCAGATTTTATTGCTATAGATTAATATTATGCAATTATATAGGTTAAGCATGTATTCGATCTCAAATCATATAAAATGTAGGTCTAAATGTTTTGAAGCATTAATTTCAACAATAAAATCTCATCCAGAAATAATCATGCAAATAAAACTTAAAATAAAGAATTAAATAAAACCATATAATTATTAAAGAATAGAATTCATCAACTCCTAGAAACAAGAAAATTAACTAGACATTGAAAAAAAATAAAAATAAAATAAAAATCATTACAACCCTATTTTGCATGAGAATGGATATGAAGATCATGTGATATAGAGGCAGTTGCTAGGGTTTGTAAAGTGGTGGAGGGAGTAGTGAATGATGGGGGCTGTGAATCAATGAATGCTGTCCGCCCTGGCGCTGAATTTATAAGACTCAAACCCTAAAGAATCTTAAGTTTATTAGAAACTTGGTGTTTGACTTTAATTTAGAAACTTCTTCTTGTTGCGTGATAATAATATCTAACTTTTTTAAAACTTGAAAACTTCCTTTTTGTTGAATTTGGAGAGTCCTGAAATTCTTAGCAGCAAAATTCCAAAAATATCTCCTTAAGGTGGGCATTAATATTTTCCTTTTTTCAACAAACTTCCATTTCCAGCATTATAGCAATTTCGGTCCAAATTTCGGCTGTCTTTTGTCCTGAATCAGATTTTGGACTCTTCACAAGATTTGTAAGTCTTGAAATATTCTTTCCAACCTAATAAGAATCACCTCAATCGAACGTCGAAACAAAAAGTTATGCCTAAAATACTGACTACTGCTCGTCCAGTCTGAAAATTAGAAAATAAGCTCAATGTTTCCTAGTTCATTACCCATGAAATAAATCAGTGTAAAATCATAAAATGTGATTTAAAATAGTTCTAAAATTTATAAATAAATACCAAAATAAATATAATTCAAGTGTATAAAAATATTGATATCCTCATTTCCTTATATTTGTCATGTTGAATTCAATTTAGGTATTATTATATAGGACGTAAAAGAATAACCATTTTTGGAATAATAAACTAAATTAATATGAAAACCTCAAAATCAACATGTTTAGAGAGTTAAAAAGGTGAACTAAATTACTATTTTAGGAATAGAAAATTAAGATATTTAGTTTTATAGAGAAAAAAAGATGAATGTAGTATTTTTAGATATGAAAAAGTTTAAAACAAATATATTAAGAAAGAAAAAATTTAAAATGATTAATTCTTTGGAAAGAGAAAATTAATTTGTCTAGATTTAGAGAGAGAATTTTTTTATAAAGAAAAAATTAATGTATTTAGTTAAATGAAATTAGTTTTTAGAAATGGGAATTTTTAAATTAATGTGTTTTAAAAAAAAAAATTAATGTGTCGGAGATAAAAATTAAATAAAATTTTTTTAGAGAGAAAAATTAAAACCGATATATTTAATTTTATAGAGAAATTGAATTTAGGTTTCCTAGGTACTTCAATTCTAAATTAATCCAGAAATCCCATATTCAAATCATTCTATAACAATAATAATAATAATAATAATAATAATAATAATAATAATAATAACAACAACAATAATATATAAAAAATCAAAAGAGTAAAAAAATAATAATTTAAAAATCAAAACATGTTAAACTATGGTCTTAAAGCTTAATCCTAATTCTTATGTAAGCTCCAGTGATGAATAATATAACAAAAATAGGGAAAGGGTCATTCTTAAGCTAGAACAGATATCATGGTCTTTATTTCTATAGCTTAGAGGCCAAAAATGGTTTTTGGTCGTAGTTGCCAACATTTCACATTGTTAGACAACCAAATCGTTATTTTTGTAGAGATGAGATTGTGTCGGTTCTAGCATAGAAATCAGTCCAGCCTACCTTGAAAAGCCCATACTGAAAATTGGCTCAGATGAATAGTAATCCAAAACCGGACTGGCCCGACTACAATAACGGGTTGGTCCAATTCCATGGTTTTTGGAATCTAGAATCGGCACACTGGCTCCAACGTTCCATTCAAACCGGCCTAACTTGGCCAATTCCAACGGTTATGGAATCAGCCCAGTCCGTCCGGTTCCAATGGCCATTTCTTTTTTTTTTTTTTTGAATTTTACTCATCCCAACATTTATAAAACGAGTAGTTTGAGAAATTTTCCTATAAATAGGTTACACCTCATTTCTAAATCCCACTCAACAGAATCTCATGCTCTCTCACACAATTTTATTCTCTCTACTCTATTACATGCTCTCAAAATCATCATACAACAATTCTATTTCAATTTTCTACAACACCCTCTCACATTAAACACATTTTTGTCTCCTACTAATCACACTATTTCCAATTACACCACCATTTCCATTTTCAACTCATTTTCAATCTTTTTAGTCACACCACCTACAAGATCTATCAAGATTCGATAAAATTTCAAATTTGGAAACTCAAATTTTCAAGATTTGGCAAAAAACAACTGTGATCTCTGTCAAGTTGGTAACATTTAATTTTTTGTGACTTTATTTTTTTTATATAATTAATTCATTCGCATTAATTGTTTTACATATTTAAACTTAATTTTTTTTAAAAAAATAGTCAAAACATATTTTTCACAGTCTTCCCAACAATCTCATCTCCCACATTTTCATTTTTCCAAGAGAGAATTTCGGAATACATAGATAGTCAAAATCTTTTTGAAGAAAATAAATATAGTAACACACAATCTAATCAACACGTACTAAAAAAGATAATTTTAATAGATGAGATTTTTTGTTAAAAATTTTGATAAACAAAAGCCAATTTGTAAAATTTGTCATAAAAAATATAAATTTTCAAAGGGTTAGGGAGTAGGCACACTTAAGAGACACATAGCTAAAGATCATCCAGATATTATCTCAATCTATGCAAACACAAATAGCTACTGGGGAAGAAAATATCACGGGTACATTTATGTATAATACAGAAATGGAAAAAATTGATCAAATAAAATGGATAGTAAGAAAAGAATTATCACTAAGTATAGCTAAATGTGAAGTTTTTAAAAAATGTGTTCAAAAATATTCACAAAATGGTTACAAAAAAAGTAGTAGAAAATCCGGTAGAAGGAGGTCATTTGATCGACTTCAAACCATAAAAGATGGTTTAATTGCAAATTTTATAAGCACTAATTTTAAATTTTCATTAATTTCATATACCTGAAAAAATGAATTAAAAAAAACATTTTATTGTAATAACATGTCATTAAATTAATGATTGTTGGATTTTAGAAAAAAGAATATTAGTCTTTCAACGTTGGAATTATCTTCATAACGGTTCTCACATAGTTAGAATGATTAGGAATATTATTTATAAATATGGTATTACTGATAGAATTTTTTCTATATTTTTTGATAATGTATCGGTTACTAGTAGTGCAATTAATATTTTAAAAAATACTTTAAAAATAATATTAGATAGAAAATTTTTTCATAATAGGTATACATATCATATTTTAAATTTATATGTTAAAGATGGTTTAGAAGCAGTGGAAATAGTTTTACGACCTATTCGTAATTTAATTTATCAAATTAGAAATTATTTAACAAAAACACAAAAAATAAAACAATTATGTAATTTACATAGGATAAAATTTTAAAAATTTAAATAAGAATGTGACATTAGATGAAACTCAACTTATGATATGTTACAATGTGTAATTTCTTTTAAAAATATTTTAATTAAATTTGTCAATTCTAATTACAAATATAGTTTTATTGATAATATTACTTTTGATTTTGTAACTACACTAACTCAATTATTGAAAATTTTTTATACATGTACATAATTATTTTCCAGAATTTACTATCCAATAACTCATTTAATATTATTTAATTTTTGTAAAATTTATTTCATATTTAGTCAATTTACAAAAGAAGATAAATTTAAAATAAAATTTTTAAAATATTACGAAAAAATTCTTATTTTGTATTTATTAGCAAGTGATTGAGATCGTAAAAGTTGAAGGTGTTGAAATGCTAATAAATTATTTTATAGATAGTTTTTCAATGGAAATATATATTAACTGACAATTTTTAAAATAACAAACATCTCATATTTTACAAGTCATGTTTGAATTATATGATAAGGAACATAATAATATAAGTGGTAATGATATAGATAATAGTAGTAGTAGTTGAATGACACATTGATTTTTAATTTCTTTTAATTCTTTATATATGTGAGGAAAAAAACAATGAAATTATTCATCTTCACTAAATGAATTAATTTTATACCAACAAACACATAGATTAGAAAATTGTGATTATGATGATTATTTTGATATATTAGGTTGATGGAAAAATAATAAATCTTGCTATCCAATTTTAGCCAAAATGACTAAAGATATACTAACCCTTCTAGTATCAATAGTTCTTCTCCATGTATAACACATGTGTATGATTATGAGATAGTTTATAGTGGCTATAGCGCACTTTCTACAACGGTATTGAGCATTTACCCGATGGGGTAACGTGGTGGGGTAACACGGAAGCAGGGGTTTGAGTCCCCTGTCTGTATCCAACGGATCCAATAGACGAGTACCACGTGAAGACCGTGTCAACACCAAGGGAAAGGAGGAAAATATATGTGTTTTATTCTTGTGACATTTTGGTGATCCATTGTTGGATTTTACCCTAATTAGGCTAAACTATGGGTAGAATACGTTTTTGACACCCCATTGATGCATGATTGATAATAAGGATGCATATTATTTTGAATTACACAATATATTTGTAAATGAATGAAATATAAATTTGAAAATGATGTTTTGATTTGTCACTCTCACAAATTTATTTATTGTCATTATATAGTCATTGCACCTTACTCACTAAGGATGTAGATTATACTCACCCCTCATAATTACATTTTCAGCTTATACTGTATTGACTTACGTTAAGATACTGTACCACGATCTTTACCGAGAGACACTATCGAGTATGTGTTCATACTCACCCTTGTTCACTATTGGACCATGCATATAAATATTATATGTAAATTGGAGGCAAATGTTTGAAACAAATTTTTAAAGATTTTCTTCTTCTTTCACTATATGATTTGACTTAGAATATTGAATAAGGTTGTGATATTAGATATAATATTTGCCTTGTGTCACCTCGATGTGCGAGTAGGGCATACCCGTGCTTCGAGAAGTCGCGACGGTTTGTTCGCTTGCTCGACCTACGGGTCGGGGCATGACAGATTTCGATGGTATCAGAGCACTAGGTTCTGTATCTACCCTATTTCGCTTCCAGTATTTGTAAAATATTTTTCAAAGAGTTTATAATTTGCCTTCTATGGTCCTATAACGTTAATCTTTATTAAAGGGTTAGGTTAGCACCTAACCTTTTGCTTTCCCACTATTAAGTACTAAGCATTGTCCTTTGTGTAGAACTATGCATCCCCAAGAACAACCGAAGCATACTACCAAGACCCCGCTCGAGGCCTCGTCATCGTCTCAAGCACCTCAGGCCCCTCCTGCTGGAGTTGTACCCCCACCACTCTCCATGCTCAGGGAGACGATGGGATGGTGGACGGCCCACCGAGACCAAATGAAAGCACCACCTGCACCAGCGGTTGAGACTCTACCTGTACCCGCAGCGATACCAGCGCCCTCTCCTACACTGACAACTACGCCGACTACTCGACAGATGACAGAGGTCTCCACCTTACTGAGAGAGGCCAGGAGTTTAGGGTGTGAGTCCATCTCTGGGACCCACGACCCCCGTTGTGGCCAAGAAGTAGCTTAAATGGGTCAAAAAAGTTATAGAGGACAAGGGAATTGAGGATTGACTCAAACTGGTGATAACAATCAGACTGTTAGAGGATGATGCCCGTGACTAGTGGGACGGCGTCAAGGATAGAGCGGAAGAGCCACTGATTTAGGGTGACTTTCTGAGGGAATTTGATTCCCAATATTACATGATATTAGACCGCGACATGAAGCGGTGAGAGTTCTTGGAGTTGAAGCAAGGTCGGAAGTCTGTGTCAGAGTACGAGATTGAATTCCACAGACTGGTGGCATTTTCTCCAGAGTTGGTGGCGACTGAGGAGACCAGGAGATTCAAGTTTGAGTATGGACTAATTCTCGCCATCAGAGATCGGATGATAGTCTCCGAGGAGGATACATATGCTAGAGTTCTACAATGAGTATTGAGAGCAGAGTAGAACATCAAAGAATGAAACAGACTCCGCGACCAACAAGACTAAAAGAAGAGGCCCGGATTTGAGCAGGGACAAAGCTCTAAGAGGAGTAGAGGCCAAGGTTCATATAGCGACGGCCCTAGACAGGGGCCCGGACCACACCTCATGGGCAGTATGGGCAATCTTCAGCACGAATGAGTATACTAGGAGGTAACTTGGGCAATGCACCGTGGTCTGGAGGAGCGCAGAGAAGGTCTTGCCCGATTTGTAAAAAACACACACAGGCCTATGCCGATTCTCTAGCAGATGTTACCAGTGCGAAAAGGAATGACACTTCAAAGACCGCTGTCCTGATCTACAAGCTGAGGGGTACAGTCATGCCCCAAATTAGAGTTTTCCTTATGATCCCAGGGGCAGCTCAGCACCTTCTATGGCACCTCCTCATCGTGTCGCAAGGAAGTCTTTCACTGGGAGTAATATGCCTGCTCCGCCTCCTCGTCAGCAGCCCAAGACGCAGGCTAGACTATATGCTATGACCAACGAGGAGGCGCAAGCCAGTCCAGACATAGTAATAGGTGCTACCCCGACTCCTCATCCTGATGATATACAAGAACTTTAGACTACGATTTATTTTGGTGAACTTTGAAAGATGATATATATATCCATTTTGCGGTTTTATCCTTAAGTAATTTTCATTTATTTTGATGATATTAGGCTAATGGACTTTATAAATTCGGATGATAGGCACTGTGATTATCTTCAGAAGAGACGCCGGTGTGTTGATTCACACTGGGGCAAATGGTTCTTTTGTAAGCACGGATTTCGCTCACTACACTAACAAGGTTCTAGTACCACTGGATAAAGTGTTGTTAGTCATTACTCCCTTGGGGGAGCAGATTGTTAGGAAAGAGGTGTACCGAGACTGTGGAGTTGAGGTGGAGAGCACAATGTTAAAAGCAGATCTGATTCCACTAGACATATGGGACTTCAATGCCATCTTGGGAATGGATTGGCTACACCGACACAGAATTTCAGTGGACTATTTTGCTAAGATAGTCGAATTTCGGAGACCAGAGTGTCCAGTATTGGTCTTCCATGGAATCAGATGGGTTCTCCCGAATTGTGTGATATCAGCTTTGGAGACCTGTAGATTGATGAGTAAGGGTTGTATAGCGTATCTGGTGCATGTTGTGGACACCACAGTGGAGGGACCAAGAATAAATGATATCCCAGTGGTGTAGGAGTTTCCTGATGTATTCCCTGAGGAGCTACCTGGATTACCTCCAGTCCAGGAGTTCGATTTCACCATTGATTTGGTATTAGACACTACGCCTATCTCCATTCCGCCATACAGGATAGCCCCAGCAGAGCTAAAGGAGCTAAAAGTTCAGTTGTAAGAATTATTGGAAAAGGGTTTCATCAGATCGGGCACTTCACCTTGGGGTGCCCCGGTATTATTTGTTCGAAAGAAGGATGACACTCTCAGACTATACATGATTATCGATAGTTGAATCAGGTGACCATAAAAAATCGATACCCACTGCCTCGGATTGATGATCTGTTCGATCAGCTGCAGGGAGCCCGGGTTTTCTCTAAGATCGACCTGAAATTTGAATATCACCAGTTACGAATCAAGGAAGGTGATGTTCCTAAGACAGCCTTCAGGACCCGATGCGGTCACTTTGAGTTCTTGGTGATACCGTTTGGGCTGACTAATACCCCAGCAGCTTTTATGGATCTAATGAACTGGTATTCCACTCCTCCCTTGATAGATTTTTCATCGTCTTCATTGATGATATTTTGGTATATTCGAGGAGTGATGAAGAGCATTCCTAAAACCTACAGGTTGTACTGCAGATACTCCGTGAGAACTAGCTATATGCCAAATACTCCAAGTGAAAGTTTTGGCTGAGAGAGATTGACTTTCTAGGTTATGTGGTTTCTACCGATGGGATCTTTATGGACCTAAAGAAAGTTGAGGCTATTTTGAAATGGGAACAACCACGGAGCGTTATGGAGGTATGGAGTTTCCTTGGATTGGCAAGATATTATCGGAGGTTTGTAGAGGGATTCTCCAAGATTGCTACTCCACTCTCTAACTTGACGCGGAAAGAAGTCAAGTTTTTCGGGATGACCGATGTGAGGCGAGCTTTCAGGAGTTCAAACAACGACTAACGTCAGCACCTATCCTCGCTCTCCCTACTAGCGAGTGTGACTACGAGGTATACTACAATGCCAGCCGACAGGGATTAGATTGTGTCTTAATGCAGAAGGGTCGGGTTATCGCTTATACATCCCGACAGTTAAAGAGGCATGAACTGAATTATCCTACCCATGACTTAGAGTTTGCTGCTATTATATTCGCTTTGAAGATTTGGTGACACTATCTATATGGGGTTACTTGTCGGGTGTATACAGGTCACAAAAGCTTAAAGTACCTACTCACTCAGAGGGAGCTCAATCTCAAGCAGAGGAGATGGTTGGAGTTTCTTAAAAACTATGATCTGATTATTGACTATCACCCAGAAAAAGCAAATGTCATTGCAGATGCACTGATCCATAAGTTGTTATCATCAGCATCCACCGAGAGTTCTTATCTCTCATGTCTTATTCGACTCCGCTCACTAGGAGTCAGACTAACCATAGATGATTTTGGAGCACTTTTGGCCAGATTTGAGGTGAGACCAACTCTATTTGACTACATTCAAAGACTCCAGTCTACTGATGAGGAGCTTTAGGGGATTGTTGAGAGGATCAAGAAAGGGGAAGGCAGAGACTTTAGAGCCAGGGATGATGGCCTAGTAGTTTTTGGGAGACGCATCTGTATTCCAAAGGATGATGACCTTAGACGTGCCATATTGGAGGAGACTCACTCTTCAGCCTATACTATGCATCCTGGTAGCACAAAGATGTACTGGAAAATTTGAGAAAGTTACTGGTGGGCGGGCATGAAGCGTGAGATAACCAGTTTTGTTACTCGATGTTTGGTATGCCAGCAGGTGAAGGCTAAGCATCAGCACCCGCCGACACACTACAGCCTCTTCCCATTCCTAAGTGGACGTGGGAACATATCACCATGGATTTTGTAATGGATCTTCCATGGACTTCGGCACGATATGATGCTATCTGGGTGATCGTAGCTAAACTCCCCAAGTCCGCACATTTCCTTTCCATTCGCAGTAGCTATCCACGAGAGGGTTTGGCCCGCTTGTGTAACACTGATGTTCGGTGACTGTATATCATGTACTACTCCTCATGATTCTAAATATATAAGTATCCTTTTGAGACATCTATTTAATTATCTATTTATTTCTTTTGAGATTTCACATCAAAATCGCTAAAATCGAAAATTTTATTGGTAAGTCGAAAACCTTCTCGGAAAGCGCCGACAAGACCTAAAGAAGTCAAAAATGGCTAAGAGAAGGCCTACACACATAAAATAAAGATATTTAAATAAAATTTCACATATTTAAGAAATTTCGATCAAAATTTCATAGGGACTAAAAATGCAAATTGTTAAAAGTTAGGGGTTTAAATGCAATTAAGGAAAGTTAAGGGACTAAATTGTATACCACTCAAGGATGGACAATTGGAGCCAAATGATTGGTCAAGAGGGAAGCAAGGTTGGTTAGTGGCCACATAGGATTTTTTCACATTCAAGAAAACTCATTAGATAGAAATTTATGCATAAAAGATTATTGATAGAAATTTTTGTATGAAAACTAACTAGAATAGCTTGTTCTAGCTTGTGACATTTCTCCCCCTTTACATGGCTCCCCCTTTACATGGACGTCCAAAGACACCTAATGGAGTGTATGGAGGTTGCTTAAATCAACAATTGCATGGTTTAAGTTCTAGGACAAGTGGAAGGTTAAGATGATATATGGAATGATCCAATGGTTAAGGATATTTGGCTAGATTTATAAAAAAAACTTGTTTAAGAAGAGTTTGACTCATTTTCTTCATTCAAACCACCCCTTGCATGAAATTTATAGAGTCCATTCCCATTTTTGAGTTCAACTATGGAGTCAAAGAGGTAAGAACATTTTTGGAAATTCTTGAATTTCAATTGGAAGTATAGAGGTATTATGTAAGAAATTATTAGCAAGAGATCTTACAAAGGAGGTAACAGATTCTAACTTATGCTAAGATTAAATTATTTGATATGTAGT
Organism: Dillenia turbinata; assembly: GCA_037126225.1. Lineage (NCBI taxonomy): Eukaryota > Viridiplantae > Streptophyta > Magnoliopsida > Dilleniales > Dilleniaceae > Dillenia > Dillenia turbinata. The sequence continues at coordinate 7,091,855 of JBAMMX010000015.1, forward strand.
TACCTTGGTATCCATACTAGCATGCTAGATGTTGATTTCTAGATTGAATCTTGTATAGTTTTCTTAGAATATCTTATTCTGTAGAAATAAAAAATCTAAGATATTTAGTTCTCTATAAACCAGACTCCCTAAGCTTTAAAATGGTATATCATGTGAAGTAATTCATGAAGGAATCGATTTTTGGTTATTTTTTAAAGTTTAGCATGTTTCACAAATTCTATTTCATATCCTGTGTACGACCAGTAATTTGTATGAATTTTTGAGGTATCTTCTGCATAGATTTGGAGAAATGTTAAATATAAAAGTTTTAGATCTCTGTCTTATCTTTAATTTGAGATAAAGATCACTTGAATCGGAGTTGTATGCAGAAAGTTATGATGTTTTACTAAAACTATACAGAACTAGTTCTAAAACTGAAACCGAGATGAAATTGAATTTTAAAAAATTATACATTTAAAATCTAAGGATAGTCAAAACAAAAAAGTTTTAGATCTATGTCTTATCTTTAATTTGAAATATGAATTACTTAACTCGGAGAAGTATATTGGGAGATATGGAAATTCTCCCAAAACTATATAGAATTGGTTTTAGGAATCTAGACTGAAAAAGTGATAAATTTTTTTAAATTCGTGTGTTCAGAATTTGAAGTTGGTCTAAACATAAAGGTTGGAGATATATGTCTTAGCTTTAAGAGAAAATTTAAATCATTGAATCTAATCAATATTTTAGAAAATATCATGATTTTACTAAACCTGCGCGTGATAGGCTTTGTAGGAATTTTTTTCTAACTATGGAATTTGAAATTTTACCTTAACGAAAACATTTCCATGCGTATTTTGTAGACCAACGATATGATATTGAATTGAAAAATAATACATATTATTTAATTTGGGTGTAGGATTACATTTTTGTTCGATGGGTAACTCGTTCGAGAAACGAGGACAGTTAGGGAGAGTAGCGTACCCTCCCCAGTCGAGATGAGTGGGACGATCTATTTTTAACTTTAAATGAAAAATTGTTTTGATCATGATTTTTATAAATAAATTTTGAAATGTGATTTAGAAATGTTTTAGTATTTGTGATGTCTTGAAATGATATTATATGAAAATTACATCATGATATTATGATAACTTGATAGTGTCGTGAGTAAAGATTTATGAATGATGATATATGACATATGTATATGATTATGGGATGGTGCATAGTGGCTATCGCGTACTCCCTATCACGGTATTGAGCGTTTACCCGACGGGGTAACGTGGTGGGATAACACGGGAGCAGGGGTTTGAGTCCCCTGTCTTTGGGCAACGAATCCAATAGACGAGCACCCATGAGGACTGTGTCAACACCAAGGGAAGGTGGGAAGATATATGTGTTTTATTCTTATGATATTGTGGTGACCCCTTGGCGGATTTTACCCTAGTTAGGCCAAACTATGGATAGAATATGTTTTTGACATCCCATTGATGTATGATTAATGATAAGAATGCATATTATTTTGAATTACACGACAAATTTGCAAATGAATGAAATATGAATTTGAAATGATGTTTTGACTTGCCACTCACAAATTCATTTATTGTCATTATATAGTCATTGTACCTCACTCACTGAGTATGTGGATTATATTAATATTTGCAGTTTATACTGTACTTGACATACATTGAGGTACTATCCCACGAGTTTTACTGAGAGACGCTATCGGGTAACTGATCATACACATTCTTCTTTACGATTGGACCATGCATATAAATATTATATGTAAATTGAAGGTAAATGTTTTAAAGAAAATTTTTATTGAAAACTATCTTTTTTTTTAAATATTCCGCTGTATGATTTTGACTTAGTGATATCGAGTAAGGTCATAATATTAGCGTTGCGTCACTTTGATGTGCGAGTAGAGCATACCTATGCCTTCGAGGAATCGCGGCGATCTATTCGCATGCTCGACTTGCGGGTCGGGGCATGACAACTTGTATATCAGTGAGTTAGTTCGACTGCATGGAGTTCCAGTGTCCATTGTATCGGATAGAAACCCACGTTTTACTTCCCGATTTTAGCCAAAGTTACAAGAGACCATGGGTACCCGACTGAAGTTTAGTACTGCATTTCACCCCCTGACGGATGGTCAGTCTGAGAGGACCATTCAGATACTAGAGGATATCTTGAGATCCTGAGTCATAGACTTCAAGGGAAGTTGGGACCAATACCTCCCATTGATCGAGTTCGCCTACAACAATGCTACTAGGCTAGTATTGGGATGCCACCATACGAAGCCTTATATGGGAGAAAGTACTAGATACCATTATGTTGGGACGAGGTCGGGAAGAGACAGCTCAATTATATAGATTTGATTGAGGAGACCCAGGAGAAAGTGAAGGTCATCCGTACTCGGAGGAAAGCTACTCAAGATAGGCAGAAAAGCTATGCAGACAGACGACGACGACCTTTGGAGTTCAGGGGGGAAACATAGTGTTTCTGAGGGTATCCCCTTGGAAGAGGATGATCCGATTCAGACAGCAGGGAAAGCTTAACCCCAGATACATTTGACCTTTCCGAGTCCTTGAGAGGATTGGAAAAGTGCCATACAGATTGGACCTACCTCTTCAGCTAGCACGGATTCACGATATATTCCATGTCTTGATGCTGAGGAAGTACCTTCCTGATCCTTCCCATGTATTGGTGTCTCCACTGGTAGAGTTGAGCGATGATTTGAGCTTTCCCGTCCAGCCCGTAGCTATATTAGACAGACAAACCAAGAAGCTACGGAGTAAGGAGGTGCCCTTAGTCAGAGTACTATTGAGGAACGACCAGGTCAAGGAACACACTTGAGAGCCCGAGGATACTATGAGGAAACAGTACCCCGAGCTATTTGATATATAGTTTTAGTCTAGTTTCGAGAACGAAACTTTTTATTAGGGGGTTAGAAATTGTAACACCGATTTTCGGTGACTCTGTAACATGTACCACTCCTCATAATTATATATATATTAACATCTTTTTTAGAGATGTATTTAATTATCTATTTATTTATTTTGATATTTCGTCTCAAAATCGTTAAAACTGAAAATTTTATCGGTAAACTAAAAACCTTCTCGGAAAGCGCCAGCAAGATCTAAAGAAGTCAAAAATGGCTAAGAGAAGGCCTACACATTTAAATAAAGATATTTAAATGAAATTTCACATATTTAAAAAATTTCGAACAAAATTTCATAGGGACCAAAAATACAAATTGTTAAAAGTTAAGGGTTTAAATGTAATTAAGGAAAGTTAAGGGACTAAGTTGCAAACCACTCAAGGATGGATAATTGGAGCCAAATGATTGGTCAAAAGGGAAGCAAGGTTGGTTAGTGGCCACATAGGATTTTTGACACTCAAGAAAACTCGTTGGATAGAAATTTATGCATGGAAGATTATTGGATGAAAATTTTTGCATGAAACCTAGTTAGAATAGGTTGTTCTAGTTTGTGACACATCTCCCCTTGACATGGACATCCACAAGACACCTAATAGAGTGCACGGAGGTTGCTTAAATCAACAATTGCATGGTTTAAGTGTTAGGACAAGTGAAAAGTTGAGATGATGCTTGGAATGATCCAATGATCAAAGATATTTTGCTAGGTTTATAAAAGAACTTGTTTAAGAAGAGTTTGGACCATTTTCTTCATTCAAACCCCCCTTGGGAAAAATTTTAAAGACGACATACCCATTTTGAGTTCAACCTTGGAGTCAAAGAGGTAAGAACATTTTTAGGAATTCTTGAATTTTAATTGGAAGTATAGAGGTATTGTATAGGAATTTATATTCATTGTGATTTGATTTTTCTAATGTGATAAAAATTCAAGAATTCAATAGGAGTGCTGGTATTTATTATTAATAAGAGATTTTACAAAGGAGGTAACATGTCTAAACTTGTACTAAGATTTGATTTCTTGATGAGTAGTTGTTTGGGTATCCATATTAGCATGCTAGATATTGACATCTAGATTTAGTTTTATATAGTATTTTTATGATATCTCATTTTGTAAAAATTAAAAATCTAAGAAATTTATTTTTCTATAAACTAGACTTCCTAACCTTTAAAATGGTATATCATGTGAAGCATTTTATTAAAAAATCGAGTTTTTGTGATTTTTGGAAATTTAGCATGTTTCACCAACTTTGTTTCATATTCTGTATACGACTAGTAACTTGTGTGAATTTTTAAGGTATCTTATGTATGGAATTTGGAGAAAATTTAAACATGAAAGTTTTAGGTCTCTGTCTTATCTTTAATTTGAGATAAAGATTACTTGAATTGGATTTGTGTCAAGAAAGTTATGATATTTTTACTAAAACTGCATAGAAGTAGTTTTAAAACCGAAATTGAGATGAAAATGGAATTTTATAAAATTATACATTTAAACTCGGAGAATGGTCTAAACTAGAAAGTTTTTGATCTATGTCTTATCTTCAATTTGAGATAATAATCACTTAAATTGGAGAAGTACATATGGAGATATGGAAAATTTTCCAAAACTGTGTAGAATTGGTTTTAAGAATTTAGGCTGAAAAAATTATAAAATTTTATAAATTCGTGTGTTCAAAATTTGAAGATGATCTGATCATAAAGGTTGGAGATATATGTCTTAGATTTAAGAAAAAATTTGAATCATTTGAATTCGATCAAGATTTTAGAACATATCATAATTTTACTAAACCTGTGCGTGATAAGTTTTGTAGGAATTTTTATCTAAGTATGAAATTTGAGATTTAACCTTATGAAAGAGAATATTTCTATATATATCTTGTAATCCAATGATATAATATTGCCAAAGTGATTTAATTGATGAATGATACATATTGTTTAACTTAAGTATAGGGTTATGTTTTCGTACGAATGGTGACTCATTCGACAAACGAGGATAGTTAGGGGAAGCGGCGTACCCTCCCCAGTCAAGGTGAGTGGAACGATTATTTCTAACTTTGGATGAAAAATATTTTAATCATGAATTTTATAAATAAATTTTAAAATGTAATTTAGAAATATTTTAGCGTTTGTAGCATGTCATGAAATGATATTTGTGACAAGTGCATCCTGATATTATGATTACCTAATAGTGCCATGTTTTATGAGTAAATATTTATAAATGATGATGTATGATACATGTGTATGATTATGAGATGGTGTATAGTGGCTATAGCGCACTCCCTACCACGGTATTGAGCGTTTACCCGACAGGGTGACGTGATGGAGTAACATACGAGCAGGGGTTTGAGTCCCCTATCTCTGTCCAACTGATCCAATAGACGAGCACCACGTGAGGACTATGTCAACACCAAGGGAATGGGGGAAAATATATGTGTTTTATTCTTATGACATTTTGGTGGTCCCTTGGTGGATTTTACCCTAATTAGGTTAGACTATGGGTAGAATGCGTTTTTGACACCCCATTGATGTATGATTGATAATAAGAATGCATATTATTTTGAATTACACAATATATTTGCAAATGAATGAAATATAAATTTGAAAATGATGTTTTAACTTGTCGCTCTCACAAATTCATTTATTGTTATTATATAGTCATTGCACCTCATTCACTGAGTATGTGGACCTCACTCACTGAGTATGTGGATTATACACACCCCTCATAATTACATTTTCTGCTTATACTGTGTTGACTTACGTTGAGATATTGTACCACAAGCTTTACTGAGAGAGACTATCGGGTATGTGTTCATACCCACCCTTGTTCATTATTGGACCATGCATATAAATATTATATGTAAATTGGAGGCAAATGTTTTAAAAGAAATTTCTAAAGATTTTCTTCTTCTTTCACTATATGATTTAACTTAGGATATTGAATAAGGTTGTGATATTAGACATAATATTAGTCTTGCGTCACCTCGATATACGAATAGGGCATACCCGTGCTTTGAGGAGTCGCGGCAGTCTGTTCGCGTGCTCGACCTGTAAGTCAGGGCATGACAAAAAGCCTGTGATTGGACTTGGGTTTATGCCAAGGTCATTATAAGAAGTTGGAGGCTAAGAAGAAGGCCCTTGAGGCGTACCTGCACACTACCGAGACCTTGGCTCAGTTGTGTGATGAATCTCTTCAAAAGACAGAACAGAGAGCAGCTAACTTAGAAAAATCTTTAATTAGAAGTGCTGCTGCTTTTAGGAATTCCCAACGTGACTTGACCAAGAGACTGAAATGTGTTGAAGAGATAATCCGTCGATTCAGTTTCGATGGAACCTACCCCTGAATAGAAGAATTACCGTTCAGGAAACAATGAACTGGAGTATGATCCCTATCGGGTTGATTGATATTCTTGCCAAATCGATTGTGGTTGGTACGAGGACTTCATCTCGAGAGATCTTGGTACTTCCTCCTATTCCCCCTAAGTCTATATAGCTCTTTCGCCATTGTATCATAGTGAATTTTAATGGAAAATCTTTTCATATTTTTGTGCTCGGCATGTGTTAACAACTGGGGGTATTCCCTTTATTTTTTGGGTAACCAAGATAGACTCGTCGGTTATGTTTTGTGATTCTAGACTTCTCAGGAAGATGACGGCCCGTTTGGGGGTGCACTGTCAAGCTCAACTATGCTACTTGATGAGGTATTCTGACTTCTAGATAAACTACACTCGTTGAGATTCGATTAGAGGATTGGGATAAAGATGTCCTTCATAGAAGTTCTCATCGGTGGAACATGCCGCTCGTTAAGAAGCAAGTGGTGAGATGGGCAATGTTGGTCTATTCAGGGAGTTAGATCCCTTCTATAAATTGGGGCGACATAGACCCATTTGGAGAGTTAGATTCATTTGATAGGTCAGGACGATACAGGCTCGTTCGAAGAGTTAGATCCCTTCGGTAGATTGGGACGACATAAACCTATTCGGGGTTTTAAATCCTTTCGGTAGATCAAGGCGACATAAACCCGTTTGAGGAGTTAAATTCCTTTAATAGATGACGATTGAGAGGAACAGACTGTGCCTACCCGTTTAGGGAGTTATATCCCTTATTGGCGATGCACTTCGTTCGATAGGAAATAAACAATTGAAATAGGTCGTGTCGTGTCCACCCGTTCGGGGAGTTACATCCCTTATTGACAACATGCTTCATTCGATAGGAAACAAACGATTGGAATGGGCATTGTCTACCCATTCGGGAGTTACATTCCTTATTGATGACACATTTCATTCGATAGGAAACAAACGATGGGAATGCAACAGTGAGGGTTATACAATAGAATGCGAAATGATAAGGTATTATGCGCTCTAGTCATCGGATAGGAAAATACTATAGTAACGATATGAAAACTTTAGAGGGAGACAAATGAGACGTACCTTATCAATTATTTGGAGGCAAACGCCGAGGGCTCTGGATCACATGACAATGTTCCAATCCCAAATGAGGTTCTGAACTTAACCTTCATATGTTTCATGCTAGGTAGGGCTTCTAGAGCGTTCAGGCCTGGTCTGCCCAAGATAACATTGTAGAATGGGGGGAGATTTATCACATTGAATATCATGGTAGCTGTCGCATGGTTTGGCGGTGAGCCGTAAGTAACTGAAAGTAAAATAATGCCCTCAGGGTAACCTATCCGCCCGAAAGCCCTTTGACCGAACCCATGTGGGGTTGAAGATATGTGGGGCGAAAGCCCATCCATTTGAAAGTATCCCAATATAGAAGGTTACACCCTACTCCCTGGTCGATGAAGATTCTCTTAATTTCATATTAGCCAATCTTGACAGTAACAACAAGAGGGTCATGGCGATTCAGATCAACTCCAACTAAGTTTTTATTAGTAAAGCTGATGATAGATCATTTGCCCTTGGATTGTTCATTGGTGTGAGTCGTTAGAACCTCTTGCAAAGTGGGGAAAGGCGTCTTGGGTGAGTAGAAAATAGGTGCGATTAGACATTCAGCCTCACCTCTCCACGAATAGTCTTAAGGATTCGAGGTATTAGATAGGGGATGAGACCCATGGGGGACGCGCTCATCGTTGACTTAGAGGATCACTCCATTTTGTCAGTTAGCTGATGGCCGAGCAACTAGTTGATCATTTGGTCCATTTTGTCGTGTCAGAATGTGCCGATCGGGATAGGAATATTCCACCCCTTCATACCGATGAATCTTTGTGATCTTCCGCTATGAACCAAGAATTCCAGTTCGTTCTTGAGCTTTCTGTAGTCATCAATCATGTGACCATAATCACGATGGAAGTGGCAGCACTTGGTTCTGTCCTTTTTGGGGTTATCCTTCGTAGGTTAGGGAGGCTATCAGATGTACGGTTTGTCGCTGATCTGGAGTAAAACCTGACTAGAAGTCTCATTTAGAGGGGTATAGGTATTGAACCTTTGTGGAGGTGGAGAACCTGACCAATTCTTTTTTGGCGCAGGCTGCCAGGATGATTGGCTACGTTTTCTCTGAGACGAGTAGTTTATGTGTCAATTGAATGCTTCGGCATCCTCAGCCGTGATGTACTTCTCAACACAAGCATAGAACTCCTGAATGGTAGAAGGGGGTTTTTGTGATCGAGGTTTTCATACTCGAAGGGCATAACCCAGTAAGTAGCGTGACCAATGCAATAGAATGGTCCAAAGATAGGATCTTCATCATCTCAGTCTTAAACTTTTTCGGAAAGTCTCTCAGAGATTCATCATCCTTTTGTCATAATGATAATAGGGAGACAGACTTTCTCTTAGCTCCTTGGCTGATCATGAAATGAGTGTCGAATTGTTGCCGAAACTGAGAGAAACTCTTGATACTGAGTGGGGGGAGTGAGTTGAACCATGTTAGTGCATTGCTCTTAAGAGTAGTAGGGAAGTGTTTGCATATAGTGACGTCCGTTATGTCCCTCGAGATCATAACCTTCACGAAGTGAGCTGTGTGGTCACGGGGTCGGTTGTCCCGTTATATCATTGCATAGGAGGCAAGAATACATTGCAAGGCATCAGTTCTGATGTGACTTTCAGATTGAAGGGTGACACGCTAAAAGAATAGAGGGCGGCTTGGTCTCTTCGCACATTGGCTCGTTTGAGCTCATCAGCAACAAGTTGTTCAACTTGTTTCCTCAAGTCCTCGGGATTGTGGTGAGACGTTGCCGAGGGCTCGTAATTTAGGGGCAACATTTGCCTTCGAGGGCTTACGTGCCCAGATCCTCCCAAGGAGGACTGGCCCTCCAGTCTGATGGCGTAACTAAGCTCTTCACTGTTTGCTTATATTCTGAATTCTAGACTCTAGTCTCTTCATCTAAGGCTGATTAACCCGTTTTAGAGATATTGGCACAAGAGGTATGACCGAATGTTCCTGAACCCCAGGGCATGGAACCTACTCTAGCCATAGGGGTTGAGAGTGAACCGCATGATTGTCAGCAGAGTGAATAGATACCACGGGAAGAACGACATCAGTTGGGATAGCAGTATGCCCATCTGCGACGGATGCAGCTCTTGAGGAGGCTCTGGTTCTCCTCTTAGGCGGCATCAAAGTCTTAAGTATTTATTTACTCAATGGCTTAAACTGTTGGGAGACTATGATGTTACTATTCAGTACCAGCTAGGGAAAGCAAATGTTGTTGCGGATGTACTCAGCTACAAATCCACAGTATCCGTAGCATCTTTGCGAGTAAGAGAGTATCAAATGATAGCCGAATGAGTACAAAATTGAGTGATAACTTCCTTATTAACATTGGGTTTCTTCAAGATTTGGCACTGAATCCGATACCATTTACAATAATGATAGATGAAACCATAAAAAATATCCAACATAAAATACTAGGATGTATGCTATTCGCAGATAATATAGTTTTAGTTGATAAAAGTAGAGTATATCAATACTAAATTAGAGTTATGGAGAGCCACGTTGGAATTCAGAGGATTTAGATTAAATAGGTCCAAAATTGAGTATTTGAAATGTAAGTTTAGTGACAACCATCAGAATAATGAAGAAATGATAGATTAAAAGGAAAAAAATCTCAAAAAGTAGACGATTAAGATATTTTGATTCCATCATTCAAAACGATGGCAGTATCGATGGAGAAATGAATAACAGAATTTAAACGGGTTGGATGAAATGGCAAAAGGTATTCGAAATTCTCTATAATTGCATAATGCCATTATATTTAAAGGGAAAATTCTATAGAATCACAGTAAAATCTATGCTATTGTATGATATTAAATGTTGGACCATTAAACAACAATAAGAGCAAAAAATGGTTGTTACTAAGATGAGAATATTTTGATTGACGTGTGGCCAAACTACAAAAGATAGAGTTAGAAACGATGAGATACGTAATAGATTGGGAATTAATTCAATTGTAGATAAGATGAGAGAGTACCGTCTAAGGTGATTTGTGCATATACAATAAAGACCTAAGAACGTACTTGTTCAGAAGACGAAAAACTTAAAAATATGAGATTGAAATGCTTCACAAGATATACCATTTTAAAACTTAGAAAGTCTAGTTTATAGAGAAATAAATTTCTTAGATTTTTAATTTCTATAGAATGATTATCATAAAAATATTATACAAGACTAAATCCAGAAGTCAATATCTAGCATGATAATATGGATACCTAAGCAACTACTCATCAAGAAATCAAATCTTAGTACAAGTTTAAACATGTTACCTCCTTTGTAAGATCTCTTGTTAATAATAAATACTAGTACTCCCTTTGAATTCTTGAATTTTTATCAACTTAGAAAAATCAAATCACAATGAACATAAATTCCTATACAATACCTTTATACTTGCAATTGAAATTCAAGAATTCCTAAAAATGTTTTTACCTCTTTGACTCCATGGTTGAACTCAAAATGGGTATGGAGTCTTTAAAATTTCGTCCAAGGGGGGGTTTGAATGAAAAAAATGGTCCAAACTCTTCTTAAACAAGTTCTTTTATAAACCTCGCAAAATATCTTTGACCATTGGATCATTCCATGCATGATCTCAACCTTCCACTTGTCCTAACACTTAAACCATACAATTGTTGATTCAAGCAACCTCCATGCACTCCATTAGGTGTCTTGTGGACGTCCATGTCAAGGGAGGATGTGTCACAAACTAGAACAAGCTATTTTAAGTAGGTTTCATGCATAAATTTCCATCAAATAAGCTTTCATACATAAATTTCTATCCAATGAGTTTTCTTGAATGTGAAAAATCCTATGTGGCCACTAACCAACCTTGCTTCCCTCTTAACCAATCATTTGGCTCCAATTATCTATCCTTGAGTGGTTTGCAACTTAGTCCCTTAACTTTCTTAATTGCATTTAAACCCCTAACTTTTAACAATTTGCATTTTTGATCCCGATGAAATTTTGTTTGAAATTTCTTAAATATGTAAAATTTTATTTAAATATCTTTATTTAAGTGTGTAGGCTTTCTTTTAGCCATTTTTGACTTCTTTAGGTCTTGTCGGCGCTTTCCAAGAAGGTTTTCGGTTTACTAATAAAATTTTCAATTTTAACGATTTTGAGGCAAAATATTAAAATAAATAAATAGATAATTAAATAGATGTCTCAAAAAGATGTTAATATATATATAATTATGAGGAGTGGTATATGTTACACAGTCATCGAAAATCGGTGTTACACTTTTCGCTTCCTCCTCCTTCTCAACAAGTGAGACCTTAAGCGTCTCCTTTGTCTTTTTGTCTTCTTTCTTCTAACCAAGAGCATCTTACAATACCGAGACACGAGCACTTAGCCGATTGGCACGCTCTTCCAAATGTCCTATCGTTTGTTTCCTCTGTCATTCTTGGAACTCGGCCAGGGCCACAGTCCGCAAAAAGCAAAATCGAATCAATCAATGGTGAAGAAAAAACAAAACGGGACGAGTTTAAAGGACAATACCATTAGGCCGAGAGATTTGAGATCCCCACCAATCTATTCCATGGATATCTTATGCAACTCCAAGTTACAACGATGAAAATCGAGTCAATCAACTATTCTCTCTACCTCGACTAAATCCACGTAACTATACTGCTCGTCTCCCGCACTGATAGCAACCATTCCCCTCTCCTACGATCCCTTGTCACCATAAAAGGACTGAATATGGATAGAAGGAGGGATGGCAGTCCCATCGGGCACCTTACGTTTCTCCTTACAAGAAGGCCACAATGGGATAGTGCATAACGGCCTAAACATTTCTCCCACCGATACAGATCAAGCCTCTGTCCTCTTTGGTGGCTTCGCCTCAATAAGAAGGGGTAGAGCCTCTTCGAATCTCCCCACCTCAGGTATCTTCGGCATGGGAATACCCTCTTCGTCGACAAATGACAAATGATCGATCCCACTAGGTTCAGGTAACTTAGGCTCGGGACGTTTGGACATGGTCAGGTAAATGTATCCCCCAATTTCCTTATCTCCTCTGTGTTCTCCTCTTATTGGAAACTCAAGCGGTATGATCCTCCTCCTGTTTACCAAAGGGGATATAAGCCTTTGTTGGGACTCAGATACTTTGTCGGCCCCTTTCGAAGGGTCCTTGAAACCTGGATCCTTATTAATCGTGATCTCTTTCAATAGAGTGTCATCCACAAATTTCAAAACATCGACCCAGTTAGCCTCTTCCCTTTTGATTAAGAGGGGTCTATCGATTTTTCTTTTCTCACTTATTAGTAAGCCTGCCAATGACAGCATTTGGTCATTCGTCAAGCAATCGACACAAATCATCCTTTGAGTAGATTTGCAATAGCTACCAATCGATCGTATAAAATGGAAATGGCGGGAAGAAGTTCAAGGCTTCTCCCCAAGCAAAGGCATCCCATCAGCCCTAGGGAGCATCGGCACCAAATCCTTGATCTTGAATTCCACAAATAAGTACTTGTGCATCCAACCTCTATAGGTGAACTATTTGTAATGAAACCTCCAGTCAGACTTGGATTGAGTTTGCAACCTATACCAACCCTAGGTCGACCCATTACTCACACACCTTATTAGAAGAAAAAAAAAACAGCCACCAGATTGTCAAAGTCGAAATGAATACGACAAAACCCTAACAGAGAAATCACAGTGACAATCAAACACCAAGCGCTGGGAATCAACAAGGTTGGAAATATGTTCCAATGACGTAACACTTCAGCAAATGGGCCAGTATATAGCATTCTTAGGCCAAATTCCACCGACTGCTTATACATTAGGATGCATCCCTCTGGCTCTCTATTCGCTCTATCCTCATTTGTAGTTGACACTAGAGTATAATCATTGCCCATCAACATTATAGTTTGGACTTTTTGAAGTTCCTCTGCTGACATTATACTCTTGACGAGGCCAATGCCCGAATGGCTCTGAGGAGTAAAACTTCTTGTTATTTTCCTCAAATAAGATTTCTCGCACATTGCAATAGTTCACAAGAAAGCAAGACGAAAGCAAAAAAGGGGAAGCGTCAAATCCTCTCTCGTGGCAAGCCCTATAAAGAACACAGGAGACGGTTCGTAAAATGTGAAATAACATGTGTAATGGCAAAAACTTTGTACCTTTCCAATGACCACTACTCATGGCGCATTTCTCACGAAACGACACCATGAGTCGGCGGAAAATGATGGGGTTCCATCCAAAAGGTCCAATATGAATAGTGTTTAATTCTACAAAACTCATGGTCCAAAGAGGCAGGTACGCTTAGACGTGTCGATGGACTGGAATTAATCTCCCTGAAAGGAGGACATGGCATGACACACTAAGAGAATACCATCGGCATTATCCTAACTGATCTTTCGGTTGGCTCCTGATGAAGGCAATCCAATTGACATATAGAAGCGTTCGGCAAACTCGAACCGATGCCCCCTTTTTTCCTCAGTCGATGAATAAGCGGTTCCCAAGGAATCGATCATACTGACTAAAGGTAATATTCGACTAAATCTCATATTGATCCTTCATTTACTATTTCGACATGAATCGTATCTCCTAGATAAGGAATGAAAGCTTCAGATCCTAGTCGATAAGGGAAGAGAGATCTCCCCATACCACTGAACTTCCTAAATGATAAATATTATGAATCATACAGAATATTTAACTACCAGATTCTAAGATCTTCAGACTCTCAGATAAGGAAACTAGGGTTGTAACACTCTGGATACGCACGGCTCTTACGGCACCCATGCATATCAGCTTTCGGTACTTCGAAATCTAGGTACGCTATCTGAGATTCCCACACTTAACGCACAAGTCAACTCTCTCTCTCTCTCGCTCTCTTGCTCTCAGTCTGATTCTTTCCTATCGAAAATTATTCTTTCTAACTTGAGATTCGGAGCCTCCCCCGTCAAAGCATCCTTCAACGGTTTTTTTTAGGTCTCAAACTAATTCAACAACTAGCCATTCGAGTCAAAAGGAGTCAAAATCTATGAAGTCGAAAGTCACCTCTAACAAATTTGTTTGAAAATGTCATATAATTTGCTTGAAGTAAGATTGTGAGTTTCTACACCTAAATGGAAAATTAATGACAACTCATTTAATAATTAGTGATTTGCTTGAAGTCATTGGTGGATAAGACGACTGGACATTCTAAACAGGTTAGTAGTGGAGGAGACAATATTGATCTTGATATGTATGTGAGCAATTACCTGAATCATTTTGTTGAATTGTACTGACTTTGGATATATTTTGTAGAATTGTAATTTGATCTTGGATTGTACATATTTGTGAGGCGTCTCACCATCACAAACCTGTTGCTTATGTGAATCCAAAGTTGCCATGCTATGTTATATATGCTTTATGTGCTGATATGACATACTTCACACCAGGATTAAAAATATCTAGCATCTCATTAACACACGTTATTAAAAAAAAAAAAAAAAAACATGATTTTAATAACGGACTTAACAACAAAAATTTAAAAAAGAAATTGTCACTAATTTGTTTAGTGACAGATTTAGCGACGAAATTTTTTTATCGCTAATAATGCGTTGCAAAAATTTAATGACGGATTTCCATATCCGTCGCCGAATTCTTTTTTCCATCGCTAAACTTTAACAATAGATACTCTTTTCTATTTCTAAATTTAGTGACGGAAAAGAGAATCCATCGCTAATTTTAGCGATGAATCACATTTTCTGTCGCTAAACTTAACGACAGAAAAGATAATCCGTCATTAATTTTAATGACGAATTACATTTTCCGTCATTAAATTTAACGACGGATCCCATTTTTTATTGCTAAATTTAATGACGGATACTGAAATTCATTGCTAAATTAGAGATGGATACTTGAATCCGTCGCTAAAATTAACGACAGATCTCATTTTCCATCATTAAATTCAACACACTTTAGAATTTTTTGTAACAAATTTAGCAACAAATTTTCAAATTTAACCACAAAAACAATGTGATTTAGCGATGGATCTAGGAATTTAACCAAAAAAGTTTATTATTTTTGAAATTTTCCCTATTCAAAAAAGTTGTCCTGTCTAATCAAAATAAATATTAAATTTAGTCACTAATATCCATCTAATAAGTCTAAAAATTTTTCTAATCCAACTAGTAAATAATCAAATTTCAAACATTTTTTCAAAATCAATAATTTGATATTGTCCATAAATGTTCGAGTATTCAACAAAATATCAATAGGAATAAAAAATTAAAAAAAAAAACATCAATCTAGTATTTAACAATCGAAAAACATTAATTCAATTTACAACATTCCTCATGAATAGGCTACACACCATTCCTTTGACCAAAATGATTATATAAAATTTTTCCTTAGCTGCCCCATGCTCAGTCGCCCTCTTTGCCCCTCCCTTCAACCTTCTTTTTGTCGTTGGTCAACCTCTTCTCTCTCAAACCGCACTTTCTCATGATCTAACTTCTCACCTTAAGCACAACAACCAATATACCAAATTTATCATATATTTTAAGAATAAAACATTCTAAAATTTAAAAAGTATGAATAGACAAAAAAAACATTAAATACATCTAAGTCTACCATATTTTATATATATATATACACACTAGGTGGAGTACACCACGCGCGTATGCGGTGTGGAGCTTCGATTCTACATGCCCATTAGAAATAATTACAAAAGATTAATTAGAAGAAGTTTCATTAATTTTCAATTTACAAAATATGACAATGACCAATAAGTCAAAGAGGCAAACAACATTGTTTTTAACTCCAATATTCTTAGCTCATGCCATCGAAAAAGGGAGATCTCATACAAACCAGCAACAAAAAATTCTCGTAAAGGAGAAAATTGGGGCAGGAAATATGCCAAACCGCAAGATTGAATACCATGTTGTGTCATGTATCTTTTCTGAACATATAAGTTCGTGTAGTCCAAACAAATATATAGAAATAATAACCCACACAAGATTAAGAGTGAAAATAATCATACTAAGATCAGTGATTTACTTTCTTTATTATCAACAACAACAACAAAAAAAACAAATATCTAACCTTTATAAGATCCAATTGCATCTCAACACGTTCTTGGTCATCTGATGTTGCAAGGTTTCCAGACCATGTAAAGACGGTGGATCCATTATGTAATTTGTAATAGTAGGAAGAGTTCAAGGATGTTGTGACCTAGTGAGTTTAACCAGAACATCACTAGCACCTCTAAGTTCACCATCTTGTTGCACCTACTATACATGGGAAGAATTTTGGAGAATCAATCTTTTTTATTGAGAAAAACAAGGGGAAAAGATTATTCCAACATTTAGTGGATGAGACGAAATGGTGAATTCAAATAGTTAATACAAAGCAGCATCTTTTTTAGATAGACTCTTTTCAATGCAATCACTACTCGAAACTTGGTGTGCTGTTTTCAAGATCTGATGCATAACTCAAATGACATTGAGAAGGGGGGGAAAAGTCAATAACCGAGTGTGACATTGATATATTTACAAAAAAGGGAAAAATATATGGAGTAAGTTGGCCAGTGGTATAGTATTAGTACATTTTTAGTGTGTAAGCTTGCAACCATCACCATGTCCTTCAAGTATCAGGAAGGAATCAGGAAAGAAAAAGAAATAAATAAAAAAAAGGAACGGACACCTAGTGAAATATAATATTTAAAACAAAAATCATCCTATCCGTACCGCCCTTGCCCATGGAGGATAATACAAGTTAAACTGCAAAAAGTCAAAAAAAAATTCTTTGGACGCCCTTAGCGGGATGGGAGCTCATGGACAAAGCTTGACAAGAGTTTCATGAAAGTACATCAAATAAGTATGGCCATGAATTGTAATGTAAAAAATACTGAGTGCTCCTAGAAGCAGTAGTAATTTGATAAAAGTTTAAAGTGTCACTTATAGAACGGGTTGAATTTAGAACAATTCTCAAATATTTTTGTATTATTCTATGTAAGGACTTTCTGGAGTTATTTCGAGTTCAAGTGGCGAATGTGTGATACATATATACATGATGATGTTGAAAGACTCCCTTAGGTATGATCATATGGCTCTATCATGAGTTTGCAAGTGAACTCTTAGTACTTTCAAAGACGTTGATACTGAAATAATGTATCCATGATGCCCTAACAAGATAATTTTGATAAGAAGCCTTCACAAGACTATATCTCTTAACGCACAAGTCCTCTCTCAGTAAGGTTAAGAGGACATTTTGCTTCTAATAAAATGCTTCATGGTCGGGATCAAAGCATGTTGTCCTAATCATTTGATAGCAAGGTGGCTGTGATAAGTTTTCATCACTGTAGAAGAGAAGGTTTTAAGAAATACTTACGAGAATAAGTTGAGAAATGAGTCCAGACTTATAGATCTCTCTCTCAAAAGAATTTCAGATAGAGAGGAGAATATACCAAAAGGTTTAAGGTTGAGAAAACCTCAAACCCAAAAGAAGTAGAGATCAAGAACAAAAATAATGAAGCATTGCTTTCCAATCCCTCATCAAATCCCCTAAATTAAAATTTCTAAAAACTCTTAAAGCATGAATCCAAAAAGACTAATAAAAAACAATAATATCCCAAAAGAGGGGCCAATACTTTGATTTCTAAAAATTTTACCGTTGTGTTCCCACCAAATACACCATGAAGAGCACATTTCTAAAGCAAAGACACATCTTTCCATGAATCAAAAGCTAAAATTTCAGCAATAGCAAGTAAAAAACATTTCTTGGACACACCACCAGTTATCACAAATTACAAAGAGCCAGTGCCACCTTTCCCAAGCTACAAAGCAATTCAGAAACATGTATCTCTAGTTTCAAAATTTGTACGGCATACAACACAAATATCCAACAGGATAAGGTCTCCATTTTGGTAACAAATCATTTGTATTAACCATGTTAGCACCATAACCAAGTAAAAGTCTTAAATTTGGCAGGAACCCATGGGTTCCAAATCAAATTGGTTAAAGGAAAAGAGGGCTGAGAGGAAGGCAAATACGATGATGAAAAGTTAGCATTGAGGCTCCAAACTCTAGTATCAAGGACAATAGGAGAGTGTTTTTTTCATTGAACAAGGAAAGGAGGTAGGAAAACTCTCCGTCTTCCCCATCGCTAAAACCTCTCAAGAGACAAAAATTCCAAAAGGCTGGATAAGTCTTTGGTAATAGAAATCTTTAACAGGGGTATAACCAAGCATAGATATTTGATACAATGAAGGAAAAGTAATAGAATGTGGTGAATCCCCAAATCAAAAGTCCTTCCAAAATTAAAACACAAAACCATTTCTCACTTTAAGAAATACTAAAGTAAGAACAATCTTGCATACATGAGAGATGAATTTCCAAGGCCTACAATAACAAGCTCTTGCCCCAACCTTGGCATCTGATCCATTCTCCCAAAAACCACACTTATTTTTTATAAGGGGAATCTCCAGAGCAATTTTCCAATCAAGGAGATCCTTCTGGATGCACAAATTATCAAGCCCAACCCACACTCTGATTTAGGTTTTGAGAGTTGTTCCGAAATATAATTTCTGATTTAAACCATAAGAAGTCTCTAATAACTTTCTCAATTTTCTTAGCCATGCCAACAGGAAACTTGAAAACAGATAGAAAGTAAAGGTTTCATTACAGGGTTCCAAACTTCACAAACCTTGAATATGATTATACTCTGAAAAATTGTTAAAAACTGAATTGGTTCATTTCCTTCATGGATACGAGCCCGCATTATGCATGGAGATAAAATTACCAATTCTTCAAAGGCACATAAGGAAAAGTATGAAATGAGTTACCATCACATCTACCTGAGAAGGAAGGAACTTTAGAGATTCAACCATCTTGCTTGCCAAAGAAATAGCCAATTTCCTTTCTTCCTATGTTCAATAGCAACAAAATCTCAGTGTTTGCCATTGCTGAAAATGTTGATACGTGATAAAAGATGCCATACTATATAAAATCAGATACAAGAAGGGGTAGAAATGGAATTTAGAATAGAAAGTAATTGTATCCATGTTCAGCAATAGTTTTACCTTTGTTAGCTTACAAGGGAAGTGAGTGTTTATTTTGGTGCATGAAACAAAATATATAGCCAATTAGTATTAAGTTTCTATCTGGCTCAAATGAATCTTCAGTGGTCAAATAGATTGTTCTTCTCAAATAACCAAGCCATGTGAAAAAAATGAAAACAAAATTGTTGTATTGCTCGTGTATGAAATAATAAATTAGTCAAAGTCACTGCCAAGAAGCAAGTCCTGTGGTGCAAATGATACAAGGTTGACATAATTTACCTCAACCATATATACAAATATTGAAAGCTAGGTAATTGTTATTTACTTCTGCAGCAGAACTTGCACTCTTCCTTTCATCAAAAGAGGTGTTTCTACCCATCGAGAAAAAGACTTCTAACCCACAATCAAGAAGACAGCATATATTTGTATCCGGCAACTCCCTTGTCAAAGTAACACCTTCAAGAGGCTCTGCCTGTCCTTTTGTAACTCTAGAAATGAATTAAGTTTTTTCTGAAACGAGAGCTGAAACTAAGTTTCAGGTAAGAGAAGAAAAAAAAAAACCAAAACTTATTATAACAGATAAATATTCTCTTTAACTTTTTTATTTTTTATTTGTTTTCAATTTCATCTCTTTTCATACCATTCATAAGCATGGGAAAAGCAATGAAATGTGATCCCCCCAGGGCCAGCCCACAGAGAGAGAAAAAAAAGGCATAACAATTAAAAACAGGAATAATGTAAACTGCTCCCAAGAAATGGAAAATTCACAAAGTTGGGGAAAATCTACCTGTTGGAATTAATTGACTCAACATGCAGCGGAAGCATTCATAAATAATTTTCGGGAAAAAATAAATATAGATTGGGTATAGGGTAAATACCTCGAATATGTAGAGCCCAAAAAAATCGACCGTGCGTCTCTCGATCGGATCTCGCGGTCGGGATGATGATCACGATGTTAATCGAACCACCACCACAATGCCACGACGCCGCAACCCTCAGTCCGGCGATTCGTTGTGACGAGAAAAATTCCCTGCTCGGAATTCTTCTCAACCCTCTATATTCTCTCTCTAGAGAATAATGTTCTCTCTCAATCTTCATCCATGGCTGCTCTCAAAACAAGGTCATCAATGGTGAAACTCTCAGGAGAGAAGAAGAGGTTCCTCTATACGTGAGAGAGAGAGAGAGAGAGAGATATTGTGAGATAGGTTTTAGTGGGTGGTTAGGTATGGGTTAGTGGGAGTTATCCCACTAACCCCTATCAAATACCTAAAATGCCCCTCTAGGGCACAAACTAATATCTCCCACTTGCACTTGAGGGCATTAAACGTCCGTCACAAGATCACAACTCATGCGATCACATCACCCTACTGGACTTTCATACAGGATTGGGCGTCGTGCGACCTGCGAGTACACCTGCAAGCAAAGACCTCTCGATGCACCTGTTAGGATGATCGAGAAGCCATCGTTAGTATCAAAAGAACTCGCTGCACCCCAGATCCATGACTAATTACATCCATCGAGCTACTTTCCTCAACGAAAGTAATCCCCAATAAATGCTCGACTGTGTATCCACTATTATGCTTACATCCCAACATGGACAGACATAATAGGCTAGCCGGTGAATACAGCACAATGATGTAATGTCAATTGGTCTTCCTTTTCCCAAACTCGAATCTATTAGCCTCAATTCAGCTGCTTTCCTAGACCTGTCCCTCAGACCTCAATTTATCTTCCGGGCCATCGGTAAACAGACTAAAGTAGCAACACTGAGCCAAGACTTCTAGAAACAGTCGAAAGTGATAAGGGTACATGAGATCCCACCCAATGGATCTCGGGTCTCACACAGTGGGAACGGGGATCAAAATCATATCAGTGTCTCAAATAATGCTCCCACTATCCCCCCCGGTCGACATATCACACGCGGTATGAAACGCGTGCCACAGTGTTATTCCCCCATCTCTCAAAGGGCATATGTCAGATTTCTCTAACACTGTGCAGGTATGGGACTCAGTCTACACATAAGACTTTACCCCAGAGATCTCAGAGAGAGTATCTCAGAGACAATATCACTAGTCGCAGGTGATATCTGAGATCTCAAACCTGGCTACTTACAGGCAACATGGATGTGGGTACGTCCATGTCGGTCATATCGCATATGACCTCATCCTGAACACATATCAGGGCGACTTATGTTCTAGTAGGGCCACTCTCAAAGCCTCTTACAACTAGAAACCGCCTCATCTCCGCTCACTCAGAGCTGGAGGTGGTCACTCGTGTGAGAGAGTCGACCACGCCTGCCTAACATATCATTTATCACAACATATCACAAAATATATGACAATTAAAATGGTGCTATAAATAAGTGACTCAATCATGCACACATGTCATATATATAGCACAATAAGCATCAGTACAAAATGAGAAATGTCAATGTACATGCAAACCCAATGATTCTAATATCTCATATAGGAATCTAACACAATGGGTTTATTGAAGGGATCAGCCAACGCGCTGTATAGTAATGTACTTTATTTGTCACTTCACCCTTCTCGGTGATGTCTCTCATAACATGGTATTAGGTATCAATGTGTTTGGACTTATTGATACTTAGGGTCTCAAGTGTGGTCAAAGGTGGCCTGATTTTCTCAATAAATCATCACTGGCCTCCCACTATCTGACACAACCCCTAAGTGATCCGGAAATCTCCGGAGCCAAACACTCTCCTGAACTGCTGCCGAGCATCTCATAAGCTCAGTCTCTATCGTAGATAGAGATATACAGGTTTACTTCTTGCTACTCCAAGACAGTAAAACCTAATATCGATTTGCATACGTTCAGATCACCAACCCAGTTGGTATCTGAATACCCAATAAGATGCAAATCACCTCCTCCGTAACACTAGAAGAGGTCCGCAGTTCTCTCGAGATATCTCGGAATCCTTTCACCGCTCTCCAGTGATCCCCTCTAGGATTCGTTTGATACCTAATTACCATAGTGACTGCAAATCAAACGTTTGAACGTGTACGCGATACTGCGTACATCAGATCTACTCAATGCACTGGAACAAGGGATTCTACTCATTTCCCTTGTCCTTTTCTGAGTCTTAGGGCATATGTCAAGAATTAGGCTTTAACCTTTTAGCAATAAGAGTATCTTTAAGGTCGTAGTCGATCTCCTCGAAGCACTCGAGAACTCCCTTGATGTTGGACTCCTGTGAAAAAGTCAACACCTGTCTCGAGCGATCTCTCTGGATCTTAACTTCGAGAAAGAACTGAGTCTCACCCATGTTCTTCACATCAAGACTCGACAATGTCCACGTCATCGTGGTCATTAGATACTCTCTGTTGTTCCCAGTCAACAGAATGTCATTCACATGAGGACATGATCACAAGAACGTAAAAAGTATACGCGATGATCCTCATCGATCATCACGAAACCATGAGATGTCACCTCCTCGTGAAATCTCAAGCGCCACTGCCTGGATTGATGATTAAGGTCGCATGTCGACTTCCGAAGTCAATGGACCTTGTCATCCTGATCTACAAGAATAAAGCCAGATGGCTGTTCCTTGTAGATCCTCATCCAAACTCCCACTCAGGAGAACAGTCTCAACATTCATCTGGCCTCACTCCAGATCCATATCATGTCCACGACAATCGCTAAAAGTAAACGGATCGAGGTAATCTTGCCCTCAGTCTGAGTAACCCCTGGTCATCAGATAGGCCTTATACCTCTACACCGATCCGTCGGCCTTTTTCTTGATGTTGAGAATTCACATATTCTCAACGGCCCTACTTCCCTCAGGTAAATCAACTGGATCCCAGATCCTGTTGATTCTCATCAACTCCTCTCACCCATGGCCTATAATCAATGGTCCTCCATGGAACCCTCAAGAGCCTCTAGGACAGTTAAAGGTTTCTCGTAATCCTTAAGAGTCACATTGAGAGCCTCTCCCTCAATCGGGAAGCGACGGTTAGGTACGCATCCTCGACTACTCTTAAGAGGATGGGAAACCTTTTTACCTCTAGATGGATCGTTCCCACTAGAACCCAGATCCGTAATGGATTCTTGGATCCTGCCACTGGGATTAGCCAACCACTAGGCACATCCATCTCATGAAAGGTAAAGTCCCAATTGATTTCACCCCTCACAGGGAAATCACTTTCAAGAATCTCGGCATCATGAGACTCAATCTCAGTAAGAGTGCCATCTGTATGCTCATTAGAAATACATCTCTTTTCTCGCAAGCCTAACTCGCTGTGTAAATGCGAGAAATAGTGAACATACGATGCATAACCCCATAATCTCGAATGGCTAAGGTCAGGCTGTCTCCCTGTCCAAAGCTCATATGGAGTACTGACTGCGGATTTCAATAGAATACGATTGAGAACATAGGCTGCAGCCAATAACGCATCTCCCCAATAGGAAACGAGTAAATTGGTTTGCGCCATCATCGGCCTCACCGTCTCAAACAAAGTCCTATTCCTCTCTCGCGGCTACTCTACTCCACTGA
This sequence comes from Dillenia turbinata, assembly GCA_037126225.1. Lineage (NCBI taxonomy): Eukaryota > Viridiplantae > Streptophyta > Magnoliopsida > Dilleniales > Dilleniaceae > Dillenia > Dillenia turbinata. Next base: position 7,115,705 of record JBAMMX010000015.1, read on the forward strand.
GTAGCAAGGAATAGTCAGTTTCTCGTAATGCCTTTCTTGAAATAGAGCTCTTTAGACAAATACTCGCGCTCTCGTTCGGTTCTGAGAGTCTCCACTCTCAAGTAACTGATTATCAAGCTCGCTAGTAAACCTCCTAAGACACCTCAATGCCTTAGACTTGCGCGAGATCAGATAGATGTAACCGAAACACGTGTAATTGTCTATGAACGTAATAGAGTACCCAACACCATTTCAGGTTCTCACGTTCATAAAGCCACAGATATTGGAGTGAACCGACTGCAATGGAGTCCCAGCCCTCATTGCATTGTCGAATGGTTTTCTTGTAAGTTTGCCGTCTAGGCAAGACTGGTTAGCGGGTTCTACAAAACCACTCACTGCTAACCGGTTCATCCTCTCTCACACTAAGAGGACAACAAGAAATACCATTGAAAAGAATTATTTCCAGTGCATATAGTCCCTCATGGACCAAAATAGAACCAATCATAGAATTGTCGTAATAAATGGAAATTATAAAATTTCCAAATTAACAGAGCATATCCTAAACTGAAATCAAGTTCCGTCAAACTTTTGGAGCATAAAGGGCATACAGAGTCTAGCAACTTTGCAACTCCAACTTGCAAGTGCTACTCCCTCTGATGTCAACAAAACACTCCGTTTTAGTACGTAAATCCTCCTACTTGAGGACTTACTGGACGGAACTTTATAAGCGCGCTCCTATCTCGAGCTACGTAGTATTATCGGTTTTCTCGGATGGTTTTCTTCTTACCTGAGGCTCGAGTCACACAGGAGTCCTTGCTCGACTCCATCGCATAAGCATGACCCGAGTATGGCCTACTCGCCTCCAGATGCTCCTTCTCGAGCTCACTGTGCTTATTCACATTAGTGAAAGTGCGAATACTTTCATCGTATGTGAAATAAACTTTCATGATTTCTCATGAATCAGGTAAAGAGTTGGATCGCATCCAGCACTAGAAAACAAATCCGAAATGGGCTCAGTCACAATCCCCAACTCGGCGATCATACTCGACATTTTTATCAAATGTTGCATCATCATATGATCAACCCTTTTCTTATAAGTTGTTACACTTATAAGTCAGTATCCTCATCTCAGGATCTGTAAGAGTACCACAATACTCTTTATAGGGTGAGCCAAACTGATAAAACTGTAGGATATTGCTCATAGACTGGGATCACATCATCGTGCATGCTACTCAGGAGAATTGCCCTGACTCGGCTATCATTCCTCTTTCATGCACGTAATGTCTCTTAATCCCGTCTCTCTGAGGTGTGGAACCCTCCCTGGAGTCCACCATCCCATGCCTCAGAATTTTAATTAGATCTTGCTCCTCGAGGATAAATTGAATCTACCAGTGAAAATCTCGTATTTATCACCATTCAATTTTATCCCCCTTGCAAAAAATCAAATACGACAATTTTAGAAGCAGTCAATGAGATAGTCGTGACTTGTGATGCTTATTCTCACATTTTGTGCACCCTACGAATCATCAAGACCCAAATAATTCGAATACATACCCCAAGATGAGCATATGAATCAACAGACACCATACACCACAATCCGGGATAGCATCTCACTATTTGGACTAGGATTCGATGCACAAAAACCCACAAAAGTTACTTTTATGGATGTGGGACCCTCAAAAAATTGAAAAAATTCAATTCCGGACGACCTGATGCGCCGCCGGTGGTCCCACGCGCCGCCACGCACCGGCGGCGCATCCCCACGCGCCGGGGAACAGATTCTGGCACGTGCCAGACGCGTTGCGCGTCTGGCACGCGCTCACACGCGCGTTCTGCGCGTCGGCTCACGCGCCTGACGCGCAGGTGCGCAGGTAACGCGCCTGCACGCGCGCGACCCGCGGGGCGGGACGGTTCCGGATCCGGATGCGGTTCGGAACCCGAATCCGTCCGGATCCGTGGGTAGCGGTTCTGGACACGTGTCCGGGTCGTAACCCGACCCGGACGACCAGTCCTCTCACGCTCCATTTCCCGCGCGTGAAGGACACGCTCCGCGCCCTGCTGCTTCACTCGCCTTTTTCGCGCGTGTACTCACGCGCCCGCGGGTCTGGACTTCGTCTTCTTCGCCCGATGGTTTCTGTAACCGGGTCTCTCGACCCGGTTGCCGGAAATACCCATTTCCGGCACCATTTTGACCGGATTTTTTATGAAATCTCTAATTCCATTTATTCCAAACATCCTTGACTCGATTTTTGGAATTATTGCGCCCTAAACTCGGCGTATTTTGGATCCAAAAATTCGACCCTCCGCGGTCAAATTTAAAACCCAATTTTCCGGCCACAATCATATGCAATATATATACCAAATTGAAGAGCATGAAACAAGGATTACAGATCTATAATTTTCATGCATTGATTTGCCCTAAAACTCGACAAATCTAAGATTGAATGGGTCGGTCACTATTCACGGCCGAAACATTCAACCGGAATTTTCGTCGCCTAATCGTGCTCAGAAAATTACGAAAAAATCATTTTCGTGTTCTAGGGATCATGGGGAACGCAGTGGTTTTCTCGGATTCACGAAACTCATCCGTGATCCGAACCCCAAATTTTAAACCCTAAATTTTTTATACCCAAAAATTAACCCGAAAATTATTTTTAATCCAACGTATCGCTCTGATACCAATGTTGGAATTAATTGACTCAACATGCAGCGGAAGCATTCATAAATAATTTTCGGGAAAAAATAAATATAGATTGGGTATAGGGTAAATACCTCGAATATGTAGAGCCCAAAAAAATCGACCGTGCGTCTCTCGATCGGATCTCGTTGTCGGGATGGTGATCACGATGTTAATCGAACCACCACCACAATGCCACGACGCCGCAACCCTCAGTCTGGCGATTCGTTGTGACGAGAAAAATTCCCTGCTCGGAATTCTTCTCAACCCTCTATATTCTCTCTCTAGAGAATAATGTTCTCTCTCAATCTTCATCCATGGCTGCTCTCAAAACAAGGTCATCAATGGTGAAACTCTCAGGAGAGAAGAAGAGGTTCCACAATACGTGAGAGAGAGAGAGAGAGAGATATATTGTGAGATAGGTTTTAGTGGGTGGTTAGGTATGGGTTAGTGGGAGTTATCCCACTAACCCCTATCAAATACCTAAAATGCCCCTCTAGGGCACAAACTAATACTACCTAAAAAGCTTAGCCGAAGAAGTATCAACACTTTTATCCTCATCGCTGGAAGTTTTCCTGGGAAGTGGTGCAAACAATCTGTTCAAGCTCTTTAATGAGTGACTCCACATCAGCCCACTGTCCAAATCGATGTCCAAATACTGATCATTAGCCAAGTATGAAAAACAGATGCTAAGGAACAGAAGTACAAACATATATAGAGCCAAATATTCATTTGCAAGAAAGAATTCCAATCTTTTGTGAGAAAGGATTCCATTCTAAGCTCATCAACTTTATTAGCACAACTCGTCAGGATCATTTTTTGCTTTCTCCTCTTTAGTTAACCCTTCTTGAATTTTACCAAAAAAAAAAAAGAAAAACCAATAAAACAACCTAGATGAAGCAAACACAGCTAGGCCTTCCGTCAAACACTTCATCTGCAACAAGAACTCTGTAGATCTGCAACTTAGAAAATCCTTGCTAGGAAATGGAAACAACAAACGAAATCATTGAGGCTAGGGCTTGTAATCAGGAGAAATGAATGGGTTATGGGCTTCCCCTTATGGTGGAATGATGCAGGGAAAATGAGATCTCAACTCTGAATTCTATGTAGGATTGACAGGGAACGAAGAAAATCAATCGAATTTAGAATTGAAAGAAGAACTCCAGAATCCTTTAATGGATACAAGTTCAGAGAAAAAGAGAGAGAGAATCCAAATCGAGAATGAAATCTACTATATTCTGAGTACATAGGCTTTTCTTCCTTTTCTAAGTCAGTTTTCTAACTGATTAACTAACTCTAACTAACTTCCCTTAACTAATTCTAACTACTTGTTACTATTTTGAATTACTTGCCATCTCAGACTTGTTTACTTAAATTCGCTTAGACAACTCATCAGCTCAATTCATCCATCTTAGATAGCTCATTTCCCTTTTATTTCTTACACGCATCAATCCCTCCTCCTTCAGGACAATCCTTGTCCTCAAGGATTAAAAACAGGATATCTTTACTTGAGATCATGCTAATTAACCCACATGGCATATTCAAGGAAACCATTACTCCATTGAACGAGGACTTGTGTTACAATAGCATTTCCTCTCTTCACTACACATCTGTCCAACACTGCCACAGGTTCCAATAATAATTGACCTTGATCATTAATGTCCTTAGGCAACTGAGGTGTAACTGGCTCATTTCCAACCTTCTTTTTAAGCAAGGATACATGAAAAGTGGAATGAATCTTTACATCACTGGATAATTGCAGCTGATATGCAACCTTGCCCACCCTAACTTGAATTAAGAATGGACCAAAGTATCTTGGGGATAGTTTCTGACAATGGTGAGCCTTCAAAGAATGTTGTTGATAAGACTGGAGCTTAACATAGGCTCAATCTCCTACTGTAAATTCTCTATCAGTCATCTTCTTGTTTGCCAACTGTTTCATCCGATTCTAAACTTGACTGAGATGATGTTTAAGGTTATGAATGAGACAGTCCCTTGCAGTTAAGCTTCTATCAATAGTTTCTATATTAGAAAAACCAGGAAGGTATGGATGATGAATAGGAGGAGTTTGTCCATACAACACCTGAAAAGTGGTTATTTTTGTGGTGGTATGGTAGTTAATGTTGTACCAAAATTTAGTTAAGGATAACCATTACACCCATTCTCTAGGTTTATCACTGACCATACACCTTAAGTATTGCTCTAGACATCTGTTCACCACTTCGAATTGTCCATCAGATTGTGGATGATAAGTTGTAGAGAACTGCAGTTTTACTTGCTACAACCTGAATAATTCTCTCCAAAACTGACTGAGGAATACCTTGTCTCTGTCACTTACAATAGTTTTTTGCATTCCATGAAGCTTAAACACTGAGTCCATGAAAACTTGAGCCACTTCCACTGTTGAATAGGGATGAGACAATGGAATGAAATGTGCATATTTACTTAACCTATCCACAACTACCAGAATGACAAATTTTCCAAAGGAATTTGGAAGTTCGTCTATGAAATCCATAGTTATGTTACTCCGTACTAAAGTGGGAATTGGTAAGGGTTGTAGAAGACCAGGATATACATAATTGTCTGGTTTAGACCTTTGATAGACTTCATATTCGGCAATGACTTTAGCTACTTCTGAGTACATATGCTTCCAGTAAAAAGATTGCTTGAGCTTTCTGTAAGAAACTTCTACACCTGAATGTCCTCCAATGGCACTAGAATGCTATAATTGAATTAGTTTCCTCTGCAACTGAGGTACATTGCCTATTATAATTTTCCCTTTCCTGCACAATATTCCATTGTTCCAAGAGTAATTTTTGACAGATTCTCCACTCTGCAACTGTGAAAATACATTTGGACTTTAGCATCAGCTTGCCAACTTTGTTGGATTTCAGACATGAGGTTGGTGTTAACAGTTGACATGGCTTTAATTTCAGCTCCCTCAGATTTTATGGGTCTCCTGGATAATGCATTTGCTATCACATTGTCACTTCCCTTCTTATAGACCACAGAGAAATCATATCCCAAGAATTTAACCAACTATTTCTGTTGTGCTGGGGTAGAGATCTTTTGTTCTGGGATATATTTCAGGTTTTGATGATCTGCTCTTATCACAAAGTGAGTTCCAACTAAATAAGGTCTCCCCTTCTGAATTGCCAACACTACAGCTAGTAATTCTAGCTCATAAACCGGCAGAGCCTGGTGTCTAAGGGCTAAGACTTTGCTGAAAAAGACACTGGTTTGTTGTTTTGCAATAACACAGCTCCTACTCCACTGCTAGATACATCTGTCTCAACCACAAATTCCTTTTTGAAATCTAGTAAAGTAAGGACTTGGGATCTATATAAAGCTTCTTTCAATTTTTTGAAAGCAGATATTGATTCCTCTGTCCACTTGAATCCTTGTTTTTTAAGCATATCCATGAGTGGTTTGGCTATTATTCCATAATGCCTAATGAACTTCCTATAATATCCTGTAAGTCTCAAAAATCCCCTCAATTCTTTCACAGATTTTGGTTGAGGCCATTGCTCTATAGCCTTCAGTTTTTTAGATTCAGCTCTAACCCCAGAGTGATCAATAATGTGCCCCAGATATTGAATCTAAGTGACAGCAAAGGAGCATTTACTCTGCTTAACCTTTAGTTGGTTTTGTCTCAAGAGATCAAAGACCATTTTGAGATGTTGTAGGTGTTCACTTTTATTTTTGCTGTAAATGAGAATGTCATCGAAGAACACTAATACAAACTTTCTCAAATATGGTCTAAATACATCATTCATAAGTTTTTGAAAAGTTGAATGAGCATTAGTAATCCAAAGGGTATGACTAGAAATTCATAATGTCCATCATGAGTCCTAAAGGCAGTTTTTCCTATGTCACCAACATACATCCTGACTTGATGATACCCTGATCGTAAATCCAGCTTAGAAAAAATTTGAGAACCAATTAGCTCATCTAGCAGCTCTTCAATTAAGGGAATGGGAAACTTATCCTTAATGGTAGCATCATTGAACTTTCTGTAATCAACACACATACGCCAAGACTCATCCTTTTTCTTCACTAATACCACAGAGGAAAAGTAAGGGCTAGTGCTAGGTCTAATGGTGCTATTAGAAAACATTTCCTTGATTAATCTTTCAAGTCAGCTTTCTAGAAATAGGGATATCTATATAGTCTCACATTTATAGGATTTACCCCTTCCCTTAGAATAATCTTATGGTCACATCTTCTTGTTGGGGGTAAGCTCATCACTTCTTCAAATATGTCTGAATATTCTATCAGAAGTTGTTGTATACAGGAGTAAAATTGACTGCCAAGTTTAGTATGTTTTTCTGAGTTTACCTCCGTAGTCAAGAGTTGTAGGGAGGAGCCAGACTCTGCAATCTGATTCTCCTTCATTTGATTTAGCTAGATTAAACATAATCGGGCAGTTGGTGCTGGTGAAGATGTATTCAGGATCTTCTACATCTTTGAACCCTTAATAACCTTTAGCTCAGTTGATCCCCTTAATACTACTTTCCTTCCATTATAATTGAATTCCATCCTGAGAGTTCCAAAGTTCCAAGTAATATCTCCCAATATCGACAGCCATTGAACTCCCAAAACTATATCACATCCTTTAATTGGTAACACCATAAGTTGTATGCAAAATTCTTGTCCACGCATGATCCACCTAAATTCAATACACATAGTAGAGGTTTGAAGTCTTCCACCATCAGCTAATGCTACTGACATTACTCTTACTTCTTGTATTCTCAGCCCAAACTTAGACACCATATCAGGATGAATGAAATTATAAGAGCTTCCTCCATCCAATAGTATGCAGAAGTCACTCTTTCCTAGGTGACCATGTACTCTCATTGTATGAAAATTGGGGAGTGCAAAATAGGACATTGCATGCACTGAGATGTGAGCATTGATAGCCGATTCATATGACTCACTAGCATCTTCTTCTGAATCTTCTTCTTCCTCATCATCCTCTGGCCACATTTTCTACCCTATACAATTGTTTTCCCTTGCATTTGTGACCCACTTCATACTTTTCATTGCACCAGAAGCACAGACCCTTCTTCCTTTTCTCTTCTCATTCTGACGAAGTGAGAGTTCTAAATGGTTTCTTAGTAGTTTCCTGTTGGATTGATCTTGGTGTGGGTAGAATTGTAGCATTGTCCTTGGTGGAAAGCCTATTATTTCCAACTACATTTATTACCTTCCCTGAAACTCCTTTCCAATTTTTCCAAGCTGTTGAAAATTTTTTCTCTTCTAATTTGGCTAAACACATAGCATGGGATAAGGTCTTTGGCATGAACATCGTTACTGTAATCTAGATTTCTTCCTTCAACCCACTCAGGAAACAACTCACAACATATGATTCCGGTAATTCCACTCTATTAAGGAGCTCTTCAAACCTTTCATGATACTCCTCTACTGTTTCCCTTTGTTTAAGACTCATTAGTTCTCCCATAGGATCATTATACATGGTATTTCGAAATCGAGCAGCTACATTTCTGATATATTCTTCCCAGTTAGGTAATTCACGTGTGTACCTAGATTTCATGAATACCTGATGCCATCGAAGAGCTCTGCCCTCCAAATGCATGGCCACCAGCTTCACCTTCATCTCTGGAGGGGTTTCATCAACATCAAAAAACTGTTCGCACTTGTATAACCATCCATGAAAATCTTCTCCTTGGAACCTTGGAAAATCCAGCCTCGAAAGCCTGGTAACTACTGCACCTCCAGCCCCTTCTATTCCTGTATGAATTTGTCCCTGTCCTATCTATCGAGGGAAATGATTGCTGCCTCTTGAATGGTTCTTTACAACCAAGGTTTTGAGAGCATCCAATTTCCAATCGAAAGCCTCTTTGTGTTCCTTGAATAAGGCCTTCACTGTTTCTTCTAGCTTCTTGTTTACATCCTGAGATCGAATTCCCCCTGCTATGATGCAATTCAGTTTTGGCTCTGATACCAATTGATGCAGGGAAAAGAAGATCTCAACTCTGAATTCTATATAGGATTGACAGGGAATGAAGAAAATCAATCGAACTTAGAATTGAAAGAAGAACTCCATTAACAAACTGTAAACTTCATTTAACAAGAAGCCTTTAATGGATACAAGTTCAGAGAAAGAGAGAGAGAGAGAGAGAGAAAATCAAATCAAGAATGAAATCTACTATATTCTGAGTACATGGGCTTTTCTTCCTTTTCTAAGTCAGTTTTCTAATTGATTAACTAACTCTAACCAACTTCCCTTAATTAATTCTAACTACTTATTACTATTTTGAATCACTTGTCGTCTCAGACTTGCTGACTTGAATTCGCTTAGACAACTCATCAGCTCAATTCATCCATCTTAGACAGCTCATTTCTCTCTTATTTCTTACACGCATCATGGGTTTTTTCTAACTTCCATTTTTTCCTGAACCCTTAAAATCGGAATTATGAACGGGTCATTTTCTGCAACTCTCTCCCCACTCTCTCTCTAGCATTTGCTTTCCTCTCCCAGATCTTCTCCCCTCCCTCTCATAATTTGCAAAATTGAATCTGGGGTTGCCAACTTTTTAACATCATTCCATTCGGGTCAATTTCAATGCTGGGTATTTAAGCGATAGCAACATCGGCTTGATTGTTGGGTTGTTGTGCGGTGGGTGTAATTTCATCCAATCAAACATGGGGGTTTGACAAAATGGGATTGGTGTTTTGAAATAGAAGTAAAACACAACCGTAGAAAGAAAAGGAAAAAGGAGACACTCTAACTAAGGTATCTCGATTGAAACCTCTTCGTCGGCTAAAAAGGAATCTGGTGGAACAAACCCCTCAATCGAAGAGCGTGCGAGATAGAGAGAAGAGAGAGAGAGAGTTCGAATAGTAAAGCGAAGGAATTGAGGCTAGGGCTTGAAATCAGGAGAGCACTTAGCGACGGACAATAAAATCCATCGCTAAATTTAATTTACGAAAGATAATAAAATCCGTCACTAAAATTAACGACGGATTTTAATATCCATTACTAAATTTTTTAATTTTTATTTAATTATTTTCAAAATTAGCGATGAATTTATATTTACGTCGCTAAATTAGTGACAGATACCAAAAATCTGCCGCTAAGTTTTTTATATTTTATTTTATTATTTTCAAATTCAACGACAGATTTTTATTTTCATCGCTAAATTAATAATGGATATTAAAATCCGTCTCTACTTTAGCAACAGATTCTTGAATCCGTCACTAAATTGCCCAATATTCTTTACTTTTATTTTCAAAATTGGCATTATATATTTTATTTTATTATTTTTTCTCTTCTTTTATTATTTTATTCTTCTTTTTTTTTTTTGGAAACCCTAGAAGAGTCTATAAACGAACGACAACCTCTCAATAATCATCCATTTCACTGCCCTCGTCCTTTGAAAACTATTGTTTGATCTACTTGATAGAAAAGATGGATCACTGGACGTGAATGCCTACTTTATTGTTTGATAGCATGGAAACCTTATATAGAGTTCTGATCTATCGTCTTCCTTGTTGATGACAATGATGTGATGATAAATGGTTGAACGTTCAAAAATTATTGAACTATTAATGGGAGAAGTGAACGGGTGGAGAAGATGAAGAACACGAAGGGTGAACTCGACATCAGCGACTAATGAAAAATTGCTTTTTAGAGATTGGTTGAATTATTTATGGTTAAAAATTATCAATTTGGTGAAAATTGTAATGTTTACTATGTATTCAATTCGATTTCATTTTTCAAAAAGAGTCAAAAAAGAGACATGGTTGAAAATATTTCATAATAGAATATAAAAGAAATTTAAACACGAAATTAGTCATGAATTTTAAAGTACCGGCGAAATTAGCAATGAATTTAACCACGAATTTAACCATGAATTTTTTTCTTGACTAATTAGCGACGACTTTAACTATGAATATATGAATCCATGGCTAATTAGCGACAAATTTTGTGACTAAAAAATTTTGTTGCTAAATTTAGCGACTAATTTTGTAAAGAAAATAAATTCATAACTAATTAACGACGAATTTTATGAAGAAAATTTTTTCGTGGCTAAATTTATTGACGAATTTGAAGATGAAAATATTTTCGTAACTAATTAGTGATAAATTTTACCACAAAAGTTATTTGTTGCTAAATTTAGTGACGAAAAAACTATCTGTCATTAAATTTAGCGATGAAAACTTTATCCATCATTAAATTTAGCAACGAATACTTGATTCGTAACAAAATTTAGTCACGAATTTTGTTTTTGTCACTAATTAGCGACGATTTTTGTGACTAAAATATTTTCGTAACTAATTAACGATGAATTTTGTTACAAATATTGTATTCATTGCTAATTTTGTCACAAAAATTTTTTCATCGCAAAATTCGTCATTAATTAGTGACAAAAACAAAATTCGTGGATAAATTCGTCATAAAATAGCGACGAATTTTTTTTGTCCCCTAAAATCCATCACTAAAACCGTGTTTTTTTTTTTAGTGACATGGTATATTTATAAAAAATAAAAACAAAGAATGTACCATCACTTAGTTGATGTTTATAATAAGAAGTTAAAAAGTTATCTATTATCATCCACTTTGTAATAGTTGATAAGTCCATTTATCAGTTCTGCTAAGAACAATAGCTCACATTGATTATATTAAACTGATTCTATGCATAAGAGGTACTGTCACATTCTTAAAAAAATAAATAATTGAATAAATAATAGAGTTGATTTTTTTTTTTTGGGGGGGGGGGGGGGGGAGGGACCGTAGATTTGCCTAAAAATTAGAGATAGTAAAACATGGATACAAAATAATTCTAAACACATCAATAAATAGTCTTGAGTCGAACCGAATTAGGTTAAAGGTTATTTCCCCATGAGTAAAAGCAAACCATGAAGTAACTTACATAACCAAACAAGTTAAATTAAAATTAAAATTTTCATTTAAGTAAATTAAAATAAATCTTTTGCTTTCAAATTCAAAAGAAAACTTCAAATGAAAAATCAGAGATTTCCCTTTCTTCAATTAAAATGAAAAATAAGACAAAATTTTCTCTCCCCTGTTTATATGAAAAATTTCCTCTCTTTCCCTATTGTTATCTTTTTCTCCAATGGAAAAATTGGCATTCTTGCCCAAGAGGATAAAGAGAGGTGTAAATGCTCTTGAATTTTAAGGGGACAGAATAATAATTCCATCCAGCTACCAGAAGAATTAAATTTTATTCTAAAAATTCTAGTGAACAATAAACTGTAATACTAACAAGAATTCAAGCACAACCTTGGAAAATGATTAAAATTCGGAGGGATATTTTTAATTTTTATCTAATATTAATCATCTGGAAGCCAACGAAAACACGTGTTAACCAAGTCTTCTCACCCAAAATGATGACAACCAGTGTTCAGAAAAGAGAAGCAACGGTCAGACCATTATTATAGACAAATGTTCAGTGTTCACATTCCCACAACAATCAAAGGATTTGTTGGTCTGTATTCAATATACCCACATATTTATGTATTCAATATTGGATTATTTCGACTTGAAACAACGATTTGAGCACAAGCAAATGCATTTCTGGCTATGAGACAACCGCAAAACACTTGGGAACATATCCTCCTAGCCCGTCCACAGCTCATCTGTGAGGGGGATCCACCGTCCGAATATTGGCCCCCGTCATACCTTCAATTCGATCTTTGGTGATCTCCACAAAATGACCAACCATTTCATGGAACTGCCTCAGACCTGAAAGTGGAAGGATTATGGAGGAGCGATCGGAACCTGCCACCTGCAACAGTGATGCCATTTGAGTAACCTTAAAATTAACATGAAAACATTTTCGCTACCGGGAAGACGCACCTCTGATATCCTTAGGAAATGACCACGATTGTTGCTCCCAAGATCAAAGAAGAACCTCTTTTGATCAGCTCTTATGACTTTTGAAACACTCAAGTTACTTGTATCATCTTGTGCAGATAACTCTACTGACCTGTCTACCTTCAACTCTGACGCAGGGGCAGGTTGAGTACTATGGCCTGATATGAAGCCAGCCCCAACATCATCTGAAAGCCCAACAAGACGCTCTGAAGATTCAGAACTTTGCTGTTGGCATATACAAGTATGTACCAGAAAACTAGTGAAATGAGACATCTCTTGAAAGCAAAAAAGAAAAAAGAAGAAAACCCCCCAACAAAATTCAACACAAAAAGTAACGTGCACCTTCCCTTTTTTTCCCTTTTTCCCTTGGGGTTGTTGGGGTTTTGGGTTTTAGGAGGTGAAGGGTTTCTAGTGCGAGATAAGATTACCTGATTGGATAGGATAAAAAGACTTGATGCTTCATTAATTTCAGCCAGAATATTCCTAAAAGCTGCCCACCCTTCATCTCGGTTGCTTCCTGCTGGAACTATAATTGTGCTCCGATTCCTGTTGACAGATGCCTCAGATACCTGTGGACAGACAAATAAAATGATTGGAAAGTTTTTCAGGTTTCATTGGTTCAGTAGCACAGTAAAGCAAAAGACCATTTGAAATGTCACACTGAACCACCACAGAAGAAACTAATTCTTAGGAGTAATTGTATCAAAAACCAAATTCATGGTCTTAAAACTTTGAAGTGAAAGCCCTACAATCCAAGATAATAAATATTTAGGCCAAAGAGAGATGTGAATTTCGTATGCCATGCTGATGCTAATAGCAAGTCTGATGTCAGCTACTGCTTAAATATCATTGGGGCAAGTCCAATTGCCAAGTCTGATGTTTCCTTGGACAAATAAAACATTACTTGTCAAAACCCCGAGGTGAGACAAGTCTGATGTTTCATCGACTTTATAAGATATTTAAGCCCGCAACGTAGTGTTGGAGAATACTTAAGTTCCTGCCCTGAGGTGAGTGCACCAGCATGGCTAGCCAATTGTTCAAATCGCTGCCGATCATCATCAACCATCTCCTCTTGCCAAAATTTGTAAAGTTTCCTTAATTTATTACTTAGAACTGAGGGTCCAAATAGCAAGTTGCATTGTTATTTGAAATCTTTCAAACCATAGAAATTTTTTCATTAATTTATTAATCTTCTCAGCTACCCCTACAATAATCTTAAAAGGGGGGAAAAAATGGTAGAAAGAGATACATGGATCAGAGAGGAAACTCTCCCACCTATCTAATCTCTTAGCAATCCTAGTCACAGTAGGATCCAAAACAATGAACACTCCTCAAATTGCCCTCCAAAAGAATCCCGAAATGAGAAATAGCCAAGTCCTTTTTTTTGGGGGACTCCAAATTCATCAAAGTTTAGAGATAAGAAATGCAAACCTCATCATTCCAAACCCTATCGTCACAAAGGACATCACTCCCAACTCCATGGCCAGAAAAAATATAGGCTTAAACCCTCTGTATATTAACTTATTCAATGGGTCCACAAGAATAATGAACATGAATGGATAAAGTGGATGTCTACCTCAACCCAGAAGAAGCCAAAAGCCAAATGTTAGGTTTCAATTACTAATGACAGAAAAATAGCAGAACTCGAGCAACCTTTTGTCCAAATTCTCTATCAAACCCATAAATCCTAATTCAACATATTATCTAGAAAACCCCAACAAACTTTATTATATGTCATTTTAAAAATTAAACTTCAAATATACTCTTTTATCATGCTTCTCAACATGATGAACCACCCCATAAGCCACTAAAACCAGATGCAAAATCTATCTTCAATAGAAAGACTCCAGTAATTAAATTATAAATGAGAGTATCACCGAGTACCTTACACAACCTACTAGCCAGAATCTTAGCCACAATTCAATAAAGAGGTGAAATTAATAGGTATGAAGTCTATAATTTTCAAGGAGCAAGCCTTCTAAGGAATAAAGGTTATGAAAGTGGAGTTCATGCTCTTACCTCAACACTTGATGGGTAAAAAACTCATTAAAAATTCTAAATAGATGTTCTCAAATGATGTTCCAAAAATTCTAAAAGAAGCCATGGTAAAACCATGAGGCCTAGAGCTTTCAAAACTAAAAACTGTCCCGTGATTTTTGTCCATCTCAATGACCTCTCCCACCAAGAAACTTTAGAACTCTCCCCGATTATAGGGCAACCTCAATCATCCTTGATGTAAAACTCCCCAATAATATTCACAGTAAGGATATGATCTGTGATCACATTACCAGCATCATTCTTTAGCTCTCAAGTATAACTCCTCTTCCTGTAATTGACAACAAATAGTATTGCAATTTCCCTCTCCAACTCACTTCATTAGAGCCTTTTGTGGCTGGCTTATCCCCTTTGAAAGAATCTCCTTAAGACTCATGTCCAAAACTCTCTCTACAGCTAATGAGATCCTTGGGCAAGCCCCTCCCAACATCTACATCATTCAAAATATCAATGTTCCAAGCTTTTCAGTCTTCCTGACTATTCAACATTCTTATGAACTTTAACTGCTCTCATCCTTCTGTATGGTTGTTTGTCCACCTATCCTTCATGAATTTTATTAGTTCTATATGAGAAATCCAATGCTCTCAAACCTAAAAGTAGTGTAAGGCTCCATTCCGAGAAAATATTAAAACATGCATTTTCATATCTTACTGAATGCATTTGAAATTATTGCATTGCACCATAGTAAAATTCGAAAATTTTTATGTGCGATGCATGCTTTACTTTGTTATGGTTTTAATTATAGATCATGTACATTAAAATTGGTATAGACAAGCGGGACATACCAACTAATAAGAACGACCAGAATTAGAACCGAATTAAGGTTTAGTGTGGGACCCACAAAGGATTTGGTGTAGGACCCACAAATGACATGTGTAATCTAAAGGGACACCATGACATTTCATTTCTCACCACATGGCAACCACCTTTGACACATCTGCTTCCTTGGGGGACCCACAAACCACTAAGGATAGAAATGAAAAAGAGTGAGAGTGAGAGATGTTCTTCATCTTTAACTTCATTCCCGTTTTTCTTCTTTCCCTTCCAAGAACTCAACCCTAACCCCAAGGAAACAGACATTTAAGCTTGGATTCAACAACCTCTATCCAACTATTAAGTATCCCCAACATAAAGAAAGGTAGAAAACCTGTAAAACAAGATGGAAAACACGAGAAGCTAGGAATTTGGAGGAAGAAATACATAGGAGATCAAAGTTGGTTCTCAAGCTTAAAATGGCAAGTACCTTGCATGTATTTATTAAGTTGATGCCTAATAATCCTTTAGAACATGTTTTTGGATAGGATTATATTGCTGAAACGCAGAGGAAATGATTTAGGGGAGAATTTTGTTCTTAGATGAAACCATAAAAATTCTGTATGCTGGACAGCCTGACCAATCTTCGATTTTTAATTTATAGCTTTTTCTGCACAGCTCCAAATCATGTGAGGTTTTGTCCCGGAGAAACTAGACTTCTGTAGATTGAAAATGACATATAATTCGCATGATTTCATTAAGAAATGGATTTTTTGCGAATTTTCAAAGTTACATGTTTCTGCAGAGAAACTATCATGTTTTCTACCCTATTTCTGCTCTGATCTTTGCTGCGATTTTTAACTGCCTTCTAGGATGAATTAGGCTAAGATCTGAACATAGAAATTGTAACCCAATCTCTTATCTTTAAATGATCACTGGAATCACCTCATTCGGATATGTGCAGAAGAAGTTATGTTACTTTTTCTGTGATTGCGCAAGAAGTAAACAATGAACTGCAACATTGTTTGAATTGATTTTCTTTGAGTAATTGGAATTGAATTTAGCTATGAATATGAGAATTGTAGTCCTAAGTCTTAAGTTTGTGTGGCAATTGGATTTATCTCAATCTTGATATTGCAACTCAAGATATGACAGTTTTATTAAGACTTGTTTGTGTTGATAACTCATTGAAATAACCCGGTGGAATGCTATAAGTGGACTAACTATACAAATTGCTTATTTGTGATGTTTGGCTGTAAAACTAGTGCAAATCTTTTGATAAATGGTAGTGATTACCTTATGAGAAATATAAATAAAAATAAAGAGGAAGTGATGGCATGAAAAATTTCTCCGAAAGTTTGTGCAAAGCCTGCAAGCGAAACTTGAGGAATGCGAATTGTATATAGAGTTCCAAACCTTGTGCGAAACCAGCAAACGAAACTTAAGGAACTATGGTTGTATCTCTTCCCCCTACGATGGTAGAATTAGAAATAGGTGAAATGTTTGAGACGTCTAACCCAAAAAGACCAAGATTTTATTTAGAAATACCAAAATTTGGCTTTCTCTTCCAGACCCTCATACACTAATTTGGTTTGAATTTCTATTTCTTTCTTTAATTACTGAGTTATTTGGAATACTGAATATGGAAAAGAATGGTACCTCTATAAATGACAATCATATTGTTTTCTTAAGAATGCTGGTGATTATATGCATTTCTTGTACGTTTGCTAAGTTTACATTGTTGTATGATGATGTTGATATCTCGATACTTGCTTGTCATGCACGCTTTTGGTTCTCTATGTACTTGCTCAGCTTAAACTGACCCCGATATCCTTGTTTTCAGGTGAACTGGGAGACGAGTGGAAAGCTCAGGGTAGAGACACTTGAGGGATTTAGATCCCTACTCATCTTCGATCTTTGTATCTTGTTGAGGCATGTATATATTTGTGATCTTTTGAATAGTCCGAGTCATATAGCACATACAAATATATGTTTGGTATAGATGAACTTTATCTATAGTTTTGTGGCTAATGAGTTTATATATTACGATGTGTTGAGCTGGGCGACTAGGTGGGCAATGGATGCCAGCTGGTTAGATATTAGAAGTGTTAATTTGATTTTATCATCAGATTCTCATATTAACCATAGGTGGCTAACAGTCACTAAATAGGGGAGAGGCTGCCAAATTTTCATTTTAAAGATAAAAAAATGGTTTTCTTTTAATTTAAATCTACTTCCATGTTATCACACATGGGGAGTGCGACTGTCGCAACTCCGGACGTCGCATTTTAAACGTGTTTATTGCTTTCGCATTATGCATATTTGTTTCTTTATGTTAGGGAGTGCAGCGTCTGGATAGCGGGTCATCACAATTGGTATCAGAGCCCAAGGTTTTGGGTAATCCACACCTAAGATTTGAGACCATAGGTATAGGTTCTAAATAGAGGGATGTTTATATCATGAGTGATGTTGTTTGTCATTTTCATTCATTCGGTTATTAGCACGCATGATGGTTAGGACCAGGAGATAAGGTGAAATACCTCCTGACGGAGAGCATAGGGATAATGAGCAAAGGCAGCAGTCTCCATCCCAGGCATCAGGTGATCAGATGCCAGAGGGGCCAGATCTACAATAGACTTTAGCTGCTTTGATGACTTTGGTAGGTATTATGTCGGGAGACATTCGTAGATTGGCAGAGGTTGTCTCAACCGATGATAGGGAGTGAGATTGTAGATGTCTCTCCAGCCACTCATGTTACCCCTACTCCTTCAGCTATGTCAATTTCAGTGACTCCAATGGTATCAGTTAATTCTGAGTCAAGTCAGATTAGATCAAGTAGAGATTAAACCACTGAGTATGGAGAAGGGCAAGAAGATAGAGGAAATACATATATACCTCGAGAGGACCGGAGAATCAAGAAGCTAATGATTGAGTTCAAAAAAATGGAGTCGATGATTTTTTCAGGGAGTGATAATCCTCAGGTGGCAGAGACCTGGATTGTGGAGATATAGAAACTCTTTTCCGAGTTAATGGTTGCAGAGGAGTATAAGGTCAGACTGGCTACCCACTATCTGAAGGAAGCTGCATATGACTAGTAGAGTTCGGAGTTGAGACTCCGATATGGAGATGACATTCGGTATATGTCATGGGGTGATTTTACTCGGATCTTCCACAAACAATACATACCTATATTTATTAGAGATCAAAATATGTCTAAGTTTCTGAATTTGAGGCAGGGCAATCAGACGGTTAGCCAGTACAATGACCATTTTGCTAGATTGTCAGTGTATGTTTCGGAATTAGTTGATACAGATGAAAAGAGAACCAAGAGGTTCAAAAAAGGACTTTGATCCTTCTTCCAGAGGTACCTGGTAGCTCAGCCTTTTACGACTTATCGGGATCTTGTGAAAAATGCAAAGGCATTGGAATTGGTTACTAAGGACCGACAAGAAAGGTTCCGGGGAAAGGCCAATGGAAATCCAAACTCAAAGCACAAAGAAGAACGAAAAGAAGAGGCATTTTGAGTAGGGAGAGGGTACCCGTAGGAGGCCGTCATGTCCTAGTTGTGAGAATCTCCATACAGGGCCATGTGAAGGAGGAACCAGACTTTGTTTCATCTGTTTTCAGCCAGGACATTATGCTTCACGTTGTCCCCTCAGGTCCGAGCAGCCACAGCCTACCCCTTTATAACATGTTCCACCACCTAGACCCTTACTGGCTCAACAAGCACAGCTCCTCCAGTTCCATTGAGGCCAGAACCACCTAGACCAGCCCTACTGTCACAACCACAGCAAAGGCGACCTCAGGACATGCCCCCAGGCCCAGGAGGTCGGGCTAGAGTTCATGCGATTACTGCTCAGGACACTCATGCAGCACCTGATGTGATTACAGGCAGAATAAAATTATTTTCTCATGACGTTCATGTCTGGATAGATCCGGATGCCACGTATTCATTTATTTCCTTAGCATTTGTTATACATTTACCGTATGGGTCTGAACCTCTAGAGCAGAGATTGTGGATTGTTACACCACTTGGTGATGAGGTTCTGATTACTGAGATTTATAGAGGTTGCATTGTGAGCTTCTAGGAAAATGATTTTAGCATTGATTTGCTGCCCTTGGAGTTGATAGATTTAGATGTAATTCTGGGTATGAATTGGTTATCATCTACTTATGCGCTAGTTGATTGTCAACGAAAGATTGTTTGCTTTTCCCCACCTAGACGGCAGCAGATTTTGTTTATCGATGATAGATTTATCAAAGCTCCAATTGTATCTTTTGTTCGAGCAACAAAGATGCTTTCCAAGGGTTGTCATGGGTACTTAGCTTATGTCACTGAAGACAAGAAAGAGGAGCTTCAGTTGCTTGACATACCGGTGGTTCGAGATTTCCCGGATGTATTTCCTGATGATTTGCCAGGATTACCTCCCGTCCGAGAGATAAAATTTCCTATTGATGTGATGCCAAATACTATTTCTATTTCTATGGCTCCATACAGAATGATACCAGCTGAGTTGAAGGAGTTGAAAACTCAGTTACAAGAACTTGTGGACAAAGTGTTTGTTCGTCCAAGTGTTTCTCCTTGGGGTGCACCGGTGTTATTCGTAAAGAAGAATGATGGTTCCTTGAGATTGTGTATTGACTGCCGGAAGTTGATTCAAGTTACCATCAAGGATAAATACTCATTGTTGAGAATTGATGATCTGTTTGATCAGTTGAGAGATGCCACAGTTTTCTCTAAACTGGATCTCAAATCAGGCTATCACCAAATTAAGGTCAGGGAGGAAGATATACCTAAGACAGCTTTTTGTACTCGATATGGCTACTATGAGTTTCTAGTGATGCCATCTAGGTTAACTAATGCTCCAACAGTGTTTATGGATATGATGAATTGTGTTTTCAGACCCTATCTGGATGAGTTTATTATGGTGTTTATTGATAATGTTCTGGTGTATTCCAAAGATAGAGCTCAACATGAACATCTCCGCATGACTTTA
Organism: Dillenia turbinata; assembly: GCA_037126225.1. Taxonomy (NCBI): domain Eukaryota; kingdom Viridiplantae; phylum Streptophyta; class Magnoliopsida; order Dilleniales; family Dilleniaceae; genus Dillenia; species Dillenia turbinata. The sequence goes on from JBAMMX010000015.1 coordinate 7,136,028, forward strand.
CAGATTTTGAGGACCGAGAAATTGTATGCCAAGTTAAGCAAATGTGAATTCTGACTTGGCAAAGTAACCTTCTTGGGTCATGTTGTCTCAAGTAGAGGGTTTTCTGTAGATCCAAAGAAGGTTGAAGCAGTTCTAAATTGGTCCACACCTGCTACAATTACATAGGTGCGTAGTTTTCTTGGTTTGGCAGGCTATTGCCGCAAATTTGTTAAGGATTTCTCTACGATAGTTGTTCGACTTACGAGATTGACTCATAAGAATGCACATTTCCGCTAGGATGAACAGTGTTAAGCTAGTTTCCAGACACTAAAAGATAGACTCGTGTCAGCCCCGGTGTTAACGTTACCGGTCAGTGGACAGGGATATGTGATCTTTAGTGATGCATCTAGGACCGGTTTGGGTTGTGTATTGATGCAAGGGCAGAATGTGATAGCCTATGCTTCCAGGCAGTTGAAACCTCACGAGGTGAACTATCCGACACATAATCTAGAACTTGCAGCTATTATCTTTGCTTTGAAAATTTGGAGACACTATCTATATAATGAGCACTGTGAGAGATGCACCGATCATCAGAGTCTAAAGTATCTATTTACTCAAAAGGAATTGAATTTGAGGCAACGCAAATGGCCAGAATTATTGAATGATTATGATGTTACTATTCAGTATCAGTCCGGTAAAGACAATATTGTTGCAGATGCACTCAGCCGTAAATCGATACTGTCAGTCGCGTCTCTACAGGTGAGAGAGCATCAGATGATAGCTGAGTTTGAAAAGCTAAGGATTAATGTTGAAGTTACCAATCAGGGATCTCTTTTGGCTTGGTTTATGGTCCAACCAGATTTATCAAATCGCATTAGGGATGCCCAGCCAACTGATGAGATGACGATTAAGCTCAAAGGAGATGTTCTAAAAGGGGGGAAAGCCCGAATTCAATATATCAAGCGAGATAGTCAAAGTTCGGAATAGATTGGTAGTTCCGGAAACTCAAGGATTGCAAAGATTTATTTTGGAGGAAGCACATAATTCATCGTTTCTATTCATCCGGGATCCACCAAAATATATAGGGATTTGCGTCAATCCTTTTGGTGGCCTGGTATGAAGAGAGATGTTGCTGACTTTGTTCGGAAATGCTTGACATGTCAACAAGTAAAGGCCGAACACCAGAGACCAGGGGGACTACTCGAGCCACTCCCTATTTCTGAGTGGAAATAGGAGTATGTTATCATGGATTTTGTCTCAGGTTTGCCTAGGACTCTGAGGGGATTTGATGCTGTTTGGGTTATAGTGGATCGTCTCACTAAGTCAGCTCATTTTCTCCCTGCAATAGTGACTTATTCCACAGAGAAGCTAACTAAAATTTACGGCGATGAGATTGTGAGATTGCATGGCATACCAGTATCCATTGTCTCTAATAGAGATCCGAGATTTGTTTCCCGATTTTGGCAGAGTTTTCAATCTAGGTTGGGGACTAAACTTAACTTCTCTAAACATATCATCCTTGGACAGATGGGCAGTCACAGAGGACTATACAAACTTTGGAGGATATGTTAAGGGCTTGTGTTCTGGAGCTCCGTGATAGTTGGGTTGAACATTTAATGTTAGTAGAATTTGCTTATAACAATAGCTATCACTCTAACATTGACATGGCACCATTTAAAGCACTATATGGGAGAAAATGTAGAACTCCTGTTTGTTGGGACGAAATAGGAGAGAAACAAGTGCTTCAATCTGAAACAGGACCTGTTTATTTGCAAGAAACCACAGAAAAAGTTCGAATCATTCGAGATAAACTCAAAACAGCTCAATCTCGCCAAAAGAGTTATGCTGATCAAAGGCGCAGGGAATTGGAATTTGAGGTGAGAGATAGTTTTTGTCATGGTTTCTCCAATCAAAGGGGTGAAAAGGTTTGGAAAGAAAAAAGGAAAACTCAACCCTAGATTTATTGGTCCTTTTGAGAATCTAGCCAGAGTTGGGCTGTCTGCTTACGAGTTAGCTTTGCCTCCGACACTGGAGAGAGTTCACCCTACCTTCCATGTTTCTTTGTTGAGGAGGTACGTTCATGATCCTACGCATGTGATCAGCTATGAACCACTTCAGGATGCAGAATATCTAACTTATGTTGAGCAACCGATGCTAATATTGGATTCTCGAGAACAAAATTTAAGGAGCAAGATTATTAAATCGATAAAAGTTTTGTAGAGATACCAAACCTCGGAGGAGGCATCTTGGGAGCTGGAGTCAGAAATAAGGGAGAGGTATCCTTATCTTTTTAGCACGAGCGACCATCCGGAGGACCAGATCTTTAAAGGGGGGAAGGATGTAAGGCCTCATTACGAAAAAAAATATTAAAACATGTATTTTCATATCTGACTGAATGCATTTGAAATTATTGCATTGCACCATGGTAAAATTCGTGAATTTTTATGTGCGATGTATGCTTTACTTTGTTATGATTTTAATTATAAATCATGCATATTAAAATTGGTATAGACTAACGGAACATACCAACGAATAAAAACGACCGGAATTAGAACCGAATTACGATTTGGTGTGGGAGTGCGAGACCCACAAATGACGTGTAATCTAAAGGGACACCATGACATTTTATTTCTCACATGGCAACCACCTTTGACACATCAACTTCCTTGGGGGACCCACAAACCACTAAGGATAGAAATAAAAAAGGGTGAGAGTGATGTTCTTCATTCCCCATTTTCTTCTTTCCCTTCCAAGAACTCAACCCTAACCCCGTGAAAACAGCCATTTAAGCTTGGATTCAGCAACCTTCATCCAACTATTAAGTATCCCTAACATAAAGAAGAGTAGAAACCCTGTAAAACAAACTAGAAAACACAAGAGAAGCTAGGAATTTAGAAGAATAAACACATAAGAGATCAAAGTTGGTTCTCAATCTTAAAAAGGCAAGTACCTTGCATGTATTTATTAAATTGATGCCTAATAATCCTTTAGAACATGTTTTTGGATAGGATTATATTGCTAGAACACAGAGAAAATAATTTAGGAAAAAGAGAATTTCGTTCTTAGATGAAAACATAAAAATTCTGTATGCTGGACAGTCTGACCGGTCTTCGCTTTTTAATTTATAGCTTTTTCTGCATAGTTCCGAATCATGTGAGGTTTTGTCCTAGAGAAACTAGACTTCTATAGCTTTAAAATGACATATAATTCACATTATTTCATTAAGAAATGGATTTTTGGCGAATTTTCAAAGTTGCATGTTTCTGCAAAGAAACTACCCTGTTTTCTGCCCATTTTTTGCTCTGATCTTTGCTGCGATTTTTAACTGCATTCTAGGATGAATCAGGCTGAGATCTGACATAGAAATTATATCCCTATCTTTTATCTTTAAATGGCTACTAGAATCACCTCATTCTGATATATACAGAAGAAGTTATGTTACTTTTTCTGTGACTGCCCAAGAGGTATTGTAAACAGTGAACTGCAACATTGTTTGAATTGGTTCTCTTTGTGTAATTAGAATTGAATTTAGTTATAAATATGAGAATTGTAGCCCTAAATCTTAAGTTTGTGTGGCAATTGGATTTATCTCAATCCTGATATTGCAACTCAAGATATGACAATTTTATTAAGACTTGTTTGTGTTGATAACTCATTGAAATAACCCAATGGAATGCTATGAGTGGACTAACTATAAAAATTGCTTATTTGTGATGTTTGGTTGTAAAACTAGTGCAAATCTTTTGATAAATGGTAGTGATTATCTTATGAGAAACATAAAGAAAAGTAAAGAGGAAATGATGGCATGAAAAATTCCTCCAAAAGCTTGTGCGAAGCCTGCTAGTGAAGTTTGAGGAATGCGGATTGTATATAGAGTTCCAAAGCTTGTGCGAAGCCTGTGGGTGAAGCTTGAGAACTATGGTTGTATCTCTTCTCCCTACGAGGGCAGAATTAGAAGTAGGTAAAGTGTTTGAGGCAACTAACCCAAAAATACCTAGATTTTATTTAGAAATACCAAAATTTGGCTTCCTCTTTCAGACCCTCATGCACTAACTTAGTTCGAAATTCTATTCTTTTCTTTAATTACTGAGTTATTTGGAACATTGAATATGGAAAAGAATGATACCTCTATAAATGACAATCATATTGTTTTCTTAAGAATGCTGGTGATTATATGCATTTCTTGTACGTTTGCTAAGTTTACATTGTTGTATGATGATATTGATATCTTGATACTTACTTGCTTGCCATGCATGCCTTTGGTTCCCTATGTACTTGCTCAGCTTAAACTGACCCCGATATCCTTATTTTCAGGTGAATTGGGAGACGAGAGGGAAGTTCAGGGTAGAGACACTTGAGTTGAGAGATTTAGATCCCTACTCATCTTCAATCTTTGTATCTTGTTAAGGCATGTATATATTTGTGATCTTTTGAATAGTCTGAGTCATGTAGTACATATAGATATATGGTTTGGTACAAAGAAACCTTATCTATAATTTTGTGGCTAAAGTGTTTATATGTTACGATGTGTTGAACTAGGCGGCCAGATGGGCCATTGATGCCAGATGATTGGATATTAAAAGTGTTAATTTGATTTTATCAGGTTCTCATATTAACCCCAGGTGGCTAACAATCACTAAATAGGGGAGACGCTGTCAAATTTTCATTTGAAAGATCAAGAAAATGGTTTTCTTTTAATTTAAATCTCTTTTCATGTTATCACATACGAGGAATGCGACTGTCGCGACTCCGAACGTCGCATTTTAAGCGTGTTTTTTGCTTCCACATTATGCATATTTGTTTCTTTCTGCTAAAGGGTGCGACGCCTGAATAGCGGGTCGTCACAAGTAGGGTCCTAATTAATGTGATTAGACTTTACATTTCAGATGGTTCTAGTAAAGTTCTCATGTCTAAAATTAGGAAATCAAATTCCCACCCTTTAGAGAAGAGGAAATAATTAATACCAACCGTTGCACTCCAACCCCTAACCATAAATCACATGTATTGGGCATTGGAATAAGGAATACCTTGACGCTTACAATCCCTAACGAAAGAATCAAAGGAATAAATATTAGTTGTACCCATGAAATTTCTTCGAAAGGAATCTAACGACATTAAAATTTATGTCCAAACATCAATTTCAAGATCATATCCCAAAGAAGCCATACAACTCCCACAATTAATGATAAAGTCGAGACCTATTCAAGGATACTACTACAAACCAACATTGAATAAGACCAATAACATGAAGTATGAAGAGGGAAAAAGATCAATGAAGTTGAACACTATGAAAGCAATCAAAAGTTCATATGTATCAAATAATAATCATCTAGCCCTTATTCCTTGAATTCCAAAGACATTAATCAGTTTAACATCCACCTTAAGTTTGGTTTCTGAAATAAAGACAATATCAAACTCAAAACACTTCCATTCATCTTTCTATTCTTCCCTTTATTACCAAAAGCACTAACATTCCAACTAAGGATTTCCATTAATCACCAATACAAACCCCCTTTTGGCACTCCAGACCCCCATCTCTCTGCCCAACCCTCCTCAATATTTTCATCTTAGTTATAAACACAATAGTAGCGTTGGCTTCAATAGGGATACGACTAAACTCACTTAACCTAGAATATAATTTTCGGTGGATAATTTGTTTTTGGTTGTCCTTGCTTAATCCTAAACCCACTAATCTACCCCAACTCACTACTCTGGGTATCACCTTGTTAGGATAAATAGAAAACAAGATGTTTTGAACCACACAAAAACCAAAAAGAGATTTTTAAGAACAATTAACCGGAATGAAGATTCACGAGTAGAGATAGAATTCTAAATAGAGATAGAATTATGAATCCACCCTTTCAATTTCTCTCCAAATCCCATCTGCTCGATATTATGTAGAAGGAACTCCCAACAAGCAGAGTAATAAGTCTTCACTATGTCTGATCTGCAGATAACACTATTGCTTTCTCTCAATTTCACATCAAGAAATATGGTCACCCAAGAATTTTCTACGAGAAAAGGGCTTGAACCTTACACGTGTGAAACAAAGCCACCTTCTCTCCACCTCAGTCTCCCGAAAGCCATTAGGTACAGACACTACAAATATCCCACATACGTACTGGACATGACTACAGTGGGATACAGCTATCATTTGTATCAAATATACCATGCTGTGTATCAAAATATTTTATTATTTTTCCTATGGGCTCAATTGAAATGTTGTTTCTAAAAAAAGAGGTCAAAGTCTATTTTAGAAAGTATGGGGTCAGAGAGAGAGAGAGAGAGAGAGAGAGAGAGAGAGAGATTTATGCTCTTCAAAGCCCTAATTTCATTTAGGGCTTTTATTTCCTCCTTTCCTTTCTAGAGGTAATCTGGGGGGTGAAAAAAGAGATAAGGGTAGAAAGAGAAACCCCTCAATTTCTTCACAACTCTGCACACCTGCAAAGGAGAGGCGTCAAAAGGGAGCTCCAATCATTGTTGAAAACAAAATAGTAGGAAAGAGGACAAAGGCAAACCAATAGAGTTGAAGATGAACATTTGTTGCTGAAGAGGAATCTCTGCAAATTTGTGTATTGAGTTCTTCTTTCTTCTCATCTCTTTTAGTTATGTTCAATGTATAACCATTTTCCCAAAAGTGTCTTGTTAAAATCTTTTAAGAATCTATGAACAGGGTCCCTTTCTTGCAAAGGGTGCCTTACAACCTCCCATTTAATCAAAAGGTCATCACTCTCAGGTAGACAGCCCACTATACAACCAAGAATAGATGCCAACAACCCACTACTTGCATGTCTGCCATAATGTAATAAGTTTACTTTTTGATGGATTTGCCTCGATCTCGAAATCATCTCAAAACTCAAAGGAGATGGATTTCAGGAGGAGAATTTCCCTAATATCACTGCCACTAGAAATCAAATAACCACCCACTCCCTCCCCTCGTTAATAAACCCACTAGTCCATCTCAACTCCACTACTATAGAGAGTATCTTACTCAAAACTTCCATAGCTAGAATAAGGAGAAAAAAAGAAAGTCACAAGTGTGTTAGGCCTCAGGGGGACCCAAAGTAATCTTTTGAAGGGTCATTCACAAGAGTGGAAAAAGACGAAAAGAAATACACTTTTTGATTAGCCAATCAATTTCTCTCCGAAACCCATTTATTCCATTACATGTAAGAGAAAATCCCATGCAAAAGGTCTTCTCAATATCCAATTTGCAAGTGACACCACCACCTCCTCTCAATTTCACATAAAAAACTTTATTAGCTATGAGATCTACATCATGAATCTTATAATATTTTTCTTTTAGCTTTCTCCTCAGAATTCCTTGTCCTCTTCTTATAATATTCTTCTTTCCTTAATGCTACTTAAAGGAAAACAATTAAGATACTTTAATGCAAGTTACTTGACCATCACTCACACAACTCCACCAAGAAATCCCTCTACCTTAAGCTACAATGCCAGATGAAAACATTAACGAACCTATAAATTTCTTCTTCATCCATGCATATAAGATGATAACCAAAGATATATCTTGAAAGGACATTCAACCTGCAACACCTAAAAGAACAAGATGATATTGGATCAGGCACCAGAATGTGCTGGATTTGTTTGAGATTGCTACTAAAAAGGAAGCTATGGTCAACGAATTTTTCTTAACCAAGGAGGGTTGGTAGCTTGGAATGTCACCTTTAAGAGGGCTGCAAATGACAAGGAATTGGTGAGTTTCTCTGATTTCTTTGATCTCTTGGAAAGTGTGATCATTTTTTTCCCCTTGAGAAGACCCAATAGTCTGAAAGCGAGGTGGAAAGATGACTGGGAAATTTTTGGTGCGAGTTGCTATAAAGATGCTATTTGGAGGAGAAGATCTCTTGCAGGTAGAAATTTGTTCTATAAAAAGTACTATGGAAATCTTTGGTCCTTGGGGAGGCACTTTTTTCACCTGGGAAGTGGTTCAAAGGGTGAGCTCAGACAATTTGTAGGAAAGGAATAGTTTTAGTCACCAGATATGCCCTATGCAAGAGAGAGGTACGGTCAGTTCTATAGAAGTTCTTTCTTTCTTTCTTTCTTTCTTTTTCCTTTTTTTTTCAAACTCTAATTCCAATTACACCACTGGTTGCAAATTTATGGACCTTTTGTCTGTGCAGTCTGTGCTTGGTCACATCCTTGGTGCCATTTTATGAATTAAAGTTTTTCACATTCCCATGCTTGTATATATATCATGTTAAGAATGTATTAGATATTGGATTACCAATAGACCTTGAATAATCTAGATGTTCCTCAACCTCCCTTAAAACAAAGAACTGCTCAAAACCATAGCAAGGAAATTTTCCTCTTAGGGTTTGACCACATGAACTCCCCCTCTGTGGAAAAAATCCAAACAACCCACTTGTGCTAACAAACTTTATTAACGCCCCCTTCTACATACTGTTTCCTGTTCTGCCACTCTTAAACTAGAACAGTGGAATGTTTAAATTCCTTATGAGGCCCAAGGATCATCCCTTTTGTAATGCACATTGTTCTGTTTCCTGTATGCACATTTTCAACTCATCTCAGGTGGACACTCACTGTACATAGATCCAACAAAACCGTCCAACTATACTACTAATTTCTCCAATGAACATATATAGCTCTTGCTCACAATTTGGAAGGAAAAACAAGGGGGGGAAAAACTAACACACCTAATGTCCCAAATATTCATCTTAATCACTGTACGCAAGTTCTCAAATTAAAGCTTGCTTCAGAGTTTTGGTAGGATAAGATAAGAAAGGCTAGGCTCCAACTGATGGGTAAGAACTTAGAAAAGAATTTAGAGGAGAGGATCAGACGTATTTTATGTTTGGATGGTTATCAAGTAACATACATTTTGGTAGAAAATAGAAAGAAATGAATGGAAATGAAGAGAAAAAGAAATGAACGTCTAGGTTGTGTTTGGTACAAGATAAAAGGATAGAAGGGTATAATTTAAAAGATAAACTCCATGATGAGTTTTATCCCAACATATTTTATAATTTTGTACTGAAAGGGGCATGTTACACCTTCAAAAGGGTGATGTTATACCTTCAAAGGGGGTAATAACTTCCCTTACCCCTTTTTAAAGTATAACACTCCCCTTTCGACACAAGAATATGGAGTATGCTAACTTCAATCTTCACAAATTTAGTGATAATTTCTAAATTACAACCATCAATCCTATCTCCCCAAACCAAACAAAACACTGGAGTGATTCTTCTAGAAATGCAAAATTTGTTATGGCGAAGAATAGCCAAATCAAAAAGTTTGGGGAAGCCTTCTTATCTGGCCAATCTTGTAGATAAAGAACATTGACTCAAGATGGATAAGTTATTCCCTTATATCTTCGCCATCCATCCTCATTAAGCAACCAAACAAAGCAAACCCTTTAACACCTCAAACTTTCTGATCTTATCCTACAATTCATCCATACATACTTTAGCATTTATTTTATGAAACACTATTCACATTTTGAAATTTCTTTCTAATTGTTTTCATTCAAACACCAACTCCACTTAGTGGAATAAAAGTATGACTATTGTTGTCATATAAAGAAGATAATTATACAGGCAACCATGTGATATGAAATAGAGTACAATAGCGTAAAAGGATCTACATAGCCAATCCCATTTAGTGGGATAAAGGCTCGGTGGTGGTTGTTGTCGTTGTTGTTGTATTGTTTTCATTCTAACCCCTCATGTTTTAAGAAGTAACTTTAAATGCCAATAAATTGATATCAATATAAATATATATTATATTTTAAATATGATGTTATAAATCGCATGTATATTTCCCCCAGAGATCTCCTCTTCCACTCTAACTCCTATTCTACATTCACTGATTTACCGCATTTTCATTGTAGCTCTTCTCTTACTAGCTTCTATAAATTAAGAGATTCAATCTGCACCAGAAAGCAGAATCCCATGCAAAAACACTTATACAACAAGCCCCTAACCAAAAAAAAAAACACCAGCTTTCGGGCAACATTGTGTCAAAGGCTCAACACAAGGCTTGGTCAAAGATGGGGGCCTGAGCAAACACCAGAACCTCAAGGATGATGAGAGTTTTAAGCAACAGTCTCACAACTTAGACATCTAATCCAACAATTTTTGCAAAGGATAGCACCAGACTTGCCCCAAGACATCAAGCCCATACAATTGAATTCAATTTAAAACTTTTTGAACTCCAATATCAGAGAAGGACAGTGATTCAAATTCAAATTAACGAGAAGCACCAACAATGTCATAGCAGGTAGGTAAGTGAGATATTTTAAATTGACTCAATAAAGGCTATATTTTTGGTATCCATGGATCAGGAGATAATTTTCGAAAATAAGATCATGGGCGGAGCAAAGTTCAAACAATTACCTTAAGAAAACGACCTCGTCTGTTCTCCCCAATGTCAAAGTAAAATACCTGAGCGAGAAATAATTGAATTGTGTGAAAATTAGGAAACACAGGAGTCGCACAGAGAGAGAAAGAGGGGGGTTGTGCAGGTGTACCTTGCTGTCAAGCTGCAATTCCTTGCTACAGAGTTCCTGTTCGTCGGAATTAACATAATAATTGAAAAGATCCAAGAACCAGGAAATTCCGGTGAAAGGAACGATAATAGTGGACCTGGTGGCAGAGGTCTTCTCGGAGATTTTGAGATAGCGACCTCGAGGATTCTCCTTGAGATCAAAGTAGAAGAGCTTGTGCTCCACCTGAAGCGTTTTACACAGCAGTTCAACGTCGTTTCCAGCAGCACCACCAGAATTACCCTCCATTATCACAGTCAAATCACCAGAGATTGAGGTTCCTCCTCGATCAGATAGAACAGATTCTGTACGTCAATCAGACAGACAGAAGAAAAGAAGAAAACAAATGGCAGGAAGTTTAAGTAGGAAGGAATAGGAGGTATGATGGTAGAATGAGTAAGAAGAATGAAGAAACAAGCCGGTAAAAGGTTGAGTGGGAGCGTATGGTGGGTGCAGCCAGCTAAAACCAGATAGATCTATCTATCTTAGCTCAGGAAGAATGTGGGGATCGAGGTTGGACTTGCAGCAGCAGCGATTCGTGTTGTCCACTACCTCCTCAACTCCCGATCTCTCTAGTTTGTGGGTCTGCAACAAGTTAGGGTTTGGATTGGGAGCCATTAAGATTTGACCCGGTCTCAGTCCCATTCCTATCTTCATTCCCCTTTTTTAAAACTTCGTCCCCACCCCCCAACCAAAACCCTATCTAACTAATTTTGCGTTTTTGACGCCTTTTAATTTCCTAGTTTATATAGTCAAATAGTATTTAACCCTACCCTACCCTACCCTACCCTACCCTACCATGTCAAAATTAAAAATGGCTCATCCCTCTTGATTGATTCGCAGGAAAAAGGGTTTCAACGGGGGAGAGCTAAAGGTGGCCAAATTCCCAAAATCAAACACAGCTGACTTGAAGAATCCTGCTAAAGCCGCATGATAGAGGGGTTTTTAACTCCTCAGATATCAGTTCCTTGTTGACTCAAGCGGTTACCGTTGATAGTGAATACACCTATAAAAGCCGTCGGAAGGTGCTCCGACTGAGAAATTTCGACGCTCAAGTCAGTAAAGAGCAGTTTTCGTTTGGAAAAAACAAACTGAGAGTCGAAGGACAGTGATTCCCTGTGTTATATGTGCCCATTGTGTTAAGCTTAGAGAGCGTACTTGATGTTTAGGGGTTTGAGATCTCTTATACTTGGGAGAGTTGTGCGCCACTGAAGGACTTCCACCCTACTTTCCTTATCTAACTGATCTCGGGGATCTCGAAAGTCAGTATTACGAATTGATTACGATCCTCATATATCGGGAAACCTTCCTCTTCGGAAGTGATGCTTTCTTTATCTGAAAGATTTCGGAATTACTGTTACGAAATAAGAAACTGAAATCAAGGAAATTCTGACTTTCCTTTTTTAATTGATAGAGGTGCTGCCCCTCTTTCGGTTGCTTGACCGATAAAGGGTCTTTTGAGACTTACCTGGTTAGAGGACTTACATTTGCTTGACTGATTGAGGTACTATCTCCGCTTGATGAGTCACGATCGGTTAATCGGGACGACTGAGGCCCTATCGTTCGACAGATCAGGGCAGTTAAGGCTCTTCGGTAGATCGATCGGGTAACTACGGCCCTTTAGTAGATTGTTGTTGCGGTCGTTAGATATTGATCGGCAGGCACCTTTTTTGTGGACCCTTTGAGAATTAACTCTTTTGGACTGGGTTTTGGAATTCGTCTCATCATTTGTCGCTGACTCATGGTTTTCTTGGAAAGAGACGCCATGAGTCATGATTTTAAATCGGAGGTTCGAGGATCCTTTAATGCGGCCGCTGTCGCTTCGGTTTTAGTAAACCATTTATCACATATCCTATAGGGACTTCTCTCATCGTTGCTTTCTCCATCTCTTCCACCTTTTTCTCTCACTCTCCCTGCCAAAGAGTCTTTATCGGTGAGAAAGATGTCTGCTCCTCAGGCTTTTCCGAGCATTGGTGATATTACGAGCGTCATGTCAGCATAAGAGCTCTAAGAAGTACAAACTGAAATGTTGTTGGGGGATGATTACTTTCTGTTGTCTACAACAGAGGTTGATAGGGCTAACAAGGCATCAGAGAACTGTGTGCCGATGTATCTCCAATCAGTCAAGTACGGTTTGAAGGTTCCATATACGGGTCCTTTTTCTGAGGTTCTGCGTCAGTGGAACATATTCCCGACGCTCCTGATTCCCAGTGCCTGGTGGTTAGTGGTCGTAGTAACTTCTTTATTAGGGTTTTGCCGTCTTCTTTTCGATTTTGACGTTTTGTCCTTAATTTTTATTCTGATAAGGTGTGGGAGTAACGGACCGACCAAGGGGTTGTACAAACTACAGACTCGGCCCTAGTCCTGTTGGAGGTTTTTCTATAATGAGCCCATTGATAAGAACTAAATGCAAAAATTCTTTTTTGTCGAGTTCTTGGACAAGGATCGCATGCCCTGACTTCCCAAGGCTGATGGGGTGCCCAATGTAGGGCTGAAACCTCCGACTGCTTCGAAGCATGGTTGTTTTATTTGGTAGATTAGCGACTATTGTAAATCCATCGGCCGGAGTATATGGGTCGAGTCCTTGCTGCACGACCAGATGTTATCCCTAGCTAGTTTACTACTCGAGGAAAAGAAAAAAGTTAATCGGCTCCTTCTGTTGGGGAGAGCGAAGATCGAGCTAATCGATTCTTTGAGTTATCTTGACGACGTCTTGTTGGAAAGTGTCACTGTTGACAAGTTGATTCGTTATAGCGCTAAAAGACCTCTTCAGGAGGATCCCGGGGAGTCTGAGGCCCTACCTAAATCTTCTTCAGGGGCGACTGGGATCCTTCACGGGTCACCATCTTCTTTGGCGAAAAGGAAGAGGGTTTCCTTACTCCCATCTGTGCTAGGGGATCTGTCTAAGTACCCGGAGCCGACAGAGGTTATACCAATAGAGGGAGCTGCTCCAAATGAAGATAACCTGTTGAGCGGAACAAATGTTGATGCGGACGAGTTAGGAGGAGTCGGAGGCCTTCCTTTACTTGATGTCGGAGCGAGAACGAATGTTTCTCGAGCTGCAAGGGACAGAATGGTGGGACCTTCTTCCGATGTTCCGTTCTGGCCTTCGCGCAAGGGAAAACACGAAGTTCCGGGAGGAGCATCCTCTTCATCCTCCATCCCTGTTCGGTCCTTCGATGGAAAGAAAGGCTCAAAATAGCGAAAAGCCATTGCCGTTTGTACTGTAAACATGCAATATAGCTATATAGATCTGACAGAAGTGGAGCGCATTGCTAAGCAATTTGACTTCCATCGTTGTGAGCTTGACTTTCATAGAATGTCTTACGAACAGGTTGGCGGAGCCCTTAAGTCCTTAGGCTTGATGGTAATAATCTCCTTTCGTTTCTTGAATTCTCCTCCCTCTTTTATCATTTGTTAATTTGGTTTTCTTTGCAGACCATGGCCCTTACTCGATTTCAGGGACAGCAGGAGAGGCAGGTAATAGGCCATTTAGAGGGACGACTCTCTAAGTTGACTCGTCCACGGGAATCAGTCTCCCTTCGGGGAGGAGAGTCTTTGGTAGCTAAAAACGTATCCGGTGCCCTACTCAGTGAGAAGGAAGAGGAGTTGAGATCCCTTCGATCGGAATTGATCTAGTGCCAAGGGCAATGCGAGAGGCTGAAGTCAAAGGCTCTGGTACACAAGAAGTTAGCTCAGTTTCGTGAGGAATCTCTTCGAACAGCAGAACGCAAGATTGCGGAGCTTGAGTAGTCCCGCGCAAAGGAAGCCATCATCTAGAAGGATTCCCACCGTAGACTGGCCGAGAGATTAAAATGTACCAAAAAGATAATTCAAAGTGAGGCTTTGCCTTTAATCAAAGAAGAGATCGATACTCCAAATCCGACTATATAACCTTTGCCCGAGTTTTTGTACTAAGTGGCCTCTGTTCGTTTAATGAGAGATTTTTCTGTTTTTTCCGATAGAAGTCATCTTCTTTGTTTTTCACTGCATTATTTCAATACAACCAAGGGGACTTAGATCTTTTCGCCTAGCTTAGAATGGGACGATCATGCTTATTGTTTCGAAAGGTTGTATAACTCGTCAGTGAAGCACGCGATCCACTGGGGCTGAGCGGCTGAGACCTTCTATATGATAGAGGATCTTTAAATAGTTGGGCTGTAATACCGGAAACTTGATGTTCAGTATTTTGGAAATATTTCTATAAGAAAGTACTTAAAACTTCCAATGAGATGAGAAAAACAAATATATATATATATATATATATATATTATGGTAAAAAAAAAAAAAAAAAAGAGAGAGAGAGAGAAGGTCTGCTGCGTTTCGGAGTGAAACGCAGCATCTCCCCCAATTATGAGATTAGGGTTATCTCTCTCCATCTCTCACTTTCCTGTCTCTCTCTTCGAATCTGTGCACTCTCCCTCTCCCTTGCGATTTCGCTCGCCACCACTCTCCCTCCACCGTGACCACCGTGACCACCGTGACCACCGCAAACCACCGCGGATCACCATCTCTCGGCCTCGAGTCACGCTGTGTCGATCTCTCCATCTCTCTCAGTCTCTCTTCGCGCTCTCCCTCGCGCAATCACTCCTCCATCGATTGATCTGCCACCACCTGCGACGCGAGCAACCGAACTCCGACCACCGTGAGCCACAGGCGATTGTCTCTCTCTTTCCGCGCGCGAACAGAGTCCTCGATCTCTCTCCCGTGCGCGCGATGGCAGAACTTCCACTGCCTTCTCTTTTTGCCCACTCGCAGTGCTCACTGTGAGCACTCCCCACGGTCGACAACCCAAACCAGCGGCCATTGCATCCTTGCGTTAAAACCCTAGCCGCAGGACATCAAAAACCCTAGGTCACAGCTCTGCAGAGGTAAGCCTAGGTTGTCCAATTTTGATTCTAGGGTTTGAATCTTCTGAGTATTTAGGTTTAAGTTCTAACAATTACTGTAAATTGAAATTGTTACAGGTTTGATTCATTGGCGATCGGAAGCTAGGACTGTAAATCGAAAAACCCTAGGTGAGGGATTTTCAATCCCTTCGAAATGGTCGCATGATTTTTGTTGAAATTAGGTAGAAATGATAACATATATGTTCTGAAATGTGTGAGATTCGTATACGATGCGATTTTCTGAGATTTAATGTGAAATTGGAAGAAATTTGGAAAAATTAGGAAAGATTGGCAATTAAAGTTCATTTGAGACATAAATGAGTTTTGGGTGATGAAATCAGCAATTAGAAATAGTGGATGTGAAATTAAGGGTGAATTAAATGAGAAAAATGTGAAAACCGTGATGTAGAGATTTTATTTGACGATGATTGCAATGTTTGCATAGGTTACTCGATTGGGGATTGAAAAAAGGGGTCGATTCGGATTTGATTGAGAATTTGAGAGTGATTACCCTCTCGGAGGTGAGTGGACGGTTCATTGTGTTCGTAAATAAGAAACCTGTTTTAAAATTGCTTTAGAAATGATTTTTGAAAGATTTTACATGATTTATGTTAATTATTTTGTGATTGTGGGCTGCTCGAATCGGATTATGAAATATGAATGCATCCATTGTGTTTATAAATGCTTTTGTGCCATGTGATATTTGATATTGATTGATGAACTGATTTGGCATGAAATTATGGATTGTTTGTGGAAATCATGGCACATTGTTGAAAAATGGATTGATTGTGAAATGAAGGGTGCTGTAGATGGCTATAGTCATATTACCTACCACGGAGCGACCCGACGGGGTGACGTGGTTTGAGGTTTAGATGTGCGGGGGAGTAGACGTCCCTCCCTCTGCAAAAGTCGTGCTATATCCGGGTGCACCCCGGTGAGGCACGAGCCAACGCCAAGGAAGGGGGTTTGTTTTGAGATATTGGATAGTAAAACCCTTGGCGGATTTTCGTCTGGGTTTGGCCGCCCTGAGACGGAAGCATATTTCGATGGAACCCCCGGATTTTTATGAAAAGATGATTGATATGGATGCATATTTATGAAATGTGATTTATTGAAATGATTTTGTGTATATGAAATGATTTATGAGATATGCTTTGACTGCCCCACATTCACACCTTATTTATTAGCACAAATGCACCATTGCACTCCACTCACTGAGTATACCCCTATACTCACCCCTCACTCCCCCATTTTTCTGAGGAGACTTAGTTGGGAGCCTACTCGACGGAGCTTGCGAAGTATTTTTTCAAACGTATAGGTATTTGTGACGAGGGCTACTTTTGGGGATTGATAGCTTGCAAATCATGGAAAGGGAAGTCTGTCGACATTCCAGTAGTGCGGGATTTTATTGATACCGGGTGAGTTGTCAAGTATTGATAAAATCCGTCGATTTTTGATTTGTTTTTATTTCTTTTGATTTCTCTAGTTTTGGAAAACTGTTTATATTTGTACTGGGACATTTGGACTGCAAATCTTAATCTCATTGCTTTTTCTTTGATTTTGTGAAGTTCTGTACAACTCATACCGTTAGGATTTTACTGATACTGACTTGTTTTCCTCGGGTAAGTGTTGATAAAATCCGACGGCTATGTTTTGGGACTTCTTGTTTGTTAAATGCTTTCAGAGTGGCCAGGATGGTCATGTTGCATGCGTGCATGTACAGGTTCCCGCTCCCGTTGTGTGTTGCTGTGTACTCGTGCATGTACAGGTTCCCACTCCCCGATGTGTGCTAATGTATGATTGCATGTACAGGATCCCACTCCCCGATGTGTGTCAATGTGTGTGTTTGTACATCCAGGAATGAGCCGGATGGGCTCCTTGCATGTGTAATGATTTTGGTGAATTCTTGTGGATTTGATAGCCTTACAGAGTCCCGGTATATGGGGAGGTTTTGCCCGTGTATCGAGACAACGCGGCGGTTGTTGCGTGGTCGATCCGAGGATCGGGGAGTGACAGCTTTATTGGTATCAGAGCACAGGTTTACGATTTTAAAAGTTTGATGGTTTTGAAATATTTTGGAATGATTTCAAATGTTTCCAAATGTCCCAAAAGTTTCTAAAGACCTTGAAGTATTTGGTTTTTGAAAAATGTGTTTTCGAGAATGTACAAGTCTTCCATGGATTTCTTAGGAGGATAGGAATGCTCATTTTTAGGGGGTTAAATACCCGGTTCAATTCCTATTCTATTTGCTGAGATTTGACTCTTCTTCGTAGAACTATCCCTCATAGACGAAAATTGAGGAACCGAATGAGATTCCTCCTACACACCTCTACATATTAATTATAGTCATCATATATCTTGATTTCACCTCTTTATTGAGTTGTGGTTAAGATTCTTGCTAGTAGATTGCGTACGGTACTCAGTGATACTATTATCTATAATTTAATAATTAGGGTGTTTTTATTGAAGATAGATTCAATATCTGGTTTTAGTGGCTTATTAGGTGGTTCATTTTGCTAAGAAGCATGATAAAAGAGTATATTTGAGATTTAAAAGGACTTGTCCATTAGGGTTTCATTTAGAAGGCACTTTGAGGAGTGTTCCTAGTTGTGGAGTCTTGATAGCACGGTGGTGGTGAAGGATTAGATTGAAATGATGACATGAAAAGTTACAAATGTGATGCCGTGACTTTGGTAGGGTTTCCTACAATCGGAAGAAGGAAAGGTTGTAATGAGGCTGTAGATTGGATAGTAAAGGAAGTGTGCACATTGAAATTTATGGTTCAAAATTGGTTGAGTTTGTGAGATTCAAGAAGATTTAAATGCCGAAAAGTTTGGAGTATTTTATTTAGAAATTGTGTTCAAAGGATTCTAATATTAGGAAAACCTGGCAAATCTGCCTTCAATGCGCTAATAAACAAATGGATATTTCTAAAAGGAATTTATGGATATTTCTTCTAGACAATTTAACCTTGGAAAAATGGATATTTCTTCTTAAACAAGCAATGGCCAAGTGATTCGTGGTTAGGGATTGAAATACTAGAGCTGGTATCAATTATTTCTTTTCCCCTAAATAGTGGGAGTTCGAAATTGTTTTAATCATGGACATGAGAACTTTATTAGAACCATATGGATGTAGATTTAGTATATTAGATAGTATGAAGGAAAGGTTGGTAAGGATAAACTGAAATGATATTGACAGGAATTGTTAGAAAGTTTCTTCCTATTGCCTGTAACCGATATGGAAAAATTTGATGATTTGAGTGGATATTTATATTTAATTATTGGCATAAAAAGGGAATGCTTAGTTGTGTTTTGTTAGTAAGTGCAATCTGTCATAAAGTTAGATAGGGAAATGTACAATTGCATAAAAGGACTATTTGATGCTAAAGATGGTAAGTGGTTTGGATTAATGCTAAGTAGATTCTTGGAAAATTTGGAGTCTTCGGAAGCTCATAGAGGTGTATAGCATGTGTTCAATGATGGTATTTACTTGAACTTTTAGTAGCTCGGCTAATAGAAAGGTAAATGAGAAATTTTAGAGAAATCAACTGTAAGATCGTCCTCACATTATCTTCTGATTTGTATGAGCTAGTGAATCAATCACTAAGTGGGGACTTTGGTGTGGTAAGGCAACCCAAATGCAGTCAGGTAAATTCCTTAGAACTTGAACTTGATGATTTAGAGATTTGGTTATAAATATTAAGTGATCATGATTGCATGATAATGAATTTAAGGAGAGATGATTTTGATGTTTTGAGATATTCATGGTGTTAGTGATAATTATATACCTTGATTGAAATTGATAGAAAGTGTCATTTGATTCTTTTCCCATAGACATATAGTATTATTCATTGGTGGTCAACTCATTGAGATTTTGAGTTGAGTTGTTTCCAAATTTAGAGATATTTGGGTCAACTCGTTGATAATTTGGTTAACTCTCTTATGGAAGATGTGAATGGACGGCTTTGATGCATATGAGTGGGTTAATTGTTTTCAATTATGAATTATAAATTGAGTTTTGAAATGACTTTGCAAATGGATTCGAAATTGATTTGTGAAATAAATTTTGAAAGAGGATTAAAATATTTTGTGAGTGTGGTGTGCCTGAAATGAAATTGCAAAATATCCATGACTCATGACTTTGAATATTGAACTATTTGCACTTGTTACATTTGGATACTTATGTGAAATTTGAAGAATAGCTATATCTTATATTTGAGAGTGTGAATCGATTGATAACTTGAGCTTGGGAACATGGTGCTGGAAAACCAATAATGACTAAGTCTTGCCACGGATCGAGGCCATGGAGGCGTGGCAAAGGTCAAGGTAGGAGAGTGATTTTGGACAGACCCGAAAGTTATTGAAAGGAAAATATAAAATTGTTTATTGAATTGGAGAATATGAGTCATGGAAAATTTGATATAAATTTATGTTATTACAAATGATTTTGGCATTACACGGAAATGAATTTTGATATATGCGTTTGGCACAACCACTTTCACCCTTCATTCATGCTCAATATGCCATGCCGTCTATTCACTAAAAATTTCCATGCTTACCCCAGTCCTTCCTAATATTCTTTAGAAGAATCTTAGATTCGAAACATGAATTTTGATTTCTAGCAACGGCTAAAGTCAGATTCTAAAGAGCACAGATATGTATAACTAGTGAAACAAGATGGTATTATTAAATGAGACTTACAAAGGTAGGTACCTGTGATGAAAATGATTCGCTTCAGTTGGTCTTTTATTTTGTTTGGTGAATTAATATTACTTTAAAGAGAATGATTGATAGTAGAGAGATTTTGTACGATAGTGCAATGAGAAGATCTATATGTAGCTAGGATATGTTTTGTTGATTTAATCGTTTTGGTGACGTGGCTTTGTTTAATGAAAGGTTTGTTTGTAACCCTAGGAAAGACCTATTGCTACTCATGTTGGGAGTTCCTTTCATATAATTATGAGCAGTTGGATTTTTAGAAAAAAAAAAAAAAAAAATTGAAAAGGGAAAATTCAGAATTTTATCACTAATTATGATTTTTTTTATTTTAGAAATCGAGACCATCAAGTTGTCACGGGAGAGATCCAAGTAATTAGGATTTTATTTCTCTAATTTCTACCGGAACGGAGTCTTTGAGTCGATTAAAGTCGAGTGACAAGTGGATGCAGTTGATCGAGTGAGTAAAGTGGAAGGAATCGAATATAGGAAATTGTTACAAGATAGATCCATAAGCAAGGTGAGATTTATGGGTAATAATTAAGATAGTTTAGATCAAAAGGAATTTTGACCAAGGTAGATAAGATCAGTAGAAGATTAAATGAATGCAAAACAAATTCTGGTGATGTATCTTTTGTAATTGTATAAATCGTAGTTGTATGATGGCTTGTAGGAGGCATTGGTTTTAATAGAAAATTTTGAGTTATTATAGAATGAACAGAAATTAGAATTATAGTATTGATGCGAGAAAATTGGTATTTTTGAAAATATTTCTTTGGAAAGAAGTAATCTGGTTTCAGAAGTAGAGAAATTTGCATATTGGCCAAGCCAATCAACTCGGGGTTTTTTTTTTTAGAGAATAAGAAAGTTATATTGAAAGCATTGTATATGGATAGAAAGATTGTAATGTCTAAAGTGCAATAGTGATAAATATAAGAGACACTAGAAGTGGTTATTACTTTGATGATTTGGGGGGGTATTAATGCGGAGACCCTGGGTGATATGCAAATATATGTACTAGATTTAATTTGGATAGAATATTGGTGATATTGCATGATACTAAAGTGATAGAGAATGATCATGCTAGAAACACCTTGACTAAAAGAGTTATCTAAATAAGGATTGGAGATTTAAAACTTGGAAGCATTCAAATATTGTCAGTGGATTAAATTTTCTCACTTAGTCTAAGCCATATTGAGGTTGATTTACATTTCGACATACACAAGTTTGAGGATATAAGGATTTTCTCTATCTTTGGATCTGCAATTGATATGGATATGACATACTAGTGGACATTTCTTATTTAAAGTCTCTTTTGAAAGATAATTTAAGGAATTTTTATAGTTTTGGAGTTTGATAGCTTAGTTGTTGATTCTGAAGTTAAAATATGTCAGTCCTAATATATCAAGAGAAATATTTGACGGAACCATCTCATGTAGTTGAAAATCCTACGATAGAATTGAACCTAGATCCAAATTTCAAAGTGTAAACCGTGTTAATACTAGATTGACTGTTCAAACAATTGAGAAATAAGTACATTCCTATGGCTTAAGTATGGCGGAGAATATTATCAAGTCAAAGAACAAACTTGAGAGATTGAAGGAACAATTTGGAAACAACACCCATCATTTTGAGGTATAAAATTGTATTTTGGAATTTCGAGGACGAAATTTGTTTTTAGGGGGTTAAGAGTTGTAATACCGGAAACTTGATGTTCAGTATTTTGGAAATATTTCTATAAGAAAGTACTTAAAACTTCCAATGAGATGAGAAAAACAAATATATATATATATATATATATTATGGTAAAAAAAAAAAAAAAAAAAAAAACGAGAAGAGAGAGAGAGGAGAAGGTGCTGCGTTTCGGAGTGAAACGCAGCATCTCCCCCAATTATGAGATTAGGGTTATCTCTCTCCATCTCTCACTTTCCCGTCTCTCTCTTCGAATCTGCGCACTCTCCCTCTCCCTTGCGATTTCGCTCGCCACCACTCTCCCTCCACCGTGACCACCGTGACCACCGCAAACCACCGCGGATCACCATCTCTCGGCCTCGAGTCACGCTGTGTCGATCTCTCCATCTCTCTCAGTCTCTCTTCGCGCTCTCTCCCTCGCGCAATCACTCCTCCATCGATTGATCTGCCACCACCTGCGACGCGAGCAACCGAACTCCGACCACCGTGAGCCACAGGCGATTGTCTCTCTCTCTTTCCGCGCGCGAACAGAGTCCTCGATCTCTCTCCCGTGCGCGCGATGGCAGAACTTCCACTGCCTTCTCTTTTTGCCCACTCGCAGTGCTCACTGTGAGCACTCCCCACGGTCGACAACCCAAACCAGCGGCCATTGCATCCTTGCAGAAAACCCTAGCCGCAGGACATCAAAAACCCTAGGTCACAGTCTGCAGAGGTAAGCCTAGGTTGTCCAATTTTGATTCTAGGGTTTGAATCTTCTGAGTATTTAGGTTTAAGTTCTAACGATTCATCGTAAATTGAAATTGTTACTAGTTTGATTCATTGGCGATCGGAAGCTAGGACTGTAAATCGAAAAACCCTAGGTGAGGGATTTTCAATCCCTTCAGTAATTCGCATGATTTTTGTTGAAATTAGGTAGAAATGATAACATATATGTTCTGAAATGTGTGAGATTCGTATACGATGCGATTTTCTGAGATTTAATGTGAAATTGGAAGAAATTTGGAAAAATTAGGAAAGATTGGCAATTAAAGTTCATTTGAGACATAAATGAGTTTTGGGTGATGAAATCAGCAATTAGAAATAGTGGATGTGAAATTAAGGGTGAATTAAATGAGAAAAATGTGAAAACCGTGATGTAGAGATTTTATTTGACGATGATTGCAATGTTTGCATAGGTTACTCGATTGGGGATTGAAAAAGGGGTCGATTCGGATTTGATTGAGAATTTGAGAGTGATTACCCTCTCTGGAGGTGAGTGGACGGTTCATTGTGTTCGTAAATAAGAAACCTGTTTTAAAATTGCTTTAGAAATGATTTTTGAAAGATTTTACATGATTTATGTTAATTATTTTGTGATTGTGGGTCTGTCCGAATCGGATTATGAAATATGAATGCATCCATTGTGTTTATAAATGCTTTTGTGCCATGTGATATTTGATATTGATTGATGAACTGATTTGGCATGAAATTATGGATTGTTTGTGGAAATCATGGCACATTGTTGAAAAATGGATTGATTGTGAAATGAAGGGTGCTGTAGATGGCTATAGTCATATTACCTACCACGGAGCGACCCGACGGGGTGACGTGGTTTGAGGTTTAGATGTGCGGGGAGTAGACGTCCCTCCCTCTCGGCAAAAAGTCGTGCTATATCTGGTGCACCCCGGTGAGGCACGAGCCAACGCCAAGGAAGGGGGTTTGTTTTGAGATATTGGATAGTAAAACCCTTGGCGGATTTTCGTCTGGGTTTGGCCGCCCTGAGACGGAAGCATATTTCGATGGAACCCCCGGATTTTTATGAAAAGATGATTGATATGGATGCATATTTATGAAATGTGATTTATTGAAATGATTTTGTGTATATGAAATGATTTATGAGATATGCTTTGACTGCCCCACATTCACACCTTATTTATTAGCACAAATGCACCATTGCACTCCACTCACTGAGTATACCCCTATACTCACCCCTCACTCCCCCCATTTTTCAGAGGAGACTTAGTTGGGAGCCTACTCGACGGAGCTTGCGAAGTATTTTTGCAAACTGTATAGGTATTTGTGACAGGCTACTTTTGGGGATTGATAGCTTGCAAATCATGGAAAGGGAAGTCTCAGTACATTCAGCTTCCGGATTTTATTGATACTGGCTGAGTTGTGGGCAAGTATTGATAAAATCCGTCGATTTTTGATTTGTTTTTATTTCTTTTGATTTCTCTAGTTTTGGAAAACTGTTTATATTTGTACTGGGACATTTGGACTGTAAATCTTAATCTCATTGCTTTTTCTTTGATTTTGTGAAGTTCAGATTAACTCATACCGTTAGGATTTTACTGATACTGACTTGTTTTCCTCGGGTAAGTGTTGATAAAATCCGACGGCTATGTTTTGGGACTTCTTGTTTGTTAAATGCTTTCAGAGTGGCCAGGATGGTCATGTTGCATGCGTGCATGTACAGGTTCCCGCTCCCCGTTGTGTGTTGCTGTGTACTCGTGCATGTACAGGTTCCCACTCCCCGATGTGTGCTAATGTATGATTGCATGTACAGGATCCCACTCCCCGATGTGTGTCAATGTGTGTGTTTGTACATCCAGGAATGAGCCGGATGGGCTCCTTGCATGTGTAATGATTTTGGTGAATTCTTGTGGATTTGATAGCCTTGCGGAGTCCCGGTAGATGGGGAGGTTTTACCCATGTACCGAGACGACGCGGCGGTTGTCGCGTGGTCGATCTGAGGATCGGGGCGTGACATGGGCAGTGTTTGCCCGTCGGGGAAGTTACATCCCCTCTTGACGACGCGCATAATTGATAGATCCTGGACGACTAAGGCCCTCCTAGTGATAGGAATTTATTGTAAGTTGTGGGCCGCGTCTACCCATCCGGGGAGTTACATCCCCTATTGACGACGCGTACGATCGTTAGATCCTGGGCGACTAAGGGCCTCATAGCGATAGGAATTTATTGTAAGTTGTGTGCTGCGTCCACCAATCTGGGAAGTTACATCTCTTATTGATGACACGTACGATCGGTAGATTCTGGGCGACTAAGACCCTCCTGGCAATAGGAATTTATTATAAGTTGTGGGTCGCGTCCACCCGTCCGGGTAGTTACATCCCCTATTGACGATGCGTACGATCGATAGATCCTGAGCGACTAAGGCCCTCCTAGCGATAGGAATTTATTGTAAGTTGTGGATCGCGTCCACCTGTCCAGCGAGTTACATCCCCTATTGACGACGCGTACGATCGGTAGATCCTGGATGACTAAGGCCCTCCTAGCGATAGGACCAGGACATGGAGATGTAAGAGATTTGTTG
This sequence comes from Dillenia turbinata, assembly GCA_037126225.1. Taxonomy (NCBI): domain Eukaryota; kingdom Viridiplantae; phylum Streptophyta; class Magnoliopsida; order Dilleniales; family Dilleniaceae; genus Dillenia; species Dillenia turbinata. The sequence goes on from JBAMMX010000015.1 coordinate 7,161,144, forward strand.
ATAAGTGATTTCACGAACGTTGGGAAATACCCTTATAGCTTAGAGAAATACCAATAATAAAATCCAATGACTATTTAGGAGCGGATGTAGAAGGCTCCGACTCACATGTGAGAGTCTCAATCCCTGACGACGTTCTGAACTTGAATTTCATATGTTTGGTGCTAGACAAAACTTCCAAGGTGTTCAGACCTGGTCTGCCCAAAATGGCATTGTAGAGCGAATGGAGATTTATCACATTAAACATGACGGGAGCCGTCGCATGATTAGGAGGTGTTCCAAGGGTGATCGGAAGGGAGATAATATCGTCGGGATATATCCATTCACCCGAGAGCCCATGAACCTGGCCCGTGTGGGGCTGAAGGTCGGTAGGAGTGAATCTCATTCGTCTGAAAGCATCCCGATATATGAGATTACAGCCGGCTCCTTGATCGACAAAGATCCTTCAAACCTCAAATTGTCCAATTTTGGCGGTTATCATAAGGGGATCGTACCGGTTCGGGTCGATCCCAATGAGATCTTCTGTAACACCGACACTACGGTGTCCGTATATTATTTCTATTTTTGAATTTAATAAAACGATCCTCAATTTATATATATATGAAAAATATTTAATTTTTATTGATTTTCAATTTTGGGATTTTTAAATCGAACTTTTAGTATATTTAAAATGTTCGTACTTCCAATTTGTAGGGTGAGTATTAAAATATATAGACATATATATACACACATTTATTCATTTATTTATTTAATTATTTACTCATTTAAATAATTATAAATTTAATTAAAAAAAATCGAATTAGGGCTTAAAGCCCTAATTTTTTCTCTCTCTCCTTCTCTTTCTCTCTCTGTCGTTTCGTCTTCTCCCCTTCCCGTGCCGCACCGCCGCGACCCGCCATCGTCTCCGTCACCCACGGCCGCTAGCAACCGATCATCTCTCTCTATCCTCCTCTCTGTTTTCTCTCTCTCTCGGTCTCACTCTCTATCTCTCTCTTTCTCTCTCTCGGTTGCTCTGTCACTCTCTCCCTTTCGCGATCTCTCTCGCCCTCACCCGCATCTTCTCCACCGCACCGCCACCGTGAGCCACCCTCCTATGCCTTCAACCACCAACCGACACCCCCTTTTACTCTCTAGCTCCCTCTGTTTCCTCTCTCTCTCTCTGTGTTTCTCCCTGCCTTACTCCCTGCGCGCGCGATTGCTCGCACGAGACAGCCCCTACACGCACGTGACCCCGCGCGAGACTGGCCCTGCACGCCCGACTACAGCGCGCCACAGCTCCTGCGTGCGCGGCTGTTGTGCTGCTTCCCCTGCTCGTGCGCTTGCACACACTTCTCTCCCTCTGCTGCGAGCAGGTTCTGCCACCTGCGGAAGCCCCAACCGAAAGCTCTAGGTCAACTGTGCCTTGTTCACTACAAAGGTAAGATCAAACCATAACCCTAATTCTAGGGTTTCAAATCTTCTTAGGAATTAGGTTTAGATTTCTGAAAATTAATGCAAATTAGAACTTTTGCAGGCTTTGGAATGGACTGAGGAGGCGTTCGATTTATGCTGCAAATTTAGGAACCCTAGGTGAGAGGGATTTCTAAATGCATTCAATAACTGATTTAGTTTAGGTTGAATGTAGGATGAGAAGCTTTATATGTGAATTGAAAACGAGTTGAATTCGTAAGAAATGCGTTATTATTGAAAGTTTGTATGAAATGATTGAATTTAGGTCTAGGATTTGATGTAAATTGGACTGCGAAGCATGTTAAAATATCGTAGATAGTATTAGAGTTTTATTTGATTGATTTGTGTAGTTTTCATTGGGGTTTGAATTGAAATTGGCATAAATTAAATTAGGATTATGTAAATTCGGAAGAAATTGGTAAAATTGAGGAATATTGTAAATTTAAAGTCGTTGGTGATTTGAAATGATCCTAGATTGATGAAACGAAAGTTTAGTAATGTAATTGTGCAAATATTTTGAATTTAAGGAAAATGCGTTTTCTGAAGTGTTTATATGTAATTAGTAAGGTTAAATATAGGATTTCACACGAATTGGGCTGTTCCGAATGATAGAATTATGTTAAATTGATTTGAATGATTTCTCTTAGAGTTTAATTTGACGTATGCATGAAAACAGTTAGAAATTGGGATTTAAGTTTAAGGTTATATGCAGTCTTTTTCATTTTAAGTTGCCCTGCATATAGGAAATCAAAATACAATTTTTGTATTTTGAAAATAGACTTCAATACCTTGAAAATGACATATGGGTTGAAGAAATCGGATGTGAATTGAAAAGTGTATGATTTTTCAAAGATTTTTCCAATTTGTAGGAAATTTATTTATTTGAAATTGGTTTTCGATTTTGAACGGTTTTAAGTGTTTGAATTTAGATTGGTTTGGATTTCATTATTTATTTATAAATGGAATGAAATTGATTACATTGGAGTACATTTATAAATTAAAGAGTTTAGGGTTTGTACGAACTTAAGGAAAATGATAAACCCAGAAATTAGTTGGAAAATTGATGAAATTCGTGATTATTTGATTAGGTTGACTTCTTAGAGACTCGAGGAGTCGAGTTTGGTTCGATTCGTGGTATTATTGGGGAGTGCACTACCTTCTCCCATACTGTGAGTGGAACTACGACATCTATTATTGATTGACAAATCATGTTTTACCGATTTTTAAACGACATGATTTCTATACGTGTGAAAATTGAATTTTTGGATTTTGATAAGTATATGTATATATTTTTATGACCATTGGAGTGTCCCAACTGCTGATTTTATTGATATGTATCCATGAGTTTGATAACCGGATATTGTGCTACCCTTTTGATATATTGACATGTTTTAATGCTTCCACTTGCATTGGCACATGGTTTTGAATGGATTTATACGTACCATTTGGGCTGTATGCCCGGCTGATATTATGATACGATGCATGGGGCTATATGCCCGGCTGATATGGTATTGGGATGCATGGGGCCACGTGCCCGGCTGATTTGATATTGTTCCGTAGTTACGAAGGACGTTTGGTAGCGGCACCCCTTGTACCCAGATACTCTTCGGCCGGAGGTATCCGCCAGATTGTCGTGTGTATGGTTGTCCCAGGTTGAACCCTCATCGGGGGAGGACGTGAGTTGTATCTCTGTCTAGCACTGGGCGGGGGCATCATACACGGCTGGCTATTTATATGTATATCATTATTATTATTATTATTATTATTTACAGGCTAGTTGGAGTAGTCTGTGGCCAACATTGGGGTAGAGAGCTATTATTTGATATTTGCATTGTGAAAACCCCCAATGCGCCCGTCCTTGGTCGAGGTAGACCATTGCCGGGGTTGTTTATTCGGCCGCTCTTCTCATGTGATTTAATACTTGGATGGATACATATGTTATTTTCTGATGTGTGCCTTGAGATATGTTTAAAACTGCACGCTGTTTTCATATACCCGATATTGTATTACATGCTTTGACACTCCAAGTTCACACTTGATATTAATAGTACGATGTCCTTCCCCTCACTTGCTGAGTATCCTCCCATAGATACTCACCCCTCTTCTTCCCTCCCTCAGACAGGATCGTTGTGCTAGAGCGACGTTTCAGAATCTAAAGATTTCAGTTCATCCTATGCGGGTTGGTTCTTCTCGACGGTAAGGTTTAAGTTAAATTTAAAATATGAATTCAGCACTTTATTTCGACCCTGCGTGGTCTGGATATTGAGGTCCGTAATTGACCGTGTACATTTTTATGGGATGACTGTAATATTTATGGACATTGTTGTGAAACTCTCATATTATGCTTGCATTGAGACATTTGTAAATATTTAAACTCTTTACTTGGGAAACTATTGTATATTATATAAAATTTAGGTCCGCTCGATGTGGCAGCTGCTCATGCTCTAGTTGGACATGACAGTAGAGGTCCGTGGTTAGGACTGTTGGTGATTTACTTAATCTGACGTTGTTTTGGATGTCTGCTGTGGTTGATGGGTTTTGGAGAGGTCGGGATGACCATTTGTTTTTATTTTTAGGATGATTTTGAATTATATAGGTTTAAGCAGGTTGAATTGTACATGGGAGACCTCCGATTTATGGGGAGGTTCTGCCCGATTTTCTGTAGAAATACAGTCGACATCCAGGACAACGGGCGACTGTTCACGATCCCGGTTCGGGGCATGACATCTTCATCGGTGAAACCAATGACCAGCCTTTTTTCACCTTGTCATTTGTTGGTACCCGCTACTAGGATCTCTTGTTGTAACACCGACACTGCGGTGTTCGTACTAGTATACTGTTCATGATATATATATATATATATAAAATATTCCTCAGTTTATATATATATAAAGAAATTTTTATTTATATTGATTTTCGATTTTGGAGTCTTTAAATTGAAATTTCTTGGTATATTTAAAGTATCTGTATTTCCGATTGTAGTGTAAGTGAGTATAAAAATATATATACATATTTTTTTTAATTTATTAATTTAATTATTTACTCATTTAAATAATTATAAATTTAATTATAAAAAGAAATATATATAAATAATAAGAATAATAATAATAAAAAGGGGACAAATTAGGGTTAGAAAACCCTAACCCTTTTCTTATTTTTTTCTTCTCTCTCCGTCTCTTCGACTTCCCTCACCCGCCGCCTCCCTCATCGAAACCCTCTCCCTCCGCCTCCTTCCTCCGCCATCAACCGCCGCCAACCACCCACAACCACCACTCCCTCTCTCTATCTCCCTCTCGATTCTCTCTCTCTATCCCTTGCGGTCTCTCGATCTCTCTCTCTCTCTGTTTCTCCCTCTTTCGGCCCTCTCGATCTCACTGTCACTCTCAATTCTCTTTTTCACCATCGATCTCTCAGCCGCTCACGGTGGCTCCTTAACCACCGCAAGCGGCCACCCTCGAGCTCTCTCTCTCTCCTTCTCCTGTGTGCGACTATGCTCTCTCTCTCTCTCTCCTCCTTGCTCGCATACTCGAGCGCTCTGCTCTCTCCTTCGAGTGCCCTCCTGTAATTTTCGGAAAAGCCCTAAGCCAATAGTACCAACAGGATTTCGAAAACCCTAAGTTGTGATTTCCTGCGATGGTATGGGCGAAAGTTCTAACCTATAGATTTAGAGTTTTGATTCTTATAGTAATTAAGATTAATTGCTGAAATTTACTTCAATTTGGAAGAATTGCAGGTATTGGAATGAATTGAATGGCGCACGGACGCTTGAGCTACGAGTGATGAAACCCTAGGTGAGAGAAATACTAGTCTCTTGGATAATTGAATGAGTTTAGGCTGAATTCAGTATGAGAGTTTTGTATGTCTTCTGGAAATGTGTGGAATTTGAAGAGAATGTATTTTCTGACAGTTTATATGCGATTATTAAGGTTAAGTTTAGAAGTCTTCGTGAATTGGGTAGGTCAGTATGAAAGAAACATGTTATAGGATCATAGAATCATGTTAAGCTACTTTGAATAGTTACCCTCAGAGTTAAATTTTGAAATATGCATGAAAGTATTTGGGATCAGAGTTGGAATGCAATGTGCCGTAAAATAAAGTATATTGTCGCATTTCGTGTCTTTCTTAGGTTGTATTGAGTTGTTAATTTGCATAATGGTGTGTATATGAAAGATAGTTTAAAAGTTGTGGTTATAGTTTAAGAACTGTCGTAGTCTTTTTCATTATAAGTTGTTCTACTTATAGGAAATCAAAATACGAGTTCCGTATTATAAAAATAGACTTCCATATCTTAAAAATGACATATGGTTTGAAACAATCGGATGAGAATCGAAAAGTGTATGATTTTTCAAAGATTTTCTATTTTGTAGGAAATTTGTCATTTTAGGCTTGTTTCCAACTTTGAGTGGTTTTAGAGTTGAATTGGACTAGACTTTGATTATGTTATTAATTATAAATAAAATGCAATTGATGACATTAGAGTATATTCTTAAATTGAATAATTTAGGGTTTGTACAAATTTAGGGAAAATGATAAACCCTAGAAATATTTAAAAATTTGATGACAATTGTAATGATTTGATTAGGTTGATCTTTTTGGAGAGTTGTGGAGTTAATTTGGATTGATTGTGGAAATAGGGAGTGATCACCCTCCCTAGAAAGTGAGTGGAACTCTAATGTCTTGCATAAAATTGCGAAACTTTTTCTCTGTCGTGTTTTCAATAAAATATGCTTTTGATATGCATTGATTCGACATATGATATTAAATTTCAAATATGTTTTGTGATTATTTGAGTGTTGTAAACTTATGTTTTCCATAACTATATATCAATGTTTGAAATGAAACAAAATTGTGCCATTACTTGAAGATTTGATAAGTTTCATTTTCTACCGTTGCATTGGTATGCTGATTTGAAATGATTTGATAAAATATATTGGCACACGGATTTGAAATGCTTTGATGAACTATGTGGGTTGGATGCCCACTAGTTATGTGATGATATAATGTGATGATATGATGATATGATATGACTTGATTGATTCCGTAGCTACGAAGGGCATTTGTAGAGGCACGGGTTGCCCGGATACGCTTCTGCAGGAGGTATCCGCAAACGTCATTTTATATGGCTATAGGCGTGGCCGGTTGAACCCACATAGGGGGAGGACGTGTGTGACGCCACCGTCTAGCACCGAGCGGGGTCCTATACACGATGATGTATTTTATATGGCTATAGGCGCGGCCGGTTGAACCCACGTAGGGGGGAGGACATGTGTGACGCCACCGTCTAGCACCGGGTGGGGTCCTATACACGATAATGAGCTAGCTCCAGCGAACTCATGGCTAACGTCGGGGTAATGAGCAACTTTTGAACAATCTTGCATAATAAAACCCCCGATGCGCCTGTCTTTAGTCATGGTTGACCTTTGTCAGGATCATTTTCGGCTTGCTCTATGATATACTTGATTTTTTAATGGATGCATATATGTATGATATCGTGTGATTGATTAAATGAGTTCATTTTACTGAACATAGCATGTTTTACTGCAAATGATGAATTATTGTTTACGAATAATGTTGTTTGACACTCCAATGGTTCACCTACACTATTTGTGCTTGATATTAATCCCCTCACTTACTGGATATCTTCCTTGATACTCACCCCTCTCATTTCCTTCCTCAGACAGGGTTATTGTGATAGAGTGACGCTACAGGCTCTAGAGGTTTTAATAGCATATCGGTGGATTTGGTATTCATGACGGTGAGGTCTAAGTTAAATTTGAAATATGAATTACACACTTTATTTTGACCCTGTGAGGTCTTGATATAGAGGTCTGTAGATAGCCGTGTACATATTATGGGATGACTGTATAACTTATGGACATTTATTTACGAAACTCTCATATTTCCCTTGCATTGAGGCACTTGTAAATATTTAAATTGCTAACTTAGGAATGTGGTGGCTGCTCATACTCTAGTTGGGCATGACAGTAAAGGTCTGTGACTAGAACTGCTAGTATTTATATTAGCCTTGCGTTGTTCTGATTGTCCGATGTGGATTGGTTGGCTGGATTTGAATGTGGTGATTGTTGTGAGGCCTAGATGACTATTTTTTTATTTGACAGGATGTGTGTCCATTATACATGTTCATTTGTACTTGGGAGACTTCCGAATTATAAAGAGGTTCTGCCTGATTTTCTATAAAAATGTAGTCGGTATCCAGGACAGCGGGCGGCTGCTCACGATCCCGGTTCGGAGCGTGACAGTTCTATTGGTATCAGAGCTCTAGGTTGAGAGCTATGTTTTATAAAAGAGTTTTGAAAATATTTCCAAGTACATTTTAAAAGTTCTCAATGCATATGAGAGTTTCTTTACAGTCATGATATCCCAATACAATGGTTTTAGGTATATGAGTTATTCTTTTTAGGGGGTTAGATACGGTGCGTATCTAACCTAGCATATTAGTTCTATCAATTTTTAAACTTATAATTTTATTCATTTTAGGGGGTTAGTTATTTCGCAGCTAACCCTTATTCTTGAATCATACCTAATTAAAGTTCTTCCTTGGTAAGGCTATGACTACTAGACGAGATACTAGACTTGTACCTAAGACACCTAGAATACCCGAGGATGTTTTCTCATCATATGTACCCTTCTAGCATTTTCTCAGCTAGCTATTATTGCCACGGTTCCATCACCATCATTTGATGTATTTAGGCAGGTGTATGAGTGGTACACCTCCCATTGGATTCAAATGCTTTGATTCATAATTCAAATACTTTTTAAGGGGTTAGTTACTCAGTAACTAACCATAATCCTTGATTTCTACTTAATGAAATGGTGCTCTTTTTACAGAACTATGCCGCCTAGACGTAGTAGGCGTGGTACATCACCAGAGAGCCCCTCAGTGCATGATGCAGCTAGGGCACTTGAGGCTCCACGAGTACCAGAGGATGCTTCATCTTCTCACGCACCTTCACCAGTGTCACCCCCAGCACGTCCACCAGTTGTTACAGCTGAGATTCCTCCACCACCACTAGACACCTTAAGACAGTGACAACAGTGGTATAGTAGATATGGGGTGCAGATGCCACCACCTCGACCACAGAGTTTTGGGGCACCGACCCCTAGTGTCACTACACGGTCTACGGCTCGGAGACAGCCTTTCTACCGCAGATGCGGCAACTATCATGCAGATGGGGTATGTAGAGTACCGATTACTTGTTTCCAGTGTGGGAAGTGAGGTCACATTATGAGTGCCTACCCAGATTTAGGTCGAGGAGGACCGACTTTGCAGAGTCGTATTGGTACTTCTGGCATAGGCCAGCAGGGGCCACCTGCGCACTCAGCTCTTACAGCTCCTCGGACTGCAGCCGGGAGTAATGCAGTGCTAGGACTGTCGCGACAGCAGTCTAGGGCTCAGACTCTTGTGTTTGCGATGACGCAGGAGGACGACAGGCAAACCCTGATGATATTATGGGTTATCCTCCCGCAGACCCGTCAGTGTAGTGCTTTTGTTATACTTTCTTTATGAGATCTAGTATATTATGATGTTGATGTACAGTTTTGACTAGTTAAAACTTTAGAAACTTAACTAGTTTGATATATATATATGTCTAAACTAGTTTGATATATATATATGTCTACTTTTCTTAGCATTTTAAATATCTTTAACATTTTTCTTATCTTTAAGTACCATGCGAATATTTGGTATCGACGCTTGTTTTCTCATAGATATCGGGTCGAATTTTTCATATGTGAGTGACACGTTCGCTCGCCATTCTGATAGGGCTCTCTTACCATTTGATGAGGAGATTATGGTAGATTTTGGTTTCAATACTTGATTCGTGTCGTCTCAAATATGAGAGCCTTGGAATGTCATTCTTGAGTTGTTAATTCTGTAGTTAGAGTATTCTATACCTTATATAGATTTCTAGTTGTTTAATCATTTGTAGCCAAAGCCATGCTTTGCTGCTTAAAAGCGATTTGGTTGGGTCTACCAAATCTAGTCTTGTTAAGATTTCTAAGCAGGAGGGTTCACATTCTAGGTAATAGAAAGTGAATGTGATGTTTGGGAGAAGGCATCCTCTACTAATAGAGTTAACTGTGTTTCTTTTAGGTGATATTTACTCCCAAAATTATGCTTATCTACCAAATCTAAGCACCTGAAAACTTAGGTGTGCCTATTTTATTTTCCTCGTAAAGGGCTTGAGGAGTATAATGGCCAACTCTAGTTTCCTCATGCTGCAGGAAAATTTTCTTCTCTTTTTAAAATCTTGAATTTAGTTATGCTAAGAGGCTACTCGGAGAAATATGCTCTGAGTCATTAGACTTGCGGAAAATACTTGTCTTACAAACCTCTTATTGACCATCCCTAAAATTTTGTGAAAAAATAAAATTAATGGGTACACTTTGAGCTTTTATTTTTTTTTAAAAAAAAGGTTTAAATCCGCTATTAATAATCACAAAAATATTTGCAATTATTTCCTTAAATATCATTTTAAGGATTCAAAATGATTTTGATATTGTTTTTACTCGAATCATATAAATATTAAAATCAATTTTTAAGTAATTGACTTCTGAAATCGATCTTCCTTTTAGAAAATTGACTTCAAATAGCAAATTGAAAAATAACAAAAACAAAAAATGAATCTGAAATCGATTCCTTAGAATTTGGTTTTAAAATCGATTTTCAAAAAATCAATTTTAATATCGAGAAATCAATTTTTGAAATCAAATTTTTAAATATCAAGTTTTTTTTAAATTAACTTTAGAAACCTTATTTTACAGATTTTGACAAATTTTAAAAAGCTCTCCCCCTCTCAAAGGTGATGAGAAAGCGATCTCCCCAGATATTCTTGCCACCAAATTCCAGCTGGTGATTGCTACCGGAGCTTAACAGTGACGAGATCAGCTCCATTTAATGCCATTTCTGGCAACTTTTCCACTTCATTTTTGGCATCCTATTCCCACGGTGACGAGAGTCACTGTGCATCTATCCTCTATTTTCGGCATTTACCAGAGCATTCACGACTGCTGGTCAATGTTTTTTTTATTTTTTTTATTTTTTTTTAATTTTTTTTTTCATTTCTGCCAAACGCAATTTTTTTTTTTCCTTTTCTGTCAGAAGCAATCTTTTTTTTTTAAAAAAAAATGATTCGATTACTACAACGTCGTTGGGAAATTTTAAGGCACTTTTTTATGAGACTCTGAAATTTTGTGTATACCAAGAGGTGTTTAGTAAGAGAATATGAGAATAAGAAATCAGAATAAAATTAAAAGATAATATTTGGATTAATACTATGAAAATGAAAATTTTGGAATCATACTCAAAAATTTAGAAATCCACAAAATCCAAATAAAGTGATAAGTTTTGTTAGAAACCCACATTTGATTCTCAAATAAGCATTTACTTTCACACTTATCCAAAATTATCCATTATTCTCTACTCTCACACTTCATTTTTTTATTTTCTTTTTTATAAAATTATCCATTACTCATATATATATATATATAAAATATTTGCATTATTAAGTTAATTTTTTTTTTAATTTTTGAAAATGATATAACGTTTACTCGATAAATTCACATAATATTTATCTTTTTTATTATAAAATAATCCATTACTCATATATATATATATATATTAAAAAAAATAAACGAATGAAAAAAAATAAAATTTTTATTATTAAGTTATTTTATTTTTATTTTTGAAAAAAATATAAAATTTACTTGATAAATTCATATAATATTTATTTTTTCATTATAAAATTACTTATTACTCATTACTCATACAATTTTCATTATAAAATTATTCATTACTCATATATATAAAAAAACTAAACAAGTGAAAAAAATATAAAATTTTCATTAATAAGTTATTTCCTTTTTTTATTTTTGAAAAGCATAAAAAATTTACTTAATAAATTCATATAATATTTATTTTTTTCAAGTGAAATTAATTTCATATAAAATTTTAAAACAGTTTATTTTAAATTATTTATAATTTTTATTGTATATTGGAGTAAAAGTAAATTGAAAAATTATTACTTATTATTTAAAAAAAAACCAATCAAACACTAAGTATAGTAATGATACATATTCCAGTGTACTAAACCAAACAGATGAATTGGAATGATTCAATCCATTTCAATTCCAGAAAATATGATTCCGATTCTAATTCTGATTCTCAGAATTAAACCAAACGCCCCCCAAGTTTGTCCACTTCATTTTAGTTGATCGATCTACTTTTCCTCTTACCAAAATAGTTGTACAATTGATATATAATTGGTACATTATGTAATTGGTTTGGACCAAAAACTATGAAATGAGAGTCTGAAATCTAAGTACGTTGAACTTGATTTATAAATATCAATTTTACACTGAATTTTTTCTTTAAGATTTGAGAAAATATCTATTTTAAATCGATTTTTAAAAATCTGACTTCAACATTTTCTATGACTTGAATAAAAGTATCAATATTTTTATCATTTTGATTTCTAAACCTAATATTAAGGAAAGTAACCCAACTTTTGCCCTTGCCCTCCATTATTTGTGTTATGACTAACCAGCAAAAAAGACAAGAAGGGAATGCACAAAATAATATTCTCAATACAAATTATATGTGGTTTTGCTTAATTCGTGTACTCTGCTAAAACTGAACTTAATTTGATTATAATTTACTCAATACAATTACAATAAAATTTTCCTCACCTCTTAACCCAAAACTCAATTATAATTGTTGGATGTGAGTTTCGGTTCCACAGATCCAATTCATTGTGACTCGAACAGGTGCTCAATGAGAAGGGTTAAAATTTGCAAAAGACCGTCGGAGGGTGTTCTGGTGGGGAAGGCTCCGATACTCAAGTTAAAAAGAGGGGTTTTCGAAATGATAAACAGACTGAAAAGAAGGGAGGACGGATCTCTCTATGATTTTTGCGTCTCCTGTGTTAAGTTAAAGGGCTTACCTGACTGGGTGCATTGAGAGTTTTTATATAATATTTTTTTTTTAGAGTCGTGTGATCATGTGGTGTTGTAACCCTAGTTTCCTTGTGGAGTGATCCCGAGATTCCAAAACGTCAAAGATTTAATATTGTTATCACTTAGGAAGTTGAATTATGTGAGAGAATTTTTCTCTTATCAATTGAATCCTCGAAATTCTCTTCAATTCTCGGGAAATACGTTTTGTACTAAAATAGAAAACTCAATTGAGGTGAGTTCAATTGAGTGTTACTGACTAGGAGGAGAAGTGTTTGATTCCTTTGGTAGTCATCAGTCGGGAGAGCGAAGGCCCCACCTCCATGGCTCTAGATCTGCCAGGCCAATTGCGATTCAGACAGTTGTGGAATCTCCTTCTCCAGAAGTCTCGGTGCTTCCTCCTCCTTGATCCAGTTGTGATTTTGTATTTTTGTTTTGAACACTTTTTGTTATTTGGTGTATTTATTCTTCCTGTAAGAGTTTTTCTTTTCGTAGAATGAATGCTTTTCTTAGCATGTTCTTGAGGAGCCTTACTGTCGAACTTGTGGTTCAACTAGCTCATAGGGGTGCATCGCCCTCATTAGGGGGCAATTCGATTGAAGCATGACTATTCTGGATATCAGGTCTTGTCCGTGGCTTTAAAAATTTAGACGGTGCTTCGACAGGGGAGATCAGTTGTGCGACATTATTTGCTTGGGATCGAAATCCCGTCGGCTAATTAGAATGATACGACCCCTTTTAAGGGGACACATATTTTACTGGCAAATTAAGGCAAAAGGGATTCCTTTAGTGACATTGATTTTTTTTTTTTTTTGAAAAAATGGGACGATAAAGGTCCATTTAGGGGAATAGATGCCTTAAGTAGGACGGGACGGCTGAGACCCATTCGGGAAGATAGGTTCCTTCGGTAAGACGGGGTACTGAGACCCTTCAGAGAGATAGATTTTTTCGTTAGAACGGGGCGACTAAGACCCTTCGGGGAGATGGATCCCTTCGTTAGGACATGATGACTGAAACCTTTCGGGGAGATAAATCCCTTCGTTAAGATAGGGCGACTGAGGTTCTTCGGGGAGATAGATCCCTTCATTAAAACGGGACGACTGAGACCTTTCGGAGAGATAGATCCTTTCTCGAGAAGATAGATCCCTTCGTTAGACAATTGTACATCTTTATGGAAAGAAATTAACATTGAATAAACTGAATGTGAGAACAAGGATAAACGTCCGTTGAAGGAAAAGGTATTAGAGTTTACTCAAGAAAGGGTGTAGAGAACGTCGGGTCGTAAGCAGGGAAGATGCAAGTCGAAATGTAGGGCTCGTGTAAGGGCCGTAGGTCATGAATTTAAAGGATCATCCTATATTGCCTGTCTTTCGATGGTCTACCTACGGTCAGGTCATTCGGTTCATTTCTTCATGGTAGATCTTGTTAACCAGGAGAAGATATGTTTCTCCTTTCCATGTTAATAAATCTTTGCAGCTTTCTACTTCGGACCAAGAATTCCAATTCATCTTTAAATTTTTTGCAGTCGTCGGTCGTATGTCAATAATCTCGGTGGTAATGACAGTATTTTGATTTGTCTTTTCTTGGATCGTCTTCGGTGGGGTGAGGTGGTCACCTACATGTAACACTGATTTTCAGTGACTATGTAACATGTACCACTCTTCATAATTATATATATTAACATCTTTTTGAGACATCTAAAATGAAATTTTAATTAACTATTTATTTATTTTGAGATTTCGTATCAAAATTACGAAAATCGAAAATTTTATCAATAAGCCGAAAACCTTCTCGGTAAGCGATAGCAAAGCCTAAAGAAGTCAAATTTTGGCTAAGAAAAGACCTACACATTTAAATAAAGATATTTAAATAAAATTTTTCATTTTTAAGGCACTTCGAATAAAATTTCATAGGGACCAGAAATGCAAATTGTTAAAAGTTAGGGATTTAAATGTAATTAAGAAAAATTGATGGACTAGGTTGTAAACCACTCAAAGATGGACAATTAGAACCAAATGATTGGCCAAGAGGGCATCAAGGTTGGTTATTGGTCACATAGGATAGTTCCATATTCAAAAAATCTCATTGGATGAAAATTTATGCATGAAAGGTCATTGGATGAAAATTTATGCATGAAATCTAATTTAAATAGTTTGTTCTAACTTGTGACACCTCTCCCCTTGACATGAACATCCAACAAGACACCTAATGGAGTGCATGGAGTTTGTTTGAATCAACAATTGCATGGTTTAAGGTTAGGACAAGTGGAAGGTTGAGATGATGCATGGAATGATCTAATGGTCATGGATATGTTGCTAGGTTTATAAAAGAACTTGTTTAAGAAGAATTTTGGCTCATTTTCTTCATTCTCTTCCTTTGGACGAACTATATAGGATTCATAGCCAATTTAAGTGCAACCATGAAGCCAAAGAGGTAAGAACTTTTTTGAAAATTTTTGAATTTCAAGTTGAAAGTATAGAAGTGTTGTATAGGAATTCATGTTTATTTTGATTTGATTTTGCTAAGGTGATAAAAAAATTCAAGGATTTGAAAGAAGTGCTGGTGTTTATTGTTAACAAGAGATCTTACAAAGGAGGTACATAGATTTGATTACTTGGTGAGTAGTTACAATGGTATCCATACTAGCGTGCTAGATATTAATTTCTAAATTTAATCTTGTATAATATTCTTATGATATCTCATTCTGTAGAAATTAAAAATCTAAGAAATTTATTTCTCTATAAACTAGACTTTCTAAGCTTTAAAATGGTACATCATGTGAAGCATTTCATGAAGGAATCAACTTTTGGTGACTTTTGGAACTTTAGCATGTTCCATTAACTTTGTTTCATATTCTGTGTAAAACCAGTAAGTTGTGTGAATTTTTTAGGTATCTTATGTACAAAAATTGGAGAAACATTAAACATAAAAGTTTTAGGTCTCTATCTTAGCTTTAATTTGAGATAAAGATCAATTGAATTGGAGTTGTATGCAGAAAGTTAAGATATTTTTACTAAAACTGTGCAGTACTAGTTCTAAAACTAAAACTGAGATGAAAACGGAATTTTATAAAATTGCACATTTAGAATCTAAGAATGGTATAAACTAGAAAGTTTAGATCTATTTCTTATCTTCAATTTGAGATAAGAATCACTTAAATTGGAGAAGTATACTATGAGATATGGAAATTCTCCCAAAACTATGCAGAGTTGGTTTTAGGAATTTAGACTGAAAAAGTTATAAAATTTTTTAAATTCGTGTGTTCCGAATTTGAAGTTAGTCTAAACATAAAAATTGAAGATATATGTCTTAGTTTTAAGAAAAAATTTGAATCATTTAAATCTGATCAAGATTTTAGAAAATATCCTGATTTTACTAAACTTGCGCATGATAGGTTTTGTAGAAATTTTTATCTAAGTATGGAATTTGAGATTTAACCTTATGAAAGAGAATATTTCTATATGTATCTTGTAATTCAACGATATAATATCATCATAGTAATTGAATTGATAAATGATACATATTGTTTAACTTAAGTGTAGCATTACGTTTTCGTACCAGGGGTGACTCATTCGAGAAACGAGGATAGTGAGGGGGAGTGGCGTACCCTTTCCAGTCGAGGTGAGTAGGTCTTATTGTTGCCATGTAATTAATAAGAAAAACCATATTTTATAATTTTCAAAACATGATTTTGTGAAATGATTTGTAAAATAGTTTTGTAAAATGACTGGTAACATAATTTGTGATAAATGGAGTATCCTAAAATTTTAAAATATGTATCCATGAATTTTGATGAAAAATATATGTGCCATGTTTTAAATCATGAAATGTATTTTGATGATATATGCTATAATATACTATATTGGATTTTCATAATTTTCCTTGACATGTATGGCACGGTTGATTTATTGATGATTTTGATGTGAGACTAAATACTCGGGCATTAGTACCTGAATCCCCTTGATTGTAGATTGAGGATAGTACTTATAGCCATGATACTATGATATGATAGGCGTCATCCCGTGCAGACTCGCCTTGTACGCTATAGTAGACCTGTCTCGTTATATGGACTATTGTACGTTTGTGATGTCACGAGACGCAGACACTCCACATGGTTGGGTAGAATGTATATGATACTAGATTTCGGACTAACCAAATTAAATCAAAAGAGGAGGACTGAATGACGTTTCAGTCTAGCACTTGGGGAGGCTCGACGCCAACGCCAAGGTTTTGTGATTGTTTTTTGTTTACATACAAAAATCCCTTGGTGGCTCATCATTAGTCGAGGTAGACCTTTGCCGAGAACATATTTGGCATGACCCTATGATTTATGACATGAGAATTTTGGATGCATATGTTTTGATTGGATGGTAAACTGTGTTAAAATTGCTATGATTTTGATAATATGTCGTGCATGGATATATATCTGTATATATGACTTTGACATTCCATCCTTACCTCATTTATTATTTACATGTCACGAATTTCTCACTTACTGAGTATTGATTATACTCACCCCTCCATATTTTTAAATCTCTATAAAGTTAGTTGTTGGAAAGACACATTGACTTATTTTGACGTAGGTAGAATTTGAAGACCGCTTACGGTAATTAATTTTCGCTATATTTTGAGGTTATTAGATTGATTATATGAGTTAGCTATATGTAGTAATGGAACTCTCAGTTGAAATTTATATTTGTACTGATTAAGTAATTTGTATATATATATATATATATATATATATATATATATATATATGAGGACTTTATATTTATTACTTTGAGTTAAAAAAATGACTTGGGAAAATGATTTTGAAATTATATGTAACTGTTTTATGATTAGCTTTGCGTTGTTTTGGAATACGTGGCGCGGTTGGGCCAATATCTAAGATAACGGGCGACTGTTCACGGCTTCTGGATCGTGGATTGGAGCGTGACATTATATAGGATTTGTTTCTAATTTGAAACAAGACCTC
Source organism: Dillenia turbinata (assembly GCA_037126225.1). Taxonomy (NCBI): domain Eukaryota; kingdom Viridiplantae; phylum Streptophyta; class Magnoliopsida; order Dilleniales; family Dilleniaceae; genus Dillenia; species Dillenia turbinata. Next base: position 7,178,536 of record JBAMMX010000015.1, read on the forward strand.
GCTGGGGGTCTCACTCAGAGGGGTGTAAGCGTTGAATTTTCGTTAGCACGGAGGGCCGGTTGCTTCTCTTTAGGTGTCGGCCGCTGAGATGATCGACTACGTTCTCTCTTGGACTGTCAATTTCTCCCTCGATCGAAGGCCTCAGCATCTTCGGCAACAATTTACTTTTTGGCATGAGAGTAAAATTCCTGGATAGTGGAGGGATGCTTCTTCGTAATCGAGACTTTCATACCAGAGGGGCGCAACCTAGCAAGTAGCGCCGCTAATGCAATAAAGTGGTTCAAGGATGGAACTTTAATCATCTTTGTCTTGAACCTCTCCAATAAGTCCCTTAGGGATTCATCCTCCTTTTGATGCAATGACAATGGAGAGGTGGATTTTCTCTTTGCTCTCCTACTTATCACAAAGTGAGTCTTGAACTACTGTCGAAATTAGGAGAAAATTTTTATACTCAGCGGTGGAAATGAGTTGAACCATGTTAACGCATTTCCCTTGAGAGTGGTAGGGAAGTGTTTACACATGGCGACGTCAGTCATGTCTCTTGAAACCATTACCGTCACGAAGTGTGTCGTGTGATCACGAGAATTGGTTGTCCCATCGTATTTTTCCATAGGAAGCAAAAGCACGTCACGAGGCATCGGTTCCGAAGAGACCTTCAAGTCGAAGGGCGAAGCATTAGAGTATAGGGGGCTTGGTTCTCTCGGGCATTGACCCGTTTGAATTTATCGGCAATGAGTTGTTCAACTTGTCTTCTTAGGTCAGAGGGATTATGGCTGGAAGTTACCGAGAGCTCATAGTTGAGCGGTGGCACTCGTCGGCGAGGGTGGTAACATCCAGATTCCCCCGAGGAAGAGTGGCCCTTGGGCCTTACAGCTCAACTAAGGCCTTCCAATTGCTTGCTCATGTCTTGAATTCTGGATTCTAGTCTATCCATCTGGCGTTGAATGACCCGTTCTGGAGATATCAACATAGGAACCGTGGTTGGACCTTCCTGAAATTCAGGTTATGGGATCTGTTTCAAGCGAGGAGGTTGGTCATGAACAGGAGGATTATTGGAAGGTCGAGAGGGTGCCGCAGGAGGGGCTATGTCAATAGGGGTAGCGGTATGACCATCTACTGTAGATGCGGCCCTTAATATTGTTCTGGTTCTTTGCTTCAGAGGCATGTTGGTCTGATTAGTCCTGAGTATTCAATAAAGATTCTTAAGTCTATTCTCACGGACGACGTCAATTTGTTGGAGGTAAATTTTGACTCCACAGATTTAGCTTCTTATGACTCGAACGGGTACTCAATGAAGAGACTTGAAACCTACGAAAGACCGCTAGAGGGTGTTCTGATGGGGAGGTTTTGATACTCAAGTCAGAAAAACCAAATTTTAAAAGGATAAACAGACTGAGAAGAAGGGAGGACGGATCTCCCTGTGACCTTTATGTGTCCTGTGTTAAGTTAGAGGGCTTACTTGACTGGGTGCATTGAGAGTTTTTATATAGCGTTCCTCTTAGAGTCATGTGATCACGGGGTGTTGCAACCCTAATTTTCTTGTGGAGTGATCCGGAGATTCCGGAATGTCAAAAATTTGATGTTGTTATCATTTATGAAGTTGAATTATACGGATAAATTTTTTCTTTTATCAATTGGATCCTCAAAATTCCATTCCTTTCTCTGAAAAAACATTTCGTGCTAAAATAGAAAACTCAATTGAGACTAGATTCAGTTGAGTGTTACTGACTGGGAGGAGAAGTGTTCGACTCCTACGGTAGCCATCGGTTAGGAGAGAGAAAAGGAGAGCATTCGATTCCACCGAATGCTCTTGTAGGTTAAACCATGTAAATATCATTGGAAACCGAACAATTAGTGTGCAGGCTTCCACGGAGTTTGACACATTCGGATAGTCGGGGTGACCGAGGCCCATTCGGAAAAGTAGATCCCATCAGTAAAGCAAAGCGACATAGACCCATTTACATGTGAGTGACCTGAATATACTGGATTGCGGGCCCCTTGCCGTTGTTGGATCGAGTCCGTTCCCTACAGTGAGCCTTTTCGAAGAGGGTCCCATCAATAATCAAATAACTTAACCCTCCCAATTTTCTCTAATTCATATTAATCACTACACAAAATGCTAATCGATGCTCTCCTTTTTCAAAAGAGAATGATTTGAGCAACAATTAAATTGGTTGCTTTCTTAATTAATTTAAAATTCTAACAATTTTTTTCTAACAAAAAACTATTTTCTATTTTATGTATTTGGATTGAACTAAAATACAATAAATCTCTACTTCCAACTCAAACATATCTTTACCACAAGCTCAATAGCTCCATAAAAATTCCATTAGGGCTTAAGAAATCTTATTCATTGTTGTTTTTTCACTTGGTTTTTTATCAACGACTGATGGTATATGGCCCAACAGTCCATAACCATGAGACCTAAAGACTACCAAGTCCACAGGACCATAACCGCAAAGTCCACATACTACCAAGGGATCTCTCAGTAAGCACCTAAGAAGACCGAGCAGGTGTTCTGTCTAACTCTCTCAGCCATTGCTCGATTTAATACTCTTGGCCACTGCTCGATCATACTCTCGATTAAACCTCTTGGCTGCTACCAAGTTGTCTCTTACTAGGAAATGTTTCTGTTGAGCAAATCAAGATCATGATCTTCCAAGATTTGAACCCCCTATTCTCGAAATAATCTCTCCCGATAAAGAAGGAAATCTCCCTAATCTCTCCCAATAAGGAAGGGAATCTCTTTGACAATTTGAATTTCCTTTAATCTATATGATCCTAAATCTTCTAAATATCTTTTACTATAGTCCCTGTAAACTCGAAAGGTCCCCAACGATCTCTCCATAAGAAAATTAAGACTTTTACACCCCTAAGCAAAAAGCTTACCATGCAAACACATACTATATATAACCATAGGCAATCCATCAAGTACATTTCGGATATTCTACACACATTATATACGCATAAGATAGAAACTACACAGGGCTAATCTAAGACTCTCTCAGTTTTTCTTTTATTAATCTTAATGACTTGACCATTAAAACGCCCCCCACCAAACCACTTCTGAAAGGTATTTTGCAAGTCTTTCCATTGACGAAAATCCAGCATACACATCTGCACCGGTTCCCCACTCGAGTCAATAGAACAATTTGTTTGTGGAGCAAATTCACCTCCAATGACGTTGTCCATGGAAACAACTGACAGTTTAACTAAAGAAACTCTATCCCTATTTCACTCCATCTCTCCTATCGCTTCATCGGACCTTTGAGGGACTTTTTAGCAGGCGACAATACCCCAAGGGCACTATTTTACTCCCAATAACCCTGAGAACACCACGTGGCCTTGCTACCACAATAACCATCTTCAATGTGGTTAAACTATTATCCCCTTACAACTCTATACTGAGTCAGCCTAGCCTAGAGCATTGAACACATGAAAGTCAAGTTCAAAATGCTTCTCACGCTATCAGAAAAAAGGTTTTCAGTGACGAAAATTACCGATAGAAAAAAATCTGTCGCTATTAGCGATGGGTTAGCGATGGATTAGCGATAGAAAAATCAGCGACGAAAAATTTCCGTCGCTAATCTGTCATTAAAATTTAAAAAAATTTTATTTTTGTTAAATATAATTTTATTTTTTATTAAATATAATTTTATATTTTTATTAAATATAAATTTTGGTTTTTGTTAAATATAATTTTATATTTTTATTAAATATAATTTTGTATTTTTATTAAATATAATTTTATTTTTTATTAAATATAATTTTATATTTTTATTAAATATAATTTTGTATTTTTATTAAATATAATTTTATTTTTTATTAAATGTAAATCTTTATTTTTATTAAATATAATTTTGTATTTTATTAAATATAATTTTTTGTTTTTATTAAATATAATTTTGTAATTTTATTAAATATAATTTTATTTTATTAAATGCTTCTCCATGCCGCGTACAGGTTTTGTACCTGTTTTCTTAACTTTATGTCACATATAGGCTCTGCACCCATTCTCTTAGCTCTATCACCTATGGGTTTTGCACCCATTATCTCGGTTTCACCTCATTATACAGGTCTTAGCACCCGATCGGATAGACACGGCCCACTCTCTTGGCTCTATGCTTTATATTGGTATTTTCTTGATTATATGCCCTATATTAGTATTCTCTTAACTCTATGCTTTATATTGGTATTCTCTTAGCTCTATGTCTTATGCGGGCATTCTCTCAACTCTATGCCTTATTCGGTATTCTCTCGGCTATACGCTTTATATCGGTGTTCTCTCGATGTACGCCCTATATTGGTGGTGTCTTGGCTCTATACCTTATATGGGTATTCTCTCCGCTCTACACCCTATATTGGTATTTTTTCGACTCTATGCCTTATATTATTATATGTCTTATGGTATTCTCTCAGCCCTGTGCCTTACACAGGTGCTCTCTCGGCTACAATGCCTCGAGGACAACTCAATTCTTAAGTTACTCTATTTTAATACATGATTGATACGGGAACGAAATACAAAGGTGACAAGCAAATATTTCTTTCATTTATATGAATTCTTATACATTGTGTAAAAGGAATACAACACGAGGCAAGGTTCATACAAATTCTACGGGTAGGATACACCGGAGTACATTAGAGAAAGAAGAAAATCCAAATAAAAGGCGGGTCTCACTCTCTTGCTCCTATGACATCCTTTTGGCGGCTTGTAGTCTTGCCTCATTCTCTCTTCTTGGTCTCCAGCCTCTCACATTCACCCAGAGCTATATCGCACTGACAAAACACAGACTCCATGTCAAGCCAAGACCCTTAAGTCGAGAACGCGATAATCGTCGAGTTATCCTGAAATACGTGTGAACCCTACTCTGTATCCCGAGATACCGCAAGATATTCTAAAATGTCAACATATTAAAATAAATTCGAATCATCCATAGGCCATCACTGCCGTCTAAACAAATCATAAGTAGTTAAAATATATTTATAAACTCAACATAGGTCCCTACACAAGGAATAATTCAATATCAACTAAATCCAAAATCCATCAACAATTCAAATATCCCAATAAAACTAATAAGTCTTTGCAAAGGAAAGTTTGTACCAAATAAAGAGAGTTCAAATTGAGTAAGTAAAGGTTTATCAATATTTGTCTAAAGTAAATAAGTAGGTATTCGACAAATCCAAACTTTTAAGAGTTTTACAAAACTCCCTCTGCGGGTCCAGGGTACACAATTCCCAAAAGAGTTCCCAAGACTAGTATCTATTGAAGATCAACAAAAGTAATTCCTTCGGACCATCACTAAAAGATGTCTAAGTCTCCAAACTAAGTTTTCTCTAAAAAAATATAGGAAGAGAGGGGTGAGTATAACATACTCAGTGAATGTACTGCAATGGTATGATGAACATAAATGAGGAGTGAGCATGGTTGTGCTAAATAAGTGTGTTAAAATTTATTTCATTGCAATACAAAAAGTCATTTGCATAAAATACATTTAGAACAAATTTTCCATGACTTATATATTCCTATCGATAATCAATTTTATTTTTCTTTCAAAATTTTTCTTGGGGTTACCAAAACCACATTTCTACCAATGGTCGTTGATAGAATCCGTCAAGAGGTTTTTCACAATTTTCGTAAATATTCCCCATCCTCGACATTAGCCTAGAGTTCTATGGGGTGCCACCATATTACACGGGAACAACTTGGGAAGGCTCTCTATCCTGTTTATCACCAAGCCCAATTTTTAACTCAGCTTTTACCACGCCACCCCAATGGCCCCGGTCCGTGGAAGATTTCGACTATAGTCATTTATTCCTTTCCATGCATCATGTTACAAAATTCATTTCATAATTCAATATGATAACCATTTACAAGGAAATGAGATTTCACAATTCACAATGACTATTCAATTGTAATATGATACAAAAACAGTTCAAAAATGAAAGATAGAGGCATTGATTAATCAAATAATTTAACTCAGACACACCCAATCACAAAAATATTACAAATCCCATTTTAAAAACTCCTTTCAAAATTTATTTCACAAACCATAAATGAAATCATTTTTATCATTCATACTCAACATAATCATCCATTCATAGTGTCAGGAGAATAGTCACTCCCAGATTTTATTCTATAACAAGGATATGGCCCCGATCAACCTCGTGCAACCCCTAAGGAATATCATCAAACATCCAAAATCATCAATATTAATCTATCCAAATCACTCCAAAAACCCTAACATTCGATGCCTATTTTTCTTTCACAAATAGTGACTTTATAAGCCTCCAAATTCGATTGGATAGGTGGTTAAACAAATTAAAACTTGAGATATGAAGTTTATAATACTTTGATTTTATCTCCAAAAGGATCCGTCCAGTTTGGCTTACACTAAACCCTTGATTTTTTCTCTTTTTGAGACAGCTCTAGATTCTCACAAGAGAGAGAGAGATGAAATTTCTGGGTCTCGTGGGTTCTCAAGTCTTCTCTCCACTTTTATCTACAAACTCATTTCCATTATTTGTTTAGTTTCCCTCTTTCACTTCTAAATTGCACAAGTGTCTAATAGGTACTCTTGGGTTATTGGGAAGGTCCATTCTATGGATTTAAATACTTGAAATTCTGTTCGGTTGAGAAAATATGTTAGGTGCTGAGCAAGGGAAGTTGGAACGTAAAATGCAATTTATAAAAAATAAATTAGAAATATTCAAAGTTTGAAATATAATATAAATTAAGTATTTTATGGTTAAGAAGATGGAGTGGCTTGGTGGTGATGAGCTTTTTGGAGGCTTGGATGTCCATGGTTCAATTCCCAAGGCAAGAAGCACAATTTCACAAAGGGAAATAGGCAAGTGTTCCAACGAAATATCAATGGCTTTCGAGAAGTAACAACTATTGAGAAGTAAATTGGAAGAAAGTGTCATTCACTTTTGCTATACCAAGGAGTCTCACAATGGTTATACTAACTATAAATTTTATACTGAAGACTTAATGGAAATGCTCCCACACTGAGAGCTGGTTGCAAGTGTAACCAAGAAGGTGGAGAGAAATACCGAGAGAGATAAATATGTGTACCGAGGCTTCAAAATGGTTTTATCAAGAAGGTATATAGAAATTGTAAAACAATGGATGTACTGACAGGTACCCATTTGTAGAGCAATGAACATTTACCGAGTAAACAGACATCGAGAGATGAGTGAAAAAATTTTACTGAGAAATGATTACCACCGACTAGAAAACTAAAATTAGAGAAACAATCCACCAACTTAAAAGCTTCACTGAGCAAGTCAATCCCTTATTGAGAGATTAAATTCTACCGAGTACTGAACACTCAGGTAAACGAGAAGTCTAGTGGTCGGGAACTTAAAAATTGATAGTCTGTCAATCGAAAGTTTAGGAAAATTTCTGTACAATTGAAGGTTCAAAAACCACATTTAAATTTTAATTAACTATTTTCCCATATTTTACAAGATATAGAAATCTCAAATAGTTACTTTCATATTAACATCACAACCGGAGTTTCCTAGTATTACACTCCAGTTCAGTCATTAGATCCTCTATTTCTTTGTCTTTGAGCCTTCAAACACTCTACATCAAACATCTTAAAGCCGAGGATCTCATCACAATTTCTGATAACAAATCCATGACTAGAATCCACCATCATCTGTATGATATTAAATGTCTTCTCTATCTCATCCACAAAATGAACTATACTAACTCTCATCTCTGCTAATAAAATACATATGAATCCTCAGAACAAGACTATTAGTCTCCTTGCAAGTACAAGACTTTTTTTTTTTGCAAATCATACGATCTATAGACTCAAGGATAAGAGTGGAAACATTCCCACCTTTCCAAGAACTCTCCAAAGTAAGGAACAGATACACTCCCAGCTTTCATACTCACCGGCAATTTCTACAGAAATTCATCGCCCAACCCCATCTCCTTTACCATTTCCTTTTATTCCTTTCCCATCATTGTACTCCAATCTCCCAATATCATCACAACTTTATGATTCTGAACCCTTGGCTATCTCTACTCTTCGCAAACCTCACAAATCCTAAAACCCAAATTCTCTCTCTCCAGCACTCTTCACTATCTATTACAAAAAGTGTATTGAGTATGATTCTGCTCACTAGAAAAAACTTTTTAAAAGAGATACGAAAAGTCTAATTGGTGCCTCTAGCATTTAATGCTCCATTTTCACGCCTCTCCCATTTCCCCAATTAACTCTACTTCTAATACAAATTTTTTCTAAAATACCATTAGGAGTAGGGGATAAATGATGATACATGACCCAATAGCCCATATTTATAACGTTTAAAGACTATCAAGCCCATTAGACCATAACCACAAAGTCCACAAACCACTAAGGGGTTTCTCGATCAGCACTTGAGAAGACTGAGCAGGAGTTTGGTTGAACTCTCTCAGCACTACTCGATCTAACACTCTCAGTCACTGCTCAGTCTAACACTCTCAATCACTGCTTGATCATACTCTTCATTAAATCTCTCTGTAACACCGAAAATTCGGTGTTAGAGATTTTGTAAATATCTCTATAATATAATGAGAAATTTTAAATTTTATTGATTTTTGATTTTGGGGTTTTAAATTGGGATTTTGGTATATTTAAAAATATATATATTTTGGAATATTTACTTATTTATTTGATTATATATTTAATTATGTAAAAAAAAAAAAATAGAGAGGAGGGGGAGACGAAGCGTTTCAACATGAAACGCTGCGTCCCCGATTTGTCCCCAAATCGATTAGGGCTGAAGCCCTAATCGATCTCTTTCATCTCTCTCTCTACTCTCTTTCCCGCTGCTCTCTCTCTCACCCTCTTGATCTCCCTCCACCGCGATCCGCCATCTCCGTCGCTCGCCACCTTCCGTCGTTTTCTCTCTCTCTCCATCACTCTCTGTCTCTCCGTTTCTCTCTCTGATTTCTCTCTCTATTTCGTTTCCCTCTCTGTCTCCTTCCTTCGACATCTCTCTCTCTCTCTTGAATCTCTACTGTCTCTCTCCCTCTCGCTCATCACTCTCGCCCTTTGTCTCTCACTCTCTGCTCACTCCCGCGCGCGATAGCCCCCTGTCTCCCTCCTCCCTCGCGTGCGACTGTTGGTTGCCTTCTCCTCCCTCGCACGCGACTGCTGGTTGCCTTCCCCTCGCTCGCGCGCGGTGCTGCTCGCTACCGAGGGCTCTTCTGCAACACGCGTTGAAGTCCCTAACTGCAGATCTTTGAGAGCCCTTAGACCATGACCTGCGATTTCTTCTCTACGCAAGTAAGAGCTGAATTCTAACCCTAGCTCTAGGTTTCAATTTCTCTTGATAATTAGGACTAATTGTTAAACTTTGCTTCAGTCTAGGAGCATTGCAGGGCTCGAACAGCGTTGTGGATGCACGGACATTAGGGTTTTGGACTGCAGTAAACCCTAGGTGAGGTAAAATATCAACTTATTCGATTTAATTGGATGAATTTAGGGTAAATTAGGATAAGAAATGTTGTATATGTGTAGGATGTATGTTAGATTCAATTAGAATGCATTGTCTGATGATTTTAGGTAATTATTTAGGTTAATTATATGATTTTATATGAATTGGACTGTTCCAGAGGATAGAATCGTATTGATTTGATTAGAACAACTTCTCTTAGAGTTTAATTTGACGAATGCATGAAAACAGTCGGAATTTGGGATTTAAGTTAAGGATCAATGCAGTCTTTATCATTTTTAAGTTGTCCTGCATATAGGAAATCAAAATACAACTTCTGTATTATGAAAATAGACTTCAATACCTTGAAAATGACATATGGTTTGAGAAAATCGGATAGGAATCGAAAAGTGTATGATTTTTCAAAGATTTTTTCATTTCGTAGGAAATTTATCTATTTTAAGTGTATTTCGGACTTTGATTGGTTTTAGGGTTGAATAAGGTTTGATTTTGAATTGATTATTTATTTATAAGTGAAATGCAATCGATGACATTAGTGTATATCAAAAAAATTGAGGAATTAAGATTTGTACAAACTTAGGAAAAATGACAAACCCTAAAATAATTGGAAATTTGATGACAAATTGTGATGATTTGACTAGGTTGACCTTTTGGAGACTCGAAAGGAGTCATTTGGGGATTGATCGAGGAATTGGGAATGATCACCCTCCCAAGAGGTGAGTGGATATATGCTTATGATTTTAAGTGAGAAAATGCTTTATACTGATTTTATAAAATGTTTCAAATGAGTTTACGAATGTTTTAAAATTATTTTATGATTGTGGAATGTCCCGAAAGGAGATTTGAATAACCGAATGCATCCATGTGTTATTTGAAAAATGATGTGCCATGTTTATTGACTTGCATTGAAAGCGATTGATGTGAACTTGTGTACTGAGAATTTGAATAACTGTTGGCATGTTTTGATATGTGATTTGATGATTGTGAAATGGTGCTGTTGGGACACCTTGGTATATGATTTAATGATTGCGAAATGGTGCTGTGTGCAAGGATAATGGCTATAGTCATTCCCTCCACGGAGCGACCCGACGGGGTGACGTGGTTGGGCTGTTATATTGGATGACGAGGTAGCTGCGCTCGAGAGGTGCCTCTGAATCCCTCCCTTCGGACTAGCCTGATTGTACCCCAGGGGAGGCCCGAGCCAAAGCCAAAGAAGGGGGTATTGTGTATGATTTATTGACATTGATGAGGAATCCCTTGGCGATTTCACCATTGGTCTGGGCCAAGCCTTTGGTGGAAAGTTGGCAACCCCGTGATTTTGAAAAACAAAAATGTGATAACTGGATGCATATGATTTAATTATCATGATTTGTTGAGATCTTGTTTATATTGAGATTTATTGATGTGACCGTATGATTTTGAGAATGATATTTGACATGTCCACAATCATCACTCATTTATTATCATAACATGCTATACACTCACTGAGTATTTCCCAATACTCACCCCTCTCTTTCAAACCTTTCAGAGGAAATTCAGGTCTGTGACAACAGTTGGAGCTTGTGAAGAGTCATCCGCTGGCTTGTTAGGTATAAGAGCGATGTAAGGTTATTTTAGTTTGGTTTGAAATCCATGGAAGAGAGACTTGTTCATTTTCTTTAAAATTTCATTTTGGTAAAAACTTATTGTATAAATGGGACATTTGGACTTTATTCGATTTTTGAAAGGCCGAGATGGCCGGATGCGTGCATGTGATTTGGGTTGGCCGGGTTGGCCTTGTGTGTGTGCTGATTTGAGTTAAATGGACCGGTGCGTCCTTTGATTGTTTTTGTTGAGAATTTTGGGTGGCTAGGATGGCCACATCGATGCGTGCATGTACAGGTTTCCACTCCCCATTGTGTGCTGATGTGTACTCGTGCATGTACAGGTTCCCTCTCCCCGATGTGTGCTCGTGTGTACAGGGATGGATCGGATGGGTCCTTGCGTGTGTATTGTTATGTGATGTTTTCTGTTTTTGATGATTGGTGTAGAAAGAATTGTTGTGTTATTTTTGTAGCCTTGCGGAGTCCCGGTATATGGGGAGGTTCTGTCCGTGTACCAAGACAACGCGGCGGCTGTCGCGTGGTCGATCCGAGGATCGAGGCGTGACACTCTCGGCTACTATCAAGTGGTCTCCCGCTAGGAAACGTCTCCATTGAGCAAATCATGGTCATAATCATCTAAGATTTGAACTTCCCTTAATCCCGAAATAATCTATCTCAATAATGAAGGAAATCTCCATAATCTCTCCCAATAAGGAATGGAATATCCATAACAACTTGAAATTTCTTTAATGTATAGGATTCTAAATCTCTTAAATATCTTCGACCACAGTCTCTATAATCTCGGAAGATTCTAAGTGATCTCTCTATAAGAAAACTAGGATTTCTACATCCCTAAGCAAGAAACTTGTCATGCAGGCATATGTTATATATAAGCATAGGCGATCTACTGGTACGTTCCACACATTCTCCACACATTACATACATATAACACAGAAATTACACAGGGCTAATTTGAGGCTCTCTTAGTCTTTCCTTTATTCATTTTTTTTTTTTTAATTTGAGTGTCGGAACTACCCTACTGTCCTACCTCTGGCGGGTATTTTGCAGATTTTTCCATCAACGAAGATCCAGCGTACACATCAGCACCGGTTCCCCACTCGAGTTGGTAGAGCAAATTATCTGTGGAGCAAATTCACCTCCAACAACGACAATCTCTCTCTCTTCTCCTTCTTGAAGACAGAATTTAGACCTCTGGGCTAAGGTTTTGCATCTCTGTCATCCTCGAAGAGGATCATACCTCTAGACTGATGATGATTCTAGTCGGCACTCTCTATTTTTTTTGATCTCTCAATTCTCTCTCTCCCCTTCTCTCTTCTACAAATTAACAGCACATCATATATCCCTAAGGGATTGAGTAATTTTATTGATTAATGATTTTATAAATTAAGTTTATGATACCGTCATATTCAATAATAACTGTCTTTTATATATCCAAAACGGGTAAAAATTAATACCAATATCGTTTGTTTTTTCCTTTAAACATGGCGGAACTATCGTCATCCATGGATTGTTATAAAAAGATGCCGGTAAAATGTTCCATGACAGCTTATATATCTTTCAAATATCGAGAATTAAGGAAGTTTATGCAGAACAAATTTGTTTAATAGTAATGGATTGGAAAGTTCTCATAAGAAATTACATTTTTCTTGTGCATTTGATCACATTTGGTACAAATAACAAAGAGGCTAGCCTTTGAGGGCCAAGAAAATACCACTGACCATTTATTTTTCTCCATGGTTTGTCCGTTACCAAAAAAAAAAAAAAAAACATTTGGAAACTCTTATCTAGGACAGGAATTTTGAATGACACATATATGTAGATATTAAAGACATTTAATGTAATTTAACAATAACCAAAGTGGCGACCAAAGAAAGAATTATCAGATATCATCCTAAGCTAGCCATTCTTCATCCATGGCTTCAATTTCTCCAAGGTCCATGCTGCATACAACCAAAAAAAAAAAAAAATAAAATTACAAGGGCATGGAACAAATGGAATTAGTAACCTCTCTGCCTGATATTTATTAAAAAAGAAAAATACACACACACAGAGAAAAATGAAGGATGCTAATGTAGATGCACTAATTATATATATGTCGATGGGCTTGCCGTTTGAACAAAGCCGAAGGGGTGTACGTGGCTTTAATAGAAGAAATTATACTAGCTAATTGTCTAGTCACACTAATAAATAAACTAATATTTACATGTCAAGAAAAAAAATATATTTTTAGTTATTTAGTTATTGAACAGATTTTGCTAAATAATTACTCATATCAGGAGTCTAAACAAATATGAGACAATCGGAAGTCTAAACAAATATGTGTTGATCGAGTTATTAAATACTGATATCTATGTTGATATCTCTTAAATAAAATCTCAGTTAAAATGTTGTGTAATAAGAAAATATGCATCAAAAGAGTTTTATAATTTAACGATCGAACTGAATTTGAAACGGATTTAATTAACTTCAATATGATTACCGATAGTTTATAAAAAAAAAAAAAAAACACAATGGTGGCTCCAACACAAAAGGATAAACGTAATTTAGTATTTGATGCAGACAAAATAAGACCTATGACGAGGTTAAAGGGGAAGAAAAAAGGAATCATCTGACTCTCTTGTTGCTTTTTTTCCTCACTTTTATTTATTTTTTGGTGAATTAAATAACTTTTATTTGTAGTAGACAATTTTAAGTGTTTCTTAGATAATTTATTTTACTTGACTTACCATGGCAAAGCTGCAGCTGGATCCTGGGAGTAGTAATGAGAGGGTGCACAATAAAAATCATGATTGAAATGTTGTTGTTGATGATGGAAGCAATAGGCGTCATTGACATTTAACCAATCTGGGAATTCCATGACCTGGTGGTCGAACTGATCAAAGGGATCATGATAGCCGCCCCAACCATCATCTTGATCATGATCTGGTTCCGGACCCATGGTCTTCATGAACTTGAACCACCACGCAGAGGTGACCAAATTCATGGTGTCGTCCCACTCCATTTGATGTTTCTCTCCTATCGACCTTATCTCCGCCATCTCCTCAGCGTCCAATGCGGGATGTAATTGCAAGCCTCCGGCCCCGATCATCATCACTGGTGCTGAGTCCGAGTTAACATTATTAGAAGCAGCAGCTGGATTGACGAATTCATCCTGATGGTTGGCGGAACTCGTCATCATGAAGGAATATTTAGGCCTAGGAGGATCTGATGATGGGGGCCGGTTGTCACCGTTGCTGGCACGGTAGAGGACGTTGTTGAAATCTTGAAAATTTAAATTGAGACCTAAGGTCTGATCGGGAAGAGTAAAATTAAGATTTTCACCGAGTGGAGGAGGAGACATGGAAGAAGCAGCAGCCCCCCATGAGGAGCAGAGATTAGGATCAGAGTTAGGACAAGGAATATTATTTGAAGAGGCCGCGTGAGATAAATTGTTTTCTAAATTAATCTTTGATGGGATGAGTGATGAGTGGCACGCGCTATTTTGGTTTATTCTCCAAGAATTATTTCCATGATCGTTATTGTTATATGATCCCACCATCATCAGCTTTCGACCACCTTCCGAATTATAAGAATACGCAGGTGATGAGGAGGATTGAGTTGAGGGCTCCGAATCGGAGGGTTGTTGCAGCTGATGGTGCTGTTGATCGTTGGTGGCAGCAGCCTGTTTCATCGCAGCTCTGTGGAACTTAAGCGCAGTCACAATTTCACGACGGGCCTCCGCCATATTAAGAAGCCTTTCTTGGTAGGGTCTACTTATGTGGAGTCTCCTCCTAACTTGCTTCTTGTGTTGTGGGTGGCCGGATTGCAATTGCTGCCCGGCCTGGGCCTGTTTGGTTTCACTACTTAATAACAAATTGCTACCAGGTTCTTGGCTGGTGGTGGTGGTGGTGAGGTGGTTGAGGCCAGCTCCAGCAACAGCTCCAAGCTGCTGCCGGAAGCTGCCATGGTTATCCACGGGGGCAGCAGTAATAGTGGGTAAGTCTTTATTGTTGGCTCTTGAAGAGGTTAGTTGTTTAACAAGGCTACGGATGTAAGCCCCCGAGAGGTGAGGCTCGGCTTTCTGATCTGCCTGCTGCTGTTGCTGCTTATAGTTCACCTTTTCTATGTCCAGTCCCTTGTTTCGCGCTCCCATCTCTTCTTGTTGTTTCGATGATGATAGACTTCTCATCTCTCTCTCTCTCTCTTCTCTTTTTAAGGGGTTTTCTCAAATCGAAAAAAGCAGGTTGTTTGGTCAAGTTCGGTGGAGGAGGAATCGATGGGGAGCAGGGTCGGTTCGGTAGAGACGTGGTACTGCAACAATCATCTATGAATTTCCAATTCCGGAAATAAAGCTAAATAAGTAAAAGTACACTGTGCAATGCGAGAGGGCACAGAACAGCAGGAGCGCAGAGAGAGAGAGAGAGAGAGGACATTAATGGAGGGGTTTTTCAGTTGCAGGTTTTGTGGCTGCGGTCGTGTGCGCTGCCTCCTTGTTATCCCATTCCGTGCTTTTCACGTGTCAACCTCGCTCTGATTGGACCCTCAACGTGGCATTTCAGTGCCCCAGCATTACCCCACCCCCACCCCCCCTCCCACTGGAATTGCCAATTGATTGCGAAAGGTCACATTATGTCGTCAGGGCTCATCAGGATTGTAAAATGCAATGGCAATTGCACCTGCTGCGGTCCCCCGGCAGCGCCAATCCTTACCTTGGTAGGTGAATGTGGTACTGCGGGTCGGGGACTACAGTAAATTTTCCAGTAACGCTGGTAAGAATTAGATCAAGGGACAAGGTTTTATCTGCACATTTTCAAGCCCTTCCAAAAGCAGAAATATCTTAGCCACTGAAATATAAAAATAAATAGAAAATACACGCGGGATTGAGGATGATCCATGGATCGCATTCAAAAAGATGATCCCTTTGTATCCACTCCTCACATTAACTCCACCGTCTCTTGCATCATCCACACCTCCATTGTAGGAGACCCACGCATTGATTTCTAGGCTTTAAACTCTTTTAAATATAATGGGTAGTATGCTTAAAGATTGAAGGGGTAGTGAATTTTAAGCATCGTTTTTAAGGTAATTAGAATGGGACTGACTGTATGAACCACACTTATACCTATTTCCATTGGAATAAGAAATTTTCCAAATGTTTAGAAATGCCAAATAATGGCTTTTGTAAAATGATTTAATGAATTTACAGACAGTGGAAAGGAGATGTCGTAAATTTTTGTGTAATTAGATAAAGGGGTAGAGAAAGGTGAAGGGGAGATTTTTCTAAAGAGGGAGACTGGGAAAAGAAAGTGAATTTTACAGAGAGAAAGAAAATAATTCTTTTCTTTTTTATTTTTTAAAGAATGAATGATAGAGATTATTTTTGTGTAAAGAAAGAGCATGGAGAAATTTATACTTTTTGACAAAAGAAAAAATGAGATCTTTTTTTTTGAGAAAGAGCTAAGACAGAAAAGAGAGTGAAATCTAGTTTAAAAAAAAAATTGATTTTTATAGTGAGAGGAGGAGAGAGTGAATGATTTTTGTGGAAGGATCAATGGGTGAGAGAGTGGATAAAAGAGACAGAGAAGAGAGAAAGTGAAGAGTTATTATTTTTGTAGAGGGAAAGGAGAACGAGTGAGTTTTGGAGAAGTTTTAGGAGAGAGAAAGGGGTAGAGAGTGTGATTGTTATATGGAGAATTTTAGAGGCAAAGGAGAGAGGAAAGCAATTCTAAAGAGAAATAATAATAATAATAATAATAATAATAATAATAATAATAATAATAATAATAATAATAATAAAGAGTGATTACTTTATTAAAAAATGAGAAGAGAAAATTTGATTCTTTTAAAAATAGAAAGAGAAGAACAATAAAATAGGAAAAATTTTCTTTGCCAATGTCAAACAAAAAGCAATTCCTAGTAGGGATGAATGTCTTCCGGATTTTTCTCTCGGTTAGCAATTTTTAGGTATTCATTAATTTTTTAAAAATGTGGAAGGATCACTTTATTTCTTTTCTCTCGACTTCTATTTTTCTCTCTCCCTTCTCTCTCGATCTGTAGCGACGACTACGACTCTCTCTTCTTTCTCTCATTTCAATTTTCTTTTCTCTTCATGATTTTTTCTCTTTATTTTCTCAACAAATTGAGATAAGAAACAAAAATAATAGAAAGAGATGAAGAGAGTCGATCAAGATAAAGAAGACCTACAGATGGATTAGATTAATCTCTCTTGATCAATTAATCATTCTCTCTTTCTTCAATCTTTTCTCTTCTCAATGTAGTCTCTCTAATTTTTTTTTTTTTTTTTGCTCTTTTTTCCTTCTATTCTCTTAGTCTCTTTATCAACAAAGATAGAGAAAAACAAAAGGAGGGAGAAGGGAGGATAAAGAAAAATAAAAATGGAGAAAAAATATGTGAAGCAAAGATAGAGACAAAAAGGGACATATTGGTCTTCCCATAGTGAAAAATCATTAATTGAATCCAAACGGTGTTGAAATTCGAGCCTTTGATGAGGCTTTGTAGTACTTTCATCCTAGAATGCTCTCCCACTTGTGGGTTTGCTACGTTTACCACTTGCCACCTATAGTCCCTTGAGAAGGCTGATAGAAAGTTCAGCCCCAAACTCGAGGGTATAGGGTTAGTGTGTATGGTATTCCACAGCCGCTTGAGCTTCAGCAACTCCCTGGACCTCTTGCATTGAGTTTTACTTAACCCAAGCCTTCAATCACTGCAAGAAATAGAACAAATTGTCTTTCTTAGACAAGTCCGTAATGTCCAACATAAGGGTTGAGGATCACTTCACATACTCATCGAGTGTGCTCATGTGTCTCATACCTGACAAGTTCAAATGTAAATTGTAAATATTCTTGGGTAAGAATTAAGCTTTCATCTCATGCTTCAACTTTTCCTTGGACCTAATTGCTCTAAAGCATTACAAAATAGTATTATTTTCCTTAGAATTTTAACCTTAAAATATTATGTGAAATGTTTTGTTTTCAAGAAGTTGAGAATATATGTGACAAAATGGTTTTATACAAATACTTAAAAATGTTCACAATTTTACAACTTAGGATAGAGCATTTAAAGTACAACGACTTGCGAGACGATCTAGTGATCACAATTTTTTTTCGAAGTTAAAAGATCCCAAATCCAAATTTTTATGTAATAAAAAAAATATAACGACTCACTAAAATCACAACAATATCACAAAAAATCAATTTATGAATGAAGAAACTATTTTATCAGGTAGTCAATTTTATATACGCTGCCCACAAAATGGATCATTATTAAAAGATCAAACATGCTGCTAGTCAACATTTATAAATCAAAACTTATAACATTTGTACAAAGTTCTTCCGTGATTGGACAAGGTTAAACAAACTCTTATCTAAGTCAATTGCTATGGTGATATTTTCCAAACTCAAATGCATTGCTGAAATGAGAAAAAATGGGCAAATCATGTAAACATAGCAATCAAGATAACATACATATTGATGCTCTAGGGTTTCAAACTATTCTAACATAATATAATTAATGAAATGCGAACAAAATATGATGACTAAGTATTTGAAAACAATCTAACATCAACTTTTTAAATATTAGATAAAATTTAAAATTTTTCTTAAATTATATTTATCAAAGTTCCAATTTCATCCCTTGACTTTTAGAAATTTGCTAACTTGCTCTTGTTTTGTGTAAAAAATTATATTTCTGCTCTTAGAAACTCGAAAATGACCTCAAATGGCTTTAGGTATGGGTGAGCACTATTGGGTTAAAATCGAAATAATCATTTTATCTGAACCCCTTTTTTACATTTTAGGTGATTTATTAGCTATTCATTTGGTTTTGGATAAAACCAAATTTTGAACTGTTATCAGTTTTAACAATTTTTATTTTGGTTAAGCTGAATTAATTGAATTAATTAAGAATATTATATATTTTTTAGATAATCTTTATTCATATAAATATTATTATAATATTATAATTAAAATTTAAAAGAGAAAAATATTATAATTAATAAAAATCTATAAAAGGAAAAAATCTAAAAACTAAAATTAATATAGTAAAGAGTGAAGTTTTCAGTTTCTACTTTTTTAATTCCAAATTTCTAATGCTCAGTCCCGACTCTTCCACTCCCAAACTTGAAACTCTTACTCACATCTCTCCCTCTCCCTTTCCTTCTCCTATTTCACTCTTTTTCCCTTCCTCTTTATTACTTTCATGCTTTGATTTCCCTTCCACCCTCCTTAAAGATGAATTTAGAAATAAAGGTAATTATTTTGTTTTGAATATATTTTTTTATTTTTATGGATTTATCTGAGAAGAAACATAAGATAGATTTCAATAATTTGGTTAATTTAGATAACCAAACTGAATTAATCGTTTAATTCGATCAAATGAATTGTCATTTTTTAGCCTATTTGATTGAGTTATGGTTATAAAAATTGTACAAACAAATTAAATCAGTTATTCTAATTTTGAATATTTTGATTACGATTTATCGAATGTTCACCCCTAACTTTAGGACATGTTTTCACATAAAGAAGGAATGTTTTAAAAATTTTGTTAAAAGAAATTTCCAAAAAGAATATTTTTATATAATACAATTAAGGATATTTTTTGAGAAATTCTAAAAAAGGATTGTTTCCATAAAACAATTTCAGGAAGGGATTAAAAACTTCCAAACCCCCATTGAAGTTGGGGTTTGAGGATTTGATGTCCAAGACGAAGTTTTTTGATGGGGTAGTTGAGAAATCACATAAGATTTGAAAATCCTTTTTCCATTCTCGACCACCATGAACGCGTTGAAAAAGGGTTGGATATAAAAATATGACCAAAAAATCAAAGATTTATGGTGTTTAAAAATGGATTTTGAGGTTTTAGACATGTTCTGCGGCCCAAAAATATTAAGAATAATGCATAAATCAAAAGATTATTCTTATTACTACTAACGACTATGGTGGATAGTGGTGAAAATCATGGCGAAGCCACATATAAAGCAGGGTGGATAATTACCCCAATTAAATCAAAATAATTTTATTAATTTTTATATATCAAATAAATATTACCCCTATTCAATCTAAAATATTGTTCCCATTCAATCCAAAATATATATCATTCTGTTCAATAAAAATATTTTGTCTCCATTATTTTTTAGTTTTGGATCCGTTACTTATAAAAATTGAGTTTTATGGTGAGAAAATTTAAATTTAAATATCTTTATGTATTTTTTGAAAGTGTTAAAAGATCTATTTTAATTTTCAGATCTAAAGAAAATATGATTTTTGTGTTCATTTGAGTGAGAAAAGAGAATAAACAATTTGGGGATGATTAATTCATATTCAGAAATCAGAATTAAATTTGAAATTATTGGAGGTGAGTTTAACGTCACAGATGATGACTCTACTAACTCGAATAGGATGAATCTGCCATCTAGAAATCATGATCGGTGGAATCTACAAAAGACCGCCAGAGGGTGTTCCGACAAGGGAGGCTCCAATATTTAAGTTAGAGAACTGTTTTCGAGAGAAAAAAACAAATTGAAAGAGAAAGAGAGAACTTGATGAAAGTAATGTGCTCCTGCGTAGGCCAAGAGATTACTTGGGCAATAGGCATTTGAGAGCTTATATATTTTTCAGGCGTAAGAGCCGTATGATAGTAGGGTGATAAAACCCCAATTTCCTTATAAGGATATCCCAATAACCTGGGGAATCATACCATAAGATACACAAAGATTGTCAAATTTTATCGATATGGAAAGTTTATATCATCACGGGGATTCTTTCCTTTATCGGCTGGGGTTGCTTATCCCTTTTTCTATTTCCATAAGATTATCTCTGCGATTCGAGGAGAGTGAGTGCTGTTAGGTACCGATCAGTGGGAATACCGAGCAAATGTCCGTCAGGAAGTTGGGCTGATCGGTACACACTTGATCATCGATGTGCCAACGAACTGTGGGCTTAATTGGCCTCTTAATGCTCCATGGGCCTTGTTGTATTTGGGGCTAAATGTAGCGTAAATTAGGTATCATCACTTACCACTACTCCTCGCGTCACTTCGAAAAAGGGCGTGAGGAGTAAACCAAAGGGTGGGTACTTGGAAGGTCGTGATAGTGTGAAAGCATTTGATTCTTGAATAAATGACTCCGGATTTAATGTCGAGTGGAAAGCTGAAGAAGTTAAAATTCTTTATTCATTGTGCACATTTCTCAATGGACTGTTTCGCTTGCCTGAGATCATGAAGATCACATCTCCTCAGTTATAAATAGAGGTTATGTGGCCTGGCGTTGCTTCAGAGAATCTTGTGTGCTTTCGATTTTGCAAGTTTCTTTTATTAAGAGTCATTCTCCTGTAAGATTACTTAGTGATGGGTTTTAAACCACAAGATTCAGTAGCATAGAGTGTTTCTGCCGATGCGAGATTCCGTCAAAATTGGGGTCGTTGATATGAGGTCCATCATGTGGTCTGTTGCTCGGACGTCATGGTAGAGTCTGTTAGGGGTTCCATTGGAGTTCTCAACCTTAGTGGGGGTTTCAAAACAAGCCTTTTCCCTAGGTTGAGTTTGTTGTCTGACTCGTGTTCTTTCGGGTTGGGTGATTAGAGAAGTCGGGAGGTGGTGGGAGACTTTGTATGGCAGAGGGTTTGAAACCCGATGCATTCTCATAGTTTCTTTGTGGCCATCTTCGACCTTCTTGAATCCTAGTCTATCCCAACTTTTGTCAGTCCAATCGTTTTGTCTAGGAACAATGTTGTAGGCCTTTTAATGTATTTCTTTTAACGTAATTTGGTCTAACTTAAGAAGTTGTATGACTTTGTTTTGCCTTATATCCAACTATGTACACTGATGTGTACTTGTCGTATGGAAATGAAGAAGAGCTTTTGTTATTTACTCATTGATTTTACCTATTGTTTACATTCTCATGACATATGTGATGAATAATAGATTGTCGAATGACCAAAGAGATCAGTATAATTTAGCCGATGAGAAATTCCACATGCGGTATGCCTCCATTTTACTAGTCGTAGGATGACATCCTTGTAGTTTAAGACTAAGAGAGTGAATTTGCCTGAGCACTGAATGTGAGGATTACCGTTTTCCGTTGAGACTCGTCCTTTAACATATTCGTTCGATGGGAGGAGCAACATTAGCCTGTTCAGAGGAATAGATCCTAGTAGTAGAATTGGATGATATTGGCCCGTTCGGAGAGATAGATCCCAACGATAGGACTGGGCAACAGTGACCCATTTAGAGAGATAGATCCCAATGATAGAACTAGACGATAGTGGCCTATTTGGGGAGATAGATTCCAATGATAGGATCGGGGGATATCGGTCCGTTCGGGGGGATAGATCTCAATAATAGGACTGAGTGATGGCGGCCCATTCAGCGAGATAGATCCCAACAATAGGGCATTCTAAAAGACACAAGAGCAAGTCGATTGGTTAGCATAGTAAGGCATGGAATCACAAGGGTTTTACCTGACCGTTGGATTTCACGTAGGACTGAATGTGCTCGTTTGATCGAGCGCTGGCCCTTAGTGGTAATCGATGCATCTCAGAGTTTCATGCTCTGGGTATAGTCGATCCGTCTAAATGATCGAGATGATAAGTGCCAATACAAACTTTCGATTGTATCTTATTAGGACCTTCCCAATTAGATAATAGTTTGTCCCAAGGTTGGGGTTGGCCGTTGGCCTTTACTTTCTTGAGTACCGGTTGCCTGGCTTGAAGATTTTGGCTCTGACTCGTCTGTTATAATATCTCATCGTCTATTGTTGGTAGGTAGCTATTCAGACGAATGCAGTTTCCTTTAGCTCGAGGAGTAAGTCTAGTTTCTTGTGTAATGTAGATTCGTTCTGTCCTTCTACGTATCGATCCACTCTAAGTGAGTGAACTCCAATTTTGACTGGTATGACTGCTTCGCAACCGTATGTGAGGCTAAACGGTATTTCCCCTGTAGCCATTCAGGGCATTGTTTGTAAACCCAGATAATGCTATAGAGCTAATCTATCTAACAGCTTTTAACTTCGTCTAATGTGGCTTTTGGCCCTTACAGGATCATTTGGTGTTACCTCTGGAGGCCATTGACTTGCAGATACGCAACTGAGTTAAAGCGGTGCTGGATTTCCAACCTGTCGTAGAAATCTTGAAAGTTCTTGTTGTCAAATTACTTGCTATTGTAAGTTATTAGGGCATGGGGTATACCAAATCTGGTGATAATGGATGCCCATACGAAGTATCATATCTTGCGAGCAATGATTTGGGCTAGCACTTCAGCCTTTATCCACTTAGTGAAGTAATCAATGGCCATAACCAGGAACTTTCATTGTCTATTTACTGGCGGGAAGGGCCCTAGGATATCCATTCTCCACTAGGCGAACAGCCATGGACTGGCTATCGGGCAGAGCTTGGTGGACGGTTGATAAGGTATTGACGAGAAGCTTGGCACTTGTCGTATCTTTTGACATAACTGTCGACATCAGCCTTCATAGTCAGCCAGTAGTAGCCTTGCTAGAGGGCTTTGCTAGTCAGGTTTCAGGCCGGTTGCTGCATATCCCTTCATGGATCTCTCAGAGAACGTCGTCCCCCTCTTCGGGCGTTAAGTATTTTAGGTATGGATGCGTATGGGATTTCTTGTTAAGGCTACCGTCAATAATGACATAATGAGCAGCCTCGTGCCTTTGCTTGGCAGCTTTGGAGGGAGAACTTGGTAGTTTCCTATACTTCAGGTAGGTTTCGATGGGATCCTTCTAACTAGGTAGACTTCCTATCATTAGGACTTGTTTAGACTTCTTGATATTGGGGTGTGACAGGCTTTCTATGTAGACGATACGACTGATCGCAATCAAATCAGAGCTAGCTAATTTTGAGAGCATATTGACTCGTGCATTTTTGGACCAAGGGATTTGCTGTATGTCTACTCTGTCAAAACTATCGATGGCTTGCATATCTTAAGGAGATACTTCACCATCATTGGTTCCTTGGTCTCGTATGCCCCCTTGCTTTGTTTGACAATACGATTAATTGACTATTGGTAAAGACTTACAAGTTTTGGGCTCCCAACGATGTTGCGATTTTTAGCTTGATTAGGATGGTTTCATATTTGGTCTGGTTATTAGTTGCCTGAAAGTCGAAACGAAGGGTGTACATGGCCTTGAAGTTGCCTAGATCGACTAGAATGAGTTCGGCTCCGCTGCCTGATGAATTTGACTACCCGTCCATATGAAGGGTCCATTTGGGTAATAGGCATTCTTTATAGTCATCGATAGGGGACTCCTCGGTGGTCACCGGGAACGTGCACTTGAGAATAAAATTGGCAAGGGCTTGGCCCTTAATAACAGGCCTCGGTAGATATTAGATGTCGAACTCATCTAGTTCGATGCTCAACTTGATGAGTCGGCCTGAGGTATCCCTCTTCTATAAGATTTGTTTCAACGGTTGATTGGTCAGCACCACGATGGTGTGGGCCTAGAAATACTATTGTAGACGTCTAACAGTAATGATGAATACAAAGGCTATCTTCTTGATAGGCCGGTAATTGAACTCGGATTCTTGGAGTATTCAACTAATGTAATACACCGACCCTGTGCAGTGGATTCTTGCCTCATGAGAATGAAGTAGAGTGCTTGATCAGAAATAGAGAAATAAATGTAGAGTTTTTCGCCTAAGATTGATTGAGAGAGAAGCAAAGGTGACATAAGGTACTCTTTGAGATTTTCAGAGGCAGCCTGGCATTCAGGCATCCACATGAATTTCTGAGACTTCTTCAAGGTGTCATACAATGGTTTGTATTTCTCTCCCACTTTTGACATGAAGCGATTGAGGATGACGATTCTACCAGTGAGGCATTGCATATCTTTTACTATCCTGGGTGCACTTTACTAGATTCAGTCTCATGTTGTATTGGTCCAATGTTCAAAACATTTCTTCCAGATCAGTAACGTGGTCATTAGTATCAGTGCTTTTGACAAGCATCGTCAATATAAGCTTCCACATTTCTACCAAGTTGCTTATTGAAGACCTTGTTAACCAGTTGTTGTAAGGTGGCCCTTGCATTCTTGAGGCCGAACGGCATGACCTTACAGCAATAAGTATGGAACTCCATAATGAAGCTCGTTTTTTCCTTATCTTTGGAGGTCATGCGTATTTGATAGTATCTGAAGTAGGCATCCATGAAACTAAGGAGTTGAAGGTTGGATGAGTTATCGACTAGCTTGTCGATGTTAGAGAGCAGGTAGCTATTTTTGAGATATGTTTTGTTGAGATCAGTGAAATCTATACATATCCTCCACTTTCCATTTTATTTTTTCACCATGCCGATGTTGGTTACCCACTCAGGATATTTTACTTCTCGAATGAATCCTGCTGTTAGGAGTTTTTGAACTTCTTCTTGTATTGCATGCTGGTATTCTAATGTGAACACCCTTTCTTTTGTTTGACTGGCTTTCGAGTGGCATCTACAGTTAGCTTGTGAACTATGATCGAGAGGTGGATACCTGGCATGTCCTCAAAAGACCAAGTGAAGACTTTAGAGTGACGTTGTAGATAATCTACGACAGCTTTCTAAAGAGATGTTGGCATGTGGGTGCCAATTTGAGCAGTTTGACCAAGGGTGTCTATGATGGACACTTCGATCACCTCTTCCCCAGACTAGGGCTTGGACTATTATTAGATGTCGTCCCTAAATTCTATGGTGCCAACTGCTAGGACCCTATCTTCTTTTCCCACTACTGGGATGACAAAGGGATCTGGATCGCAGTAAAGGGTTACGATTCCTAGAGACGTTCTAAATTTAATTCTCATATATCAGGTGCTTCAACATTGTTAAGGCTAGGACATCCTAAGATGGCATTGCGAGGAGATGGGAGTTTTACCATGTAGAAGGTGGTTCTAGTAGTGGTATGATGGGGAGACATTCCCAGAGTTACGGTGAGTGAAATAACGCTTTTAGGAAGTACACATTCACCGGCGAGCCCCATAATGGGCCAATCACAAGGTTGGAGGGGGGATGAAGCAAGTCCCATCTGCTGGAAGGCATCTCAGAAAAGGATGTCACGATCTGCTTCTTGGTCCCAAAGGTCCTCTTCACGAGGTAAAAGCCAATTTTGGCTATGATGACCAATGGATCATTTTGATTGGTGTCAATTCCTATCAAATAGTCATCGTCAAAGCCGATGGTAGGTCTCATTCTATTGGCTAAGGCCATGGTATATAGAAAAGAGGGGCATAAGGGCTTATTCGGTAGGAAAGTCAATCTATTCCAACAAATGGCGCCAATCTATTTGGGATGAGTTTAACTCCACAGATGATGGCACTGCTAACTCGAACAGGATGACTCAGTCGTCTGAAAATCACGATCAGTGAAACTTGCAAAAGACTATCAGAGGGTGCTCCAACGGGGGAGGCTCCGACGCTCAAATTAGAAAATAATTTTCGAGAGGAAAGAATGACTGAAAGAGAGAGAGAGAACTCAACGTGACTAGTGTGCCCCTTTGTAGGCCAAGAGAACTTACCTGTGCGGTAGGCATATGAGAGCTTATATATCTTTCGGGTATAAGAGCCATATGATAGCAGGGTGATAAAAGTTTAGTTTCCTTATAAGGGTGTCCCGAGAATCCAGGGAATCATGCCGTTAAAATATACAAAGATTGTCAAACCTTATCGATATGGAAAGTCTAGATTAATACGGGGATTCTTTCCCTTATCGGTTAAGGTTCATATCCCTTTTCTATTTTTGTAAGATTGTCTCCACAATTCGAAAAGAGCGAGTGCTGTTGGGTACTGATAAGTGGGAATGTCGAGCAAATGTCCGTCAGGAAGGTGGGGTGATCAGTACACACTTGGTCGTCGATGTGCCAACGGATTGTGGGCTTAAGTGGTCTCTTAATGCTCCATGGGCCTTGCTATCTTTCGAGCTCAATGTGGCGTGAATTGGGTATCATCTGAAGTCAAAAATTTTAAAAATGGACTTCAGAAACTTACATATTTACTTAAATTTTAAAAATTTCATAATTTGATATTTCATTTCTAAACCTATTCTTATTCCGTTAATCAAAATAAATAGAAAAGTAGAGGGAGAAGATGTGAGATGAGGTGCAAATGCCCACTAAGCAAAAGAAAAGGAGACAAAGTGTGTGTTTAGTGGTCTCATGTGGAGGCAGAGAGAGAGAGAGAGATGAGTTGGAGGTGATTTGAAGAGAAAAGGATAAGGTGTTGGTGATGCGTATGCTAAAGTGGAACGAGCTTTAAAGGCAATGAATAGTTAAGATTTGATATTTACATGGATGGTGGGATTGATATTTATGAAGAACCAAAGGTAAAGATTGATTATGAGATTTCATTTTTTTAATAAACCTTAATTAAAATCAAGAATAAATTGAATTTAATTGTTAAAAATTAATTAAAATTCATAATAAAGTTTCAATAATTATCTAAACTTCACAATTAACTTAATAGAATTTTATAAGTGTGAATTATAAATTTATAATTAAGAAAATCAATTATTATTATTAATGTTATTATTACTATTATCATTTTTATTATTTTAATTATTATTTATGAAATAAACATATTTAAATATGGATATACATTTCTAGAATTCTAGTTTTGATTTCTAAATTAAATAATAAATATTTAAGTCCAAAAAATTTTAAAATTACTTGAAACAACTAATAAAATCTAAAATATATATATAATTTCAAAAATAAAACAAGAAAATTCCAAATATTATAAAATAATTTTTTTAAATAACTTATGGATGTTAAGGATTAGAAAACACTATTTTTTAAAGAGTTTAAATTTGATTTGAGATCTAAACTAAATGTATATATCCTTAATTGATTCCTAGTACATATATATATATATATATATATATATATATATATATTTATATAGTCTTGATATGTTGTTATGAAACTCCAATTTACATGTAAGTATCTACTAGTATTTTAAATCTATAATGAGCTATTGCAACAAGATTAGCAAAATTGTTACAAAGGTCTAGAGTAAACCTGCAGATGGTGGATATTATGCTACGATGGTTGAGATTATTGCGGCTACTTGTTGGAGACGCTGAGCTGTTCTGTTGGGGTAGCAAATCATCATGGGAAGTTGTCGTGATTTGTTTGTCATGCCCCTGTAAAATGGTGCTTCTATTAGAGACACCGATATTGGATTTGTGAGATGTAAAAGAATTGATGATAGAGGTTTAGTTAACGCTTATACAAGTTGATCTTTAGAGGAAATGTGAGAGATTTAAAATGAACCACGAGCAGCATGATCTCTGACAAAATGATAATCAATGGCAATATGTTTCATTCTTGAGTGGAAGATTGGATTGATAGAGAGATAGGTGGTACCAATGTTGTCACAAAAACTTGTTAGAGCAGTTGGGAAGCTACATGTAACTCATGCAAGAGATTTTGAATCCAAAGAACTTTAGCAGCACATGATACAAGAGAACGATATTCGGCTTCGGTGGAGGACCAAGCGACTGTTCTCTACTTCTTAGAACACTAGCAGAATGCATTGCAACTGAGGTAAACAATATAAGCTGATGTAGAAGCGTAGTCACCACAATTGCTAGCCCAGTCCACATCAATGAAGGCAATGACTTGGAGCTGCTGATGATGCTTGAGGAAAAGGTCGTGGTGGATGGCATGCTTGAAATAGTAGAGAATTCATTTAGCTGCAGATCAGTAAGTTTTAGTAGGGGCATGCATAATATGAGAAAGTTTATTGACAGCATAGGAGATGTTAGGATGTGTGAGAGAGAGATAGTGTATTGTGCTAACAACTTGTTGAAATTGAGTGATGCTGTTTGGTAAAGAACTATCATGAAGTTGAAGGGACTGAGAGGGGGACATTGGAGTGGTGCATGGTTTGGCACCAATCATATTTGTCTTAGTGAGAAGATCACTGATATATTTGCGCTAAGTTAAAAGCAAACCTAATGGAGTTGGAGGAACTTTAATGCCGAGAAATTAATGGAGATCACCAAGATCCTTGATAGAGCATCGAGCCACTAAAGCTTAAAGAAAATGATTGAAGAAAGACGTATTGTTACCGGTGACTATTAAATCATCTACATAAACTAAAAAATAAGTTGTAATAATAGATGTATGATAAATATATAAAAATGTGTCACTTCAGGAATTCTCAAAATCATAGGAGACCAAAAAACTCTTGAGCTCCTGGAATCACACTCTTGGTGCTTGGATTGATTAAAAAAGCCAGGTGGTTGCTATATGAAGACTTCCTGAGAGAGTGTGCCATGAAGAAAGACATTGTTTATGCCGAGTTGACGTAATGGCTAGCCATGGGATAGAGTGAGCGTGAGAACAAGTCAAACAATTGTTGGTTTAACAATGGTGCTAAAAGTATCATGAAAATCAATTCCCGATCGCTGATGAAAGCCCTTAGCAGCCAGGTTGGTAATGGGGCCAGTGGGATGTCATTTGATGTAAAACACCTACATACTACCAACAACATTCTGAGAAGAGTTAAGCAGAATCAGTTCCCAAGTACTATTATGAGGAAGTACAATAATCTCGTTAGACATGGCCTCACTCCATTCAATATGTTTAATTGCTTCGAAAACACTACTAGGTTCAATGGAATCGGAAAGAGGTTGGATGAATTGGCAATGTGAAATCGTTTATGTTTGAATATGTTATTTTTGGATTTGGTAGTCATTGAGTAAGTGGGGCTATTTTGGTGGAGAAGGAGAGCGAGGTTGTTGGGCAGGTTGTGGAAATTAAGAACATAAGGGAACGAAAGTAGGGAGATTAGGAGAAGAAAGAGATGAAGAATTTGAATTATTAGGAGAAGAGAGATTACTTGCTTCCACGGGAATAGGTAGCATTGAAGTCATAGAGGGCAACAATAAAAAGTGCAATGGAGCAGTGGTAATAGTAGGGGTTGAATTTTTTTTGTTCAGTTGATGACAATGGCCTATAACAAGTAATCAAAAGAGAGGTAACATACCAATTAATATCAGATGAAGAAGATATGGATGAGGAAGAGGGAAATTCATGTCCAATAAAATGGACATGACGGGAGGTGTAAATTTTGTTGGTTTTTAAATTCATATGAAAATAAACACTTTGATTAAGAGAATAACCAAGAAAATACAAGGTGAGGATTTTGGTTTAACTTTATGAGAATTGTATAGTTTAAGCCAAAGAAATCATAGGCAATCATAAACACAAAGATTATTGCAATTGAGTTTGTGATCAAACA
Organism: Dillenia turbinata; assembly: GCA_037126225.1. NCBI lineage: Eukaryota > Viridiplantae > Streptophyta > Magnoliopsida > Dilleniales > Dilleniaceae > Dillenia > Dillenia turbinata. Next base: position 7,208,807 of record JBAMMX010000015.1, read on the forward strand.
ATTTTTCATATGGAGAGAGAAAATTTTAAATGAGAGTAAGTAAATGATTAATTAAATAAACCAAAGTTTGAAAAGTATAAGTCCAATATTGGTAAGAGAGTTTTTCATGGTGGAGAAGAGTTAAACCAATATCAATAATATGCTTATGACGCCTTTCAACAGTACTACTGTGTTGAGGTGTGTGAGGAGGGGTCTTGAGACATAAAATACTCAAGGTGCTTAAAAAATCTTTAAGAGTAGTGTACTCACCACTGCCATCAGAGTAAACAAACACTATAGAATGATTAAAAAATTTCTCAATCACAACTTTATATTGATGAAAAATTGTAAACACATCAAATTTCAGACGCAAATGTATTTGGTAAAATGATTAATGAAAATGATATAATAATTGAATCCATCAAAAGGCTGAACAAGAGAAGGTCCCTGGACATCAATGTAAACTAAATCAAGAGGTCCACAACTCTTTAAGCTAGAGTCACCAAACGGTAAACATTGACTTTTATTACATAAACATGAATGTCATACCAAATTTAAAGAGGAAGATGAGGATAAATGAATAAAACCATTTTTAACAAGTTTGTTGATTATTTTAAACAACGAGTGATCAAGACATCCATGCTAGATTTTCGTAGATGATAAAGCATCAACATTAGTAGAGAGAGCCATAACATTACTTTTATTTTCACTTTCCATAATTGGCCACTTGTATAGATCATACCAATTCTTTCTGCAGAGGAGTGGAGTCCCTGTAGTTAAATCCTTGACAAGAAAATGAGATGGAACACAAAGAACATTAGATAGAGTAAATAAAGGAAAAAAAGAGATAGAGCTAGTGTGTGTAATTTTTAAACCTGAGCCATCACCAATATGAACATCATTCGGACCATCACAAGATTGGTGAAGAGAGAGATTAGATATTTGAGAGGTGACATGATGAGAGGCACCCAAATCAACTATCCATGGAGCTGGAGAAGAAGGCAAGAAGGCAACATGATTGGCTGACTTTTGTTGAGGGCATAGGTAGGGAAAAAGTTTAAAGTAGCGACTGGCTGGGTGTCCATGTTTGTTACAATATTGGGAGGTGACTGGGTTAGTTAGAGAAGGAGAAGCAGATAGTTTGGTATTAGTGTAAGGTTGTGGGAGAATGCCATGTGCAGGAGATGAAAAAAGTTGTTTAAAAAGACGAGAATTAGATGGAGAGTGTTTGACTAGATTTGTCGGGGTTGACTATCCCGACACCTGTTTTTTCATTTTCAAAATTTAAACTCAAGATTTTGATTAAGTAAACAGACAAAACGTTGGTACAATTTTGTAAGTCTACAAACAAATAAAATGTTCACAAACTATAGTAAAATAAGTGTAGGTATCAGGATATTTATCTATAATTCCAATTCCCAAGTTATTTCTTCTGTAATAGGGATTCTCTATAATATATATAATTTTTATTCTGACCATCAATATCGATAGTCATATGCCAACTAATTCGATTTGAGCATCTTTGGAGGCCTTATTTAGGGAACAATTCTTCCAGCATAAAATTTTCCATTCCTAAGTTTTGAATTCGAGATTTGATTAAGAGATCTAATATCTCATCGCACTAGACAGACTATCCGTTTGTGGATTCTATATAATATTTTGACACATGACTAAAGTGAAAAACTTTTAATAAAAATATGGAGTTTTATAAATAAAGATTTAAATTATCATTGTTGACGGAGCACAGCCAAAAGACCCATCCGACAGACAAAATGCACTAGCACGTGCCAAAACGTGTCATCTATATGGGATAGATTTCCCAGACGGATAGACACGAACCACTCTCTCGGTACTCATTGATCGGCCCCATGATCTCTTTAGTGCTTAGTATTCGGTCAACACGTAGCAATATACATCATCCCTTAAGTTACGAAAGTGACATGTCCCACCCCAACCCGTAGGTTCGAACACGCAACAACCCCGCGTGATCTAGAAGTACATATAGTCACCAACATGCATCCCAAGATCCTGCAAGACTATGAAAATACCTTTCACAAGATTAAGAAAGTCCAACACATCAAATATTTAATATTTCAAAACATAAGTTCAACTTTAGGAAATTATATATGTAAAACATGTTAAAAGAAGAGTTTCAAAACATGATTTCAAAAACATAAAATTTCAACTTCAAAATATCCTCTGATGGGACTATCTATATGCCTTCAAAAATCCACAACTAGGAAGGACCAATATCAAGGTTGGTCCTGAGCAACTCTCTCCTTGGCTAGATCTAGCTAATGATCAAGCCGCTTTAGTTTCTACACCTCCTTTGAAAAATATAAGAAAGAAAGGGTGAGTATAAAAATACTCAATGAAAGGAGTGCAATTGCATAGCTGTGTCAGTGCGTGTGTGGTGAGTGTGAGAGTGTCAAACAATAATTTTAAACATATTTTTGTTCTAACAAAGTATTAAATAGTCATCCAAACATTTTGCAACAAGAGCCATGATTTTTCCAAAAACACAAATGAGCATTCGATATACACTTTTTCTAAAATCATGGGGTTATCTAAAAAATCTTTCTACTAAAGGTTTGGCCCAAACCAATGGTGAAACCGTCAAGAAATTTTTATTATCATCAATCATAAATAACAATCCCAACCTTGGCATCAACTGGTAGTTTCCTCGGTGATGCAACTGAATAGCCTGAAGGGACAGAATAGGCATCTCCAGGTTTGACTACCTCCTTGTCTAACAATAATAATACCCTTACCATGTTGCCCCGTCAGGCCACTTCCTGTAGGAAAAGACTATTGCCATTTAAGGGGTTAGGCTCACACCCTAAGCCAATATATACACCATGGAAGTTCAAGCTCATACCCCAAGCCAATACAAACATCATATCATATGTCATATAAATCAACAATTTTTTTTTTTCAATTCATGAGTATAACAACAATGTTCACAGAAAAATTCAGCATGACATAAGATATATTAGCAAGAGTATAAATCTCATGGCTCAAATCCAAACATATTTAAAGATACTCCACATTCACAAAACAATTTATAAATTCAAGTTAGAGAAAATCATTTTAGCAAATCATCAAAAATATTTTCTCATTCATAACACAACAAACTATCTGCTCACTGTTTTAAGGAGGGTAGTCACTCTCAGATCTGCCCACATTAAGGGTCTTGTCCTGATCAGCTTGTCCAAACCCTGAGAGACATTATCAAATAATCAAAATTATTAATATCGATCAACCCACATCAACCCAAGAATCCTAACATTCAAAACCTACTTTTATTTCCTCAGTTCATGTGACTTGAAATCTTTCAAATCTAAATGAACAGGTAGTTAAACAGAATAAAGCTTGGGTTAGGAAGATCATAATACCTTGATTTTGTTTTCAAAAAGACCCATCTAGTTAAGGTTATACAAACCCTTGATTTTTCCCTTTTCGTGACTGCTCTAGATCTTCAAGCTTTTCTCTAAGATCAAGGCTAAAATTTAACTTTAGAAAGTTAGATGCGTAATTTGGAATTTGGATCTTGCGTTTTGGTGGTGGATCGATTGGGTTTAGAAGAGAAGAGGAGAACAGTCCAGAGAGAAATGAGATTTGGGTTTCGTGAGTTTTGGAACCTCAATGCTCCTTTTATTCTTAAACTCATTTTCAATAATTGTTTAGTAGTCCTCTTATACTCCTGAATTTCACAAATACCCAATATGTTCTCTTGAGTTATTGGGAAAGTCAACATAATAAGTTTAAGTGCTTATAGTTCTGCTAGGTTGAGAAAATGTGTTTGGTGACGAGCAAGAGTGGTTGGGATAGAAGATGCAATTTATGGAAAATAAAATAGAAATATTAAAAATTTGGAATTGTTTCAAAATGATAGGATACAATATAAATTATGTATTGTATGGTTGAAGAGATTGAATGGCATGGTGGTGATAAGACTTTTTGGTGACTTAGTGGCCAAGGTTCAATTCTTCATGAATGCAAATGATGACAAGGTATTGGAAAATTTGAAGGAGTCACTTGACTACAAGGGATAGGGAGAATTTGCAAGGCAAACAGTGAGGGTAAGATGCAAGTATATCGATCAAGTAGAAAAAAGTATCAAGAGACAATTTGGAAAATTGCATCGAGGAGTTAAAGGAGAATGTACCGACAGGTAATAATGTATTGAAAGATAACAAACAGTACTGAGAGACAACTATTACTGACAGGTTGTGTAAATTTAACTCTCTATCACCGAGTTCCAACACTGACAAGTACATTGAAATTGTAAAATAATGGGCGTACCGAGTAGCTTTGGTACGGAGTGGTGATACAATTTATGCCAATCACCGATAGGTTCAAAATTGAACATCTATTAACAGGTTTAAATATCGTTTGAAAATTGGATGTACCGACATATGTATAAAATGAGAGACTGTAAGTTTCATCATATACTGATAGCTTATAGACTCCACAATATATTGACAGATTATAACTTCACTATACACTGAGGAGGTAGTAAGTCATCGGAAGATGGTCCATTTAGAATAAACATCACACTTTGGGCTTGTCTAGTGTTACATGACACCTTATGATCAGAAAGGAAATCTTATCAATAAGGAAGGTAATCCCTTGATAGTTTGGACTTTTCCGACAAATTGGATTTTGAATCTCCTAGGAATCTTTCACAAGAACCCCATAATCTTGGGACACATCCATAAGGAAACTATGGTTTTGATACCCTAGACGCACACGACTCATACAAGCAACTTATATATATACATCATGGGTTATCAGTTCGATACGTTCTCTGAACTCACACTAAGCACACAAAGGCATTACGAAGTTTTAGTTCAGTTTGTTTCACTATCCGAGAATTGCTCTCTGACTTGAGTATCAAAGTCTTCCCTACCGAAGCATTCTCTAGTGGTTCTTTGCAAGTTCATCTATTAGAACTGTTTGATAGCCAGTCATCCCAATCAAGTCAGCAGAGCAATTATCTATGGAGAAAAACCCACGTCTAATAGATTGGTGCCGTCTGTGGGAATAGACTAGGAAGAAGCTTATTCTATGTTCTATTTTATCAAAGACCATGACTCCCAAGAGCAGAGCTAGAACCTCTTTCAGAGTTGCAGCTGCAATGGAAGGGCACATTGCCACCCTGACGATCACTGTCCAACCTGTAGTTCCAAATAACCTTGCAGAGGTTCTTACCACCTCTAACTTACTTGAGTCCCAACCCTTAGTTGTCCACTAGAATCAACCAGTTCTATCCCTCGTACCACTACCGAAGCATTCTCTAGTGGTTGTTTGCAAGTTCCATCTATTAGGACTGTTTGACAGCCAGTCATCCCAATCAAGTCAACAGAGCAATTATCTGTGGAGAAAAACCCACGTCTAATAGATTGGTGCCGTCTGTGGGAATAGACTAGGAAGAAGCTTATTCTGTGTTCTATTTTATCAAAGACCGTGACTCCCAAGAGCAGAGCTAGAACCTCTTTCAGAGTTGCATCTGCAATGGAAGGGCACATTGCCACCCTGACGATCACTGTCCAACCTGTAGTTCCAAATAACCTTGCAGAGGTTCTTACCACCTCTAACTTACTAGAGTCCCAACCCTTAGTTGTCCACTAGAATCAACCAGTTCTATCCCTCGTACCAGCCTCTCTAGAAAGGGCCATGTGCCCTAATGGAAAGGCTAGAATCCAAATTATAGGGTACGAGCAAACAATTGGAAAAGCTTAATTACACCCTCAGACCAGAAGCACAATCTTCTTCCCACGGGTCGGGTCACATTCGCCAATGAAGGCTTGAGCCTAGAGAGCATCAGGAACCGTCAGTAACTTCCTAACATAATCCTAATGATCTGAGGAAATAGGTCAAAGAACTCATGGAAAACAATCTCAGACGTGCTTATGCGAGTGGAGATGAACTTGCTCAACACACCACCGACCTCTCACCGTTCAACTCTAAGGTTTCCACAAAACCGATGCTTTATGATGTGCTTCTCCCCCTATGGATAGGTATGATGGCACCACCAATCCTTGGGACCATGTAGCCCATTTCATAACTTTGATGATCTCAAGGGACATGTCAAACAAGGCTATGTGCAAGCACTTTCCAAAGACTCTAAAAGGCAATGCATTGGCGTTGTTCAATTCACTTCCTCCATTCAATATTAAGAGTTTCTACCAAATTCGGTAGTAGTTCAAGACCCACTTCATGATCAGTAGAGAGGCCAAGAGGAAATTCACAGGTCTTGGCCTAAACCATTCTATTGCATTAGTAGCATTACTCATCGGGTTGTGACCGTCAGGGATGAAAATGTCCATCATTAAGAATCTCCTATCTACCATCCAAGAGGTTTATGCTCGTGCAGAAAAGTACATTACTACAGAGGATGCCAAGGCATTCGACAATTAACAAAATCGGCCAACTCGAAATGAGCATAGTCGATCACCCCGACAGTCCTCGCCTAAGAGGGCTTGACAAGGGCCTCCTCAGCAATGAAGGTTCATGAGTTACACTACTCTAAATGAGACACCAAGTTACGTTTTGTTTTAGAACTTGAACAAGCCCTATGTCAGACAGCCCCTCCGCTCCATAAAAGATGATTCGAAAAAGGACAAAACATGCTATTACCACTTCCATCGGGATTATAGCCATTTGACGAACGAGTATAGGAAACTGAAAGATAAGCTCAAGTTCTTCGTTTGAAGCAGTCGACTCCAAAGATTTATAAACACAAAGAGAGGTGAGAGAACAAGCAAGGCAAGTAGCCAGTTCCAGGGGATGCCCACGATCGGCCAGATAGGGTAATTCTCCAAATACAAAATAAATGTGATCTTTTAGATCGTTACCTTCCAACTCATATTCTTATAATATTGCACCAACACAACTGGAGTTATACACAATAGAATAAGACCAGGCAAACGGTAGCCCTAATCTTTTAGAAAACCGAGCAATCTAAGCCCACGTCCAAAGAAGTCCTTACTGCACATGCCGAGAAGCAGCCTAACAAGACAAGACTAATAATCAGTTTCAATGACAACGATCTGGTAGGAGTCGATCCAAACTGGCATGATTCTCTTGTTACCACAAAAATTAGACAACATGAAGTGAGGAGAATCTTTGTGGACTAGGGGGCTGGCTGTAACCTCTTCTATTGGAACTCCTTCCAGCAGATGAGCTTCACTCAACTACACCTACAGCCTCATACAGGACCAATCAAAGGACTCTCGAGTGAGTGGATATACCCTGAAGGCACCATTTCACTTCCCATCATCCTCAGGACTCCACCCAATCATGCAATAGCTGCAACAACGTTCAATGTGGTCAAGCTGCCCTCACTCTATAATGTTTTCCTGGATCGATCCGGCTTGAACACCTTGGAGGCACTGCCGAGTACGAAGCATATGAAGGTTAAGTTTAGGACCTCCACTAGCATTGGAATGTTGTTATATGATCTGGAATCCCCAGCGTACCCTCCTAAGTAACTCTAACCTTTCTTTATTATATTTACTTCTATAGAATTACTCGTCGAATGACTTATGGCTCCTAGTCTTACTACTTGTCCTACTGATTGCATTATGATTACCTCACTCGTAACAATTTGCATTATTAATTTCTTGCAATGAATCGATCACATCGAGCACATGCCACTAAGCATAATCTCTCGAATGAACTTGCCATCAATTAGGCATGTATATCCCTGATGGGTAGATATGCCCACTCTCTCGAACGAACGTGCCGTCAACTAGGGATATATCTCCTTGATGGGTAGGCATGGCCTACTCTCTTGAACGAACGTGCTATCAACTAGGGATGTATCTTCTCGGTGATAGACATTGCCCACTCTCTCGAACGAACGTGCCACCAACTAGGAATGCATCTCCCCGACAGGTAGGCACGACCTACTCTCTCGAATGAACGTGTTGTCAACCAGAGATGTATCTCCCCGACAGGTAGGCATAGCCCACTCTCATAAACGAACGTTCCATCGACCTAGAATGTATCTTCTTATGGTATCCTTTTCGAGACATACTACCGACATGAAGTCCTAAACTCTTAACTGATGAAACAATTGAACATTTTCATTAATTTTTTCAAGTCAGGAGCATAAAAAGGAAAAATAAGTCAAAAGAAGACAAAGGCCACGATCAAGAAGGGGTAGGAGTCAGAAAAGCATGCGGCTCCAGGTTGGTTTGGGAATCAACAACTATTACATTCTTATTCCTGCTTCCAAAGGAATCTCACCCATAGGAACAAGTACAAGCTTGGGTTTGGACACTTCAGAGTTAGCATTCTCATTATCCGAGGGCATAGCACCTGACAATTCTACTTGACTGATGATCTCCATGGTGTATTATAACTTCTCGATCCACCTGCACTGGGCAGACATATGCTGATCGATTGTCCTCGTAATGGTCTCACCCAACTTGACTATTCTCTGCTCAGTAACCTTTAGGGACCAATCACGTACCTCGACTAGTTTCTCTATGGCCTATAGCCGTACCTCATGCACCTTGACCTCTGCCTCTAGCTCCTCATATTTCTTGGAGGCCACGTCACTCCACTAGAGCGTTGTGTCTAGTTCAGTCTTCAGATGCTCCATCTCCTCATTTCAGGCATCAAGGTAGCTGCAGATGCTTTTTCCTCCTAGATCTCCCTCTCCTTCTACGAAAGTGCATCTTGCAACTGAGAAACTTCAACCCATTTGGTCGGCTTGGTGCTTTAGGTGAAACTCGACTAAGATAAGGGTCTGCATGAAATGAAAGAGGTCATACATGAGAGCCAAAAACACAAATTACCTTTTACTATAGTCATATGTAAGCCCTAAGGACATGATAGCCTCATCGCCCTGCTTGAGAGATAGCTTATTTAGCTCCAAATCAAAGCGAAGAAAATCTACTCATTTCGCTATCTTCCTTGCCTCGCTACCATTGACATAACTATAGCGATGGTCGCCTGTACTATTTATTATAGTCCCATTTCCCTCTGCTCCCTCTAACCATCGAAAGACAAAATAGGAATGAAAGAAGGAAGAGCAATCCTCTCGAACATCTTTTGTTTTCTCAGTACCAAAGGAATAGCCGAGGATGGTCCTATATCAGGCTTCGTTATTGGGTTGAGGTAAACACCTTCGAGTTCCTTGCCAGCTTGCCCCACTACTCCCTCTCTTCCCTCTTCAGGACCTTCCGGAATACAGCTCTTGACATCTTCCTCTCCTTTTTCCACTCCTTTATCTCCTTCTTCATCTCTCTCCTCGACCCCTTATCGTCTACTTCAATGCCTTCCTGGTACTCCACTTGAACTTGCACATCTGCTCAAACTTCAAACCCGTGGTCCTCAGTCTTGAAAGCCCTTGGTGCACTTGGGGAGCCCTATTCTCTATTCCCTCTTGTAACCTCACCCAATGAGTTCAACAGCTAAACTCTTCTCTTCTTCCGAGCCATACTCGGGGAGCCATGTTCTCCATTCCCTCTTATAACCTCACTCGATGAGTTTAACAGCTAAACTCTTTTCTTTTTTTGAGCCAATGACGAGATGAGAATGCATCGACACCCATGTCAAATGTACTATTTGCTTTCGTATCCTCTCTTTTTAACCCGAGCCTTAATTGCTTATCGGTGGTTATCTCCATAAGGTTTTCTTTCTTGGGAGAGGCGAGGAAGTCCATGAGCTTTTTTTCTTTCTTCTCTATTAGGAGATGTCTCTCAATCTTCCTATTTTCTCAAAACAACAAAGCCACTAATGCCAGAATTTTGTTATATAAAAGAGCCTCCACCCAAATACATCAGTCTTTGGCCTTACAAAATTGTCGATTGGACGAATGAATCTTAAATGATGAGACATTGGACCCTGGTAGTGTGAGCATCAAATTCTTGTTCAAAAATTTCACAAAGAAGTACTTATATATCCAACTCTTATTAATAGTCTCCTTGTATAAGAATTTCTATTTAGATTTTGCCCTAGTCTGCAAGTAGAACGACTCTTCTGTGGGGCCCCCATGAGTGCATCTCTTAAGGGAAACATAAAAGCCAAGATTTCGAAGTTGAAGCAGAGACGACAGAAACTCATCAATGATGTCATAGCCACCACCAAGCACCAAGTGCGAGGAATCAAAATCTTTAGAAAAATATTCTAACAGAGCAAAACCTGGGCAATAGGGTTGGTGTATGGTACCTTCAAGCTGTACTTGATGCATTGCTTGTATATCAAAACATGGCTCTTTGAAACCTTATTAGACCTATCATCATCAGTAGCTGACCAAAGGATGTAGTCGTCCCCCAATAACATGTCTTTTGAATGCCATGTAACTCGTCCTTCGTCTTGGTGCTCTTAATGTATCCAAGACCCCGATGAATGCGTAACGATAAACCTTTAGCCATTTCTAATGTGTTTCTTCTCCGAGTATTGCTTGCAAGTTTCAAAGAGCCTGACTCAAAGATTGCCTCTCTATGCAAAAAAATTAACTGTCAAAAGTGAACATGATAGTGTGTGAGCCAATGAAGTGTCATTCCTTATAAAGCATATTGGAGATGATTCACGACAACCAAAGTGGTACGTGGTGTATTTAATGTCCCATACTAATGTCCCTTCGAACATTTACTTATTTAATACTACTCTTGAAACCTTTCCTATAGAACGACATTAGGAGTAGGGGGCAAGCAATAGAGTACAGTCCAAGGGCCCATTAACATCAGGCTTGAAATCCCCTGAGCCCATAGTCTGATAGAAAAAATGCACTAGCAGGCATCGAAATGTGTCATCTATATAGGATAAATCTCCCAGACATGTAGGCATCTCTCACTCTCTTGGCACTCATCAACCTGACCTTTCTCGGTAGCGGGCTGATTGGCCCCATGATCTCCTTGGTGCTCAGTATTCAGTCAACCTATAGCAATATACATCTTCCCTTAAGACACAAAAGTGATACCTTATGATCAGGAAGGAAATCTTATTGATAAGAAAGGTAATTCCTTGACAGTCTGGACTTTCCTGACTAATAGGATTTTGAATCTCCTAGGAATCTTTCACCAAGAATCCCGTAATCTCGGGACACATCCATAAGGAAGCTAGGGTTTCGATGCCCCAACACACACAACTCATACAAGCAACCTATAAATATTCATCATGAGGTCATTAGGCAGGTACACTCTCTGAACTCACACTAAACACACAAAGGCATTACGAAACTTTCTTTCAGTATGATTCTTTTTTCAAAAATCGCTCTCTGACTTGAGCATCCAAGTATCCTATGCCAGAACATCCTTCGGCAAGTCTTTGGAGGTCCCATCTATCACCACCGTCTGACGGCCAGTCATCCCATTCGATATAGTAGAGTCATTATCTATAAAGTAATCCCACATCCAACAATTGCATATCTACTTTTCAAAATTGAAAACTCATCCCAATCTCATATGAATCTAGTTAAAGCTCTCCCAAATGAGCCATTTATCACTGGTTTGAATTTTTCCCTTAAGATTTTTGTCTGGTTTTAAATAAATAAATCAATGAATCAATAAATAAATAAATAAAGATTTTTTGTTGGCCTATAAAACATAACGTTGTACTTTATGTATTGCAACAGAGAAAATGAAATGAAAAATATTATTACTATTTTGTGTTTATGTTGGAGTTGGGTTTTGCCCCACAGACGATGGCTTTGCTGACTCAAATGGGATGATTGATCGTCTAACAATCTTGAATTTTAAGACTAGCAAAAAGCTTATAGAGGATGCTCTGACGGGGAGATTCTGATACTCAATCAGAGAATGGTTTTAAAAAAGAGAAACAAACTGAAAGAGAGTTTTGTTATGCCTTTGTGCGTTATATGTAAGTTTAAAAAATGTACCTAACCGATTAACTTAATGTTGTACATATAGTCCCCACCTATGAGTTTCGTATGCACTATGGGCATTGAAACCCAAGTTTCCTTATAAAAGTATCCCGAGATTACGGAGAACCTAGTGAGAGATTCCCAAAGATTTAAAATACTATTACTCAAGAAAATTCATATCACCAAAGATTCCTTTCCTTATTATTAGTAGTCAAAGGTTTCCTTCCCAATTATGGGATGTTGTCTTCGCAATTTAAGGGAAGTGAATATTTCTTTTAGCCAAATAGTGGCACCGAGCACTAAGGAGATTCGAGAGCCAATTAGGCAGCTATTGAGAAGAGTCTAGTTGGTACGTACTGAGAGGATGGGGCATGACTACTCGTCTAGAAAGTGTATTCCATATAATGACACGCTTCGGCACCTTTTAACGCATTCTGTCTTTTTGGGACTTGGGCTTAAGTTATGCATTAATGGGCTTTCAGACCATGCTTCATCACTTGCCCCTACTCCTTGTATCGTTTTAGAGAAAACGACATCAAGAGTAAGTTTAAAGATCATCACTTGAAAGGTTGCGGGGGTATTAATAGAGATAACCACCAAATAAATATCTCCTGAATAAATACTACATGGAAAGTTGGAGAGTTTTAATTCATCATTCATTATGCACTTCTTTCATTGGGATGTTTCAGTCGCCTATAGTCATAAAGATCACGTCTTCAAAATCATAAATAGAAACAGAGATTTTAATATCTTCTTGAAGTGATTTTGACTATTATAAAAATAACTTTTCGAGCTCCTCCTGTTAAGAGTCGGTACTTCCCAATGACAACTTGAATATGCATTTTGAACCACAAAACCTAGTGATCTAAAAGACTTTTATCGATACAATATCGTATCAAGAATAAGACTGTCGATATAAGGTCCCATTATGATGTTCAGAATCCCAACATTATGATGGAACCTGTCGAGGTTCCTTGAGGATGTTGGCTTTGGGTACAAAGAGTTCTTAGCTTGGATTGGAGAGATTTTTGTTCATGGAGGAAGCTCTCTTCTCAAGGTCAGACTCATCATCCAGCCTAGTGTGCAACAGGTGATTGAGAATTCTTCTTCAACCTTTTTTAGGCTGGGTGACAAAAGGAGTTGGGAGATAAGAGGAGGCTAGATGATAAAGAATATATAAAACTTGATGCATCTTTTCTGTCTCTTTTGGGCCATCTCTTACGTTTTCAAATTCCTTTCCAGCTTCTCTTATAAAATTTTTGTAATTTTTCTTCTAATTGAATGATGTCTCTTTTGCCTTGTGTGGAATTTTGTACTTCTTGTTTCGTTTGTGTTTACTCTTTCTTTTAATAATATCGATAAATAAACTTTTTACCTTTCTTTCTTGAAAATTATACCGCCTGTCTATCCTCTACCTACAATGTAAAACATAATAATACTTATCGACATATTTGAATTATTCAACTGGCATTTTCACTAGTACACTTAAGTGTCTGTTAACTTTTTTTAAGATTTTAATCGAAAGTATAGGCCATGTCTACTAATTGGTCAATTACGTCCCTTATTATCGACACGCTACGTTCGGTAGGACATCGAATCATGAGAGTTCAAATAATAGGATAGACTGTGTCTACCCGTCAGGGAGATATATCCCTTATTGATGACACACTATTTTCGGTAGGACATTTGATTATAAGAGTTCAAGCAATAAAATGGACCGTGTTTACCCATCGGGGAAGTACATCCCTTATCGACAACATACTTAAATAAATAAGAATAAAATGAGAGATCAATTGGTAGATGGGATAATATAATAAGGTTGAGGACCATTGAGGTCTTGCCTGATTGTTTGACTAAATACGGAGTAGAGCGTGTTCCCTCAAGAGCTTGAAAATCATTAATGATAGTAGATGTACAGGTTTTCAGAGTTTCAAGTTCTGGGCACGATCAAGACATCTAGGCGATTGAGATGATATGTTCTTAGGCGAACTTCTGAGTATATCCAATAAGGCCCTTCCTAATTGGGTGCTAGTTTCCCCGGTAGAAGTTGACCGGTGGTTTCTACCTTCCTAAACACTAAACACTGGCATGAACGTTCTAGTCCTGACCCGCCTGTTGTGGTATCGTGCCATCTGCTATTGATAACGTCCATTCAAATAGATATGATCTCTCATAGGTCAGGGAGCAAATCTAACTATTTGCTTAATGTTAGTTAATTTCGCTCGCGCTCATACCGATTTACTCGAAGTGAATGGATGCTAATTTCCACTAGTATCACTGCTTTACAGCCATAAGTTAGGCTAAATAACGTTTCTCCTATTGCCTTTCGAGTGTTGTTTTGTAGGCCCACAGGATGCTGTAAAGCTCTTCCACCCAACAGCTTTTGACTTCATCCAACATAGCCTTTAGTCCTTGCAAAATTGTTCAGTATGTTATTTCAGCGAGGGTATTAGTCTGCGAGTATGCGATAGAGGTGAAATGATATTGGATTTCCAATTTGTTGCAGAAGTCTTGAAAACTTTTGTTGTCTAACTGTTTGTCATTGTTAGTAATCAAAACATGAGGCACACCGAATATGGTAATGATGGATGTCCACACAAAATTCTGCATCTTGCCGGTAGTGATCTGGGCTAACGGTTTGGCATCTACCTACTTGGTGAAATAATCAATGGCCATGACTAAGAGCTTTTGCTATCTGATAATTTGTGAGAATGGCCCGAGGATGTCCATCCCCTATTGTCCGAACATCCACGGGCTTGTTATCGGGTTGAGCTTGGTAGAGGGCTAGTAGGGTATCGATGAGAAGTGTTGACACTTATTGTCATGCCCCCACCCGTAGGTCTGAGCACGTGACAACTGCCGCGTGATCTAGAAATATGTGCTATCTCCAACACGTATCCTAAGATCCCACAAGGCTATAATAATAATATCACTTCCAAGTTAAGGAAATTTAACTCATAAATTATTTTCAATCCAACCACATAATAGGCAAGAAATGTTTAATAAGTTCAAAATATAACTTTCAAGATATATAGGTTTCACTTTAGTAAAACATTAATAAAATATAATACAAAAAGAGTCTCAAAATATAAGTATCAGAACATAAGTTTTTAATTTTTGAAAATGCCCTCTGATGTATCCGTCTACATTGCTAAAAAAATATCCACAACTAGATGGACCTGTACCACAGTCGGCCCTGGACAGCTTTTCTCTTTGACTGAATCTAGCTACCAACGAGATAACCTTGTCTCTACACTTCCTATGAAAAGAGATAAGAGGAGGGGTGAGTATAGGAATACTCCGGGAGTGGAGTGCAATGGTATAGCCGTATAAGTGAGTGAGGAGTGAATGTGAAAGTGTCAAACAATAATCTCAAAACATATTTATGTTTCAATAAAACATTAAGTAGTCATTTAAACATTTACAATAGGAACTATCATATTCTAGAACATAAAAGAACATTTAATATACACTTTTCCAGATCTAAAGGGTTTACCTCAAAATCTTTCCATCAAAGGCTTGGCCCAAATCGATGGTAGAACTACCAAGGGGTTTTCATTATCATCAGTCATAGAACATCAACCCCAACCTTGGCGTTATTTCGCGGCCCATTCGAAGGTGCAACCGAATAGCCCCAAAATGGATAGAAGAGGTGTCTCCCAATCCAACCACCTCCCTATCTACCAACAACAACAATGCCCTCGCCACGTTGCCTCGTCCGGCCATATCGTGTAGGGAATGACTATAGCCATTTGGGAGTTCAGGCTTATACCCCAAGCCAATACATGCACCATGGGGTTTCAATCTCAAACCCTAAAACCAATACATAAACCATTTACAAATATCATATCATATGCTATATAAATCATCAAGTTTTATAGCTTATAAATCCAGCAAACATCATTCGTAGGAAATATTTAACATCTCTCAAAATATATTTGCAATCGTATAAATCTCATAGCTCAAATAAAATAGTTTCATGGACACTCCACATTCACAAAACATTTCATAAAATCAAATTAAGAAAATCATTTAAGAAAATCATAAAAAATATTTTCTCAATCACAAACACAACAAATGATCCGCTCACTATTTTTTTTAAGGGTGGGTAGTCATTCCCAGATCCATCCATGATAAATGGGCTGTCTTCGATTAGCTCAGACCAGTTCCTTGATTGTGTCTCCAAGAGATCCGTACAGTTTGGGTTGCACTATAACCCTTGATTTCCTTCTTTGTGACAACTCTAGATCCATAAATTTTTCTTCAAATTTCAAGACTAAAATCTAATTTTGGAGAGTTGGATGAGTAGTTCAGAGTTTTTGATCTAAAGTTGCGGTGGTGGATTGATTGGGTTTGGAAGGAGAGAAAAATAGTCCAGAGAGAGAAAAGTGAGAATTTGAGTTTCATAAGTTTTGGAATCTTAACTATTCTTTTATCATCAATCCTTTTTTTTTTTTTTATATTTGCCTGGTGACCCTTATTTACTTTCTATTTGCACAAAATACCTAATTGAGACAAGGATGTTTGCCGATAAGCAAGGAAGGTTAAAATGAGAAATACTATATATAGAAAATAAATTAAAAATATTAAGAAAATTTTGGAGTATTTCAAAATATGAAATATAATAAAAATTTAACATGATGCAATTGAAGGGTCTGGATGGTTTGATGGCATAAATCTTTTTTGATGACTCTAAGGACTTGGGTTTAATTCTCAACCATGACAAGCAACGAGTGGATTTTGGCAAATTTGTCAAGGCATGAGCAATTGTGTAGGTGAAGACGTGAAGACCAAAAGGCAAAGGCACATGTTCAAACTGTGATCTTAAATTGAATACTCAATCACCGAATAGGTATGTGATGACCGAACAGGGCAAGGCAAAGTGACCAAGACAAGGTGACCGAGCAAGAAAATGAAAATAGGGAACAAGCACTGAACCGGTGAATGGAAATACATTCTACCGACAGCCAAGAACATTATTGATGGATGGTGAAAATGAAATTCACAGTCTCGTATGGTACACATTACCGATCATGGATTCACTTACTGATTAGTAGCAAAATAATCAATAAAAATTTCATGGGTATATCATAATAAAAATGAGGATTCAAAATTAGATGCCATCAGAAAATGAGGTAGTCGGAAAAATGTACCGACAGGGTGAGGTAGTAGCGTTAAATAATATGAGTGGAATGCACTACACCGAATAGTATATGAAAATTGGATAAACCGATGGGTATATAAAAATTATAAAATAATAAGTTTACTAAAAGATCACAACTTCTTTCATTTATCAACAGTCTATAGACCTCATAATACACCAATAGGATTATCACTTGCAAAACAACAAGAGGTCACCACCAACTACTGACTAAGAAAATAAAATTTGAAAAATTGATTACCGATTGCTAAACCCTTACCAAACAATTTAAGTCTCATAGAAGAATCAATTCCTATCAAGTATCGAATAGTTAAATCCTACTGAATATTGAACACCAAGTATTCAAGCAACCGATGATTCTAGTGATCAGAACTCTAATGATCAGAAATCTTAAAAATTAAAAATCTATCGACTATGTGTTTAAAGGACTCTTGATCATTCTAAATAGCAAAATTCAAATTTTTGTTCCAACCAATTATTATCTCACATTTTCACAAATATAAAAATTTTAAATAGCCTTTTTTTCGGGTAAACATTACAATCCGGACTTATCCGGTATTACACTTGTCGCATCTTTTAACGTAACCATCCACATCGGTCATCATAGTAGGCTAACAATACCCTAGTCCGAGAGCTTTGTTCACCAAATTCTGGGTACCTAGGTGACTACCACATATTCCCTCATAGATTTCTTTGAGCACGTAATTCCCTTCCTCGGGCGTCAAGCATTTTAGGTACGGGTGGGTATAGGACTTCTTGTAGAGATTCTCATTGATAATGGCATAGTGGGCGGCCTTACTCTTCAACTTAGCAGCTTCGAAGAGTGGCTCAATAATTGCTCATGCTTCAAATAGGCCTCTATGGGATCTTTCCAACTTGGTGAATTGTTCGTTGATAAGATTTGCTCGGGCTCTTCAATGCTCTGGTCTGACAGGCACTCTATGTAAACTGATCAGCTAGTTGCCACCGAGTCAGAGCCGGCTAGTTTTGAGAGAGTGTTGGCTCGTGCGTTTTCTGATCGAGGGATCTGCTATATGTCCACCTTGTCGAATTTGTCCACCAACTCTCATAACTTGGTTAGATACTTTGCCATTGTCGGTTCTTTAGTTTCGCAGATCCCTTTAATCTGCTTGACGACCAACTGATTGTCAGCAAAGACCTATATGTTTTGGGCCCCCAGTGATGCCGCGATTCATAATCCAGTTAAAAGGGCCTCATATTCGGCCTGATTATTTGTTGTCGAAAGTCAAAATGAATGGTGTATTTAGTTTTGAAATTATTCGGTCCCATAAAGATAAGTCCAGCTTTGCTTCATAAAAAGTTTGATGACCCATCTACATGAAAAGTCCATTCTGGTAATGAGTATTCTTCTCAATGATCAGTAAGGGTTTGTTTAGTGAGTGGTGGGAGTGTACATTTGAGGATGAAGTCGGCGAGTGTTTGGCCTTTAATTGCTGGTCTCAGTTGGTATTCAGTGTCAAATTCGTCTAACTCGATACTCCACTTAACGAGCTAACCTGAGGTGTCTCTCTTCTATAGAATCTGCTTCAAAGGTTGATTGGTCAATACTATAATGATATAAGTTTGGAAGTAGGGTCAGAGGCATCTGGCAGTTATGACTAGGGCAAAGATTATCTTCCCGATAGGTTGGTAATTAACTTCAGACTCTTGAAGTATGTGGCTAACGTAGTACACCGACTTTTGCATAGTGGATTCCTACCTGATAAGGACAGAGTAAAGTGCTCGGTCAGAAATAGAGAGATAAAGATAAAGTTTCTCACAAGGAATAGGTTGGGAAATGAGCAGGGACAATGCGAGATACTCCTTGAGCCGCTCGAATGCTATTTGGCACTCCTTCATCCATACGAACTCTAGAGATTTCTTCAAAATATCGTAAAAGGTTTATACTTTTCTCCCACTTTCGACATAAACCAGTTTAGAGCCTTGTTCCTCCTCATGAGGCATTGAATTTCCTTCATTATCCTCAATGGTGCCATGTCCAATATGGGTTGTATATTCTCCGGATTTGCTTCGATCCCCCAGTTAGTAATTAGGAAGTCTAGGAATTTTCCAAAAGTGATTCCAAAGATGCACTTTGTTGGGTTCAGCCTCATATTATAATGTACCAACATTTGAAATGTTTCTTCCAAATCTATCACATGATCTTCAGTGTTGGCACTTTTGACGAGCATATCAACGACATAGACCTCCACATTCCTGCCGAGTTGTTCACTAAAGACCTTGTTGACTAATTGTTAAAAGGTTGCTTTGGCATTTTTTAGGCCGAATAGCATAAGTTTGTAGCAATAAGTACCAAATTCTATGATGAAACTGGTTTTTTCTACATCCTTGGGGGCCATATATATCTAATTATAGCCGGAGTACGTATCCATAAAACTTAAGAGTTGGTGACCTGAGTAATTGTCTACCAATTTGTTGATATTGGAAAGTGGATAGTTGTCCTTCGAATACGCCTTGTTGAGGTTAGTGAAGTCTACACATATCCTTTATTTGCCGTTAGCCTTTTTTATCATAACTACATCGGCCAACCACTCCAGGTGGTCTACTTCTCGAATTAACCCCGTTGCTAGAAGCTTCTGGACTTCCTCTTGTATTATGCTGACTTCCAGTGCGAATACCCTTTTCATTTGCTTGATAGGTTTACGACTGACGTCTATAGTTAATTTGTGAATTATGATCGATGGGTGAATACCTGGCATGTTTTTTGGGGACCATACAAAAACTTTAGAATAATATCAAAGACAATCGACAATTGTGTTTTGGAGGGGAGTTGGTAGGTGGGCACCAACTTGAACTATCTGACCTAGTACATCTGTGATGGAAACTTTGATTACTTTCTCCCTAGTCTGAGGCTTGGATTGACGCTCGGCATCATCTCTAAGCTCTAGCATATCTATTAAGAAAACTTCTTTCTCTCTTCTGACGGTGGGGACCATCAACAGGTCGATGTTGCTATGAGGTGTTGCGACTCCTAAGGGTGTCTTGAATTTGATTTTCATATGTCTTGTACTCGGTAGTGCTTCAAGACCGTCCAAACTAGGATGACCTAGGATGGTATTATAGGGGGACTAGAATTTCACCACATGAAAAGTGATTTTGGTAGTAGCATGGAGAGGAGACGTTCCTAAAGTTACGACAAGCAAGATGGTACCTTTTGGATGTAGGCACTCGTCGGCAAGTCCGTTTATGGGTCCGTCAGAGGGTTGAAGATGAGATGGACCCATTCATTGGAAGGCATCCCAAAAGAAGAGATCTCGATCTGCTCGTTGATAAATGAAAGTCCTTTGGACGAGGTAGGACCCTATTCCTATAGTGATGATCAGCGTGGTGTTAACACCTCTTAAATTATCATCATCAAAACCAATGGTAGGCCTCTTTCTCTTGGCTGATGCCATGATTGTAAAAAGAAAGGGATAGTGATAAGAACTCGAAAAATCAGCCTATTTTAACATATTGCGCCATTCTGTTTGAGGTGCATTTTGCTCTACAGATGATGGCTCTGCTGACTTGAATGGGATGACTGACCGTATGACAATCTTGATTATTAAAAGCTACAAAAAGCCATCGGACACGCTTAAGTCAGAGAGCGGTTTTCAAAAAGAGAAACAAATTGAAAGTGATTTCCATTATGCCCTTGTGTGCTATGTGTAAATTTGGAGAGCGTACCTAACTAATTAGCTTAATGATATATATATAGTCCCCACCTGTGAGTTTTGTATACACTCAGGGCATTAAAATCTTACTTTCCTTATAAAAGTATCCCGAGAGTACGAGGATTCTAGTGAGAGATTTTCAAAAATTTAAAATACTACTACTTAAGGTAATTCAAATCACCAAAGATTGCTTTCTTTATTGACAGTAGTTAAAGGTTTTCTTCCCGATTACAAGAGATTGTCTCCGTAATTTAAGGGGAAATGAACATTGCCTATAGCAAAATAGTGACACCGAGCATCGAGAAGATTCGAGAGCCAATCAGGCAGTCACCGAGAAGAATCTAGTCTGTACATACTAAGAGGATAGGCCGTGCTTACCGGTCTGGGAGCCGTATCCTATATAAATGACATGCTTCGATGCATTTTAAGATATTCTGTCCGTTCAGGCCTTGGGTACATGTCTTCAATTAATAGGTTTTTAGACCACACTCCATTACATCATATTAATTCTCAAAATAAATTTATATTCCATTTCCTAAAATACAACAAATAATTTCCTTAGAATAATATTTGCAACTTTTTGAAATGATCCGATTAATTTTCAAAAATGGTTTTACTTGAGGAAAAAACCTAATAATATATACATATAAATATATATTAATATTTTGAGTAAGTGGGCGTGTGTTGCAAGATTATGAATAGTCATATAATGAAAATCTTTATTGATATTTGTGAAAATTGTCTTGTTAACACAAATAGAATAAAGAAAACTATACAGCCAATAGTGTGAACAGGAGAAATGGTTTCTGACCCAAAAGGAATTGTTTGGTTGGGGTTGGATTCCAAAAATAGGGAGTTCGTTCAAAGGTGGAAAGAACAACGCAGCAAAAGCATAGTTGGGCCAGATGGAGAGGAGAGGAGAGGAGAGAATTAAGAGGAAGGGCGCAAGGTCCGGAGAAGGAACAAAGAATGAGACACGAGTTGTTTCCGGAAATCGAGTGGTTGGTTTTACGAAACCTCAAAAAACCTGTGTATAAAAGGTGGTGGGTGTAAAATGGGACGAAGAAGTAGAAGAAGACCAAAGTTCTTCTCCTACAAAGAAATAAAAAGGAGGGCACAGGGAAAGGAAAAACGAGAAAAGGGGGAAGAGAGATGGGTCGGGTGATGCTGTCGTTGTTATTGTGCCTGACACTCGGGGCTATGGTGGTCCGGGCAGAAGACCCATACATTTTCTTTTCGTGGAACGTTACCTACGGCACCATCTCTCCACTGGGTGTCCCCCAAAGGGGCATTCTGATCAATGGCCAATTCCCAGGACCTAACATCAACTCCACCACCAACAACAACGTCATTGTCAATGTCTTCAACAACCTTGATGAGCCGTTCCTTTTAACCTGGTATTGTAACTATAGAATTATTTATATTCATTTCATCCGTATCATATCTATTTATCACCGTCCTTGGATCTGAATTTTCATTTTTTTTATGGTTTTGATTTGATGGATGATGATAATTAGGAGCGGCGTCCAGCACAGGAAGAACTCTTGGCAAGATGGAACGCTGGGAGCCACCTGCCCCATTCCCCCAGGTAAGAACCACACCTACCACTTCCAAGTGAAGGATCAAATCGGCAGCTATGCCTATTTCCCCACAACTGCCTTCCACAAGGCCTCTGGTGGCTTCGGAGGCCTCCGCGTCAACAGCCGCAACCTCATCCCAGTCCCATTTGACCAGCCCGAGGACGACTTCACCGTCCTCGTTGGTGACTGGTTCAACAAGGGCGACGCTGGCTTGAAGAAGCAGCTCGACAGCGGCCGCACTCTTAGCAGGCCTGACGGCGTCATCATCAACGGCAAAGGAGGCAAGCCAGCAAGCCCACTCCCACTCTTCACCATGAAGGCCGGCAAGACCTACAGGTACAGAATCTGCAACACGGGTATCAAGACCTCCATCAACTTCAGGATCCAAGGCCATAACATGAAATTGGTCGAGATTGAGGGATCCCACACCGTCCAAAACACATATGAGTCCCTCGACGTCCACGTGGGTCAGTGCTACTCCGTCCTCGTGACGGCCGATCAGACCCCTAAGGACTACTACATGGTGGCTTCCTCGAGGTTTTTGAAGACCGAGTTCACAACCACAGCCATCATCGGCTACGAGGGGAGCAAGGCCGCAGCCTCCCCTGAGCTCCCACCTGCTCCAACTAGCATTGCCTGGTCCCTCAACCAGTTCCGCACCTTCCGCTGGAACCTCACCGCCAGTGCTGCCAGGCCCAATCCTCAGGGTTCCTACCACTACGGCTCTATCAACATCACCCGCACCATCAAGCTCTCCAGCTCTACCGTCAAGGTCGACGGCAAGCTCCGCTATGCTCTTAACGGAGTCTCCCACATCAACAGCGAGACCCCTTTGAAGTTGGCCGAGTACTTTGGCGCCCCTGAAAAGGTCTTCAACTACAGCACGGTCAAGGATGAGCCACCAATGGGCGCAGCAACAGTCCAGGTGACACCTAGCGTCATCAACGCCACCTTCCGCGACTTTGTCGAGATCATCTTTGAGAACGACGAGAAAAGCATCCAAACATATCATTTGGATGGATACTCCTTCTTCCCGGTTGCGTACGTACCAGCTACTTTTAATTTAATTACTAATTTTAGATTCAAGAAAATTACTCCCCTCCCCTCCAAACAAATCTATAATCTAACAGAATCCTTTGCATTACTGCAGCATTGAGACAGGCAAATGGACCCCAGAGAAGAGAAAGAACTACAACCTTCTCGATGCCGTCAGCAGAAACACCATCCAGGTGTACCCCAAATCCTGGGCCGCCATCTTGTTGACATTTGACAACGCTGGAATGTGGAACATCAGGTCCGAGAACTGGGAAAGGAACTACCTAGGACAACAGCTATACGTTAGCGTTCTCTCCCCTGCACGTTCCCTCAGGGATGAGTACAACCTCCCCGACAACTCTCTGCTCTGTGGCATCGTCGAGGACATGCCCAAGCCTCCCCCTTACGTAATCTAAATTTGATATCTTTTCCACCACATAAAATGGAATGTACTCTCTTCCGGCGATAACCCATATTATTTATGGACTTTGAAGCATAGAATAGTTATCCAGGAGAACGTGTGGTTGTTGTCAAGAGCAAATCTTTGTCATATGCATGTCTTTCCAAGAAATGTATTACATTTGGTATACGTGGGAGCCGAGCTTTCGTACTTCCTTACCAGTACCATTTTTTTTTTTTTGGTCTCCTTTTTCAAAGGTGTTTAGTATTCAAAGGTGTTTACTAATCGTACTCTTATTCGTACTTTGGGGTAAATGTTAACTTAGTATGGATGGGAAAATGAAGGGAAAGGAAAATTTTAAAATAAATGTATGAGAAAATTTTAACTAAAATTATTTTTTATAGATAGAAAATTCAAAAAGATCACTAGATTTATAAATAGAAAATTTAAAATAATTTATTTTAAGAGAAAAAACTACATAGTTCTGGAGAGAGAGAAAGAATTTAATATTTTTCTAAAGATAGAAAATTAATGTTGTTGGAAGTGATTTTTGACCTCCGCAGATGATTCTGTTAGAGGTAATTTTTAACCTTCACATATCATTGTTATTTCAACTCGAACGGGGAACTGGTATTGAGATGTTTGTCGGATCTTCTTGGATGAAAAATCTATAAAAATCCCACCAAAACTGACTCGTTAGGGGGACTCTGATGCTCAAGTCAGATAGAGTAATATTAGTAAAACTAAGAAGAGTCGATGACATGGTCTTGTGTTATATGTATAGAATTCGCCCCTATATGTATTATGTGTAGAAAGCCATGAACATGGCCCTATGTGCTATATATATATGCAGAGAGAGATTGTAGATGTATTATGTGGCTATAATTTAGTATGAAGCTGTGCCGGTCCATAGAATCGAGCATGGAATCGTATCTCTAATAGTATAGAATTGAGCATGAAACTGTATCTCTGATGGTGTGTAATTGAGTTGCCTCTTTCTTTGTGATATGTGTAGAGAGAGAGAATATTTGGGTTCCCTTGTGGGTATGTAGACGGATCTTGATGAGTTATCTTTGCTCTATATATATAGCTTTCTAAGGGATATAAAAAACTCTACTTACCTTTTGTATAAGGTCTTCCGAAATAGTAAAAATTGTGATAAAAAACTTTTAGAAGATTTAAAATCCCTCAAGATTAAGGAAGATTTAAAGTTTAAGAAATGTTTCCTTCTTTATTGAAAGCACAAGAGAATTAGAATTCTATTGGGTTAAGAAAGGTCTGAACTTATTAGAGATCTCCTTTCTTATCGAATGATTATAACAGAATTGGAATCTTACGGGAATAGAAACGTTTCTGCTTTTAAAATGGGCACCATCATTTGCCCTCCACTCTTAATAGTATTCTTAAAAAATGGTATTAAGATTAGAGTGAACGGGAGAATCGGAAGAGACACGAAGGTGGAGCATTAAATGCTAAATGTGCCGGTGATGGATTATGAGAATTGCTTGAGAAGAATCTTGATTTTAAAATTTGTGAAATTTGTGGAGCGACTGAGAGGTTGAGAGATCAAGAAGTTGGGAGACTGAGAGTTCAAGTCTCGACCGGGAGGTCAAGAGACTGAAAGGTCGAGAGATCGAGAGGTCGAGAGATTAAGAGATCGAGAGGTCGGGTAACTAAGAGCTTAGGAGACCGAGAGGTTAAGAGACAAAAAATAGAGAGATCGAGAGGATGGGTAACCGAGGGGTCGAGAGACCGAGAGGTCAGGTAACCAAAAAGTTGCTCCATTAGCTTTGTGAAGGGTATTGAATCCCAACTTAAATCTATTACGTAATGGAAATTATTTCCATAGTAACAGAGAGTGTTATGCCTTGACACTCAAATCAGACATACAACAACCACCACGTCACCTCAAAATACAGGCAAGCCTTACCTGTACATAAGGATAGCGTAAGGCATATCAATTTCCAAAATAACTCAACAAAAGCTAAAGGACCAACTCGGTCCATCTATGTCTTAAAAGGCATCCATGAGGTCAATCCGACCGTTCTAAACCCAATAAATTTCCACAAGTTCAAAGAAAATCCAACGAAAGAAAACAAAAACATTCAGCTACCAATTTAAATTTTGTAGTCCAAAAGGGTTGACAAAATGGAGTTGTAAATATAATTCCAATATATATATTTACACCTTCCTTATGGGTCTAACTAATTTTCACAAAATCTCAACTCAAGTAAGATTAAGCACCAGAAGTAGGATGCTCCACAAAAACTAACTCGGATTCAGTAAAATCCTTTACTAGGATCAACTAGATCTCCAAACTTAAACTTCTTGTAAAAAATAAAAGAAAGAAATGTGAGTATAAAAATACTCATGAAGTAGAGCATAATGGCATGGTTGTGACAGTAAATCAGTGGTGATTGTGGAAATATCAAAATCATAATCCCAAATAATTCATCAATTGTATTTAGTTTCATATAATCTAGATAATAATTAAAAAAAAATAGATACATCCATAAGTTTATATTTTTAAAGATCATGGGATCTCCCTAATGAAAATACTTAGACCCAAACTTTGGCTGAACCTAAGTGGAAGCCCACCAAGGGGTTTTCAATCCGTTCTTTATATAGCACTACTTCCCTCTTCCTTCACGTTGACTCGCGCCTCACCGATGATACAACTGAATAGTACAACGTGGGTGCAAGAGACTGCATATACCTCCTTTGCTAATAAACCCTAACTACGTCACCCCGTCGGGTCGTCTATGGAGTGAATAACTATAGTCATTTACTTTACATACATCATCTTTTCACAAATATTCTAATATCATTCCATGTGCCATAATTTCAACAAATATGTTACCAAATCATATCAAAATATTCATGAATATAATTTTCAACAAAATATAGCACAAATTCATTCATAAACACATAAGATGCATATATATTACAAACTCCCATTTTGGAATATTCCATCATCACAAATATTTATAAAAAAAATCATTTAAATATCATTTATAAAAGAATTTAGAAAACATTTTTCTCATTTAAAAGAACAACAGTCCATCAACTCACTTTTTGAGAGGGTAATCACTTTTAATCTACAACCAATTCAAAATCTAGTCTCACTTTAACTTCCAGATATCTTGACCTATGGCATTCAATAACAATTCAACTTATAACCACTTTCCAAAACAACTCTTAAATTTCTACCCCTTTCATTCCACAAATGTAATTGAGATTCTATAAATATGCATATGCGACATATCTTATTGTTATTAGGATCAAAATATGCGCAACTTAAATTATACAAAAGCAAGCTGCATAACATAAATATGCATCCAAAGCATACTAAAATATCAGCATATTTATCACATTAAATGAAAATTCTCTGATTATATATTCAATTTAGATATCATGTGGATCTTTCAAACTTTCATTTTCCTATTTGAACAAAAGTAAACCCTATATTCTACTTTAAAAGTATATTTTCTCACTCAAATTCAACAAATAAAATATAGCTGTCAGTTTTTTTTTTATTATTATTATAGATCTATGATACAAAATCATAAGAATCAAAAATTAAGAAATGAATTTCAACCCAAACACCATGTTTTCTAATCTACGAAAATTTCTACAAGAATATGAAAAAGAAGCAGAGAAAGAAAACTTAGGATTCAAGGAAACAAATTCTGGTGAAAAGAGAATGTAATTTGTTTGTGCGTTTCAGGCTACAGACAAATTTATGATGACTGATTATATTGAGTGAAATAGATAATATCAAAGGCGTACCTGATTCTAATTCATCGCATGAAACCCTAGACCTCCCTCAATCTGTAAACCCTAAAAAGAAGAGAGAGAGAGAGAGAGAGAGATTAGTAAAACAAGGAACACGAGTTTGAAATTGGGTCTCTGTAATGTTCGAAATTGATGTTTAAAGTTTAGGAAGATTGAAGGGTTAAAAAATGCGAGATTTATCTGTTGATTGAAGGGTTCTTCTTCTTACCATCGGTAACTATAACGAATAATGTTGATGTTCGAATTTTCTTGAAGACACTCAAATTTGAAGACTTATATTCATTTCTCGAAGCATTAAACCTGATTTCATGAGAGATTGAGAGAGAGTGAGAGAAAGAGAGAGAGAAGGGTGAGAGGAAGAGTGGATAAGTGAGTGAGTGAGGGCGAAAATGAGGGAGAGATAGAAGAGAGGGTAGTAAGGTCGAGAGAGTAAGTGAGGGGGGAGAGGAGAGAGAATAAGTGGGGAGAAAATAAGTGGGGTTGACTTTTCTTCTCCTCCCTCTTTTTTTTTTTTTTATATATCTTTGGTATTATAATACTTAACCCCTTAAAAAGAAATTTCATTTTCAAAATTTAAAAGAAAATTTATATGTAAAAAAGGTGGAGGTGTTGTTTTCGTATTGATTTTTCAATCTCCCAAGTTTCTCTTCCACCTAGTTACTTCTTCATAACACTTGACCATGGGGATTTGTTTACTCCTCAATTGCTTGAGTTGTCGATCAAAGATCTTCACTGGTTGTACTTTTAAACTCAAGTCTTGATTCAACTCTATTAGAGGAACTTCCAGTAAATGTTGTAAGGGATCCGATAAGTATTTCCTCAACATTGAAACGTGAAAAATATCGTGGATTCTTTATAACTCCAGCGATAGTTTAAGTCGGTAGGCCATCTTTTCGATTCTTTCAGTGATCTTGAAGGGATCGATATAACAAGGTTTCAATTTTTCTTATTTTTGGAATCGGATTATGCCCTTCCAAAGAGATATCTTTAAAAATACCATATCTACTAATTTGAATTCCAAGGGCCTTCTTCTCTTGTCGACGTAACTCTTTTGTCGATCTTGAGTTGTCTTCATTCCTTGTCGGATCACTCTCACCTTTTCCTTGGTGGTCTCAATCAATTTTAAGCTTTCAATTTTTCAGTCACCAACCTCATTCCAACATAACGGTATCTAGTACTTCCTCCATAGAGAGTTTCGTAGGGTGACATCCCAATACTAACTGATAACTATCGTTGTAGGCAAATTCAATTAATGAGAGATGTCGATCCCAACTATCTTGGAAATCTATAACACATGCTCTAAGTATATCTTCTAAGGTCTGAATAGTGCACTCGGGCTGTCCATCCGTCTAAGGATGAAAGGCGGTACTAAATTTTATCTTAGTCCCCAAAATAGCTTGCAACTTAGGCCAAAATTAGGAAGTAAACTGAGAATCACGTGCCGATACAATGGACACCGGGACACCGTAAAGCCTCATAATCTCCACTATGTACATCTTGGCTAACCTCTCTAAAGAGTAAGTATTCTAAATTAGCAAGAAATGTGCTGACTTGGTAAGCTAATTAACTATCACCCATATAGCATCGTGTCAGCTTTGTGTACGTGGCAATCCCACTACAAAATCTATGGTGATGTTCTCCCATTTCCACTCAGGTATCGGCAGTGATTGTAAGGTCTCAACCAGCTTCTGATATTCAGCCTTAGTTTGTCGTACACAAGGCACCTAACCACAAACTCGACTACCTCCCACTTTGACGCCAACTACCAATAAGTTTTCTTGATGGTTCGGTGTATCTTGGTACTCTCGGGATGCATCACACAAGCCGAGAAGTATGTCTCTTCAAGTATAGCCCTCTAAATCTCATCATTCTTGGGAACACAAATCCGTTTTCCATATACTACCATGTTTTCCTCCCAGATATGAAACTCATCACCTTCACCCTTGTGAACCTTCTCCACTATGCCCTTTATCTCCTCATCGGTTGCTTGGAGCTCTCTAACACGGTATACTAATATTGATCATACTTCAAATTTGGCCAAAAGTGTACCGTGCTTATCATTGGTCAACTCAACTCCAAGTGTACTGAGTCCTACCAAGTATGAGAGATAGGGACTCTCATAAGATGTCGAAGAAGAAGACTTGCGGCTTAAGGTATCCACAACTACATTTGTTTTGCCCGGGTGATAGTCAATCATCAAATCATAGTCTTTAATCAGTTCTAACTACCTCTGACACCTCAAGTTGATTTCTTTCTGCGTGAACAAATATTTAAAACTTTTATGGTCGGTGAAGATCTTGCATATGGCCCCATATAAGTAATTCTACTAAATCTTTAAGGTAAAGACAATGGCAGCAAGCTCTAAGCCATAGGTAGGGTAGTTCACCTCGTGTTTCTTTAGCTGATGAGAGACATAAGCAATCACTCTATTATCTTACATCAACACATAACCTAACCCTTACTTGCTAGCATCACTATATACCACATAATCACTGCCGCTACTAGTAGGGAGAGTAAGGATAGGAGCGGATGTCAACTTTCACTTAAACTCTTGGAAACTAAACTCGAACCTTTCATCTCATTTGAACTTGATTCCCTTCTGAGTCAAATTAGATATTGGAGCCACTATTTTCGAGAATCCCTCTACAAATCTCTGATAAAAACCTGCTAATATGAGGAAACTTCTTACCTTGGTGACATTCTTAGGTTCACCCACTTCAGAATTGCCTATACTTTCCATGGGTCTATAAAAATTCCATCCCCGAAACTACATACCCCAAAAGCTAATCTCCCTTAGCCAAAACTCGCACTTGAAGAACTTGGCATGTAACTCCTTTTCCCTAAGAGTTTGTAATACGACCCGAAGATGCTTAGAGTGCTCTTTGTCATTCTTGGAATACACCAAGATGTTGTCAATAAAGATTATGACAAATTTGTCGAGATAGGAATGAAATACTCGGTTGATAAGATCCATAGAACCTACAAGAGCATTTGTTAACTCGAAGGGTATCACCAGAAATTCATAGTGTCCATACCATGTCCTAAATATAGTCTTGTGGATATCATCACTCTTGATCCTTAATCGGTGGTAACCCGATCTCAAATCTATCTTTGAAAACATGCTAGCCCCTTGAAGTTGATCAAAAAGATCATCAATTCTTAGGAGAGGGTACTTATTCTTGATCATTGTCTTATTGAGTTGTTGATAGTCAATACATAACCAGAGGGTTCTATTTTTTTTCTTTACAAACAAAACTAGAGCACCCTATGGCAAGGTATTCAGTCGGATGAACCCCTTGTCCAATAACTCTTGGAGCTGAACCTTCAACTCCTTCAACTCTATAGATACCATTCGATATGGAGGGATAGAAATCGGTACGGTACTTGGACTAAATCTATACAAAGTCAAACTCTTGGACAGGTAGCAACCCGGACAACTCTTTCAGAAAAATGTATGGAAACTCATTCACTATATGAACATCACTCAAATTAGGACTCTCCACCATGGTGTCAATAATATGGGCTAAGTATGCCTCGCACAGTTTGTGTACTAGTCTCCGTGTTTCAAGAGCTAAAATCACATAGTTCGACAACACTCGAAGCTCGCCAACAAAGACAAGTGTCGAACACCCCAGTTTCTGATGATATGACATTATTTGATTGATTCCGTAGCTACAAAGGGCGTTTGTAGAGGCACGGGTTGCCCAGATACGCTTCTGCAGGAGGTATCCGCAAACATCATGTGTATATGTTCATAGGCATGAACGGTTGAACCCACATCGGGGGAGGACGTGTGTGACGCCACCGTTTAGTACCGGACGGTAACCTATTGATGAGCCTGTTCATATATTTCATAGGCACGAACGGTTGAACCCACATTTGGGGGAGAACGTGTGTGACGCCACCATCTAGCACCGGGCGGTAACCTATGTCGAGTCTGGATAAGCAAGGGCAAAGCCCACGGCCAACGTCGAGATAGAGAGCTACTTTTGAAACACTTTGCATAATAAAACCTTCGATGCGCCTATCCTTGATCATAGTTGACCTTTGCCAGAATCCTTTCGGCTTGCTCTATGATCTACTCGATTTTAAATGGATGCATATATGTATGATATCGTGTGAATGATTAAATGAGTTCATTTTATTCGAAAATATCATGATTTACTGTGAAATTTGAATCATTGGTTACAAATGATATTATTTGACACTCCAATGTTCACCTACACTATTAGTATTTGAGATTAATCCCCTCACTCACTGAGTATCTGCTTTGATACTCACCCCTCTTCTTTCCCTCCCTCAAACAGGATTGTTGTGCAGGAGCGACACTTCAGATTATAGAGTTCAGGTGTACTTGGTGTTCAGGAGGGTGAAATCTTAAGTTTAATTTGAAAAATGAATTACGTATTTTATTTTCGACCCTGCGAGGTCTTGTTGAGGTCCGTAGTTGGACGTGTACTTAATTTGGGATGCAGTATAATTTATGTATATTTATTTGCGAAACTCTCACATTTCATTTGCATTGAGGCAATTGTACGTATTTGAATGATACTTAGGAAAATTATTGTAAATTGTATAAAAAAAAACTTAGACCCGCTCGGTGTGGCGGCTGCTCATGCTCTAGTTGGGCATGACAGTAGAGGTCTGTGGTTAGGATTGTTGATAGTTTATTTAGCCTGGCGTTGTCCTAGATGTCTGCTGTGGTTGGTGGGTTGTTGTGAGGCCGGGATGACCATTTTATTTTAATTACAGGATGATTTTGAATTTTACAGGATTAAACAAGTTTATTTGTATATAGGAGACCTCCGATTTATGAAGAGGTTCTGTCCGATTTTCTGTAAAAATACAGCCGACATCCAGGACAACGGGCGGCTGTTCACGATCCTGGTTCGGGGCGTGACACCAGCTAATGCACAACAACTGCAATCTCTGTTATAGCCCACCATAATGACACATGTTATTGTCATGTTAATGCATTCATTCTCAATTTCTAATTGTTTCAACCAGACTATTAATTTCAATTCAATCAAGGCTAAAATGTCAGCGTGTGGTCACTTACAAATTTTACCCAGTCATGTTTCCAATATATCAACCATCCAATAGTAGCTATTTCGATTTCAATTTTAGCAACCATTCCAATTTGCAAACCAATACCAACCAATGACCAACTTAATCATCCATGACCATTTCAATACTCAATAATCATTCCAAATTCAAGTTCAATAACCATCTTAATTACTATTAGCAACTACTTTAATCAATCATTTAGATTTTCAAGTTCAATCAACAATACGCATTAAATTTTCAATTTTCAAGCAATAAGCCAAAACCATAAACAATGCAAATAAAACAAAACCAACAATGCACCACCTACATAACAATGCATCACCAATGCACAATATCAAGCACAATGCACCACCTTCACAACAATGCATCACCAGTGCACAATACCAAGCACAATACACAATACCAAGCACAATTATTATTAATTCTCCCCTTTTTTGTCATCATCAAAACATTATCTTTGTTATGCATGAGATTGGCACATTATATATAAAAGATAGAAATAGAAAGTTACTACTTCATTAAGAGAACAAATGTCTAATTAAGGATAAAAGTAGATAAAATATTTCGAGTACATGTGTCATGTCCTACTACAAGACCAAAAACATCAAAAGACAACTGTGTGTTCCTTTCGACATAGCAGCTCATGAGTTTGAGGATATGTATCAAGAATCTGTGGGTATTGATTGGCTATCTTTGACTATGGATTCTAGGCGGCTAAGTCTTTCATGAGTTTGGGAGTTCTGATCTTCTAGTTTGATTAATTGAGCCTGAATGTGGACTAAAGCACCCCAAACCATGTCCATGGTGACTTCGGAGGCGGGAATGGAAGTGGATGGAGCACCCGATGAAGGAACAACCTGAAGATTTTCTTCTCTTAGAGGTATTGCTAGGCCTGGCTTTATCCTTTTTCCTTCTCCTTTTCCCTACATCTGGTTTATCATCATCTTTCTTCTCCGATACTCCATTCTTATTTTCCCATTTGCCCTTTTTTAATGTGGATTCACCAATTCCATGTATCATGAGCAACTTGGTGGGAATTTCTCATTTCAAGTCTATCTTATTCACAATGACTATATCAGTTATTAGAGAGCCATAAAGAAGGTCTCCAGAGGTAGATTTTGCCATGGTAATCATGGAGTGAGGGATTATGAAGTGAAGACCAGGATTTTTGCCATCAATAATACAAGTCATTAACCAAAGGTCATCTTTGGTTATGTTAGTCTGATTTCCACCTCTAGGCCTAAGGACATGATTGATGATAAGATGAAGAATTTTCTCATGAACCTCCAATTCTTTTGCATTCAAGTTTACTTAATTTGTGTCCTTCAAATTCTTGTTCTTAAACATTATCCTTGCATAGGCCAATCGACTCATTTTCCTATACTTCTCGCAGACTGTATCTGGCATCCATTCAATATTACACATTGTGCATAGAACTTTAGGAGTCACCATTATTTGCTTTCCCTTAATGTATATTTTGAATGTTCAAGTTTCCATTCCACTAGAAAAGCAATAATGAGTTTCCATCACATGTGGTCCAGTCTCTTTAGCGAGTTCGATGTTATAAAATTTCCTAACTAAGTTCTCATACACATTCTCATTTGGACTCATCAAGGAATGTGGCAAAATGTATGATAAGTGTTCCTCATATGGAAATTTATGCTTTTCAGAAATTCCCAATTAATAAGTCTGCCTAAATTTAACTTTCAATTGTTGAAATTTTCAACGAATGACTTACTTTTTGCCAATGAAGGGAATTCGACTTCGTTGAACTTTACTGGGATCGTTGTCTTCGTGACCATTACACCTTTCTATTGTCTCCTCCTTTGTTAAGCCTAACTAAAGAATTAGGGTTTTTTTTTAAGATGTTAGGTTTCAGTTAAGTGCGAGAGCGACGCGAAGGAGATTGTTGCTATTTCGAACAAAAAGGGTTAGGGCTTTATGATTAAGGATTAGGGTTCAGTTGAGTGAGAGAGAGGGAGATGCAGATTAGGGCTTTTATAGATTACTAGGGTTTCTTCACAAAAATAGTATCGATTGGCATTGAAATCAATTTGGGGAAATCGATTAAGGAGGGGTGTAAAACTGGATTGAGTCAAATGGATTCGATTTGACTTTGATTCGACTTGATTGTGAAGAGTGGTTAGGGTTTTAGGGAACTAGGTTTGGAACAATTGCAATAGGATTTGAGAATGAGATGGTTCGAAATGTGAGTGAGACGACTTGAGTTTGAGAGGGAATATGAAAAGTTAAAGTTTTGAGGTGCACGGTCATCCTTGCTTTGACATAGGACGACTTGTCTACATGTGACATGTCTTATATTAAGTTATAAGGCACCCTATACACTATGGAACCATTCTTTATCGTCCTGGGTCACCTTGCTAAATGCATGAGATTACTCCAAAGACTTGTTTTAGAGAGTTTCTATCCCTCAACTTTATGAGACGACTCATACATTGAATGAGTTGCCTTACATCTTTCGAAGCTAACAACTTAGGTCACTCTATGAAACCCAGACGATGCCTTGTCAGTTGTTCAGAGGGATTGTTTGAGTAATACATATCTTGGGTCGTCTTGCCATTTTATTGGGTTGACCCAACAATGTTTAGAACTTGGATTTTGTGATTCAAATTCTTTAGGTTGATTCACCATGCCATTTGGGTCGTCTTGCCCTTCAGTAAATTTTAAAATTTCATAGATATTCAAATATTCTCTTCAATCCTTCTTCAAATACACTTCCTATTTTTAGTTTAATTGATTTTTAATTTTAAATTCATTTCATCATACCTAATTCTCTCCTTAGACTACAATATCTTTCCCTATCCAATGGTTTGCTAAATATATCGGCAATTTGTTTCTCGATTTCCACATACTCTAAAATCATATCCCTTTTGATCACATGATCCCTAATAAAATAATGTCTAACCTCAATGTGTTTTGTTTTAAAGTGATGAACTGGATTTTTGGTCAAGTTTATAGCACTAGTATTATCAATCTTGACAGGTATGTTTTCTAATTTCAATCCATAGTCCTCAAGTTGATGTTTAATACATAAAATTTGTACACAACATTGTCCTGTAGCAACATACTTAGCTTCTGTAGTAGATGCTGCAAGACTATTTTGTTTTTGAGATGACCGTGATATTAACATGCTCCCAAAGAATTGACAAGTTCTATTAGTGCTTTTTCTATCTAACTTGCATCTAGCAAAGTCTACAACCGAGTATCCATGTAAGTTAAACGATGAATTCTTATCATACCAAAGACCTTCAAATACCTTAGGATTCTTTTGACTGCAGCTAAATGAGACTCTTTAGGATTTGATTGAAACCTAGCACATAGGCATACACTATTTAAGATATCAGGCCTAAATGCAGTCAAGTATAATAAGGAACCAATCATACTTCTATATAAACTTTGACACACCTCCTTTCCTTTTTCATCTTTATCAAATTTGATTGATGTGCTCATTGGTATGGCATATCGTTTGGCTTCACCAAATCCAAACTTCTTAATCAATTCTTTAGTGAATTTTGATTACCCTATAAATGTTCCCTTTTGAGTTTGTTTTATTTGTTGATCCAAAAAGTAGTTTAGTTCACCCATCATACTTATCTCAAATTCAGTATATATTGACTTAGCAAAGTCTTGACAAAGATCTTCATTGGTTGCTCTAAATATAATATCATCCACATAGATTTGCACTACTAAAATTTTCTTGCCTTTCCTTTTAATAAACAAGGTTGTATCAACCTTTCCTCTTTCAAAATCATTTTCTAGTAGAAATGTGCTAAGCCTCTTATACCATGCTCTTGGAGCTTGTTTCAATCCATATAGTGCTTTATTCAAATTGCAAACATAATTGGATAGTTTTGGATCCTCAAAACCAGGAGGTTGCTCCACATATACTAATTCATTTATAATTCCATTTAGAAATGCACTTTCACATCCATTTGATATAGTTTGAAGTCCATGAAGCAAGCAAATGCCAATAACATTCTTATTGCTTGTAATCTAGCTACCGGAGCATATGTTTTATCATAGTCTATTTCTTCTTCTTGACTATAACCTTGTGCTAGTAGTTTAGTTTTGTTCCTAGTGATCGTGCCAATTTCATCTAGTTTATTTGTAAACACCCATTTTGTGCCTATTACGGATTGATCTTTGGGTCTAGGTACTAATTCCCAAACATTATTTCTAGAAATTTGATTCAACTCCTCTTGCATTGTCATTACCTAATTTTCATCATCGAGGGTCTCATTAACATTTTTTTGTTCTATTTGGGAAATAAATGCCACAAACTCACATTGATTTTGTAATGCTGATCTTGTTTTAACTCCTTTACCTAAGTCTCCAATTACATTATCAATGTTCACACTTCTTCTTAGACTGGGGTATTTAGATTCTTCTCGGGATGATGGTAATTCATTTTGAGGCACTTCTTCTTCAATTTTAAGAGTATCCTCATCTTTTGATTTTTCTAGGTCTTCATGATGTTCTAGTTTCTGATTTTGATGATCAATAATAGTTTCTTCATCATCTTCATTATTTATATAGTTTTTAGTAGGATTTTTGTATTCATCAAATTCAACATGAATTGATTCTTCAATGGTCATTGTTCTTTTGTTGTAAACTCTATAGGCTCTACTTGATGATGAATATCCTAGAAATATTTCTTCATCACTTTTTGTATCAAATTCGCCTAGATTATCTTTTCCATTATTAAGAATGAAGCACTTACATCTGAAAATATGAAAATTATTTATCTTAGGTTTCCTTCCTTTAAATAGTTCATAGGAAGTTTTATTGAGGATAGACCTAATTGAAGCTCTATTTAGTATATAACATGCTGCGTTAATTACCTTAGCCCAAAAATATTTTGGCATATTATATTCACATAGTATGGTCCTAGCCATTCCTTCCGAAGTCCTATTTTTCCTTTCCACAATACCATTTTGTTCTGGGGTCCTAGGGCTGAAAAATTGTGCTCAATTCCATAATCCTCACAAAACTCCTACATTGTCCTATTTTCAAATTCTTTTCCATGATCACTTCTAATCCTTAAAATATGACATTCTTTTCTATTTTGCACCTTTTTACAGAATTTAATAAAGAGATTGCTTGTTTCTTCCTTCTTTGCTAAAAATATCACCCAAGTGCAATACAAGAGAAATTCAAAAGCTCCTAACTATAGGGTTTAATCGAGAAATAGCATACCTTGAGTATTTAGCCAATGTGGTCATGGTAAAAAGAGCCAACGGCGAGTGGAGAATGTATGTAGATTTCACTAATCTCAACAAGGTATGCCCAAAAGACAGTTAACTACTTCCCAATATCGACAAGTTGGTGGATAACTCATTGGGTCACCAACTCTTGAGTTTTATTAAAGCTTATTCTGCTTACAACCAGACTTGCATGGCCCCTAAGGACAAGGAAAAAACCAATTTTATTATGGAGTTTGGCACCTATTGTTATAAAGTCATGCTATTTGCCCTCAGAAATGTCGAAGAAACCTTCCAATAATTGGTCAACAAAGTCTTCAATGAATAGCTTGATAAGAATGTTGAGGCCTCATCGATGACATGCTCGTCAAAAGGGCTAGGGCTGAAAACATGTTACAGATTTTGAAGAAACATTCCAAACACTAGAATGTTATAACATGAGGCTAAACTCTGCAAAGTGTACCTTTGGGATCACATTAGAAAAATTTTTATATTTCCTAATTACCAATCGAGGGATCGAGATAAATGCAGAGAAAATACAAGCCATATTGACATAGCACTACCAAGGATGCTAAAGGAAATGCAAGCTTTATTAAGAGGATCGCACTTTAAATTGGTTTATGTCAAATATAGGGGAGAAGTACAAGCCCTTCATGACACTATAAAGAAGTCCTAGAAATTTATGTGGACACCAGAGTGCCAAACAGCATTCAAACAACTCAAAGAATATCTTATGTCACCCCTACTACTTTCGCAGCCCTTCCTAATGAGAAACTCTATCTCTACGTCTCTATTTCTAACTGAACACTCTACTCTGTTCTTGTAAGGCATGAGTCCATCATACAAAAGCCAGTATACTACGTTAGCCATATTCTTCAAGAGTCGGCCCATCATAAAAATGTTGTTAGCCCTGGTCATTATAGCCAAACATCTCCAACCCTACTTTCAAGCCCACACAATTGTAGCATTGACCAACTAGCTTATAAAATAGATTTTGTAGAAAATGGACACTCTAGATCGGCTCATTAAGTGGAGTATCGAGTTAAGTGAGTTTGATATCAAATATCAACTGAGACCAACAATAATAGACCCAAGCCCTTGCTGATTTCATCCTTGAATGCACCTTCCCAACACCCTTCGAGCAAGGCCCTGTTGATGACGTAGAAGAATGCTCGTTAACAGAATGGATACTCCACGTGGATGGGTTAAGAACTCTTCAGGAAGTGGAGATAGACTCATTCTCGTAAGATCGAACAATTTTAAGGCTGAGTATGCCCTCCATTTTGATTTTCAAGCAACTAATAATCAGACCAAATACAAAGCCCTCTTAACCGAACTGTAAATCGCAATGTTACTAGGAGTTCAGAACATACTGGTCTTCATCGATAGCCAATTGGTTGTCAAGCAAATTAAAGGAATTTATGAAACTAAGAAGCCGACAATGGTAAAGTACTTATCTAAGTTACGAGGGCCGTAAACAAATTTTACAAGATGGACATATAGTAGATTCCTCGATCAAAGAACATGCAAACTGACACACTCTCCAAGTTAGCCAGTTCT
The DNA here is from genome assembly GCA_037126225.1 of Dillenia turbinata. Classification (NCBI taxonomy): domain Eukaryota; kingdom Viridiplantae; phylum Streptophyta; class Magnoliopsida; order Dilleniales; family Dilleniaceae; genus Dillenia; species Dillenia turbinata. The sequence goes on from JBAMMX010000015.1 coordinate 7,248,122, forward strand.
GACTTGGCTGCAACCAGCCGAATAGTCTATATCGAGATCCTACCATATTCGAGCATTAGTAAACCTGAGCAAATCCTTTCGGCAAACAGTTCACCAAGTTGAGAGGACCACATAAAAGCTTATTTGAAACACAAGCAACTACCAAGTTCACCCTCCATGGCCACTAAGCTAAGACGTAGTGTTGCCCACTATGTTATTATTAATGGGGACCTTTAGAAAAAGTCCTTCACCCATCGATACTTAAAATGCTTAACACCTAAAGTAGGAAGCTCTCTAACAAGGATATTTTTGGTTGACCGTGAAGGCCGACACAGATGATTATGTCAGAAGGTCCGACAAATGCCAATGCTTCTTGTTGGTACGATGTCAGCCCTCCACTAAGCTCTGCCTAATAGCAAGCCCGTGGCTACTTGCATAGTGTGGAATGGACATTCTCGGGCCATTCCCACAGGCCATCGAATAATGAAAGTTTCTACTCATAACAATCGACTACTTCACCAAGTGGTAGAAGCTGAACCATTGGCCCAGATCTCCACCAGCAAGATACAAAATTTCATATAGATATCCATTATCACCAAATTCCGTGTACCTCATGTTCTAATTACCAACAATAAAAAGTAGTTTGAGAACATAACCTTTCAAGACTTCTATAGTAAGTTGGAAATCTAGCATTGTTTCACCGCCGTAGCGTGCATGCAAGCTAGCGGCCTCGCTAAGGTAACAAACTGAATGATCTTGCAAAGACTCAAACCTACACTAAATAAAGTCAAAGGTCACTGATGAGACAAACTCTAGGGCATCCTCTAGGCCTACCAGATAATGCCCTGAAAGGCAACGGGAGCAACATCATTCAGGCTAACTTATGATTGTGAAGCAGTAAACCAGTAGAGATTAGCATCCATTCACTTCAAGTAGATCAATACAAGCATAAACGAAACAAATTTGCATTACATGAATAATTAAACTTATTTCCAGAACTATAAGAAATTGTATCTACTCGAATGGCTACTTATCAGTGACAAATAGCACGTAAAACCAAAGACCAAAGCGTTCAAACCAGAGGATTTAGTTCTCTATAGAGTAGAAGCTATCGAACAACCTTAGTCAAGGGGTAAACTAGCACCTAATTGGGAAGGCCCATATCAAATATGCTCGGTGGTTCACCGAGGGACATACCAACTTAATCATCTAGATGGTTTAGTCATGCCAAGAATGTGGAACTCAGAGAACTTGTATATCTATCACCGATAATGTTTATCATTCTCGTTGGTCTTGATATTTTCTCTCTCTCAATTAATCAATAGGAGTATTGATATACAAATTTGATATCACAATTTTGGGCAAGTATACCCTAATCAAATGTTGTATGTAGTGGGAGCAAGTGTCATTCCCACACGAATATTTTGTATTACTAGTTATGAACTACCCTACCTAAATTGGACAAACCGAATCATAGTTAAAAGATATTAAAAATTATGAAAAGATTAAAAGATTTAAATCAATGGATAAAAGCCCTATGAAATCAACTTTATCTATTTTTAATCTTTTACTTGAATGATTTTTTTCAAATCCTTTATGTTTATTAACAAAATAGTTATTGTTGATGATAGTAGATTTTCCTAAAATTAAATTCATCCAATGGTCATGCAATGAAACCCTAATTTAACTAACCAAAACCCAATAATCATACAATTTTGATTAAATCGGATGGTATTAATTTCTGTGGAAGATCAGTAATTTAGGGCTTCCCCTAAAATCCCACACACAAAATTAATCTTTTGTTGATCGCATAACCCTATATGGATTTTATTATATTAAACTAATTTTCTACAATTATATTGGTCATGTATGCATTCAATTTCAAATCATACAAAATAAAAAATCTAAACGTTTTGAAACATTAAGATTAATAATAAAATCTTGTCACACAATATTCATGCCAATAAAAATTTAAGGGAAAGAAATAATGTCATGCCTCGATCCGCAAGTCCGAGCACGCGACAACCGCCACGTGATCTAAAAGTACTTGTAATCACCAACACGTACCCCAAGATCTCGCAAGGCTATGATAATACCTTTTCCAATAAAGAAAACCCAGTTTGCACAATATTTTAATACCAAAGATATAATAAACAAAAAGTTGTTCAACGTTTCAAAATACAACTTTCAAAGTATGAAGGTTTTTTTTTTTTTTTTTTTTTACATTAGAAAAAGATGAGGAAAATGTATTACATAAAGAGTTTCAAAAATGTCCTCCGATGGGTCCAATCTACATGTCAGAAAATCCTCATCAAGAAGGACCAATACCACAGTTGGTCCCAGACAGCACTTTTCTTCGGTTGGATCTAGCTACTGATGAGATGATCTTGTCTCTACACGTCCTTTGAAAAGAGATAGAGGAGGGGTGAGAATAAAAATATCCAGTGAGTGGAGTGCAATGGCATAGCTGTGTATGTGAGTGAGTGGTGAATGTGGAAGTGTCAAATAATATATTCAAAACATATTTACGTTCTAACAAAGTATTAAGTAGTCATTCAAACATTTACATCAAAAGCCATGACTTTTCCATAATGCAATATATACTTTTTCAATATCATGGGATTTGCCTCAAAATCTCTCTTTCGATGGCTTGGCCCGTACCATCTGGTGGAACCACTAAGGAGTTTTATTACAATCAGTCACAAAATATCAACCTCAACCTTGGCGTTAGCTCGTGGCCTCTTCAGAGGTGTAACCGAATAGTCTCGAAATGGACTTGGGGGTATCTCTCTACCGCCGCCTACCCCCTCAAGTCTACCAAACTCTCTATGGCGCCCCCTCAAATCGGTCCGTGGAAGCTTAAAATACTAGACCGGTCATCTCATAAACTGGGTGTGCACCATGGGGGCCCCAAAGCAAATACATAAACCATTTTACAAATATCATATCATATGCCATATAAATTATTAAGTTTCACAATTCATAAATCCAGCAAATGTCATTCATAGGAAACATTCAGTATGTCTCAAAATAAGTCCCATGGCTCAATCAAAATAATTTTAGGGACACTCCACAATCACAAAACATTTCAAAAAAATCAAATTAAGAAAATCATTTTAGAAAAATGATGAAAAATATTTCTCAATTACAAATACAACAAACCATCTACTCACAGTTTAGGAGGGTAGTCACTCCCGGATCTATCCACGGCAAAGGTCCTGTCCTGATCAGCTTGTCCAGACCCTTAATCATCTCCAAAGATTTCTTCCGATTCTGGTCACACTAAAACCCTTGATTTTTCTCTTTGTACCAGTACTAAACTCTTAAACTTTTCTCAAGATTTAAGACTAAGATCAATCTTTGGAGAGTTCATGTGTAGTTTGGAATCTTTGATATAGAGATTTGATGTAAATCAATTGGGTTTTGGAAGAGAATAGAAAAGTGAAAGATGGAAAGAGAATAGTTTATAAAGGGAAATGATACTTTGGTTTCGTAGGTTCTAGAACCTCATTCATCTTTTTATTTTCAACCAATTTTTAATATTTACCTAATGGTCCTCATCCATTTTTTATTTGCACAAAATACTCAATTCTCCTTCTGAGATATTGGAAAGGTCAACAGTTTTTAAACACTTAGGCCTTTCTGCTATCAAGCAAATGTATTCGGTGACGGATAGGAAATTGTTAAAAGGAAGGATATAGATTTGTAGAAAACAAATTTGAGTTATTAAAATTTTGAAACATTCAAAAATATAAAATATAATATAAAATTAACATAATATAAATGAAAGGTTTAGGTGGCTTGGTGGTAAAATTCTTTTTGGATGTCTCAAAAGTCATGGGTTCAAATCTCGTCCCAAGCAAGTGATGTCAACGTTGGAGGATTTGTAATAAATTTCAAGACTTGTCTTCCAAGAGGTATTTGCAAGTGTTAGGTGAAGAGAGATACCGAACAAGTAGAGAAGAGAATTACCAAATGGGTGGAATAGGAGTTGGTGTAGTGCTGAAGAGGTGAATTTGCAACAGTGCCGAAGAGGCAAATGGATATGCTCCATTCAAGTGTGACTATGACCAAAGGAAAATGGTAAATGTAAAATTGAATATTCAATGACCGAATAGGTATGTGATGACCTGTCACGCCGCGATCCTCGGATCGAGCACGCGACAGTAGCCGTGTTGTCTTGATACACTGGCAGAACCTCCCCATATACCGGGACTGCGCAAGGCTATGCAACTGAGCATTCAAAACCTCTAGTACACAATTCATCAAAAAATAGGGAAAACATTTAACAATACACATTCAAAGGACCCATTCGGTTCATCCCTGTACATGCACGAGTTCACATCAGCACACATAGGGGAGTGGGATCTTGTACATGCACGAGTTCACATCAGCACACATCAGGGAGTGAGATCCTGTACATGCACACATGCGATGTGACCATCCTAGCCACCCAGAATTCTCAACACAATAAAGCATTTAACAAACAAGAAGTCTCAAAACATAACCCTCGGATTTTACCAACACTTACCCGAAGAAAACAAGCCAGTATCGGTAAAATCTTAACGGCATGAGATGTACAGAACTTCACAAAATCAGAAGAAAGCATCGAAATTTAGATTTACAATCCAAATATCCCAATACAGTTAAAACAATTTTTTCAAAAATAGAGCAATCAAAATAATAAAGTACAAATCAAAAATCGTCGGATTTTATCAATACTTGCCAAAAACTCGGCCAGTATCAATAAAATCCGCACGTATGGAATGTACAGACTTCCCTTTGCATGGTTTTGAGAACTACAAATCTCCAAAAATCCTGCATTTGCCAATACCTATACAATCCGCAAAAATACTGCACAAACTCCGTCGAGTGGTCTCCCGACTAAGTCTCCTATGAAAAATGTGGAGAGAGGGGTGAGTATAGGGGAATACTCAGTGAGTGGAGTGTAATGGTGCAATTGTGTTCATAAACAAGGGGTGAATGTGGGGCAGTCAAAGCATTACTCATAATTAGCAGTTCATATGCAAAAACATTTCAATAAATCACAATTTACAAAATATGCATTCATATCAATCATCTATTCAGAAAATCCTAGGGTCTCATCGAAATCACTTCCTTCTTAGGGTGACCAAACCCAGACGAAATCCCGCCAAAGGTTTTTCTATCCAATGTTCAAAACAAACCCCCTTCCTTGGCGTTGGCTCGTACCTCACCGGGGTATAATCCAGATATAGCACGACTTCGGCAGAGGGAGGGACGTCTAACTCCCCCGCACATCCAAACCCCAAACCATGCCACCCCGTCGGGTCGTTCCGTGGTGGGAATGACTATAGCCATTTACAATCCAACACCCTTTCATTTTTCAATCCATTTCACAACAATGTGCCATAATTTTCCATCAAATAATCAACAATCTCATGCCAAATCAATTCATAGAGCAATATCAAATAACATATGGCACAGAAACATTTTTAAATACAATGGATGCATTTATATTTCACAATCCAGCTCAGACAGCCCACAAACACAAAACAATTTATATAAAAAATATAAAACCTTTCAAAATCATTTATAAAGCGATTTTAAAACATGTTACTCATTCATGAACACAATGAACCATCCACTCACCTTTAGGGAGGGTACCCATTCCCTATTTCCATAATTTATCCAAAATGACTCCTTTCGAGTCTCCAAAAGGTCAACCTAGACCAATCAACACAAATAAGTCATCAATTAAGGCTTCATTAAAGGGTTTTCAAATTTTCTCTTATTTAAAATAGCCTTTAACTTACACCATCACATTTCTAAACTTTCATTACATCAATCTAGGATTATTTCCCTTATCAGTGACTTTAATTTCCAATATTCCTCAATTTTACCAATTTTCTTCCGAATTTACATTACCCTAATTTAATTCATGTCAATTTCAATTCAAATCCCATGGAAAGCTATACAAATCAATCAAACAAAGCTCTATTACTATCCAAGACATTCTATCATGCTACGCAGCCTAATTTATATCAAATTCTAGATTTAACCAAAATAACTTCTTACAAAATTTCAGGAAAATACATTTATTTCGAGTCTAACACATTTTCAGAATATATATAGATATAATCTCTACCTAAATTCAACAAAAATAATTCGAATGTTGAAGGGATTGAATTTCCCTCACCTAGGGTTTTTCGCATTCGCAGACCTAACTTCCATGCGCCGTTGGATTCGGTCTCAAACCTGTAACGTTTTCAATTCACAGCAAACGTTAGAAATTAAACCTAGCTACTAAGAATATTCAAACCCTAGAACTAAAATCTGAAAATCTCTTCTTACCGATGCAGACCCGTGACCTAGGGTTTCCAAAGCTCTGTTGTACTGCCGGATTAGGGCTTCTGCAAGGACTGCAGAAGGGTGGAACTTGCAGAGGGCAGCACGCGCGAGCAAACAGGGTGAGGAAAAGGAGTTTCTGTCGCGCGCGAAAGGGGGAATAAGAGACTTTGTTCGTGTAGGAAAGGGAGAGAGCAGAGAGAAACTGAGGGTAGCCGAGAGAGACGAGCGAAAGGGAGAGAGAGCAAGTGAGATTCGAGAGAGACAGAGTGAAATAGAGAGGGACAGAGAGATCGTGATAGAGGGAGAGAGACAGATGACCGAAAGAGAAAGAGAGGATAGAGAGAGAGAAACAGAGATGAGAGGGAGACGGAGCAATCGATGGTGGTGGCCTTATCGCGGCGGAGAGGGCGGAGGAGGGCGGTGATGGTGGCGGCGAAATCGCGAGGGAGAGAGGGCAGAGAGTGTTCGAAGGAGAGGAAGATGGAGAGAAAATGGATTAGGGCTTCTAGCCCTAATCGAAATTTGGGGTGCTGCGTTTTGGGCCAAAACGCAGTGCCCTCTCTTTCTTTTTTTTTTACAAATAATTAAGCAATTATATATATGTGTATGTATGTATATACTTGCCCTCGTTTCACTAAAATTTAAATTTCATAAAAATGAGGTTTACTATGATTCATGGATACGACATTTTAAAATATACCAAAAATTTTAATTTAATACCCCAAAATCGAAAATCAATAAAATTTAAAATTTTCTATTATTTTATAAAGGTATTTACGAAATATCCGCTATTGGTTTTTTGATATTACAACTCTTAACCCTCTAAAAATAAATTTCGTTCTCGAAATTTAAATTACAATTTTATATGTCAAGAAGTTACGGGTGTGGTTTCTACATTGACATCTTCAGTTTATTAATTTTCTATTGTTACAAACTAGCCCCTTGATTAACTCTCCAAATCTCATTTAATGAACCAAATATAGAATATAATATAGTTAAACATAAGGTCATAATTTCTAGATTTAACATCGATTTCACCAAGGGTATATAGGCATAGTTACCCCCCTTTTTTTCCAATAAATTTCCCATCTAATAATCATGTGCTCATCAATTCGACGTCCACATTCTCCAACTACTATTGTTTATCTCAGGTTACATCACTATCACATTCTCAACTTCCTATTCTCTTAAAAACCCCGAATTGATCGGCTTAGCCAATATGCAAATTTCTTTGCTTTTGAAACCAGATTACTTCTTTCCAAAGAAATATTTTCAAAAAAATATCAATTCTCTCGTATCAATGCTATAATTCTAGTTTCTGTTCATTCTTTAATAACTCAAAAATTTCTATTAGAACCAATGCCTCCTACAACCCATTTTGCAGTTACGATTTATATAGTCACAAAAGATACATCATAAGAATTTGCTTTGCATTCATTTAATCTACTACTGATCTTATCTGCCCTGATCAAAATTCCTTATAACTCTCAAGTATATTTAGCACATTGAGGATATCCTCTCCACCCTCTTAAGCTATGGACAAATCCCAAATTATGAATAAAATTATACCAGAAATATAATTGGAGACTCTAGGACCAACAAGCTTTAGGTAATACTCCATAGAGTTCCACAAGATGTTTCAATACTTATTATTTTCTTGATTCCAAGTCATTTGAAGTGAGTTATGTTTGGGCTGCTCAACCGAAATTGAAAATGTCTTATTCTACCTTGACCTTTAATTTACACATGAACTCCACCAAAACTCTTAAATATATATATAATAACTTAACAACTAAGCGGCCAGAAATTTGACAGGAATGATAACGTAAAACATCAAACTCACTAGTGGTTCCATTGAAACCATGACAATTTTTTTTTTCCAAAATCTCAATTTATAGAATAAAAGGAAGAAATTAAGAATAAGCAATTGATGCTTTGGTTCCCTCAAGGAAAGAAAAATCCCCAAGGTAATAATAGAAAAATTGTCTTATTCCAATATGAGCGTTTGATAGGTTTTATTCCTTGAGGTTGAGGTTCCTCTAGTTTCCTTTTTCTAATTACAGCAAATAAAGCACAAAAATCAATAGTCTCTAAATCTCCGTGTTTGTTCTAAAACCTTGAAACCTTTGGATATAAAAGGGGCAACACTTTCTCAATTAACACATTCCTTAACAATAATTGGAACAAGCCTCCACCTTGTATCTGCTACAAAGCATTGCAGAAGATCAAAACTGACGTCTTTAATACATATACCACAAATATTTGAAAATACTATCATTGAACTTGACCTATTCAATATACCTCAAAAATTTTTTTTATTGACGTTCTTACTCCTAAATGGTGCTTAAGTAACCATGCAAAAACATTTCTGTCTACATGCTTATAAGATTCACCATTTCAATGTTGTAAAAGCTAGAATAGTTCATATAACCTCATATTTCTATTTGAAGGATGAATCTATCCCAAATTAAAGAGACTTAACTTAAAATGGTTATCTTAGGAACTCTAAACAACTACAGCAGACTGAAACACCAGAGAATTCTCACTGCAATGTATAAATCCCGTAAAGGCTCATCATATTAGTTTCTCCAAGGTGACTGCACCAAGCCTTGAGGAAACTGTCACTGATTTTTCATATCCTTAAATTTCCAAACTAGACAACAAAATTCCTTGTTATCAAACCCACCTAAGGTTAAAATTTTCCTCTAAGATGCTGCTTATCCAAAGAAGGCAATGTCCATTACAAACATTATTTTTTTTCTAAATAACCATCGAAGCAAATTACCAGTTCATATGTTATAATTGTCAAAAGTGTTGCATTAAATACCTGAAAGGTTTAAGAGAAAGAACCATCCCTATATACATTGTCCACAACCATAGCTAGCTAAAGTACCTTACAGTCACATAAATTTTTTTTTCCTAGTGCTTCACAGTGCAAATGTATAACATATATTTATAGTGTATTGAAGAAGATGACTATAGCAACAAAAACTTGAAGATTCAACCCGCTTTACTAACAAAGAACTTCCCAAGTTAGCACAAGTCAATCTTTTCAAAGTGCAAGAAACTCATAAACAAGTGCGAAATACTTGGATTTAGATTAACAAGTGTACTGAAGCATAGCCAACCAGAGATACTCATTGAAAGAAAAGCTTATATGCTCAATAGAACCTGAACCAAGCCAGGTAAAGAATCCAAAATGTGAATAGATGATAGTTACTTGAAAGAAATATTTAATGCTTACTGAGACTATTCATCGTATGGTCAAAGGTTTTTAGTGTCACCCAGTAGTTATAGTAACTCATTTTTAAGTACTTGTCCTACTCATCTGAGTTTTAATGGATCCATTATAGATTGGATGGAGCATTTGTATATAGCGAAAAACTACTTACAGTAAGTATATTAAGGATTTTAATCAAATGTGTCATCTTAGTTTGGAATCTATAGAGCCAAAGGAACAATATTATTAGCAATAGAAAGATAAGTACTATAACTATTGGAAAAGACAATCTTTGATAACTTTAATATCAGTCACAGTATGGTACATATATTGAATTTTAATGGTTCTAGACTTACAAGCATTAATTCTACTATAATTGCTCAAGAAATGATCAAAATTGTCTTATTAAAGCTATGATTACCATTTTTGGGAATCGCTGAAATGGAATGATGTCACGCCCCGAACCGGGAATCGTGAACAGCCGCCCGTTGACCTGGATGCCGGCTGTATTTCTACAAAAAATCAGACAGAGCCTCCCCATAAATCGGAGGTCTCCCAATGTACAATTAACCTGTATAAACCTGTAAATAAAATAAAATGGCCATCCCGGCCTCAAAACCATCCACCAATCTCCCAACCGACATCCAGACAACGCAAGGCTAACAAATCACCAATAGTCCTAGCCACAGACCTCTACTGTCATGCCCAACTAGAGCATGAACAGCCGCCACACCGAGCGGGCCTAAATTTATACAAATATATTACAAATTCCCAAGTTGACACTTTAAACATTTACAAATGCCTCAATGCAAGTGAAATGAGAATTTCGTAAACAGAAGTCCAAAAATTATACAGTCATCCATAATGTGTACACGGTCAACTACGGACCTCAATATCAAGACCACGCAGGGTCGACATAAAGTATGAAATTCATATTTTCATTTAAAACATAAATCTCACCGTCGATAATCATCCCAAATCCACCATCTAGCCATCAAACCTCTAAAGCCAAATGCGTCGTCCTAGCATCATAATCCTGTCTGGGGAGGGAAAGAGGAGGGGTGAGTACTCAGGGAAGAATACTCAGTGAGTGAGTGGGTCAATGTAATCGTGTAATATGGGGTGTGAAACTGGAGTGTCAAAACATAAGTATATAAATCATATTTCAAATCATCATGCTTTTCATTTCAACAATATATCATTTGCACGCATCAGCAAGTCAAATATGCATCCAAAATACTTTCATCAAAATCATAGAGCTGCCAGCCGTAAAACTCCCGGCAGAGGTCTACCACGACCTATGACAGGCGCACCGGGGGTGTTTTATGCGATTTTATTTAAAGTGCTCTCTACCCCGGCGTTGGCGACGGACCTCGTCCAGGTGCTAGACTTGGAGAGTGTATCCAAATCCTCCCCCTTTCGGGTTCAACCTGCCTAGTACCGTGTCGTAAATATAATCCCGACAACTCGTGGGATACCCCAGGCCTAGGCATATCCGGACGCCACCAAAGCGCCTCTCACGGTGTCCTTCGTAGCTACGGCACAACAATACATATCACAGCCCTCAAGGCCAATATCAATACCACAGTACAAATCACAGCCCTCAAGGCCAATATCAATATCATATCAAAACATGTGCCGTAAATCAGGTTCACAAACCAAATGCAACATATTTCATAAAATGGCACATTTTACATTTCAATCACATGGATGCATATTTCATAATTCAACCACATTTTCGGACACTCCATCGGTTCACAAAAATCATTTTCAAAGCCAGTCAAAACATTTTAAGCACGCGGTAAATCATGCTCATTTATCAAACTGTTGTAAAACAGAGTTTGCATATTAAACGAAAACATTTCAATAAAACCCACTCACAGTATACGGGAGGGTAAATCACTCCCTATAATGCACAACAAGTGCCGAAACTGTGCTCCCCTCGATCAAGACATCCAACACTTACGCATGTATGTAATCAGCAAGTTTCAAACTCATAGCTTATAGAAAATAGGCTATAACTTCTAATACACCTTTACAAATCAAAAGGTTTCTTATTTCATTTTTTAAAGCTAATGATGTCTAGTGTCTAAGGCAGACAACCTCACGTCATTTGTAGAGAAAGTTATGCTTACAACATATCCACAAGACTCAAGTGGTATTCCTAAATCAATCAATCAATCAATCCTACACAAAGCTCACACCAATCCAATCTCTCGTCGTACATAAGAGTCATTCCCAATCTCTCCAATGGATTCGATCAATACAATTTTACATCCACATACTCACTAATCTCTATCCAAAATTCAGCATGCATAAATCCTCACACTCTTGACCTCAATTTCACATATACAGAGCCAATAACACAAGCACATTAAATCCACATTTTAACACTCCAAAATACACTCAAATCATCCCAAATTCTAGCCACACAATCTTGTCATCAATGGTATTTCATTTATAAATAATAATAAAATCAAAATTTGAGTCAACTTCAATCCTACAATCTCTCAAAGTCGGAAGTAAGTTTAAAATAATTAAATTTCCTTCAAGATTGAAAATCTTTGAAAAATCATACACTTTTCGATTCTCATCCGATTTCTTCAACTCATATGTCATTTTCAACATAAGGAAGTCTATTTTCATAATACAGAGATGATATTGGATTTACCTATATGCAAAATAACCTATAGGGTAAAATAATGCATCAACCCTTAAGTCAAATTCCCAGATTTCCAACTATTCTCATGCATTCCTTCAATTAAACTTCAAGAGAACTATTCTAATTAACTCAACGTGATTTTATCATCCAAGTCATTCTCTTTCTATATCAGACCCTTGACTCAACCTTAATATTCAACATAGAATTTCATTAATACAATTCCAATCAAATCTAATACATTCCTAAATATACACAATGCATTCTTACTCTAAGTTGCCCTAAATTCATCCAAATAATTCGAGTGAGATAGAAATCTTCACCTAAGGTCTTTGTAGTTCCCAATCCTGTGGTCCAAGCTTCGTTCTACTCAGTCTCGGACCTGTAAATACTTCAATTTCGAAGTTAGGATTCAGAAATTTAGCTTAATTACTAAGAGAATATAGAAACCCTAGAATTTGGGTTAGGGTTTGATCTTACCTTTGCAGTGGACAAGACAGTCGACCTAGGGCTTTCGGTTGGGGCTTCCGCAGGTGGCAGAAGGCGCGCTGGAGCAAGGCAGTCGCGCAAGGAGCCGCGCGGTCCGGCGCGACAGCAGCGCGCAGCCAGCGCTGGGAGCAACACCGTGCGATCGCGACGGCGAGAGAGGGAGCAGAGCGAGGGAGACTGAGACAGAGTGAGAGAGGCCGAGGGAGACTGCGAAAGAGAGCGAAAACTCACGGGGGGGGAGAGATATAGCGCGACCGAGAGATCGCGCGAAATAGAGAGTGATAGAGAGCGAGACCGAGGGGGAAAGATAGAGAGAAAGAGTGGTCAACCGGTGATGGTGGCGGTTGTGGGTGGCGGAGCACGGTGGAGCGTCGCGGTGGCGGAGAACCGCGAGAGATAGAGAGGGAAAAAGAGCGACGAGAAGAAAGAGAGAGAGCAGCGGGAAAGAGAGAACCCGAGAGAGAGAAGGAGAAATAGAGAGTGAGACCGAGGGGCGGTAGAGAGAGAAGTGATCGCCGATGATGGTGGCGGTTGTGGGTGGCGGTGAAGGCCGGAGGCGGCGGCCGCAGTGGAGGCGGCGTGAGGAGGCCGCGGGAAGAATATGGAGAGGCGGAGAGAGAAAGTGGGAGAGAGATAAAGAAATTAGGGGTTTAAACCCTAATTTCGTTTTTTTTTTTTTTTTTTTATAATAATAATTATTATTATTATATTTCTTTTTGTAAATAAATTTATAAATAATTAAGTGAGTAAATGTATAAATTAATAAATGAATAAATAATCATCTATATATTTTTATACTCTCTTTATTTTACAAATCGGAAATACGGATATTTTAAATATCTCAAAATTTTCAAATTTTATAATTCAAAATTGAAAATCAAGATAATTAAAATTTTCTCTCTCTATATATAAACTGCGAAATATTTTATTTAATTCCGTGAACAGGAATACTAGTACGGACACCGCAGTGTCGGTGTTACAAATGATATCAGTTTGAAGTCCTCAGATCTACCGGCATTAATTGTCTTATTAAAGCTGTGACTATTATCCCAGAATTTTTAATGCCTCTGGACTTAAGGGCATTAATTTGACTTTGGACATTCACACTATAGTGAGAACTGAATGCTTATGCTTATATAGACTTATGGTAACGAATTGCTTGCTGCACTAGCGTTTGCATGTAGCAACAATAGTTCAATAGTATAAAGAACATACTTTGGATGGTGAATACAATTTATAATCATATCAACAACAAGGTTGATTTCTTTAAAAATGCTAAATATGGTTAAAGTATGCAACAATCTCAACATGAAACAGCTTACATTCTGTAACCTATCTTTTAAGCATTTTCTTCCTTCTTTCTTCTCTTTTCTGACCAGCCCTCTACAAAACTCTACTTATAGACTGCCAGGCCCAAATCTTAACCATCAACAAAATTAATAAGAATTTCAATAATGATAGAATCCCAAATGCTAGAGACAACTATCAGCCCTCTTCAAGTTGCAAATGGAATTTGTTCAATAATAGTTGAACTTTAACCTCACCAAGATATTAATGCCACTAAACATATTTACAAGATTCCATTTATCATTGTCATATACTTGAAGTTACATTGCTTTTATCACATTGCTCATTGTTTATCTGGTAAATTGGGCACACTAATCCTTTAATAGCAATTCCTTTTCTATCAAAATCATAAACAAACATTCTACCTACATCATGTCCATCATCACAAGTAATAAACAACTCAAATCCATCTAAAATGAGTCAACCATTTGTAGCAAAAGAGATAACCATAGCAATTCAAATCCACCTAAAACCTATATTATGACTTAAGGCATGTTCATCATGAGCTACGTTCTCATATGCCCATTTTAAAAAATCCAAATGTTAATTGCGTCTTAAATAAATTACCATAAAATTCCTACTCCCAGACTAATGATTCTCAATAGTTCATCTACTCAAAATTACTTATTATACCAAGTAAAATAAACCACGAAAACGTTTATCAGACTCCAACATCTATTCACAAATACAACCTCTCAAGAATATTTTACCTTATATTTTAATCATGAGCAATTCCCTGTTGTCATGCCTATTAAACGAGTGTGTCAAAATTCTAACATCAAAATGTTAGTCCAAAGGAATTACTACAAGGACTCTCACCATTTAGTCAAATAAAACAAAAGAGACCTCCAATCACAATTAAGAAACTATTCATAGAGTGATACATCACTCAGGTTGTAGAGGCGGAGTGGAAAATATCCTATTCGGCTTCCTTATTCCTCATATGGAGAGTAAATCTCTACAGGGAGGGTCTAAACTTAACAATTTAAAATAAGTACTAACCCAAGAGCTTAACCCCCTAAAAAGAATATTTCTAATTTCTTAAGAAAACCATGGAAAGTCCTGTACATTCTCCAAAAATCTTTTAAAAGATATTACATTTTTCAAAAGAAACACAACATTTTAAAGTCATTTGAAAACTTTTGGGACATTTGGAAAACATTTGAAAATATTTGAAAACATCTCAAAATCATCAAACTCTTAAAATCGTAAACCTGGGCTCTAATACCAACAAAGTTGTCACGCCCCGATCCTCGGATCGAGCACGAGACAGCCGTCGCATTGTCTCGATACACAGGCAGAACATCCCCATATACCGGGACTCCGCAAGGCTATACAACTGAGCATTCAAAACCTTCAGTACACAATTCATCAAAAAAATAAGGAAAACATTTAACAATACACATGCAAAGGGCCCACTCGGTCCATCTCTGTACATGCACGAGTTCACATCAGTATACATCGGGGAGTGGGATCCTATACATGCACGAGTTTACATCAGCACACATCGAGGAGTGGGATCCTGTACATGCACGCATGCAATGTGACCATCCTAGTCACCCAGAATTCTCAACACAATAAAGCATTTAACAAACAAGAAGTCCCAAAACATTACCCTCGGATTTTACTAACACTTACCCGAAGAAAACAAACCAGTTTCGGTAAAATCTTAACGACATGAGATGTACAGAACTTCACAAAATCAAAAGAAAGTATCGAAATTTAGATTTACAATCCAAATGTCCCAGTATAGTTAAAACAATTCTTTCAAAAATAGAGCAATCAAAATAATAAAGTACAAATAAAAAATCATCGGATTTTATCGATACTTACCAAAAACTCGGCCAGTATCAATAAAATCCACACGTATGGAATGTACAGACTTCCCTTTGTATGGTTTTAAGAACTACAAATCTCCAAAAATCCTACATTTGCCGATACCTATACAATCTGCAAAAATACTGCACAAGCTCTGTCGAGTGGTCTCCCGACTAAGTCTCCTATGAAAAATGTGGAGGGAGGGGTGAGTATAGGGGAATACTCAGTGAGTGGAGTGCAATGGTGCAATTGTGTTCATAAACAAGGGGTGAATGTAGGGCAGTCAAAGCATTACTCATAATTAGCAGTTCATATGCAAAAACATTTCAATAAATCACAATTTACAAAATATACATCCATATCAATCATCTTTTCAGAAAATCCTGGGGTCCCATCGAAATCACTTTCGTCTTAGGGCGGCCAAATCCAGACGAAAGCCCGTCAAGGGTTTGTTTATCCAATGTTTCAAAACAAACCCCCTTCGTTGGCGTTGGCTCGTACCTCACCAGGATGCAATCCAAATATAGCACGACTTCGGCAGAGGGAGGGACGTCTAACTCCCTCGCACATCCAAACCCCAAACCACGCCACCCCGTCGGGTCACTCCGTGGTGGAAATGACTATAGTCATTTACAATCCAGCACCCTTTCATTTCTCAATCCATTTCACAACAATGTGCCATAATTTTCCATCAAATAATCAACAATCTCATGCCAAATCAATTCATAGAGCAATATCAAATAACATATGGCACAGAAGCATTCTTAAATACAATGGATGCATTTATATTTCACAATCCAGTTCAGACAGCCCACAGACACAAAACAATTTATATAAAACATATAAAACCTTTCAAAATCATTTATAAAGCGATTTTAAAACATGTTACTCATTCATGAACACAATGAACCATCCACTCACCTCTAGGGAGGGTACCCACTCCCTATTTCCATAATTTATCCAAAATGACTCCTTTCGAGTCTCCAAAAGGTCAACCTAGACCAATCAACACAAATAAGTCATCAATTAAGGCTTCATTAAAGGGTTTTCAAATTTTTCCTTATTTAAAATAGCCTTTAACTTACACCATCACATTTCTAAACTTTCGTTTCATCAATCTAGGATTATTTCCCTTAACAATGACTTAATTTCCAATATTCCTCAATTTTATCAATTTTCTCCCGAATTTACATAACCCTAATTTAATTCATGCCAATTTCAATTCAAATCCCACAGAAAGCTATACAAATCAATCAAACAAAACTCTACTACTATCCAAAACATTCTATCATACTACGCAGCCTAATTTATATCAAATTCTAGATTTAACCTAAATAACTTCTTACAAAATTTCAGGAAAATACATTTCCTTCGAGTCTAACACATTTTCAGAATATATATAGACATAATCTCTACCTAAATTCAACAAAAATAATTCAAATATTGAAGGGATTAAATTTGCCTCACCTAGGGTTTTTCGCATTCGCAGACCTAACTTCCATGCGCCATTAGATTCAGTCTCAAAACTGTAACATTTTCAATTCGCAGCAAACGTTAGAAATTAAACCTAGCTACTAAGAATATTCAAACCCTAGAACTAAAATCAGAAAATCTCTTATTACCTATGCAGACCCGTGACCTAGGGTTTCCAAAGCTTGTTATACTACCGGCTTAGGGCTTCTGCAAGGACTGCAGAAGGGTGGTGCTTGCAGAGGGCAGCACGCGCAAGCGAATAGGGGGAGGAAGAGGAGTTGCTGTCATGCGCAAAAGGGGAGAAGAAGAGACTTTGTTCACGTGGAAAGGGAGAGAGCAGAGAGAAACTGAGGGTAGCCGAGGGAGACGAGCGAAAGGGAGAGAGAGCAAGTGAGATTCGAGAGAGACAGAGTGAAATAGAAAGGGACAGAGAGATCGTGAGAGAGGGAGAGAGACAGACAACCAAAAAAGAAAGAGAGGATAGAGAGAGAGAAACATAAATGAGAGGAAGACGGAGCGATCGATGGTGGTGGCCGTATTGCGGCGGAGAGGGCAGAGGAGGGCGATGATGGTGGGGGCGAAATCGCGAGGGAGAGAGGGCAGAGAGTGTTCGAAGGAGAGGAAGAGGGAGAGAAAAGGGATTAGGGCTTCTAGCCCTAATCGAAATTGGGGGTGCTGCGTTTTGGGCCAAGATGCAGTGCCCTCTCTTTTTTTTTTTTTACAAATAATTAAATAATTATATATATATGTATGTATATATATACTCACCTTTGTTTCACTAAAATTTAAATTTCATAAAAATGGGGTTTACTACGATTCACAGATACAGCATTTTAAAATATACCAAAAATTTTAATTTAATACCCTAAAATCGAAAATCAATAAAATTTAAAATTTTTCCATTATTTTATAAAGGTATTTACGAAATATCCGCAATTGGTTTGTCGGTATTACATGACCGATGACTGAATAGAGCAAGGCAATTACCGAACAAGAAAATGAAAATAGGAAATGAGCACCGAAGAGGTAAATGAAAATATATTGTACCGAACAGCCAAATCTCATATTACCAATGGTACATATTACTGATCATGGATTCACATTACCGATTGGTGATAAAATAATCAATAGAAATTTCATGGATATCTCATAAAAATAAAAATGGGAATTCAAAATTGGATATCACCGACAGGGTGAGATAGTACCGTCAGATAATATGGGTGGAATGCATCATACCGAATGATATATAAAAATTGGATATACCGATGGGTATATAAAAATTATAAAATAATAAGTCTACTCAAGATTACAACTTCCTCCATTTATCGATGGGACCTAATTGTACTGTATTGAAAAAATGGTCGGGAAATGTACCGACAGTCAAATCATCTATTTCACAATATACCGATTGGTTCTCACAATACTGATAGATGGCTAATTGGCCGACAGGAATTTAAAAACTCAATACCGATAGACTATCATTTAAACAATACAGCGGTAGGATTTTCACTTATAAGATAATAGATGATCACCTCCAACTACCAATAAGAAAATCAAAATCTAAAGAACTATTCAACCGAACACTAAAACTCTACTGAGCACCAAACATTTAAAATCCACCAAATATCGATCATCGAATACTCAAGTAACCGATAGCTCTGGTGATCAAGACTTTAATGATCAGTAACCTAAAAATTTAAAAAAAAAATCCATCGACTAAATATTTAAAAGATTTCTAATTATTCTAAATAGTAAAAATTCAAATTTTTGTTCCCACCAATTATTCTTCCACATTTTCACAAATATAAAAAATTTTAAATAGTCTTTTTTGAGTAAATATCACAATCTGGACTTGTCTGGTGTTACAAATAAATTCAAATCATGCTATTAATTAAAGAATAAAATCCATTGAGTTCCAGAAATAAGAAAATTAGCTAGACATACTAAAGAAAATCAAGAAAAGAAAATAAAACCCTAAGTTATATGTAAAGAGAGTTCATGTGTGTGGATGTATGTGTATTTTCATGCCTAGGGTGTATAATATTTATAGGACTAAAACCATAAATCAAAAAGGAGTTGTGAGTTCTTGGAAATTTGGTTTTTCTCTTTGACTTGAAAACTTGTTTTTGTGATGATAGACTTCATCTTCTTGCTATCTTAAAAATTAGAAACTTATCTTTATCTTTGATTTTGAAGATTCTTGAATTTATCCGCAACTTTATCCGAAATATCTCTCATTAGATAGGCTCAATTACGTTCCCTCTTCAACATGGACATGACTTTCTTGAATTTTAGCATTGTAACAACTTCTTTCCAATTTTTGGATATCTTCTGGCCTGATTTAGCTTTTGGACCTTTCACAAAATTTGTAGACCTTGAAGTCTAGTTTACAACCCAATAAGAATCAACTCAATTAGACATTAGAATTGAGAGATATGCCTAAAATACTAACTACTATTTATCCAATCCAAATTTCCTTAAATAAGCCCAAAATTTTATAAATCAAAATCGACAAAATTAATTAGTATAATATCATAAAATAAGCTTTATAAAAGTCCTAAAAGTTATAAATAAAGTATAAAATAATATAATTCAAGTATATAAAAATTATTACTATCAAATATTATTTCTTTCGCATGTTGCTAAGTACACTTTCTCAACCAAATGAATGTGCTGTCAATAAGGGATGTATCTCCCCAACAAGTAAGCACAACCCAATCTCTCAATCGAACAAGTGTGTCATCAATAAGGGATATATCTCTCTGACTAGTAAGCACGGCTCAAACTCTCAATCAAATGACTCCCCAATAGGTAGGCACAGCCTAACCTCTCAAATCTCCCCGATTTGTAGGCATGGCCCAACCTCTCAATCGAACGAATGTGCCATCAATAAGGGATGTATCTTCCCGATGGGTAGGCACGACCCAACCTCTTAATCGAATAAGCATACTATTAATAAGGGATGTATCTCCCTAACGGATAGGCACGGTCCAACCGCTCAATCAAATGAATAGGATATAAATAAGGGATGCATCTCCTGACGAGTGAATTCGGTCCACTCTATCAGTTATACATATCAATGAGTGTCATTAATAAGGGAAATACCCCTATCCGGGTGGGCATGGTCTACTTTTTTAGTTAAGCATATCGAAACGTATTGAAAAGTAACAAGGCGCTACATCCGGCAATAGGGCAAGTCAATCGACCCATTACCATCTCTTCAATCGAGTCGCTACCATCTCTTCAATCGAGTCACTACCATCTCATCAATCAAGTCACTCACTCGACAGCGCTTCTCTCCCATTGATATTTTAAGATTATGAGCGGATAAGACGATCATCTCCTGATCAAGACAAGATTGACAAGTAAATAACTTATGCATATAGGAGTACATGGTTGGGTATAACAAAATAGAAAGTCTACATATACATAATATAGATTAGATTACACCAAAAAGAAAAACCCAAAAGAATATGCCGATGAGTATCTTCATCTTCTTGAATAGACTAGCTCCCTAAACTTTGATGTCTTCTCCGCGACAGAGCGCTCAATGCCTTCTTAAACTTATTCATAGATGAACACTACGAATCTCACAACCCCTGTTTAGCACCCAATAAAATATTAAAACTAGAGAAGTAGCTGGATGCTTAACAAAAGCTAGAAAGAACTTTGTAACCCATCAGATTACTCTCAAGCCCGAATAACAAAAGAGAATAAGAGCAATGATGAGCTGTAGGAGCCCAGTCAAAACACTCCAATACAAAACCATCATAAAGTAGCCTATGACTTGCATAATTGATATGACTGGACCTTGTAACTATGATTCCTTTACCGACGGAATCTTATACCCGTGGCTTTTGCTGCCACCACTCTCTTAGAAGCCAAACCTATAAAGAAGGACAAATCCCTTTTCTAACCTAGAACCCCTCCAAAAAACACAACCCTTTCCTTCACCCTTTTCTTCTTAAACAACCGTTCAAAATCCAACGTCCCACAGCCATACATATGTATATATAGTCCAAAGATGGGAACCTTATCACCAAATCCCCTAAAGGTTGGAGAAATGCTCTACATTTAATGACCATAACTCACTGCTAATACCTCTCTTTACATCCTTTCTGCTTACCCATAATACTTTGCGCCTTTCAGCTTCCCTAGTTACTATCGCATTTATTCATGTCCCAACACCAAGCGATGATACCGACAGTATTGTATTTAATTAGTGCCTTTTCAAATTATTATCCATTTAAAACTACTTCTAAGGTCTTTCCTCCAAAACGACTCTAGGATTAGGGGCAAATGATGAAACATGGTCCAAAGGCTCATTATCATCAAATTTGAGATCTTTTGAGCCCATAACCCAACAGGTCAATATAACTCACTCTTTTGACACTTACCAACTAGACCCTCGTCGTGTGATTGGCCGATCTGCTCACCACCTCTTCAATGCTCGGTATTGCTACTTGACTAATTGAAAGAATATTCACTTTTCCCTAAATCGTGAGAACAATCTCCCATAATTAGGAAGGAGATCTCAAATTGTTACCGATAAAGAAAGGAATCTCTAAAAAAATATGAACTTCCCTAGCTAGTAAAACTCTAAATCTTTAGAAATATTTCACTATGATCTCAATAGTCTCATGACGCTTTCACAAGGGAACTATGGTTTTTGTACCCTAGCACCGTATGGGACTTACCATGTATATAGACTATATATACATCATGAAAGTTAACAACTAGATATGTTCTCTGGATTCAACACTTAACAAACAAAGGCTACATAGAGCTCTCTCTCTCTCTCTCTCTCTCTCTCTCTCTCTCTCTCTCTCTCTCTCTCTCACTTAATCTTTTAGTTTTATCTAATCTTGAAAATCAATCTCTAATTTGAGCATTGAAATCTCTACTACCAGAACACCCTTCGGTGGCTTTTTACAAGTTCTATCAATCAGACAATTTGGTAATTACTTATTTCGTTCGAGCCAGTGGAGTTATTATTTATGGAGCGAAACCCCCCTCTAGTAATTATCATCATCATCATCACTTCTGTGTAGTTTTCTTCTTATCTTTTTTCTCTATTTATTTTTACATGATTTTCTAAAACACCTTTAACTAAAATACATGGTACAAAATTCATGATGCAACTCCTTTTTTATCCTAAGGGCTTCGGTTAACACTATCTTCCAGATTTAAAAATCTCAATGAGTCCTTAATTGTATTATATTTCTTTTTTATAATTTGCCCCTCTATAATCCGAATCACACTTCAATTACCGTGTTTGATCTAGAATAGAACATTTAAATTTTTCATGAGTATCTATAGTTGTAAAAGTGAAAAATTAATTTTTTATCATTCAATGAGCATATTGTATTTTATAAAAATTGGGGAGGGGGAATATAATCTTTGTGCAAGGGCGATTATTTCCAATTTTTAATCAGATACTTCAAAAGTAGTTAAGTATCACAAGATTCCCATTCATAAAAATTCACACTTTTTAAACCCAGAAAACAAACGGAATGTTAGGATTCCCTTTTAAAGTAAATAATTCTATGCATAACTATTCCGATTGATCTATACTGTTGAAACCAAAAATCATTGCACGATAGATCATCTTTCTTTCCTAAATGGGAAACCTATAAGGCAATGTCTACTAACTCATCTTCATTAAAGAGTCCTGCAAAAAATCCACTGGAGGTGGCTCCAACGGAGGGTGTTTCGATACTCAAATCAAAAAGAGAGACTGAGAGAATCTAAGCCCTATGTAGTCTATGTGTGTAGTGTGTAAACAGAGAGATGTGTACCTGTCAAGTTACCTCTATTTAGTATATATAGCATGTGTGAAGAGTGTCGTATGTGCTTAAGAGTGTAGAAACCCTGCTTCCCTTGTAGAGAGATCGTATGAGATTTTCCAAGATTACAGAAATTGTAATGGTAGACTTTCAGTATATTTAGAGTCCTTTGAGATAGGAAAATTCCTATTGCCATCATAGAGACCCATAAATGTTTGAATTATTAGGACATCTACTTCTTTAGTGGGAGAGATTGCAATAAGCTCATATCAGATCAGGAAAGATTTAGACTTGTTATAGATTTTCTTCCTTATCTAGTAATCACAACTAGGACTCATTGCATGGTAGGAGTTGACTTTGTAAGGATCGAGAATTCGGAACTGAGAGGTCATAAAGCTGAAAAACTAAAGGGTCTAATGAATAGACTATGCTAGGAGAATGGCCAAGCAATATGAGGGTCGAGAAGGTATTGTCAAAAGGCTTATGTCGATAGGAAGTCACTGGCCAAGATCGACCGAGAGATTGCTTAGTACCCTATAGGCTATATGATCATGGGCTTGTTAGGTTTTGTGAAAATTGGGTTGTTGGACCACGTATCATCATTTATCCCTTACTCCTTATATCGTTCATTAAAACAATGCCAGAAATACTTTTAAATGGATAAAAATTTGGAAAACTGAATGGGCACAAAAGTGGAGCGATTTTAAGTGAGTGGAGTGGTATGATAGTGAACATTTAATGCAGAACATGTTGCTTCACTTTTCGTGAATGTTCCTTAGCATGCTTTTTATCTTTCGATTTGCGATTAGTTACAGGCACTGTAATGCTTTTAACAGTTTCTTTTATTAAGAAAAAGACAATTCTATGATTTACGTCTTTCGAAATTCCTAAGACAATCGTCGTGGCTGGAATCAATGACATTAAGAGCATGATGACCAGTGAAAAATTGGAGTGTGTTGTACAAATGATGGGCTTGTTAGATGATTTTTGCATTCAATTGCCTACAGAAGATGAACGAGCGAACATGGCCCATGAGATTTCTCTACTGATATATAAGGAGTATGTCAGGTATTGTTTGAAAGTGCCCTATTTGGGTATTTTGGCTGAGATTTTAAGTGGTTAGAATATTTTTTTGACCATGTTAATCCCTTGTACTTGGTGGTTAATCATAGTAGTAGTAAGCCTCTTAAATTTCTGCTGCTTGGATTTCAATTTTGAAATTATGTCCTCTAGTTTTTGCTTGTGGGGATGTTTTGCCAAGGGTTCTACCAAGGGCTGATTTTGTGTTTCAGACTAGGTTGAGTTCTGAATGGAGGTTTTTTTACAAGGAGACTATACACAAGCAATGGATGAGGAAGTTCTTTTTTGTAGAGTTTAAGAAGAGGGAACTGATGTCAGTTTTTCCAAGAGCCAATAGGGAGCCTACAGTAGCATTGAAGGCCCCAACCCATTCCATTGTGTAAGAGATTTTTGCCAGAAGAATGGTAGGTCAATTCAGGTGGACACCCTTATTGACGACCAGATGCTAAAAATGGTAGGCTTGTTACTTAATGAGAAGGTAAAGATTGGAAAATCTCTCTTGGTAAAGAAGGCAACAAGCAGGCTATTTATGACTCTAGATATTGTTAATAGAGGTGATCTTCGAGTTGCCACTATTAACAAGGTTATGTGGCCCCAAAGCAAAAAGAGTCTCAAAGACGGGGAAAGTGCTTAAGGAGAGGGGACAAGTGACATATGCCTTATTGCTACCCTGGTCCCTAAAAGGAAAAGGATAAGGTTGGTGGTCTCTAGCGCCGAGGCGAGGAATTAGAGACCAACAAGAGAAAGGAGTCCTCGACACCAATCTTAACTATTACGGATGCCTAGAGACTGGATTTTGCAATTTGGGCTGCCAACATTAAAGGAGAGAGTGTGTAACATCGACTTTCGGTGTATTATTACTCTTCTCATATTTATATATATATGATATTGCATCCATTTTGAGACACATGATTTGAAATTTCTAAAACTTTACTCTTAAAATCGTTTAAATCGAAAATTTTATCGGTAAATCGAAAATTTTTTCGAAAAGTGCCGACAAACCCTAAAATCACTAAAAATAGCTAACGAAAGTCAAAACACTTAAGTATAAGCATAAAGAAGTGAATTTGAAAATTTAAAAAAAAAAAATTCAAATTAAAAATCGCATATGGTCAAATTTATAATTTAGGAAAGTTCAGGGACTAAAGTATGAATATGAGAACTTGAGGGACTAAGTTGCAAAACCAGCCATTGAATGACAATTAAAGATCAAACATTGGCCAATAGCACATTTAGTGGCCACATAGGACGTTCCATTACCAAAGTTTGAAGAAGGTTGTTTGTAAAGAACAAAATGATGCATGAAATGTGATTGGAAGGTTTTTTTTTTTGTGGTTTCTTGTGTCTTCTTTCCTCTTGGCCGAATTTGACACTTCCTTTGCATGCATCGTGGTTGCTTGCTGCCATTTCAAGTATATAGAGGAGTCCTGACAAGTGTAGGATGAGATAAAGCATGCAAAATAAATCAAGGGTCAAGATATGTTGATTTGGTTTATATAAAGACCAAAACCAACTATTTTATTCATTTTCTCTTCCATTCACCTCACTTGGATGAAATTTTTAGTAAGAAAAGAGAGGATTTCTTGTGTTCATCCAAGCACTTGAGGTGTTAAAGAGGTAAGAAAAATCTTTGGTTAATAAAATTTTAATTGTTTAGATAGCATTAGCATAATATAGAGATTTTTTTTTATGTTGATGGATATGTGTTGTAAGATGTGGTGATCAAGTACTAAAGAATGGTGTTGGTGATGAATATTTGGATGTCAAGATCTTATTAAAGAGGTAATACATTCTTCTTTAAGTATACATTGGATTAAATTGATCCCATGAAGTAGGTTTGTTCAAATAAACTAGCATGGTCAATGAGCTGTAGTGATTCTATGATATCTTATCCTATGATGATCAAAATTTATATTGGTTTAGTTCTGGTAAAACTAGACTCCCTAAGCTTTAAAATGAGTTATGGTACAAAATTTTTCATTAAGAAATGAAATTATGGAGATTTTTAGAAGAAAAGGTAAAAATCGATGTTATATTCACTGTCCTCTGCACGACCAGTAAATTGATTTAAATATTAAGATAACTTTTGGATAGAATTAAGGAAAACTCAAAACATGAAACTTTTAGATCTCTATCTTACCTTTAAAATGAGATACAATTCACTTGCATTGGAGCAGTATGCTGAAAGTTAATGATATTTTTACTAAAACTATGCAGAAGTAGTCTTAAAATCGAAACTGAGATGAAAATGGAATTTTATAAAATTATACGTTTAAAATCTGAGAATGGTCTAAACTATAAAGTTTTATATCTATATCTTATCTTCAATTTGAGATAAGAATCAATTAAATTGGAGAAGTACATAGAGAGATATGGAAATTCTCCCAAAACTGTGCAGAATTGGTTTTAGGAACTTAGACTGAAACTTTATAAAAATTCTATAAATTCGTGCAATAGGAATTTAAAGATGAATTGAACATGAAAAATGTAGATATATATCTTAGCTTTAATTAGCAATTTCAATCACTCAATTCTGAGTTATATCATGAAATTTATGGCATTTTTTCTAAGATTGCGCAAGAGTAGAACTTGAAAAAAAAATGAATTGTAGATGTATGGGCTTAAACAAACTAAGGTAAATTGGAATCGGATTAAATCAAATTTGGATGAAATTATTGAAAAAAATAGCGAGGATTGATATATATATGTTGTTGTCTTAAGAGTAGACGATTAAACTACACTCGAAGGGTGACTCAGCTTAGTAACAAGGTTTTAGGGAAGTGGTGTACTCTTTTCGTACATGTGAGTGGATATTACAGTTGCCATATAGTTAATAAGCAAAACCATGTTTTATCATTTTCAAAGCATGATTTGTGAAATAAATTATGAAATGACTTGTTAAATAGTTTGGTATCGATTTTGTGATAAATGGAGTATCCCAAAATTTTCTTTTAAATATACATCCATGAATTTTGATAAAAGATATATGTGCCGTGTTTGAACTATGAAATGTACTTTGATGATATTTATATGAAAATACATGAGGTATCGGATTTTATAATTTTCCTTAACTTATATTGCACGATTGTTTGATTGATGATTTTGATACGAGATTAGGTTCTCAAGCATTAGTACCTGAATCCCCTTGATCGTAGATCGGGGATAGTACTTATAGTCATGATATTATGATACAATAGGCATTGTCCCGTATGGACTCACCTCGTATACTATAGCAGACCCGTCTCGTTCTATAAATAGTCGTACGGTTGTGATGTTATCGAGACGCAGACACTCCATATGGTTAGGTGGCGTGTATACGATACTAAATTTTTGGACTAGCCAAGTTGAACCAAAAGGAGAGAACTGAATGGCGTTTCAGTCTAGCACTTGGGGAGGTCCGATGCCAACGCCAAGGTTAGGGTCGTTTATCCGTTTAAAAGAAAAACCCTTGGTGGCTCGTCATTAGTTGAGGCAGACCTTTGCCGAGAGTTTGTTTTGGCATGACTCTACGATTTATGATAGAAAATTTGGATGCATATGTTTTATGGATGATGATGTTAGAGAAATGTGTTTGAAATTGTCATACATACTTGAAATATGGTATAAAATATATTTATATATATATGGTTTTAATACTCCATTTTCACACCACTTATTAACTACATGTTACGACTATTCACTCACTGAGTAAATAATTTTACTCACCCCTCACTCCCTTAAATTTTACAGAGATAGTATTTAGAGGGACACGTTGATAGATATCGACGTACACAAATTTCAGAGACTATCGTTAGAGACGTATCACAATATGAAACTTTTGTTGTATCTTTGAGAATATTAGTTGATCATGTTAGAATGACTGTACGAAACAAAGAAACTTTCTTTTGCAGTATATATATATTTGAGGACTTTTGTATTTAAATACTAATAAAATATTTGTAACTGAAATTTATGATTAGCCTTGCGTTACCTTGAGGATACGTGGCAGGGTTGGGCCGGTGTCTGAGGTAACGGGTGACTGTTCACGGCCTCTAGATCACGGATCGGGGTGTGACAAGTGCTTCTCCTAGGGCTCTAAACATGGAAGAGAAAGAGAGCGGGCCGAGGGGTAAAACCGGATCGTCTAGCACCTTTCCAGAGCATGTATACATCTAAAAGGGAAAAGGGTACCCAATCAAATAGCTCCCCTTCCCCCGATTTTTGTGAGGTCTTTTGATCATTCCAAGGACTTGAAGGAGAGAGACTCTGGTGATTAGCTACAATAATAACTATTTTAGTTATATTGATATTGTTGAAGCGAGAAAATTCACTGACAGATTGGACTTCCACCGTACTGAGTTAGAACTAAACCATTTAACAGTTGAGCAAGGTGACAAGGTCGTGATCACCCTCGGTCTCCAGTTATGTTTTTTCTATTTTAGTATTTTGAAAAGTTTAGTATTCTTATAATAGCTTACACAAATTTTCATGTCTTTTGTAGTCTACTGTTATGGCTAAAGTTAAATGGTAAAGGAAGAACAGCTAGTGGGTCACCTAGAGGACTTGGCGAACCAGAAGGGGAGGCGATCATATAGTTTTGAGCTACTTTGGCTCAAAAGGAGAGAGAATGGGAAGTGGATAAGGCAGCAATCTTATAGCTTCAAGCCGCTCTCGCCCAGAAGGAAGGAGAATAGAAAGAGGGCAAGGCGTCCAATGTCACATTGCTTAAAAAAGAAAAAGAAATAAAATGGTTAAAAACTAACCAAGGCTTAACATTCATGCAGTGCAACGTGGCAATTGTAAAATGTGAGAGGTTGGAGGCTTTACTAAACGGAACTGAAACAGACCGCTAGCAATAATTTTATACTCTTGAATTATATTATTTTAGCTCTTATTTATAAATTTTAGTACTATTTTAAATCTTATTTCGTGATATTACATTAATTAAATTCATGGATATTGATTTAGGAAATATTGAGCTTATTTAAGGAAATTTGGACCAGACAAATGGTTGTTAGTATTTTAGCCTTATCTCTCTATTTCGATGTCCGATTGAGCTGATTCTTATTGTGTTGGAAATTAGACTTTGAAGTCTATAAATCTTGTGAAGAGTCCATAGGCTAATTCAGACAAAAGCATATTCAAAAATTGAAAAAAAAATTATTGCAATGTTGAAATTCAAGAAAGTCAAGTCCCATTGAACAAGGAAACTAATTGGAGACTTCTAATGATTGATTTTTGGGATAAAGTGCTGATAAATCCAGGAGTTTTCAAAATCAAGGATAAGGAGGAAGTTTTCAAATCTTGGAAAAGCAAGAGATTTTTATCATCACAACAAAAGCAAATTTTCAAGTCAAAGTGAAAAACTAAGTTTCCTAAAAGCTCACAAATTCTTGTTGATTTAGGGTTTTAGCCCTATAAATAAGAGGTATCCTACGGTGAAAAGGATCATCATCTTTTTGTGAACCTTAAAAGCCACCATCAAATGACATGATTTCCACATTTTTTTGTGTAGAAAGGATTATAATGTTTTCTTTTATTTTTTTGTTTTTCTTTAAAATGTCTTGTTAATTGTTTTTGTTTCTAAAACTTGATAAATTTTATTTTTAATTAATTACATAGTTTGATTTATTTCTTTTGCTTAACTTTTATTGGTATGATTATTATTTGATGAGATTTTATTATTAGTCGTAATGTTTCAAAACGTTAGACTTACGTTTTGTATGATTAGAGTTTGATTGTATGCATGATTAATATAATTACATGATAATAGTTCGTAATAATAAAATCCACACAGAATTATGATATTGACCAAAAATTAATTTCATATATGGGAATTTAGGAGAAACCTTAGATTATAGTCTTTTCACAAAACTTATTGCAATCCTATTTAATCAAAATTGCATGACCTTTTTGTTTTGATTAGTTGAATTAGGGATTTTATTGCATGACCATTGGGTGAAATCTAATTTTGAAAAATCTATCATGATCAACAATAATTCATTAGTCTGTAAACTTAAGGGATTTGAAAAGATTAAGTTGGAAAAAAGATTAAAAATAAGATGAATTTGATATTCTAGGGTTTTAAATTCATAGATTTTAATCGATTAATATTTTCGTAGTTTTTAATATTTTCATAATCTTAATTTGATTTGTCCAACTTAAATAAGTTAATTCATACATGGTAATACAAAATATCCTCATGAGAACAATACTTGATTTCATCACTACACACAATATTCGACTAGGTTATCCGAAATCCATGGTGTTAAAATCCCATAACATTCTGCCAAGAGGTTGCTTAGGAATTAAGGCAATTGCTTATTGTTTCGGAGAAGAAGGTCATGAACCTAGAAAGGTAGAATTGCCGAGCTTCAGGAAATTCATCAACGTGATCTCCGCGAGTTTAATCAAAAGTTGCGTCGTGCAGAAGAAATTATTTGCAAGGCAAGACTGGTGGAGAATTTGGCAGATAATGTTGATGGGGCTAACACCGAGATAGCGGGATCTAGTCTGGCCTATGATCCTAGTGTAATACCGACACTGCGGTGTCCGTACTAGTATTCCTGTTCATGAAATTAAATAAAATATTTCTCAGTTTATATATAGAGAGAGAAATT
Organism: Dillenia turbinata; assembly: GCA_037126225.1. Lineage (NCBI taxonomy): Eukaryota > Viridiplantae > Streptophyta > Magnoliopsida > Dilleniales > Dilleniaceae > Dillenia > Dillenia turbinata. The sequence continues at coordinate 7,278,902 of JBAMMX010000015.1, forward strand.
TTTAATTATATTGATTTTCGATTTTGAGGTATGAAATTTGAATTTTTGGTATATTTTAAAATGCTGCGTCCGTAATTCGCAGTAAATCCCATTTTTATGAAATTTATATTTTAGAGAAAAGTGGGTATATATATATTTTTTTATGTATTAATTAATTAATTTGTAAAAAAAAAGGGGGGGAGGAAGCGCTGCGTTTTGGCCCAAAACGCAGCACTTCCCCCAAATTAGAATTAGGGCTCTTAGCCCTAATTCTCTTTCTCTCTCCTTCGTATTCTCTCCCTCTCCCGCGACCTTTCCTCTTCTCCTACCGCAGCCACCGATCTCCCCTCTCCCTCTGCCTCCTCCGCCGTGTTCCGCCGCCTCCGATGCCATCAACCCGTCGACCACCCACTCTCTCTCGGTTCCCTCTCTCTCGGTTGATCTCTTTCACTCTCCGCTCTATCTCCCTCCCGCTCGTGATCTCTCTTCATCGCCATCACTCTCCCTCTCTTGATCGATCGCTCCTCCATCGAGCGCCGCAAGCCACCACCACCGTCTTCTCTCTCCATCTACTCACTCTCTATTTCTCTCTCTGTTTCCAGCCTCTGCACTCTCTCTCCCTTTGCGATTCCCTCGTTCGCCATCTCGCCCTCACCTTCCATCGATCGCCACCACCGTGGCCACCGTGAACCACCGCGGTCGCCACCTATCTGTCCCGTACCATCTCTCTCTGCTCTCCCTTTTCCTGCGCGAACAAAGTCTCTTCCTCTCCCCTTTCTTCTGCGTGCGACAGCTCACAGAGCTCTCGCTCTCTCTTTCGTTCGTGCTTTGAGAGCCCTGCTACAACCCTAGTTGAAGCCCCAAATTAGCAGTCACCAATAGGCCTTCGAGAACCCTAAGTCACAGCCTTGCATAGGTAAGCATAGGTTTTCCAATTTTGATTCTAGGATTTGAATATTCTGAGTATTTAGGTTTAAATTCTAACGATTGCTGCAAATTGAAATCGTTATAGGTTCGAGCTTGAGTCCACTGGCGACCGGAAGCTAGGTCTGCAAACTGAGAAACCCTAGGTGAGAAATTTTTTATCATCTCAATAAATTGAGTAAAATTAGGGTTAAATCTAGGGTAATGAAACATGTATATGTTATATTAGTATAGGATGCAATTTTCTGATATTTAATATATAATTAGTGAAGTAAGTGATGCAAAATTCATAAAATTAGGCTATTTGATACAGAAGAATCATGCAAAGGAATGATAGAATTGAATCGAATTGATTTGAATGGTTTTTTAGAGTTTAATTTGATAAATGTATGAAAATAGTCAAAATTTGGGATTTGAGCCTAAGGATTGATGCGTTGTTTTACATTATAGTTGGTGTTGCATATAGGTAAGTCAAATACAATCTCTATGTTATGAAAATAGGTTTCAATACCTTTAAAATGAGATATGGTTTGAAGAAATCGGATGAGAATTGAAAAGTGTATGAATTTTCAAAGATGTTTCTAACTTATAGGGAATTTATATATTTAGACTTGTTTTCGATTTTAAACGATTTTAGGTTTGAATTTAACTTGATTTTGATTTGGTTATTTACTTATAAATGGAATGAAAATTGATGACATTGGAGTTTATTCATAAATTGGAGAATTAAGGTTTGTACAAACTTAGGAAAAATGATAAACCCTAAGAATAATTGAAAATTTGATGATTAATATGATACTTTGATTAGGTTGATCTTGTTGGAGACTCGATGAGTCAAGTTCGGATTTATTTTGAAAATAGGGAGTGATTACCTTCCCTAGAATGTGAGTGGGACCCTAATCACTTGCATGAAATAGTGAAATCTGATTTTATCATGTTTTTAATAAAACATGCTTTTGATATGCATTGTCTTGACGTATGGAATTGAAATTCAAATCTGTTTTGTGATTATTGGAGTGTCGTACTTATGTTTTCTACGATTATGCATCCATGTTTGAAAAGAAATGAAATTGTGCCATGATTTGAGAAACGGAATGTTTGCTATTCGACCATTGCATTGGTTTGTTGAATTTAAATGATTTCGATGAAATTGTATTGGCATATGGATTTGAAATGTTTTAAGATCTGTGAGGGCACTGGGATGCCCACTTGTGATGATATGATTCTTACTTGTGGGACGTTGTGCCCTTGTGATACTATGATGATGACATTGATGATTCCGTAGCTATGAAGGGACTTTGCAGAGGCACGGGTTGCCCGGATATGCTTCTACAGGAGGTATCCGCAAACGTCCAGTTATATTTATTTATAGGCGCGGCCGGTTGAATCCTCATTGGGGGAGGACGTGTGTTCATCACCGTCTAGCACCGCATGTGGTCCTATTGACGAGCATATATATATTCATAGGCGTGGCCGGTTGAACCCATATTTAGGGGAGGATGTGTGTCCATCACCATCTAGCACCGCACGTGGTCCTATTGACGAGTCTGGGCAAGCAAGGGCTAAGCCCACGGCCAACGTCGGGGTAGAGAGCTACTTTTGAAACACTTTGCATAATAACACCCCCGATGCGCTTATCCTTGGTCATGGTTGACCTTTGCCAGGATCCTTTTAGCTTGCTCTATGATCTACTTGATTTTAAATGGATGCATATATGTATGATATCGTATGATTGAATAAATGAGTTCATTTTATTGAACACATCATGATTTATTGTGAAACTCGAGTTATTGTTTACGAATGATACTATTTGAAACTCCAATGTTCACCTACACTATTAGTACTTGAGATTAATCCCCTCACTTACTGAGTATCTTCCTATAGATACTCACCCCTCTTCTTTTCTCCCTCAGACAGGATTTTTGTGTTAGAGCGACACTTTAGAGTATAGAGTTTGGGTATACTTGGTGTTCAGGAATGTGAGATCTTAAGTTTAAATTGAAAGATAAATTATGTATTTTATTTCGACCCTGCGAGGTCTTGTTGAGGTCCGTAGTTGGCCGTGTACTTATTTTGGGATGACTGTATAATTTATGTATATTTATTTACGAAACCCTCATATTTTATTTGTATTAAGGCGATTGTATGTATTTGAATATTATTTGAGAAAATTGTTGTAAATTTGCATAAAATTTAGGTCCGCTCGGTATGGCGGCTGCTTATGCTTTAGTTGGGCACGACAGTAGAAGTCTGTGACTAGGTTTGTTGATAGATTTTTATAGCCTTGCGTTGTTCTGGATGTCGGCTATGGGAGTTGTTGGTTTTGGAGAGGCCGAGATGACCATTTGTTTTATTTTCAGGATGATTTTGAATTATACAGATTTAAACAAGTTAAATTGTACATGGGAGACCTCCGATTTATAGGGAGGTTCTGCCCGATTTTTTATAGAAATACAGCCGGCATCCAGGGCAATGGACGGCTGTTCACGATTCCCAGTTCGGGGCGTGACACCTAGGGTGGGATTTTCTCACGAAGTGGTCGAAACTAATGCCCATGTTGCCACTATGCGGTTTGGTTTCGACAATCTACAACAGAGAATTGCTCCTCCTCTATCTCCTAGTCACGAAGCATGAACTTACACGATGTTTTTTTTCCTTAGTGTACTTCATTCTTTGGTCTTGCATGGACTTCCTCACTCAATTGTACTTCTTACATTTTAAAACAGACTGAATTTCTTTATTTTCAAATCGTTCTTCATTTTTTGTAATTTGACAGTTATAGTGTGCATAATACTAAGTTGCTTCAAATGATAAACATACAACGTGTCCATATAGTGTAAAAGAAAGGGGAGCTAGTCCCCATCCATGTGCATGGCTCCTTGTTACATGTAAGATCGAGGAAAAGAGAGAGAGAATTAAATTCCTTCCGGGTAATGAAATCGAGTGCGGTAAGCATTATCCTTGTGAAAAATTTAGAGCTGAAAGATGAGTGCGGAACCCAAATAAGAGGCATAGAGCCGAGAGATAATGGGCTCCACTCACTCGGGAGTTCAATTCCATATGTTGGCTAAGGATGGGTATGAAACCCATCTGAGAGGCATGGAGTTGAGAGATGATAGGAGCCACCTGTTGAGAGTTCAATCCTATATGTCAGTTAATGATGGGAGTAGAACCCATGTTGATGAGGTCATTAAGGCTGTAATGAATTTGCATGATTCAATTCAAGTTCCAGTTGGGTCGTTGACAAAAGTTCGAGTTAGAAGGTTCAAGGAAACACTGAATAACTTAATTCAGATGGTTTTATATCAAGAAATTGGAGTCCAAGTGAATGAAAAACCAAAAGGAGCCTTAATTATGATCATACAAGTCCAATTGAAAGAATAAATGGTCCAAAACTATCCAAAACCAAGCAATGACGAAAATAAAGAAAAAAAAAGTAGTAGCAAAGATTTGGTGACAATAGTTTAGTTTTACTTTATTTAGTTTCCTATTTTTTATTTTTATAATTTATATTTTAATTTCCTAATTTTTGATTGTTTAGGGAGTTACTAAATTTTTAATTATCATTTTAGTCTTTACCTTTAGCCTATAAATAGACCATTATATATTGTGTAAAAAAAAAACAACTTTGAGATAATTAATAAAATTGTGAGTTTTCTTCAAACAAGTTTTGTTCTTTTGAGAACTTTTGAACTTATTTAAGATAGGAGTTTTGTTTAGTTTTTTGACTTATCAATTTAGGTTTCGAACCACCTAAATTGTGGTATCATTCATTCCATCTTTATACCAGGTTCTTGTTCTAGTGAGAAACAAATTTAATGTCATATATCTTAGATTCTTTCTCCTTTATGACAGGGTTAAGATCTTTATTTTTTACCGGTTCAAATCATTCGCTAAGAAGATTTTTGGCCTATATTACTTGTTCGTAGGTTTTAGGGTTTCTATACCTGTCGGATTCATATCAGTTGATATCAGAGCAAATCTAGGTTTTCTTCCTTTGAATTTTCTTTTTTTTTTCTTTCTTTTGTTCTTGTTTGTGTCTTGAAACTCTAATTTCAATCTCGATTCATCATCTTGGCCAAAATTCTTCATTTGTTAATTTACTTCTTGTTTTTGGTGCATTTCATTCTTTTTTTTATGCTGCTATAGTTCAAAAAAAAGGTCGTAAAAGAAAGTCGTAAAAAAAAAAAGAAGGGCTAAAAAAAGAGGCAAAAAAAGGGAAGGGCCAACAAAAAAGGGTGGCCGTAAAAAAAAAAAAAAAAAGAGAAAAAAAGAGGTAGCTTTCAAATTTTGCATCTTGCTCTCAAAGTTGATAATTGTTCATTTTGTGATATTATTCAAATTTAGTAAATTTCTAAATTGTTATTACTAAATTTGAATTTGAACTTTCTAAATTTTTATGTGATAAGTTTGAAATATTTCATCGTCTGTGCACTTTCCTAAATTTGTGCACTTACCCAAATTCAAAACTTTCCATATTTGTTCTCCTTTCTTGAACTCCTTCCTTATTTGTTCACCTTCCTTATTTGTTCTGTTCGTTATTTGTTTCCTTTCTAACTTAGAATTTTTTCAAATTTGAGACTTTACTTATTTCTCACTTTTTCTTTCCTTTTTCGTGCTTTTCTTGTTATACTTTCTTCCATATAAGTCATTAAATTTCACAAGATAATTATTTTTGAGTTGAGTTTTCGAGTTCAATAAAGAACTTGACTAAGTGAAGTAGTAGTAAAAGGCAAAATAGAATTCATTAAAGATGAAAACCAAATTCAAAGAGTGAAACACAAATGTATTTGAGTTAACCATTATTTTTTAGTGAAACACGTGAGGGAGTGTGATGAGATTCTTTGATATTTTATTCTAACATTATCTTACAGATTCCAATCATGTCTCAAAATCAAAAAAATAGCACAAATGAGAAGGTTCAACCACACGTTGGGCCTAATCTACAATTACAAATATTTATGGGGGAGATGAGACGAATGATGAAGAGGGAGTTAGATCTTATACATGAAAGGTTGGATAGGGTAGAAGAGGGGTCGCAAAGGGGGTAGCCATCAATAGTGCCAAACTCCTCCAGGAGGAATAGGTTTCATCAAAGGGAAGTTGAAGTTATGGATGAGTTTGAAGGGGATGGGTTAGAGGAGGAGTTTGATAGGTTGTCAGTGGGTAGTCATAAGAGATTTGGTCGGGATAGAGAAGTTAGGAATTGGGTAACAACAACTTAGGTAGTATTAAGATAAAAATTTCGTCGTTTTAAGGCAAAAGTGATCTCGAAGCATACCTTGAGTAGGAAAAGAAGATGGAGTTGGTTTTTGATTGTCACAACTATTCTGAATTAAAGAAGATAAAACTTGCTACTATTAAATTTACTAATTATGCAATTGTATGGTGGGATCAGTTGTGTATCAATAGGAGGCGGAATGGAGATCGTCCCATTAAAACTTGGGATGAGATGAAGAGGGTGATGAGACGACGATTTGTGTCAAGTCATTACTATCGGGATTTATATCTCAAGTTGTAGAGTCTCCACCAAGGTAACCAAAGTATACACGAGTCATAAAGAGATGTAGATGACTATGATTAGAGCCAATGTTGAAGAAGATCGAGGGGCGACGATGGCCAAGTTTTTGAATGGTTTAAAATCAAGAGATTGCCAACACGATCAAGCTTCATCATTATATGGAGTTGGAGGATTTAGTATATATGGCAATCAAGGTTGAGAAACAGCTCAAGAGAGGTAACACACGGCCAAGACCAGCCCCACAGATTTCGAATACATCTTCGAGAACGAGCTATCCAAAGAAAGAAGAAAATCCAGCCATCTCCAAGGTTAAATCCAAGCACAAACCAGCTGCCACCACCATAACTTCTCAAGATAAGGTAGCCACCACTTTAACTCGATCTAGTGAGATTAAATGTTTCAGGTGTCAGGGAAGGGGACATATAGCTAGCCAATGTCCAAACAAGCGAGTTATGGTGATTCCAGAAAATGGTGCAATCGAGTCTGAAGATGAAGATGACTTTGATTGTATGCCACCATTGGAAGATGCCCCCATCGGAGATGAGGAGTACAGGGCTAAACATGGTGAGATGTTAGCACTAGTTACATGTCGAGCCTTAAGCTTACAAAGTAGAGGAGATAAAGAAGAAGTACAGTAGGAAAATATCTTTCACACTCGTTGCCATGTGAAAGACAAGCTTTGTATTTTGATTATTAATGGTGGTAGTTTTACTAATGTTGCGAATACTACTTTAGTAGAAAAGCTAAATTTGCCAACTACTAAACATTCACAACTATATAAGCTACAATGGTTGAATGATAGTGGAGAAGTGAGGGTTACAAAGCAAGTTGTTGTGTCATTTTAGATTGGTAAATATGAAAATAAGGTGCCATGTGATATGATGCCAATGTAGGCCGGGCATGTTTTGTTAGGAAAGCAATGACAAATTGATCGACATGTGCAACATGATGGCTTCACCAACAAATATTCATTCGTATTCAATCAATGAAAAATCATTCTAATTTCGATGACACCAAAATAAGTCTATGAAAACTAAATGAGCTTGTAAAAATTGAGTGAACAAAAGAAACAGAGAGATCAAAATGAATTGAGAGAAGAAAAAAAAAAGAGAGAAAAGAAAAGAGAGAGGCCGAATTTGGTGAGGAAGAGAAAAGAGAGAAAGATTTGGCCAATGAGGTAACATCCGAAAGAAAACAAAGAAATTTTTATGCCAAAACAAGTGAGATTAAGAAAGCAATGTTCTTAAAACAGTCAATGATTATACTTATGTACAAGAAAATCCTTTTAAGTACTGACCAACTTAACCCTTTTTTGTCTAGTGCTGTTGTTTCTCTCTTGCAGAAATTCGAAGATGTGTTTCCCGAATAGCTACCCCAAGGTCTGCCACCTATCCGAGGGATTGAACATCAAATCAATTTTATATTCAGTACATCAATTCCAAATCGTCCAGCATATAGAAGCAATCCAGAAGAGGCGAAGGAGCTTCAAAGGCAAGTCAAAAAGTTAATGGAAAAAGGATATGTGAGAGAGAGTATGAGTCCATGTGTAGTTCCGGTGATTTTGGTGTCTAAGAAAGATGGGACATGATGGGATGTGTCTTGATTGTCAAACCATCAACAATATAGCGGTAAGATATCAACACCCTATTCCTCGATTAGATGACATGTTAGATGAATCGCATGGTGTTTGTGTATTTTCTAAGATTGACCATAAGAGTGGGTATCATCAAATACGAATGAAAGGAGATGAGTGGAAAACAGCATTTAAAACAAAATATGAATTATATGAGTGGTTAGTTATATCCTTTGGATTAACCAATGCTCCTAGTACATTCACGCGCTTAATGAATCATGTTTTACATACTTTTATTGGTAAATTCGTAATTGTTTATTTTGATGATATTTTAGTTTATAGTAAAATCTTACATGATCATATCTTACATTTACATTCGGTTTTGGATGTGCTTAGAAAGAAAAAGTTATATGCTAACCTTAAAAAGTGTATCTTCTGTACCAATAAGTTTATTTTTTTAGGTTTTGTTGTGAGTGCTAAACGTATCGAGGTGGATGAAAAGAAAATCAAATCCATTCAAGAATGGCCAACCCCCTTCAGTTTAGGTGATGTTAGAAGTTTTTACGGGTTTACTAGTTTTTACAGGAGATTCGTAAAAAATTTTGGCACCATCGCAGCACCACTTACACAAGTCATCAAGAAAAACGTTGCATTCTAATGGAGTGAAGAACAAGAGAAGGCGTTTCAACTTATTAAACATAAACTTACTCATGCCCCTTTACTTATTTTACCTAACTTTTCTAAAACATCTGAAATTGAATGTGATACTTCTGGTGTGGGTATAGGCACTGTTTTTATACAGGATGAAAGACCACTTGCAAACTTTAGCGAGATGTTAAGCAAGGCTACACTTAACTATCCTACCTATGACAAAGAGTTGTATGTCTTGGTTCGAGTTTTGGAGACATGGTAACACTATTTGTGACTGAAAGAATTTGTGTTTCGTACTGATCATGAATTCTTAAAGTATTTGAAAAGTTAACACAAGCTAAACAAGAGACATGTTCGATAGATGGAATTCATCAAAACTTTTCCCTACGTCATTCAATATAAACAAGGCAAAAAAAATGTGATCGTGGATGCACTCTCACGTAGGTATGCCTTAATCTCTACTCTTGATGTTAAATTTCTTGGTTTTGAGCATCTTAAAGAACTTTATCATGATATCAAGATTTTGGGGAAATTTATAGTGCTCATGAAAAATCTGCAGAGGGTAAATTCTATAGACATGAGGATTTTTTGTTTAGAGAAAATAAGTTGTGTGTATCTAATTGTTTAATGAGAGATTTGTTAGTTCGAGAATCCCATGATGGAGGATTAATGGGATATTTTGGAGTCACCAAAATCTTAGCTATTTTACAGGAACATTTTTATTGGCCACACATGAAACGAGATGTTGAGAGACTTTGTAGTAGATATATTACCTATAGGCAAGCTAAATCGAAGGTTCAACCTAATGGTCTTTACATACCCCTACCTATTTTTAGTTCTTCTTGGGTTGATATTTCGATGGATTTTGTTTTGGGTTTGCCTAGGAGTAAACATGGATGAGATTTGATCCTTGTGGTTGTAAATAGGTTCTCTAAGATGGCACATTTTATCCCTTATCATAAGTCTGATAATGCTTCTCATATTGCAGATTTATTTTTTAGGGAGATTATGAAGTTACATGGTATGGTTAGGACAATTGTTTCAGATCGGGATGCTAAGTTCTTAAGTTACTTTTGGAAGATATTATGGCGAAAGTTAGGAACGAAACTTTTGTTTTCAACAACTTGTCATCCTCAAATTGATGGTCAAACAGAAATAGTTAATAGGACATTATCCACTTTGTTGAGAACTATCATCAATAAAAACATTAAGACTTGGGAGGATTATTTGCCACATGTTGAGTTTGCTTATAATTGTACCATTCATTTTGTTACAAAATTTTTACCATTTGAAATTGTTTATAGTTTTAATCCTTTAACTCCTTTGGATTTATTACCTTTACCTGTTTCTGAATAAGTGAATTTAGATGGTAAGAAAAAGACAGAATTTGTGAAGCAACTTCATTAGAAGGTACGGTTTAATATAGAGAAGAAGAGCGAACAATATACCAAACAAGCCAACAAGGGATGTCACAAGCTGGTTTTTTAGGCCGGTGATTGGGTTTGGTTATACATACGAAAAGAAAGATTTTCAGCACAAAGATGTTTTAAGTTGTTGATCTAAGGAGATGGTCATTTTCAAGTGTTAGAACGGATCAAAAACAACGCTTACAGACTTGATTTACCAAGTGAGTATAATGTTAATATTACTTTCAATGTTACTGACTTAAGTCCCTTTGATGTAGGTGAAAATTTGAGGACAAATCCTTCTTAAGATGGGGGAATAATGAGGTCATTAAGGCTTCAAGGAATTCGCATGATCCAATTCAATTTCCAGTTGGGTTGGTGACAAAAGCTGGAGTTAAAAAGTTTAAAGAACTACTGAATAATATAATTCAGAGGGTTTTATATCAAGAAATTGGAGTCCAAGTGAATGAAGAACCAAAAATGACCTTAATTATGCTCATACAAGCCCAATTAGAAGAATAAAGGGCCCCAAAACTATCCAAAACCAAGGGATGACGAAAATAAAGAAAAAAAATAGCAGCAAAAACTTGGTCAAAATAGTTTGGTTTTACTTTATTTAGTTTCCTAATTTTTATCTTTGTAATTTATATTTTAGTTTCCTAATTTTTGATTGTTTAGGGAGTTACTAAATTTTTAGTTGTCATTTTAGTCTTTACCTCTAGTCTATAAATAGGTCATGTGTAAAAAAAACTTTGAGAGAATTAATAAAATTGTAAGATTTCTTCGCACAAGTTTTGTTCTTTTGAAAACTTTTGTACTTATTCAAGATAGGAGTCTTGTTTAGCTCTTTGACTTATCAATTTAAGTTTCAAACCACCTAGATTGTGACGTCATTTATTCCATCTTTATACCAAGATTCTTGTTCTAGTGAGAAACGGGTCTAAGGTCATATACCTTAACTTCTTCCTCCTTTAGGGTAAGGGTTGAGATCTTTATTTTTTACCGGTTAAAATCATTCGTTGAGAAAATTCTTGGCCTATATTACTTGTTCGTGGGTTCTAGGGTTTCTATATCCGTCGGTTCACATCATATGTAAGATGCGTGGAGTTGAAAGATAATGGGAGCCACCCACTCGAGAGTTAGATCTCGTATACTGGCTAAAGCTGGGTGCGGAACCCATATAAGAGGCACGGAGCTGAGAGATGATAGGAGCACAATGAAATAAGGGGGCCCAAGGGCCTTGGCTGTTGTCATTAGTGAAGTTATTATAAAGAAATGAAGTTGACATATTATTATGAGTATGACTCAGAATCAAGATAAAATAGTAGAAATAATAAAATGATATTATAGCAAGCAGCAAGTAAGGATCACTGAGCTGAGGACTTTGAGGGGTCCGAGTTGCATTCAAGTGTTCCAATGCCGAAGATGTTCTAAACTTAATTTTCATATACCGGTGCTCAGCAGGGCTTCCAAATCATCTAGGCCAGGGTGGCCTAATATGATGTTGTAGGGGGACATCAGTTTCATAACATTAAATGTAAATATTGTAGTAGCATTATTAGATGGTGCTTCTAGAGTTACCAGAAGCTAGATGGTGCCTTCAGGATATACTCATTCATTAGAGAGCCCTTTTAGGGTCCCGATATGAGGTTAAAAGTCAATGTGGCTTAGGCCTATCTGTTTTAAAGTATCCCGGTAAAGGATATCACAAGCCGCTTCTTGGTCGATAAAGATCCTTTTAATAGTAAATTGCCCTATCTTGGCAGTGATAACCAAAAGGTCATGTTGCCCCAGGGCAATCCTTGTTAGTTCTTCATTATCAAAGCCTATCATTGGTCTTTTTCTCTTTTGCTCTCTCTTAGCACGGACAGTAAGTACCTCATTGGATAGAGGATAGTCTATCTGCTAAAATATCGGTGTGACCCAATAGTCGACAGAATACAACAAAGGACCTTCCTTTTATATCTAGAGAATAACTTCCTGAGGTTAGTTCTAGATGGCTCCCATGACTGGGGGGTTCTGCTGGCTCAGCATGAATGGTTTTTGGCTGGTCAGAAGTGTCATTCAAAGGGGTATAGTTGGTGAACTTACGAGGAGGGGGAGGTCCCGCCCCAATCCTTTTGGCAAGGGCTATTGTGGTAGAGGTCAATTACGTTCATTCCTTTCACTCCAGTTTTGGCATCTGTTGAATGCCTTTTCTTCCTTAGCAATGATGTATTTCTTGGTTCGGGCATAAAACTCTTGGATTGAGGCCAGAGGGTTCTTGATTATTGATATCTTCATCCCTAAAGGCCGATAGAATAAGCAGTACTACCAGTCTGATAGAATGACCTAAGCCTGAAACCTTTATCATCTCGATCTTGAATTTTTAAGGAAGTCCCTTAAAGGTTCGTTGTCTTTCTATTAGAGGGATAGGAGAGAAGTGGATTTCTGCTTATCCTCTTGGCTAATTATAAGCTATGCCTCTAACTTCTTTCGGAGTTGGTAAAAGTTTTTGATACTGGATTACGAGAGCAAGTTAAGCCATATTAACGCATTCCTCTTCAGGGTCGTGGGGAAGTGTTTACACATGACTACATCTGACATATCTCTGGAGATCATGACCATGACTAAATAAGTCGCATGGTCTTAGGAATCGGTAATGCCATCATACATCTCCATATAGGGAAGGAGAACGTTGCAAGGCATCAATTTGGAGATGATCTCGAGGTCGAACGGCAACAAATTAAAGAAGCAAGGACCGGGGTCATTTTACCTTACGTTGGCCCTTTGAAGCTTGGTGGCTGCAAGCTCTTTAACTTGTTTTCTCAAGCTCTTTGGCTCCCATTGAGACATCACTGAAGGCTAGGGCATGCATGAGTTTGGAGTTTAGTCAAGTGTGGAGGTGGAGCTTTCTGTCGAAGAACACGGCAAATGTCTTCTAGGTGCTTGCTCATTCCAAATATCCAAGATTCTAATTTCTCCATCAGAGAATGATAGACCTGGTTGGGAGAAGCTCGAGCAGGGGGAGAGGCAGGGGTGAGCTGGAGGTTGAGCCATAGGAGGTTAAGTCATTGGAGACTGAGTAATTGGAGGTTGAATACCTCCTTGATGGGTTGGTTCCGGCTCGTGCTCTTAGTAAATGATTAAGGTGTCTAGCTGTGTAACCAAAAAGGTCATTAGGGGTAAGTCTGCTGGGTTAGATGTCTATCCTCCAACTTTGGATGTCATTTTGGAAGTGTTATCTCTATTCTTTCTTTTAGGTGGCACGGTGGTGAAAGAGGAGGAGAGATCAACAAAGGACATAGATATCAGTCAATCGTTTTCACGGACGGTGCCAATCTATTGAACCCAAAAATGACTCCACAGCGTATTATCTTTCTGACCAGATCGGGGAACCAGTGAGACGATGTTTGCTAGTTCGTCTTCAAAAAGAAGTCTTGAAAAAAACCCGCCGAAGGTAGCTCGGACAAATGAGGCTCTAATACTCAAGTCAAAAAGAGCGGTAAAAGAGAAAAGACCGAGAGAGTCGAAGCCCTATGTCATCTCTGTGTGTAGTTTGTAAAGAGAGAAATGCATATCTGGCAAGTTATCTCTCTTGGTTCCTATACAACCAAGAAGGGGGGGTGAATTAGTTGGTTTCAATTTATAGATTTTACTCTACTTAAAATCTAATTTAAAATTTAAAACCAAACTAGATGGAATATGTAAATGCAAGTACAAAAAAATAAAGAGAAGAGATAGAGAAATCAAGCCTGATTTATTATGATTCGGCCTTATACCTACGTCTACTCTTCCAACTCAGCAAACCAGGATCCAATGATAACTAATTTCCACTATGTAATGAGAGTTACAAAAGCAATTATAATACTCCAATGTTGATAATCTGCACCTTCCACTTTTGGAGTGACTTAATCCAACATTAATCCAATCCAAACCCTCACACACCTAGCCTATCGACCCAATAGAATATTCCTCCCACTCTCCTTAGACTTATGAGTCTATACAAAATCTGAAACAATAGTTACAGAAGTAAAGAAACTGATGTGACAGTAAGAATGCAAAGTAAGTCGTTAGAACTTTGTGAACAAGTAGGCATTTTTGGGTTTTGTTTTCTCTCAACTCAATGCTCGAATAAACTCTGTAAAAGCTTGCGAACAAAGACTGGTTATAGCTCTTTAAAGTCCACTTCAAGTTGTATCTAAAGCTCTCTTGTATCAAGTTGATATATGGCTTTCAAAACCCCTTCAGAACCAGCCTTTGCAAGAAAATCACAGTTTCAAATCCTGTTTTTCAGCCTATTTTGAGATCTAATTTCTCATTCCCAACACCTCGAAATTTCTCTATAAAATATACTATATAATCTTTGTATATAGCACTTTAAATCTCAAGAAGTAAGCCCCCAAAACTAGTCACGAATATGAACATATAATACTGCAAAGTTGGCTCACTAGCACACTTATTACAGTAAAAAAAATCAACTTAACTTCCTTACTTTGAGTTTGATTTTCTTCATCAAAATCTTTGAATTTTACTATTGTTATTTTTAAAATTCAAACACCAACAATCTACTTAAAGTGTAGAGAATTCAAATTTCAAATAGTTTAACTGTTGGAGAACTTATAGGTAACAAAACCTCCCCTAAAAATCAACTTGTAGCTCTCCAAATAATTTGAATTCGAATCTCCAATTTAAATAAACTTAATGATCAAGTACAGCTCCCAATCTATACTCAACATATTGAGCTAGGTCTTAAAAATAGGATAAAGTCACAGCTGAAAATATAGTTCTAAATTTTGACTGCTTCTACCCATCTTACTGCTTTTACCTATCTTGCTTTTACTTAGGTTTTGTGACAATATTTTCTAACAATTTCTATATTTTGAAACTTTCTATAAATAAGATTGTATTACATATTCTAAATACCTGCACACTTGGTAAATTCATTAGTAACACATATAAGGGTTTTGTTATCATCAAAATATTAGGGTTCAACGATAATTTTCCTAACAATCTCCGTATTTTTTATAACAACAAAACCATAAAGAAAAATTGAAAGAATTTACTCATGAATGCTCAAAATCATGCTTCATCTATATTTATGAACATATGAACATTTTGTTATCTCCCCCTTAATATGTGCATAATTTTTCATAATTTTTTTTATATATATCTCCCCCTTTTTGTATCATCAAAAATAAGAAAACTTAAATTCATTCATTTTTATCTTTTTTTTTTTGTTATCATAAAAAATATAATGTATGTGCATTCTCCCCCTTGATTAGACATTTATTTTTTATTTTTTTAAATCATCAAAAGAACACACAAAAACTCATAAATATAATAATTCAGTACCAAGTAATTTTAGAATTATCAAAACAATTTCAGCATTTTAAAAAATTCAAAATATTGAAAAACAATAAAAGTTCTTACCATATTCAGAGATAAGATTTAAATACAATAATTTCCTATTGACACATATTTTTCTATACTTTTAGACTTTATGCTAGATAATAATTAAAATTGATTCTTGATCTAGTTCTTATACTTTTATCTTTTATCATTTTCATGAGGGAGTTCTTATATTCTCGTTATCTTCTTCATTTGTGTATCAATTTTTTATTTTATGTCCATTCAAATGATCATCTATTTTTAGAAATCCAAATTAATTTGGATTCTCTAGAAAACAAGTTTGTGTTAGAAATAAATTTTTCTTGATTGTTACTAAATTTGTTCAAGTAACAAAATCTAGCAATATATCTAATTCTATAACAATAGTAGCATGAAAAAGTATTATTCTTTTTCTGAAAATTATTCATATATCTATATTTTATATGTAAAAAAACAGATTTTTGATGTCCAGATAAGTTTTTGAAATTTCTGTTAAAACTAGGAGGTTTATAATTTCTTCTATCCTTATATACTATGCTTCTATAACCTCTATTTCTACCCCTGATTTCTGTAGTCTGTAATTTTCTGTGTTCTGTAATTTTTGCTATTTTGACAAATACTACTTTATTAGCTTGTGAACCAGACACATTTTCAGACATGTATCCTAAACCATTTCTAAAGAAGTCATGTCTTTAGAGTGCAAATAATTTAATGAGTTTTTCATCACTTTTATTGAAGTTTTGGAAAGTATTTTTGATGGATATGGACAGATATTCTATCTTAGTTTTCAACACATATATTTCATCATTCATAGCGGAATTTTCCAATTTTATAGCAACATTTTCAGACTTCACTTCTTCTATTTCAAATTTTAAAGCCTTGATTTCACATTTTAAAATCTCATTTTCAGATTTTGTTAGTTTATTTTCAAACTTTAAAGTTGTCAGTTCATATTCTGCAACAGAGTTTTTAAATTTTAGAATATTATTTTCAGATTTTAGATCGTCAATTTCAGTATTAAGCACATTATTTATCTATTTCAGAAGTCTTTTCTCATTATCTAAGTCTTGTATTCTATATTTAAACTTAGAAATCAACATTAATACATAGTCATCATCAAGATTGAAATCATCACAGCATTTAGAGTCAGAATTTACCTGAGAATTTGCCATTAGACAAAAATTTATTTCATTCTGACCTTCTGAATCTTTAGACACTGATTCAGAACTTGATTCATCCAAATCACTTCATGTAGCCATAATTGATTTTGCTTTTTTCTGAAATTTCTTCATCTTCTTCGCAAGAATTGGACATTCATACTTTATATGTCCAAGTCTTTTACATTCATAACACACAATTTCTTCCTTCAATTTACTTCTTTTTCCTACATCATTTTTTGACTTTTGAAAAATAATAGTGTTTTTAAATTTATTGAACTTTTTACCTCTCTTTTTAAGGATACGAGACAGTCTTCTTGACAACAAATTCATCTCATCCCCACTACTGTCTTCTTTATCGGATTGTTATTCATTCCTTACCGCAAGTGCAATGGCCTTTTTCTTTCCATCATTTTCAGCAAAAAAGTGTATTTCAACTTCATAAGCTATGAGTTTCCTTCTTAGTTCATTTAGGGGACAACCTTGACAGGTCTTGAGCTTCCTCAATTGCTATCTTTTTTGCATCCCAAGCTCTAGGAAGGATTCTTAAAACTTTTCTGATCAGATCTAAGTCTGAAAATCCTTTTCCAAGAGATTCTAATTCATTTGTGATAGATGTGAGTCGATTGAACATGTCATTTACTTGTTCTCCATGCTGAAAATTAAATAGTTCCTATTCCTATATCAAAAGGTTAATTCTTGTATCTTTAACAGTCGTGTGCCTTCGTGAGTGATGCACAATTTGTTTCATATATCTTTAGCGTTTCACAAAAAGAAACAAGATTAAATTCTATGGGAGAAATAGCACATAAAATTAAATGCCTTACTTTAAAGTTTATTGAGATTTTTCTCTTATCATCCTCTGGTATGATTGGGAGTTTAACATCTAAATCTCTAGAGGAAATAACCTCCCAAGTATTATAATCCATGACTTTAATAAAAGTCTCCATCATACAATTCCAATGAGAGAAATTTACTCTATCAAAATAAGGAGTTCTATTGGTAAATTGGCCAAAAGTTAAATGTGATGTCATTGGATCTTTGGCTCAAAAGTCAGTACTTTTGTAGAGTCGAGTACTAGCTCTGATACCTCTTGTTGGTCTCTATGCAACCAAAAAGGGCGGTTGAATTGGTTGGGTTCAATTTATAGATTTTACTCCACTTAAAATCTAACTTCAAATTTAAGGCCAAACCAGATGGAACATGTAAATGTAAGTACAGAAAAATAAAGAGAAGGGATAGAGAGATCAAGCCCGATTTATAGCGGTTCGACCTTGTGTTTATGTCCACTCTTCTAACTCAGCAAGGTAAGATCCAGTGATAGCTAGTTTTCACTATGTAATGAGAGTTACAAAAGCAAGTACAACACTCCAATGTTGACAATCTGCACCTTCCATCTTTGGAAATGATTTAGTTCAACATTAATTCAATCCAAATCCTCACACACCTAACCTATCGACCCAAGAGAATGTTCCTCACACTCTTCTTAAATTTGTGAGTCTATACAAAATCTGAAACAATGGTTACAAAAGTGAATAAACTAATCTGGTAGCAGTAATGCAAAGTAAGTCGTCAGAACTTTGTGAACAAGTAGGCATTTTAGGTTCTGTTTTCTCTCAACTCAATACTCGAATAAACTCTGTAAAAGCTTCTAAGCAAAGACTGAGTATAGCTCTTTAAAGTCCACTTCAAGTTCATCTAAAGCTCTCTTATATTGAGTTGATATATGGCTCTCAAAAACCTTCAGAACCGGCCTACACAAGAAAATCACAGTTTCAGATTCTGCTTTTCAATGTACTTTGAGATCTAATATCTCATTCCAACATCTCAAAATTTCTCTGTAAAATATACTATATAATCTTTATATATAGCATTTTAAATTCCAAGAAGTAAGCCCCCAAAACTGGTCACGAATATGAAATTATAATACTGCAAAGTTGGCTCACTAGCACACTTACTGCAGTAAAAAAATACGCTTAACTTTCTTACTTTAAGTTTGATTTTCTCTACCAAAATTTTTGAATTTTACTACTGTTATTTTTCAAATTCAAACATCAACAATCTCCTTAAAGTCTGAAGAATTCAAATTTCAAATAGTTTAACTATTTGAGAAGTTATAGGTAGCAAAATCTCCTCTAAAAATCAGCTTGTAGCTCTCCAAATAATTTGAATTCGAATCTCCAATTTGAAGAAACTTAATGATCAAGTACAGCTCCCAATCTGTACTCAACATACTAAGTTAGGTCTTGAAAATAGGATAAAATCACAGCAGAAAATATAGTTTTGAATTTTGACTGTTTCTACCCATCTCACTGCTTTTACCCATCTTATTTCTACCCATATTCTATGACAATATTTTTTAACCAGTTCTATATTTTGAAACTTTTTGTAAATAAATTTGTATTATATATTTTAAATGTCTGCACACGTGGTAAATTCATTAGTAATACATATAAGGGTTTTGTTATTATCAAAATATTAATGTTTGACATCAATTTCCCTAACAGTCTCTATTCAATATATATGGCATGTGTGGAGAGTGTCATATGTGCTTAGGGTATAGAAACCCTACTTGCTTAGTAGAGAGATCGTATGAGATCTTCCGAGATTATAGAAACTGTAATGGTAGGTTTTCTGTAGATTTGAGATCCTTTTAGATAGGAAAGTTTTTATTGCCCTCATGGAGACACATGAATGTTTGAATCATTAGGAAATCTATTTTTTTATCGGGAGAGATTGCAATAAACCAGTATTGGATTAGGAAATGTTTAAACTTGTCATAGATTTCTTTCTTATTTAGTAATCACAACTAGGACTCGCTACGTGGTAGGAGTTGACTCTGTAAAGACCGAGAGGTAAGAATCGAGAGGTCATAAAGCCGAGATGCAAGGGTCTAATGAATAGACTATGCCAGAAGAATGGCCAAGCAATGCGAGGACCGAGAGGGTCTTGTTGAAAGGCTCATGTCGAGAGGAAGGCAATGGCCATGATCAACTGAGAGATCTCGCTTAATACCCTACGGGCTATATGATCATGGGCCTATTAGGTTTCGTGGTAATGGACTTATTGGACCATGTATCATCATATATCATACTCTATTCTTATAAGATGAGATACATACTAACTAATAGTCTGCATGTGCTACATCATAGCCAATAATTGAATGCTAATCAGCACGCTTTAACTATAAAGTTTCTACTTTTTGGTAATCGAAACCCAAAGACCAATGAACCAATTCATGCAACAAAAGGCCTTGCTATTTTTTTCCCTCTCCTACATTTTTATTTGCCTAAGTATTTCAAATTTGGGATGAAATGTATGAAATTGGACCCTTGCTTGTTACTCTACATATTTGTTATTTTATACATGTTTGTTATTTTGTCAAAAAAGAATTTTCCCTAATTCACTATTTAGTGACCAAGTCCTGAACTTTTGTATTTCACAAATGTTTTAGGAGGGGTCTTTCAAAATAGATGGGGAAATAGATAAGAAGATAGTATAATTCATTGTCATAATTACACCCAACATGAAACTTATGAGTGATGGTAAAACAATGATTCTCCAATTGACAGTGAATTCTATCTTCATATATTTTTTGAGAATTTTATATATATATAACACTTACAACTCTGTGCCGTATAGACAGACAGCCCTGCAATAGACACCCGCAAGAATTAACTTCTTGATTCTTATGGATGGTCTAGTGTCTGTCTCAGCATTAATTACAGAAATAGATTTCTAGTCTGGGGTCTGTCTCAGCATTCATTATAGAAATATATTTCCTCGCAAATATCCACGGTATTTCAAGTTAGGGATCCTATAGCTCCCTACGACGACACGCATTTCCTGAGCCATGCAACGCTAACTTGCCTATGTGGTGCTTGGGCAAAAAACCTTCTCCTCAAGAGGTAGAACCAGATCCACCTCTACTTAATGTGCAGAAAACCATAAAAAAAAAAAAAAAAAAAAAAAACCCTCGAATTCTATGAAGATATGGGGATTTTTTATGATAGGATATTGTTAATGTCAATTGACATCATAAATAGCCTCACATTATGAGTATTTTTAGGGTAGATACAATTGTTTCAATTGTTATTAAAATTTATTTGTTCAATTGGACATATACGGTTACTTAGCCGCCTTATGAGGGCAATTGTGGAGGATCAGTTACTCTAGCAGAATTGAAGAGAGTCCAGATGGGTGCATCCCCTGTTTGAGTTTATCACCACTAGAAGTTCGAAAAAGAAATCAATGAATTATAATTCAATTGATATTAGAGTTCTTGAATTTGAAACTCTTTATATACCGAAAAATAAAAAAACCCTAAAAGAAAAGGAGAAAAAGAAATAGAGGAGTTTGGAAGAGGTGCCATTTTTACAACCCAGCCCAGCCCAACACCAACACTTCCCGTCCAGAATTTAAGTTTTAATTCTATAAGGGAAACTATAATACAGTGTTCAACCAGAACTAGGCTGAAGTGGCCTTGAAGAACTTGAGCAGTTAATGCAAAATTAAAACTCATGCGTAGGCTAGTAGACAACAAACTTGAAGAAATTTAGTTTCAGAAGCAGAAGTCCAGGGTGAGAATCAATTTGCAAATGCCCGAAGTGAGAGTGTCACTCTTTGGCCTAAGACTTTGGATTTTGAAGATTTGAAGGAGTTGTATGTAAAAAAAAATGAATATTTTGTTCAGAAATAAAGGGATTTTTTTCTTTAAAAAGAAAAAAAAATTGATCTAGCAGATCATTGTATATATTAATCAGAGATAAGAAGTTCATGTAGAGAAGTACAAATAATACTTAATTATATACAATTTGACTATATATATATATATATTACTAAAATATTATAATTATACTAAAATAATAAAGAAGAGGATTTTCAAAGTTATATCTAAAAATACATCTTTTAGACGGCATTTAAGTACTCTAAAAATACACCTTTTTTTTTTTTTCTATTGGTTTTCCTCTTTAGAAAGGGGAGAAAAAAGAAAGAAAATAGCATGGGTTAAACCTCCACATAGGTTTAACATTATAAATTCATTGATATATCAATTAACATTATAAATGGCTTTACATAGGTTTTAGGTTGAATATAATTTTTAAAATCATTAAAATTTATTTAATCAATCGGATAACTACGGTTACTTAGATGCCTTGTGAGGGCAATTATGGAGTATCGAGTTACACCAGGCCTAGCAAAGACAATTAAGAGTTCAGCTGAGCGGAATGGGAGGAACAGCAAAAATGATGAAGATGAACAAGGAAACTGCTGGACTTTCCAATTGACGATACATTATTACTCATTTTATTTTCTCCCTCCTCGTTTTCAGTTTCAATTCAAATGGAAAAGGATATTTGTTAGTGTTGGCCACTGACTTGAGATCTCTGCCTTAATCTCTCTCTCTCCCCTCCCAAATTTCAAATTCTTTTCTATATATTATTTCTGAATCGAATTCCATCGAATCGATGTAGTCATCATTTGGGTTCTGTGGTGGTTGTTGAATGAGTTATTGAGAAATTATGATGCCTTCTTGTTGTTCTTCACTGCGAACTCGGATACAAACGTGGCTTCGTGATTACGATAAGATTCAATCCCTCGCCGTCATTCTCATTTACATTCAAGTAAGTATCTCACGTTCCATCGAACACCCCCCTCTGCCCCATCTTCTCTATTCCGTTTCCTTAGAAATCTCAATTTTTATTATGGGTTTTCTTATTATAATTATTTTGTATCCAAACTCTTCCCTCCCTTCCATGCCCTCAAGGAAAAAAAAGGGGGGATGATGGGTGAACTAGGTTTTTTTTTTGGGGGGGAAGGTGGGGTTTATAGGTTTTGTCTTGGTTGTGAAAATAGTGGTTTGCATATTTTGTGTGTCAGATTGGTTGCGCCTTGCTTGGATCCCTTGGAGCACTGTACAACGGAGTATTGCTGATTAATTTCGGAATAGCACTGTTTGCCCTTGTTGCCATCGAGAGCAGCAGTCAAAGCCTTGGCCGTACCTATGCCGTTCTTCTCTTCTGTGCAATCGTGCTGGACGTCTTTTGGTTCATTCTCTTCTCCCAGCAAATTTGGTGCGCCTCCCTTCTCTTTCCTAATTGTTTGGGAACAACTGTTTTCTTGTCTTGTATCTGTGGCTGTTGATGAACCATTTTTTTTTCCTCACTTGGTTATCAAACCCTTTTGTGCCCCATTTTTAGTGAGACTCATCAATTCATTAACTTCGAATCCCTGAGCTTGAAAGGCCATAAGGCAGCATGGTTTTTTGTCAGTGCAGAGCACTTCTTAGTAGGTTCCTCCTTTCTTTAGAGAGAGGGAGAGAAGTAGTTGGGGTGGGTTTATGAAGGAGGTAATGGAACAAATCATATCCAAGCATGTGATGTCCAAAATATGCTGCAAAGAAGATAAAAAGAGAACCTAATCAAAATTGATTACCACTTTATGTGAACTTCTCCAATGCCAACAAAATATCTTGAATTCCTCAGCATAGAGGTTGTCCACGGATGATTGCTCTCAAATTTTTAAATTTGGCCATTGACCATAAACACTGCTCTTTAGGTCCATGTTGCATGGGAAAGTTTCTAAGTGGTTTGCAGTCAATATAGTGCACAAAGAAAAATGATGTCCTTTAGTAGACCAAGGAGCCAGGTCTGCCAATCTGGACTGCTGAGGAATTTGTTATCCATCCTGGTGAATCAAAAGCAAGAGATCTTTTCATAACTGTGCAAGACAAAAAGAAGCCCTGCATAATGTGTGAAGCCTGCCTGCAGGTTTTGGACGATGGGTTTTAAATAAATTGCAACCTTTACTCTTTCAATAGAGGAGAGTTTTTTGAATTTTCCTGCTTTGGCCTTTTTTTTTCCCTTTTATACTGAAGAGTTAGATGTGCAATTTATAAAACAACAATAACAATCAGAACCTTAATCCTAATAATTGGGGTTGGCTTTGAGAATGAACGTATATATACACAGTCTTTCCCTTATATTTTTGCATAGAGACTGTTTTCACGTCTCGAACCCGTGATTTTGAGATCACTAAAGGAGCAATTCAAGTGTTGTGCCAAGGTTCGCCCAAAAAAAGAATTTCGTATTGAAATAATGAATGCTGTAACAAAAAAAAAAAAAGGGATTTGTGCTTCAAGCCGTTGTCATCATCATAAATCCACAAATTAGACCTTGGCTTCAAATCTTTGCGAAATGACTTCTCTTCCTTTAAGCCATTGTCTTCGTCATAAATCCAGAAACCAGACTCTGACCTAAAACTCTTGACCTTGTTCACTGTTTCTGCAGATGTTTGAAACTTATGCTTCTCGTCTAAAATGCTTTGCGCAGAATTTGATCAGATGAGACCTCGAATGGCTTTTGGCATTGGCTGATTTTTCATGATATCTTTCCAGTACTCGCCTGGATCTTTTCTTGCATTAGTCTTTCCAACCAGGAGAACAAGGAAGAGTTCAGCTGTTTTATTACCATTAGAGTGTTCAAGATATTCCATCGAATTACCTATCATAATTCACATATTTGGGCACCTTTGATAAGAAGTTTGTGTTAAATGGTGATGTGGCGAGTATTAAAAATAGTTAATGTTGCATTAAGATTTGTCAAAAAATCTCTTTGCAGAAGTTTTGAGAGTTCAGCTGTTTTATTACCATTAGAGTGTTCATGATATTCCATCAAATTACCTATCATAATTCACATATTTGGGCACCTTTGATAAGGAGTTTGTGTTAAATGGTGATGTGGCGTGTATTAAAAATAGTTAAGTGGTCTTTAGCTATTTTGATTTGCTTTCTCGTATCATGTTCTATGTCTTCATTGTTTTTAAGGAGATAATTTAGATGGCTATCTTTAGAAAATTTGATACATAGCCCTGATGAGTCTTAATATCTACAATGAATATATTGTGAGTGATTAATCCTTGATATTCTTCTTTTATATTTGATAAATGGCATTATGATATCGAGCAAGTAGGATCCATAGTTTGAGGTTTAGATTTCTCCAATTTCAAAATGTGATGGGTTTATGGAAGTAAATCTTATGGATCATTGGTATGACACTCTTCTAGTCTGCTAGATTCTAGTCTCTGCCAGACTAATTTCATTTGTGTTTCTTCACTAGTTTCAGTGCTAGGACTAAGATTAATAGCGTGATGTTTGCCATTTGATGTTGGTGTTCTGAAATGTAATGAGCCAAAAAAGTTAGTTAAGAGATTTATGGGTTGGTTGGTAAGAACTAAGAAGAATTTTTAAGGTTTTAATTAAACAGG
This sequence comes from Dillenia turbinata, assembly GCA_037126225.1. Classification (NCBI taxonomy): domain Eukaryota; kingdom Viridiplantae; phylum Streptophyta; class Magnoliopsida; order Dilleniales; family Dilleniaceae; genus Dillenia; species Dillenia turbinata. Next base: position 7,303,748 of record JBAMMX010000015.1, read on the forward strand.
ATAGTAGCCAAAGTGTAATTTTTCATTTGCCCATGCTAAATGGGGAAAGGGAACTCAAAGCTAGTTTGGTTTTGTTGGGGTGGGGGGGGCGGGGGAGCTACCACTAGTAGGAAAAATAGATGAGAAATGATGTCAACAATTGGTTGGTTAGAGTAGAAATACTCTCCTTTAGCAGCCTAAAGTGAAAAGCAACAAGTCCATTGTAGTGTTTTGAGTCTTTTAGCACATTTAGTGGTCATTTAAACTGCTGGATTCTTCTTTTTTTTGGTGTTTTAGAAGTTATATTTTCCTAAGATCTTTAGGTTCGATTAAAAGTTTCTATTTATCTTAGACTCTTGTCCGCAGTAAATTTAGTGTCTTTTTGAGTTTAAACTTTTAGAAACTTTCTACTTTTAGTGAGATTTTAAGTTCTATTATGTTTTTGTATCAATTGAAGCATTCTTTTATATGGTTCCGGGGTGTCATTAGGTTATCCTTTCTAGCACTAGCAAATATGCCTTACTACCATAAAACTTGAAAAGACTGAATTGATCAGTGAATAAAGTTAACCGTGTTGAGAACAAGTTTGCTTACATTTTCTTCTTCTTCTTCTTCTTCTTCTTCTTCTTCTTCTTCTCTCTCTCTCTCTCTCTCTCTGGTCCCACTCACTGATTGAAGTTCTCTATACTTTTGAGCTATTAATTCTTTTTTACTTCTAAATTAATTCAATCCCATATCAACCGCATGCCACCATTTATCTTATTATTGGCAATCTACTCTAGTTGTCCTGCATCATCAATTATAATAGTTTAATCCATTCGGTCACTCCCTCCCTCCCAGCCAAAACATAGCAATTCCTTGTCTCCATAAAAGTTTTTGTCATTTTTATTTTTCTCATTCCCCTCTTTTCTGTCTTTGGATTACATGACAGCATTCTTTTTTTTTTTTTTAATAGCGTCTGAAGGCATCTGCTGATGCGTGGGTTGCTTCCATGTATTAGTGACATTCATTTATCTTTAGGTGGATGAGGCAGGCAATTCATTTCTCTTTTTGTTCCTAATATGTGGATCATATGATTTTTAAAAATTTGCTGCAACTAACTTCTTGGATGACAAATGGCAATTAGCCTACTTATTTTTGATACTTAAGATGCTTTCCTATCTACTGCTAATCAAAATTATATTTCTTTTCGATCATTGGATTTTGAATCTCATATCAATAACTTCTTTGGTGGATGTTCACTTTAATATCCATTTTCATTTGTTTTACCTGTCATATGGTGACGACTCACATGGTAACTTAGGTGGTACTTTTTGTTGTATGCAGGAGTATTTCTGCAACAGATTATGGGATATATTTTTTCTTTTCAGTAAAACTTGCTCTGTGGATGCAAATTCTTGGGTTTTTGGTGAGATTGTCTTCATCATTTTTGTGGATTCAAATTTACAGATTGGGAGCTTCTTATGTCAACAATACAGTTTCTAGAGAAGCAGATTTTGATCCAAGAAATAGTTTTTTGAGTCCCACAACTCCTGCTTTAGTTAGACAATTGTCTGGCTCAGATGAAGTCCTGGGAGGTTCAATATATGATCCAGTATACTACTCATCTCTATTTGAGGATGGTGACAGAGGAGTTATATTTGGGGTAGAGTTCTCTTCTCATATATGATACTTTACTATTAACAATTCCTTCTTCGAGTGGATGGCATAGTATTATTATTGTCCAGTTTTATATTTTGTCTATAATAGACATGGTGTTTGATGCTGATCTTTTCCCTGCATTGTTATCCAGTATTCAAAAACTATTTCCCCTTGGGAAAAATCATTTGGAAATGAAGGATCTTTCTAAAATCACAGCCCTAGTCAGAGTCATAAACACCACAGACTAGCTAAAATTCTGCTGAATATTGTTATTCTCGTCTGGGTAGCAATTAACAGTAATAAATATGTTCAATCGGTAATGATGCATATAAATATTGTTATTCAATATGCTCTAGTCTGGACAGATATTGCCTGTGCTGGCATAAGTGCTTATGCTAGGAGCAGTGACTCTTTGAACTATTTTTTTCTGTTCTTGATCATTAATGGTTCTGTTTAAATTAATCCTGCATATTTCTAAGGCTTTGTCTTTTTATGGATTTGTGCACTTCCACCGAAACAAAACTCAATCTTTTTGTAGGGTCATGATTGCGGTAGAATGGAGGATGGTTCTACATCTGCTGAAAAATCTCAAGTGAAGCCATCTGTTGAGAGATTATCACATGCTATAGACGTAAGTTGCATTCAACATACCAATTGTGTTTAGTTTCCTTATATTGTCAAGTGTGAATTGTTGTGCAAATATAATCTTTAAGATGTCTGCAGTGATTAATTAATGAATGTTTGGTCCGACATGGTGCCCATAAACCTTGATCCTTGTTTAGTGTTCTGATGGTATTGCAACCATTGATATTTGATAATTTTAAGGGTTGCTGAAACAGTAGTTTGATGATCCTCCACTAAAGTTTTACATATTGTTGAAATTTGAAGTTTTTGGAATAATCTTATTGATTTTGCTGTATCATATTTTTGTTTGTTGTGTTGGTTGCATCCTTTTAATTATGACCCGAAGCAAGTTACCTTGGTTTTTGGAAAAGTAATTGGTCAAAAGAGCGTCAACAAAGTGCAGCACACAACCTAGATCATATGAGAAACTATAAAATCAACAATCTCTGCACAAAAGCAAAAAGATTTAGAAGAGACCCAGAAATAAAGTATTCGGAACAATTTATCATCAAAACTAACTAAGAGCTTTTCAGCCTTCTCAAAAGTCCTCCAAATTCGCATCCTTTACACTATCCAGAAAGTAGTGAGAGGAATTATTTAAAAGACCCCATTTCTTGTTTTACAAGTCCTCGAGCCAGTCCATGCTCAAAGCTCATCTTCCACTGAGTTTGAAACTGCCCAATTAATCTGTAAAAAGAGAAAACTGACTTTCGCAATACTTGGGTCCAAGTGCAATGAAAAAGGTGACTTATGGACTCATGTCCTCTGTTACAAAGTACACATCTATTTACCACCACCACGCCTTTAGAAATCCTTTCCCAAGTCTTTTCCCATTCAAAGAAAGCTCCTAGAGGACATGCCAACTTTCAAACCATTTTCCAAGGAAATGAGGTTCTACCTCTATCATGCATGTCCTCAGGGAAAAGAGTTATTGTGCATTATGGAGTATTCCACCATAAAAATCCCTGAATAGGAATCTTCTACCACCTTATCTTCCTTGATCTTTTTCACTAGGGTTGTACTCTATATGGCTTTTTGAACTGAAATGAAAATATTAGTTTAACGCTTATATGGACCACTCCTGACAAAAGAAATTGTGAGAACCAGTCAAAGTCGCGCAGTCTGTGTTGAACGATCACTGGATTATGTCGGCCAATGTTTGGCAAACACTTGAAATGGACTACAATAAATGACATTAGACTTTGCACTTTTAGACTTGGATTTAGAATATATATTTAAACATTTTATGTGGTAATGCCTTGGGTCCTTAGCAAAAAGCCCTCATGCAATCCAATTCAAGAAAATTTTATCCAACAATAATATGTTACCTTCTTTGAGTAAGATATATCTTCAGCTCTTAATGATATATACATATACTTACCCCATCTATAAATATGAACATTCAATACCATGTCATGGGGAGGATAAGGGTGCATAGGAAGGATTAATCTACTGACTTGGAGGTGGAAATCCAACATGGTGAAGTTGATTTGGCTGATACCAAGTTGGGACAGCAGTTACAGAATGGAGACTCTGTTTCTGGGGTTGATAGCTCACAAGGGACTCTAATAGACATTGGTATGGATGAGTTTAGCACAATGTAGCTTTCAAGCCTGAAGGGATAAGTAATTCTCTGTAATCCTCCAGCAATTTTTCAGCAAATTTGTACATCAGATAGGTGTAGTTCCACCTAGTAGGAACATCTAAGCATACAAGTTTTTGAAGGTGTGAAGGAAGAGATCTTACGTAGTTTATCGTATTGCAGATGTTCAGAATGGAATCATGGCCATCACACAAACTATCTTGAACAACAAGATTGAGTTTATGAGAACAACATCTTATCTATAAAACTTTGTTTTATAGTACCATATCCAATCTTTTTTCACCCTTTTCAAGAATTTGGCAACATTATCGTTAGAACATGCACCACCAGTGGTTAATGTCAAAATTCTATGTATTCTCCATTCAAGCAAACAAGTCTAATTGTCTAATCATTGTGACTTGGAACTTCACAAAATTTAATGATCATTTTGTTCAAGTTCCAAGTATCATCAAGAAAATGATCTGTGAAACACATATAGTTCAAATTTTGACACAAGTCCATGTATGGCAGGTAAGAGAAGTTCTTGGGGTTGACTTCTTCAAGGCACATTTTAACCTTTTGTTCTCTTTTAAATACAATTTATGGCAATTTCTATCAAATGCGACACGAGAATAAACAAAAAATTAAAATCCTTGACCCTCTACTTGCCTAAATGGCAATCTGTCCACTATAATTATATGAGTGCTTTGCTACCCTCTTCTTGAGCGAACAAAGTAGTAACAACATTGTCACACTTCCCCCCTCCTTTGGTTGAAATGACAATGTTACTGTTTCTTATCTTCCTCTCTCTGAGGATACATTTTGCACATGGACAGGTAGTGCAACATAGTGTCTCCTATTTGTTTTAGGATTACAACAATATTTCTGTTGGCTAAGTACAAGGAGAAAGCAATGTGAATTTATGTAGTTGGTAAGTTTGTGAAGTTAGCCAGATGGGAATGGCATTCTCTCTTTAAAGGTGGAAGGCTTACTTTGATTAAGTATTCTTTCGCTACACTCCTCTTGTAGATAGTAGAGAATGACATTCTCTCTCTAAAGATGGAAAGGTTACTTTGAGTTGGATTCTTTCTCTACAATCGTCTTGTATTTTATGTCTTTATTTCCAATCACTATGGCAATGGCCAAGAGGTTAGAGAATATATATAAAGGAGGTTTTGTGGGGTAATTTGGAGGATGGTTTGTGCAAAAATTTAGTTTGATCAATGGAAATCATGAAACATGTTGATCTAGTTTGAGTGGCTTGGGGTATTTACGAAGCATGGATCTGAATATTGTTATACAACGATACAAATTTTTGCAGTGCAATAAATTTTTAAAATAAGGATATGATACTGGGAGGATACAACTATAAAATGATTATACAAATATATTTATGCTGATAAAATTTTGTTGTTTTCAAAATCTCTTATTTCAAATAATTTTATTTTAGGAACTTGATCATTTAAATAGCTGAAAGTGAGTATGAATGATATGAACAGGTAGTACAAATTGTGGTATCTTGATTCACATATTGTACCATTAGTCAATAAGTAAATAAATATATTTCATTTTTTATTAGTGAATACCTATCTATTTTAACGAAACTTTTGGAATGATTATGTTCATATTTGATAAGATTCTCAGACATGGTTCTCACACCCCATCATACTCATTCTGGCATGAACTTTTTATAACTTTTTCTGTATCACTTGTGTTTTGTGTTTGTGTCCATGCTTGTGAATACAATTGTCACTAAAATATCCATATGAAAATTTTTCAAGTTTTCGTATTTCAAAAACGGGGAAATGTACAAAAACGTCAAATTAATCACGAGTCAAGAATAAAATGGTCCCTCAATTGTTTTATGCAAAGACCTCCCCTAAACTATGAAAAAGTGCAAAATTAATCCTTCCATCCATGATCTGTATATTTCTGCCATTAAAATAATAGAAAATTATTAAAAAATTATTTTTCATTTAAAAATATTTAAAATACATATAAAAAATGTTAATCAATTATTTCAAAAGCGTGTGAGCTTTCAAGCATCGGCTCAAGGTGGCGATGAAGACTTAATGAGAGGAAGGAAGAATACGATAGGTGAGGCCACCTCTGTCATTTGAATGTTGCTGCCATATCCAAAAAGAGTATTCAAAGGATACCCAGAATTATTGTGGCGATTCCTTCAAATTCTCCGACCACAAATTGTTTTCCCCAACTTGTAGCAAGAAATTCCGGCTAAAAATCCATAATTGCATTTGATCCTCCCCCCTCTCTGTTTAAATAAATTTATCAAATGTCTTAAAGCATTCAATTTCTTGAGTTACTTTAGCAGATCATCAATTATGGAAACAAAAAGAGAAAAAAGGCTATAAAAAGTAGCATGATCTTACCAATTGTACAAATCAAACATAATTTTTCATCAAAATTTGGTTCCTACCTTGTGCATCAGAACCTAAATGCTGCCTAAACATGTTAGTAAAAGCTTCCACTCATGCATTCAACTTTTCCTTCGAAATTTGACTTTCCTGTTCCTCCTCCACATCACTATCTTCAACTCTGACCACCTCACTCTGCTCCTCAACCCTTTTCTTAATCAACTTCTTCCCACTGTCACAGCTGTCTTCCACATGCTTGGTTCTTCGACTCGCTTTGTTTGCCACTCGAATTTCCTCTTCTTACTCTCAACTCAATCGAAACCTTCAAATGACTCCCAATGTTCGTGTCTTTCTTTGGGCTACCTTAATCTTTTCATGCTTTTGAACTGCAAAATGGAGACTAAAGAAAGGTATTTTTCAAGCAACCAAAAAAATAGATTCTTACATGAGTTGCTAAAAAAGAAAAGAAAAACCAGATTTTGGAGATACTAAGAAACGCTGAGAATGATCTCCACATGAAAGAACTAAGCCAACAATTGATCATCGAAACCCTAATTCCCAAATTTGCCCCTGATGAACTAAGAAAAGGCTGCGATCTTTGATATTTTGAACCTTAAAAACTATATAAAATCAAATCAAGGGAATATAAGAAATCAACAACACATCTGCCCAAAAGAACGAAATCCACATGAGTTCTTGTCAATCGAAACCTGAATTACAATAAGACACAAGAGAATTGTATCAAATTCTAAACCCAATTTTCTGAAGAAAATCAATAACCTCTCAGGAAATTGTGTGAGAAATCAAGAATTCAAGACCACCTCGTGGAAAAATAATCCCACTTGAATTTTCATCAACATAAGTCCCAATTTAAGAACCCAAAAGATGGTCCCATCAACCTCGAAACCCTAGAGATTCAAGAAAATCAAGAACCAAATTATTTTAGGGAAGAAGATAATCAAGTCAAATAGTTCAATATCCAAGAATGAAACACCGACATGTAGGTTTAGAAGTTTGTTCTTTGGATCTCTTTGTCTTCCCTTTTGCTTGAAGTTAATATTTCTCTCCCCTTGTTTGGAGATGATAGAGAAAGAGAAGATAGAGATTGAGAGCAGAGAGAGAGAGAGAGAGAGAAACATTTCAATCACTAATGAAAATTGGTTTAAAGTTTCTTTTTCCTTTTTTTTTTTAAAAAAAAAAATTATTATTTTAATATTATTTTTATTATTTAATAAAAAAAATTAACAGAATGTGGACGGAAGGGTTTGTAATGTTCAATTAAAAAAAAATTATTATTTTAATATTTTTTTTATTATTTAATAAAAAAAATTAACAGAATGTGGACGGAAGGGTTTGTAATGTTCAATTATTTTATTATTTAGGGGCTCGTTTGTGCTCAACTCTAAATTCAGGGGCCAAAATTGCACTTTTCCTAAAAGAAAATGCATATGCTACATGGAGTATCTCATGCATCTAACCGTTGTCGACTACATGGATGTGACTTCCTATTTGAAGTAGATTGTTAGGAGTTTTTAAGGAAGCAATGGCAGGGAAGTGGCTATGGAGTTTTATGATGCAGGAGAATTCGTGGAAGGAGTAATTCTTGCGTACGACAAGGTGATTTTCAACATTTGGATGACTGAAATGGTTGTAGGCCGTTATGAATTGAAAGTTGGCCAAAAAATATAAATTCAGGGTTTAGTATGATATACGGTTTGATGATATGCCTCTTAACTTCTGTTTTCCAGATGTGTTTGTTTTGGCCAAAAATAAGGATGTGCTGGTGTGGTCTTATCTCCTTAATAAAGGTGTCCTTGTGGTTAGTTGATTTCCTTTTCAAACCTAATGATTGAAAGTTGGAGAGCTACCTCTTGTTCTTTGAGTTTCTTGAAAGTGGAGATATGGTTGTTGGGCGAGAAGACCAAGTCATGTGGAAGAAGTCAAGATCTAAGAAGATTGAAAGAAAAGGGTTTTATCAAACATTTGTGTGGTGCTAGGGAGCAGAGTAGTTACTCTTCCTGGAAATGGAAAACTTGTGCTCCGTTGAAGTTTGCACTTGGGAGGCAACTTGAGGTGGTATATTTTTTCTGGATGATATGCTTAAATGGAGAATAGTGGTGGTGTTTGGTGTCCTCAAAACAAGCAGAGACAATAGATCATCTCCATTACAATGTGGACTAGAGTGATTTGGAAATCTGATCCTTTTGTACTCCATATCCATTGGGTGCCCACAAAATCTACTGATAGTTGAGTATAGGGGGTTGTGGAGAGACATACAGTGAGGAAAAAGCTTGTTTGTTCTATCTTTTTCACCATTGTTTAGATAGTGTCGAGGAAAAGAAATAAAAGAATTTGTTGGGGTTTTGAAAATCCTCTTATTGATTTTGTGGATGTCTTGTTCAAAACTCCTAAATTTTTTGTTCTCATTGAGCTCCGTTTCATTGTTTGACAATACAACTATATATGCTTTAGTTTAGGTTGCATCTCCTTTGTACCATTTTGGTGCTATAATTATATATTTTCTTAACAGAACATAAGATCAGTTTATACTTATGCGCTGCTCAACAATGACTAGTCTTAACACATCACATATTGAAGGACCTAGTACAGATTATGTTTAAATGAGTGTTTTTCTATACTTTCTTGTTTTCTGCAGAATTAATCTTTTTCATGCACAATTAATCAAATTACTTTTTTGAACCATTGATGAAAAATATAAGGCAAAGCCATCAGCATCTTGCAATTCTAACTACATGCCAAGTCAAACAAAACAAGGAAGATGATTGCATAAATGCTAAGATGTAGAATACATCAGTCTGGTCTAAGCTTCTAAAAATTTGAATCAACTATCCAAAATAGAGAGAGACCATTCTCCTTGTCCAAAACTATGTGGCTTCTCTCTCTCCAAACTATAATGCTCGATGTATAAAAACTATCTCTTGTGCTGCCCGTCAACTTTGTCAAAGGGCCTCAGGTGCTCGCCTTGAGGGCACGAACACATTAAGGGCATGTAACTCCTTTAACAGCATCATCTTTCTTACATCCATCACCTCAAGATATTGCAATTAGAGACCAGTCTTTGTAAAAACTTCCAGCTCACTCAGGGACGATGTTCCTCCAATACAACTTTGAAACAAACCAATTTGTGAGTATCTACCAAAGCATACAACTATAAACAAGTTATGAGCATTATTACTACACTTTATGTCGCTTCTTTGTGAGCAGAGCTTTATTTCAAGTCACCTTCAACCAAGGGATTGCAGTATGTTTCCTTTAGCGAAATCAACCTGTTTAACCGTTATTGTCTTTTTTTTTCCCCCTTTTTTGTTCATTGGGAGGGCTATTCCTTTTTTACAAGTAGGGCGAGAGGAGTATGAGGGTTTGAATTCTCACCAGGCCAACTGGCTGGAGCCTGTTTATCTATCTGCAATAAACTATTTAAAGCCATTTTTAACTTGATTAAATGAAGAAAACACTGAATAAGATCCTAACAGCAATCCGACGGTTTCATAACCCCTATTTTACACATCAACTAAGTTGCAACCCAGCCTCCATTCTGCTGAGAAAATGCCTTCCCCACAAGCAAGCATTATCTTCATTCCTATCCTTCCAATATAATTTTATCTGCCTTATGTTTAATTCTCAAAGCACATACAGTTTTGTGATACAAGTCTCTATGGCTCAACATGATTGTTGGAACATAGACAAGTGAAGGATAAGTATTGTATCAAGTATACTAAAAAGCAACGCAGATACCAGAATGAGTTGCTGTGCGGACTTTTATCTCACATAATTATCAACATTGTGTAAACATTTTATTTTTGGTCATACGTCCGTAAGGTGGCTTAGGAGTGTAATTGTATTATTGACTACAAAGTCAATCTATGTTTCTGTGGGTTTAAAAGCAAGAAAATAAAAGAAAAGGCAAAGGCCGTTACTCATCAGTTATATTACGACTTTGACAGTGGATTTATCACAATCTAACGTTGTAAAAATTAAGGTTCCCAATGGTGAGATTTGTTAACTTTGAAAGGTAATTCATCTTTAGGGAGTTGGTTTGAACTGTTTTAATTATGAGCCACAGAATGCATGTTGTGACAAGTGTGCTAAATATATTCAACATCTCACCTTCATCTTCGTATTATAATGCACATTCAAGAGTTGGTCTTTCTAACCTCTAGTTTGGACCTTGCAGGATACCAAGGCAGTGAACAATCTTCAGGTTGTGTAATTACATTGTGGAATACCTTCTTGCTTCTTACCCCATACTGGGGTTCATTTCCTTGATTGATTTGCTGAGGCCGGGCTTGCCATTGTACAGTCACCCAATTTTGGCAAATTCTTCTCCAGGATTCTAGTTTTTGGTAGGAACAAGTGTACTCTCATCCTATGAGGAAATATTGTTAATTCCAGGCTTAGTAGAGTAAATCTTTAGTATAACATGGAGCCGAAAATAGATTTGAGTAGATTTGTTGAGAGTAAATCAGTCAGTGGCTTCAACTAATATACTGGTCTAGGCACATGGGTTCACTTTCTTGAAGATGCTCTTGCAGGGGCACATGCCGTGCAGTCTTTCTGGCTTTTGATCCAGGTCTATGGATAATTAAACTGATCTGAGGCCGGCCCAGGTCTATGGATAATTAACTTGATTTGAGGCTGAAACCAGGAAGGTTTATATGTCAACCAGCATATTCTTTTTCTATTATTCAAATGTCAATTCCTTGTGTCATGTGGCGAGTGGTTTCTTTTTTTTTTTTTTTGGGGTTACAGCGAGTGGTTTCATTTATGTAAAGATCACACTGCCCGTTCATTCTTTTTTGACTTGGGAATGGGGGCTTACAGATTCCCGCGGCCTGTGCTTTGTCACTCCAAAATCCAAATCATATATAATGCTTCTGGGTGTAAGTAGGATTACTGTTCCCTAATCCTGCCTTTTTTTCCTTAAAAGAGGAGTCCGAAGGTGATGGACTGACAAGAGTCCATTGTTTTGGGGGGTGTGCTGATGGTTGTTGGAATGGCAATGGAGCGGAGAGAAGTAGGTAGGGTTTCATTTTTACCGTTGGCTAGGTTACACTCTTCCCTCATGGTTCTATCTTCATTCAATTCTCCATATCTCTCTCTCTCTCTCTCACTCTCTCTCTCTCTCACTTGCTTCTCTTGGTTTGCTGTTGGGGTCTATTTTGATCTTCCTTTTTTTTTCCCTTCTGCACGGATGACTTGTAGGGAAAATGAAATAGAGAAGTTTCTCTCAGGGGCAATGTTAGTTGGATACGCCAACACTACTTTTGTGTCAAAAATTCCAAACAATTGAATGGGTCCGTGATTTTCCCTGATTGAGACCAAACCCATAGTATCATTTGGATCGTTTATGTTGATTTTGGAGAAAGATTTGGTTATAAACAACTGTGAGAGAGAAAAAGAATCAAAAGGTAAATCAATAGCTATGAGTAGAAGATTATTCAAAACCTGTATATTAATTATGTTTTCAATTTAGGGTACTTTTGACCTTAACCCTACCACTTGTAGGACCTGTTTGTCGGTAAATTACAAGAATCTACCCTATAGTTCAAAAAATTGCATTAGCATTTTTATGCCTAGGAAACAGGACAAAGCAAATGTGAGAGAGGCATTTTGGGGTAAAAAAATGATCAAACAGCAGTAACCTACATTTTTGTAAGTAAATACATAGTACAATTAAGATTACATAAATCAAAATAAATTAATTAAAAAAAAAAAAAAAAAAAACTAGAGAGAGAGAGAGACGGACAGACAGACAGATGCGGCTGGATGGAGTCGGAGGGTTCGGGTTCGGGAAGTTGTTGAGCTTTCCCTTTCTGCCTGACAGCCTGAACCACACATAGGGATTCTCTTTCTCCCTCCCTCCTTCCCTCTCTCTCTCTCTCTCTCTCTCTCTAACACCCTAATTCTAATTTTCCACACACACCCAAAAGAAAGCTAATTAAAAAAGAAAAAAGGTTCGATTTCGGAGCTCATAAATCTCATCGGCCTCGAGTTTCCTTAGGTAAATTCCATCTCTGATCTTTATTTCTCGATTTTTTCTTTTATTTTCTTTTTAAGATTTTTAAGATCTATTCCCGTAAATTGCGTTAGAAAATCTGCTGCTCAATGTTTATAGGAATTGCGTGTCAAACTCAAAACACGACTCTGGGTGATTATTACTGCGGGTTTTGGGGGGGGCGATATTTATGAAGGGATGCTTCCAGATTCTTCTCGTGGATGTTGTTGGTCTTGATTTTGATTCTTTCCATATCTATTATAAAATTCTCACAAATTTTACCACGCGTTTTCTTCACCTACCCTTCCTCTTCTTCTTCCTTCTTCTTCTTGTTTTTCTGTAAACTCAGATTTCGTTTCAAACAATCAAATTAGGGAAACAAAAGCTCAAACTCATCTGGGTTATCGTGATTCTTGTTTTTCTTGTTTTGACTTCCGGGCGGGGTTGGATCTCAATTCTCATCTCCTCCTCCGGTTTCATTTTCGGTCTCGGAAAAGGAGAACTCTTTTTGCTTTTTTCATATTCCAAACTGCATCTGCATCTGGGTAAGAATAGCGCCCCACTCAACCTCGATCTCTATTTGCTTTTGCTTTTCGGGAAAAGATCTGTTCCTCCATTTTATCCTTTTAAAAAAAGAAAAAAGGCCGATCCGTCTCAATTTCTATCATCCTTTTTTTCTCCTTGGGGGAAGCGGGTGTCTATTCGGATCTCGGATCATTTGTCCAAGGTTAAAATTGCTTTGGTTGTTTCCTTGTTTACATGGGTCTGATATGAGAGAGTGTTTCATGGCGTGTATAATGAATTATGCGATCTCTTCTTTTGAGATCCTTTTTGACTGATTTTTTTGTGCTTGACATGCTTTCTGCGCAATCTTCTATTAATTCCTTGTCTTTTTTTTTTTTTTGGGGGGGGGGGGTTTCAAAAATTAAGTGGTTGATCCAACTCGATTTGATTGCTTGTGCTTCTGTGCCCTATTCTGTTGTATTGGTGTTTCAGGCAATATGGATGACGCAGTGACGGCTAGGTATTGGTGTCACATGTGCTCCCAGATGGTGAACCCGATCATGGAAGTTGAGATCAAATGCCCCTTCTGCCAAAGTGGGTTTGTGGAGGAGATGGATGTCTCCTCTGGACAGGACGACGGCATTGACTCTGATCTTGACTTTGGTTCTGACAGAGCTCTCTCTCTCTGGGCTCCTATATTGCTTGGTATGATGGGCAACAACCGTCGCCGTCGCAGAAGATTCAGACTTGATGAACTCGACGAGGAGGAGGACAATGAAGATGGCAGTAGCAACCACCGTGGGGGGCGCCATTTTGGAGACACCGAACTTGATCGGGAGCTTGAGTCCATCATTCGGAGGAGAAGGAGAAGCTCGGCTACCATTCTCCAACTCCTCCAGGGCATTCGTGCTGGAATGTCCTCCGAGTCAGAAAATGCTTCTGATGGAGATAGAGATAGAGATAGAGACAGAGAGCGTGTCATTCTGATCAACCCATTTAATCAAACCATTATTCTTCAAGGTTCTTACGATCCAAACCAGCCACAAAACCAGAATCAAACTCCTGCGGGATCCCTTGGTGACTATTTTATTGGCCCTGGTTTGGATTTGTTGCTGCAACATTTGGCTGAGAATGATACAAACCGCTATGGAACACCACCAGCAAAAAAGGAGGCTGTCGATGCAATGCCCACCGTGGTAGTTGAGGAAAATTTGCAATGTTCCGTGTGTTTGGATGATTTTGAAACTGGTGCCGAAGCAAAGGAAATGCCATGTAAGCATAAATTTCATGTTGGGTGCATTCTGCCCTGGCTGGAACTGCATAGCTCGTGTCCAGTTTGTAGACATCAGATGCCTGCAGATGAGTCCAAACTTGAGACAGATGGTTTGCGGAGTCGCAGTAGCAGTAACAGTAGGAGGAGTAGTAGTGATCAGGGTGGCGGCAGTGAAGAGGGAGACGGAGATGAGGGGAGAAATGGGCATGCCAGAAGGTTTTCTGTACCAATTCCTTGGCCTTTCAGCGGCTTGTTTTCGTCGTCAGGGTCTCAAAGCGGGGTTGCAAGTAATTCCTCCTCAACCGAGTTCCCATCATCATCATCATCTTCATCATCGCGAAATGTGCCCGGTGGTTCTCGTGCAGACGAGAATTGAGAATTATGTTTCCGCGGAATCTATCAAGTCTCTTACCTGTTATGTTGCTTGGATGTCCTCTCTGTCTTATGTACATAAATATTTTGCTCAACAATTTCAGTTTTCATCTGTGTGTTTTTCAATGACGTTGTTGCTAAATTGTTTGCCATGTGATGTGACTAAGAATCAATTGCTGCCGGTTGAGTTCTTTCATTTGCGTGCTCTTGGAACCAAACCTAACCCCTGGCACATAATGGATCATGAATGGATTCGTGTCTTCAAAACCAGGAAATGATACATTACATGCTACGGTATTTATACGATCTATTAGGTGTTGAAAATTGAATAAAGTCCATACTCAGTATATTAATGAGAATAAAAAGTATGTGTCGAATTTTAATTGAGTTAAAAATGTATGCATGAAAATTTAAGTTAGAAAACCTTATTAAGCAAAAAGATATTTGTTTTAACAAAAATATTTGTATAATTTGCATTCAAAAGAACTTGTGCCTTGATTTGGTGTTTGAGGAAGGAAGGGGAGTTGAGAAGAGCATAGCAGTGTTGGCTGTTGGGTGGTATGAAAGGTTTCTCTTTCTTTGCTTTGAAATTGGATTGGGGTTTGGGAGCCAAAACCCAACTCAAGAGGCGTAATTGCACATATGCGCTCACAGCGCCTTTGCTTGGAGGGGACGCGTAGGGTATAGTTTAGGTTGTGCTCTCTCTCCTTTCTTTCTTTCTTCTTCTTATTCTCTATAAGCAGTGCTTCACGTGTTCTCTCTCTTCTGGGTAACATTTGATTGGTGTGCACCATTTAGTTGTGGTGGGTCTTTAATGGAAGCATAAAAAAGACAGCAATTCGGGGGAAAAAATGAGAAATCTGCTTGTTTGTATTGAGATGTGCTTGTCTCATCCCGTGCAGTAAATGTGAGGTTTATAAATCCCTCTGTCAATGATAATGTATTGAGCCTGATGGCCTATATTCAAGATTCAGACTCAAAGCTGTCATCGAAATGGAACGTTCTCCACTCCTTGCACCATAGGTGGCAGTATGAAACAAATGCATTGAAAGTATCAAGGGAAAAGAGAAAAAAAATGGAATTGTGTGGGATGTCATGTCGATTTCCTTCGTCCGACCGAAGGCACAGCTAAGTTTAAGGTTATTTTGCCAGGCAAGGCAGGGTTAATTGGGAAAGGCCACAGATTGAGCATTTACTCAATGGCTCTCACACATACACGGGTCCTAGAATAGCAATCGGATATGCAGAGTGGTCTTCCGAACTAACTTTCGGCTAACACTACAACACAGCAAAGAAGAAAAAAAATGATAAAAATGTCTGTTCTAGGACAGGAAGATCCTTAAAATTATTGGATGTTTCTTTTTGGCCTATAAGTTTTTGCTCCGCCATCTCGTCACCGGTGGATTGATGACGATTTTTTTTTTTGGGGGGGGGGGGGATTTTGTACCTCCTCATTTGAGGAATTTCTTGCCATGGTTACAAGTGATGGATGGAGTGAGGTGGGTAGTGGGAAATGGCAAATCCATCAGGCCTTGGAAGGATCCGTGGCTCGCAAATCAGCATGGCTTGAAAATTTTGGTCCATTCTTGAAGAAGAAGCCACGGTTGATAAAGCTTATGAATGGTGATCAAAGGAGCCAGAGCTTACCTCTTATTCAGTCCACTCTTTTGTCCCTTCGAGTGCGATCAAATCGGGTCTAGTCCGGTCAGAGCAACACTTCGAGAGGACTGGATATCATCTCAGCCAAATTATGAATAGCAGGGGCATTCAATGGCTGTATCCGAATGGGGGGAAAAAAGGCATGTATGATGAACATATCATTTCAAGATTCAATGCTTAAATAGCTTTAAAACCTGCTCCCAAATGAAAAAGAATTTGCAAGAATATGTAAGGATCCAGCATTACAAGCAAAATGTTACCCGCAAAAAGTAGCTGCGAATGGGATCAAACAATCGTCTTATTGAACAAAGGTACGAGCCTATAGAACACATCGTGTTCAAGTAAGGTCGTAACTGGCATATTATATGGAAAAGAAAAAATGCAGCCTTATACCTCGTAACGTAAAAAGTATTTTCCTTAGTGCCTCGACTCTTGATAAAAAATAAAAACTCCAACAAAATATTGCTGGACTTAGATAATCCAACATGAACATAAAAGCAGCAAATCAATCCTCTGGTCTGTCTCTTTAAATGAATGCAGATCCCCAAAAAAAGCGCCTTCCTACAAATTGCAATTATTTTACTGTCAGGATCTTGATTACTGAAGCAGATCCAACTCGATGGAGAGCCACAACCGAGTCCCCATCCTTGCAAAGTCCTTTTGACCTAGCATATTGGATTGCAAACTCCAAGGCTTCCTCTGTGGCTTCTGTGTGGGATGCTCTGGCAGATCCAGAACTCAAAACTGGAAACAGCCCTCGGAAAATGAGGCTGTGCCTGGCTGGAGATTCATCACTGCAAGACCAGTCAAATGAATCCGTCTTTATCTCAGGTACAACCACAGACAGAATGGGCATGCCTGGCCTATACTTTGCAACCAATTTTGCGGTGCTTCCTCCTCTGGTCAAGACCAATATAAGAGCTGCTTTTGCAGAGTTGGCTGCTCGAACTGCAGCAGATGCAAGGCTTTCTAATGGGCTCATTGGTACCGGAGCATTTGCCATGATCCTTTTAAAAACGTCACCATAGTCTAGCGTATTTTCAGCCTCCATGCAAATTTTAGCCATAGTCTGAACAGCAAGTTCAGGGTAAGCTCCAGCAGCTGTTTCTCCACTTAGCATCACACAATCCGTGCCATCTAAAACTGCATTTGCAACATCAGTGGCTTCAGCCCTAGTTGGCCGAGGAGATTTAATCATGGACTCCAACATCTGAGTCGCTGTCACAACTGGTTTCCCCTGAATGTTGCACTTATAGATCATCACCTTCTGTGCAAGAAATATCTTTTCAATTGGAATTTCCATTCCTAGGTCTCCTCGTGCAACCATGAAGGCATCTGTGTTTGCAAGAATCTCATCAAAATTTGCCACGCCTTCTTGGTTTTCAACCTAACAAGAATGATCAAGAGCTTAGAAATGGATTCACTCTTTGCAGATATTGGGAAGAAAGATGTCAGTGTGCAAGCATAACAATCTAGCCATGGTTCTCAAATCCACCTGCCCCATTGAAAAAGCCCATATGGCACATACAGTGGCCCCATCAGTTATACTGCCTAACATTTCATTCTGATATTGAGCATGAAAATTAAAGCCATGACTACACTAAAATAGCTGCTGGAGTAAGATAGAATTTTTTTTTTCCATGCAGATCAAGCATGACATACCTTCTTCACCTTGTCAGTTAATTTTCTTCTAAACATCTTTTTATCAAAAATTCACCCTATTCATGTATTCTTTCACATTTTTTAGCCCAATAAGCAGCTTCCAAAATTTCATGTTAAGCTATCTAAACAAACTATGGACAACAATAATAGTAGTATATAGTAATATAAGATCCTTCCAATGAACAGTAAGCAAACCTTTGACATGAGTATTATATTCTTTGCATGCTCCCCAAGCAATTTCCGAACTTCAACAAGGTCAGAACCTTTGCGAACGAAGGACAGGGCAATCATGTCAATTTTATTTGGTACTCCCCACTGCATGATATCTTCCTTGTCTTTCTCAGTCAAGGTTGGGAGATCCACTATAACACCAGGAAGATTAACATTTTTCCTCTCACCAAGAAGGGCAGAGTTCTCACAACGGCACCGGACCAAACCCAATTCCTTGTCACAAGACAAAACAGTAAATGTGATCGTCCCATCTGAGCAGAGTATCACACTATTCGGCTTCAAGTCCTCAGCCAACTTTTTGTAGCTCATGCAAATCATGTTCTCGTCGCCCTTGATACTATAGTCAGTAGAGATGGTGATCTCTTGACCTTGCTTCAGTTGGATTGGTTTGCCATCCTTGAGAAACCCAGTTCGAATCTCTGGTCCCTATGTAACATTGCCAAAAGGGAGCAAGAATAATTAATAAGAAAAATCTCAAAACCTCTGCAATATCTGGAATGCATCAATGACAAGGCGGGAATGCAATCCATTTTCAAGCTTGCAATTGCCCATTAGAGGTGACTTTTGACCAAAATCGTAGGAAAGGAATTATTGAGAAGTCAACCGAATTCCTATTTGCCACTGTGTTTAGACCACCAGCTGCAATGGCTAGTTTCTGGGCTCGTGAATCAATACTCAGTTACATCAGCATCCATATGCACATGCAGGTCAAATAAAATCTGAATATTGAAACAAGAAGATAAAAATTGACTTGAAAACATAAAAGGTTACCATGCCCAACCTAGTGTAAAACCCACATGACGATAAGAAGAGAGAAACTAAAGGAACGCCAAGGAATCCAAAATTTGAAACTTCTTACGAAAAAGAATTTTTTTTTTTTTTTCCAATTGTTGTTCTTAGGTTGAAAGAAGCGTTGCTATTAGGGGGGGAAAGGGGGGCTCTGTTCATCACATGAAGGGGAAGTTAATATTTCGCCCTCATCAACTGAAAGAGAAGTGGGATGCTGAGGTGGGGATGAGGAGTAGCTGCTATAGGCATTATTACAGAACTGGAATTGCAGAATTAGGGCAACCAAAACCGAGACGACTCTTAATAACGGGAGAGAGATCAAAAATCGAATGCAATAGCAATAGAGAGATATAACCGGAGATGAAGGCATACCATTTACTGATCAATACCTCAATTTAACCCTCTCACCCGACAGATAGGATGCTACTCTGCCCACCCCCCAACAAAAAAGGACAAAAAAATACACACGCAAGGAATCAACGGGGCCAGGCCACGAATCCAAAAGGCAAGGGCATAAGGAAAAGGACAATCGGGGGAACAAACACGTGATAAATTAATTAGGTTGAAGAGGAACCTTGGTGTCGAGCATGACGGCGCAGAGAATGCCGGTGTTGTCCATGGCAGATCGGAGGTTGTCGAGGGTTTCCTGATGGTAGGCGTGGGATCCATGGGAGAAGTTGAAGCGGGCAACGTTCATGCCAGCCCTCAACAGCTTCTCTATCATCTCTACCGACCTCGAGGCTGGCCCCAGCGTGCACACTATCTTGGTCTTTGGCCTCTTCTCCATCATCGTCGTTCTCTCTCTCTTCTCACTTCTCTCTTTCTCCCTTCTCTGTCCCCTCTTTGACGAGACTCTCTCTCTCCCCTCTCTCTCTCGCCCTCTCCAGAGAAACCCCCACAACACACGCAACCCAACCAACACCAACACCCCTAAATAAACCACGAAAGTCATTGTTTGTCTCTTCTGTTGGGTCGCGACTCCCTACCCTACACGGGACGACGGACGACTTTCTATTTATAGCGCTTGCCAAAACATTATTTTATAATAATAATAATAATAATAATAATAATAACTTTCCATTTTCATTCATTAATAAAATAATATATCAAAGATATATAGGAAAAAGGAGATTCGCCCACCTAGACCCTAACTTTACATCAATCGTCTCACACCTTCGGCTTTCCATACGAGACTTTAGTAGGAGTAGTTCTAGACGTTTAACGAGAGTCGTATCATGTCAACCTCACCTCACGCGATTTGGGTGGTTCCTTCCTAAACGACTCTTTTGGCACAAGTTATTTCAAATCGCACCCTACCATTTATTTTATTGCTTTTTGAAACCCCACCTACACCTCTAGTTGGGGACGACCTACACCTCTACCTGTTCCTCGGAGCTTTAACACTTTTTTGTGTAACTAACAAGAATTCTTTAACAATTTCTATGATTTCAAAATTTTTCACCATATTATTATTATATTTTCTGTTATTTTTTATCAAATCAGTACTAAAATTAAGAAGAATATGCATAATGAGACAAATTTTAAAGAGCTATCTTTGGTGTATCCAAAATAAAGTTTTGTTTAGACCTGGGATAAACTCTCATGAACACTAATTTTTTTCGTTTCTAGATTAAATTAATTAATATTTTTATAAAAAAGTTTTATACTTATATATTTTTTATATTTAATAAATTATTTATTTATTTAATTATAATTTTTATTTTTATATAATTTTTATTATTAATAATTACATATTTGATCATTTTATATTTTTATTATAAAATAGGGATATTCTATTATTTTTATAAAATAATTAATATTCATATAAAAATTTTATTTTTTTTATATTTATGCATTTCTCTTTGTTTCTTTTTTTTTATTATTATTACAAAGCATTATTTTCTCATGTCTTTTCATATCATTTCTGTCTTCGTACAACTTAGAGGATAAATACTCGGTGTTATAAAATATATTATATACCAAAATCAAATTAATCAAATATTTGATTTTGATACATGTTTAACTTTTCTTACTTTCGTATTTCTATATTCATAATAATATTCATATATTTGTTACAATGAATTTTCTATATAAATATAATATATTGTAATAATTCTATGAGATAATTGAATATTAGATTTCATATTATTATATTGTTTTCCATCTCTAACATAGTATCACAACCACATTTATCTATTTTTCATATTTATTCATATAAATATTTGTAAAAAAAATTTTTCGTGCTATCCTTTACAAAAAGGGTTATCGTGCACCCTCATGTGCCTCCAGCAGCCAGAATTAATGCTCAAACCAAATTAGCAAGAGTTAAAACCAACGCCAGAGTTAGAGCCAAGAACCAGATCGTGAGCCTGCATGAGCTCGGAGCCAAAAGACAAGCCAAAGTCCATAACCAAAGCCATATCCAAAGGCAGAGCTAAAGCCAGAGTCCAGAGTTAGGGAAAGGGTTGCAAAAACACCCCCTAAGATTTTAGATCCTCTTTCTAGGTTTTTTTTTAATCAACTAATTTTCATTATATCATATTGAATTTGAAAGAATGTTAATTGATTTTCATTATTTTTATATTTTCATATTTATAATATTTGTTTCTATATTTATTATAATTTGTTTTTTATATAAATCAAATATATTATAATAATTCAATGAGACAATTGAATTTAATATTAAATTTCAATTATTATATTACTTTTTATCTTTAATATGATATCACAACCGTATTCATCTGTATTTCATATTCATATATATTTTATATTTTTTCATGGTATCAGAGTTTTCTTTGCAAAAAGAACTATCCATGCACTCACACGCGTCTCAAGCAGCTAGAACGAGTATTCAAACCAGATTCAAACAAGATCAGCAAGAGCTAAAACCAAAGCCAAAGCCAAAAGCCAAGAGCCAAATCTTGAACCAGGAGTTGAGCCAGATCCCAGAACCAAAGCCAAATCCAATGGTAGAGGTAGAGCTAGAGCTAAGGCAAAAGCGAGGGCAAGGGTTACAAAAACACTCCTAAAATTTTATATCCTCTATCAAAATTCTCTTTTGTGATTTTCATTATTCCACAATGGATGTTAGTTGACCTCTTTTACTTTTATATTTCTATATTTATAATAACTTTTGTATATTTGTTATAATATGTTTTGTATATAAACCTAATATATTATAATAATTCAATAAGACAATTAAGTATTAGATTTCATATTATTATATTGCTCTCTATCTATACCACAACTACATTCATCTATCTTTCATTTTCATAAGTTTTTTTATATATTTTTTCATAGTATCATAGCTTCATTTACAAAAAGGATTATCAATACACCCACACGTATATCTAACAGCTAGATTCAATATTAAAACCAGATCAACAAGAGCTAAAACCAATGCTAGAGCCAAGAGCCTGATCTTGAATCTACGTGAACCTATATCCATAGATCGAAACTAGAGCCAGAGGCAGAATCAGAAACTAGAGTCAGGGTAAAGGTTATAAAAACACCCCCTAACATTTTAGATTCTCTATCTAAATTTTCTTTCAAAGTAAAGTGATTTTCATTATACTATATTTATTTTGAGAAAATATTAAAAAATATATTATATATCAAAATCAAATCAATTAATGATTTGATTTTGATATATATATGATTTTCCTTATTTTTTTATATTTCTATATTTATAATAACTGTTTATATATTTGTTACAATGATTTTTTTAATATAAATCTAATATATTATAATAATTTAATGAGACACTTGAGTATTATATTTCATATTATTATACTATTTTTTATTTTTAACATAGTACCATAACTATTTTTATCTATTTTTCATATTTATATTATTTTATATTTTTATGACGTGGGATCACAAAGAGAAGCTTGAGTGGCACTAACACCAAAATAAAATGTAAATAAAATATTTCTCACTCTCTCTTTTTATTCTTTTTCTTTGGGAAAAGCACAAAGGTGACCAACTACTTTCTCCTACCTCTAGACAATCCCTATCCCCCAATCCTTGCCCATGCATGATTAATTCCAAAAAGTCTCAAAGCACCCTAAAATCTTTACTTGTTTTGATTTGAATGCCACTCATAGAATACCCTACTTTTGCCTATGTTTTGAATTTTAATACCTTGAAAGAAATATCCCCTTTAATCATTTCATATGACTCTACTAATGTGGCATACTAGTTAAAACATAGTCATTTACCTCTCACGGTGTAACATATCGGTTATTAGAAAGTTCAAAACATTTTTCAAGCAAACCAAAGACTAGAAGTGAGTCACGTCGAGGGTTTCATATTCAACTCATTTTTTAAAACAAAATTAAGATTCATTTATAAAAAAATTTAAAATCTTTATTTTCAAACTCAATCCATTTTAACGAATAGATTAAAGTAGATCGAATCTTAAATGAGTCTTAATAGTATTTTTAATATTCGCTCACAAAAATTAGAAAACACTTGAATTTTGCTTATCCATAAAAAAAAATTCCTATTTTATTAGGTTGAGTTTGAGGCAGAATTTTAATTCAATTCTATATTGGAACTTGTACCTAAATCTTCAGGTGTAGCAAAGGAAACGTATGTAATCTAAAGAGAAAGAATGGCCGACATGAAAAGGGTTGTTGAAATTTTGCTTGGAAGTAATAAAAGGAATCCAATTATGGTTGGAGAATCAACGTTGTATACAATGATTCAGAAATAGGAATTGGTCGAGAAGGATTGAGAAGAAAGAAATGTTAAATATAGTTTGTAATATATTATGAGTATTTGTCCCATATTGGAAGGTTGAAGAGAAGTTGATGGGTTTATAACCCATCAAATTTGAAACCATTTGAATTTGGTTGAAATGGTGTATTGGAGGGAAAATGTGATTTTCATCAAATGGTTCTAAAAATAATAAATAATTAAATAATTAATTATTTAATAGTCAAAAATAGGGCACTTGGGCACCTTGGGGCACTTGGGCATTAGAAGGAAATAAGTGTCTGCTTATTATTTATTTATTTTATTCAAAGGACACAATTTTGAATAAATAAATAAATAAACTGTTCGGTTATTTATTTTTCAAAGGACACAATTTTGAATTTGAAAAATAAATAAACTGGTGTCTTTTGATGATTTTTAAATCAAACGGACATGTTCATTGTGCCCTTTAAGTGAATGGATATCCATCCTTCTTTTTCTATAAATAATCCCTCCCACCATTGGAAAAACTACTTAGAATTTTCTTTCATTGGCAATACAACAAGACTTCGTTTTTCTCTATTTCGTTATTGGGATAAATTTAAGATTTTGTTGTCTCAAATTTCTATTTCGACTTGCATATCCTGAAGGAATCTGCCTCAACCCAGCCAGCAACATAGTGGGGGTATAATTTTCTTAAGGACAGTGATCATTTCACGTGCAAGCCCTTTCAAATTTTCATTTCGAAAATCCTCCATTCCTAACAATCTTAAGGAAATTACACTGCAATAGAGATTATTGTTCCTGAAACTGCTTTTAACAAAATACCAAATGGTGGTTCCGACTTTGTCTTCAACAAGATGTTCAATCCAGAAATGTTCAAACTCGATCGTTTTGATGGAACAAATTTCACTCGTTGGAAAGATAAAATAATCTTTCTTCTTACCGAGTTGAATGTTGTTTATCTCTTGTATCCCAATTTACCGGTTGTTCCAGAACCAAATGATAATGACACTGATGAAGTTAAAGCCCTTCGCCAAAAGAGCCAGGATGATAAAGTTCGTTGCAGAGGATTCATTCTGAACTCTCTCTCTGATCGACTGTATGATCTGTTTCGACCACTCAAGACTCTATAAGAAATCTGAAAAGCATTGGAAAACAAATACATATCTGTGAAGCAAGGTACGGACAGATTTCTCAGTATGAAATTTTTTGAGTTTCAAATGGTTGATAATAAATCTGTCATAGATCAAGTGAATAAATTACTTGTCCTAGTATCTAGACTCAAGGATTTAAATTTTGAAGTGTCTCAACAACTTCAAGTGGCTACAGTGATTGCAAAATTACCAACCACTTGGAATGACTATCGAAAGAAACTATTGCACACTTATGAGGATTTTACTATAGACCAATTTCTAAAGCATATTCGAATTGAAGAGGAAACTCGTAATCGTGAAAACAAGTATGCTTTAGAGTCGGGAAATAAGATAAATCAAGTTGAATCTAGTACTAAGAAAGGAGGAAACACAAGAAAGAAGAGAAAACATGAAAACATCTCCAGAAATGGTTATGATAATAATAAGAAAAGCAAGACATGTTTTTTCTGTGGAAAGAAATGTCATTTTAAAAAAGAGTGCAGATTTTATAAGAAGTTAAAGATGGAAAAAAATGCTGGGAAAAACAAGACAAATGTTGTTGAAACTCAGTCCAGTCCTACAAATATGTCAGAAATTATTGCCATAATTGCAAGGCTTAATATCAGCATGGTTACAGAAGTGATATGACAACAACAGAAAAATCTTCTGATTAGTTATATGACTCTGGTGCTACTGTACATGTTTGTAATAACAAAAAATTTTTCAAGGATTATACAATAGCAACCAAAGATGAAAAGGTTCTTATGGGCAATCATGACACAGCCAAAGTTCTTGAAAAAGGAACCGTCGAACTGCAATTTACATTTGGAAAGAAATTGATTTTGACAAATATTTTCCATGTTCCGGATATGAGGAGCAATCTAATCTCTGCAAGTCTGTTGTGTAAGAAGGGCCTGAAGGCTGTTCTAGAGGCAGAAAAACTTATTATATCTAAGAATGGTGTATTTATTGAACAAGGATATTCATGTGATGACATATTCAAATTAAGTATTAATAAAGTTAAAATTTCTGCTTATATTGTTGATTCTTCTTTTAATTTATGACATAAACATTTATCACATGTTAATTACAATACAATTAAATTCATGTCTAAATATGGTTTGATTTCTTGTGCAAATAAAGAATCTGAATATGCGAAGTATGTATACAAGCCAAAATGATTAAGAAACTATTTTCAAAAAATGAAAGGACTTCAGAGTTACTTGAATTTGTGCATTCTGATATATGTGAATTAAATGATCATTTAACTAGAGGTGGGAATATGTATTTTATAACTTTCATAGATGACTATTCCAGATTCACTCATGTTTATTTGATGAAAACAAAGGATCAAGTATTTGAAATATTTAAATATTATAAATCATTGGTGAAAGATCAATTAGAAAAAAAAAATTAAAATACTACGAAGTGATCGTAGTGGGGAATATTTTCCAATTGAATTTTCTAATTTTTGTGAAGAAAATAGTTTGATTCATCAAACAAGTGCATCCTATACCTCACAACAAAATGGTTTGGTAGTAAGGAAAAATAGAATATTGGTTGATATGGTTAATTCCATGTTAATGCATGCAAAATTGTCAACAAATTTATGGGTTTGATATTTTAACCTTTAAAATTTTAAAACGTCCCTAAACACTATACAAACGGTATGGCTCAGCGGATAATATAAATTACATATATAGAACCTTTTTTTAAATCGTTCCTAAAAGCTGACAGATTTTATTGACAAAAATGATAATAACCAGAATTGTAGATAACATTTACATATGGTACAATTTATGGGTTAGCATAGTTATAACACTTATATAGACGTTTCATCAGTTAGTAAAGAAAATTCATATAGAGACTGTTTTCAAATGTCCTTAAAAGAGTGTCATATTTACTGACGACAACTAATAACCATCTTAATTGAATATAACTTTTATAGTCGGTGTAATATATAAGTTACTATAGGTATAGAACTTATGTAGACACTATAGTTTAGCAGTCAGTAAAAAAAAAGCATATAGAGACTTTTTCAAACCGTCATTAAAGGTTGTCATATTTATTGATGACAAGTGATAATCGTCCAAATAGTGAATAATATTTATAGACGGTGAAATATATCGGTTAGCATAAATACAAAAGTTATGCAAATTGTATTGTTAAGTAGATAGTAAAGAAGAGTTATATATAAACTGTTTTTAAACCATCTCTAAACACTATTACATTTACTAACCATAAGTGATAATCATCAGAATTGAATGTCGTTTTTACGTATGATTTTGTTTTCTTTATTGACGGTTGATAAACTTCTCCCTACGGACAATTTTATACCGTAAAAAAATATATACATTTCTCAATGGTTTTGTCAAAAGCATCTCTATAGGTCATAAAATGCAGACACTAAAGTTCATTGATAATAAAAATTACCGTCAGTATAAGCATTTAATTTTGTAATGTATATAGATGGAAAGTTAAACAAATGAACTTATAAGGACACATCAAAAAATGGATATAATAATATGAGAAGCTAGGGAATGTCTAAATCTGTATTAAAGGATAAAGTTTACACAGGAGGTGTTATCATGAAGGAGTTTAAATTAGTATTAGTAAGAAAGAGCTAATTCTACATACCTCGAAAACCTTCATACCATAAGAAGAAAAACGAAAGGTTGCACCTGCTGGGACAATAAAAGAAGGCTGTTGATTTTGAACTTCTATTGAAGAAATGGTGACACCAACGTTATAATTTTGATGGTTGACATTTAATGTATTCGAGCTTTGGCTAACAACAGCATCCACGGTTAGCCCAATAGAAGAGGGTGAGATAACCAACTTCTATTCCCAAATTTAGCGCATGAAGAACAGTATTTGGTTCATTGATATTCGAGCTATCTAAGCTTTCAGTTACAATTGCATCGACAGTAGTATCAGTACTTGGAAAAGTAGAAGACTGATTATTAGGCTCTGCATAATTGCCATGCAGAAAGCAAATGCCTGTTTGTACAAAACCAAATGGCGTGTAACATATTCCCTAGTTTTCATCCTATGAACACGAGGTTTAACTGCATCGATTTTATTTCTCTTTACAACATTCGCCTCTCGGCGACAACGCAAGAGTGCAGCCTTTTGATCTAGCGGCATTGCTACATATCGCTTATGTCGTTAAAGATTTCTATCCATTTTCTAATATTAGTGAATTATCAAAAAAAAAAAAACATAAAAGAATAAAAGCATAAATATAAATTTCTAGAAAAGTGACAACAAAAAAGGCAAGAACACTAAAAGAGGTAAAAACATAAAATAAACAAGCATAAATAAATGCATTATAGAATGGAAAATCAATAAAGGAAGATTTTACTATATTAACTCCTTAATGACGGATTCCCCAAATCCAAATAACTGGAAAAGAAACACAAATCACAAATAACTATTAGCAGTCACTGAAAATAACACTTGAATATCCTTTTCAATACAACCTGATCCCTGTATGCATAGCAAGATGAATGAAAGAAAAAAAAAGTATTACTTCTTCATAAGTTAGATATACCTTTGGCATTAATAACCATGATGACTTTCAAGCTTCACTGCTAACATCTATCTTGATCTTGTTAACCATCTAATTGACGAAAACTGGCTAAAACACAGAAGATTGCTAAAATAAGTGAATGGAATCTTGATCTTATTAACCATGGATCCTAACCAAATTCAGAGTGGCTTATTACATGGTTGTCTTGATGCAGTCGAACTAATCCTATTTTTTATGCTGAATTCTATACTTCATGCTTTCGAATGCAGAAGGCAAAACCACAATAGAGTAACAATCAATTATTCCTTTGAATACAACTCCAAACTTGTATACTTAGATAAGAAAGATGAGACATGTAAAAAAATTGCATTAATTCTATATGAGTTAAGTGGACCATTGATAAAAATAAACCTATTGAAATTCAACCTTCAATAGTGGCTTTTTTTTTTTTTTAAACCTCTACAAAACTAGTTTAGACTAACATTTGGATGTCCTAATACAATTGTGTTAATGTTGTTTTTAGTGTGAAATTTTGCACTTCTTTTCTTTGAATATAGAAGTAAGAAGACATCAAAATAATATAATCTTTAAATTACATATATTGTTTGAGGAAATCAGGTAGATCAAAACCCATTGTCAAAAAAATAGCAGTTTTACAATTTTATTGGCTGATTAACATAGAGAGTTCAAAGTTGCTCATAAGTTCAGGTAAGCAAGACAACATTTCTAGCATAAAATCAATCAAAAATCATTTTTCACAACAAATTACTAAGGTTAGCAAACCCAATTTCTTCCGTTCACAAGAAAACTGTATACAACTCCAACACATCAAGAAACCAGACCAATGTAATTAGTAAAGCATTCGCTAATAAAGAAAGGAATCAAATAGAATCGTATACAAAAGTATAATTTGCTTTCCTTTTTTATCTTATATTGCTCTATTCCTTTTTTAAAAAAAAAAAAAAAATGAGCCAGCGAAACAACCAAATATATTGCAGGAACCCTTATCTGGTAACTGAAAAAGAATCTTTCTATTTGGAGTTCTAAACAGGGCACTCAATTGAGTGAGTCTATCCTTTTATAGTATTATAGTTCCATTATTCTTTTTTTTCCCTTTGATTTTGGACCCAAAACAAGCAGCAGGTAAAAAAGATAGGGAATGAAAGTTAAAATCTTAAAAGCCAAAGGAATTCAAGGAACAGAATAACAATCACCAATAAATAATAAACAGAAGAATAGTGGAACATAATCCAAACAAAGAATGGAAAAAGTTAAGAGAGTGGATTTTTGGAAAACCAATTACAGATTATGCTAAGCTTACAAGGGAATACAGACAATAAATGGTAGCAAAACAAATGACAAGGAAAGCAAATGTTTCGAACCAGGGAAGGTAAATACAAACCTTTAGTAGAGAAATTATAGTCTAACCGGCTTCCATACATTATGATGATCACTAGGCACACACTCTCATTAACTAATTCATATGAAGGTAGAGAATTCGGTGTTGATCATAAAAGAAAAGAAATGAGATTTTCAACTAAACAAAAGGATTAAGGGATGGCAGTTTTACAAAAATGACCAAACTCCCAAATCATCACAAGTGTAAAATAGAAGTCTATGTTTAAATAAATGGAGTAAAAAAGTAAATTTTCAAAAAGTCTTTCCAACCATTGCAAGCATGCGTTTCACGAAATGTGACACAAAATCAAACACAATTTTTGGTTAATTAATGTTCTTGAAAAAGACCGAAAAAGCATGCCACATCACTTATCAAACTCATTAATCACAAATCATCTCTTGCCAAATGAAGGACGACCAAAATTGAGATGGCAGAGGATTTTTATACTTATATCTATATGGTTAATAAAGGAGAAAGAGATAAAAAGAAGTAGAGAGAATGAGAATTATAAAAGATAAATCATAAAAAATAAATTATTTTAAAATTAATTAATTTTTTTTAATCAGGTAACAAAACAAATGCCACCGAATTTGAGGGTATTTGAAATTGTTTATAA
This sequence comes from Dillenia turbinata, assembly GCA_037126225.1. NCBI lineage: Eukaryota > Viridiplantae > Streptophyta > Magnoliopsida > Dilleniales > Dilleniaceae > Dillenia > Dillenia turbinata. The sequence continues at coordinate 7,333,836 of JBAMMX010000015.1, forward strand.
ATTAATCAAATTAATTTATAAGTCAAAATTAAAATTATAATAGTTTGATAATTAAAATTTATAAAAGTGTTTATAAGTAAAAAAAAAATATTTATTAATTAAAAAAACAATAAACTCCTTCTAATAATATTTTCATTTTGATATTTTTAAACACAATTAAAATAATCTATTTTAACCAACAAAAATATATTTTTATAATTTTGTATTTAATAAAAATTATAACTATACCACATCTTATATCCATTATGATCATTTTTCTGTTTTATATAGTTTATAAATAATTATTTTATCAAATCATTAATTATTTTTAACTAATACTTATCTTAGATAATAATTTATTTTTTTAAAAATTAAAATGAATTTATAAATTAAAAAATTATTTATAAGCACTGTATTTATAAACAGTATCTTTTAACCGATCTCAAACGAACTCTCGGTGTGGTAATGGGGTGAGGTTTCATCATAAACGCCGTCGTTTAAGACGCCCCTGCCTCTCCACGTACCTTTTCTTGTATACAGGGAAATATCTCCTTTCCTCCCACTCCTTCATCTTGTAAAATTGGAATCTTATCCGTATGCTGCCGCTGCCGCTGCCGCCGCCGTTGGCCGGGGAGAGATTGGGAGAATTTTAGGAATTAATAATTGAATTAGAATTGGTGGGGGTGGGGTGGTGATGGAGGCAAGTACACTTCTCAGCTGCTTCTCTTTTTATAGTTATCGGAAATGGACAAGACCGTCATTATCCCTTTGGTCTGCAAATGGAGAATGTCGATTCTTTCCTCCCCATCACAAGACCCGCCGCCAAAGCCCAACCACCACGCACGGGAATTCCCACCCCTTTTCCCTCTTCTCCGCCTCTTCTTCTCTGACAGCTGCAGCCGGCGAACCAGCGGTGAAACCCACCCAACAAGATACCAACACCATGCCTAAGATTGATAAGAGCGGTCGCTTTTGCAGTCCTAGAGCCGCTCGTGAATTTGCCTTGTAAAGCTCCCCTCCTTTCTTTTAGCACTCTCTTAAACCCTGATCATACTTCAATACTTCCACTAATTGATTTTTTTTTTTTTTTTTTTTTGACGCAAACCCAGGTCAATATGTTATGCTGCGTGTATGGAGGGCTCTGACCCTGTTCGCCACTTCGACAAGCGCATTAATTCCCCCCGAGGCACTCCCTCTCTCTCTCTCCATCTCTCCCTTCCTCCCTCCCTCCCACTTTTCTCAATTCAAACTCAATAGCATTTGTGTTAATATTGCAGAACTTGGCTATGAATTCAACAAGAAATCATTGAGGGAGTACAATTTCATGAGCTTCGGTGGGCCTCCCGTTACGACGACCTCTACCGAGGAGGCCAACCTCATTCTCCAACTTCACGCCAAGCAGTCTGCTCTTGGTGACCCCCCACCCCCATTATTCTCTTTCTCATTACCATAATTATGACTTGATTTCTAACCAAGCTCAAACCCTAACTCCTCGTCTTACTAGATAAAATATTGCTTGCTAATGCTTACATGATTCTTTTCGGATAAATTACAGTACAATAAATATGCTTCTATGCTCAACTGTGAATACGGTGAGATTTCAACTGGTTAACCCTTTCTTGAACAATTGATTTCTCCACTATCCCTTATATCCTTTTTTCTTGTCCCCTTTTCCATAAGCTGATTGTCTACAGCCTCTTAATTGCCTGCTGGCCTTGTTAACACCTCAAGCCATATCAGCTGGCTTCTTCTTGCAACACGTCAACCTCTCCCCCCCCGCACCCCACAAAAAAAAGGGAAAAATTGATCCGTCTTAGCAATATTGAAGGGTCTGCTCTGTATTCGTTCATGGGAGCAAAATGGTGATTGCGATAATTTAGTTTGCTTAGATGCCATCTTAATGCTTGAGATAGTACAGGTGGAGAATTTACCATGTGCTGGATCTGGTTGACATGGTCTTTACTTATGACATTTGCATCTATATCTCTTGTATATTCTCAAAATGCATTCTTTTATTTGTGGCATCTTAGTTGGTTTCATGCATATCTTGATTGGAGGTATGCACAATAAAAGACCTCTAATATCCCGTGGCTTCAAGTCTAGAAGTTACTGTTCTCTTTATCTTTCTTTTATTTCTTTTTGCCGGAGGAAATCCTGCTTAAGTTGCTTTAGGTCATTGGTTTATTTCCTATTCTCTCTTGCAGAAGAAGAAGTCCTTTCAGCTCCTCCGAAGTTGGTATACAGCAAGCTACTTTTGCGGTCAACCTCTGCAAACTTAACTTCTATGTATTTGAGAGACACTGAGGGAAAGATGTCTCACTAGAGTTCATGGTCTACTTCAGGTTTACAAGGAAACTTTTGGTCGCAGTCGTGGATTGTTGGGATAAGCATGTTGATATTATTGAAGAAGTAGCCCCAACAAATTGGAAGGTGAGGCCTGTAGTTCGAACACAGTTTTCTTCTCTCTAATTCCCAATCTTCTTCTATTTTTCCTTCATAAGCTAGGTATATCTCTCAAGTTGATATTATGCATGATTTTCTTTTATCTTTCCTCCTATGCTTCTTAATATAAATTGGATTATATTTTTGTTCTCTCTGACTTTTGTTGTCTTTCCATCATTTGTTTGTTATTGGTTTTTATCATCTATAAGATCTATATATTAAGGTGGATTAAGGAGAGGGTAATAAATGAAATTCATCATGTTAAATTTGATTTGGGATCGTATTCCTATTATTCTATACCTTTACTAAGCATTTTGACAATGCTTTTAGAACAAGTTTCCAGTAAGTAATTATATTTTTAAGGGAAATTACTAAAACCATCCTAAGTTTAGACCCACATTACGTCATGCATCCTGTGTCATGCATGTCTCTCTCTCTCTCTCTCTCTCTCTCTCTCTCTCTCTCTCACTTGTCTCATATTTCTGAACTATATGACCAAATTGTGTGAGAATTGCTTGAAGTCCCCACAACAGCAATAGGCCTCGCAATTGAGCTTTCTGAGCCAAGCTTTGCAAAGCTAAGGCTCGACCCGTTTAAAATTTTATAGGCCTGAGCCCAAGCCTAGATTGAGAAAGGTTGAAGAATCAAGGCTCAAACTCTGCCCAAAAGATTAAAAGGGCCTCGGGCCTATTTCGGGCCAGGATCAAGCTTGAACTTTAAGACTCAAAAGACTCAGAAAGAGAAAGAGGGAGATAGAGAGAGAGGCGCTGAGAGAAGAAGATTGGGTTTCTCTTTAGGGTTTTCCCTTTAAGACTCCCTCTTTTCCCACCAACTCTCCTCTCTCTCTCTCTCTCTCTCTCTCTCTCTCTCTCTCTCTCACTTGAATCTCGAATCTCGAGTAGGTGCATGCAGAAAGAACAGTTCAAACCTCCATCCAAAATGTTGGATGCCTTGCTGTCTCCACTTGTCCTCTTGCCGGCCTTCTTCATGGCTTCACCTTGCCGCACCTCCTGGCGTCTCCTCACCTTCTCCGATCCATAAGCATTGGGTTTGTTTCGATCGCCTGGATATTGGAGACCAAATCGTCCCTTGTCCCCCCTTGCCCCCCCAAGATATCCTCGAATCACCCTCAGTGGTTGGGGTTGGGGTGATCAGGTGAAGATCGGAACAATCGGGACAACACTATTGCAGAGTCTCGATTGTCGGCCCTAGTTTTGACTTCTATCATATTCAAATCACAATGAAACAAGAGAATTGTTCAGAAGGGGGTTTCGTTGCCATTGATTGAAGAGAGAGAGAGAGAAAGGAGTCTAAAATCATGATTTGATGGTGATGGAAGTAAGTGAGACTTTTTTTGTCCCTCTCTCTCTCTCTCCCCCCCTCTTGAATCTGTGAGAGAAGAAGAGTGTTTTTAATGCCTTGACCAAGCATTTATATCCACTTATCAATATTCTCTAAATAGGTCGAGCCTATATCAGGTCAAATCCATTGGTATTCAGACTCAACCCATAATTAAAACGAGTCTAAATAATGAGTCCAATCTTGGCCTGACCCATAAAATGAGGCAAGTTTGGCCCTTCAAAATAGGCTGAACTCGGGACGGTTGGGGCCAATTGCCAGTCCCAAGCAATAGTAGCATCATAAATTTTTTCCCTATCAACTATTGTTTTGCTCGCCGAAAACCCTCTACGCATCTTCAACTTCAAATCAATCTTAACAAGTTTTTCACCAACTTCAAATTCTCAAACTCACAAAATTGTAACTGTACTAAAATCTTCACACCCTTAGGTAACAATCGACAACCCTCCATCACACCAACTTAAACAAATCACACCATAATTTGGTCCTTGTAAAGCTAATCAAAGGAAGAAGAAGTAGGATTAATTAAGATATTAGCCATTTTGCAATGAATAGAGCTGAAGTGTCACTTAAGACTTTTGTTATAAGTTTTAGGAATCGCAATTGGGTCGGTTCGACCCGAGCTCAACCCGTTTTGAATGGCCAAACTTGGCTCATTTTAGGGTCAGTTATTTAAACTTATTTTAATTATGGATCGAGTTTGGACACCAATGGGTTCAACTCGATATAGGCTCAACTCGTTTAGAGAGTATTGGTAAGTGGATATAAATATTCGATCAAGACATTAAAAACTCTTATTCTCTCATAGATTCGAGAGAGAGAGAGAGAGAAGAGCAAAAAAAAAAGTGTCTCACTTGTTCCCATCACCATCAGATCATGATTCTAGACTCCTCTCTCTCTCTCTCTCCCTCCCCAATCAATGGCAACAAAAAACCCGTTCTGAAAACCCCGTTTTGAATAATACTCTTGTTCTATCATGATCCAAATATAATGGGAGTCAAAACTAGAGTCAGCAATTGAGACTCTATAATGGTGTTGTCCCGACTATTCCGATCCTCACCCGATTGCCCCAATCCCAACCACCAGGGGCGATTTGAGGATATATGGGGGGCAAGGGATGATTTGATCTCCAATGTCCGGGTGATCGAAACGGACCTAGTGCTTACGGATCGATAGAAGGTGCTGAGAGGTGAAGCTATGAAGAAGGTCGGCAAGAGGACAAGCAGAGATTCCAACATTTTCGATGGAGGTTTGAACTATTCTTTCTGCATGCATCTACTTGAGATTCTAGAGTGGAAGAGATAAAGAGTGAGAGTAGGTGGGAAAAGAGGGAGTCTCAAGAGGAAAACCCTAAAGAGAAACCTAATCTTCTTCTCTCAGCGCCTCTCTCTCTCTCTCTTCCTCTGTCTCTCTGGATTTTTTGAGTTTTAAAGTACGAGTTCGAGCTTGCCCCGAGGCCCTTTTAATCTTTTGAGTCGAGCTCGAATCTTGTTTTTTCGAGCTTTCCCGAGTTAAACTCAGACTCGGGCTCATAAAATTTTAAACCAGTTGAGCCCATGCTTTGCAAAGTTTGGCTCGGAGAGCTCGATTGCCAGGCCTAATACACTTCATCTGCATCACTTTTGTTAATCAAAACTCAAATATTTCAATTACAAAGTTGTTGCCAATACATGATGGCTTTCTTGTTATGATTATATATTGTAAGAAATACAAAATTGCTAAACTACGAACATCTGTTTCCACTCTGCATAAAACCCAACCTCTCAATTGTTAAAGCCAATTTGAAGATTTGACTTCTCTATTTTTTCAAGATATGGAACTCAATTGTTTACAAAAAAATTGAAATTAAAGTCAAAATTGATTCTGGGGGGAAAAAAGCAACCATCTTCATAATTTCGCCGTCAAGCAACAATCAAAGTGACTTTAGTTTTGGAGTGTTGGGGTTGATTGGAAAAAAAAATTGTTCATCGGAGAAAATGGTTGCTTGACTTTAGTTTCACCAAGTTGGGAGGTTCAATTTGGAGGGGCTAGATTCATTTAATTTTGTCCATATCTAAAGCAAAAAAGAGCGATACAATAAAGAAGACCACCTCTGTTGGAAAAAGGAAAAACATGATAATCTTAGAGAGTTTTGAGCAAAACTGATCTCTTCTTCTTGGAGAAGAATGCCCATTATATAATGGATACAAACTGAAATTTAGTTCTAAAATATAGCTAAACTACCATATAAAGATCTGTCTAAAAGAAAAGTCTACAGCTAATATATCCTAAATAAGGAAAAGATAGAGACTTTATAATCATAAAGATAATAATTACAGGTATACAGGGTATAAAATCAGTCACAGAATCAATCATAGGATGACATAGAATCTGTCATAGAATGCCATAGAATCTGCAATAAAATCAGTCATAGAATCTAGTAACTTTGAATGACCAGCTAATTCCTTTGACATGCCATAGAATGACATAGAATCTACCATAAAATCAGTCATAAAATCTGGTAGCTTTGAATGACTAGCTAATTCCTTTGACATCCCCCCTCAAATTGATACTGGTAAGTCAAAAAGTATCAATTTGCTAACAAGAAAGTTATGTCGCTGAGGTGTCATGGATTTGGTGAAAATATCTGCAATATGTAGAGTAGTGGAGATATGGGGGAGAGTGATAACTTGGCGATCATAGGCCTCCCGGATAGAGTGACAGTCAACCTCGATGTATTTTGTGCGTTCATGGTAGACATGATTGGTAGCAATTTGGATGACACTAATGTTGTTAGCATGTAATGGAGTAGGTTGACCTTAGGAGAAACCAAGCTCTATTAAAAGACCACGCAACCAAATGATCTCGGAGCATGCAGTAGACATGGCATGGTATTCCGTCTCAGTGGATGATTTGGAGACCGAGTCTTGCTTCTTGCATTTCCAAGAGATAGGAGTATCACCAAGAAACATACACCATTCTGTAGTTGATTTTCTTGTGTTCGGGCAACCAGCCCAATCTGCATCACTATAGGCTTGTAGTTTGAGGGAAGAACCAGTAGGGAAGAATAAGCCACGGCTAGGTGTGCCCAGGATATATCTAATGATATGGCGGACTGCAGATAGGTGGAGATACCGAGGGGCTTGCATGAACTTGCTCACAATATGGACAACATAAGAGATGTCCGGGCGGGTGATAGTTAGATAGATAAGACTTCCAACCAGCTTTCGATATAAAGTAGGTCCTCAAGAAGTTCCCCTTCATCACGTCGATATTTCATATTAATTTCCATCGGGGTGTCAATAGAATTAGTGTTGATGAGTCCTGCTAACTGAACCAAATCCATAATATACTTGTGCTGATTCAAGAAGATACCTTGAGGCCGATGATGCACCTCTAACCCCAAAAAATAGGTGAGTGAGCCGAGATCTTTCATGTAGAAAGTAGAGTGCAACAAATTCTGAAGTTTAGAAATAGCCTCCATATCAGAACTGGTGATGACAATGTCATCCACATAAACAAGGAGAACAACTATGCCCTTGGATGTCTGTTAGAGAAAAAGTGAGGAGTCATATTGGCTTTGTGTAAATGAAAAGCCAATGAGAGTCGATCGAAACTTTTCAAACCATACTCGCGGTGCCTGCTTCAATCCATACAAAGAGTGTTTTAGTTTGCAAACATCATTAGTGGAAGAAGTAGGCATACCGTAGAAAAGTTTCATGTAAACTTCCTCCTTGAGATCACCATGTAAGAAAGCATTCTTTACATCCATTTAATGTAAAGACCAGGATTGTGATGCTGCAAGGGCGAGTATTGTTCGTACAATGGTCATTTTGGCTACTAGTGCAAAGGTCTCCTCATAGTCTAGGCCATACTCTTACTTGTTGCCAAGAACCACCAATCGAGCCTTGTAACGTTCTATGGATCCATCAGAACGGAGCTTGATTGAAAACACGAACTTACTACCAAGAGGTTTCCCAGATGGTGGACACGGAACATCCCAGGTTTGGTTTTCTTCAAGTGCAAAAAGTTCTGTTTCAATAGCTCTACGCCAACATTCATGCTCCATAGCCTGCTTATAGGATGAAGGAATAGGAATAGAAGATACGGTGGCTGTCAAAGATAAAGGAGAGGTGAAACCATACCTATCTAGTGGTATACGAACTCGAGTACTTCGTCTAACAGGTGCTGGTGTAGTTGCTGGAATGGGATCAGCATTGAGGGAATGAGCTGGAGGGGACCCGAGAGGTTCTGAAATCTTGCGTCGTTGGTAGACTATGAGAGGCTTAGACGGCACGGAATTGGTAGAGGAGTTAGGAAACATTGGCAAAATAGAGAATGAAGGAGAAAGGTCATCTTTGTGTTTGGAAAAAAATACAGATTTAAAAAAAAAAAAAAAATCACATTCGAGAAACCCGAATACGTCGTAGGTTGGGATCATAACAAAGAAAACCTTTTTGGTGCACCGAATAGCCTAGAAAAGCACATTGAACAGCTTGAGCTATAAATTTTGTGCGTTCGTGTGTAGGAAGATGAACATAGCACACACAACCAAAGGTATGAAGATTAGAGTAATTTGGGGCATGACCAAATAACCGAATGAAAGGGGAAACATGGTTCAAGGAGGGAGAAGGTAACCTATTGATGAGATAGACAGCAGTGGAGAGAGCTTCACACCAAAAACGAGAGGGTACAAATAACTCTAATAGAAGTGTGCGAACAACATCTAGAAGGTGTCGGTTCTTTCTTTCAGCCACCCCATTCTGTTTAGGGGTTGAAGGACAAGACCTTTGAGAAATTATACCATTGGTTTGTAAAAATTCTTGAAATAAATGAGACATGTACTCACCCCCATTATCAGAATGAAGGATTTTGATACTGGTAGAAATTTGGGTCTGAATATATGCATGAAAAAGCTTAAAATAAGAAAACAATTCATCTTTAGAATGCAGAAAATAAATCCATGTAAAGCGACTATAGCTATCAATAAAAGTGACAAAATACTTGTAATTAGCATGGGAAGTAACTAGCGTCATTCCCCACACATCACTATGTATCAAATCAAAAGGCTGGACTACCTTACGTGTGTGAGTGGGAAATGGCAGAACTTTACTTTTTCCAAGCCTACAAGAATTGCAATCAAATCGAACAGTACTAAGAGATGGTGACCCTTTATTGCCGAGTAAACTAGAATTTAGCAAAGCATAAAGTACATTAGAGTTTGGGTGTTCAAGGCGTTTATACCATGCTCGGTAATCAACATAAGCAGAATTACAAGTGATAACAGGTAAAGAGGAATATGGAGACATAGGAAATTGAAGAGGAAAAAGATGTCCTACTTTAGGCCCCCTTGCGATCATCTTCCCCGATTGCTGATCCTGCACAACACAACCAGATTTAGAAAATTCCACTTTACAATCATTTTCAATTAATTGTCCAACAAAAACAAGATTAGTGGTAAGGTTAGGAGAGACAAAGACATCGGTTATGGATGAAGAAACATCACCAGTGGTAGTGATAGGCAAAGAGTTGCCATCAGCTGTATAAATCTTGAGATTTCTAGGATATTTACATACATTGGTGAGGAATTTAGCATTGTTTGTCATGTGATAGGAAGCCGCGGAATCAAAATACCAAGGAGAAGGTTTAGAAAAGGGTTTACCTGAGAGTCCTAATGCAGAAAATGCAGAAATGATCATTTGTTGAATCATTTCAGGTGTCACAGATTGAACAGGAGTAGGAGCACTTTGTGTCAGATGTTCTGTATCCTCAGAACTACCAGCACTGGAAGAACCAACTGAGATAGTATATGCTATTTCAGATCTCTTGGGAGGTCGAATAGGACATTCCTTGATGATATGTCCATCCTTTTTGCAATAGTTACAGAATTTTTTTGAACAACTTGAAGTATAATGGCCAAAATTTTTACAACAATAACAATGAATAGTACTCATGTCCCTACCTTTTGACTTCCCTTGAGCTGCATAAGCCATAGGAACAGGAGTGGATTTAAGTTGTTCCATACTCGCTTGAGTAAGAAGTCGTCACTTCTCACGAAATAAATCATTGAGACATGCATCCAAGGATGGGACAGTTTCTCGATTCATAATATTAGACCTGATGCTTTCAAATTCAAATCTCAATTTCATAAGAAATTGATCCCTCTTAGTAGTTTCATGTACAGATTGAACAGAATTAAGACCTTCGGAAGGTAAAGTAGCATATACGATATCAGTATATTCAGCTCAAAGATTCATGAAACTAGAATAAAAATTAGAGATTGAGAGACTGCCCTGTTGGAGACTTGCTAGCTCATGTTCAAACTGAAACCGATGAGCAGTGTTGTGTTGACTGTAGAGTTTTTTAAGATAATTTCACATTTCTGCTATAGTTTTAAAGGGTCAAAGATTCAAGATGATGTTGGATTCCACAGATCATAGAATCCATGTCATGATTTGAGCATCCTTGACTTTCCACTTGGAGTGCTTATCCTTGTCTTTGTCTTTGTCAGGTGCAGGTTTGCTGCCATCAATATGATCCCATAGATTTTTGCCTTTGACAAATATCTTGAAGTGAAATGCCTAGGCTGAGTAGTTTTTGTCATTGAAACGAATCAAGAAGATATCATGCTTGTCTGAAGGCATGAGGCTGAGATAACTTGATCAAAATGACTGAATAAGGAACTAAACTAGAACTGAGTAGAAGAGACATAGGAGAATTCAGAACTGAGGCTCTGATACCATGATAATCTTAGAGAGTTTTGAGCAAAACTGATCTCTTCTTCTTGGAGAAGAATGCCCATTATATAATGAATACAAGCTGAAATTTAGTTCTAAAACATAGCTAAACTACCATGTACGGATTTGTCTCAAAGAAAAGTCTATAGCTAATATATCCTAAATAAGGAAAAGATAGAGACTTGACAATCATAAAGATAATAATTATAGGTATACAGGGTATAAAATCAGCCACAGAATCAATCATAGGATGGCATAGAATCTATCATAGAATGCCATAGAATCTGCCACAAAATCAGTCATAGAATCTGGTAGCTTTGAATGCTCAGCTAATTCCTTTGACATGCCATAGAATGACATAGAATCTACTATAAAATCAATCATAAAATCTGGTAGTTTTGAATGACCAGCTAATTCCTTTGACAAAACAGAGCATTGTTGCAAGAAAAATCCTTCAAATAAATATTCACAACTATACAAACTATAGAAATTGTTACTCCCAACAATTTCATCTGATAATCTTTGTAAAATTCTGCCAACCAATTTTGGTTTCTCTCTCTCTCTCTCTCTCTCTCTCTCTCTCTCTCGTTTTATCCATCTCTTAACTCTTGGTTTAATCTCCTGTAGCAAGTAGTTCCCTGTCCCCCCCATTTTTTCCCATAATACCAGCAATCTTTCCCTCTTTGATGTGGATTAATGTTGTGGAATGTCTTCTCTGTACAAACCCTAACAATCTTTCTCTTGCTCTATCTTGTATCTTTTCAATGGAGGCTTTCCTCAGCTCTACAACTTGGTCACGAATTCAGTGCCATTCACCTAAAAAAATTGTGTAAATTTGCAGCCAATGTCCTCCGCCGGAGTTTTTTGTCACTATAATTTTGTAGATGAAAAGGAGAGAAAGGGAGAGGCAGAGAGAAGAAGAAGACAATAAGAGAGTGAAAGGTCAAGAACGCCATTAATTCATTTCTATGTTGAGGGTGCTGGAATTTAAAAAATTTTACCGGTAAGAATTAACACCGTTAGGTTGGAGGAGCAAAGTATAATTTTTCAAAATATGGAATGCATAGAGTAATTTGGGTCTAGATGTGGGATGTTTTTTGTTATTTTTCTCATATTTAAGATGAAAGTAGAAAGCAATTCCAAAGGAGGGGCTTCTAAATTTAAGTTGAAATTTAGCATTATATCAAATCAATCTGGAATAAAGTGTTATATCCAATAAGCAACTGCAATGAATTTTATAAAATAACCAATTAGTTATTACATGTCTATGATATTCCATTGAATTGGATTAATTTTATAACTTACTTACGATGTCCCTTGCAACAGCGTGCGGGCTGTTGGCTAGTGGATAATGGATATGGAATAAAATTGGCCAGTTTGAGGAAAGCAAAAAACTTAATTGTCCAAAAAAAAAAAAAAGCTATGTGATTTGTGTATTAAACTAATATTAAGCTATTGACATACTTCCTTTTTTTATTATTTATTGGCGAAAACAACAAGTAACCCCTTAAACTCTAAGCTTACTTTTAAATAACCACTTTTCATTGCATCAATTAACCTCCCCTCCCCCCTCTCAAACTTTTAACATAAAATTCAGTCATCTTGATAAGGGGACAAAATTAGGATTCCATCCGCTCAAAGGATCACATGTAAAGCTCCTAATGATTATCTTTGTCTTCCTTGTCTCTCCAACAAAAAAGAATATATCACACACGCACAGAGGAAGAAGAAGGAAGTATTTATTTGGAGACAAAATATGGAATCCTAGTGAAACTTTACATTGAGAGACCTGATATGGAATTTTAACACCATCCAAGGGCGCATTGCAACCTTTTTCAAAAGATGTGAAGGACAATTAATTGTAATTAAAATCTAGGGGGATGTTCAAAAGTAAATCAGAAGTTCAGCGGGTTACTTGTGGATTTTGCGGTAATTATTTATTTATAGCTTCATTTTGTTTGAATTTGAACTGCTTTTTAAATGAGTAGATTCCTCATTTATCTACAATTTTTAGTCTGGTATTATATGATATGGTATTATCATGCAAGTAACAGTGTGGATGAAGTTCAAAATTTATTGTATATTACATTCAAGCTAGCAGCATACATTTTCATTTTGTGTAGTCAGTTTTTGAGTCTTTTTCTTTCAACGGAATTATATTGAAATCAGTATGTGCACATCTAGATACGCAGAAAATCTATTTAGCTGCTTTTGTTTCAATCGGTGTGATTTTGGGAGGAAGCGGGTCGTTGTTCTCAAATTTATTATTGTTTGGTTGATCTTTTTTGTTGTGGCTAAACATCATGAGTGATGGTCCAAGTGCTGCTACATTTTTATTATTAAATCTCAATGAGAAACAGACTACTAAAAATAGGACTGCCTTAATTTGGAGGTAATTGATCTAGGATCAAAATCGGACTGAGAAATCTGTGTTTGGTATCCAAACTCTAAGAACATACATTTGATATTGGTATGAATGACACTGATGCTTATGAATCATATTTGTTATCCTTTTCTAGAATGAACCAACAGGCAGAATTCTGGAATTCTGTATTCTACACTTGGCAATGTCTGAGATAGCATTGCTGGGAACAAGGCACCAGATTGTCATCAATGAGGTATTTTCTTCTTCTTTCCCACCATCACTTAGAAAGTATTTTTCATTTGTGCCTGTTGTTACTCTTTTCTTGAATCACATCTCTGGTGATCTGTGAAGGCTGTTGATCTGGCAAAGCGGTTCTGTGATGGGGCAGCTCCCCGAATAATCAATGGATGTCTTAGGACATACATTAAGGGTCTCGGAGGAGCAGGCACACCTAAGGTTTTAGAAACTAAGCAGCAGTCAGTCTGCTGAAGTAGAAGCGCACCGACACACCAACTTAGATCCAAAGATAAGTGTATGGCTTAAAACGAATGCAACCAAAGGCGATTTCATGGATAGTGCATGGGTTTTTATTAATTTTGACAGTTTGGTCATCAGTTTTTTCGATCCAAGTTGTGTTTTCAAAAGGAAAATAATGGACCATGCCTAAGCTGCTTTTATTGTGCAATGCTCCTACAAAAAGTTCGAATTCTTTTGGCTGGCTGGCGTGAGGGTTGAGAGAATTGATGGCATGGTTAGGCATTCTGTGCTTTAAAGCCAGATCTTTTCAAAATGTGAAGCCTTGTAAGAGTAACTTAAGTAACCATATGGACAATTTTGTGGAATTGTTACAGTTGTGCAGGTGGAATATTTTTAAGGTCCTGAGATTCCTATTTATGGGTCTCCGGTATTGCTAAATCTGGAAAAAAAAAATGAGTACTTGTGATTAAGGGAAAAAGGATTTGATTTCAAAAAATGCTGAAAATAATATTTTGATTCTGTATTATTTTTTTTAAAATTGTGAAAATGGTAAATGCATCTCGATGGATGTTTTCTATGTTATCATGAATAATTTATCAAAAGATTGTTTGAAAGCACTCATTTAACAGCTAATGTTATGTGAATTTAGTAATAGGGTATTAAATTCTTTTAATCAAAATTTCGAGTTTAAGTTAAAATATCAAGAAAATTATCAAAGTGAAAAAATAAAAAATTATATTAAGAGTAATATATTAAAATTATCAAAGTAATCATTTAAATATTGTAATATTTGATTTGAGTTTATAATGGGTTAAGTTCGTGGGTGTTTAGGTTAGTCCTGAAATTAAAATAGGCCTAAATAATGGATTCAAACTCGGCCAAGCCCAGGCCGCCCGACCCAATCGCAGGTCCTAATGCTGAGATATTGAGGGTAATGTGGGATATCTCGGTGGGCGAAAAGGTACTGTTTAGATCTGTTACTAGAGCTCTTCCGAATTACTTGATGGAAGTTTTCGACCTTGAGAGGATGATGGGGCAAGGGGTAGGATTGGTCAAGTGGATGAGTTAGGATAGGCTTTGTGGATCTAAAGAGATTGATGGTCTTGGGTTCCCAAAGTTTCCCAACTTGGACGACAAGGGTGGCAAAATATATGGACAACAAAAGGAAACCTTCACCCAAAAAACAAAACAAAAAAAAAAAACAAAGTGAGGAAAGTGAGAATTATTTAGTGGGAATAATGTTTGTATGTCATTATTTTATTTTTCATTTGTATTTCACATGTCATTAATTTTTAATTTTATCTTGCTTTGGAGAGCTTTCCCACCGCTAATTCGTGGGGAAGACGATGAGTGGCGGCGCCTAGTATGAACCGGTGGGCATCCGAATTTGGGTTCTACTATGGGGTTCTTGAATTGGTTGGTGACCCTTTATGCTGCTGAAATTGCCAAAAATAAAATTGCAACCAGGAGTAGAGCCACATGTAGTCCTTTCTTTTTTTTTTAGGGGGGGGGGGGGGGTTCTTAATAAAAGTTTTGGGGTATTCAACCCCAAACAAAAGCTTAAATTTTATGACTTATTGATGTTAGATTTAATAAATTTAAGCCCATTTTTGAGTCAACAGTTTGCGTCATCTTAAGAAAACTTAGGCCCTTAATTCAATAAAAATTAATTGTAGGTCATACTCCTCCACAACTAGTCCCTGTGTGTGAACCCGCTTCATGATGTGAAGTAAACAACACATTTGCATCATAGAATATGAATCTTAATTGAAGCAAATAGCTTATCTACTACCTTGAGAATATCAAGTGATCATTGCTACTTTTTTTGCTCATATCTCCACTGTAATAATCTTTTGATATTATTTTGTGGGTAATTGTAAATGGGAGATTCTTTATTTTTCGTTTAGTTTAAATGAAATCAGTTTTGAAAGCATCTAAAAAACAACTAATTTAGTTTTAGTAAAGAAATTGAACTAAATGAAAGAAAATGAAGTGAGGCCTCAGAGATCTTGGTGGATATAGAGTCATCAGATGGAGGGCAAACCCCCACATCAAGAGTAGCAAATATCTTAAAATCTCACATCATAGGCCCACTTACAACATTATTTTTTTAAAAAGAAAAACCATAAATCATTTTATTCCCAAAAAAAAGAAAAAAAAAAACCCTAAAAGGGTATGAATGCGGTGTATGAAGGATGTTGTCAGAAGTAGGTGTTTAAAATTTTATCATATTGGAATGAGACATCCCAACCATCAATGGGAATCCGTCTGATTTTTCTCATCATCCAACAACCCTCAAACCCTAAATCATTCAAATCAACACAAGCTTCAAAAACTCAATCAAAGCTGATGTATCAACCTTGTCACCGATAAATCCTATGTGTAGAAAGAAAAAAAGGATAATCGGAGCTAAAAGGAAGACACTTCAGATATCAAAACTTGATATCTAATTTAATATAGCCTAACGATAGATCCCCTGATTCACTCTCTTTTTCTTTTTGAATCAACGAATTGCATTTTAGGCATAACAAAAAAGAAACTAGATTCGTACAAGACTCCATCCAAGAGAAAAAATAAACACCTTAAACAACCCCCAACACTCACCCTAGCCACAGCATATCGCTCTTGGCCTTCGCAGCTACGCGAGAAGCTATAGAGAGAGAGGGAGAGGGAGAGAGAGAGAGAGAGAGAGAGAGGTTAATTTCTACCAACACTAACCCTAGCCGCAGACATCGCTCCTGGGAGAATGATTAATTTCTTCGTCGGCCTCCCATTTATAGAGCACGCAATCCCCAAAACCCTAACGCCGTCACCTCCTGCCAAACGAAAAATATAAAGGCAAATCGTTGGGCAAAATTGTAATTATACCCTTAAATTTGTAAATAATTCTAATTTTGTAGTTATTATAATTATTTTAGTGAGTTTGATATATTAGGTCAATGTTACGTAACATGGTCAAACTTTCTTAGTAGAAAATAATTTTAAAAATAAATTATCATAATATTTTTAACGGAATAAAAAAATTAAAATGATCTTTATAATATAATTATTTACATCGTTTCTTCTATTTTGTTTTTTCTATTTTGTATCCTTGTTTCTCCGTCCTAACCTAATTATAATAAAAAGATAATTTATTTATTAGTTAATTTTTAAGTTAATTTTAATGAATTAACCTTATCCTTTCACGAACGTATCTCTAGAATTCTCCTCAACTTTCTCCCACAATACCTCTCTCTCACTTCTTTCTCGAATCTCTTCGACTCTCTCTTTCTCTCGTTCAACGATGTCGTTTATAAAAGAAATAATTATATATTTAATCCCTAAACTTTGTCTCAAAATCACAAATTCATCTCTAAACTTCAAAATGCTATACTCAA
The DNA here is from genome assembly GCA_037126225.1 of Dillenia turbinata. NCBI lineage: Eukaryota > Viridiplantae > Streptophyta > Magnoliopsida > Dilleniales > Dilleniaceae > Dillenia > Dillenia turbinata. The sequence continues at coordinate 7,350,551 of JBAMMX010000015.1, forward strand.
AGACCTAAACATTACAAAAATATTACACTTTGATCCCTCCGTTAGTAATGATGACACCCTAACCGGTAAATTATAAATTAGAACGTGATGTAGCATGCAATATCTGAGATGGCTTCCACTGTGGACACAAAAGTTGATGTATCTTGTGACACGTCAGCACATTAAAATAATGATTTTGCCACGTCAGATTAATAAAAATTAATAAATTATTTATTCATCCTTCTAAATTAATTAAAATTAATTACTAAATTAATAAAAATTAACTAAATAAAAATAACATCTCTCTCTCTCTCTCTCTCCTCCCCTCCCCCTTCCTCTCTCCTCTCTCACTGAAAAAAATCTCGAAGGAAGACGATCGATCGCAGCCTCACTGTCGAAAGGTCATCGAACCGAAAGGTGATGTCTCAAAGGCTGTTTAAATCACCATGGTGGAGGAAGACGATCGGTCGTTGTGGGAAGACGATTCGTATCAGACAAAGGGTTTGGGTTTGGAAAGACAAAGGGTTTGGGATTGAGTTTGATGATGGTGTTCGATAATGATAGGATGATGGTGGTGTTCAATGATGGTGTTCGATGGTGGTGAGATTTCTCTTCAATTGGCGATGATGGTGTTCGATGATGGCATTCCTCCATTCAGGAGGTGAAAATTACCAGAGGGCAATTGAAGATCGAAGTGGAAAGGTTAGGGTAAACAATCGAATTGCACCTGCACCTTCTCCTCTGTTCCATCTCCGTGAAGAGAGAAAAGAAATGCAAAGGATCCAAAGTTAAGGGTTATTGGAGTAGAATGAAACCTTTATCTTGCTTCAATTGAGCAAACGAATTAGATGCGGAAACCCCAATTCCCGTTTGGAAAAATTGATTTTCATGATTTGTTGATGCCGAAACCCCAACTAGATGATGAAACCTTTGTTAATTGCAAAACCCCAATTAGATGCAGGAACCGCAAAGCCCGAATCAAGAGCAAGGAGTAGAGTACGCCTCTCTCTATCTTTCTCTCTCTATCCTTTGTTGATCTAGATCTAGAACAACAAAATCAGAGCACAATAATTTCGTTTTCCCACCCCCTCTTCATTTCTAAAATCAACAAGAAAACCTTCACCCCTCCGTTTATAATCTCTTTTCTCTTAATTTGATCCTTTTTGTTTTTCTTCTCCAAGTAATGGCGTCTCCCTCTCTCTTCATTATCAGGACGAAGAAAATTACCAGAACAATCGAATGCCTTTTTTTATTTTAAAGAATTTTGGTTTTTTAAAAATCGATGGATCTCAAGAGCAAAACCTCTCTCTCTCTCTCTCGAATGGCTAAGCAAATTGTGTCTCTCTCTCTTGAATGGTTTTTTAACAGCTTTCGACACGGATAAACTCTCTCTCTCTCTGTGTAAGATGAACAAGCTATACTTTAAATAAAATTCAGAATTTAATTGTATTTGAGAGCATATATGTACATAGCAAGAATGCTTTTCTTTTCATACTTTACAAATGAGAGATCATCCTCTATTTATAGAGAAAAAGAGGAGAGAACTTAGAGAAAATGAGAGGGAGAAGAGGGCATAGCTAGCCGTTGGGATAGCCCCAACGGCTAGTTTATATAGCCAATTGGGGACCTTTTGGTCCCCCATTTGCTGGCCTGGGCTGGGCCTTCAGGCCCAATCCGAACTCACGGGCCAGGCCCATTTAGGGCCCATTTTGGGACCCTAAATGGGCCCACTTTTCTGGATAGAAAGGGGGCATTAATTTGCCCCCTTTTTATCTTTACATTTGGGCCTTCATAAAGAGTACAAAGAGCACCAATTTAGGGTTAATTTCATATCCTTAATTTTGCTTCATTTCAACACTTCCCCTCAAATTGGGTGCGAAGATATCAATGGTACCCAACTTGCGTATTATATCTTGAAGATGAACTATGGTTCCCCCTTTCATGAAGATGTCTGCGAGTTGATCTTCTCTTTTGATATGAGCAATGGTAATGAGCCTTTCTTCCACCTTTTGTCGAATAAAATGACAATCGACCTCTATGTATTTGGTCATTTCATGGAAGACCAGATTTGATTCAATATGAATTGCGGACTGATTGTCACAACGAAGCTTGATTGGAGTTGTAACTTAAAACCCAAGTTCTTCCACTAAAGCTTTAAGCCATACTATCTCACTTGCGGCTGATGTCATTGCCCTATATTCGGCATCCGCACTTGATCTTGACACCACATGTTGCTTTTTGTTCTTCCATGCAACTAAATTGTCTCCTACAAAAATGCAATATCCTGATTTTGATCTCCTATCCTTGGTATCTCTGGCCCAATCCGCATTGCAATATCCTTCAATTTTTGAATTTTTGTTATGTTTCATCCATATGCCTAGCCCAGGTGATCCTTTAATGTAATGAAAGATCCTTTTAGCTGCTCTCCAATGACCTTTCTTTGGGGCATGCATATGTTGACTCACTTGGCTAACGGCAAAAGAAATATCAAGCCTAGTGATGGTGAGATAGATCAACCATCCTACGAGCCTCTGATATCTTCTATGTCCATAAAGGGTTCCTCATCATCTACCAGAGGTCCTGATGTAGAGACGGGACTGCATGCTGGTTTTGCTCCTAGTTTCCCTGTTTCCTACAACAAGTCAAGAGCATACTTTCTTTGGGAGAGAACTAGTCCATTGGGACAATAGGCTAACTCAATTCCTAAGAAATACTTTAGTTTTCCTAAATCCTTAATTTCAAATCTATTTTTCAAGAAATTTCTAACTAGTTCTATGTGATGTGTGTCATTTCCTGTGATTATAATATTATCTACATATACTAGAGCAATAGTTATCTTTCTATTTTCCTTCTTAACAAAGAGAGATGAATCACTATTGTATTTTAAGAAACCATAACTAAGAAATGCTTGGCTTAGTTTGACATACCATGCTTTAGGAGATTGTTTCAATCCATAGATAGCCTTGCGGAGTTTGCATACTTTTCCTTCATGATGTTGGAACTCTTGAGGTGGCTGCATATAGACTTCTTCTTCTAGATTTCCTTGAAGGAATGCATTAGTAACATCCATTTGATACATGTTCCATTCATGATTCACGGCCAAGGACATAAGTACTCTAATAGTGTTCATTTTTGCTACCGGAGCATAGGTTTCCTTGTAGTCTATTCCGTATGCTTGAGTAAACCCTTTTGTCACTAATCTTGCCTTGAAGCGATCGATTGATCCATCGCTTTTATGCTTGATTTTATATACCCATTTGCATCCTACGACCATTTTGTTTTTGGGTAAATGTGTAATCTCCTAAGTTTCATTTTTGGTAAGAGCATCTATCTCTTTTTTCATGGCTTGCACCCACCTAGGATCTTGTTTTGCTTCTTCAAAAAATTTAGGTTCCACCTCTTTGTCAATCTTGTTTAAGTATGCATGGTAGTTTGTGGAGACATGTGAGGTAATGTAATAATCCGAAATGGGATGTGAGGTCACTTTAGAGTTGTAGAACACTCTTCGGTTGATCCATTCGGATGGAGGAAGTCTTATTTGTGTTGATCTTCTAAGAGGGGGTGGTGAAGAAGGAGGTGCTCCATCCGAACTTTCAGAATTGGGATCCTCGATTTGTTCTAAATTTTGAGCTCCCCCTGAATCATTTGAGGGGTCTTCTTCTAAAGAGATAGAATCTTCATTGCCTTGAGTATTCTCTCCTTCTATTTGAGAGTTATTTTGGATTTTATTTGCTAGAGGCTGGTATGGAAGAACTAGAAAATCCCAAGAACTTGTTGGAGTATTTTACTTTGGTTCTTCATGTTCTTCTTTTCTTGAAAAAAATGATTCATTTTCTATAAATATCACATCGTTAGATGTGTATGTTTTGTTAGTTATAAGATCATAACATTTATATCACTTTTCAAATATTGTATAACCTAGGAATAGGCATTTCCTTCCTCTATGGTCTAATTTGTCTCTGAATTGTGAAGGAATGTGAATATAGCATACACACCCAAAAAACTCTAAAATGAGAAATCTTTGTTTTCTTTCCTATGAGCACTTCTAAAAGTGATTTGCCTTTTAGGAACTCGGAAGGTATTAAGTTTATCACATGGACTGCGGTTTTAACCGCATCACACCCGAATTTTTTGGGCACATTAGCATGGATCATCATGGCTCTTACGGTTTCCAATATATGCATATTCTTTCTTTCGGCTACTCCATTTTGTTGGGGTGTGTAAACACATGATTTTTGGTGAAAAATGTCATTCTCACTTAGAAAGTTTTCAAACTTATGGCCTGTGTATTCCCCACCATGATCAGTTCTAAGAGTTTTGATTTGAGCATTATAAAGGTTGGTCACATACTTGAAATAGCTTTTGAGTGCTTCAAAAGCTTGATCATTAGAATGCAAGAGGTATACCCAAGTGTATCTAGTCTTTTGATCAATAAATGTGATGAAGTATTTATACCCTAGGTCTGATACAATAGGAGAAGTCCAAATGTTCGAGTGAATTAATTCAAATGGTGTGATGTATTCACTTTCTGAACTAGGGTATGTAGTTATTGTTCTTTCCCTAAGATGTATGCTTCACAAGATTTCTTTTCTATATTCAAATTTGGGAGAAAATACTTCAATGCCTTGTTGTTTAGATGCCCTAATCGTGCATGCCAAAGTGAGGCATCATTATTGATGTGAGTAGTGAATGCATGATGCCCTTGATCTAAGTAATATAGGTCTCCCCTTTGAGACCGTTTTCCAATTATTTGGTTAGAGTTTTAAGTCATGGAGTGTGACTATGTCCGGATCAAAGATGGCTCTACACCCTAGGTCTTTTGTGACTTTACTTATGGATAAAAGATTGGAAGTAAATTGGGGAACATAAAGAGCACTTGAGGGTTTTCCAAAAATTTCAACTTCTCCTATTTGCTTTACTTCCAAATCTTGCCCATTAACAACTCTCACTATCTTTCGATTAGGGAGATTTTAAAGCATTTAATTTTCTTCCTATCCCTAACCATGTGGGGATCTATGTCGAAATCTATAAGAGATTTTTCAAAATAAGAGGTAGAGTTTTGTTTATTACCATCCATGTGTGGTGAATGTAGAGACCTCTTCAAGTAAATATCCAATTTTTCTTGAAGGGCTCCACATTGGGCAACACATCCGGCTACTACGGAAACATAAGATCTTCTTTGTTGGGTACCTTCTTGAAGGCCGAAATTGGAGGAATTTGGACTTGGATGGATAGTCTCTTTGTGATCAACTTTGCTGTTCAAAAGTGGGGCTGTTTTTTCATTTCCTTGGGGGCCGAATTTGAAGAACCTTGTACTAATTTGTTGACTAATTTGTTGACCCATTATTCTGCCAATTTCTTCCCTTTTACGTTTCATTTCTTCATAGGATGGAAGGGCTCTTGTATTGGAGATACATTGTTGCAAAGTTTTCCACAACCTCTTAAATTTATAGAATCCAAATGGCTCATTAAAAATGAGGTTTAGTTCCTCACAAATATTCAGCATACCTTGCATCAAAAGGGCTTTGGATCATCTTTGAAATTGAGAGACGGATCATGAACCCGCTCTGATACCATGTTAAAATTTGAAGTAAGATGAACAAACTATACTTGAAATAAAATTCAAAATTTCATTATATTTGAGAGCATATATGTACATAGCAAGAATGTTTTTTTTTTTTTCATACTTTACAAAGGGGAGATCATCCTCTATTTATAGAGAAAAAGAGGAGGAGAGAACTTAGAGAAAATGAAAGGTAGCCCTCTCCTTGCTAGCCGTTGGGACAGCCCTAACGGCTAGTTTATCTGCCCAATTGGGGACCTTTTGGTCCCCAATGGGCCCAGCCCGAACTCGATGGGCCAGACCCATTTAGAGCCCATTTTGGGACCCTAAATGGGCCCACTTTTCTGGACAGAAAGGAGGCATTAATCTGCCCCATTTTTATCTTTACATTTGGGCCTTCCTAAGGAGTACAAAGAGCACCAATTGATGGTTAATTTCATATCCTTAATTGTGCTTCATTTCAACAAATGCTAGAAGAAGATGAAGGGAGAGAGGTGTGTGCCTTCACTCGCGCAGGGGGAGGGAGAGAGAGAGAGAGAGATGTGTTTCTCTCTAATGTCAGAACAATCGATGAGTTTTTTCATACGATTGAGAGAGAGAGAGAGAGAGAGAGATATGAGTTCTACATCTGATGTGGCATACCACGTCAACATTTTGGCTAACGTGACAAAGCATTAGTGCTTTTGCTTCTATAGTGGAAGCCAACTTAGATATTACATGTAACGTCACGTTCCAACTTATAATTTAACAATCACGGTGTTATTATTACTAACAGATGGACAAAAGTGTTATATTTTTACAAAGTTTAGGTCCTCAAATGTAGTATTTTAAAGTTTATGGATGAATTTGTGATTTTAAGACGAAGTTTAAAGACTAAACATGTAATTATCAATTTATAAAAATAAGTGAAAAAATTTGCAGATGTGGCTTGCATTGATCGAATCAACTATAGAAGATAATCTCGATTTTCGCAAAAAACTTTGCAAATCTCTCTCTCCGTAGACATGAGTCGGGCTCAATTCAAAGTAATCCTTCTGTCTATGTTGCTGAATCGAAATCTGATGTGAATTAAATTTGTGGGGGCTCTCTTATTTTGTTTTGACTCTGAAGAATTTAGGCTAGAAAGAACGAAAGAGCGAGTTCACCGCACAATACAAAAAGGAGAGGGAAGACAGAAAGAAAGCAATACAGAGTACGATAATCATGGACTTGGCACGAGCTGAGCTAGCATTTTGAATCGATTTCAAAAATCACTTGGAATTATCCGAACATATCAAACTCTTGAAAACCGATCTCTCTTGTGATTCAGTCTTGGAGAGAACGATTTTCTTTTCCTCAGAGCTTATCGTCAACAACTAATCAATCGGACCAGATCTCTCAGCTTAAACAAATCATTTGGGGTCTTATCAGACTTACGAGAGAGGAGCAATTTAGTACCGGTTTTGGTGATGTCTTCAGGTACAAGACAAGTTCTCAAGCCGTGGGAACAGGAACCTAATTTCGGTTTGGTTGGGGCAATCGAGAAATGGGTCTTGGAACATTGAGTGTGAATCATCTGACCCAAGAGCCTTCATCCTCATAAAACTTTGTTTCTTCTTTTTCCAGGGAGAATTGGCAAAGTGGAACGCATACAATAGTTTTAATTTATTTTAAGAAACAATCTGAAATTGTGCATTGCCATCATAGACATATGGTATGTTCACCATATCCATTACCCACGGGAAGAAGATGGTGAGCGACATACCACAAGCAGCAGCTCCTTGTTCAAATAGGAAATTTTCGCACGCGATTGCGATCCTTGTCGAAGCAAATGAAATTTCATCAGGTTGTTCATAGGAAAAATAATAATAATATGGGGATCTCTTGTCATGTATTATATCCTAGTAATTTACAGTTGATTTGATCGCATCCAAGATCTGCACCAAACAAGGTAAGAGGGAGATGTATAACTGCGTACCTTGGTAAAAAGAACATCAGCAAGTGAAACAAAGCAATCAAATGAAATTGACCTTACCTTGTTTTTTGTGGGCATATAAAAGGGCTCGTAAACAAGGGGAAAGGGAGTATCCAGCCCACATATTCTGGCTACAGGTGCCTCTAGCTGCAGAAAAATTCATTTTAGCATGTCATGGTGATCTCCTTCCAACAACAGGAAGAGGTACTGAACACACAACCAAAATTAATATTCACAGCCCCGCTGTGGTTGTTCTTTTAAATTGTCCATATGCCCTACCAGGATCCAATCTCAGTATCATGCTTCACATTGCACTACTCCACGAGGTGCATCTTGATAAGGAGAAAAGCTCTATGCAACATGGAGAAATGCTCACGACACAACTCGGGCTTCATCAAAGTAGCTACAAGGGAGCTGGTTTGGTTGAATAGACTCCTGGATTCACCCATTGTTAACCCATACTAATTCACCATTGTGCTATGTTTCAATTTAAGCTCCCTAAATTGATGCGAGAAAATGACCTAGAGATTTTTCATGTACAAAATTCTTACTTCGATCTTTTGAGTAAGCATATGCATTGCCACATGAGGTTATAGCCATCAACATGCTCCACCCTAGTGGAGCATTGTTGCTGCCTTGACTCAAGACGAATTTTGGCACAACGATGGAGTTGCTCCTTGAGGTTACAGGTTCGAGGCATGGAAAGTCTCTTAATAAAAATACAAGGGGAAGGTTATGTACATATACGTTCACCCTCCCCCTACCTCCACACTAAGTTGGGAAGCACTTTTTGCACTGGGTGAGCCTTTTTTTGCTGTCTTGACCCTAAATCTGGGCTTTCAAACATCATTGCTTCGGAAGCTAAGTTTTAGTTAAAATTCCGTGCTTAAGCTTATGAGAATGTATCGCTTGGCAGGCATGCACAAGAAGGGATTAATTTTTCATTTTCACATATGCATATTTTGTCTAGGCAGAAAGAAAAAATACTATCATATGCAAGTCACACTTGATTCCATGCTATATCAGGCGAGCACATCAATTTTGTCGATTTTCTTATTTTTCCAGAAATTTCTGTATGGTTCCACTTTCAGGTTAAAGGAACGCCAATTGTCTTCCCTAAACTGCAGATAAGCTTTAACTTTGGCCAATAAAATGTAATAAGTGTCTATGACTAAACCAAAATAGTACGGCATACCCTTAAGAAGCAGCGTTCTACAATAGAAGCAGAGATTTCAGCACCAAATCCTCCAGTAATAGGAGCTTCATGACTCACCTACAAAATAGGGTAGTAGAATAAGCAAACAGCATTTATACACAATCTGCCATCAGGAGGGACCGATGCAGAGACATACTTACAAGAAGTCTACCAGTTTTCTTGACAGAGGCCTCCACGGTTTCCTTGTCCCATGGTATCAGAGTTCTTAGGTCTATCAATTCACAAGAGATACCATCCTGTGGAACTCACAACAAATAACTAAAATATACTGATTGAAGGACAAATATGTTTAATAGAAACTTACTTGAGGAGATTGGAAGAAATTTACAATTATGAGCTATAATTGAGCTGCAGAGTGATCTACTTCTACAGCTGCTTGCACCTTTTCTTCAGGTTAGGGGAAGAGGGTTGATAGTGGTCGGAATATAATCATGTAATGGTAGCAAATTTTGCATATATCTTGTGGAACTAATATCATTTTTTTTTGTAGTAGTAAAAGAAATCAGCCTTAATTGAAAACTGTAGACCAGGCATTTGACTAAAGTAATCAACCAGACGAAGATAAGGACCACTACATCACAGATCAATATCAGTACCTGTTCAGCATCAGTACAAGCCTCTTCCATGACCGAAAGCTGAGCTCCCCACCCCACAAGTGTAATATCAGTCCCCTCACGAACCACCTAATGATCATGTTAGTGAACTTCTCTTTGGGTGATGAAATATTTGTATCTAGGAATTGCCTACCTCCGCCTCTGATAGCGGAAGCATGTAATCTTGCTCAGGGACCTCTTCTACAGCTAACCGATAAAGCCACTACAGATCCATGACGATTGGATAATAATCAGAGTTTGAATGTCACACTGGTTTCAAGATGGCAATGGTAGTATTGCAATTACCTTTGGTTCAAAAAAGACAACAGGGTTGGGGTCACGTATGCAGGACAACAGCAATCCTTTGGCTTGCTTTGGGCATCTAGGTATGACAACCTGCTCAAGAAGTCAGACCATAGACTTAGATTGAAAAACAAAGTCGAAACAAATCAAACCAGCTCTGAGCTGGATATGATGATGCCATGGTTGAAACAATAAATCTTGAGTACACAGTCTCAACACTTGATAGGCATTACATTTTATTCCTTTCACCTGTTTGGCCCTGAGAAGTTCCCGTGTTCAGATGCTGTCACTTTGTTGTTGAAATCTTACTTTAGAAACAGCAAGAAGTTATAGCTGTATATATAAACGTGTGTGTACACATATATATTCCATTGTATTATATACTTACAACGAGGACATGGTTCTTCATGAGATTGATGAGCAAAGAAAGCTGTAAGAGTCTAAGTAAAATCCAACAAAAATATATATATACCTTGATACCAGGAACATGGCAGAAGAAAGCTTCAGGGGATTGAGAATGATAATGGCCACCATGGCCTACAGCTCCATATGGGGCTCTTATGGTTAAACCTGAGATCAGTAGGTTGTCAACATGTAAGTCCCACTATGTGTGTGAAAACATATATCAAATTCCTAACTCTACCTCCACAGTTGAACTGGTTTCCACTACGGTATCTGAATTTGGCAGCCTCATTTACAATCTGCATCACAGAGCACCTCTTGTCATTCAATCTAGTTTGTGATTGATAGTCTTGTCAATGTCAATTAGACAGACACAATTGATTAAGATGCCTGATCAAAAGCAGGATAGATGTAGTCTGCGAATTGTATCTCCGCAATAGCTCGATTTCCCTGCATGGAACCGAATGCTCATCCCTGAATATTTATAATATGAGTGAAACGAAACAAGACAGCTGAAATGAGTTTAGTAGTTTTGAGAAAGAGTGACAGTATTCAAACGCACCATTGCCGCCAACCCGATGCCAAATCCAACAATACCCTGCAGCAAATAAGTAACTTGGAGATCTAATTTGTCTTTTAAGGATGAAGAGAGATTCATTAGAGTAAATATGACTATCAGAAGATATTTTAATTACAAGAAAGAAAAAATGTTTACCTGCTCACAAAGTGGGGTATTGAAGACCCGGTGTTTACCGAATTTATCAGCTAAGCCCATTGTACAACGGAAGACCCCACCAAAGCTCACATCTTCTCCAAATACGTAGGCTCTGTCAAAGCCCAAAATGGGAGTCAGAGCTCAAGGTGCGGTGAGGAGCGAGGAGCATGAGAACGAGCACGTAGCATAGTAGCACTCAGATTCACATTATAATTATTGTCATCAATATCATGTTGGCGTAAGTGTAACATCAGAAAAATACACAGAAGCAAGGCAGAGAACAGATTAAAAAAGTTAAAAAAGTTTTTTTTTTGGGGGGGGGGGGACTTTCTATTGGGTGTTATGGGGGCGGCTCATCCTTTTAGCTGGATGAAATTTTGAACACCATGAACCTAAACATTCAAGTAGCACTTCCGACTAAAGGACTAAAGGAGCATCGAACAAAATCAGATGAAGTGAGAGAACAAAAATAATACTTTTTCTCCCTTTTTTTTTTCCCCCAAACATGAAGGCGGAGCAGTAGCAAAGGATGGGGGATGATCATGATAATAAAATTCAAAAAAAAAAAAAAAAGAACAGAGAGAGAGAGAGAGAGAGAGAGAGAGGACCTGGGATCGGAATCCAAGGCGATGTGAAGAGCTTGATTGATAGCTGTGAATAGATTAACTGTTGATGATGTTGAATATGAATGGGTTGTAACTCCATTACTATTTCGACAAGAAATGACGATTCTCCTTCCGATTCTCCTAAAAAAACTCGCCATCCCCTCTTTAGGGTTTGGTGGATGGAGTAGACTTGGAGGACGTGTGTTTTTGCTTACAAATCCAGATTCCGGTGCCTCAATCTCAATCTCAATCTCAATCTCCCCCTCAAATAAAACAAAACAAAACCAAATAAAAATAATATGGAGAATTGTTGTTAAAACAGAACCAAAACGTGGGACTAAGGTGTAGATTATTGTTGTTTTGAGAGAGAATTGTCGTGTGCCGCTGCCCCGTCATTGCCATGTCAACATTATCTATATATTTTTAAAATAAATAAATAAATTAACACGTGATATGATTCCCCAATCTCAAGGATTTCAACTACCCGCACAAAATATTATACTTAACTTGCAATCCGAAAGCCCCAAACAAACAAGTTTTCTCTTTTTTTTCTTTTTCTTTTTTTTTTTTTCCTGAAATTTCCAAAATCAACTTATATTGTTATTTTTTTTAACTATTTGCTAAGCATTAGAAAATTTCTTATAAGATCAGTAAATTTCCTGCTAAACTAATTTCACTAAAATTTTATATTTATTATAAATTCTAATAAATTTAGATAGATATTCAATATATGAAAGGTAAATATTTTAAAAAAATACACATTGTTTTTAATGATATCTTTTATACGTCGATATCACAATATAAAAATATCACATATTTGAAAGAATATTTGACTTTAAAACCTTTTAATTATATACATATCCTAAGTTGTATAAATATCATATTTGTAATCTCATTCTATACACATATATAAGAGAATAATAAATCTCTCTCTTTATTTTCTTCTTCTTTAATATTTTCTTTAATTTATAATACGTTATCAATTTAAAACTCTACCCGACCGAGTATGAAATTCTCACCAACGAAGAATAAACTTTCTTTGTATGAATTTTCTACAACTTTTATTTAGTATTTTATATAGAAATTTTATCAAATATTATGATTTTTCCAAAATATATTCTGAGATTATAGTTTAAGCTGATATTTCACATCAGAAAAAGAACTATCATAGTTTTTTTATATTTATTATTTTCTAACATTATTATTGATTAAATATATAAACTAAAAATCAAATTTTCCAGGCTATTGGTCTAAATGTTTTTTATAAGACATAAATTTGATGTAACAACACCACGCATTTAATCAATAAGTTTTTATTAAAAATATATATATTTATTTTTTTCTCACTTATTATAGTTGATAATGTCGTATATTGTAAAATTCGAATTTGTGACTCTTAATATTATGAGAAAGAATTATTTATCATGGATGTTAGATATTGAAATGCATGTAAATATAATGGGTCTTGAAGACACCATTAAAATAATTTAAAAGAATAATAATGATGAAAAAATTTAACTACTTGAAAATGGTTGTTCTTATGATGAAAAAGTTTTACAGAGAAAATATCATTGGAAAAGATATGTTAGAAAATTCTTCATTTTTCATATATCAAATTTGCTCCTATAATAGTAATATTGAATAAAGATATTGAAAATATTCTGAATTGATTTTATATCTCATTATGACTGAACAAAATATTATTAACAGAAATCATGAACTTTGACCTATAGTCTTAGTCCATTCCATAAAATGAATGTAATTAAATATTATAATGAATATAGAAGAGACAGTAATTGTAGTTAGAAATTTTATCGTAATTATCGTCATCGTTATGCAAATTTATCGAACTACCAGAAGTGAAAAAATCATGATTAAAATCAAGACAAAGAAAAGATAGAAAATATTGATTTATCCAATGATTTTTATTTTTCAATTTATAATTATTTTTATTACACCAAATGATCACCAGAAGTGGTCATGACCGTGTTTGTGGTTATCATTGAGGATGAAATAATTATGATGATATTGGTAACATGGGCCATTAAATTAAAAAGACCAAACATCACCACTAGAAGTGGAATAATAATGATGTGAAAAGACAAGATAAGTTCTTAAAACATTTTGAGAATATCTTGAGATCAATAGAAGTCGAAAAAAATGAATATCTCATTGATAGTATTGCTATACATATAATACTCAAAATAGGAATTACTTCTTTTGTCTGAATTTGGGAGAAACAACTGTTAATACTGTAAGTGATAATGTGAAATTAATTGAAAGCTTAAATAGAGTACAAATATGTATCTCTGAAGGAAAAATTGACTACTTGATTAGCGATGGGAGTATCCAAAAAAAAAAAATCTTAAAATTCACTAGTATTAACTTTGTCATGAATTATAAAATAGTTGTTTGTTTATTGAAAAACATAAATACTCCCTTAGTGTAATTTGCGATAAATAGTGGAGATATATGTCTCATAAACAGTGCCACTACACAAATATATTAAAAGATAAGAAATATTTTCTTATCTAATAATGCAAAAGGTCAATGTTAATATAATATCTGAAAGTACAAAATTGATTGAAAACTCTGGAAGAGCTAACATATTCTTATCTGGAGGAACTAAATTTGAAATTGATAAAACATTGTACTCTCTCAGGTCTCAAAGAAATTTATTGAGTTTTAAATATATCTAGAGAAATAGGTGTCATATTGAGATAAGTAGTGAAGGAAACATTGAGTACCTTAAAAAGATATTAGAAAAATTGTAACACCGACGCTTTGATATATTCATATTTACACTCTTTTCCATTCTATGTATGATATTACTCATGTTCGATATAGAAATTTTGCTAAGAAATTTTTTCGATAAAACCGTCCCCAAACAGATATTGACTAAAATCGTCGGAGACTAAAAGTTTCCAAATTGACCACTGAAGGTCAAGTAATTATCAGAATGACTTTAAAAGTGTATAAGACCCTCAAATATAGATAAATATTACTTTGTATCGCTAAATCAAGGATTTTCGAAATAGTGCCCAAAAAACCTTAATCTGACGGTAATGAACCTCGACAAGATTATATGACCACATTACGATACGAAATGGACTTAGTTAGACTTAATATGAGGTAAGGGATCTAGTGTGTAATTATAGAAAATTTTGGGGTCAAAATGGAATTATCAAAGTTTAGGGGACTTGTTTACAATTTATAATAACTTAAAAATAATCTACTATTTTTATTTTCCTAAAACCCTAATTGGACAAGTGTAGAAAGAGGGAGGAATGTTATTGGTTCAAAGGTTGGACTAGTGTGAACAAGTGTGAAAATAAGGTTGTTGAAAAGTTTGACTTTGTAAATTCTAATCCAATGGTAGAGAGATGCTTGTAATGTTTTGGACCAATGAGAGCTTTAGGGTCTTGAGGTGGGCCTCACATATTAAATGAGGGTGTGATTTGTAGAGAGTGAAAGAAACTTGTAGAGAGAATTGGGAAATAAAAATAAATAAAACATTTAAATGTGAAAATGATTAAATGATGAGATTTAATGAAGGGAGTTGAAATTTTTGACTTTTAGGGAAGTAATTTAAGGGTGGAGATTAATTAAAAGAGAGGAGAATCAATTTAGACTCTAAGATCAAAATAATGGGTCCCACATTAATTAATTAAAATGTAAATTTTAATAAGGAAATTGTATTAACTAATTTAACAAAAGAGTAGGGGAAGGAAGAGAGGAAGGGAAGGAGTTAAGTTAGATATTTTTAGAATAAGTGAATAAGAGAAAAGAATAAAAAGGTAAAAATTAAGGGTTTAGATCAAATTTTGAGGAATGGATGGACAAGATTAAAAAGGAGGGATGTTAAATGAATTGGAACAAACCCTAGCCACCATTTCCTTCTTCCAAAAACGTGAGCAAGCCTAGAGGAGAGAAAACTCTTCATATTTCCTTCCTTTTCCCAAAACTGTGAACTTTGAGTGAAGAGGGAATTTGATTTTTCCACATACCACCTCAATATTTTTACATAGATAAACTCTATTCAAACCCTACTACAACACATCCAAAAATTAGAAGAAGAGAAGAAGGTTTGCTTGGTGATTCAAAGGTGGAAACCTAGAGGTTCAAGTGAAGAGATCTATGGTTCCTTCCATTTTCCTTTAACAAATCTAGGTAAGAAAGCTTCCTCTCTATCTCTTGTGTAACATATATTGATTTGGAGCCAAAAGGAAATCTCTAACATAGTGACTCTTTGTAGACCAAACGTTAGATCAAAGAGAAAAAGAGAGATCTTTGGAGGAGAACACTTTTTGGAGCTAGAGACACCAAAACTTGAGGTATAAAAATTCTACACTTTTGTTTGGATTTGAGAACATTTCATTTGGTGTGTTAATGTGTTGATTTTAGCTTAGTTTAGGTGTAAAAAATCAAGTAAATAAATGATATAAAGTGTGCAGAAAATTTCAGCATATGAAATGTTTGATTTAAGTCTTGAATGAACACATATTGAGGTGAGAAGACATAAGGGGACGTGCAGAAAAAATTCAAAACTTTGGGTATGAAATTGGATAGGTTTTAATGTAATTTTGAGTGTTAAAATGTGAAATCTATGCATTTTTGTATGTGCTAGATTTTTACATTGAAGTATGATGTGTATATATATGTGTTAGTGAATGGAATGAAGAAAGAATGAGTGCAGAATTTTCTGTATTAAATGGAAGTGAAAAAGAAAACCATTTTCATGTGAAAAATGTAGTGGAATGTAAGGTATATGAAAGAGGAAAGTGTGCAGAATTCTGTGGTGTATTATTGAGTGTATGTATGTGAAAGTGGAGTCTTGAGTGTAAGGATTATATGAGTATGTATGCAGAAATTTTGGGTGGAGTTTATTGTGTATGCGTATGTAAAATACCTTGACCGAATGCATTAAAGAGAACAAGGAAATGGCATGCTGTCCAAGAAAGTTTGAGAATGAATTTAGTAAATAAAATGGAGACTTATATGTGTATGTAATGATGTATAAATGTGTATGCATGTATAGTGATGTGGGTGTATTTAAGTGATACGAAAATATGCAATTGTAAAGAATGTGCACAAGCATGTGTTTGTGCTAATATGATGAATGTATGATATTGTATTGGTGTGTTGAAGGGGAGAAATTGATAAAGAATTTAAAATATGAAGTGAGTATACTAAGAGATTAAATATGTAAATGATGACCTTGATAGTAAAAATAGCATGATATAGTTTGTGTTGGGTATTTTTGATAATGTGTGATTGAAGTTGTAGTTTGGATATTTGAAGAGAAAATAGTGTATGTATATGTATTGGAGTCTAGATATAATGTTCAAGGTTATAATACTTATATGTGTTATATATATTATGATTGTAGTGATATATTGCTTGATCGTTCGGGAAAAACTCTTTATGTTGTTGTGAAGCATTTTAGGGAGTGACGTACCATCTCGTATACTGTGAGTGAGACTTTAACACTG
The DNA here is from genome assembly GCA_037126225.1 of Dillenia turbinata. NCBI lineage: Eukaryota > Viridiplantae > Streptophyta > Magnoliopsida > Dilleniales > Dilleniaceae > Dillenia > Dillenia turbinata. The sequence goes on from JBAMMX010000015.1 coordinate 7,367,373, forward strand.
TGTTTTTCAATTGAACAAAATCCCTATTTTACAGTTTTGTGAAATGACATATTTTGTGAAATGTATGTAAGCATTAGTTTGACCTATGATTTTTAAATGCTCTCTTTTGTGATTATTGGAGTGTCCCAAATGATTTAGTTAAATATTATGCATCCATGATTTGTATTGAAAATATATCGTGTCACTCTTTGAAATTGTGATATGATTTATATGCTATTATTGTATTGACATTTTAATTGAAAGGATTTGATAAAATACATTGGCACGCTGTTTTGAAATGATTTGATGATTTATGTGTGGGCTGGATGCCTACTTGTGATGGAATTGACGGATGTGATGATGTGATGATATTATTGATGGATTCCGTAACTACGAAGGACATTTGTAGAGGCACCCCTCGTGCATCCGGACACGCTTCTGCAGGAGGTATCCGCAAATGTCATGGTTGTGATGTGTATAGTTGCGCTCGGATGAACCAAAATTTGGGGAGGACGTGTGTTACGTCACAGTCTAGTTCTGGATGAGGTACTATACTTGATGGGTATATGTGTAGACACAGGCTAGCCGGTTGAACCAAATATGGGGAGGACATGTGTTACGCCACTGTCTAGCACTTGGTGAGGTCTGTGACCAACGTTGGGGTAGATAGCTAATTTATACACTTGCATATGAAAAAAAAAAACCCCAACGCGACCTTCATTGGTCGTGGTAAACCACTGTAGGGAATGTTTTATTGGCAAGCTCTATATCATTTTGGGATATTGTAAATAGATGCATATTTTGATACTATGATATGTGTTATGTGAACATTTGATTTCTGGATATGTCATATTTGATTTTAATATTATATTGGTTTTGAAATGTATTTTGACATTCCATGCTCACATCTACATTGAGAACATATTGTCGATCCCCTCACTCACTGAGTATTTTCCCATAATACTCATCCCTCACTTTCCCCTGACTTTCAGTTATAAAATTGGCAGAAAGAGAGACGTGTCGAGTGAGTTGACGCACCTGATTTGTTAGAGATCTCGAACTCGGATATGGTATCGACCATTCTTCCGTAAGTTGTATTTGGTGATGTTGGATGATGTATATGTTCATTTTGAGGTCTATATAATGACCAATGTATATTTTAATGGGATGACTGTGTTATGTTATGTAACGTAAATTGATACTCTCAGTTGTATTGCTTAATTATGCATTGAGGCACTGTGTTAGGATTTTTACAAACTTTTACTTGGGAAATCATGTTTTTGAGAAAACAGGTTTTATACAAGTATTGATGTTAGCCTGCATTGTCTCAGTATGCGTGTTGAGAGGCGGCAGCATACGGGATGACGGGCGGCTGTTCACGGCCTCGGATCGAGAATCGGGGCGTGACAAAAATTCCGGCATACTCCTTCGATTTTGTATTACATATACATTAATACAAGAGAAGTATATGCAAAAATAAACCAGAAATTTACTAAGTTGAATGATTTTATTGTTTGGCATGACTGACTAGATCATCCTGAGTCAATAATAATGCTAAAAATTATAAATAATTCATGTGAATATTCTTTGAAGAATCAAAAGATTTTTCAATCCAATGAATTTATTTGTGTTGTTTGCTCTCAAGACAAATTAATTGTGAGATGATCACCAGTTAAAATAAATTATGAATCTCTTGAATTTTTGAAACGAATACACAGAGACATTTGTGGACCTATACACCCACCATGTGGACCACTCAAATATTTTATGGTTTTAATTAATGCATCAACTAGACGGTCACATGTAACACTGAAAATTTTGTGTTTGAAAACATTTATTTAATTATTGACTGTCTTTGTGAATTATCCGGAAGAAATCGAATTTATAATCGAATCCGGAGTTTGGATGTAATACCGAAAAAATTTAATATTTTGATTTTTTTTCATCTCACTTAAGTGCCAAGTATTGGGAATTGTCAAATTTTGATCTATTGTATAATTCCAAAATAATTTGTAAATGGGTAAATAGATTATAGTTCATATAATTAACAAAGTGTTATGTGACTTAGTGGTGTATATCTTTTTGGAAGACTTTGGAGTCATGAGATCAAACCCCTTTAGAAACAATGGATGAGGAATAAATGAGACAAAGTGCTAAGTGAAATTTGAGGGAAAAAAAAAGACAAGTCTCCATGAGAAGGCATGAGACGTCTTGCATTTGCTTAGGTTGACTCAAGAAAATGGATGATGTGAGTAGTAAGGTGACTAATGAGAAGATGGGTTGGCTTGAAGGTGTGAAATTACAAGAATGAGAAGTCTCATGTTAGAAGTGGACTGGCTTGTGAATGAAATATAAAGAGAATGGGTCACCTTATAAAAGCCATGAAATGCCTTGAAACATGAAGGATGAAGCGTGAGTCACCTTATGAAGAGAGAGGACGACCCAGAGTGGCAAGAGACTAAGGATTCTGAGGGTGGTATGTATTGGATCGCCTTGTGCCAAGTGATAGGACGACCCAAGAGTGTAAAATTTGAGAAATTCTGAGATGGGGTGCTTGTGAGTCGTCCCATGCTTTGCTTGGGTTGCCCTGGGAGTGTGGAGAAAAGGAGTAGGACGCCTCATGCAATGAATGGGTCGCCTCCTGCGTGAAAAAGGGGAGAGCAAGGCGCCTCATGCGGGTGTTGGGACGCCTTGTACCTTTGAGGAGATGACTCAGGGAGAGCACAAGATGTAGACTCTGAGGGATGAAAGCCTTGAGTTGCCTTGCATCAATGATTGGGATGACCCATGGCTTAAAGAGTGAGGAAAGGATGCCTTGCGCCAAGGAGTGAGACGCCTTACACATATGGAATGTGAAGGTAAGGCACCTTGTGCCCTAGGAGAAAGTGCCTTGAGTGTTTACAAAGTATGATTTCTGAGACCTTGCCACGGTGAGACGCCTTGTTTCTTGCCATGAGTCGCCTTGCCCTATCAAAACACCACCTGTAGGACGTCTTGATCCCAGACAAGGTGCCTTGTCTATATAAATTTTGAGGTTGTAGCCTAATGCGCAGGTCGCCTTGCCCAGTCAACTCTTCATAAAAGTGAGATGTAAAATGACCAAGATGCTCTCCAATTTCAACTATAACTTAAAACTTATGAGGGGAAAGATGATAATTTCACAATCCATTATATCAATGCTTGAACAATACTTCAATTCTCATTTTCCTTCTTGCATCTCTTGAACTCTCTCCTCTCCTTACATCCTCACACTCTCTCCTCTTCATTCTTGATTTCTCTCTCTAGAAAATTAAATACCCTTCATTAAATCACTCCAACCAACTTGCAAATAATTCAAGCAACTCAAGAAAAGGAAGATTTAAAGGAAAAATTAAGGTTTTGCTTTACGAAGGGAAAGTTAGGGTTTTTGAAACCCAATCTACTAAATCCAATCCAAACCCAAAATTAAGTTAATTTCTCCTTCTTAATTTTGGGTTTAACTTCCTTATTACTAAATTGAATTGTATTTTTGAGATTTGATGAAATTTCAATTGGAGGCCAAAAATCCTAAAATTGTGAATAGTAAAATTTGGGAGAAAAAGAAATAAAGGTGGTATTTAGATAGAAATGACATATAAATGAATTAAATGGTGAATTTTGAATATAGATTCTTGGAATGTGAGAAATTAGGGTTTGTGTAAAAATTAGGGATAATCTATAAACGCTAAAAATAATCATGAATTAACATTAAAATTGTAATTGTTGGTTTAAGACAACCAATTAGAATTTGAAAAAGGGATTGCATTAAATTAAATTATGGAATTAGGAGTGAATACCCTCTCAAGAGGTGAGTAGATAGTTATATTGCATATGGATGAGAAAATTGATTTCAATTATAATTTATAAATCGAATTTTCAAATGAATTTGAAAGGGGTTTTATATTGCTTTGTGATTGTTGCGTGCCTGAAATGAAATTGTAAAATATCCATAACTCTTGAGTTTGATTATTGAATTATTTGTACCATATTATATTTGAACATTTATTGTGAATTATGAATGTTGCTCTGTCATGAAAATGAGCATGACTGATATGATAATTTGAATTTTGGTAACATGATACTGGGAAAATGACTATAGTCTAAGTTTTGTCACGGACTTAGCCATCAGGGCGGCATGGTTAAGGCTGATTGAAATTTGGCTTGATGGTAGGTGAGTTGGAGAGCCTCCTCAAGCCATCGTAATAACGTGGTGGCACCCTACGGAATTCCGGATCAACGCCAAGGTGAAGAGATTTTATGAAAATTGTGAAAAACCCCTTAACGGATCCTACCAATGGCCATTGGTAGGAAAGAGGTTTCGGCAAACCCCAAAATTATAAAAATGAAAGTTTAAGTTGTTGATTTGTATGTTTAAGTCATGGTGGTTTGAAACGAATTGTTTTATGCAAATAATTTTAATTATTGTATTGTATTTTATTTAACATATATATTTGGCACCACCACCCTCACCCCTCATTTATGTGTTACATGTCATTGCACTCCATTCACTGAGTATTTTTAAATACTCACTCCACTCTCTCTTTAATTCTTTTAAGAGGAAGCATAGATTTGGACCAGTGCCGGTTGGACAAAATCTTTTGGTGACATTCGATAGGTAAAAGAGATGTAAATTTTATTTTTTTAGGATCTAGATCACATGAACCATGGAATGAAAATTCTGTACATCTCTTTCTATGTTTGGATTTGATTGACACTTACTTTATTTATCTTTGGGCAATTATTGGTAAAATCCTTACTTGGATAATATGTAACTCTGTTTGATTTTTGCTTAAAATTTTCTTTTACAAAACCTATTGCTTTCATTGGGACATTTGAATTTTATTGTTAACTTTGAGATATATTTTGAATTTTTAAATTTATGAGAATGTTTGAAAACTACTAGAATGGCCAAGTTGATCAAATTGCATGCATGCTTGAACAGGAATGGATCGGGTCAATCCTTGATTGCGTGACTAATACATGCTAAATTATTTTTTATGGTTACATTATTTTGAAAAATTATTAGATAATGATAATGTTTTGCGCTATCTCGATGTACGGGTAGGGATTTCATGTATGCCAGGATAACGCGGTGGTTGTCGGGTGTTCGGCGGGAGAGTTAGGGCATGATATCACATGTATCGTTATTATCAGCTCACAACTTGGCATTTGTGAGATTATTTGTTCAGTTAATTAGATTACAAGCACAATTTCAGATTATCCAATCAAAAAAAAAAGTTCATCTTAATAATGCTGGTGAATTTACATTCCAAAGTTTTGATAAATATTATATGTCGATTGAGATAAGTATAAAACATTTTGTAACACATGTTCACATTTAAAATGGTTTAATAGAATTACTCATTAAACGTATTACATTGTTTGCAAGATCATTGCTTATGAGAGCAAAATTATCAGTTTTTATTTGGGGATATGTTGTTTTACACGCAACAACAATTTTCTTCATTGCATTTAGTTTATGGTCAAGAATCTCATTTGAGAATTCTTGGATGTACAAGTATATGTCTCTATTGCTCTACCACAGGAGATTGATGTCCCTGAAGGATAAGGAGATAGGAAACATACGTTGGGTATGAATCTTTATCGATTATTCAATATATTGAACCTATGTTGGAGATTTGTTTGCGACTCATTTTGTCGATTGTCATTTTGATAATATGTTTTCCCAATATTAAGGGGGGAAAAGAATAAACAGTCTGGAAGTAAAATAAGTTGGAATGAATTATTATTATCTTATTTTGATTCTCGAACAAAATAATGTGAACTAAAAATTCAAAAGTTGATTCATTTACAAAGTTTAGCAAATTAGTTGTCAGACACATTTACTGACCATAAAAGAGTGACTAAATCACATATTCTTGATCTTAATGCTCCTATTAGAATTAATGTCAATGAAGGATAGCATAACATTGCTAATGAGTTTAAAGCGCACATAAAACATGATAGATCAATTGGTTTCAAAAATAAAAATTCTCGAGATAGAAGAGCAATAAAGAAATTAGTTGGCTTAAACGATAATATTGCATATCCCAAATATGTACCAGTCATGGATAATATTCCAGAAGAACATCAGGTATCTGAAAAATATTAATATTCATGAGATCTCAATAAGTTATGATACGATTGGTAAAATATAGAATCGAAATAATGTCAATGTTGATGACATTTTTGTATATCATATAGTAATGAGTATTGAGAATAAAAATAAGGATTTTGAACAAAGGTCTATTGAGAAATGCAACCATAGACATGATTGATCAAAAATGGAAAGATGCAATTGAGTCAGAATTAAAATCTCTTGACTAAAAACAAATATATTTTCAGACTAGAGTCTGTACACCTATGGTATAAAACTAATGGGATACAAATGGATATTTATGTTAAAATAAAATGAGAAATATGAAATTATGAGATATAAAGTACGTTTAGTTGCATAAGAATTTTCACGAAGATCCAATATTGATCATGATGCGATATAATCTCATGTGGTAGATGTGATTACTTTTTGATTTCTAATCAGTCTGACTATACAAAAGGGACTCATTTATATTGAATAGATATCATTACAGTTTATTTGAGTGGTCCACTTGATAATGATATTTATATGAAACTCCCAAAAGAATTTAAGTGTTAGAAACAATAACATTTATATAAAACTTGCAGAAAGATTTAAATCGCCAAAAGCAATGACATTTATATAAAACTCCCAGAATGATTTAAATTGCCAAAAGTATATAATTCTAGTGCTCAAGAACATTATTCATTCAAATTAAAAGGAGGGATATAAGAATAATCCTGTAAGAGATCTGAATGTGATTTTACTATTATTGCAGTATATGTTTAAGACTCCTGAATAGCTCTCGAAAGCAGCAGAGTGTTTAAATAAAGAATTTAAATTGAAAAATCTCAGAAAGACAAAATTTTGTATTGGGTTACAGATAGAAAAGTTAAAAAACAGAATCATTGTGCATCAAGCAAAGAACAAATGCTAAAAATGATTTTATATGAACAAAATACATCCATTGATCACTCCAATGATTGTGAGGTCACTTGATATAAATAAAGACCCTTTCCGACCTTAAGAAAATAATAAGGAGATTTTTTATCCTGAAATACCATATTTAAGTACAATTAAAGCACTCATGTATCTAGCTTATCATATACGATTTGATATATCATTCTCTATCACTTATTTACGAGATATAGTTCTTATTCAACCCAAAAACATTAGAATGAGGTGAAACATATATTTCGTTATCTACAAAGTACAAAAGCTATGGGTCTGTATTTTCCTAAACTGTCCAAAACATATTTGATTGGTGTTGTAGATGCAGAGTACCTATCTGATTCTCATAATGCTCGATCACAAACTAAATATATATTTAATATGGTGGCACCGCCATCTCATGGCACTCTGTGAAACAAACAATAGTGGTCACATCCTCTAATCATGCTGAAATTTGGACAATCCACGAAATTAGTCGCGAATGCATATGGTTAAGATCATTCAGCATATACTATGAGTTTGTGGTTTATCTTTAGGAAAAGAGACATTGACGGTCTTACATAAGAATAATACAGTATGCATCGCCTAACTCAAAGAAAGATATATCAAAAGGACAAAACATATTTTACCGAAATTCTTTTCACTCATGAACATCAGAAGAATGGTTATATATATATTCAACAAATCCAATTCTAAGGGTGTAAGTGGTTTGGGTTAAACCGATAATCCGAATCAAATCAAACCGAAAATTTCAATTTGGTTCAGTTTTTTTCTTAAAAAAATAAATTTGGTTCAATGCGAACCAAACCGAAATTTTTTTGGTTTGGTTTCGATTTAATTTTTTAAAATCGGTTCGATTCGGTTTGAACCAAATTGCTATTATTTTAATATTTTTATATTAAAAGTCTAATGTAATTATTTCTTTTTTTCTTGCATTTTTGTGATGTTCAAATGATGGATTAGATTATATTATTTTTAAAAAATATTATTCATAAGAATATTTTTCTTCAAAATTATTATTGATATGGTTTAAATAAAAAAAAAACATTATTTCAAAACCTAAACAAATTTAAAACTATCATTAGAACTAAACCTAAATAGTTCTAAAATTATTATATTTGGATAAGAGAAAATGAAACTCATATGTCTTCTACACATTAGTGGTAAATGACATCTCCTTGTAGCTAAAAAAAATATAGTGGTAAATGAAAAAAAAAATTGGTTTAAATCGAACTAAACCGAATTTTTTTCAGTTCGGTTTAAACCGAATTAAATTTAGTTCGGTTTTCGATTTAAATTTTTTTAGAATTTCAGTTTTTGGATTTGTTCGATTTAACCACTAAATCGAACCGAATTAAACCCTTGACACCCCTATCCGATTCAGTGAAAATTTAGTAGATTTATTTACAAAATCTCTACCAACCGCTACCTTTATAAGATTAGTGAAAGGAATCGGAGTGGATCGACTCAAAAGTCTCAAGGGATATTCTCAACAGGGGAGTAAGTACATTATCGAACATTTTAAATAGCATACTCATTTTTCTTTATTAGGATTTTTTTCTATTAAGTTTTTTCTTAATAAGTTTTTAACGAAATCTACTCTCTATGTAATAAACATCCAAGGGGGAGTGTCATAAATTCTAAGAAATTTGAGTGGATATCCAATATATGGAAGGTAAATATTTTAGAAAAATACATATTGTTATTAGTGGTATCTTTTATATGTCGATACCACACTATGAAAATATCACATATTTGAGAGAATATTTGAATTTGAAACCTTTCAATTATGTACACATCCCAAGTTATATAAATACCTCATTTATAGTCTCATTCTATAAACATGTACAAGAGAATAAGAAATCTCTCTTTCCTTCTCTCTCTTTATTTTTTTCTTTTTTTTTTTTTAATATTCTCTTTAATTTACAATAATATTTTGTACCATAACTTGACATTTTTAGGTAATTTTAAAAATTTTGAGATTTTGCGAGTTGTTCCTTATTGTTTTGAATTTGATATAAAAGTCGTGATCAGAGAAAAAAAAATTAACTTTTTAAGTCATCAAATGATTGACTAACTTTGAAATAAATTATTCAACTTCGTTTTCTTTCAAATAGCTCACCCAACATTTTCCCATAGAGTCGTGTTCGGAATTGAGCTTCAAAAACAAAAATCTTAAAAAAAACTTACCCTGAAAAAATAGTTTAAAAGTGACTCATATTTGTTGAATTTTAAAAACTCGACAATAAAGACTCAACAAATTCAAGGTTTTTTTGTGAAGCTCCCCTTTCTCTTTCCCCATTCTCTTCTTTTTTTCCTTCTCTTCTCTTTTCCTAAAGCCAAAACCCTAACTCTAATCTAATTCAACAACCTTTTGCGCTTTCCGCCGAATGTTCTCACCACTGCAACCTCCCAACAACCACAGCAAGACTTGACATTGTAACCTCCAGCGGACATCCTCACCACTGTAACCTCCGACGGATGTTCTCACCAGTAGGGGGGTCAGATATTCTGTTGAGTTTTGAAGACTTGACAAACTATCAGTCGAGTCTTGAACATTCGACAAATCTAGAGTAGATTTACAATTTTTTTTGGCGGTATTTTTTTTTTAATTTTTTTTTTAACAATTCTGAACAAAACTCTTTTTCCACTTGAATAATGATGTAGCAAGTTATACAGACACACTTAACATTCACACATAAATTATATATTTGTAAAAATCCAAATTTTGATAATTTCTAGCAAAGTTTAATGTATTGTAAAAAATTTGATATTGTATATTTAGTAAATAAGATCATTTATTTAATTAGAACTAATCAATTTTTTTGATTAATATCTAATTACATAAATCTATTGCACTAATTTTTAATCAATCTAAAAAATATCAAATAATAAAAATAAACCTAAGACCTAAAAATTCTAACAAACTTAAAATTGATTTTTTTTAATTAAACTTCACATTAAAAATATGACACAAAAAATTCTAACACAATAAAATTAGGATTAATGGAACCAAAACAATTAAATTCAAACAAATAAATAACGAAGTAAATAAAACAAATAAAAAAAAGAAACTAGCTCATAATGAGTGTTGAATGGCAGTGATGAGTCTCGGAGAATTCGAACAGACATAAGATTCAAAGGGTGATGAAGACGACGATAGCCGGTGACAACAAGTTAAGAAAGCAACGACGATTGATGGCAGAAATTGGTGATGAATCGAGCTTCTGTGGTCGATGAAATTGACATTGAAGACCGAAACACTTGTGGTGAGACCGAAAGTCGAACGGGCAGAAACAAACAGCTTTGAACGGCGATGACGAATTCAGGTAACAAATGGTGGTGAAATTAAAGCAGGTGATGCAAACGAAGTCGACGGTGACTATGCGAGAACAGGCGAACTGAAGTGGTGGTGAAGTCGAACAGAGGCACATGAATTGACGGCAGATGACGGTGAACTACAATCGATGGTGTTTTCGAAGACGGAGGGTGATTGAGCGAAGAAGATGAAGAAACGGTGTGATGGTACACTACTTAATAAGTTTCCATAAACATTCATGGTTATCCGATAAGGAAAGCAATCACCACCAAATTCAAACATTTCCGTATTCTAGAAGAATTCTAATTCTTTTACACTCTTAAGAATGAAGAAAATCTTTCTAAAATTAAAAACCTTCCTTAACCTTAAGGAATTCTAAATTTTCAAAAAGTTTTTAATCACAATCCTAACCATTTTGAAAGACCTCAGACAAGGGAAACTAGAGTTTTCTACATCCTTAAGAAAGCAATAAATACAGAATATAGGCAACCCTCAGAGGGCACTCAGTTTTTACACATGAGAGAGAGACAATTCTATGCATTAGTCAAAGAGGGTTCTATACCCAATTCTATACATCTGTCAGAAGGAAGATTCTGTACCTAATTTTATATGTCATTCACAGGGGGGTTTTATACTTATTTACATAAATCGACAAAGGTAGGCCTTCATGCTTAATTTCATACGATCAGAGCTATGTTTTCGTATTCTACTCTATACATGATCAGAACTATGATATCTACGGCTATATCAGTCTTTATTTTATCATTCATACTGACTTGAGCGTCAGAATTCCCCCGTCGGATCAGTCCCAGTGCGGTTTTTGCAGGTTTCTCATTCGTGAAAAACCGACAAACACCACCGTCATCGGCTTCCCGCTCGAGTAGAAAGAGTAGGTATCTGTGGAAAAAAAATTAACTCCAACAAATTGACGCCGTCCGTAAGAAACGACTGACTGATAAGCAGAAAAAACTTCGCACTTTGTTTCAGGATGCCTCTCGATACGACGATCGGGTAAGACCTTTACGGTCGTCAACCTTGTTCTATTGTTGACTGAATTATCCTTTCGAATATGCATAATGAAACCTACCAATGGGATCTATCTCCCGAATGGGCTATGTCGCTCCGATCTACCGATGAGATCTATCTCCTCGAATGGGTTCATGTCGTCCCGATCTACTGATAGAATCTATCTTCCCGAACGGCTAATGTCGTCCCGATCTACCAATGGAATCTATCTCCCCGAACGGGCCCATGCCGCCCTGATCTACCGATGGGATCTATCTTCCCGAACGGGGCATGTTGCCCCAATCTACCAATGGGATCTATCTCCCCGAACGAGTCCATGCTGCCCTGATCTACCGATAGGATCTATCTCCCCGAACAGGCCCATGCCACCCCAATCTAGCGATTGGATCTATCTCCCTGAATGGGGCTGTGTTGCTCCTATCTCCCGATGGAATCTATCTCTCCGAACGGTCTTATATCGCCCTAAACTACCGATGGGATCCATCTCCCCGAATAAGCCTATGCCACCCTGATCTACTGATGGAATTTATCTCCCCGAATGGATTTATGCCGCCCTCAATCATCAGACCTTTCAGTCGCTCCACCGTTCGACTTGTCGGCCTCTCAATCTCTTGTTAGTCTCTTAACCCCCGGATCGTTCGATTGTTCGATTTGTCGGTCTCTTCATCGTTGGCCTATCGACCTCTCAATCTCTTGCCAGTCTCTCGACCTTCGGATCATTTGATCATTCGACTTGTCGGTCTCTCCATCATTTGGCCTGTCGATCTCTCCATCGTTTGGCCTGTCGACCTCTCAATCTCTTGTTGGTATCTTGACCTCTGGATCATTCGATCCTTCGACCTGTCAGTCTCTCCACCATTCGGTTTATCGACCTCTTAATCTCTTGTCAGTCTCTTAACCCCCAGATTATTCGATTTTTTAACCTGTCAGTCTCTCCATCATTTAGCCTATCGGCCTTTTAATCTCTTGTCGGTCTCTTGGCCTCCTGATCATTCAATCCTTCGACCTGTCAGTCTCTCCACCATTCGGTTTATCGACCTCTCAATCTCTTGTCAGTCTCTTAACCCCCAGATTATTCGATTTTTTAACCTATCAGTCTCTCCATCATTTAGCCTATCGGCCTTTTAATCTCTTATCGGTATCTTGGCCTCCTGATCATTCGATCCTTCGACCTGTCAGTCTCTCCACCATTCGGCCTGTCAGCCTCTCAATCTCTTGATAGCCTCTCGACCTCTTGACTATCCGAATCATCCGACCTATTGGTCTCTCGACCTATCAATTTCTCCATCGTTTGACTTGTCAATCTCTCAATCGTTTAATCTGTCAATCTCTCAGTTACTCGCTCTATAAATCTATCAACTCGTCGGTCTCTCAACCTTCCAATTACTTGATCCGCTGATCACTCAACCTATCGATCTATTGATATCTTAGTCACTCGCTTAACAAATCTATCAACCTGTCGGTTTCTCAACCTTCCGATCATCGGATCTGCTGATCACTTGATTTGTTGACCTCTCAATATCTCAATCTCTCGATCACTCGAACCTGTCAGTATCTTAATTTCTTGATCCCCAGATTACTCAACCTTACGATTTGTTGATCTCTCGATCACTCGATTTATAAATCAGTCAATCTCCTGATCTCTCGATATGTCGGTCTCCCAATCTCCTGTCAGCCTCTCTATCTTTTGATTAGTCGACCCATCAGTATCTCCCTGAATAAGCAAAGATCGCTTCGTCTATCGAACAAACGAGTCCCCCTGGACGAAATCTATCATTAGGGATTTATCTATCTGAACAGGCAAGCATAGCTCATCCTTTTGAACGAAATCTTTCAGATAAGTCCTCATAACAGAGCTTATTGTTAGAGATGCATCTCTTCGATAGACAAACCTAGCCCCACTCTTTCGATTGAAATCTCTCAATGGAACTCTCTTGGATACAACTCCCAACCGAATATATATGGCTTACGCTTGTAATCATACACCTCACATGGGATCTACATCCACTTTCTCTCGGTTTTCTATTTAGGGTCTCGGTGCCCCGAACAGGACTCAACTCTCTCCCTCGATCTTTGTATTGCATAAGGTCTCGACACCTGGATGAGATCTAACTCCCTTTCTCAATCTTCTATTTATGAGCTCCAGCCACCAGATGAGATTTAACTCCATTTTTCTTGGTTTTCTGTTTAAAATGACTATTACTGAACCAAACGAGATTCAGCTCTCTTTTTGTTTGAAATTGCATCACATCAGTTGCAACATTACTCCAGTATATTCTCTTCGCTATAATGCCTTCGACAACAAGTCAACACTCATAAATGCAATGCCTGGCCCTATTCTTCTGCATCGGTCTCAAGCCTCTCGCATTCACCGAGAGTTACATCATTATGTCAGAACACAGACTTCAGGTTAGTTTTTGGATTTTTTACTTTTACTTTTCTTAACACAAGCATTCTGTACTCCCGACCACTGCTCGCCTGAACTCCTGGTCACAAGACCCCTAGCCTCTTGACCCTTCAATTTCTCAGTTTGTTAACCTCTCGATCATTCGATTTGCTCTTGGAAAAGTTCAAAGCCCACTAAGCTCACAACCAACTGAGGGAGTCTCTCGATGATTTTATCTCACGGTGCTATATCTTCTCCCGATCACCTGATCTCCAAATCACCGATTTGTTAAACACTTGATCTTCCAATCACCCGATCCGCTAATAACTTGATCTATTAATCTCGTAATCTCTCAATCGTTTGACCTGTCAGAGAATTTACATATCTACTGTTAGTAAGCCCTCTTGCTTCTCCCTCGAGCAAAAGAAGTCCCTCATCAGACTATCATTGGAATTTAACTCTTCGAATGGGCCCATGACGCCCTGATCTATCATTGGGATCTAACTCTCCAAACGGGCTTTTATGATGCCCTGATCGATTGTTTGATATGTCGGTTTGGTATTCTCTTGATCGTCTGACCTATCGATCTCCCAATCTCTCGATCGTTCAACCTCTCAGTCTCCCAATCGCTCGATCCTTCGACCTGTCGGTCTCGTAATCTTTCGATCGTTTGACCTCTCGGTCTTTAAATCGCTCGATAGTTCGACTTGGCGGTCTTATAATCGCTCGATCAATTGACCTATTAGTCTCCCAATCGCTTGATCATTCAACCTATCGGTCTCATAATCTTTCGATCGTTCGACCTATCGATCTCCCAGTCTCGATCGTTCGACTTGGAGGTCTCATAATCGCTCGATCATTCAACCTGTCGGTCTCATAATCGTTCGATCGTTTGACCTCTGGATCTCACGATCACTCAGATTCCCGATGACTCGATCTCTCGATCACTTGATCTCTCAGTCTACTGATCTACTGATTTCTTGATCTCTCGGTTTCTTGGGAGATCTCTTACAATCCATTCTACTACTAATACCATTTTTTCAAAATGCCATTATAAGTGGGGGCAAATTTTAGTACACTACTTAACAAGTTTTCATAAACATTCATGGTTATCCGATAAGGAAAACAATCACTACTAAGTTCAAATCTTTCCGTATTCCAAAAGAATTAAGGAAATTTTTCTAAAATTGAAAATCTTCCATAATCCCAAAGAATTCTAAATTTTCAAAAAGTCTTTGATCACAATCCTAACCATTTTGAAAGAACTCAGACAAAGGAAAACTAGGATTTTTTACACCCTTAGGAAGGTTATAAATACAGAATATAGGCAACCCTCAGAGGACACTCAGTTTTTACACATGAGAGAGAGACAATTCTATACATCAGTTAGATAGGGTTCCATACCCAATTTTATACATCTGTCAGAAGTGAGGTTCCGTACCCAATTCCATATGTCATTCAGAGGGGGGTTTCATACTTATTTATATACACCAACAAAGATAGGTTTTCATGTTCAATCTTATACGATCAGATGTATATTTTCGTATTTTACTCTATACATGATCAGATGTATGACATTTACGACTACTATCACTCTTTATTTTATCACTTATACTGACTTGAGTGTCGGAATTCGCCTGTCGGGTCAATCCTGGTGGGATTTTTGTAGATTTCTCATCCATAAAGAACTGACAAACGTCATTGTCATCTGCTTTCCACTCGAGTCGAAAAAGCAGGAATCTGTGAAGTAAAAATCAACTCCAACACGGTGGAATGTCGAACACGTGAAGATCGAGATGTGTGCGGATTTAACATTAATTTAAAAGAATTAAAATAAGGAAATAATTCCAAAACTGATGTAGAGTCTCGTCAACATGATATATGAAGTTTTTAATACTTGATATATATAAAAAAATATATAAATAATATCTGTTGAGTGTTGAAAATTTGATATATATAATATATAAATAATATATATCGAGTGTCGGGTGTTAAAAGTTTAACGTATGTCAAGTTTTCAAAACTCGATATATATGATTTAATTTTGAAATTATTTATTTTATTTATTTTGGGCAAAATAATGCTAAATCCGTATAAAGTTACGCGGAGATGACTGGCTGCAGAGAAATCGATGGCGGTGGAATCTGGAAATCGTTGGCGCCGATAAAATCTAATGGTTGATTTTACGGGACGGGAAAACAGCATTCGACTGCTATCAATTCAGGAGGCGGTGGTGTAATTGAGGAACGATCACACAGAAGCGAATCACAAATTTGGCGAAATTGAAGACTACAATGATGGAATAATGAAGCAATAATTGTTTTTAAGAGTAATCGAAGCAGAAATCGAACAGAATAAGAATCAAATGGCTGAAGAAATTCGAAAATTGGCTGCTGTCACCAGTCGATTTCTACGTGGATGCCATGTGAGAATAAAATTTTTCAGCTCATATTGCAAGAGTATGCATATTAAAAGAACCATGGGGGGGGTGGGGCGTGGAAGGGGAATCAAGATTTTGAGGAGTTTCAACTCATTACTCGCTAAGTTGGTTACTTGGATCGAATTGAGTTGCGCTGAAAAACCAGAGAAGCTGTGCTTGTAGCTATAGAGCATTGATTGCTTTGCATCTTCTTGACTGCATGAAAGGGGAAAATTGGATGAGCAGAGGTGAGATGTCTACCATCTCATATTGCCAATGCAATCAAACATGTAGAAAATTACCCGTCAAAGACATTAGAGACGAGCTGAATGTGGAATTCCGTAGTGAGAATAGGATTGTTTATTCTGTTGAGTCCCAAATATACAATATAAACCTGTGTTAACCAAGAAAATCAAAGACAAGAAATGAAGGATGAGATGATATCAGTTACATGAATGTTGAAATTGAGTGGGCAAAAAATTGTGCAAGTAGGAAGAAGAGGCCCCAATAACACAGTGGGGAAGTGGCCATTGTCCCCCATGGAAGAATCACATTTTGTGCTGGGGTTAAATAGTGCTCAATTTATGATTTCTGAGGAACTCGGGACTGCGTGCAATGGAAGGCTTTCAAAGCTGCAATAACAGTGGCATATCTGTATGGAAAACATGATGATATTTCCCTTCAAAGCTAGTTGATGGAAATGGAGGTAAGTGCTGGTCTCTTATTATCTCTTAGTATTGTACCTAGCTAATAGGTAATAGCTACAACAATTACATACGAAGCCCACCCTGAGAAAGGTCCATCATATATATCTATATACCGTAAAGATAGAGTTTTGTGGCCTTCATCATTCTACTGAAACAAAACCTTTTAGCCCTTGTTTCCTAAAGGGACAAAGAAAGGGCAGCTGAGTGACAAAAATGCATATTTAGCAGTTACTTCAGATTTTGAGCTAAAATAGATCGAGTATCAAACACCTGCAGTTTCTTTAGATTTCCAAGGATCCATATTAATATTAATTTGAGAGTGAGCTTTGACCCAACGGTGGTGTTGTTTCGGTGACCTCGAGGTCACGGGTTCGAGACATGTAAATAACCTCTTTGTAAAAATACCTACGTATATATACACTCATCTTCCTCCTATCCTTGCACTAAGGTGGGGAACACATATTAATTTGAATCATATAAAACCTATAGTTTCTGAACCAAATTCCAAGGGTTAATGGAAGAATGAAAAGAAAGGAAAAAGTGATGCACATATCAGTGCTCTAATCTTGATGATTTTGCAACCATGTTACCAGTACCTTAGACTTTTAAAATGTGACTTTTAAAAACTTACCCAACATCATCTATAAGCTTAATGTAACCTAAGTTGTTGTAGGTACAGAACATTACAATTTTAACACTTTATAACTAAACGTAAACTTATCTAGCTTTGTGGTTTAAACTATCCTCATGAAAGCACTGCTTTGGGATTTCATTATAGAACATGCTGACGCCGAATTTTCTATGTTGCTTTGTCCTGGAATTTCAAACTAGAGTTCCATTTCCCATCTATTGTGCCCTTTGTGAACATTTAAAGTGGACTAAGCTCATAAAGGTTTATGCAGAATAAACCTTCCATAACGTCGCCATTATACAAGTAGACAATAATATGACTCCAAAAAAAAAAAAAAAAGAACTCTTAGTTGAATCATTGTTCAGCATGTCACGAGGGTTAAATTCTACCACATTGCCATTGTCACAGGTTTATGATCAAGGAGTAAGACTTACGAAGCACACTTCACCTTTCAGGTAAAACTTTACATCATTAGAGAATTTTCCATTTGAATGCCTAGAACATGCTTTGCTGATAGGTGACCAAATTTCAGCCACAGCAATCTCTAGGTGCACCTCATGAATCATAAATCCTTTTGCAAGTAAAGCATATAGTTTGCTTTGATAAGCTGGGATTTCAAGTGCAGCATAAGAATTTAGTTCCTCAGAGGCCATTTAGAAAGTGTTTTTGCTATGCATGCCTTGAGTTGTAATAAAAGGTTGATCAATGACGTGGTACCTAAGCTTCAGTTTTGAATCATGCATGCCAGAAAGACTGGTACTGAGAAGATGCATCGTTGTTATACTTAACTGAGGCAGCAGATTACCTTCACTGTCATATTTTGTTCCGTTTTGGAGGACCAGATCATTTTATTGGTCTTTAAAAAGAAGTATCTCCCAGCCTCATGCAGACTGTATCATACACGTATGTTGCTGACTATGAATGAGAGCAACTTCTTCAATGTGGGATCATATGCTTCTTAGGAGAAGTCTTGGTAGTATTAAATCAGAATACTTCTATTTTGTTTTTATTTAACAGCCCCAGTTGTCGAAGTTACTCAGCAATGACCTTGGGTCATTCTTCCCAGAGAAGCTGTGGTACATATAAATTGAGACTTGTCTACTTTTCCTTCTGAAGTGCAGCAGAAATCAAACAACAAAAGGAGTTCCATCAGAAAAGGTTTCAACCATATGCAAACTTTTTGGTGCAGCTCTATCTCATTAATGGTGAGCTTGTAAGGAAGCTGTCTTCCATGCAGGGGCTGGACCAATATTAAGAAACCATCAAACAAGTTTGGACCATTTCAGGGCAAGTGGAAGTTTCATTGCGATTGGTTAATCTTGTGAAAATGAGAGTGATTAATCATATTATTTGTTCTTACAACGAAAAAGTTCCTTATAATTGTATTCTCTCATTTACTCATTCTACCTTTTTAGGTACAAATCTTTCTTATTGTTTTGGGTAAGAATAACATAGTTGCAGTTGCTTACTATTACATTTTTTTTTAATAAATTATTATTATTCGGTAACTACATTATCTGTTTTCGTCATATATAATACTCAAACTCAAAAATCTTACTTAAGGGTATTAGTGTCTGGTTACTAAACCAGTTTGCTATTATGATTGTTAGTATGTTATTCTGTATTAAGGCCGTCCTGCAATGTACACAAAACGGTCTTTGTATTCTTAATTTTCGCATGATAGAGACAGGGAAAGAAGGGAGGGAGAGGGAGAGTTGCCTTGCTGGGTAATGACAAACTTTAGAAAAAGGTGCAACCATTCTCCAAAATTCTCTTACACATAGAATCATACTACTGTACCTTTAGAAAAAGGTGCATTACTAAGAGACTTTGGAAAATTGACAAAATCAAACTCGTTTCAAGATGGCGAGTCTCGATTTGATGATCAGTTTCAAGTTCTAAACTCTCCCATTAACTGAGAGAGTTTTTCTCTTGTGGGGTTCTGTTTTGAAAACTGGACAAGATTTAGAAAAATCTAGTAGTGTTGATAGAGAAAAAAAAATAAATAAATAAAAAAAAATTGCTAAGCCAAGGGAGTCAGCCTAATAATGAAAGGGTCATTAGAGATAAAATTCCTTAAAACCTCCCATCATGTCGTGTGGGTTAGTGTCATACATATAATTGGCAGGAATTCAATCATGAACAATCTAGCAACGAAAATTCGTGTTGGGACGATGTATACTTAGCACTGAGGTTTGTAACCCACTTTTCTTGTTTTCCATTTTCAACGCGGACCACTTGGAAAGACATGATGGTGTGGTGTTAATGCTTCACCAAAATGGTGTTTATGACTTAATGTTACATTGGCAGAACACAAAGGCCTCTGCCAAATTACCTGTCAAAATTTAATTTTCATTTACCCTCCCATCATCAAGTGCAGACTTGACCCATTACTACTTATGGTGCTCGGTCGTATTCTAGTCCAACACAAAAGAAAAAAGTTTACAAGTTTGTAACTTACCAAAACCACTGTGATTTTCACGGTGGCCATGGAAAATGGAACAAATGGTCAACCCAAGGTGGGAAACACACTTGAACATATAAAATTCAAATAAATATATATTATATGCTGACATAATTATTAAGAAATATACGTAACAGATTATCTATAGATGGTTGGTAAGGTGGTTGCTAGGATTCCAGTATTAGTATTGTGTAGATGCTAAACAAACAGAATGGGAAAAAGAAGCAAAGTAGAATAGAAATTGAGCACTGCACGGCGAGAGAGAGAGAGAGATGAATAATGATTGGTGGACTAGAATTGAAATGCGCCATGGGGATGGCGCACTAACTCACCAGTCACGAAGGCACTGTCCCAAAAAGCGCACAAGAAAGAGCATGATTTTTTGAATTAAATATCAGAACAAACAAACAATGACTCAACTCAACCCTTTTCACCAGAAGGGCCCATTTACCTTCACACACTAGAAAACGCCATCATGGCAATCAAGATCAGCTGAACCCCCACGATCGCCCACCACAATTAAAAACTATTTTCTTTCTTTCTCCCTTTCTGGTTAAAACCCATTTGATATTTCTGCGGTTAATCTCTCTGCAGGGCATCTGATTGGTCATTTCTTGTTTAAAGGAGTTGGTCCAAGCTTTTATTTTTAATCATTTTGGATGATGAATTCTTGTTGCCGTTGCTGTTGTTGCTAAGAAGAAAAAAAGTTTGGTACTCGGCTGTTTCTGGTTTGGGTATGATGGGTAATTGCTGCTGCGGGTATGAACCTTCGGTTTACAGAGTTTCATCCAATGCAAAACCAGGTCTACTTCTCCACATGTTATTCTCTAATGGTGTTTTGCATTTTTGTGATTTTGGAGGCCTTTTTTGTTGCTTTCCTTGATTTTTGTGGTAAGGTGTTTTGTGTTTCTTTGTTTTTTATTGGTTGTTCTACTCCTTTTCTCTAACAAAATTTAGATACAGACTTTTTGAAGCTTGACTTGGATGCTGAAGCTTTGTCATGTTGTTTTACTTTTGCTTGCCTGTTTCTGGAGATCCTGTCCTTGGTTATATTTCTATTTGTACCTTGATTGTACAACCTAGCATGCATAATTGAGATAAAAGTTGTTCTTGATATAACCTACACGTTATATCATGTCAGGCTATTCATTTCTCTAGTTGCTGGATTCCCCTCATTTGTTTTTGGGGTTCTGCGATTTACTTTCCAAAATTAATGTTATTGGATAAAATATTGAGTCAGCCTTTGAAAATAACCCCCAGACCATCAACAGAGAGCCTCCTCCGAAACGGCCCGGTATCTAATGTATGGTCACATGACACTTATTTCTCCATGATTCAGCAGATTCACAAAGGTTATTGTTTTCATAAAGAAAGTGACACCTTGATCTTGGTCTGCTATGGGCATATAGCTAACTTTCATCAACATCTTGCTAGATCAGTCGCATGGACTTGCAATCTTGTGTTACATAAACTTCTCTTGTTAAACCTATAGTTTGCTCTTGTTCCTAAACTTGCTTGTCTTTCCAACTAGGATTGATTATCAGAGATATTTTATTGTTGCACTTATATTTGTCATTTTCTCTCTATTCACTGCATACTTTTTACCAAGTTTGTGTTGATGTTGAATTGGAAATTGGGTTCAACAACTTGATGTTATTATGCTGACTTCTTCTTCTTCTTCAGAATCTCCAAAATACCAAAGCGCCTTAGTGAAAGAAAGGGAAGATGACAACAAATTGCCTTCAAATCCTGAGGAAGTAGAATCCCTGCGTGGTCATTCAGCTGCAAAACTATTGATTGCTTTCACCTTTAATGAACTGAAGATAATAACTAGCAATTTTAGACAAGATTATGTACTGGGTGGAGGAGGATTTGGCAGCGTTTACAAAGGGTTCATTTCTGCAGATCTGAGGGAGGGGCTTGAGCCGCTTCAAGTTGCTGTCAAGGTTCATGATGGGGACAACAGTTATCAAGGACACAGAGAATGGCTGGTAGTTTCTGTGTTACTCGGAACCATCAAACCTTGATGGTTCATCCTTCCTTTTTGGCAAAAGTAGCACCAATACTTGTTCAACTAATCACCCTTTTTTTGCTTTTAGGCTGAAGTCATTTTTCTGGGACAACTTTCTCATCCCAATTTGGTCAAGCTGATTGGATACTGCTGTGAAGATGAACATCGGGTACTAATTTATGAGTACATGGCTCGGGGAAGTGTGGAAAATAACCTATTTTCAAGTAAGCTGCACACCATCTGAATCTCTTACTTATTCATGGGTACTTTACTTCTGTATGTTGGTAAATGCAATTAAAACACACTAAAATTATTTCTTTAAGATAAACCCTATTAATAGAAATGCAAAGCAAGTTTGCAAAAAGGGTGGCTGTATCATGCAGTCCACTCCAAGTCTTACTGTCAGCGTGGGATCGCTTTCTAGCTCCTAATAGTCAACATCTTACCAAGTTAGTAGTTAACAAAGACTAGATTCATTCACTAACGGTGGTTCAGTTGTCAAAAGCACTGTGGAAATGGTCCAATCATATTTAAAGGAGGCAATGTCATCATCTGTAATGCTTTGGATTGAATTAAGCTTCTTCTTTAGGAATTTAGGAACTTCAAATTGGTAGGAAAATGAACTGAATTCGCTCAACTTCTGTGAAGACATATGTGGTGCTTTAATTTATTATAAGTGACAATTTGTTGCAGGAGTATTGCTCCCCCTTCCGTGGTCTGTAAGGATGAAGATAGCTTTCGGAGCTGCAAAAGGACTTGCATTTCTCCATGAAGCTGAAAAACCTGTCATCTATCGTGACTTCAAGACTTCTAATATATTACTAGACCTGGTCGGTATTGGGATCTCCACTTTCACTTTGTGAACAATAAAATATTGCAAGGTGGTATCTATTGATAATACGTGCGCTGCCACTAGTTTAATGGTGCTTAGAAACCCCCCCCCCCCCAAAAAAAAAGGGAACAACGACAAGAAGAGTAAATCTTTGCATATTATCTTGGCAAAATGGATCCTCTAGGCGATTGTATACCATATGGTTTGAATTTTTGGTGATCTACTGGCAATACAGCATTACATTTGTGGTTTTGTACTGTGATGGATGAACAGGACTACAATGCAAAGCTCTCTGACTTTGGGCTTGCTAAGGATGGACCAGTTGGGGACAAATCTCATGTTTCTACTCGCATAATGGGAACATATGGGTATGCAGCGCCTGAGTATATCATGACAGGTAATGCATTCCTCCTCAACATCACTAATGCAGCTTAAAAGATGCAATGCATGGAATTAGGGAATCCTGCCCTAGCAAGGGCTTTATCTAAGGTTAAGTAGAATCAGTTGGTTGAGCAGTAGTACTGGAAGGATGCACAGGGACTACATGGAAACTGTAATCACTTACAGTATAACACCAAATTCCCCTTTTTTGGCAGGCCATCTTACTCCTAGAAGTGATGTTTACAGCTTTGGGGTTGTCCTCCTTGAACTTCTCACAGGTCGAAAATCTTTAGACAAGTCTCGTCCTGCGCGAGAGCAAAACCTTACAGATTGGGCACTTCCTTTGCTTAGGGAGAAGAAGAAATTGCTCAATATTGTGGATCCAAGACTGGAAGGAGATTACCCGGTTAAAGGAGTTCATAAAGCTGCCATGTTAGCTTATCACTGCCTTAATCGCAACCCAAAAGCAAGGCCTCTGATGCGTGACGTAGTTGAGACCTTGGAGCCTCTTCAGGCAGAAGCTGAATCTACCACAAATGCAAATTACACTCTGAAGGTAATAAGTGTGGAGCCAAATGCTGTGCCTGTGGTGTGTAAATGATCTTAATGTTGGTTTTCTGTTGAATTTTCTTCTCCAGTTTTTAAGGAGAGTTTTTGGATATCACTTGGTAGTATAGTTGTTTGTTCCTAATTGAAAAATGAAGAGGTATATGGTATTTCTTCTTTGTATTCCTCATGCCAAGGGCATATTGATCATACCATTTTAGGGGGGGTGTGATAAACTGATATATGTCATGTGCTTGTCACAAAATTTTTGGTTGTCTCACAATCACAATCTTGTGTCGGCCTCTAAGGATGGCTTTGTAATATAAACAACTTGTTTCCAGAAAGAAAATTTTGAGGGCTTTTTACTGCCGGCCACGTTTATCCATTTACCTTCAGCCTCTGCAGAAGGCTGAAGCCATGGTTTCTAAAGAAAATTGCTTGAAACTTCCAAACTTGCATACTATCAGTATCAAATCATTGGGGATGAAATCGTGACTATTTGACTTGATTCCCTTGTATTTGGTTTGATCCGCTTCTGTTTGTGCTTATTAATGTTTGATAAACATAAACCATCATAGGAACGTGCCAAACTACTCTAATCAGCCACTGATGCTCAAATCCACACAAGACAGCATTCACACACTTGCACGCCACGCGCGGCAGCTTGAAAGGCACGCCACTCTAAGCCTTGCCTGTTCACATGAAAAATTTTAGTAGTACGTTATAAATGAACGGTCCATAAGTAAGGGCATTAACTTTTTTAATGAAATTTCATGTTCAAAATTTGAAAATAAAAAAAAAAGAAAGATTACGTTGGAAGTGTTATTTTTTAAAATAAGATCGATAAATATTTAAACAGAATTAATCGAAATATGATTTCGAATATCGGTTAATACAGCGTAAAAAAAATTAATAATAACAATAGTATGCTGTTGAGGAAAAAAAAAATAGTAGTATGCTCCAGAGATGGCAACGTCACGCTTTGTCCTGTGCTCCCAGTCCCAATTATTCTAAATCTCCCCCTCCCATGGAATGCGCAAGTCCTTGGCGAATGAAGATTTCAGACAGAAGCACCCCTTTAAAATGATCATTGCTCCTTTTATAGGGGGACATGAAACTTTACTTTCATATAATTTTAATATTTTTAATTCTTATTTTCATCTTTTTTTGTTATATATTTTCTATACCATCTTGTCACTTCCTTCTCATATTCAAATAAAACCCTAGCTAATGAATAATTATATATAGGGACGGCTTGTAATAAATAATTAAACATATGACTCATCCTCCTCATAAGATGGCGAATAGTGTATGATGATCACATGAATTGGCATCCACTGATCTCATCTATCAACCCTTTTTTTAAGACAGATAAAAGGCTCCATCCATGACATCAAACCCTAAGTCCAAATAGGGCACACTAAACAAGAAATTCAAAACCCCATTCTATGTTCCTACATGGTGCAAAGGTAATGAGTTGAGGATCTAGAATAAAGAAGTGTTTGATAATATTTTGCACAGGAAAAGAAAGCAGAAAGTAAGGCTAAATGGCATCCAAGAAACCCTAGCTTATGCCCATTCTATGTTCCTCCAAAACCCCATTCTATGTTCCTACAAAACTTGAAGCAAATCCTTTTGGAAGAATATCAGGGGATCCTCAACCAAGAAGAAGCATTATGGCATCAGAAGTCCAGAATAAATGTGTATGTGAGGGAGACAGGAACACCAACTTTTTCCACTTAACAACCAAAATAAGAAAAAATGCCAACAGGATTTTCACCCTAAAGATAGGTGATAACCCGTGTCATTAGTAACACCTTTGAAATAACATGTCATAGATTACTACTCATATCTCTTCTCTAGCAAGTTAGTGAAGACTTTTAACTTAAGATACTTTCGCTTCCAACAAAAGATTAGTGAGGATGACTGGGTAGAGCTGCTCAAAGAAATCTCTATTAGTAAAGTTAAAAGGGTTATTTTCAGCATGAATGGCCTCAAAACTCTAGATCCTGATAGCATCCAACCTATCTTTTACCAGCATTTTTGAGACCTCGCCCAAGTTTCCATCCTTAGCTTTGTCAAAGACTCCTTCAGAGATGGTTTCTTTCCCTCTTCAATGGCCAGAGCCTACATGGTGCTAATCCCTAAAAGGAGTAAAGAAAGGGTGCAAGACTTTAACCCCATTAGCCTTTTGAACACTTCTTACAAAATCCTTTCAAGATTATTGTTCAAAGGCTCCGCCCTATCTTACAGAGGGTAATAGGTCCTCATTAAAGCAACTTCTTACTTGGAAGAAGCACCATTGACAACATTATCATCACCAAGAGTTCATCTAGTCAATCCAATCCTCTAAGAGTAAGAAACATAGCATAGTAATGAAAATCAACCTCACTAAAGCTTTCGACAATGTGAATTGAAGCTTCCTTAGTAAAATACTGCTAGACTTCAAAGTGTCTATGCCTTTGGTTAGAATCATTATGTTCTCCATTTCATGTGGTGAAATCTCTCTCTTCTGGAACAAAGAGGTTCTTCCTCCCTTTAATCCAAGTCAAGAGCTAAGATGAGAAGACCTCCTCATGCCTTACCTCTTCCTCCTCATCATGGAAATGCTTTTCCTATATAATCCAAGATAAGGTCCGAAGAAACACTTGGAACACCATCAGAGCTTCTCGTAATGGATCAACTATCTCTCATCTCTTTTTTACAGATGACCTTATGTTGTTTGTTGAACCCAACCACCTTAACATGGGCAGCATCCTATCTTGCCTTAGAGAGTTTGCTGCTGAAAGTGGCTTGACTATCAAGTCAGCAAAATCTAAACTTTGGATTTCTCCTAAGGCTCCTTGGTCTCTCAAATACTCTCTTGCCTCTACCAGCAACTTTTGCCTCATGGATAACCTTGGCATTTACCTTGGCACCCCAATCCTTCACAAGAGGTTAAATCGGAACTCTTACTCCCAATTAGTAGATAAAGTCCAAAACAAACTGGGCAGCTGAAAGTCCAAGCTTTTGAGCCTCGTCAAAATCCATAACATCAGTAGTCCCTATCCACATTATGCAATCTACTAGGGTTCCTGAAAGTATTTGTAATAAGCTAGACAACCTCAATCAAGACTTCCTCTGAGGTGATACTGAGGACAAGAGAAAAATTCACCCCATCAAATGGGACATAATCTACCAGTCTAAGAATAATGATAACCTTAGCTTACGTAAGATAAGGTTGACTAATATAGCCCTCCTTGCTAAGCTTAGTTAGAAACTATTGAATAATGATAAGGGCCTTTGGTGCGAGTCTTTTACATAAAGTATTTGGGAGGATAACCTAATAACTCGTTACAAAAAGCTAGGCAGCTTGGTGATTTGAAGGAGTATTCTGAAAAGCAGCAAATGTATCAGAAAAGTATTACTCTGGAGACTTGGAGATAAGAAGAACATAAACTTTTAGCATGATCAATGGGTCGAGGAATCAGACTAGCAAACCATGCTATTATTCCTATGGACCAAGGTACAATAGAAGTCAGATTTAAAGACTTCCTGACTAATGAAGGAAATTGGAGGATTGAAGAGCTTTTTAGTGTCCGCCCAATGACAAAGTTGAAGAGATAAGAGCTATAATGATCCCCTTTGGTGGGCTTGTCCAAGACTCATTTAGTTGGAGAGGATCTACAGACGGTTCCTTTTTAGCTTCTTCAGTTTACCAACTTTTGCAGAACACAAATCCCCTCCACACGGTGTAAAAAACTGAATAGAAATGGATTTGGAAGGTCCATTACCCAAAGAAAGTGAAAACCCATGCTGGTCTAGAATTATAACTAACAAGGAATGAACCAGAAGAAAACTCTCTAATGATGCTTCATATCCTATTTGCAAAGCTTCTAAAGAAACCATCCTTCATATCCTTCGAGATTGTCCTTGGGCTAGGCAAGTCTAGAGCCATATCTCTCCCATCTTAACCATGAATCCCTCCTTCAACCTACATCCCTCTCAGTTATGGCTAAAAGCCAACTACATTGTGCCTGTGCTCCTTTTGGACCCCCATGGAGCATCACTTTCCCTACTATGATCTGGATTATTTGGAAAACTAGATGTCAATTGATCTTCAACCACACTCTTCCCCCCGCAAGTTATAACTTCCATAGCCCAAAACTTTACCAGGAACATTGCCACAACATGGAAGCACAAACCCAGGCAATCCTAGCCTCCTAAATTTAAATGGATTGCATGGATACCTCCTCCCCAAGGTAAGCTTAAGCTTAACACCAATGACTCAGTCAAAATGACATTAGGAGCAGCAAGTGCAAGTGTTCTCTTACGAGACTCAGAAGAAAGATGGATGGTGAGTTTCTTTGTGAATATTAGATCCACCAATAGTCTCATGGCCGAGCTTTGGGGTACAAGAGAAACCCTCAAATTAACAAAGAGAATGGGCCTCAAAGACATTATCCTAGAAGTTGACTCAACTTTGGTCCTCATGATGAACAATGGTATAGACAGTTGCCACCTTCACTATCATTTAATTTCTCAATGTCTCCAACTCTTGAGGGACCTGAAGATTGGCCCAATAGGCAACCAATGTAACGATAGTATGATATGTTTATCGGGCAGTGCGAGAGTTAACCATGATCGTAGGTGTCTTGACAACCACCATCTGAATTGGCAAATATTTATCATATTCATTCGAGGAGATATCCATTTTTTTGTCCGTTCAGCCAATGAGATAAAGTGTATTTAACTAGGAGATACATTCCTTAGTGTTGAAATGTTTAGATTGATGTGACACCTGATAGGAAATTCAATCGACAGGGTAGGGCATATTCTTCTGAGAGATATGTAGAATGGGTCGGGCTTACCCATCAGGGAGTCTATCCCTTATCAGCAACACGCTATATTCGATAGGAAACAATCGAAAGGAATGGGTTGTGCCTACCCGTCAGGAAGTCAGATCCTTTATTAATGACACGTTATGTTCAATAGGAAACAACTAATAGGAATGGGCCATGCCTACCCATCAAGGAGTTAGGTCCCTTATTGACGACACGTTACATTTGATAGGAAATAACCGATAGGAAATAACCGTTAGATAAACATAGGGGAAAAAGCTTAGAAGCCTTACTCGATGGGAGACCCTTCTGACCAAGGGAGATGATAAGATTTACTGGTGGTAGATACGAAAATTTTCTGAGTTCTAAGTCCTAGGCACGGTCGATCCATATAGATTGTTAAGATGAAAGTCCTCGGGCGGATTACGAAATGTATTTGATTGGGGCCTTCTCAGTTAGGTGCGAGTTTGTCCCTAGGCCGGGGTTGACCGGTAGCCTCCGCTTTCCTTAAGACTAGTTTGTCTGGTTTAAACATTCTATTTCTGACTCTTTGAATATGGTATTGAGCCATCTGTTGCTGGTATGTAGCCATTCGGGTAGATACAGATTTCCGTAGTTCTGGGAGTAGATCTAATCATTCTTGCAAGGCAGGTTCATTTTGTACCGTATCATATCGACCCACCCAGATCGAGTGAATCCCTATCTCCATGAGTATGACAGCTTTACACCCATCATTAGGCTGAATGGTGTTTTGCTAGTTGCCCTTCGAGACGTAGTACGGTACGACCGGAGGACACCGTAAAGTTCTTCTACCCATCGCTCCTTAACTTCATCTAGTGTTATCTTTAATCCCTGTAGGATCGTTCTATTCATTATCTCAACAAGTTCGTTAGTCTATGAATAAGTGACTGATGAGAATCGGTGCTGAATCTCCAATTTGCTGCGGAACTCTTAGAAGCTCTTATTATTAAACTGCTTCCTATTATCAGTGATGAGGATGTAAGGTATGCTGAATCTGGTGATGATATGAGTCCATACGAATGATTGGGCTTTCGTCGCTGTTATTTAGGCCAGTGGTTCAGTTTCCACTCATTTGGTAAAATAGTCGATGCCCATTATAAGAAATTTTCGCTGTCTGATGGCTAGCGGGAATGGTCAGAGAATGTTCATTCTCCATTGAGCGAACGGCTAGGGATTTGCTATGGGACTGAGTTCTGTGGAAGACAATTGCAGTACTGAAGAGAAACATTGGCACTTGTTACACCTCTTAATGTAATTGTCAGGGTCGATTTTCATGGTTGGCCAGTAGTACTCTTAACGTAGGGTTTTGTGAACTAGATTCTAAGCCCTCAAATAGTTGTTGCATATCATATCGTGGATCTCTCAGAGGGCATAGTCTCATTCTTCAGGGGTTTGGCATCTTAGGTATGGGTGAGTGAAGGACTTCCTGTATAAATTCCCGTTGATGATTGCATAGTGAGAGGCCTTTCGTTTTAGTTTTGTTGCCTCTAATAGTGATTCTGACAGACGATCATAGTTCAGATAGGCTTCAATAGGATTTTTCCAACTAGGAGACTGGTCTGTTACAAGGATCTTTTCAGATTCATCGATACTGGGGCATAGTAGGCTCTCGATGCAGACTGTTCGACCAGAGGTAATCGAGTCTGAACTGGTTAACTTAGAGAGTGTGTCAGCCTACGTATTCTCTAATCGAGGGATTTGTTGGATGTCCACTTTGTCTAGCTTGGTCTTCGTTTCACGTAATTTACTCAAGTACTTGGCCATGATCGAGTTTTAATCTCATAGACCCCTTTCGATTTGTTTGACAACTAGTAACCTATCGGTAAACACTCAAACACTTTGAGCTCCCATGGTCGTTGCGATTCGAAGTCTTATTAACAAAAGTTCATACTCTGCTTGACTGTTTGTGGTCTTGAAGTAAAAACGAAGAGTGTACTCTGTCTTGAAATTATCTAAACCCATCGGTATGAGCTCAGCATCACTTCCTGAGGAGTTTGATGACCCATCAATATGTAATGTCCAGTTTGGTAGTGACTATTCTTCATGGTTATTGATAGACTGGCGTTCGGCTGGAACCACGAGGGTGCATTCAAGAATGAAATCTGCTAAGACTTGGCCTTTGATCGTAGGTCGCGACTAGTACTGAATGTCAAATTCACCCAACTCCACTCTCCATTTAATGAGGCGTCCCGAGGTATCCCTCTTTTGAAGGATTTGTTTCAACAGCTGATCGGTGAGTACTACGATTGTATGGGTCTGAAAGTATGGCCAAAGGCGCCTGACCGAGACAACTATAGTATAAGTTATCTTTTCGATAGGTCGATAGTTGGCTTTGAATTCTTTAAGTATTCGACTGATGTAGTAGACTAACTTCTGTATGGTTGACTCCTATCTTATAAGGATAGAGTAAAGTGTCCGGTTAGAGATAGAGAGGCATAGGTATAATTTCTCACTAAGAATAGGACGAGAGATCAGTGGTGATGACGTGAGGTATTCTTTAAGCTGCTCGAAGGCCGTTTGGCCCTCGGGCGTCCATGCGAATCTCTGGGACCTTTTCAGGGCATCACAATGGGTTTATAATTTTCCTTGATCTTCGACATGAATTGGCTTAGGGCCGATATTCTATCAGTGAGGCGCTGTACCTCCTTCAACGTCTGGGGTGGTGACATGTCCAATATGACTTGTATCTTTTCAGGATTTGTTTCAATTCCTCGATTGGTGATCATGAAACCCAAGAACTTGCTAGACACAATTCTGAAGATACACTTTGCTTGATTCAGCCACATATTATAACGCTCTACTATCTAAAAAGTTTTTTTGAGATCAACAACATGGGCCTCTGTACAGTGCTCTTGACGAGCATGTTGTGAACATATGCTTTTACATTCCTGCCGACTTGGTCCTTGAAGATTTTATTGATCAACCATTAGAAGATCGCTCCAGCGTTCTTCAAACCAAAGAACATGACCCGATAGCAATACGTACCGAATTTTATGATAAAATTTGTACTTTCCTTGTCTTCCAGCATCATTCATATTTGATTATAATCAGAATAAATATCTATAAAATTCAAAAGTTGGTGGTTTGAGGAGTTGTCCACAAGCTTGTAGATGTTGGGAAGCGGGTAGCTATTTTTTGGACATGCTATGTTGAGATAGGTGAAATCCACACTCATCCTCTATTTACCATTGCCTTTTTTCACCAAGACCATGTTGGCAAGCCATTCGGCGTACTTGATTTCACGAATAAATCCAACTGTTAACAGTTTCTGGACTTTTTCTTGTATGTCGTGTTGGCATTCTAGGGAAAACACCATTTTCTTTTGTTTGACCGGTTTGTATCCAACGTTAACGGTTAGCTTATGAACTATAATCGAATGATGAATACCGAAGGATGAATACCAGACATGTCTTTAGGAGACCAAGTGAAGACTTGTGAATGTCGGTATAGACAATCAATAATCGCTTCTCAGAGATGTGTTGACAAGTTAGCTACGACTCGAAAGATCTGCCTAGGGTCACCAATTAAGGGAATTTCAATCACTTCTTTCACGGGCTCAGGCTTGGTCATTGGTTCGATATCGTCCCTGAATTCTAGGATATTGATCGGAAAGTTCTTTTGTCCATCTTCGATTGTGAGAAAAACATAGGGATCGGGGTCGCTACAGAGAGTACCAATTCCTTCCGATGTTCTGAACTTGACCTTGATATGTTTTGTACTGGGTAGTGCCTCCAATTCATCCAAACTAAGGCAACCGAGGATAGTATTGTAAGGCGAAAATAATTTCACCATGTGGAAGACAACTTTAGTGGTCGCATGATTGGGGAGAGTTCCCAAGATTACAATGAGAAGAATAACACCTTCTGGATAGATGTATTCATCAAAAAGTCTTTGAGGGACTCGGTAGAAGGTTGAAAGTGAGATGAGTTGAAACCCATCATTGAAAGGCATACCAAGTGAGGAGATTGTAGTCTACTTCTTGATTGACAAGAACTCTCTTAACGACATGAGACTCCACTCTTATGGTGATAACCAAAGGGTCGTTACGATTAGGTTCGACTCTGGTTAAATCGTCATTGTCGAAGCCAATGATTGATATTTTTCTCTTGACTATTGTCGTATTCTGAAATGGTGGTAAAAGGCAGATGATATGTTTGTCTAGAGAGTCAGTCTGTTTCTTATAGATGACGCCAATCTATTGAAAGTAGGTATTGACTCCACAGATTCTTACTCTTTAATTCAAACGATTGTTTCGAAGGATGGATGAGAAACCTATAAAAAAACGGCCGAAGGATGTTCCGATAAGGGAGATTCCAACGTTCAAGTTAGAAGGAGCGGTTTTCAATTTGAATGAAACAGACTGAACAAGAAAGGGTTGAGAGTGAGAGTCCTGTGGTTTGTATGCTGAATGTGTGGCCTTAGAGAGCGTTCCTGGAATGTCATGCAGAATGCTTATATATGTTTTCTGTTTACAAGTTGTGTATATCTTAGCGGTTACAACCTTAGTTTCCTTGTTTAGCTGTTCTGAAATCTCGGAACTTCACTGGTCAAATATTCTCAAAAGATTTAGAGTTCTTATCATTTAAAAAGTTTGTCATGCTGAGGAGATTCGTTCCTTATCGATTAAATTCTAAAAATTTCTTTTTCTTATCTAGGAGAGGTACCTTGTGATAGAGCAAGAAACCAATGCTGATACAAGTCTTAGTTAAGTATTACTTCTAGCCGATGAGAATCGGACGATCAGTTCTCTAGTGGCCAACCGATCTCGATTAAGAAAAGGGGGGTATCGGTTCGAGGTCACCGAATACCTTTTACGAATCGATTGGATTACCATCATTAGGAATTAATCGAGAAGTCGATCTATGTTCGTCTTTCAGGGAGTTAAATACCTTGACATGGCCATGCCGAACTGCTTGCCAGATCGTGGGCCTTTTGACCTTTGGACGCTGTCCCAAAGGAAACATGAATTTTAGCAATAAATCACTTATAAATAAATTAATTACAATCTCATTTATAATAGTCCATAATTTAATAATAAATATTAAATTCTTTTATTAAAATTTTGAATTTGAATCTTAAAAATTAAAAAAATATGAAAAAATAAGTATTAGGAGAGTCAATTCTTAAATTAGATCCAATAATTGTTGGGATGGCATTAATGAGTTTTTCAAATCCCTGTAAACAGGTTAAAAATAAAACCCTCTTTTATAAGTGTAATTAAAAAATAAAAAAAATAAGTCACATGAATAGCATTTCATATATTGGTGATAAAATCAATGTTAGTTGGCCTAGTTGGAAAGGAATTGAATTTTCTTAATCATAGTCGTGAATTCAACATCTTATGGGTATGAAAAAAATTATGTTGAGAGATTTTTTTCTGAAAAGAATTTGATAATAGGCCAATCTGGATTAATTGAGATAAAATTTTGGATACTGGGTGTGGAAAAAAAAATATTGGTGACAAAATGTAAATATTTTACAAAAAGAACAGGAAATTTAAATAAGATGAGAGAGATTAAATTGCGATTAGAACCTTGGGGCGGCCCGGGGGGGTGTTTCTGGTGTGTGGGTTCGGGTCGAGGGTCAGTGAGAATGAGGTGAGGGAAGGACGTGTGTTGGGTTTGGGTCTGGCTCTGAGTCTAGTTTGCATTCGCATGAATAAACAACTTTTTCGGATTCGTGAGGGTTCTAGAGTGTTCCACGAAATAAAATATACGACGAGAAAAGAAAATTAAGAAAATCCAACGGCGGAGATTAACAGGAACATTGAAGACCAGCCCTCAGATTTTATGAGCGAAGCAATTCTTAGGGTTGGTGTGTCTGCTGAAACCTAATCTTCTTGACTCCTCTGAGTGCCCAGCCGGTAGCTGGAACCCTTGACCACTTCTCTCTCTCTCTCTCTCTCTAGGCTTTTGACTTTCCTCGGGTGAGTTTCTTTGTTTATATCCTTTGCTTTCTTCATTCTACTATCTATGATGGATCATGGTTTGAATTGGGATTTGAACGCAACCCAATTTGCTTAACTTGCTCATCCTTTTTTGGCTGTGTTGAACTTGGAAATCAACAAAATTTCTTTCTCTAATTTTGTAAGTTTGGTGTTTTAATTGGAATAAGACTGGTGAAATCGTTGTTGAATTGTGAATATCTGGGTGAGCAGGTGGAATTGAGAAATGGCATCAGCATTTGCCACCGTTTCTACAGCTGGTTCAATGGCTGCACCTCCTCGTCCTGCCGGCAGGCTAACTTCTCTTACTTCCATCTCTTCTTCTTCTTGTTTGTTAGCCCCTTTAACTGGTAGGAGACAAGACCTTTCCCTTCGCAAGTTGCGCTCTCCTAGAATTAATGCTATGGCTAAGGACTTGTACTTCAACAAGGATGGCTCTGCCATTAAGAAGCTCCAAGTCGGTTCCTTCAATCAATTTGCATTCTTTTGCTATCCTCTTCCTTCTTTCATTTTTTTAGTAACGGCCTTTTTTCCCCCTGTTAGAATGGAGTAAACAAGCTTGCAGACCTAGTCGGGGTGACGCTTGGTCCTAAAGGCCGTAATGTTGTTCTTGAGAGCAAGTATGGCTCCCCTAAAATTGTTAATGATGGTGTCACCGTTGCCAGAGAGGTATCTTTTATTTACTATTCCCTCTAAATCATCCGCACTAGAACCACCACTATTTTAGGCTCTCATCTGTTCCCATCAGCACTCCTTTTCAATGAAATGACAAATGATAAATCTTAAGCTCCCATGCCTGACTGGAAATCATTATAAATTTTGTTCTTTATTGTAATTCTTCCGTATGATAGCTTCACTGATTGCGTTTACTGGATTTCATGACTCTGGATTCATTGTTCTTGCTGGTGTGGTTTTAATTTTGTTGTATAAAAAAAATATATATATATATATATATATTTCTTTTTTTCGGTTGTCTAGGTTGAGTTGGAAGACCCAGTTGAAAACATTGGTGCCAGGTTAGTGAGGCAAGCAGCTGCAAAGACCAATGACTTAGCCGGGGATGGGACCACAACATCCGTTGTTCTGGCACAAGGTCTTATCACCGAAGGTGTTAAGGTTTGTATTTGTGGTAAATAATGTTTTGGTATATTGTTGGAAGGCATACAATGTATAGTTATCTGGAATAACCTGTGCTTATTAACGATGCCTTTTTCCAGGTTGTTGCTGCGGGTGCAAATCCTGTTCTCATCACACGCGGCATTGAGAAGACCACAAAAGCTCTTGTGTCCGAGCTGAAATCATTGTCAAAAGAGGTATTATATGACTGATCTTCCTATGTTTGCCTGTGCTTCCTTTGGAGTGAAAGCAGAGAAGCTTATCATCATTTCATATATTTTCCCCTTGGTTGCCTAAGAGCAGGCCTGACCATTATGTAATGTGGATTTGCAGGTTGAAGACAGTGAACTGGCTGATGTGGCTGCAGTCAGTGCTGGAAACAATTATGAAGTTGGAAACATGATAGCTGAAGCAATGAGCAAGGTGGGCAGAAAGGGAGTTGTGACCCTTGAAGAAGGAAAAAGTGCCGAGAATAGCTTATATGTAGTTGAGGGGATGCAATTTGACCGCGGCTACATATCTCCTTACTTTGTTACCGACAGTGAGAAGATGTCAGTTGAATATGAGAATTGCAAAGTATGTGCTTTCTTGTTTGAAAGTGATTCGGTTGTTTTTTTTTTTGTCTGTAAATACCATGTCAAGAAAGTCATTCCTAATCAATCCCTTTTGTTGATGCAGTTGCTTCTTGTTGATAAGAAGATAACAAATGCAAGAGATTTGATTAATGTTCTAGAAGATGCCATTAAGGGTGGATACCCGATTCTGATAATTGCAGAAGACATTGAACAAGAAGCTTTGGCAACCCTTGTTGTGAATAAGCTTAGAGGGGCTCTAAAAATTGCTGCACTTAAAGCTCCAGGTTTTGGAGAGCGCAAGAGCCAATACCTCGATGATATTGCAATCATGACCGGAGGTTAGATAGCTCCATACTCATGTTTACGTATTTCCTTTGGGACATAAAAAAATAGAAATTTAAGTGTTATTCTTTTTCTTTTTTTTTTTTTGGCGCTGGAGGGAGGGGCTTGTTTTGAGGGTGTAGGGATTTTGAGTAAATAGCTTGAAGTTTGTTGATAAATATTTGTATGGACACAACGAAATGTTTAATTTTTTTGGGATTTATTTCTAACGGAGTTTCTACTTACGGTTTTTGCAGGAACTGTGATCAGAGATGAGGTGGGTCTGACTCTTGACAAGGCCGGGAAGGAGGTTCTTGGCTATGCTGCTAAGGTTGTGCTTACTAAGGACACAACCACTATTGTCGGTGATGGGAGCACTCAAGAAGCAGTGAATAAACGAGTTGCACAGATTAGAAACCTTATAGATGTATGGCTCTCTCCTCACACAGATGCTCAAACACCACCTCTGTATAATTTATTTATTCATTTCCAGGGTTTAATCATTCATACTTGTCCTTGCAGGCTGCAGAGCAAGACTATGAAAAGGAAAAACTGAGTGAAAGAATTGCAAAGTTGTCAGGTGGTGTTGCTGTTATTCAGGTGAGCTTTTTCTTCGAAAAAGCAGTTAATGACACATTTGAAGAGTGACTGTGCTAATATTTTTTTAAATTGTATATATGAAGGTTGGAGCCCAAACTGAGACAGAGCTGAAAGAAAAGAAGTTAAGAGTAGAGGACGCGCTTAATGCAACTAAGGTAATTTCCAACATTTGCCATGAGTAATATCATACTTCTTGTCCTTGTATCATCAAAATTATATACTGCCTTTTAATGATTTTCAGGCTGCTGTTGAGGAAGGTATTGTTGTTGGCGGTGGATGCACCTTGTTGAGACTTGCATCAAAGGTAGATGCAATCAAGGACACCCTTGAAAATGATGAGGAGAAGGTAATTGTTGTTTTGGTAAATTTTACTGCTGTTGGTTTTGCCTTTTTGATGACATGCATATGATTTGATGGGATGGGTTTAGGTTGGAGCTGATATTGTCAAGAGAGCTTTGAGCTATCCACTTAAGTTGATTGCCAAGAATGCTGGTGTCAATGGCAGTGTTGTCAGTGAGAAGGTAAGAGATTGAAAAGTTCTTAATGGGAGTATGACTTTATATAGATAAATGAGTGGTTACACGAGAAACCTCTTTACACTCTGTACAGATTCTCTCAAGTGACAATCCAAAATATGGATACAATGCTGCAACTGGAGTATACGAAGATCTGATGGCTGCAGGAATTATTGATCCAACAAAGGTGAGTTGTGAGAACATGGTGGAATGTGGCTAGCTGTATGTTCTTCTTTTTTCCATGGTCATATTGGGTCATTATGGACTTTGTGTTTGATGTAGCCGGTGTCCATGGACAAATAGTAATAAATCACAAGAAAGATATGCCAAAATTCTTGTCCAATGACTGTTTGCAAATTGCAACATAAACTAGGAAGGTTTTGTATAACCGTATAGCACTGGAAATTTGCACTGCTCTTTTATCAACAGGTTTTTGTTCACAATAATAATAAAAAAAATGATACTGTTCTTTTCTTAGGAAGGAAATTCTATAAGAAACTACAAACATGATAAGACCAGAATATGTTTGCTTCTTTTTCCTTGATGACGACCTGATCCCCTTGCTGTATTATTTTGGTCGTTTGGAGTGAGCTATTTTATTTTTATAGTAGGGCATAACTGATAATGTCGGATGCTACCTGTGTAAATGGAGAAACCTCCTTTTTTTTTGGTCCCTTTTTCTTTTTTCCTGACCCTATACCAGGACTACTGTTTTTGAGTGGATCTTTTAAATTAAGTGATTCCGGTTGCTCATTCTTATCCCCACATAGTGACTAATCTATTATTGGTTTTTATGTCTTACATGCAGGTTGTCAGATGTTGCTTGGAGCATGCTGCCTCTGTGGCAAAAACCTTCTTGATGTCTGATTGTGTGGTTGTTGAGATTAAGGAGCCAGAACCAGTTGTTGCTGGTAACCCCATGGACAACTCAGGTAATTTTGTTTTCTCTTATTTTTCATAGAAGAAACCAGTGGTGGTAATTTTCAGGCCTTGGATGTCGCTGGTGTACTAATCGATATCTATTCCGGGATTTTCAGGATATCCATATTAAGCAGAGACATGCATGAAGCGGAAATATTGATTGAAGATGACTTGGAGACTTGAGGATAGGAGGGCACATAAATGGGGGAGGGTGCAGCGAAGCGAAGCATAATGTTTCGCTTCAATGTTGGGGAGCACAAGGGATATGGTCATTCTTCATTTTTGTAGATTTAGTTATTTCTTGCGGTGTAGGAAATACAAATTTCAGCAACTGGTGTTTTAGCTTGGTGGAAGTGCGGCTACTTATAATGGAGTAATGAAATTTGGAATGCAAAATTTTTGTGGGGATAAATTTTCGTACTATATGGATAGAGACTGCTTCACTGTGAAGCCTTTGCACTCGCTTAGGCTTGAGCACTCAAATTGTTTTTACTTGGTCGGACTTGTCTCAAAAGAGATTGGAAGTTGATCTAAAGGGAGGCAGGCTTTAAGACCGGAGACCTCTATAGGTTGGTCGACATTAGCCTCCAGACCTGTTCTAAAATTTAACCCAACCGAAAGGTGTGGTGGACATGGAAACGGGGTGAAGTTAATAGACAACCAGATTGAGATAAGCTAGAAGATCTGACACGAAACTGTCTCCTTTTTGAGAGAGGAATTAAATTTGTGCTTGCTCAAGAAGAGGAGCTTTACTGGAAACCAAGGCCTAAATCCTTTTGGCACTGGAATGGCAATTGGAATCCTGGGTCCTTTAATGCCCCAGCTTATTCTTGTAAGCGGTGTTACCATATTGGTGGGCTTCGTGATCAAAATGGAGTCTGGTGCCAGGGTGCAGTGAGCGTAAAGAACTTGGTTTTTTGATATTTTAATGAGCTTCTTTCAGAACGAGAGGCCACTATCTCCAAGTGATTTCCAAAGTCGGTCTTAAAATTTCCTTGCACGGAAATGTAATGACTTTCCTTAGGCTCCCTTTAGGGCTGAGGAGTCCGGGGCAGCAGCCTGTCAAATGCATCCAGATAAATCCCCCACGTCTGATGGAAACGACCCTGCTTTTTTCAAAATTTTTGGAATATCATTGTAAGTGATGCGGTCAACAGCTGCTGGAGTTGGCTGGATAGGCTGGAAAACCTAAATAATACTATTACCCTTTAAAAAACCTACGACATATATCCCCTTGTGATGTTCTCTACAAAATTATTTCCAATGCCCTGGCAAATGGAGTCAAAGTTCAAACACCTGCCGCCCAAAATTATATCTCCTCGCCTTTTCAATCTGTTTTTGTCTCGGATAGTTTTATTTCTAATAATTGGTTTCAACTTTTAAAATTATCCATTATATATGAAGTCAAGGACACTAGGTGGTAGTCATAAATATTTTCCAAAGCAAAGCCTGATTCTAAGGTTTTGAGATCGATGATGGAATCGGGCTTTGATCGAAAGTGGATAAGGCTAATTATGCTCTCAGTTTCTATAGTCAAGTACTCGGTATCCCTCAATGGGTCAGAGATTGGTCCTACGACTGGAAAGAGACCCTTTTCCTGCATTTGTTTATTTTATAAGCTATGAGACTCCATTTTGCTCAAGTTGGCAGAAAATAGAGGGGACATTCACAGGTGTAAGGTAAATCTAAATCCCTGCTGATATAGGGCTTTTGGATTTTGAGCTCCATTCAAGGGTGGTTAGTGACTAAGTGGCTTTGTGCTGCCATGA
This sequence comes from Dillenia turbinata, assembly GCA_037126225.1. Taxonomy (NCBI): domain Eukaryota; kingdom Viridiplantae; phylum Streptophyta; class Magnoliopsida; order Dilleniales; family Dilleniaceae; genus Dillenia; species Dillenia turbinata. Next base: position 7,407,721 of record JBAMMX010000015.1, read on the forward strand.
ATACCAGTTAACTCAAGCAGCCGCAGGTGCAGCCATTTAGAGATGAAGGTTTTAAACAAACCAACAAACAAATTTTTTTTTTTTTTTTTTTTTTTTCATACCAAAATTCTTAGATCCAAATAGAGTTAGAATCACTTATCTCTTCCAGTGATTGGGTATTCTAGATCGAGAAAAGTGTCACGTAAATCGGATCACTTTCTGTTGTTCATAATCCAAATGTCATTTAATAGTGAACGATCAATTTTTTACAAACCCTTTAAATTTCTCTCTTTTTCTCTCTCTCTCTCAAAATGGATCCATATTACCATTCCATGTATTCTGTTCTTACTAAGAACATGTAGAACAAAAAAAAAAAAAGAAATATGAAATCATTTTGTTCTTAGGAAGTTAACGAGAGAGAGGGAGAGAGATTTAAGAGATGTGAGGGAGCTAGGTTGGTTTTCTAAAAACCAACTCCTCTCAAATTTATCTCCCATCCAATATTCAAAATTAAAAGGGATGGATTTGGGTATTGGGTTGGGTCTACCCTCAAGATCTGATCCGAATCCTATTTTCCAATATCTCTCACTTACATATGAAGGCTAAACTCGTACATTATGCGATCATTACAATTAAATATCAATTTTATACTAGCAAGTGGAATGTATGACTCGTGAGAATACTAAAAACTCTAGAGCTATACACTGGTTAAGAATAAATAGCAACTCATGTTAATATGGTGATGAGAACGTCGCATCTCGTTATACCCTAAATATGTTTTACTCGACACAATCAATGTATCTCTCATCTTTCAGGCAAAGTGAGAGCATATTTGACTCAATTCTAATTATTATTTATAATTATGTCTCTAAACACTAAGTTACAGATATAATTGATTGATTTGTGAATACGGAGTAATGCGTTGGTTAAAGATAGTTTTCCTTACATGCAACTAACTTTCAACTTTATCTTAACTGTTTTCCTAAACATATACCATCAAACCGAGTCAATTATAGTTTTTTGATGACAAACTAAAATAGTAATATTAAAATAAAATTTCAAGTGACAGATGAAAACTTTAAGGATATAAATTGAGATTGAATATGAACCTCTAAGTCTCGCATAATGAAATGAAGAGTGATACACCATCTCATTACTCACACGGTCACATAAGAACATGTGGTATGAAATATGTACTATAATACTCTTTCTTTCCATTTGAAAGCGTATGTCTTATTTTCTAAAATTAATATATCGTACAAGTCTTAATTCAAGTGTACAGATACTTGATATGAATTTTTCTTCTTTCAAATCCTCCAAAATCTTATAACATTAAGAAAAAATCGCACCTGACAATTAGACAAGTTTAATAGATTATGGGGAATCCATTTCGATTACCATATATGTATACACTACCAATAATCTCATGTTAGTATTATACTAAGACAATATGTATGTTAATCTACCACAAATTAATATTATTTCATTTCTACATATCAAACAGACATTAGAGGTAATTAATCGTGTAAGAAAGTCAATCTCCAAAACTTGTCCTACATATCTTCAAACGTAGACACACGAATTTTGGATATAAAAACAAAATTGAAATGTCAATTAAATATGAGTATTATATAATATATACTTAATATATGATTACAATCATAATCACTGTCACAAATACTGTCACCACTTACACAACTCAAGTAATCCAACATGTCACACAAACATGTTTTTAGGTATTGCCTTCGTAAAAGAATCAGCTACCATCAAATACGTAAACATATTTTTTAGTGTTATTTTCCTCTTTTCAATTGTGTTACTAACAAAATTGAATTTTGTATTTATGCTTGATTTTCCCATCATATTTGGAGTTTTTAGTGTAAATAATATTTGACTGATTGTCATAATATGGCTCGCACTAAATTACTTACTGATAGCGATATTTTTATACATTTGAATTATTTTATTTAATTTTATTTCAGACTTTATTTATGACTTTTAGAACTATTTTTTGGTTTTATTTTGTGATTTTACACTGATTATTTTCGTGAATTTTATTTTAGGATTATTGTACTTGTTTAAGGATATTGGACTATATAGACAACTATTAATATTTTGGGCATAACTTTCTGCTCTGATATTCGATTGACCTGATTTTTGTTGGGGTGAAAATAAAATTTCAAAGCCTACAAATCTTATAAAGATCTTAGAGGCTGAGTTAGACCAAAAGATATCCAAAATTTGAGTTGAAATTACTACAGTACTGGAAATCAAGACCCATGAGTTTTAAAAGTCCAACTCTAAGTGAAATATCAAGCTGTTATGAAGATTTACGAATTTTTAGTCATTTAGAACTTTTAAGACTTAGATTATAAGAAGAATACATCATTTGCACTTAGAGGAGAAACCCTAATAGCTACCTGCTTGGACGGATTCTTCCATTTAGAGATGTTTTCTTTACTTTTCTTATTTTTCTTTATTATATTTAGTTAGATTTCTTACTCTTAGGAATCGATGGATTCTATTCTTTGATTAATAGTATAGTTTGATTTGTTTCTTTCTCTTAAATTTTTATTGACATGTTCTTTCTTTGATGGGATTTTATTATTGAACTTAATACTTCGTTCGTAAAGGGCACTACGATTTGATGATTTGCGATTACATGCATGAGATCAATAGAAGATTGCATAAAATCTTACCAGTATAATAAAATCCATATATGGCTATTAGATCGACGGATGATTAACTCTATGTGTGGGGATCTTAGGAAAAATCTTAGATTACAGATATTCAATAGATCTTAATACAATTCGGTCTAATAAAAATTGCATGACCATTGGATTTTGGTTAGTCGAATTAGAGTCTCATTGCATAACTATTGTGTGAATCTGATTTAGGAAAATCTGTTATTATCAAGAATGAATTTTTAGTCAATAAACTTTAAGGGATTTGAAAGATTTTGACAATGTGAAAAAATTAGAGACAGATGAAATTAATGTCTTAGAGTTTTATAAAACTAGGGATTTTATTCTTCAATATTCTATTTTTGATATTTTCGTAATTTTGATATTTTTGCAATATTGATTTGTTTTGTCCAACTTAAATAAAGTATTTTATAATTGGTAATACATAATATCCTTATAGGAACGATACTTACTTCACACTATACACAACATTCGACTAGGGTATATTTGTTCAAAATCATGTACCTAAAAATCGCATAACAAATTTTTGGCGTCGTTGCCGGGAATATTCATGCATATCAATAAAAATTATCATGTTTGAAATTGGACATTATTTTTTTTTTAATTTCTTGTCTCTTTCTTGTTCTTGGTAAATATGATATACAAATTTTAGGGTTTTTCATATATTTCATACTTCTTTCATATGGAATTAGCCTTTTTAGGGTTTTTTTCGGCTGTTTGAAAACGGATTAAGGAATTAGGTCAATTGACCACTTGTTTCAAAGGATTTCAGCCCGCAGAGCAAAATTCATAGATTTATCTATCGGCACGGCCCTATTTTCATCAAATTCCATCATTTTCATAGGATTTTCAATTTTTTTTATTTTTTCATGATTTTTAGAATTTTTCAATTGTCTTCTTGGGTGTCTTTTTGCATTATTTTGCTGTGTTTTTGTGATTTCTATATTTATCTAGATATTATAGATTTTCTTGAGTGGTTATTGCAATCGGTTTTGAACTTTGAATTTTGTACTTTTTTTGTGTTCGTACAATACATGATGTAATCCAAGAGTTTTGATTTAATTGATTTTGATCCTAGGATGGAGAGAACTTTACGAACAAATTCGTAAACAAGTTAGAGAAGTCAAGAAAGAAGAAGCAATGGTTTAGGAAAATAGAGCAATGAGGGAGTATTCGATGCCTGGATTTCAAGACACTCAGACTAGCATTGCACGACCCATTGTGGAGGCAAACAATTTTGAGCTGAAGTCGAGTCTATTGGGATGGTATAAGGAGATTAGTTTGGTGGTGAAATATTCGAGGATCCAAATAGCTACTTGAAAATTTTTTTAGATATCAGTGATACCATTAAGCTAAATGGAGTTAGCTCTGATGTCATCAAGTTAAGGTTATTTCCTTTCTCTCTTAAAGGAAAGATGAAGATATGTTAAACTCTTTTCTTGCTAATCATTTCACAACTTGAAAAATTCTTTCTTAGGCATTTTTAGCTAAATATTTTTCACCTAGTAAAACAACCAAATTACGTAATGACATTACTTGTTTTAGGCAATCTGAGGGTGAGTCTCTATATAATGCTTGGGAACAGTTTAACGATTTGATTAGAAGGTACCCACATCATGGTATTCATGGTTGGTTGATTTTGCAAATATTTTATGGTGGTCTTTTAAATTATGTGAAAATTACCATTGATATTGTGATTGGGGGTGCATTCATGAGTGAGTCATATGATGAAGCATGTGCATTACTAGATGATATAACATCTAATCAATACGACTGGTCTCGTGAGTGTGAAATTTCTGGGCAGAGGGCTGGTGTGCATGAAGTTAACACTTTTAAAATACTTAATGTCAAGATGGACTCTATATTACATGCTTTGAAAACTAATCAAACAAATGTTGTGACTAGTCAAGTTTTATATTGTGATTCGTATGGTGATTTTACACATGTCTTTTGAGTGTTCGCAGGTACAACAAGCGAACTATGTGTCTAATTTTGACAGATCTCAGAACAATCCGTACTCCAACAGATACAATCCTGTGTGGAGGAACCATCCGAACTTTTTATGGAGTCAAAGGGCACCACTACGGCCAAACAATCCATAGAATTTTGTTTTGGGAAATCAACAGCCAAGGGAGAGTAAAGCATCATGGGAGATAGCGATTGAGCGTCTGGCAATAGCAACAAATAAAAGGTTTGAAAAACTTGAGAATAAAATCGATCAATTGACTAATGCATTTCATTCTCATGTGTCAGGTAAATCGTCGAGTGATACAAAAAAGAATCCCAAAGAGTAAGCGAAGACAGTTACATTGAGGAGTGGGAATTAACTGCATGAGGAATTGATTTAGTCAAAGAAAGAGAATGAACAAGAGGTTGAGAACAAGCAACCTACTGAAGAGCAAACCAAGGTTTCTGAAACAAAATAGGGAAGTTCCTTACATTTGAAAGAATATAGAACTCGTGTTCCTTTTCTTGGTCATTTGTTAAATGATAATGCAGAAAAAAATTTGAGAAATTTCTTGAAATTTTTAAGAGATTGCATATTAACATTACTCTTTTGAATGCTATTACGCAGATGTCGAGTTATTGGAAGTTTTTGAAGGATGTGATCACAAACAAGAGGAAGATGGATGAGATTTCGATGGTTAAGCTTACGGATGAGTATTTAACAATTCTATAAAGAAAGTTACAATCGAAACTTAAGGATCTAGGGAGTTTTTCCATCCCTTGCACTATTGGCTCTTCTGATTCTTCTGATGTTCTTTGTGATTTGGGTTCTGACGTCAATCTCATGCTATACTTTGTGTTTTTAAAGTTAGGATTAAGGGATTGTCGACCTACTAATATTTCTTTGCAGTTAGCTGATAAGAGTGTCAAGTATTCTAAAGGTATTGTAGAGGATATTTTGGTCAAAATCGATAAATTCATTTTTTCTGTTGACTTTATTATTTTGAACATAGATGATGATGTGAGTACTTCTTTGATTTTGGGTCGGCCATCTTTGAAAACTGCATGTGCATTGATTGATGTTTTTTGTGAAAAATTGATTTTAAGATTGAATGTTGAAAAAATTGAATTTGATGTCATTAAATCAATAAAAAATTTTGACACTTAAGAGATTTTTAGAGTTTATTTTGAATCTGATTGCATTGATAAGATTGTTGAGCATGATTTGAATGTCTTTTATTATAAAAATCCTCTTGAAAATTGTATTATTAGTTCATTCATGTAAGGTATGAATTTCTAGATGATGAACACATTGATGTATGTGCTATTTTGGGTGTAAATTTACCTCAAGTTCGAACACAATTTGAGGCAGGTTGAACTAACGAGTTTATGTCTGGCCAAAGACAGTAAAAAAGGCGCTTATTGGGAGGCAACCGAATATTTTTATAATTTTATGATTTTTTTAATCTTTTGTTTTTGATTGATTTAATTTATGTTTCAGTTTTTATAATATTTTATAGATAAATAAGCAATCCTTTGCATGAGAGAAGAAGTTGCTGGAGAGGATATTGAGAGTTCACCAACTTAATCAGGGGAGTCTTTCTGTTCTTTTCTCTTGATTTTAGATTGATTTGCATTGCGGACAATATTTAGATTAAGTGTGGGAGGATGCATTGTATTTTAATTTTTAGGTATTTTATTTATTTCTTTCTTATTTTTATGACATTTTTTTTAGGAATTAGGATATTTTTATTTAGGAATATTGATTTTTACTGAATTTTTTGAGTTTTGAAAATTTTTTTCATGCCAATTAGATTTTCTTATGAAAACCTCAGAGGCTGTGTTGGAAAGAAGATTTCAACACCTACAAATTTTATGAAGACCTCAAAAGCTGGATCAGATCAAAAGATATCTGAAATTTAAGTCGAAGTTATTACAGTGCTAGAAATCAAGGCCCATGGTTCTAAAAGTCCAAATCCAAGTGAAATATCAAACTGTTATGAAGACTTACGAATTTTTAGTCATTTATGACTCTTAAAACTTAGATTATAAGTGGAGATATCCTTTGCACTTAGGAGAGAGAGGAGAAACTCTAGCAGCAGCCTCCTTGGACGGATTCTTCCATTTAGGGATGTTTTTTTTATTATGTTTAGTTAGATTTTTTGTTTTTAGAATTCGATGGATTCTGTTTTTTAATTAATAGTATGGTTTGATTTGTTTCTTTCTCTTAAATCTTTATTGACATATTTTTTCTTGATGAATTTCATTATTGAACTTAATGTTTCATTCGTAAATGGTCCTACGATTTGATGATTTACAATTACATGCATAAGATCGAGTGAAAATTACATGAAATCTGACCAATACAATAAAATCTATAATAGTTATGATATCGACAGATGATTAACTCTATATGTGGGGATCTTAGGAGAAATTCTAGTTACAGATATTGCATAAATCTTAATACAGTTTGACTTAATCAAGATTGTATGATCATTGGGTTTTGGTTAGTCGAATTAGGGTTTCATTGCATGATCATTGGTTGAATCTAATTTAGGAAAATCTGTCATCATCAAGAATAAATCTTTAGTTAATAAACTTTAAGGGATTTAAAAGATTTCGACCATGTGAAAAAATTAGAGACAGATGAAATTGATATCCTAGGGTTTTATAAAACTAGGGTTTTTATTCATCAATATTCTATTTTTGATATTTCATAATTTTGATATTTTTATAATCTTGATTCGTTTTGTCCAAGTTAGATAGAGTATTTTATAATTGGTAATACATAATATCCTCGTGGGAATGACTCTTGCTTCGCACTATACATAACATTCGATTATGGTATAATTGTCTAAAATTGTGATACACAAAAATCGCGTAACGCTTCCTACTCCCAAATATTGCAAAAAATCTATATGACCAAATTTCTTCCTGAACTGCGAAAGCACAGACCACAAATTTTGCTTTCATTGTAGTAAGAGATACACAGATTTATTTCTTACTACTCTATGAGATGGCGGTATCATTGAACAAGAAAATATAACCAGAGATAAATTTTGTTTCATTTAAATCACCTCCCCAATCACTATCCGTGCATCCTTTAAATACAAGATCATTTCCTTAATAAAAAAAAAAAATCTATAGTTCCGTTTACATATTCCAATATCCTTTTTATAACAATTCAATCACTTTTCTTTGAATTGGTTTGATACCTACTAACCAAACCCATAAATTGACAAATATCAGGATGAGTACACATTATAGTGTACTTCATGCTTCCAATTGTGTTACAATACGGTGCTTTAGACATTTCATTTATTCAATAGGAGGTTTTAGGGCAAATGCCATCGTTTGAACTATCGTCTATAACTACAGGAGTATTAATGGATTTGTAGTTTTCAACTTTGAATTGTTTCAGAATCTTTATAACATAAGACTTTTGAGATAATATCAATAATCTCTTGAAATGATCTCTATAGGTTTTAATTCCCAATTTATTTCACTCATATCTTTTATCTCAAAAATTGAAAAAACAATCATTTCAAAATCTGAATGACATACTCCCTATCATTCGTGGTTAATATCCTTGACATATAGGGATAGAATTACAAACTCGTCATTGGACTTTTTAATATAGACACAATGGTCTTCGTCTATCATCACGAAATCGTAAGAGATCACAACTCTGTAAAATCTCAAATGCTATTGTTTTAAAAACTGTTTAAGACTATAAATTGATTTGTTCAATTTACATATTCTATCTTCCTGGCCTTTAATGACAAAACCCTTTGGTTGTGTCATATAAATTTCTTCCTCAAGTTCTCTATTGAGAAAGACAGTCTTCATGTCCATTTGATGTAATTCTAAATTCAAATTGGTCACTATTACTAACAATAAACGAATAGAGATAAATTTTCCTACCGGGAAATATGTTTCTTCATAATCAATACTCTTTTACTGAGTGTAACATTTTGCCATCAGTTGAATCTTGTACCTCTCAATAGTTCCATCTGTCCTATGGTTGGTATTGAGAACTTACTTGTTTCCAATAACTTTGTGTTCTAACAAAAGTTCAACTAATTCTTTAAATATGGTTGGATTTCATTGACTCCAACTCTTTTTTCATTACCTTTTCCATTCGTCTCTACTACGACTAGATATAGTCTCATCTATATTCTTAAACTCTTCTTCATTTTTTGAAAAAACAATAAATATGTGCCTATCATTCTCAAAATAACAGTTGGGCATCGCTTTTCCTAACACTTTTCTTATTTTGTAATTCAATTGGAATGCTAGAATTTAAATCTCTCCCACTAAGATTAATATCTAATTAATTTTCTTACGATTCCATTAGTCCACTGTGGACTGAGCCATCCTCTAAATTAATTAATTCAAACAAAAACTCTATGTCCTTCACGTCACCTACACTAGGAAATTCATTCTTTAGAAATGTGACATTCGTAATTCAATGTCTACTACAGTACCATCTTCTTGCTTACCAATGAACATTTAACCTTTAGACTTGTTGAAATATTTTATAAAAATACTCTTACTTCTACGGAGTCCAATTTTTCAAACTTATTGAAAAATTTAAAATATATACAATCGATCTCCAAGATTTGAGATTACTTAGATATGGCTTTCTACTAATTCAAAGTTCAAATGGAGTCGTTGGTGCTAACTTTGAAGGCACTTTGATCAAAAAAGTAGGCTACAGTCAATAAGGTATCTCCTCAAAAGGAAATCGACAAGTTAGTCAATACCATAATAGCTCTTATCATATCCAAGAATGTCCTAATTTTTCTCACACAACACCATTCTATTAAGGTGTATAAGGAATGGTCAAATGTCAGATTATGTTTTTTTCATTACTCAGATTTTTAAATTGATCTGATAGATATTCATGCTATCTTTTCATTTTTAAGACTTCTATTGTCCTATCTATTTAATTCTCTATCTCGTACATATAAGATCTAAAACACTCAAATGTTTCAGATTTGTGAGAAATAAATAGATATGATCAAATCGTATGAAATCATCTATGAATGTAATAAAATACAAATCTCCACATATGGCCTTCACATTATTGGACACAAATATCAGAATGGACTAACAGTAATGGAAATTCAGTATATATGATTTTTTCAAATGGTTTTCTCGTTATTTTGCAGGCATAATAATATTTAACTTAATAGTTAAACATTCGTCCATCACATTACAACACTATGAAACTATTTACTAGTTGTCCAAAATCAACATACATGTCACGCCAATACAAACTAACTCTATTTTTTTTTAAATTCAAAATATAGTCATAGTTCAAAAGAACAATAACATATATTAAATTTCATCAAAATTTTGGTACGTAGAGAACAACATATAGAATGAGAGTCTGATAACTTTGTAACTGTGGTTTACAAACGCCAACTTTTCTAATCTTTATTCTTGCATCGTTCCCCATATAGATCCATAATCTACTAGAAGGAACTCAACGAAAATTTACAAATACCTCTTAATCTTTTCTTATATCCAGAAGTTGTTTTTTTATGATCTGTCTCCAGTTTTCTTTTCTTTCTTACTTTTGTTTCAGTTTCTCTCACGCTTAGAGTCCAAAACTCTTTGAAACTAGACTCAGTAACAAAAATATAACTATGAATCTTGCAGCACAAAGTCACTCATCCTCAATCTCAACATGCCTAGCAACATCTGAGAAAGTTTTCATACTATCATTGTGAGTCAAATTGACTTTTAATTGCTCCCACTTAGTAGGAAGGGATCGGATCATGCTTTGAACTTTCTGTTTATCAGAGAGGATCTGATTAGGTGACTACCCCTCTCTAATCATGTTAGACATAACCCTCAAGTACTATTTGATACTGTGATCACTTTGTCTTTTGTAAATATCAAACTTTACAGTCAATTGTCTAAAACGAGTCATACTGGTATCTCCATACTTTAACCTGAGGTACACCTAGATATCATGAATAATTGTATATTTTTCACACTCGGGTATCATGTCATCATCAATCACAAAGTTTATTAGGAGCAATGGAATCTATTCTTTTCCACGCCTGTTAAATATCTTGTTCTCTCCTCTGTGAGAAGCATTGCCTACATCAGGATACAACATGACATGCCTGATACCTTCTAAAGTATTTTGTACTTTCTGCACATACCATATTTTATGGTGTCATATTTTATGATCGTTGGCATTCAATTTGTCATCTTTAGTTAAGCCCACAATAATGGATCTCAATGTTATGGTTTGGGTTTCAAAAGGGTGGACATAATTACTAATACTCATATCATACAAACAATTTTGTATTTCAAAATTAACATTCATAACAGAACAACATTAAATATAAAAATCAAAAGTTCGGTAGGTTTTCAATTTTTATCTACGGTTCTAAATGCATCACAATCACAAATTTAATTTAAAATTACAAAATTCAATAGATTTTAGGTGAGAATTACTCAAATTCTTTTAACAAAAAAACCCCACTTAAATATACAATATATTTAAATAATATTATAATTCTGGACGAGAATTAATCAAATTCTATAACTTCAAAATTTTCATTCAAGAGACGCTAGTTTTCTTTTATACATATGATCACACAATTCAATAAATATAGTCAACATATATTTAAAAGAAACTTTATATTAAACAAAAAAAAAAAAATTCTATTACATGATCATGCTCTTATCAGAAAACCATAATGCAAAAGAAAAAACATGTAAATATATTATTTCACATCAATATATATTCATTCGATCTAACAAATTTATCATTTCCTTAGACAATCTATCCATACGAGAAAATCTCCTTATTACACGTGGGGAACTATTTATGTCTTGGAATAGTCTTTTCTTTATTTGAATCTCTAGATTTTTGATTCCCCATATTTCAAAATGTATATATCACATCTCAAAAGGAATGACTTAATTCAAAAAGTTTCAAACATTTTTATTTCATGATCTCTAAATGATTTGACAAAATGTGAAATGGGTCTATTTTATAAGTCAATATTCAACCCAATTTTACCAAATATTCTAAACATTTCAATGCTCTAACTCTCCCCCAAAAAACTCAAACATTACATCCAAATATCACAATTACCTTAGAAAATGGAAACAATATTGAGTTGGACACAAAGCCAACATAATATTATAATAAATTTCAAAATAATATACTCAATTTTCAATTAATTTTATATTAAAAAAAAATTCATACATAAAAAATGAGTATAAAATCAAAAATGAAGTAAACAAATTTCACCTAGGTAGCCAAAATTAAGAAAATAATTTCTACACTCATACAAAATTTTTTAGAATTTTTCTGTCACGCTCTAATTCGTGAATCCGGGCACGTGACAACCATCACGTGATCTAAAAGTACGTGCGATCACCAACATGTACTCCAAGATCCTGCCAGACTATGATGATATCACTTTTAAATTTAGAAATTCAGCACATAAAATATTTGAACCCAACATGTGACGGAACAAATAAACATTTAACATTTTATAATGTAATATCTAAAATATAAGTTTCAACTTTTTAGAAAGATAAATATAAAATATAATATATAAAGAGTTCCAAAATGCCCTTCAATTGGGTCTGTTTATATGCTCAAAACCACAACTAAGAATGACTAATACCAATAGTTGATCCCGAGCAACTTTCTTCTCCACTAGATCTAACTAATGATGAAGTGGCTCTTGTCTCTACGCTTTCTCTGAAAAAGAACAAAATGATGGAGTGAGTATAATAATACTCGATGAGTGGAGTGCAATAGCGTAATTATGCAAGTGAGTGAGTTGTGAGTGTGGGAGTGTCAAACAATGATTTCAAAATCATATTTTCTATTCAACAAAACATAATGTAATTATCAAAACATTTCCCAACAAGCATCCTAAATTTCCTTTGAACATAATAAGCGTTAAACATTGCATTTGCTTTTCAAAATCATGAGATTTGTCTCAAAACTTCTCCACCGATAGCTTGTTCGGGATCAATGATGGAGTCGCCAAGGGAATTTCCATTATTACCGATTAGAAACATCACTTCAACCTTGGCGTTAGCTCGTAATCTCCTCGGTAGTACAACTGAATAGCCTGACGGGACTTGGGGGCATCTCTCTGCTATTGCCTACCCCCTCAAGTCTAACAAGTCCTCCATGCCACCCCCTCGAATTGGTCCATGAAAGTTTAGACCGGTCATCACATAAACTGAGTGTTCACATCCCACACATGCACCATATCACAAATATCATATTATGTGTGATATAAAATCAACAATTTTCTCAATTCATAAATCTAGTAACAATATTCATAGAAAAATTCAGCATGACATAAAATATATTAACAAGTGTATAGATCACATGGCTCAAAGCAAAATATTTTTAAGGACACTTCACATTCACAAAATATTTTACAAAAAATCAAGTAAGAAAATCATTTTTAGAAAATCATGTAAAATAATTTCTCATTCATAAATACAACAGTCCTTCCACTTACAGTTTTAGATAGGGTAATCACTCTCGGATTAGTCCACAACCAATCAAAAATCTATCTCGATTAGTTTTGTCTAACCCCTAAAAGACATCACCAAGTAATTAATATCATCAATATCTATCACCCAAGTAAATTCATACAACTTAACATTCAAAACCTAATTTGTCTCTCCCTGTTGTGATATAAAATACTTCGTATCTTAATGGACAGGTAGTTAAAACAAATTAAAACTTGAGTGTGGGAGATCATATTACCTTGATTTATCTTCAAAAGATCTTTTTGGTTTAGGTCTCACCAAAGCCCTTAATTTTTTCCTTTTGTGACATCATTAAATTCTTAAACTTTTCTCCAAAATCAGGGCTAAAATATAACTTTGAAGAGTTAGATGAATAGTTTGGAGCTTTTGATCTAGAGATTTGGTGATGGGTCGATTGGGTTTGGAAGAGGAGAGGAGAGTAGTCTAGAGAGAGAAAAGTGATGTTTAGGTTTTCATAAATTCTGGAGTCTCCATTCCCCCTTTATTATCAAACTCATTTCTAATATTTGCTCATTAGTCCTCTTACATATTCAAATTGCACAAAATGCCCAATGTGTATTTTTGGGTTATTTGGAAGCTCAACTTTATGGGTTTGAGTGCTTGAAGTTTTGTTTGTTGAGGGAATTGTGTTTGGTGTTGGGTAGGAAACAAAGAGAGGTAGTGGAATAAATACACCGAGGTACTTTGAAAATCAAGTGGCAATCGGTAAATAACGTCACCAAGGAGTAATAGTTATGAAGAGATGTTTACTTTGGAAAATTTTAGACCAAACAGGTGAATGTATATGCACCGACTGGGTGGATTGGATCAAGACACAGACATCTTAATATACTGATGAGTCTCACAATTTCAATACTAATGGGTGTCTCACAATGCCCATGGGTGACAAGATGACAAACAGGAATTTGAGAAGTTAATACCGACAAAGAAATAGTGCATCAACATAGATGATTCGTCGAACAACTCCATTCATGGAGCACTGACCAAGGAATTAAAAATTGGAGAAATAGTTTATCAAACGTTAGAACTCTACCGAGAAATAAATTCTCACTGAGAATCCAAATTTTATCGAGTACCGAACACTCTAGTAAACGATCACTCTAGTGAGTGGGAACTTAGAAACTAAAGGTCTATCGATTAAGTGCCTAAATAAAATTCCTATATAACCCTGACAAAATTTCATATTTATTTTCAATAATTTTTCTCTCACATTTTCACAAATATAAAAATTTTCTAATAATCTATTTAGAGTAAATATCATAATTTAGACTTGTTCGGTATTACATTTTCAAATAGAAAAATGAATTTTTCTATAATTTTCTAACAATTTATTGATTTAAAAATCAATAAAAATTATTTTTCAATTTCAAAAAATAAATTAACATTCACGGAAAAATCCCAATAAATAAAAAATTTATTTCAGTGAAAATTTCAGCTGTAACGAGCATTGCATGAGCCCCCATGCGCTCTGGGAGGGGTTGTTTAGATTGGACATGTGCCTACTCTCCTCAGACGTTGCGTGCATGCCACACACCGCCTTCCAGAAATTTTTTGGCCATCAAATTTTGGCTACCTGCACATTTTTTATATCTTTGAATTCAATGGTGGTCTCGGAATTCCAATCAAACATCTCTAACATGGTGTTTGGGCTTCAGGCAGCCTTGCCAAGAGTGTGGAAGGGCAGAAGGTGATTGCTCATCTTCTCCAATTTTTTGTAATTCGATCTAAATTTTAAATGGTCATATTTCTCTCAATTGTTAACCATTTTTTTGTTCTTTATATGGTTGAAAAGTTTTTAATACGAATCTAACCATATAAATTTTATATCATGAAATACAATATCTTAAATTATACGAATACATAAAATTTTGGTTAGGGTTTAAAATATCTCATAATGTACTCATCGGATGCATACCAAATTTTGTAGATTTAATCTTCATATCATAAATATGCAACTGTGTTAAATTGAGAGCATTTCGCTAATTTTAAGATGCCATTAATGAACTTTAAACATTATTTTAAGTGTTTTTCATTTTTAATACCCAACAAAAAGACAGGAAACACCCAATTAGGTTCTGATACCAATAAAGGTTTTAAATAAACTAACAAACAAATTTTTTTCACGCCAAAATTTTCATATCTAAGTAGAGTTAGAATCATTTATTTTTTCCGGTGATTATGTATTTTAGGTTAAGGAAAGTGTCACGTAAATCTGATCACCTTTTTTTGTTCACAATTCAAATGTCATGTGATGGATGAATGATCAATTTTCTACAAATCCTTTAAATTTCTCTCTTTTTCTCTCTCTCAATGAATCCACATTACCATACCATGTATTCTATTCTTGTTGAGGGCATGGAAAATTAAAAAAGGGGAAATCATTTTGTTCTTAGGAAGTTAACAAGAGATCTATATATATAAATATATATATATATATATATTTATATATATAAAAGAGACGTGAGGGAGTTGGGTTGGTTTTCTAAAAACCAACTCCTCCCAATTTTATCTCTTATTCAAAATTCAAAATTAAAGGAGACCGGTTTGGGTTTTTGGTCGGGTTTACCCTCATGAGCGGGTTTTGGACCCTATTTTCTAACAATAGATGGAGTGCACCTTATTTATTTATTTATTTTTGTGTCATGAATTTGATCCATCCCTAAATTTTTTAAATTTTATTCTGATTAATTTGAATCAAATTATTAAAATCCCCTTGAGGGCTGGTGCACCTTATTTGGGAAGCTGGAAATGTAGATCAAAGTCTCTCTTTGAGAGAGAGAGAGAGAGAGTAATTTCGAAGCTTGTGCTCCAAAAGCATTATACATTCACTCAGTATTTTCTCAAATATTGATTCGATGATGTAATAATATCTCGGGCGACTCTTTATTAGTAAGCGTGTATTACTGGTGGTCGCATCGCAGACACATAATTTTATTTTGATTTTGTGTGTGAAAATATAAGAATTATTGACTGGGGAAAGCTAAAATTCTTAATGGTGAATTATGTTTTTGTTTGTTGGTACTAATACTAATACTAAGGTGCTGTTGTATTGTTATAGCTTCGAGTCATATAACAGACATCCCACATCCAAAATTCCATATCCGAATCCCATTTTAAGATTTCGATCGACTATGAAATCAAATGAAATTTGAACCCTTAAAATCCTATTCCGTCTCTTTCTGTCTAATGTTATCAAACTTGCAGTTCATTTCCTTGGAAATTTGTTTCTTAAATTTACATAGTAATTTCCAAGCAAAGGTTAATTCATTGTGACCGATGGGTTTACTCTCTTTTGTTTTTTGTATTTTTGTTTTTTGTATTTTATGTTTTGCTGGAGGAAAGTTATAGAGTTTGAATCAGTCTCCTTATAAAAAAAATATAAAGAGAAGGCTGGCTAGGTAATCCATTTTTCAGAATCTATAATGTATGAGTTTTGACGCTGAATATGCTCTTTTTTGGATGAAATGTATGGAAATATCCTCCTGTATCATTAAAACCTTCGAATGATACTTAAAATCTCCGGGAATTAAGTTAAATAATTAATTTGAATTATAATTATTATCTAAAATATTATTAAAATATCATATATTTAATACTTATCCACATAAAATTTAACTCGCATGATTGCAAATAAATTCAAATTTGCAATCTTGCAAATATAAACCTGGGAAAGCAGATGGAATTAAAAAAATAATTGGTGAAATTATAAATAGAAAAAATTAATGATATAATCAAAATTTTAGTCTTTAAAAAAAATCTGGTTCTTATTTGAAATAAATGTTTACTTTTTATCATTTTTTTTTAAAAAAAAAAGAGTGGAAAAATATTAAAAAGAAACTAAATTAAATTAAATGTTAAAGAGGAGAGGAGAGATTAAAAAAAAAAAAAAAAAAAAGAAAAAATTACTAAGATACTAGCTCGACATTGGTTTACCATAACTTGCACCCTACAAAAATGATTTAAGTTTCCTCCATCACTAGATGAGGGAAATCAAAAACTTCCGGTTAGGGCGGGGATGGTTAGAACTTTCAGAACCTTAGATCAAAAGAGGAGTTTTTAATATCGTTAAGAACCATCGGTCAACTTTGTTTATCGTAAAAATTAAATATTTCCTTTTTATTTAAGAAGTAGAGAAAAATTAGTGATATTAAATGTATTCTAGATATTATCATAATATTATCATAAAATATATAGTTTGAGTCAATTTTAAAACGAATTATTAATCATAATTTTACTAAAATATCAAAAATAGAATGTTGCTGGGGCACTTTTACCAAAATGGTAAGTTATTAAAACGTGGCCTTCCAAAAAATGGCCAAGCACTTACTTTCAAAAAGTTTACTTTGAATATGTGTCTCCTTTCCTTTCTGACTTTTATTTTTTTATTATTTCTTTTAACAAATATCAAAATTATATTTTAATAAATCCATTCAAGTGCCGTAAAACTCTTTCAATATAATTTTTTATATCGCAAAGTTTCATCAAATAACACAATTACCTGCTATATCCATTTTCGTATTGTTTATAAGCTATAGCATAAAGTTGGGCTGGGGGCCAATTTATAATTGTTATTTTTTCAGTTTAACTTTTGGTTTGATCTTAACTATAGATTTTGCAATTGACTCCTCGCCTTAGCAGCACAGAAAGTTTCGTTCTTGTCTTGCTACAAAAATCTTTAATTTATAAATTTTTTTTTTAGTCTGAGAATAAAATATTTGACGTACGAGGGAATAAAAAATAATTATCATAGGAATGAAGTATTAGACACATAAAAACAGGGAGAAGAAGAGAGAGAATGGAGGGTGTGGTGACCAAAATGCGTCCCAAAAACCAACAAAAGGAAAGATAGACTAAAGGCCAAAGACTAAGAAAATAAAAGGGCAGAATCCATGCATGGGTATGGTAATTCAATTGCTTTCTTTGTAGTTTGATATGGGTATGGTTTGGTTTGGCTTTGGCTTGGGTGTTGTCATATGCTACGCTATTGCTATGACTCTTTCTCACTCCTCTCTCTCTCTCTCTTTGCTTGTCCTTTGAAAACCTCTCCTTCTTCTACACGCCGCCTCCCTCCCTTCACCCCCCTTTGCCAATAACACTGACACTCTGCATTTATCTCGATTTCTCATAATTTAACGATTAGACTCCCAAAGAATCCATTTTTCCTCCAAAATTCAATCATCCATGGCTTCTTCTTCTTCTCCTTTCTAATGCCTCAACTTCTGTCACTGGTATGTCTTCTTCAAGTCTTCTCTGACAGGGAATTTTCTTTCTGTTCCTATCTCACTGATAACCAATTTGTAATGTGAACTAGTGTTGTTTATTCATTTTTTATTATTTGATTGTTTCAATTGTAAAATGGGATTTTCTTTTTAGATAATAATCTGGGGGTATGGGTTTGATGATCGGAGCTAATGGGGTTTAGCCACATTGCTTGAATTGATTAAAATTGATTTTTGTTTTGTGGGTTTCATCCAAAGCATTGCGATTTGTTAATTTTCCTGATGGAATATTTAGTTTTGGACGTGGAATTCGAGGAAACACATTCCAGGTTGGAATTTGATGAGTCTGATGATGATGATGACAAAATGGGACTATTTTTTTTTTCTCTCTTTCTTGTTGGATTTAGAGATGTCAGCATCGTTTGTCTTTCATGTTTTAGATTTGTTCGTGTTCACTCAGGTATTCTATAGATACTATGGATGATCCTTATTTTTTGTCCCAATTTTCATAATGTTGTTACTTTCCCAAAAATGAGAAAATATTCTAAGATTGTAACTCTGCTGATGCTGATGAATCTGAACTGAGAGTAGATGATCCCTTTTCACACTTTTTAATTTTCTGTAATTTCCAATTCAGCTACACTGTAGTTGTTGTTTCCTAATTTTTGTTTCCTGATTATAAAATATCTTATTGCACAATGAGTTCTGGTGCTGGAAGAAGGCAATGACTGAATAAGGGTTTCAAATGAATTTCTAACTTTTGTTTGTTTTTGGTCTAAATTGAATTCCAATGATTATTATTATTATTATTTAATGTAATGAACTTCTCTTGTACGAAGGGTTTGGTGGATCTGCACTCTCCCAAAGAGCTTGTTCAATTTAGGCATAAGTAACTGCTAGCGCTATACTCCTGCAATTTAGCATCATGGAAGAAGGAAGGCATGAATTAGAATTTGATGAATTTGAGATGCTCCTAGGCGAGATACCAAGTGCTACTTCTGCTGCTCCTAGTTCTGATGAATCAGGACTTGGCAAGTCTTCAATTGATTTAAAGAGAGTGTCGTTGGATGACAGTCTCACCTTTAAGGGATTATCATCCACTTGTGTTGGTAATCCCAAGGAGCCTTTTGCAGAGAAACTTCAAAACACACCAAGTTTGGGTGAGGGTAGTCTAGTTATGAACAAAATTAAGCATTCACCTGTGAAGGATGTTCAAGCGGAAGGGAGAAACTTGCCCGATGGCCAAACAATGACGAATGCTTTTGCAGAGTTGAACTTTAAGGATGGAGCTATGCACGCTGCAAGTCCTAATCTGATAGCTTATGAATCTTTACCAACTTACACGGTCCTCTCAGATGGGAAACACCCCACCAATTTGGTGAAATCTGTTTTTAATCTGGATTCCCAAGTCAAGACCGTTCCTTCTCCCAGATCACCAAATAAACCTAATGCCTTCGGTAAGTTTGATGCAGAAAAGAATGGACTAGAGGAGTTAAAGATCCTAAAATTCAATGTCCAAGAGCTCAAGAGACAGCAAGTTGGTTGTCGCACACCTGTTGAAAACATTTCTAATGGTGTTCCACTGAATCATGGAGTGCATGGTTTTCAAATCCTCCCAAATGTAGCGATTGCTGGAATGGAGTATCCAATAATTTCTGATCAGCAACAGTACTTATACCAAACACCATCTTTTCTTCCATACTTGCCCTCACAGCAGATGTCCCAGCCTCAAATTGCATGGAGGCATATGGATGAAGAAAGGCTTCACAGGTTGCGTCAGCAATATCTTTACCTGCAGCAGTTTCGCAATCGACGGATTGAATCTCAACATCCTATCCAGGCAAATGGCAATATGGCCAGTAGTCTGGTCAGTCATAATCCAAGGCAACAGTATTCTGGGACGCCAGTGTCTCAACATCTTGAACAACCAAATCAAGAGACATTTTGGAATAGTGCTGCAATTGTGAAAAGTTTAAGCCACTCAAATTATTTCAGTTCCTTCCCTACTCCTAGTGTCATGCAAGTTTTAGAAAAAACAGATAAACAAAATTTCCCTGAGAAGCTTCCCATGAGAGCAAATGGACTAAATTCTCTGAAAGCTGTGAAATTTGGGTCTTTCAGAGAAGGTGAATCACCTACTCTTGTGAACCAAAGTGGAAGAGGTTTGTCTGATGAACATATCCACCTTTGTTGTTCCTCACCTAATGCTGGATGTTTTCAATTTGATGGTCTTAGATCACGGGGTTCATCTCCTAGTGGAGTGGATTTCAATAAGCATGTTACTTTTAGGCCACAGCTTCATAAATATAACTCCATTGATGAGGTTGTGGGGAGGATTTATCGCTTGGCAAAGGATCAACATGGTTGTCGCTTCTTACAGAGAAAATTCACTGAGGGCACTACAGCGGACATTGAGAAGATTTTTCTTGAGATTATTGATCATGTTGTTGAGCTCATGATAGACCCTTTTGGGAATTACCTTGTTCAGAAACTGCTTGAAGTATGTGATGAGAATCAACTAATGCAGATTCTTCATGCAGTCACTCGAAGAGCTGGGGAGCTTGTGAGGATATCTTGTGATATGCATGGGTCTCTCCCTCCCTCTCTCTCTCTCTCTCCCCCTTAATTTTTTTTTCACTAACATTTTTCAAATGATTATCTGATTTCCGATTCTTTAAACATACAGGACCCGAGCTGTACAGAAAGTTATTGAGACCCTTAAGACTCCAGAGCAATTTTCCCTTGTTGTGAATGCTCTAAAACCTGGTGTCGTGACTCTGATCAAGAACATGAATGGTAACCATGTTGCGCAACGTTGTTTGCAGTACCTCGTGCCTGAGTATAGAGAGGTAAGGAGTATGCAGTTTTAGATGATTATTTATTTATTGCATGGATAATATGCTTTTGGTCTACAACTGTTCTGGTCTGGGCTAGTCTATGCATACAATGGTACCAAAATTCTTAATTTATTAATTAAATACATAATGGGAATCAAATTTTATGTTTCACCTGATGTTAATAACTGAATGGCATCCCTTGGGACCATGAACTGTGATTCATGAATAAATAGACCAGTTAGGTGCCATTCACACAGTGAAACAATGATGCTTTGATATATTATACATTGAGCTTTTTAGCGCAAAATATGAGTCAGTTTGAAGAAAAACTCAGAGCTTCATTGGTTGTGGTCTTATATCAAGTATTGGGTATCATAATTAATTTTATAGAGCCAGGATTTGTGGGTGTAATCCTGTTTGCTATTAGCCTCTTTATTAGAGTTTTCGGTTTTGAGAATAACTGTTCAACGTATGTCTGGCCACCAAATTGCCTACACATTGTCACCCTCTATCTTTGATATTTTTCTAGCATGTCACTATATTAATCTTAGGGTAATGTATGGAGAGTAAGTAGATATTAAAAGGGAAAAGCCATTGGTTTATCTGTTTACTTCAATACATTCTCAAATGCTACTTTGAATTTCGAATATATTTCTGCTGTGAATGATCTACTCATATGCCTCAGTGAACACGTTTCTCATATTTACTCACCCAGATTTTGGTCATGAATATTTTTGGAAATGCAACATAGTAATATCTTTTCTTCTGAATCCTAGAAAGTTTTTTGCCAACCAATGCTGGAGGAAAGAGAATGCTTTCTGTCATCTGTCCATTTTTCCCTGATTTTTGTTCCGTTTGATTATTATGCATGATACAATAGGAGTACTAGATAATTCTCGATTTGTTTGATAATTCTTGAAAAATTAAAAAAAAAAATTGGAACAAGGTATAAAACTGACCTACAAAAGCTGATACTAATAGGAAAATATTGCTTGTGGGGGAACTAGCTACTGACCTATACAAAGAACAACATCTGCCTTGGTTAGTAACAGGATATGATTGGGTTTAAGTGGATCTGGGGGTCTTACACTAGCCATGGGTACTGGTCTTGTCTAAAACAGGAGTCATTAGAGGTAAGATGGTATGGACAAAAAGTATAACATGATACAATAATGAGATCTCTCAAAATCTGTGATGTCGTATTTGCATGATCTGCACACTTAACAATTTTATGTAGCTGCAAGTCTCTTGCTCTTGCCATGGTCACCTCTTCCTTGCTACATTTCTCCAAGAGCTCAGTATTTGCTTCATTTAATTCTCCCTGAGCATGTAACTGTGTCATTTTCTTGTGTACATAAAGTTTGTAGATGCTGATATGCTATAACAGCTACAAAGCATCTTCCTCACCCTATTGGGGGTTAATATCTTGTCCTTGTTTTCATTTTTATAACATTATGCCCAACACTTTTCTCCATGGATTATCATGATGTTCTCATAATGATTGTTCTTGATTCTTGGATCCGTTGTATATCATTGTTTGTGCATCCATCAGCAGGGACACATTCTGCTTCATCATATTCTCTCCTATGGGTGCATTTCCACTTGTGATTTTGTAAATTGTTCGTGCACTTATGGCCATTGCCTTACCGCTACTCATGAAGTTTGTGGCTTATTTATCTATAGTGCCATTGTCTTTCCTCCTCTGAACTTATCTCTGTTCATTGGATGAGTCTGGAGGTGTCTGAAATAATTTGTGAGGTGGACTACGTTCCTGTTTTCTGATATTATGTTCAGGAATAATTTCTGATTATCAGTACTAGACATTGTCACAAAATTGTATAATTCAGCACTTTCCAATGACAAGTGAAATGACTTCATTGCATTTCCTTAATGCTTTGATAACCATATGAAATTTGCATGAACTATAATGTCAAGTGAAAGCTGGTCAATTGTAGGCTGTGGTGAATATTTACCTTAGGTCTCGTTCTATAAGAGAGTTGATGAAATTTTTGATTTTGATAACCTCGAGGCATATGAATGGTCAATTCTGATTATTTGAACTGATTTTTTATCTCATATGTTCATTGCATACGCTCTTCCTGACGTGTTTGTACAGAATGTTACACTTTCCAAGTGAACCCTAAAAAGACACCAATTATGAACTTTCGTGCAGTTCCTTTTTGAGGCAGCAAGTAGTCACTGTGTGGAGCTTGCAACAGATCGACATGGCTGCTGTGTGCTCCAAAAGTGCCTTACACATTCTGATGGCGAACAAAGGCATCGTTTGATCTGTGAGGTCTCTTCAAATGCATTAGTTCTTTCACAAGATCCATTTGGGTACTGTATTCCCTCTTTCTTCTTTTACCTGCTAACTTATGGAGATCTTAAATATTGGGTTGACATGTTCTTTTTGGTCTATTATGTGGTTTTCAGCAAAGTTGTCATGGAAAAGTACTATGCAGTCTTGGCAATGCTGTCTCTTAGTTGTTATGTCGATAATATAGTATCAGATTCTTCTTCACCAATGCTAGGAACTTTGTAGTTTTAAAAGGGCACCCTCCTCAATAATGTGCATATATCATTTTAAGAGTGATGATGTGTTGTAGAAACTATGGCACTCGTTAATCATGCCATTTTCTCTAGATGCGCAAGCCCTTTTCATGAATGTTTTCTACTTGAAGGATCCAGAAACTAAAGTGGCAACAAGGTGCAATTGTCACCGGGAGGATCCCTCCAAAAGGAACTGATTAAGTTAGGCACAACTAATGCTTCGAGACAAATGTTCACTTGGGGTTCCAAAAAAAACCATTTTAGTAGTTTGGTTAGCTACATTTTTAAATCTAGCTCAATCGGCCAACTCTCCTTTGCTGTCTAAACAAGTTAAGTGCCCCTTTCTAAAGGATGTCATGTGCTTCTCGATGATAAACTACCTAGAATGACTAAACTCCAGGGCCTCTAGATAAGATGCTTCATAACCTCAAGCTGGATCTCAGGTTCAATTTGCAAGTAGCTCTATTTTGGAAATGTGAATCAAATTTTCTTTTAACAGGAATCATCTATGTTAGAGGACCATGTTGCTTAATCTCTCTGAATGTTGCGACTGACCAATCTACTTTATGCATCTATTACAATTCCATTAATATTATTTTTGTTTCAATTATTACAATTTTGTTAACTTATTATTTGTTTTTTCTTTTAACTGAATGCAGAAATTATGTTGTGCAATTTGTTTTTGAGCTTGGGCTTCCATGGGCAACTAATGATGTTCTGGATGAACTGGAGGGCAACTTTGCTGACCTATCAATGCAGAAGTATAGCAGTAATGTTGTTGAGAAATGTTTGAAATATGCAGGTGAAGAACGGCGTTCCCAGATTATTCAAGAGCTGATAAGTAATCCTCGACTAGATCAAATAATGCAAGATCCTTATGGAAATTATGTTATTCAAGCAGCATTAAGTGATTCAGAGGTAAGTGAAGTTTCTAACTACATTCTGTTCTAAGGTAACATAGAATGCTCATTTAATGTAATGTTAAGTGATTGCAAATACAGCATGAGACCCACACTACGATGCTAAATGCACTTTTGAATGGTTTAGTTTTAATTCCACTACTCCTTTAGAGTGGTGGTTGAGTTTTTCAATGATGGCAGGATTTTATGTGTGAGATTCTTTACGGGCAAACAAAAGTTTAAAACAACAGTTCCAGTTTAACGACTAGCCATGAGAGAGAAGTCACTTGGCACGATATCATGCAACATTGAAATGGGATAGGGAAAAGTTTCCAGACTTCTGAAAGTGTGTTCATTTAAAATTACTTTTGCTGAATAATCTCAGATTTCATTGTCTTTTTAAAGGTTACTTCAGTAATATGTTTAGAGTTGGCTATACTTGCTGAACAATAATAGATTTCAGAGGAAACAGCAGGTATTTAAGTAACACACAAACTACTAGTCCCTTCATCCTTCTATTGGCAACTTTGTTCGTATGTACGCCAACTTTGGCAAGAAACTCTGTTGTGGCATGACTAGTTCAATGGCATGATTACGTTTCAGAAGAGTGAATATCTTTTGGCTAGTCTCATGGTTGTGTAAGTCATGTGAAAGTTCCAATCAATAAAGGCTGTAGCTTTTGATCGAAGAGAGTCCTTTCTTACAATTTTTCGCTTGGGTGATGGACAGGGAGCTCTTCATGATGTTTTGATCAAGGCCATAAAACCTCATGTTGCTGCACTTCGCACGAGCCCATACGGGAAGAAAGTTCTCTCAAGCAATAGTCTTAAGAAATAATATTCGGGTAAGAGATTTTGGCCCCTTCTCTTTTTTCCTTGCAAAATGCGTTCTGCTCAAATATTTTTGCACCATTCTAACTTGAATGAATATCTTGTTGTTTTCAGCGGGATACTGTAAATTTTGTAATAAATGGAGCATAAAAGGACGGGAGCAGAAGATGAGAGGTGCATTGTACAGTCCATGGCCAAAGGCAAACCTTGCTGTTGCTTTGTTTTCTCATTGCCTGTAATCCTCTGAACTCTCGTATCACCTGTTCAGCCTCTGCCTGCATGCAGATGGGTATATTACTATTTCTACAGGAATAAGTTTCTGCTACGGTGTAGAGTATTTGTTAATTGGCGGGGTTGGAAGAAAAAGTTATGTTTGGAGCTCCTTTTTTTTGGGGGGGGGGGGGAGAGGTTTGTTGCAGAGTTGCCCGGATGTATTTGTTAATTTATGCCACAAAAATAATTATAATTCGTTTGATGTACCTTCTTCTAATGCCTAAAGCCAATGGTGGTTTGCACTCTGTTTCATTGGCAAAAGCTTTTTTCCTGTATTTAATCCTAAGTTTTGTTTTATGTTAAAATTTCCACTTACAATTGGTCCAGGTTGTGCTGAGCTTGTGGAGGATTTCGTTGTTTCAGAAAAATAGTTGATTTTTTTATTTTATTGAACTAATTTAAAATTATATTTTGATTAATTCAGTATTAATAGTTATTGTTAGAAAAAATGTGATTCATACACGCAACGGAAGTAATAAATAATTTTCAAAATCGTAAAAAAATGAGTTCGCGATATATTTCAATCGGTGACGAAGAAAATCTCGAGAATCGCAAACTCTGAATACGAATAACTCGTTGTCGGGGTGATAGTCACGAAAATATGAACTATCAACACGATGTCACAACGTCCCAACCCTTAATCCGATGATTTTTACGTTGAACGAAAAACCCTCAATGATGAGATTTTTCTCTTTAAAAAAAAAATTTCTCTCGATGATAATTCTCTCAATAGAATTTATCTCTCTCTGAGACCCACTATTCTATTCACAGATTGTTTTTCTTTTCACGTCCAACACACATAGTTATTTTGGGAGGTTACTAGAAATATGAGATAATGGGGTCAACCATTATTCCAATTTAAATTTCAAATTTATAACTGCCCCTTCGTGGGCATATTCCAATATCTTCCACTTGCACACGAGGAGATTTTACTTCCGTTATTAGATCACTACTCATGCGATCCATCACATCACCCTACAGGGTTTTCATACAGGGATGGACGTCGTGTGGCTAGCGAGTAGACCTACAAACAAAGACTTCTATATAGACCTATTAGGATGATCGAGTAGTCACCGTTAGTATCAAAAGAAAGTTCGTTGTACCCCAGATCCAAGACTAATTACATCCATCAAACTATTTTCTTCATCGAAAGTAATCCCCAGATTATTGCTCGACTATGTATCCACTATTATGTTCAAATCCCTACATGGACAAACATAAAAAGACCGGTCAGTGAATACAACACAATGATACAATGTCAATTGGTCTTCATTTTCCCAAACTCGAATCTATCGGTCTTAACTCAGCTGCTTTTCTAGACCTGTCCCTCAGACATCAATTTATCTTCCGGAGCATCGGTAAACAGACTAAAATAGCAAACACTGAATCAAAACCTCAAAAAACAGTCGAAAGTAATAAGGGTACAAGAGATCCCACCAAATGGATCTCGGGTCTTACACAGTGGGGTTTGGGGATAAATTTTAATTTATTGTCTCAAGTAATACAATTCCTACTATCCCAAGTCGTCTTAACACACGTGTTATGAAACACGTGCTACAGTGTTATTCTCTCATCTCTCAAAAGGACATACATCAAATTTCTCTAACACTGTTCAGGTATAGGGACTCAGTTTACATATAAGATTTTACCCAGAGATCTCAGAGAGAGTACCTCAAAGACAATATCACAAATCGCAGGTGATATCCGAGATCTCAAACTTGGCTACTCATAGGCAACATGGATGTGGGTATGTCCATATCGGTCATATCGCATATGACCTCATCCTGAACACATATCAGGGCGACTTATGTTCTAGCAGGGCCACTCTCAAAGTCTCTTATAGTTAGAAGCCGTCTCATCCCCGCTCTCTCAAAGCTGGAGGTGGTCACTCGTGTGAGAGAGTTGACCTCGCCCACATGACATCTATTATCACATCACAGAATATATATATGACAATAAAAGCAAGTGCATTAAATGAAAATATAACACAAAATTGACTGAATAATGAACTATAATCATATATATAGAAAAACAATAAGCATCAATGTCACCAATAAGTACAAACTGAGAAATGTCAGAAGATACCCAAACCCAATGACTCTCTATGCCATAGAAAGGAGTCTCTAGTGATGGGTTTGGTGAAGGGGTAAGCTACCATGCTGTGTGTTGAAATGTACTTGACGGTCACTTCACCCTTCTCGATGATGTCTCTAACGTAATGGTATCTTGTGTCAATGTGTTTGGTCCTACTATAAAACTTAGGGTCTCGAGTGTAAGCGATAGCGACCTGGTTATCATAATAGATCATTATTGGCCTCTCACTATCCACTACAATCCCTAAGTCATCCAGTAGTCTCCGGAATCAAACACTCTCCTGAACTGCAACTGAGCATGCCATGAGCTCAGCATCCATAGTAGATAGAGCAACACATGCTTGCTTCTTACTACTCTAAGAGATGGCCCTGCCATTGAGCAAGAAAGCAAAACCTGATGTTATCCAAATCGCCTCCCCAGTCGGCGTCTGAATATCCCACTAGGCGCAAATCGCCTCCTCCGTAACACAAGAAGAAGTTTGCAGTTCCCTTTAGATATCGGAAAATCCTTTTCACTGCTCTCCAGTGACTTCGTCCAGAATTTGCCTGATATCTGCTCACCAAACCAATTGCATAACAAATGTCCGGTCTAGTACACAACATTGCGTACATTAAACTTCCCACTGCAATAGAGTAAGGTACTTTACTCATTTCCCTTACTTCTTCTTGAATTTTTGGACACATTTCCAAACTCAGGCCTTCACCTTTGGCGATCGGAGTATTTATGGGATTACAGTCACTTATCTCAAAATGCTCGAGAATTTTCCTAATGTAGGTCTCTTGTGAAAGAGCCAACATCTTTTTTGAGCGATCCCTCTAGATCTAAACTTTGAGGATGAACTCAGCTTCACCTATGTCTTTCATGTCGAAACTAGATGACAACCACGCTTTCATGGTTATTAAATATTGAATGTCGTTCCCAGCCAACATTATGTCATCCACATACGATAGGATCACAAAAGAGTTATCGGACCGTATTAGATAGACACAATGATTCTCCTCGACCATCGTAAAACCGTAAGATATCACCTCCTCGTGAAATCTTAGGTACCACCGCCTGGATGACTGCTTTAGGCCTTATATCGACTTTTGAAGTCGACAGACTTTATCCTCATGATCTACTAGAACGAACCCTGGGGGCTATTCCATGTAAATCTCCTCATCCAGGCTCCCGTTAAGGAAAGCGGTCTTAACGTCCATCTGGTGTAACTCTAGATCCATACTAGTGACAATCGTCAAAAGTAAACGGATCGAAGTAAACTTGACTACTGGGGAGAAAGTCTCATCGTAGTCAATGCCCTTAGTCTGCGTGTAACCCTTGATTACCAGACGGGCTTTATACCTCTCGATCGATCCGTCGGCCTTTCTTTTAATTTTGAGAACTCACTTGTTCCCAATGGCCTTTCTATCTTTAGGTAAGTCAACTAGCTCCCAGATTTCGTTGACTCTCATTGATTTCATTTCCTCGTGCATGGCCTGTAACCATTGGTCCTTTGCTGAACTCTCAAGAGCCTCCTGTACAGTCCTTGGCTCTTCGTCGTCCTCGGGAGTCACGATGAGGATCTCATCCTCAATCGGGAAACGACGACGAGGCACTTGTCCTCGACTACTCCTACGAGGAGAGAGAGCCTCCACACCTTCAGATAGACCGCTCCCACTAGGACCAAGATCCGTAATCGGCTCTTGAGTCCCGCCACTAGGCTCGGCTGAGCCGCTAGGCTCATCCATCTCATAGAAGGTGAAGTCTCGATTGATTTCTCCTCTCTTAGGGAAATCACTCTCGAGAAAAGTGGCATCACGAGACTCTATCTCAGTGATAGTGTCGTTCGTATGTTCTCCTAGGAACACATATCCCTTCGAGTGTTCAGAGTATCTAATAAAGATATATTTCTTTCCTCGCGGACCTAACTTGCTGTATGATGCGAGGAATCATGAATATACGCAGCGCAACCCTATGGCCTCAAATGGCTAAGATCAGGCTGCCTCCTTGTCCAAAGCTCGTATGAGGTGCTGACTACGGACTTCGTCGGAATAAAGTTGAGGACGTAGGTGGCAGTCAACAACGCATACCCCCAATGAGAGATAGGTAAATTGGTCTATGCCATCATCGACCTCACCATCTCCAATAGAGTCCTATTCATTCTCTCTACTACTCCGTTCTGCTGAGGAGTAGCAGGAATAGTCAACTGTCAGTAATGCCTCTATTCAAAATAGAACTCTTTGAACTTTTCAGACAAATACTCGCACCACCCCCGATCGATTTTGAGAGTTTTCACCCTCATATCTAGCTGATTTTCAACCTCGCTGATAAACCTCCTGAAACACTCTAGTGCCTCAAACTTGTGCGAGATTAGGTAGATGTAACCGAAATGCGTGTAATCGTCTATGAACGTAATAAAATACGTGGCTCCATTTCAGACTCTCACATTCATGGGTCCGCAAATGTCAGAATGGACCACTTACAATGGAGTCCCAGATCTCATTGCTTTCCCAAATGGTTTTCTAGTGGCTTTGCCCGCAAGGCAAAACTCACACACGGATAACTAGACCTTGGTTAGCGGGCCCAACAAGCCACTCGTAGCTAACCGGGTCATCCTCTCTTGCCCTATGCGGCCAAGCCTACTATGCCATACATTCACATCATCCACTACACTATCAGATGCAAAAGCAATAGTAGAAGAAGAATAAATCTCATAGAAGGAAATCATATCCAGTACATAAAGTCTCTCATGGACCAAATCGGAACAAATCAAAGAACTGTCATATGTAATGGAAACTCTTGAGTTTCCTAACAACACAGAATATCCTAACAAATCCAAACATCAGACAGATACAAGATTACGCCTAATCTCAGGAGCATACAATACGTCATGAAGATATATGACTTGGTCACTTCGCAGCAATAGCTTGCAAGTGCCAATCCCTTTCACTTCTATAAATGCTCCATTCCTCACGTACAGCCTCCTCACCTGGGGACTCAAATGCGGAACTCCATGTATGCGCTCCTATCTCGAGCTACATGGTCCGTGGCTCCTGAGTCTACAATCCACAAAGGAGAAGAGTTAACGAGCATCACACTAGATGACACGTAACTCAAACCATGTAAAGAAGAAGGACATACCTTTTACTCACCACACTCGCGTGCGAAATGCCCAAACTTGCCACACACGTAGCACTGGATTTTGCTCTTATCAAGCTCTTTCTTCTTGCGCTTCTGTCCTTTGTTGTCGATCTTGGCAGGTTGCTTCTTCTTGCCTTGGCCTTTGGCCTTCTACTCATGCTTGCGTCACTTGCGCTTTACTCCTCGGGAGCCTTTACTCAACTCTGCGATATTAGCATGTGCAGAAGAAGTCCTAGCTATCTTCTAACGCTCCTCCTCGAGCTCACAGTGTCTACTCACGTCCATGAAAGTACGAATACTCTCATTGTGCGTGAGATAGATCTTAACGACATCCCAAGAGTCAGGCAAGGACTGGATCACACCCAGTACCTGAATCTCATCAGACATCGGCTCCCCCATATTCTTCAGAGAGGCGATCATACTCGACATGTGCATTAAATGTTGCTTCATAATATGATCGGGTCTCTTCTTATAAGTGATAAACTTATATGTCAGCATTCTCAATTTAGGAGCTGACGAGGCACCATAATGCTCTCTCAGAGCATGCCAGATCGACTGTGCAGTAGAATACTGCTCATAGATGGGAATCAACTCATCATGCATGCTGCTAAGAAGGATCACCCTCGCTTGGCCATCCTTCTTTTTCCAAGCACGACACACCTCCTGATCCCATCGTACTTGTACCATGGTACTCTCCCCGGGGTTCACCATCTCGTTCTTAAGAATTTCCTTGAGCTCTTGTTCCTTGATGTGAATGTATGGCATAGTAGGCTTGGCCGCATAGGGCAAGAGAGGATGACCCGGTTAGCTACGAGTGGCTTGTTGGGCCCGCTAACCAAGGTCTAGTCATCCTTCCGGTGCCAAATATCATAATTGTCACCGTTCAACTTGTCTCCCTTTACGAGATCTAGAACAACAGTTTTCGTTGCAACCATGTCTCTGTTACACAGAAAAAGAGACATTAGTGACAAATTGATACTTAAATTTACAATTTTATGTACCCTACGAATCACCAAAACCAAAATAACCCGAATACAGATCCCAAGACGAGTGTATGAATCAACGAACGCTATACACCACAATCTGGGATTGCATCTCACCATTCGGAATAGAATTCGGTATATAAAAACCCACAATTAGTCACTTTTTTATCATAAAATTCTCAAAAAATTAGAAAAATCCAATTTTAGGATAGCCTACGCGCCGCCAGACCCCCGGTGGCACTTCCCACGCTCTCTCACGCGCCGGGGGAGGGGCCTGGGCGCGTGCAGGACGCGCAGCGCGTCAGGCACGCGCCTGCACGTGTCCTCTGCGCATCGACGTACACGCCTGACTAGCGGGCGCGTGGGCGAAGCACCTACACGCGCGCAGCCCGTGTCCCCGGGTCGGATCTGGACGTGGGCGCGGGTTGGAACCCGGAACCTGGAGCCCGGTCCGGATCCCAACGCGGGTCGAGTCTGAACCCGGGTCGGTCCAGACCCGGTCTAGACCTGGCATCTCACGCGCCTCCTCGCGCGTGAGATCCACGCGCCCGCAGCCCTATGCACAAACACGCCTTCGCATGCGTATTCCGCACGTGCCCCACTGTTGGGCTTCGTCTTCGCCCGAATCGCTCTGTAATTGAGTTTTTTGACCCGTTTCCGGAAATCTCACATTTCGGTACAGATTATATGCAATATATATATCAAAACGTAGATCTAGCAGAAACAAATATAGATCTACCAAATTTATGCACTGATTTGACCTAAAACTCGTCAAATCTGGGGTTGAAGAGTACGGTCACTATTCACGACCGAATGTTTCAATCGGAATTTTCTTTACCTAAACGTATTTAGAAAATTACAAAAAAATTACTTTCATGTTCTACGTGAGTTGGGTAACACAGTGGTATAATTGGATTCACAAAACTCATCCGTGATCCAAACTTCAAATTTTATACCCTATATTTTTATACCTAAATTTAATTTTGAAAAATTATTTAAAAATAATGCCAATGTTAGAAAAAATGTGACTCATACACGCAGCGGAAGTAATAAATAATTTTCAGAATCGTAAAAAAATGAGTTCGCGATATATTTCAATCGGTGACATAGAAAATCTTGAGAACCGTAAACTCTAAACACGAACCACTTATAGTCGGGATGATAGTTATGAAAATACGAACTATCAACATGATATCACAACGTACTAACCCTTAATCCGGTGATTTTTACGTCGAATGAAAAAGACTCAATGACGAGATTTTTCTCTCTAAAAAAAAGTTTCTCTCGATGATAATTCTCTCAATAAAATTTATCTCTCTCAGACCCACTATTCTATTCATAGATTGTTTTTCTTTTCACGTCCAACACACATAATTGATTATTTTGGAAGGTTATTAGAAATATGAGATAATAGGGTCAACCATTATCCCAATTTGAATTTCAAATTCATAACTGTGCCTTCGTGGCATATTCCAATAGTTATCAATTAAGGGATTTCTCCCAACTAAAAGGATTTAAGTATTCTAGGTTTTTTTTTTCCCTAAGAAGTTTGAGCATGACGTTATGAAAATTGTTTTTTTTTCTTTTTCTTTAGAAAAGTTTTTATAAGAGTATGCTATCTTTAAAAACATTTTTTTTTCGTGGGCACGTGGCATCGTGTAATCTAAAGAGCATCTATGGAGATCTGAAAGTCGAAGGTAAATGAATGTGAGGGAAGATGACACGTAGCGGAGCACAAGTGAACGGAATGCAAATGGCTGCTGAGGGCCACAGAGTCCTATTCATGCTTTTCTTCCTCCATATCCAATCATCAACGAACCCAAAAATATACAAATTTGGTTTTTCCTTTTTTGATATTCAGGGATCAGCAAGAAATTAAAGAATGTCATCTTCCTTAGCATCTCTATGTTCTTCTTCGCACATGTCATTGCATATGCGCGGAGGTGGTGGAAAAACCCCACCCTTGTCAACCACTTCCACTTCCATTTCCATCGCCAAGCAAAACCCACCTCTGTTTTTGTGTCACTCACACCATAATCATCCCGTTCTCAATACTACTGTTCTCAATTTCTCTTCCATCACTTTAAATGCTCGACATTCCGATTCCGTAGGGTGGGTCGTCAAGGCATCCGAAACAACAAAACCAGAGACAGATGATCAGAGCAAAAAAGAAGAAGAAGAAGAAGAGAACGAGGAGTACGAGGTAGAGATAGAGCAGCCCTACGGGTTAAAGTTTGCCAAAGGACGTGACGGCGGCACTTATATAGACGCTATTGGTCTTGGTGGCTCTGCTGACAAGACCGGCAAGTTCACTGTTGGTGACAAAGTCCTTGCCACCAGGTCTCTCTCCCTCTCCTCTAATTCATTTCTCTCAGTTGGGTGTCTCAAAGATTATAACGGTAATGTTTGACAAAAGAAGGCTTTATTATGTATTTTTGTTGCGAGAATTTCAATTTTTCTTCTACTGGAAATTTTGGAGGCAGTGCCGTGTTTGGGACGGAGATATGGCCGGCTGCCGAGTATGGGAGGACAATGTACACCATCCGGCAGAGGGTTGGGCCTTTGTTGATGAAAATGCAGAAGCGATATGGTTAGTGTTGCTTTGATATCATTTCACAGTTCCATCTACAAAATCCAAGTGAACTGTAATTGTATTGTGTCCTCAGGGAAGATGGACAACTTCGGTGAGCTGACGGAAAAGGAGATCATCAGAGCAGAAAGGAACTCTGGAGTGATTAGTAACCGAGTCAGGGAAATCCAAGTGAGCACAACTTAAATAATTGTTATCCCCAAATGAAACTCTGACTTGTTGCTGATGCTGAGTACATATATTTTAGATGCAAAATTACATGAGGAAGATGGAGCAGAAACAACAGAGGGAAAAGGACCTCCGTGAAGGGCTTCAACTTTACAAGTAAGCCAAAATTCAAGGGCTTATCTCTGATTTTGTATTTGCTTTCTTTTTCTTGAACATTGCAGTTGCAAGTCATTGGATAGTATTCGTTTTCCTCGTCACAATTGTATTTTATTAGATATATTTGAAGCCCCTACAATGGCCGCTGTAATTTAGTTTCCATAATTCCATATAGGGATGCCAAATATGAAGAAGCATTGGAGAGGTTTGAATCAGTCTTGGGATCAACGCCAGATGCAACCGAAGCTTCAGTCGCCAGTTATAACGTAGCATGTTGTTATTCTAAGCTTAATCGGGTATTTTATCAATTTATTATACTTGTCAACTTGTCAGGGGATGCAACACCCTTCTTCCCTTGTTACAAGTATAAACAACCAACCACAAACTCGTTTTTAATTTAATGGCTCTAATCCATTTTTAAAAGGTACAAGCAGGACTATCCGCACTTGAAGATGCCTTGGAAGCAGGATTTGAAGATTTTAAGGTAAATCACCAAGATAACCTAGAAATGTTGTTGCTTAGCCACTGAAATTGTTGTTATTGCTACAGAGAATTCGGACAGACCCTGACTTAGCCAACTTAAGAACATCTGAGGAATTTGAGCCTCTTTTGAAAAGGTTTGATGAGTCATTCATTAACGAGAATGCCATCAATGCCATTAAATCACTCTTTGGCATATTCAACAAGAACTAAAAGCTTCAGCTTCCAATCATCAAGTGGGAGTGCTGCTTCACTAATTGAGTTTTTTTTCTTTGATTTTGTCCATAGCCTACATTGTCGTATGCCTCTGTACAAGGATCTTCTAGAAATATTCTTTAGAGAGGGGTTCAACCATCTGTAATTTTTTCTCAGACAGGATTCAAAGCGATTTTGAAAGAGAATATGTCCCATCTTTGTGCTTTAACGTATCCATTCATCTTCCTCTTTGTAAACTTTATGGCTAAGACTGCAGGAAAGCATGTCCTTACAGATTAGTAGTAGTTGAACAGTTCAGATTACCATTACCAATTACAGGATACAAGCCGGAGGAATGTGGAATTTGTTGGATACACTAGACAAATTATTACTATACTTTGTCCAATAATCCAAAAATTAGTTTAATTTGGTATTATTATTTGACTTGTATATTGCTTTATATCTATGAATGAAATGTTATTTGATTACAAAAAAATACCTAATTTGATCTCCTTTGAGATGTTTGAGAAAGAAAAGTAGTAGCTAATTGTTTGGGTTATTTTTCGCCTAATTGTGTTGAATGATATGGGTATGTATAACCATACGATTCTATTGCAAGTTTTTTAGGTATGAATAAAAAAATATTAAAATAAAAGATAATTTTTAAAATGCTCCATGGTGCACAGGATAGAGTGGGTAGGGTAGAATTTTAGCGGAGGAGACAACAAAGAGAGAGACAAGCTCAAGTGCCTTGCCATCTCTCTTATAAAACAAAGAAATAAAAGACCGAGTCCACCATCAAACTAGAAGTTTGGATGGATTGAAGATTGTGTAATCTAGGTCGCTTTGACTGGCCTGAGTGTAATTGTTTTCTCAGTGCTCCTTTTCTTTAATTGTCACTCCCATATTACCCATCTGCATTTCTTCAATTCAATCACCCTTGCATTGAAACCCCACCATCAGAAAAATAAAGGTAGCACACAATGTCCGAAAAATCATTCCATTTGCCATCACTAGTGGCTGCACACTTCATGGTCTTCATGATATTCATTCCTCAACTAATACAATGTTGCCCAGAATATCAAAAGCAAGCTCTTCTCTGGTACGAATCCAACTTCCTCAAATACGCCCCTGCTGCTACTTCTGATGCCTCTATATCTGGCTTAGCTTCATGGAATTCCTGCTCTAATTGCTGCCGTAGTTGGGACCTTGTTGTTTGCAAGCACAAGTACTGGGATTCCTCCACTTCCAGTTCCATGCCAACCATCATCACTCTCAATCTTGACTCCCTTTTTACACAGCTGCCTTTGAACCCTCCTTCAAACTCCATGGCCTTGCCTCCCTGATCAGCGTTGACACTGCTCTTCTGCACAACAACTTAATTGTTGCTTGACATCTCCACTAACTCCATTCAAGGAGACATTCAGGCAACAGGGTTTGCTAATCTCACCAAGTTGGTTCACCTCGACTTGATGTGGTTCACCTCGACTTGATGGAGAGTGCCTTCACAGGTTCCATTCCTCCTCACTTTTATCATTTGAAATTCCTGCGCAACCTTGACTTGAGCACCAAATCACTTCAAGGCTTGCTCACTCCTCAACTGGGCTTTCTCCAAAATTTGAGTGTTGAAGCTAGGTTACAATTATCTCACTGGAAACATCCCTGAAGAGATTGGAAACATCGGATTGCAGCCTCTCCCCTCCGTCAGAACTCTGGTGGGATTCCATCCTCGCCTCTCAAACTGAGCCATTTGGAAATCCAGGACCTCAGGGACAATGCTTTTTCGACAGATATTCCCCCAAATAT
The DNA here is from genome assembly GCA_037126225.1 of Dillenia turbinata. NCBI lineage: Eukaryota > Viridiplantae > Streptophyta > Magnoliopsida > Dilleniales > Dilleniaceae > Dillenia > Dillenia turbinata. The sequence continues at coordinate 7,445,108 of JBAMMX010000015.1, forward strand.
TGGTAGCTTATCCATTTTATCATTTCTGGCACTCGGCAACAACAGTTTCACAGGCCAAATACCACCATATCTAAGCAAATTGTCCAGCCTGGGAACTCCGAGAGTGGAAAACAACTTGCTGACTGGAGAAATTCCTTCCTGGATTTTCGACATCAAGAGCTTGAAGGAATTATTTCTGGGAAGAAACAATCTGACCTGGAATAATAAATAACAAACATAGTACCCCAAGCGTTCGTTGTCTAAACTATCCATGCAAACCTGCAGTCTCACCGGAGAAATTCCACACTGGGTATCTATGCAGAAGACTCTTGATTTTTTGGATTTGAGTAAAAGCAATCTCAAAGGAACCTTCCTTGAGTGGCTTGTGGAGATGCAAGTTAGTGGCATTATCCTGTCAGATAACAAGCTTACAGGTTCACTTCCTTCTATTCGGCTTAAATCTCTAAGCCTCTCAGTTCCTGCGCTTTCCAGGAATAATCTCTGGAGAGCTGCCTGAGAACATTGGAGATGCTAATGAGATGATGATTCTTATGCTGGCTGGGAACAATTTCAGTGGACAGATTCCGAAATCTATAGCCAACATTTACAGGCTGCTCCTGTTGGACCTGTCTAAAAACAGGTTTACTGCTACTGGTAATAGTTTCCCAGTGTTCGATCCCAATGGTTTCCTTGCTTATGTTGACTGATCCGATAATGAACTCTTCCGTGAAATCCCAGTGACCTCCTCAGAAAACTAGATACTTGCATTGGGGAAGAATAATTTCTCCGGCGTTCTGACTAAGAATTTGAGTAACTTGAACCAGCTTGAACATTCGGATCTCCATGACAACAAAATCCCCAGTGAGTTACCCGATGTTCTTTCCCAAATCTCAACCCTCCAAATCTTGGACTTCCGCAATAATTCCCTGCAAGGTTGAATCCCCAGAACCATTTCTAATCTTACTAGCCTTCAAATTCTTAATATCTCGACCGACAACCTGAGCGGAGAAAACCCCAAGCAGGCGGCGAACCTTGTTGGAATGAGAGAAACCCTAAATACTTATTCATCGATCTCTAATCCTTTCAAAATCTTGATTGAATTCAACGACTTGATAGTGGACTGGAAGAGGTCAAGGCAAGGTCTGCCAAGCCACAGCCACGGCATATACTCCATTGGTGGACTCGAGAGCGTTGAGAGGTTGGACCTGTCGAAAAACAAGCTCTCTGGCTCAATCCCACAAACACTAGCAAAGCTGCAGGAATTTTCTACTTTGGATTTGAGCAACAATGAGCTTGTGGGTCTGATTCCTGTGGGTGGTCAGAGGAACACCATGAATGATCCAAACAATTTTGCCAATAATAGTGGCTTGTGCGGAGTGCAGATTCGGGTGCTTTGTCCAGAGGACTTTTTCACCGCCTGAGCTAGAATTGGAAACTAAGGAGAAGGATTGGCTTCTTTCCTGGGAAGGAGCAGAAATCCGTTACGCTGTTGGTTTTGTTTTGGCTATACAAATCATCTTTCTGACAGGCTACTTCGAAGCAACTTCATTTCTTCTTCGTTCCCACCAAAAAGGGCGAAGAATTTAAAGCCTATCCAGTGGATGTTGGGGGTAGTCTAGCCATACATAGAGAAGCAGTGTCTCCCAAGAAAAAACACATGTAAAACAAGTCAGATGTCCTGAGGTTACAAATGAATTTGGGAGTGACAGTGTAGGTTCGAATCACACGCGACATTAAACCATACCCAGTTGTAATATAACATGTTTGAACAAATTATCTTAAAATATGTTTTAATTGATAAATAAAACTCCCAACTACTTATCAACTCCATGGCCGACGACATATCTTTAGACGTTGAGGAGAGGGAGGAAGTGCAACACACACAATTGATTGTGGCACACGGAACAATTACTGGTATAACGGAAAATAACGTGAGAGGGACAGAAGAAAGAAAATAGAGTTTACAAAGGGCAAAACTCTATAATTTTCAAAGAGAATTATAATTTCAAAAGAAATATTATTATTGAAAACTTTCAAAATAAAGAAACACTACAAATATTTATATGGTGAATACAAGCCCTAAAATTAGAAAATAGGGAAAAAAAAAGGAAACTAGAGAAATCTAGAAACTAAAAAAATTAGAAAATTTGAGAAATCAGAAAACTAGAAAAATAAAAAAATTAAAGAAATTAGGAAAATAACTAAAAAAACTTAAAAGAGTCAAAAAGTGGCGAAAATGATCAAAAGTTAACAGGTCCCCTTTCCTTTCTTGAGCCGATCTTGCATAGGTTTCACATTAGTCCCCTTACTCGAAAAGAACTCGCCATCGAGTGATCTGGATACAAAAGGGTATCGAAAGAATGATAATATGACAAGTCAGCTATATTAAGAGTGCGAGAAATTCCTATTGATTTAGGCAAGTCCACCACACAAGCATTGTCATTGACTTTGTGCACGATCTTGTAAGGAACATACCTCTTAAGCAGCAACTTATGATATTGGCCAGCTTTGCTTTTTGATTATGTATAGATGCCTAGCCCACTAAAGCTGCCTTCGCTCTGATTGAAAGCACATAGGACCAATCATTCTCACAGTTCCTTCCGGTGCATAAAGATGGAAATTTGGCCAAGGCTTAACAGTGTGTTTGGCAAACTCATGGGTAAGGGAGGTAAAGGAAAGGAAGGGAAAGAATGGGAAACGGAGGGAAATGAAAGTAAAATTAAAAATCACGTTTGACAACAAAATATGTGATGAAAAAGGGAGAGAAAGGAAAGTAAAATAAAAAATCATGTTTGGTTAGATGAAGGGAAGTGAGAGAATATAATAAAAAGGTATATAAATTTACTGTTTTATCATCTTTGCTTTCATTAAAGTTTTAAAATAGAGAATATAAAAGTAAATTTAGCATTTATAATTTTAAAAGGGAATTTCTCCCCTCCAAAACCCACCGATTTGGTAGAATTAAAAAATTGGCTTTAGAGGGTTTCATAGAAACCCTCTCTTTCCCTCTTTTCCAATTAATTGCTTTGCTAAATGTGAGTGGATATATTCTTTAAAAACCCTCCATTTCCCTCCATTTCCTACCAAAACCCCCCATCCAAACATGCTATAAGGGAATATGGATTGTGCAAGCTTGTGGATAGCCCCTTTTTGTAGATGTTAGCATTTGGTAAGAGCCAAGTGTAGATTTAATTGCCAATTGCTTTCTATCTGATTAGTGGTAAGGCGGCGTCCAATCTCAGTAGGTTTACTTCACTAGTTCTTCATATGATAAGCATAAATACGTGCGATGATATATGATTCAATAGGGCACATACAAATTTTATAGTGGTTCCACCCTAACTAGTGTACCCCTACTCCTAAACTTCCTTTTGGATTTCACAATTTTTTTAAATAGTATACTGACCATTTGCTTTTAGTTTTTGAATGTTGACAACAAATGCACCATTTTTCTCGGTAAATGCTTTCACTGTATTTTGCTTTTTCTACACAACAATAAAAGTTTCGTGTATTTGAAAAATATAGAATTTAGAGTTTAGACAATCGACTGACTTTATATTATGTTTAACCGAGTTTTAAACAACAATTAAAATTTATATATATAAATCGAATTACATTTGTTTTCGGTTGATTATTCAATGTTATATTTATGCATTCAGTTTGACTTTTCTTAAATTTCGATCAACCGAGTTCACAGAGTAGTCGCCAAATTCAATCGGTGTCACAACTCAGTCGCTCGCTATTAATTCTTCCTTTCAATTTAATTGATTAAAAATTTTAGTTAATCGACTGTGTTTAGCATGATTAAATATTTTAGTCGAATAATCATATTGATCAGCTCATAAAAAGAAAATTTTTATAGCTGACCGAATATGTGAGAATCTTGAAAATCAGCTTGAGGAGTTCAAAATTCAGTTGACTGACTTTGGTCGGTTGAACTTTCATCACTTCTAGTTCAGTTGGCTAATTTTAAACTCAGCTGATTGCTATATAAAAATCTATTCAGTTGATTTTCATTTCATTCAACTAATTAGGAAGAGTTGTCAAGCCAAATACTGATTTTCAGTGGACTGAAATGATTTATACTAAGAACTATTCAGCTGAATTTCAAAATCATTCGGCTGATCTTCTAATTGAGTTGGCTAAATTTCAAACTCAGTTGGCCAATTTTAAATTTCAGCCTATAGCTATTATGATTCGGTTTAATTAATTTTCCATTTTAGTAAATTATCTACTTAGAGTATTTGTCGAGAAGCTGAATCGTAAATTTGGTTGGCTGACTTTACTTGACCTTGAAATCATTCGACTGACTTTTAATTTTATTTGACTATCTTGAAAAGATCATCAAGCTGAATTTGATTTATGTTGATTGAAATAGACTATCAAACACATTATTTCACTTGCGGTCGAATGTTTTTCAAATTCAGTGTGTAGTTTTCCAGAACGATTGACATATTTTTCATAATATTCTATTGATATTTCAAGAACATTCGATTGTTTACTCATTTCAACAGGCTGAGTTATTTTACATTAAAAATCGGTCTATTGAATTTTAAATTTATTCAATTAAATTTATATACTCGGTTCAATCTATTTTAGTTTTATTCGACCGACATAATATATTTTATATTTTCGAGCTCGAACACATTTGAATTTAGTGGACTGAATTATTTATCATATTATTTCTAAAAAATTTGCTTAATTTCTTGAATTGTTTTGCTTATAATCAAAACCTAAACATGCCATCAATCTCTCCCCATTTGATAATGACAAAACAATTAAAAGTTGAGTTAAAAATTTTGTAGATTGAACTTAACTCCCCTTCAATTTGTGCATAGTTCTTTTACCATTTTTTTAAGTACTTTATTGCCTCATTCTTATGTTTAGCACACAATACTTTATTGCCTTATTCTTATATTTAGCACACAATACTTCTTTTCTCCCCCTTTTTGTCATCAATGAAAAGGGTCTGACACAGAGAGAGTTAAGCAAGTTAAGGTCATTGACCTATTTATAAAAGACTAAACATGGTCAAGATAACTAATGTGGACAATTAATCAAGACATGGAGAGAGTTGGGCGAGATAACTAACATGACACACTAAGAAATTGAATAAAGATAAACATCATGTCATGGTAAGATTAAGTCCAGCACAACCAAGCGACAAAAGAGAACAAAAAGAAGAACAGTCGCAGCCAACAAGTAAAGTCACAGGTAAGTTCAAGTTCAATACAAGCAAGTAGGTCACATGGATAATTAATAAAAGGAGTATAGGTCACAATGAAGCTCAGCTAGAAAGGGCAGTTAGAGGATCAACGGCCTCCATTGCTAGTGCAGTGGTAGTAGAAACATCAGTAGAGGGTATTTGGACAAAAAGGGCAGGAGCAGATGGTACTTGCAAAGCAAGGGGTGCTGAAGCTAGAGGTTCAGGGATGATGAGAGCTGATGAAGGTTTGACTGTAAAAGGTGGAGTGGAGAATGTAGGAAGAGACGGCGAAGGAAATATGGAGATGCAAAGGGCATGTGAAAGGCTATGGAAGGGGCATCCTCAGAGTTAGAACTCACATCCATTCTGGGCCTTTTGTATCTAGATTTTCCTACTTTTAGATTCTTCTTCAGAGTTGCCAATTCTTCAAAAATCTTCTCATTTTGACGCACCAACATTGAGTTTTGTTTTTCTAGCTTTTTAATTTGTTCCTTGTATTTTCATTTTGTACTTTCGACCCTTTGATGTTTTTAAATGTCCAAAGTTGATGAGACATTATCCTAATTAACCTCGATCCCAACATAGGCAAAGTTACTTCTCCATCTCCTTCAATGTAAGAGAACTACCTTATTTTCTTAGCCACTTAAGTCATGTGACAAACATCCTCTTCTATCGATGGAAACTTATCTGATGCTCTAAAACTAGTTCACCTCTAGATCCACTTCTTTCTTCCTTCTCATGTTTTTTGACCCAAGTCCTATCTTTTTTAATCCATCCAGCCTTGTGTAATGAGACCTCTCTAATTGTATTCTTCATACTCAATTCTGTTACAACTTTCTTTTGCACATTCACTTTAGACTTGAGCAAGATTTCAGTAATCATAGAACAATAAGAAAGATTAATCTGCTTGGGTTCAGAAATCTCAATCATAAACATGGAAATTAGAAAATGTAAATCGTGGTTTCTTCTTCTTATGATAAAACACATCAACTAAAAATCTTCTTTTGTAATTGTAGTATAATTCCCGGCCCTAGGGTAAATTACATGAGTTATGAAAAAATACAATATTCTTTCATGGAAACCTAAATCTGCTGTATTGTAGTTTATGGTTTCTAAGGTAGAATTTTTGAACACATCTTTACACTGGTCAAGAACCTTCCTAGACAAATATTCTTCACAATCCAAATATGGTACCCATTTAAATTCATTATATTTACAAATCATCCTTGGAGAAACAAGAATTTCTTTTCTTTTCACAAATGTTTTGAAACAACAAAATTTGTTTTTGTTTTTGCTTTTGCTTTTTTTTTACTTTTAATTTTCATCACTTCATTGTCTTCCCTCTCAGCTTTCTCAATATTGGTATAGAAAATCCTTACCAAAAATTATAAGATCTCTTTGTTTGGAAGCAATACCCATCCAACACAAATGTAACTCAAGTAATCATCATATAAAAAATCTATTGATTTCATAAAATCCCAATTAACCAACCATTCTAGGGTTAGGGCTCTAGATGCAAAATTTGAATCAAACAACTTGTTTCTTTCAAGAGAGATGAAGTTACCTTTGTCAAAATCTATTGAGTTATTCGATTTGAATGCCATTCTTTGACTTGGATTAAGTTTTGAAAGAGAGGATTAGGGTTGTTCTTTGGTTAGGGTTCAATGGCCTCGAGAGATATTAGGGGATTTTGAGTTTTGGTTGAATGGGTGTCTTTTGAAGTTGATTGGGCTTCTTGGGCTAGGTAGAAGTAAGTTGAAAAGTCGGATTTTGGGTTTAGTTTCTTGGTTTGCCCAAGCTTCAATTGATTGACTGATTTTATCAATCGGTTGATTTTTTTTTTTCAATTAGTTGGTTGGTATTTGTTATCAGCCGACTATTTCAAAATTGACCCTTCAATTTCATTCGATTGGTTCTTATCTTTAGTGGGACTGAATTTACTCAAACAAGTTGACTTTATTATTCGGTGAACTAAACAATGTGCACTAAAAACTGAAAAAGAAATAAACAAGCTGAAAAATTAAACTGTCAAATGATTCATATACTTGGTTGAATAGTTATAAATTTTTAGTTCATGTTGTTTTGGTTCGGTTTATTAATTTTAGAAATTCAGTTAAATTTTCTGTATAGTTTATTAACTGTATTTTGCACCTTTTCAGAATTAGTTGAATACCATGGAGATCGGTTGAATGAATTTCATCTTTTATCGACTAACTCCTTGAGTCAGTTGATTGATTTTACTTCACTTGGTTTTTCAGTCTATTGAATTTATATTTTAGATGTACTTTAGTTTGTACTCAAAAATTGGAATCAAAATCAGAATAAAAAATTTTATGAATCGGAATCAGAATCGAATTCCAATAATAACTGTTTGGTTCAAATTCTGGAATGAATATTATTGTTATTGTTGATGTTTGATTTATATATCTTTTGGAATGAGAATCATATAATTGTTAATTTTATCCTTGATAAAAAATATTTTAAAATTAATATTTTTAAAATTTATTTTATTTTCTAAAATTAAAACTATAATTATTATATATTTTATTTTTTAATTTTATTTTACAAGTAAAATTATCCTAATTCTATTACAAGCAAAATTAAAGTAAGTTTATATTAAAAAAAAAAAAGCCAGTCAACCCCATATAAGTTATTCTTCTACCTATTTTCTGTCATTGAAGAAAATTACCCTAAATTTCACATCAAAATCATTTAGAAACAAGATGGAATTTTAATCCCTAAGTTATCAAACGAACAAATAGAGATGAAGGGGAAACACTTAATACATTAAAATGAACACCCACCAAGAGTATTGTTGGCCAAGAAGAAGAGGTCTGCACATGTACCCCAAACAAGCTTCCCCATCTTCAGAAATTTACACAATATAGGAAACTTAGAAATGAGATAAATGAAAAATCAAATGACCAAAAACAAATGTGGCCCTAGTTAAGAAATCTATTCGAGACTAATGGTGAGGGGGGGAGAGAGAGAGAGAGAACTAGATGCAAGTGAACACGAAACTCTTTCTGTCTCTTTCTCTCGCTTCCTCTTCATATTTCCTCTTTCCCTCTTTCTAGGGTTTTGGATACTGATAACTGATTTCGGAAAATGGAAGCGAGAATTGAATTGAAATTTTGCTAAGAGGAAATCCACAAACAAAAACTAGGGTTTTTGGACTCCTCTTATCTACTAATGCGAACAATAGAGAGGACTCGACAGATGACAATGGACTTCTCTCTCTTACTGTCGGCTTGGGCTGCGTTGTTGTTTCAGTTGGGGAAGTTTGGGGAGTGTGTTGATGTATTGAATCAACTTTTGTAGAAGAAAGAAGATTGAGGAGAGAGAGAGGATCTGAGGTTTTTAGAATGAGAAATGAGAGGAGGGGTTAGAAGAGAAAACATCAGGGGTTGGGTTTTAAACATGAGTTTCAACCGAAACCCATGAATTTACTTAGATTTCATAAAACTCAAATTTTAAGGGTTTCAATCTCATTCCTTCATTCACATTCCATTAATCCAAATAATTGATATGGGTTTCATTCCCATTTTTGAAATCCATACCCTTTAACCAAACACCCCCTTAGTTCGACCGACTGTGAAACTTGTTGGATTGAATTTTTTATTTAGTTCTTGGATGATAATATCAGTCCACTGACTTCTTTAGATAATTGACTGAGTTTGTAATTTTTCAGTTTAACTTCAAAACTCGATTGATTTATTTTTAATCTCAATTAATTTTTCTTGAATTGTTTTCCATTTATTTTATTCTGTGGATTTTAACTAATTATTATCTAACATTCCTAATTTTCTCATAAACTCACAGAATCTATTTTTATCCAGAAACTTTGTAAAAATATCAATAATTTATTTTTGAGTTTCAATATATTCCAAAATCACATTCTTTTTAAACACGTGGTCCCCTATAAAATGATGTATTACCTCTATATGTTTTGTCCAGAATGGTGCACTGGGTTCTTGGTCAAATTCATGGCACTTGTATTGTCATATTTTATTGGTATACAATCCAATTCTAATCTATAATCTTTCATTTGATTTTTAATCCAAAAAACTTGAGCTAAACATTGCTCAGATGTCGCAATTTCTACCTCATTAGTAGAAGTAGCCACACTGTTTTGTTTTTTTGGAAGACCATGACATCAGTATACTTTCAAAGAATTAGCAACTCCCACTTGTACTTTTCCTATCTAATTTACATCTTGTAAAATCTACATATGAAAATCTATACAGTTGGAAACTTGAGTTTCTATCATATTATTATCCTAAATTCACAATTTCCTTTAGATATCTAAATATTCTTTTCATAGCAACTAAGTGTGATTCTTTAGGATTTGATTGGAATTTCGCACAAAGACATACACTATATCTTATGCCTAGTCTGGATATAGTGAGATAGAGTAGTGAACCTATCATTTTTATATATATCTTTTGATATTCTAGTTTTTCTTTTTCATCTTTATTTAATTTTATACTCGTACTCATAGGAGTTGCATTTTCTTTACAATTTTTCATGCCAAATTTTTTTGATAAGTTCTTTAGTGAATTTTGATTGATTAATGAGAATTTCTTTCTCTGTTTGCTTAATTTGTAATCATAAAAAAAAGTTTAGTTCACCTATTATGCTTATTTTGAATTTAGCTTGCATAGATTTAGCAAATTCTTGACAGAATTTTTCATTTGTTCCCACCAATACAATGTCATCTATATAGATTTAAACTATTAAAATATCACTATTATTTTTCCTAATGAATAAAGTGTGCCCACTTTTGCTTTTTCAAAATCATTCTCGATGAGAAAGTTGTTAGGTCTCTCATACCAACCTCTGAGAGTTTGTTTTTCGCCATATAATACCTTTGTCGGTCTGAACACATGATTTGGATGAGTGAGATTTTCAAATCCCGGACATTGTTCAACATACACAATTCATTTATCAAGCCATTCAAGAAAGCACTTTTCATATTCATTTGATATAGTTTAAAATTCTTAAAACATGGAAAGGAAAGGAGTATTCTAATGGTTTCTAATCTAGTTACAAGAGCGTGGATTTCATCTACCCTTTAGTCACTAATTTAGCCTTATATCTGGTAATTGTCCTATACTTATCAAGTTTGTTTCTAAATACTCATTTAGTTCCTATTACTGATTGATCTTTAGATGTAGCAATTAAATCCCGAACTTTGTTTCTTTCAAATTGATTAAGTTTTTATTGTATTGTTAAAATCTTGTTTTCATCTTCCAGTAATTCATCTTTGTTCTTGGGTTCAAACTGAGAAATAAAGACTACAAATTCCATTGATTTTACAGCGCTAATCTTGTTTTAACTCCAGAATTAGGATTTCCGATAATGCTTTATGGGTTTACACTAAGTCCTCGGTGTTTGATTTCTTCATACTCTGTTTTTGAGTTTTCAATATTTATCTCACCTTCTATTACTTTTTCTTCTTTCTCTTTCTGTTATAGATTTTTCCAGTTGGTCATTTATATCATCTTCTAGATTATTATTTCAAAATTTTCATATTCGTCAAACTTTTCGTGAATTGATTCTTCTACCATCATGGTCTTTTGTTGTAAACTCTGTAAACCTTACTATTTGTTGAAGAATCTAGAAATATTCCTTTGTCGCTTTTAGCATTAAATTTACCTATTAATTTATTTCCATTATTTAGAATATAGTATTTACATCCAAATATGTGAAAGTAGAGTTTTGTATGGATTTAGCCTTTTTTTAAAAAAAGAAAATTCTCAAAACAACACTGGATCAGAAAAATTTTGAAAATTGACCCATATATGTCGTGTTTTCAAGACGCGACATGGGTATATCACGACTTGAAGATGCGACATATTTGAGTTTGCATCAATTCGCCTTCTTCACCTTCATCCACTGTTGTGTTGTTTGATTCGCTCCAATTCCAGTTAGATTCCACTATTTTTGTTACTGTTTGGGTGTCCAGTCACCGGTCCATTCATCTTCTCAACATCAAACTTCTCGAAATCCAACAAAAATCCCAAATCCTCAGAAACCCTACTAATCAGATACCCAATTAATTTCTTCATAACAGAAATCCTCATAAAAACCCCAAATCCAACAAGACCCATCATTTAGAACCCCTTGAAAAATTCAGTCACATGAGAAATTACATGAAAGCAAACAGACCCAGATCCAAAATCTGTAGCAAACCCAACTATGAAAACTAGAGAAGCAAGGAAACTCCCATCAGGGAATCAAATTGACATGGAGAGGAGTATCGCGACATACCCATGTTGTGTCTTCAAATCATGACATACCCATATCGCATCTTCAAAACGTGACATATATAGGTCAATTTTTAAAAGTTTTCCAACCTAGTATTGTTTTAAGAATTTTTTTTTAAAAGGCTAAATCCGTACAAAACTCTGTGAAAGTATCCTATGTTTAGTTTCTTTCCCTTATAAAATTCATAAGAAGTTTTCTTCAGTGTTGGTCTTATTAGTGCTCTATTTAATATGTAACATGCTGTGTTCACTACCTCTGTATAAAAATATTTTGCTACATTATATTTACATAACATTGCTTTAGCCATTTCTTCTAATATTCTGTTTTTCCTTTCAACTACATTTTATTGAGGAGTTCTGAGTGCAAAGAAGTTATGTGAAATTCCTAACTCTTCACAAAATTCTTATATTTATCTATTTTCAAATTCCCTACCATGATCGCTTCGATGCTTTCTATTGCATATCTTTTTTCATTTTGAATTTTCTTACATAGTTTGATGAATGTTTTTGTGGCTTCTTCTTTCTTAACTAGAAATAACACTCATGTATATTTAGAGTAGAGCTATCATGCGAACCGAGTCGAGTTCGCTCGTGAGCGGCTCGGTCAAATGTTCAACTTGATTCGATTTTGACCAAACTTAAGTCGAGTTCGAGCGATTTCATTATACAATCGAATCAAAGTCAAATAATAGAATTTTAGATTTGAAAAGTTGTCAAGTAGCTCATGCAAGTATCACAAACTCTATCTTTTTCAAACTTGATTTTTGGCAATCCTTTTACTAAATCTTTTCTTACAAGTTTTGAGTTTAAATTCATGCTTGCATGATCCAGTCTTTTATGCCATAGGTTGAATAGATTCGGATTAACCGCTACTAAGCAAATTTCATTTTCTTTGATTTCATTTTCTATGTTTATTTTATAAACGTTTCCTTTTCTCAATCCTTTAAATTTACCATTCTACTTGACTTATCCATAATCAGACATTCATTGTAGTCAAACAAACAAATAAAACCTTTATCACATAGTTGACTAATACTTAATAAGTTATGTTTCAAACCTTTCACAAATAAAATAGGACTTACCTACATTTCCGATGCCAATTATACTACCTTTTGAATTGTCTTTGAAGATAACCTTTCTTCTTTTCTTCATCTCTAGTGAACAAAACTTGGATTGATCTTCAGTCATATGCTGAGAGCATCCACTGTCTAGAAACCAGGATTCCTTGTTCTCGTTTACTTTTAGACAAACTTCATCGTCATGATCTTCTAATGCCATGAAGCAGAGGATGGCTTGTTCTTCAGCAGTCTCTTCTTTACTTGAGCTGTTGTTCTCATTGCTACATGCTGTAGTGCCTTTTTCTTTCCTTTCCTATTAGTTTTCTTTTCAGACTTCTTGAGTAGTAGACATTCAGCTTTGATGTCACCTGACTTCTTGTATTGATAGCACATTATATCTTCTTTCTTATCTTTTCTTTCTGTTTTTCAGAAGTCCTTTCTTTCTCCTTTATTTCTTTTTCTCATCATGAACTTCTTCAACCTCCTATTTAGCAAAGCCATGTCTTCCTCATCATCTTCATCAAACTCACTCTCACTACCACTTTCAGCCTTCAATGCTATTCGCTAATGCTTTTCATCCTCAATTGAACTTTTCACTTTCATTTTCATTTCGTGGGTTGTGAGGGAACCCACTAATTGGTCCATTGTGAGAGTCTCCAAATTCTTTGACCCCTCTATGACTGTGACCTTGGCCTTCTAGGATTTTAGGATACACCTTGAAACTTTGTCTACCATATCCTCCTGGCTTATCCCTTTTCCTAGTGACCTCAACTCATTTGTAATTGTATTGAATCTTGTAATCATCTCTCTTACTGTCTCCCCTTCCTTCATTTTGAATGCCTCATATTCTTGTTTTAGCATTCAAATTTTGTTCTTCCTAACTTGGTTTGTTCCCTCATAAGTGGCTTCCAATCTCTCCTAAATTTCTTTGACTATAATAGAGGAGGAGATCCTATTGTACTCATTTAAACTAAGTGCTAAGTGTAGTAAGTTTATTACTTTACAATTTGCCCTATACATCATCTTTTCTTCTACAGACAAATTTTTCATTTTCAACGGAACCCTAACTCCATCTATTTCTTCAGTTAAAAATTCTATGCCTTCTTTGATTATTTCCCATACTGTCACATTCTGAACTATTATGAAATTTCTCATTCTTTGTTTTCAGTAACTGTATTTATTACCGTTAAAGAATGGTGCTCCATTTGTTGAATAGACTTCAATTGGTACACTATCACCATTTAGGCCCATTTTCAAGATCTTTTGTCTAAGATGGTTAAACCTAAAGCTATACACCTACTCTGATACCAATTGAAATACAACTTAGAGGGGAGTGAATAGATTGTTTTGGCACTTTTTTAGAATTTTTGGATATTTGGGAAATATTAAAAGTGAAATAGAAAGGTGAAATAAAAATGAAAATAAGGCACATACAAATTTTATAGTGGTTCTATCCTAATTGGTGTACGTATATTCCCAGACTTATAGATTTTCACTATTTTTTCAAATGGTATATTGACCACTTGCTTTCCTATGCAAGGAAAACTTTTACAACTGTTTTTCTCACAAAAACTTTTACAAGTGTTTTTCTCACAAAACACTCACAACCACTTTGGTTGTCACTTTTTCTCTCTAAACCCAAATCTGAGAATACCCTCTCAGATTTTTCTTTTCCTTTTCTGAACAAGAGATGTGTAAAGATAAATGGTTAGAAAGATGAAACTAATTCTTTTGATTTTACATATATGAGCTCAGTAATGAAACTTTTTCAAAAAATAGAGTGCAGAAAAATGAAATTCTTCAAAACTTCTTGATGCAAATCTAAGTCGTGATTATTCGATAAAGGTAAGTAGGGTTTCTATACCCCTAAACACATACAAGACTCACCATGGATGCTATATATACTATGCAAGGTAACCCATCAGGTACGTACACTTTACTCTATACATAGTACATAGAGACTACACAGGGTTCAAACTCTTTCAGTCTTTCATTTCTTTTTTACCGTTTTTTCTAACTTGAGTGTCAGAGCTTCCTTTACTAAAGCCATCTTCGGCGGGTTTTTGCAGTAACAGACACGACATCACTGTTTCCCATTCGAGCAAGAAGGATAGTTTACTGTGGAGTCAAAATTGGCTTCAACAATGTTGATTTCTCATATCTGTTGGGCCAAATTGATGGTTCCTTATACTACACTTAGGACTAGTATAAATGTTGTTGCTGGGATAAGATGATTGTATAGAATGATTTCCCAAAACAGCTTGTTGTTTCAAAACAATCTTCCTAAGCGAATCTTTACCATTCTAAACATCACCAATAGCAAGCACTACCAAATCATTCCTTTTTCCAATTCCACACAAATGGGAACCAAAATTCAACCTCTCCAAACCCCTGAAATGAAAATTCTCACCAACCCTAGCAAAATTCTTCACACCTAAATCAATAGAACCCCCAGTTTTGCCAAAATCTAAACCAAGCCCATCATAGGCACAACACTTTTTAGTATCACTACTATCACTACAAGCCAAAACCACACTTGAATTCTTCACACAAACACTGTTATTATCTCTACCTAGATCATTAAAAACCCCATCATAGATGCCTTGACTCCTTCCGCAAAGATCATCAAAACCCTTACTATTGCTTAATTTCTAACCAAACCCATCACCAAAAAGAATATTCTTGTCACAAATATCATTATTATTATTATTATCCTTATCATCGCAAACAAAAACCCGGATACGAGAAACCTTTAAGAGAGTTCAAGCTTGTCATACTTATCAACCATATGCCTGGTTCAAAATAGCGCATTCCGTTGCATATCATCACACTTAGGGGTAAAGTGCACTTTTCTAACTACTAGAATCATTCTCATTGGTCTGAACTCTATGAGGTTGTTGGGATAATATAGGATTGACGTGAGGCCCTTAGTGATTATCCTAACACCATCTTCACCTCCTATATTGCCCTAATTTGCCCGTAACGTCTATAATTCTGTTTCTACCTGCTCTATTTGAACAGAAAAAACTTGGAGTGCAGCTGTCATGGTTCGTATCTCTTCGATCACATAATAAAGAATACTACTTTCACTGCCCTAGTTGGCCATCACAAGAAAAAGCCTTGACTTTGATACTACCTAACACGGGAGAGATACAAGGAAGATAATAGGGTTTGCAAAGGGACAAAACCCTAGAATTTTCAAAGAGGATAATTATTCCAAAAAAAATATTATTTATGAAGTCTACCAAAAGGAAGAAACACTATAAATATTTATAGGATCAATACAAACCCTAAGATTAGGAGATTAGAAAATTAGAGAAATTAGAAAATTAGAAAAATTACGAAACTAAAGAAATCCAGAATTAGAAAACTAGAGAAATTAGGAAATTAACTAAAAAAACTTAAAAGAGCCAAAAAGTGGCTAAAATGATCAAAAGATAACAAGTTCCTTTCTCTTTTTTGAATTAATCTTATATAACCCAATAATTATTTGAAACATGTTCCACATCAGAAAACTAAAGAGGAAGAAGGGAATTCCCAAAGCCCAAACACATATTTGCAAACAGCAACCTTCAAGAACAACCCGCATCCTTGGCATAATGGCCTTTAGCCCAGTTTTTTATGACCTTGCATTTTTCACATGGAAAAATAAAAATAAATAAATACCAATTACCACTATAAGAAAACAACCCTTCAGTGATAGAAATTACCGATGAAAAAAAATCCATCGCTATTAGCGACAAAAATTTTCGGTTGCTAAATCCGTCGCTAAAACTTTTTTTGACAGATTAGCAACGGATTTAGGGATAAAAAAATTCGTCGCTAATTTTTCCATCGCTAAATTCGTCGCTAAAATTTTTTTGAATAGATTAGCGATGGAAAAATCCGTCACTAATTTTTTCGTCGCTAAAACTTAAAAAATATTTTTTGTTTTGGTTAAATATAATTTTTTATTTTTATTAAATATAATTTTGTGTTTTTATTAAATATAATAATTTGTTTTTATTAAATATAATTTTGTCTTTTTATTAAATATAATTTTTTGTTTTTATTAAATATAATTTTGTGTTTTTATTAAATATAAGTTTTTGTTTTTATTAAATATAATTTTTTGCTTTTATTAAATATAATTTTTTTTGTTTTTATTAAATATAATTTTTTGTTTCTATTAAATATTATTTTGTTTTTTCATTAAATATAATTTTTTTTATTAAATATAATTTTGTATTTTTATTAAATATTATCTTTTGTTTTTATTAAATATAATTTTTTTGTCTTTATTAAATATTATTTTGTGTTTTTATTAAATATAATTTTGTGTTTTTATTAAATATAATTTTTTGTTTTTATTAAATATAATTTTGTATTTTTATTAAATATAATTTGTTGTTTTTATTAAATATTATTTTTTTATTAAATATAATTTTGTATTTTTATTAAATATAATTTTGTATTTTTATTAAATATTATTTTGTGTTTTTATTAAATATAATTTTGTATTTTTATTAAATATAATTTTATATTTTTTAAATATAATTTAATATTTTTATTAAATAAAATTTAATATTTTTTTAAATTAAAGTATTGTATTTTTAATATTGAGAGTCAGAAAGAAAGTATAGAAATATAAAAAAATAAACTAATAACACAAATGTGATAGTGGTATGGTGGTTAAAACTCTCAATATCTCTCTCACACCCTAATTCGAACCTGGATGTGAGCATTTTTACAACAAATTAAAAGCGGGCGGATAGGCGGGCGGGCGGGCGGGCAGGCCGGGACCGGGACAAGTGCGCGCGAGGGCAGTCGGGTCGGGCAGTCGGGCCTGTCGTCCGGGCTCGTGCGCTTGGATTTGCTCTTACTTACTTCAGCGACAGATTAGCGATGGAAATATTTCCGTCGCTAATAATTCGTCGTTAATCCGTCGATAATTAAGAATAATTAGAAAAAATAAAAAATTAAATTATCGACGAATTATTAGCGACGAAAATATTTCCGTCGCTAATTAGCGATGGATTTTTTTAACGACAGAAAAGAAAAAATAAAAAATTAAATTACTGACGGATTATTAGCGACGGAAATATTTCCGTCGATAATTAGAGATAGATTTTTTTAGTGACAAAAAATTTCTGTCGCTAAATTAGTGAGGTGACTTTCAGCGACGAAATTTTCCGTCGCTAATACTTTTAGCGATGAAAATTTGAGTATCAATGACGGATATTTCTATCATTGATACTCATTTTTCTTATAGTGTAGAATGGGAAAAAAATTAAGTGCAACTAAAATCAGTTGCAATTAAAAAAAAAAAAAAGGAAAAAAGGGGGTAAGGTTAGAAAAGAAAAAAGAGATAAAATATTAAAAATAGAGGAAAAAAAGGGGAAAGGGTAATAAAAATAAAAGAAATAAAATTAATTTAGAGTTTGGAAAAATTAGGGAATTTAATAAAACAGACAGTATAAATCCATTTACATTGGGAAACAATTAGCCCTAATTAAAAAAAAAAAAGAAAAGAAAAGAAAAATGGAATAAGAAATTAAAAAAAAAAAAGAGGGAGAAGAATGAATAATTGAGAACAAAGAAAAAAGAAAATAAAATGTGATAAAAATTATAACTATAACAAATGTACTCCATTTCTCACGCATAACATTTTAAAAAAAAATAGTTATTAAGATTTTGCAAACGGTAATTTCAACAAATTTTGAAATATGCTCCATTTTCCCACAAAAAACACAAAGCAACATAAAAAATATTTAACAAATTATGTTTATATGCTAAAAACGTGTACTTCGTGGACGTAGATAGATAAAATCGCTAAGTAATTTACTAAAAAAGAACATATTTATAATCATAATCTTTGGAATATAAAAAATTAAAATATTAAATCAATAATTAAAATTCGCACAGACAATGAAGCAAGGGCATACTAATGCTAGTGTACTCCAAAAAGCTTTGCATTTATATGAAGACTAGGTGATATAGACATCAAACTCTCTCTTCCCCCTCTCTGTGAAAAAACAGTAAGCTCCGTCCGTGACTCTGGAGTTGTTTGCCTGTTGTTGTTTGTTTCCAGCAGTGAGGTTGATTTGCATCGACTCTGAATTTCCACCATGGCTGAAAATCAGACTGATGAGAAAGCAATGTTTGATCAAACACGTCACAATGCTGTCAAGTACATTTTTTTTTTCCCTTTCATTTTTGGCACAATTCATCCAACTTCAATTCATACGGCTTAAAAAAGGATGTTCTGAAATAGCAAAAGCTTCCTCCAAAGGAATTTATGTTCGAAGACTCAGAGCTTATGTAAAAGTTCGTCATCTGAAGAATTGAATGTAAAGTTGAAACAAAAGAGAAGTAAATAAATTTACATTCCAGCAATATACAAGTCGTGCTCTTTCTAACTAATGGCCAATGATATTCACCATGCTTGTGCTTCAGCATCTTGAAAAGACGGAAGCAATCCAAGAAAATGGGTGTGGCAGTTCTCAAAACCCAAACTTCTTCTGGTGGAGAGTAAATCAGGATTCTAGGCTTTGTTCTCGCCTTTGGCTTGGCAATGATGGTGGCTTCCCAAGGTGATGCCAGCGGAAGTAAGGGTCAGAGAATGACACAATTGCAGCCCCAATTATATTTATCTTCATGGTCGGTTTCTTGTTCACTGTGCATCAAGGGGAAAAAAATAGCGAAAGAAAGAAACAATAGCCTTGTTAAAATCACATTTCAGTTCGGTATAGATGCGGTTTATGTTAAAGGTAACATTGAAATCCGAAAATAGAAGCCAATAACACTCCCGGTTTTTACTGTATGGTTTTCAGAGAAAATACACATTACAAAATTTGAATTATCAGCCTCAACTTCCTGTGCCATGTAAATACTTCAAATTGCATCCAAGACATCTTGGAAATAGCTAACTACAGCCTTCCACTAGTGCATGCATTTCTCTTAGAATTTCAAGAGGCCAACATCTAGGAATGTTGACTAGACTCAGCTCTGAAGTATTGGGGATGGGTAAGTAACAATTCTTGAATTAGGAGCTCCAAAAGAATACTTTCCTCGCAACGTAAGAACGGTAGATGTTTTCATGCAATACATACAAACACTGCACATTCCAAGTAGTGTCACCAAAGAGCACCAGTTGTCTTAAGATGTGACGGCGACACGAAATCAAACATGGCTTCTCATCTGTGATGAATTCATAGACGAAAGAACTTGTGGGACCAAATGGAGTTTCGTTTGCTGTGATATGTCTAAGCACAACTCAAATAAAAACATTATTATTCTGCCTTCTGTGGCATGATGATTTATAATAAGGCAAATTATATGGAAAAGAGAGTTCCGTGATGTCTAGAAATTCTTAATGATTTAGCTCTTTTCAGTTTTTCTGGTCAAGGATACTTGCTAATTTCAGAATTTAACACATGCCGGCTCATATCATCAACTCCCTATTCCAACTTGCCATCTTCAACAGAAACCAAACGGGAAAGAAGAAAAGATCACTCTGGGTTCAACTTATCATATCATTATGAAGTAGGCTAGGTGTTGGAGGTGGGTTACACCTCCACAAGTACCGGCTCCTTGATAACTCGGTCGGGTATTGTCGATGAAATGCAAGACCTATAAAAACCGTCGGAGGGTACTCCGGTAGGGGAAGTTTCGACACTCAAACCAGAAAGAGTGGTTTTCGAATATAATGAAACAAATTGAGAGTTTTAGAGAGAGAGAGATTCCCTGTGACCTGTGTGTCTAGTGTGTAAGGCCAAGAGAATGTATCTGATTTAGAAGCTTTGAAGGTGTCTTATATCTGATGGAGTCGTATGCTTTCAGGGCCTTACAACCCTACTTTCTTTACGGAGGAGCCTAAAGATCTCGGATTTAAATATTCCAAAATATTCGTGATCGTTATCATATATGAGGTTATGAGATTCGGGGGATTCTTTTCTTATCGGTAAGATCTCAAGATAACCATTCTAAGTAAGAAACCAATAGTATGGAAACGTTCTAATTCCTTCTTAGATTCGGTTGGATCATCGATTTTCGGTCGATTGTCAATCATTGTGGACCCTTCGAAACTTGTTTATTTGTTCGAAAGATCAGGGGCTAAGTGCCCATTCGGGGAGATAAATCACAATTGATAAATCTCGTTCGATAAATAGGGCGATTAAGACCCTTTGGTAGATTAATTGAGTAGCCATTGAGAGTAAACGTTCTATAATATTGGGCTGTACTTGCCCATCGATCAGTAGTTGCTCCCTCTATTGGAGTGATCCCTTTTGAGTTGTGGGCCTCATGCGTAGGCCTTTCAAGTATTAACCCTTTGAAACAGATGTTGAGCTATGTTCCATCATTCGCCCCTGACTTGTGGCACTCTTTCTTGAGAATGGCGACAGGAGTTATGACCATTGGAAAAGGAATGGGACTTTTGGGCGTGACCTCGATCACTTTGATTTTTGAAAATTGTCTTCGTATGCTTTATAAGGATACGTATTCGTCAGGGCATCACATACCCTACTATTCTTGCTGCTACTCTCTTGATCTTTTGTGAAAAACTTTTCCTGAGAAAATGTCAAATGGTTTTTGCTCGTTGCAAGGCATAGACAACATATGGAGTACGATGACCGAAGAGGAACTGTAGGAAGTCCGGAAGGACATTTCACTGACGAAGAGGACAGGGCGAAACATACCCTCGACGGTTATGTCCCGATGTATAAACAAAGTGTGAAGTATGGTTTGAAGGTCCTATATATAGGCCCACTGGCAGAGGTGTTAAGATACTGGAATGTCCACCCCTCGTTGCTCATCCCTATTTCTTGGCGTTTTATGGTCGCCTTGATTTCTCTGTTAGTGTTTTGTCGTATCTGTTTTAACTTGGAGATTTTGGGGGGCCCTTTTTTTTGGTACGGTGCAATGCTCGAGGCTCCACCCATGACTGGTATAAACTACAGACCCATCAGAAGTCTCATTGGAAATTCTTCTACAGCGAATCTCAAGACAAGTAATGGATGCAGAAGTTCTTTTGCGTGAGGTTTTTGAATAAGGATCTTCTTCCAGTGCTTCCGGGTGCCGATCAAGTGTCCTTGTTGAATATGAAAGTCCCGGATCTCCTTCGTCACTCTCACTTCTTGCAGTTTGTTAGGCGCTATTATGAGTCTACTCGACGGAGAATCAAGGTAGATTCTTTAGTGGAGGACCAGATGTTACTGCTGTCTGGTCTGCTGATTGACGAGGCGAGGCAGATCGATAGGCCCATCTTACTGGAGCAGAAGAAGAAGGAGTTGGTTGATACTCTACCATCTGTGAGTGCCGCAAAGAGGTCGGCGAAGGCAACCGATACTCCTCCTAAGATTCGATCGAAGAGACCAAGGGTTCAGTCACCTAAACTATCTGCTAACAAAGAGAGACTAGTGGAAACCGGAGAACGCGCATCTCCTCAAGAGCATGTCGAACCAATGGGGAGTTAGTTAGATGCTTTGGCAATGGTTGTTTGTACATTAACCAGGGGCAGTGGGGAGGATACCCCGAACGAGGGAGTTCCCAAGGCGACGAAGGGCACTCCGGCTTTGAATCCATTGCTACAGGGAGAGATTTTGATGGGGCCAGATGTTTTCACCCCTATTCTGGGAGAGGCATCCGAATGATCTCCCCAAGTATCCCATGTTCTCTGCATGTGGGGGAGACGAGGCTGGCCTTCCACCCCCTATTTTGGTTAAGTCATTCAACGGATAAGAGGATGATCCAAAAGAATAATCGGTAACGGTCTATATGGGAGACCATAATATAGCTGTATTGATCTAAGAGAGGCGCTACAATTGGCCGAACGGTTTGAGTTTCACTCTGAACTCACACTCCATACAATGTTTTCGAATCATGTTGACAAGGCTCTTCACTCTCTCTGTCTAACAGTAAGTGTCTTTTGTCCGAGCTCTATTTACATTGATTATTACATAACTCTGACTGTCAAGCACACTTTTTCCTAGACTACGGCTTTGACCAAATTCCAGATACAACGGAGGAAGCAATCTGAGGAATGCCTTATTCGTTTGGGCAACCAGATATTGGTGCTAAAAGATACTCTTGAGAATAAGGAAAAGGACATTGAAGGGGAAAGGGATAAGCAGATTAAACGTTTGCAGTAGGATTTGGCCTTGTTCTAAGAGCGTTGTGAAAAACTGAAGGCTGAGGCGCGCATTCGTGAAGCGAGGTTAGCGGCCACCGAGATGTTAGCTCATCTTCGGGAGAAACCTCTCCGAAATACTGAACAAGAGATGGCTAATCTCAGAGTGTCTGTTACCAAGGATACTACAAACTTCCAACTTTCTCGGCGTAGGTTGCTTGAGCGACTGAGGTGTGCCGAGAAGATTCTTCTACAGTCCGATAGATATGAGACTTTACCTCCTCTTAAGGGGTCAGTTGAGGGGATGACAACGGATCGAGGCTCTACCCAGATGGTCTCTGTTGTTCCTTCTGATCTTGTGTAATTTTGTATCATCTTGGCAATGAAAAGATTTTCTTCTTTGTGTATATTTGTCCGAAGATGTCACTCAAACCATTTGTCTAATGCTTGTCGAAGTATAGTCTCGTTCTGAGAGTTAGGTTCGTTATCAAATAAGAATTAGGGCAACTTAGGCCCAATGCTCGACAGGAGTAGGGCGTTGTTAGCATGTTCGAGGAGTTACATCCCAACGATCGTTTGATACGATCAGGGCGATTCAGGCCCAACATATAGTAGGAAATGATTGATAGTAAGGTCATATCCACCCATTCGGAGAGTTCCATCTCATTTTTTATGACATGTTCGTTCGATAAGATCGGGGCGACTTAGACCCCACGTACGGTAAGAAACGATTGATAACAAGACCGTGTCCACCCGTTCGGGGAGTTCTATCCCATTTTTGATGACACATTCATTCGATAAGATCAGGGTGATTTAGGCCCAATATACGGTAGGAAACGATTGATAGTAGGGCCGTGTCTACCCATTCGGAGAGTTCTATCCCGTTTTTGATGATGCGTTTGTTCAATAAGATCAGGGCGACTTAAACCCAACATATGGTAGGAAATGATTGATAATAGGGTCGTGTTCACCCATTCGGGGAGTTTTATCCCCTTTTTGATGACACGTTTGTTCGATAAGATTAGGGTGACTTAAACCCAACGTATGGTAGGAAACGATTGATAATAGGGTCGTGTCCATCTGTTCGGGGAGTTCTATCACAGTTTTGATAACATGTTTGTTTGGTACAGAAGACTAAGCGTACCATGACCGATTGGCAAGACAAGCCATAATAGCAAAGCAAATAATAGTTAAATGCGCGCCATAGGTCGTCAAAGGAATGATCACTAGCGGAAAAGAGGGCACAGGATTCGTTCTCAGGGAAAGAGCACAGGAAACTCTGGGTCGTATGCCGGACAAACGCTGGTAAGAACATAAGGTTCATGCAAGGTGCTTTTACCATGAATCTGAAGGATCACCCCTTCTAGTCCGTCATGCGGTGGCCTAGGGTTCGGTTGGTTGGGCGGCTCATTCTCCCGTGGCGAATTGCGCTAGTCTAGAGAAGGTAGATTCCTCCCTTCCATTCTGATGAACCTCTGTAACCTTCCGTTACGAATCAAGAACTCCAACTCGTATTTGAGCCTCTTGTGCTTATCGGTCATATGACTGTAATCCCAATAGAAGTGACAGTATTTGGATTTATCTTTGTTGGAGTCTTTCTCTGTGGAACAAGGAGGCCACCTGACATACGATTTGTTCTTGATTTGATATAGGACGACTCGGAGTCTCATTCATGGCATCACCTTTGTGAGGGCAGAGGCCCTGGTTTGCTCCACTTTGGGGAAGGCTGACAAGGTGATCGACTGCGTTCCTTTCCACTCGAACGGCTCTTTCGTCGATCGAATGCCTCCGCTTCTTCTGTCGCAATGTACTTCTCGGCTCGGGAATAAAACTCTTGAATGGTCGAAGAAGGATTTTTCATAATGAAGGTCTTCATGCCAGAGGGCGCAGGCCCATTAGAAGGCAACTAATGCGATGGAATGGTCAAAAGCTAGGATCTTCAACATCTCTATTTTGAATTTCTCTAGGAAATTTCTCAGGGGTTCATCTTCCCGTTGCCGCAATGATAACAAGGAGGTGGACTTTCACTTGGCTCCTCGGCTGATTATAAAGTGAGTCTTGATCTGTTATCGAAACTGGGTGAAACTCTTGTTACTGAATGATAAAAGAGAATTAAACCATGCCAGGGCATTGCCCCTGAGCGTGGTAGGAAAGTGCTTGCATATGGTCGCATTTGACAGGTTCTTGGAGACCATGACTGTTATAAAGTAAGCGGCATGATCGAGGGGGTCGGTTGTTCCATCGTATCTCTCCATGAGAGGTAGAAGGACGTCCCGTGGTATTGGTTCCATAGAAACTTTTAGATCGAAAGGCGATACTCCCGAAGGGTGGAGAGGACTTTCATCCTTCTTTGTGCCTGCTTTTCTAAACTCGACGGCTACAAGTTGATCGATTTGTTTTCTCAAATCTTCTAAGTTATGATGAGAGGTCACTGATGGTTCATAGTTCACAGGAGGCATTTGTTGCTAGGGACGTTCATGTCCAGAGTCTCTTGTAAATGGCTAACCGTCTAGCCTAAGGGTTCGACTCCTTCTAGTTGTTTGCTTATATTTTGGAGTCTAGACTCCAGCCTATCTATCTGGGGATGGCTGGCTCGTTTCGAGCTAGGAGGTGCAATCAGCTGTTTTTGAGTTGCGGTTGTGGGACCTGCTCCGGGTGAGATGTCTAAGGGGAAACCATACAATCATGAACGAAGTAATCGATCGGGCACCGTAGGAAGGGCAGTTTCGGATGGTGTCGCAGTGCGCCCATCTACCGTGGGGGCGGCCTTCGAACTTGTTCTGGTTCTTCTCTTTGGATGCATGGTTGTGTAATCGATTTATTGATCTTACAAAGGTGGTTGTTCTAGTCTGTTCCCACAGACGACGCTAATCTGTTGGAGGTGGGTTACGGCTCTATAGATACTGGTTCCTTGATAACTCGGTTGGGTATCGTCGATGGAATGCAAGACCTACAAAAATCGCTAGAGGGTGCTCCGACGGGGGAGATTTCGACGCTCAAGTCAGAAAGAGCTGTTTTCAAATATAATGAAACAAGCTGAGAGTTTTAGAGAGGGAGAGATTCTCTGTGACCGGTGTGCCCAGTGTGTAAGGGCAAGAGAGTGTATTTGATTTAGAATGTCTGAAGGTGTCTTATACTTGATGGAGTCATTTCCTTTCGGGGCGTTACAACTCTACTTTTCTTGTAGAGAAGTCCGGAGATATCGGCCTGAATATTCCAAAATATTCATGATCGTTATCATATGAGAGGTTATGAGATTCGAGGAATTCTTTTTTTATCGGTAAGATCTCAAGAGAACCATTTCTAAGCAAGAAACCAATGGTATGAGGACGTTCTAATCCTTTCTTGGATTCGGTTAGATAATCGGTTTTCAGTTGATTGTCGATCATTGTAGACTCTTCACAGCTTGTTCTTTCGTTCGAAAGACCAGGGGCTAAGTGCCGGTTTAGGAAGATAAATCCTAATTGATAAATCTTATTCGGTAGGCGGGGCGACTAAGATCTTTCGATAGATCAATTGAGTAGCCATATAAGATAGTCGTTCTATAATACTTGGCTGTACTTGCCCATCGATCGATAGTTGTTTTCTCAGTTGGAATAATCCCTTCTGAGTTATGGGTCTCGTGTGTGAACCTTTCAAATATTGACCCGTTAAAACAAGTATTGGGCTATATCCCATCGCTGGGCAACATCTACTGCTTCTGCATTCGTTCAGTTTGAAGGTAATAAATTGGCTGAGTTTCAACCTCATTCTACCTTAACACATGTTTAACCACTCAACAACAGTATTTAGCTTGTTTAGAGTACAAACTGAAAGCCCTTCTTGCTAATGCAACAAACAATCATTACCCTCATTTCTCACCCCCAATAATTTAGGCATGATTCTCGGCTCCTTTCAAGCTGTCCATAGGTTTGGTTCCTACTCATAATTCCAGTATGAAAGGCAAGTGACTGGTTATGTCCTTGCACAGAGATAGAGATGCTGCCCTCATCAAGGACATGATCTCCATAATTTCCCACATCTTAATGGCAATATAACAAACATGCTTGATAATGTCATGCTATCTAACAATTTCACCAACTTTTTTCAAATAAATTCACTATATTATTTACTAACTATCAAAATATATTTCAATAAAACACAAAAATTTTAAAATATTTAACAATAGAGAAAATCAGTTAAAATTAAAAAAATAAAACAGAAGACCCAATGATTAACGAAGGAAAAAAAAAATGAAAAATCATAATTATAATGAATACAAGAAAATATTAAAAGATATTTAACAACACACTAAGTTTGTATACTAAATCAAAATACACAAATATATATATATATATATATATATATATATATATATATAAAAAATAAACCACATTTATATGCTGTCACCGGTACTTTTAAAGATTTGGGCAAATAAAAACATTAAAATATTTACAAACTAATAAATATACTTTGGTAATCCTTGCAACATGAAAAACTAAATTATTTTTATAGAAAAAATTTACAATATTAAGATTCATAATCCTATCTTCACCACTGAGGTAAAAGAGATATTTATTATCTCACGTGGAAAACAATGGTATTGTGATGGCAAGGTTGAAGGTATGAATGTATGGGGAGGAACACTTGCATGCTTCATTTATGCCACAATAAAAATGGTGGTTCATAATGAGAAGGATTGGTTGAAAAAGGGACAAAAAAGGTTTCTTTTTAAAAGAAAAAAAAAAAAAAAAAAAAAAAAAAAATAAAAAAAAGGAAAAAAAAAAAAAAAAAAAAAAAAAAGAAAGGGGGAAAAAAAAAGGGGGGGGGAAGGGAAAAGGGAAAGGGGAAAAAAAAAAAAGGAAAAAAAAAGAAAAAAGGGGGAAAGGGGAAAAAAAAAAAAAAAAAAAAATAAATTTTAAAATGGGAAAAAAAAGAAAAAAAAAAAAAAAAAAAAAGAGAAAGAAAGAAAAAAGAAAAGAAGGAAAAAAGAGAAGAAAAAAAAAAAAAAAATAATAAATATACTCCATTTCTCACACATAACATTAAAAAAAATAATTATTAAGATTTTGGAAACGGTAATTTCACAAACTTAGACAAAAGAAATCACTAAATAATTGAATAACGTTGAAATATATTTCACAAAAAATAAAAATAAAAATAAAAATAAAAATGATTAACAATTAGACACAAATCCAGTGTTATATATTCCCCATTCCTCACAAATAGAATTCTTGGATGTAGACAAATAGAATCACAAAAATCGCTAAACCCTAAAAAATTTACTAAATTGAATATATTTATAATCATAATTTTTATAATATAAAACTTAAAATATTCAACCAATAATCAAAATTCGCACTGACGAGGCATTATAATGCGAGTTTACTATGAAAAGCTTTGTATTTATATAAAAATTGTTACCTCATCGTAAATACATATCACGTCTCGACACGTAGACCCTGATACGTAACAACTGTTGCGATACCTTAAAACACGTATGAGTCCTATCATGTGCTCCAAAACATCGTAAGGCATTCAAACTAACCAATAAAACTATAGGTTATCCTGACCTGTTAAAATCATCAACCATCTTAATTCAATTCTCATTCAAATAATAAAAAGCAAAATCAATAGTAATTCCCAAGTAAATTTCTTAAAAAAAAAAATTTAAGGATCCTCGATATAAGTTTACACATATTCAAAGCAAACTAGAATCAAAATACAGAATTAAATAGGATTTCAAATAAGTTTTATACAAAATATCCTCATTGGGTCAAGTTACAAATACCTTAAAGATAAAAACAAGATCTATATCAAAAGAAGTCTTTGACAGTAGTCTTCCCCAAATATCTAGCTCTAAATAACTACGCGTATTATCTAAACTTGCTCTGTAAAGATGGAGAGGGAGGAATGAGTATAAATTATATCCAGTGAGTGCAAAACATTTTATGATTGTAAGTGAGGGATGACTGTGAATGTGCCAAATTAAACATTTCTAAACCATGTCATTGTAGTATAGAAAAAAAAAGAAGTCAAAGTTCATTACATTTCAAGCAAGGTTCAGCAAACCATAATTGAAATTTTATGCATCCATTTGTATCCGTATGTTTTTCAAAACCATAGGGTTGCCAAAACTCATAGTTCTCGACAATAGTCTACCGTGACTAATGGTGGAACCGCCAAGAGTTTTCATACTCATTACATATCACAAAAATATCACAACTTTGGCATTGACTTCGATCTCTCCTGGGGTGCAACCAGGCTAGTCCAAAGAAGGGGACTCGGGGGAACCTCTCGAGCGCAGTTATCTTCTCAGTCAAATAAATGCCTAACCACGTTATCCCGTCGGGCTTCACACCACAGAGTGAATGACTATAGTCATTAATCATGCACACAGTACCAATTTGCAAATACCACAATGAATATCAAAGTGTGTCAACATATATTAAATGTATTCTCAATATATGAATTCAATTAAGTCTTAATCATCATAGTCAATAAACATGACACATGATTTGCAATTTAACACATAAATGCATTTTTTATATCAGATTCCCTTTCGGAATACTTTACAATCATAAAATAATTTGTAAACAATTTTAAAAATATTTATAAAATCAATTTAAAATATTTTTCTCACTTAAAACCATAAACATGTATCCACTCATCTTTTAGGAAGTTAAGCACTCCCAAATCAATCCACTATAACGTTCAAATTCTTACTTGAGTCGAATGTCCTTATGCCTATAACAATAAATATAAATTTCTCATTCAATCCATTGGTAAAAGTAGGGTCATTTCGATTGTCCTTAAGTTACCACCATCCCTAATATCCAAATACGTGAATCTATGTGATAATTTCCTCAATCACATTCCATCGGCACTGTATTCCATCATTTATTCACAATTTTTTTTTTTCAAAAATTTCAACATTTATGGCTTTAGATCCAAAACCCCAATGTTACCTTTCAAAAATCTCAACTAAATCTCCAAAAAATAATAAAATAACTCAGATCTAGGATGATAAGGAAATATTACCTCTATTCAGGTCATTGGTTCCGTCTCTAAGTCGAATCTCCTCAAGATCCTAGGTTTCCTTCTCTAGAAACCTAGTTTTTCTCTCTCTACTTCCAGCCTTCTATGAGTTTTTTATGGGTTTGGAGATCCAAATATATGAGTTTGAATGAGTTTGATTGGTTTTCAGAGAGAGAAGAATGGAAGTGTGCAAAAAAAAAAAAAAAAAGAGGAAGGAGAAGAAAAGTACAGAGGGAGGAGAAAAGGCTCGGTCGATGGAGGTAGAAGATAAACAAATGGATTTAGGGCTTTGATCGATGAATCTTATAGTTAAAAGTAAAATTACCACTTTGCCTTTACTTACCCATGAATTTGGATGGGGTTGGATGTCCTTTTGGTTATTTTACACCCTAAAGACATTAGGGTTCAACAGGGCAGGGCAACCTAAACTTTAGGCAAGACGACTCACAAGTGTTGAATTTATATAGGAAGGGCGATCCATTTGGGAACAAGGTGACTCATTAGTGCAAATTCCACATGGATATGATGACTTCCTTTGGTGTGAGGCGACCTAATGGTACAATTTTAACATAGGCAGGGTGACCCATTAGTGAGCAAGGTGACCCAACATTTTAATTTCTAAACCTTGGGTTAACCTAAGCTAATGGGTAGGGTGACCCAACATGTCACTGCTTCAAAACCCACACTCTATGAGCCTCTTGGATCGCCCCAAGCTCTTGGGCAGGTCGACCCAACTATCACATGGCTCAATCACCACTTATTATAGGCTCTTAGGTTGTCCTCCCTTGTTGGACAAGGCTAATGAGTAGGGCGACTCAACATGTCACCGCCTAAGAACCCACACTCTTTGAGCCTCTTGGATTACCACAAGCTCTTGGGTAGGTCGACCCAACCATCACAAGGTTCAGTCACCACTAACTACAGGCTCTTAGGTCGTCCTCCCTTATTAGATAAGGCGACCCAAGCCCAATTCTCATACACTCAAGACATATCACCAAACTCTTAGGGTGACCCAATATCAGCCCTAGGGCATCCTATCCCCAATTTCTCATATTCGGGGTCGACCCAACACCTTGTGCAGGATGACCCAAGACCATTAACCCTCAGAACTCATCACCCTACACATCCTTGGGTTGTCCTCCCTTGCTCGACAGGGCGACCCAACTCTCACACACTTGTACACAGGTCGACTCAGACCCATTCACAAGGCGACCCATCCCTTTTTTTATTTAATATATATTTCACCATCACAAGCCAACCCAAACTCCACACAAGCTAACCCAAACTATAAAATCCCATAATAATCTTGCGCCTTATGCATCCCATAAGATTCGAACCCCAAGCACTCCAAATTTCCCACAAAAAAGCTAATCAACACCCAACCAGCAGGCCATTCCAACTTTTGATATTTATGTGGGGTATTAATAAATTTATAATCTTATTAAATATATTTCCAAAATTACACGAATGAACAAAAATTAAAAATTTAAACATCAAATTTTCGGTGTTACAATATTTAACCCCCTAAAAATAAATTTTATCCTCGAAATTTAAATATATGATTACACACCAAATAAGTAGAGATATTGCTTTCGCATGACATCCTCGGGTTCTCAAGTTTCTTCTTCAACCCGATCGCTCTTCCATTTGACCTTAATAATATAAATTTGCTCGTTCC
Organism: Dillenia turbinata; assembly: GCA_037126225.1. NCBI lineage: Eukaryota > Viridiplantae > Streptophyta > Magnoliopsida > Dilleniales > Dilleniaceae > Dillenia > Dillenia turbinata. The sequence goes on from JBAMMX010000015.1 coordinate 7,476,423, forward strand.
GCAACTCCTTAACTTGTTAATCAAGAATAGTTATGGGTTAGACTTCAAAATTTAAATCTTCCCTTAATTCAATTGGTGGAGTCTTCAGAACGTGTGAAGGATCTGACAAATATTTCTTCAACATCGAGACATGGAATACATCATGTATCTTCATCAAATCTGGAGGTAACTCTTATCGATAAGCCACCCTTTTTATCCTCTCAAGTATCTTGAAAGGGTCAATGTACCGAGAATTCAATTTACCTCATTTTTGGAATTGAATCACATGCTTCCAAGGTAAAATCTTCAGAAATACCATGGCCCTTACTTTGAATTCCAAAGGCTTTCTTCTCTTATTGGCATAACTCCTTTGCCGATCTTGAACTGCTTTCATCCTTTCCTAGATCACCTTCACCTTTTCTTTAGTTACTACTATTAACTCCTCATTTTCAATATTTCGCTCTCCAATCTCATCCCAACACAAGAGTGTTCAATACTTCCTTCCGTATAAAACTCATAAGGAGGTATCCATATACTAGCATGATAGCTGTTATTGTATACAAATTCAATCAATGGGAGATGACTGTCCCAACTCCCCTAGAAATCCATGACACAAGCCCTCAGCATGTCCTCTAAGGTCTGAATGGTACGCTCAGATTGTCTATTAGTCTGTGAATCAAAAGTCATGCTGAATTTTAGCTTAGTCCCTAAGGACTCTTGTAATTTCGATTAAAACCGAGAGGTAAATCTAGGATTACGGTCCGAAACAATAAATACCAGAACTCCATGAAATCTCATGATTTCATCAATGTATATTTTGACCAACCTTTCTAAAAAGTAGGTATTCTAAATTGGAAGAAAATTGGCTGACTTGGTGAGCCAATCTACTATTACCCAAATAGTATAATGACGGTTTGGAGTACAAGACAATCCCACCATGAAATCCATGGTGATGTGTTCCCGCTTCCACTTAGGAATCGATAACAGTTGAAGGGTACCAACTGACTTCTGATACTTAACCTTGACTTGTTGACATATAAGACACTTGGCTATAAATTTGGCTATCTCTCACTTCAATCCTAACCACTAATAAATCTCCTTGATCGTGTGGTACATTTTTGTACTTCTGGGTTACATCGCATACGCCAAAGAGTGTGCGTCTTCGAGAATGGCATTCCGAAGTTCAATATCCTTGGGAACACATATCCGTTTCCTATACATGACCACACTATCATCCCAGATTCTGAATTCACCATCTTCGCCTTTGTAAACCTTTTCCACTATATCTATTATCTCTTCATCGGTAGCTTAAAGCTCCCGGATACATTACACCAAAGTAGGTTATACTTCGAACTTGGCTATAAGTGCACCATGCTCATCAGAAGCTAGCTCAACACCAAGAGCTCGGAGTCTAACCAAATAAGACAAGTAAGAACTCTCAATAGTTACCAAAGTAGAAGTGGAAGATTTGTGGTTCAATGTATCTGTGACCACATTAGCCTTCCCGAGATGATAATCTATCACTAGATCATAGTTTTTGATCAATTCTAGTCATCTCCGTTGTCTCAAATGGAGTTCTTTCTATGTGAGCAAATACTTGAGGTTTTTATGATCAGTGAAGACTTTGCATGTAGCTCCATATAAATAATACCGCCAAATCTTCAAGCAAAGACAATGACAACTAGCTCTAGGTTATGGGTGGGGTAGTTGAATTGATACTTCTTCAATTGGTGAGAGGTATAGACAATCACCATATCCCCTTGCATTAACACACATCTCAATCTTTGTTTGCTAGCGTCGCTATACACCATATACTCGCCACTACTAGTGGGAAGAGTAAGGATAAATACGGTTGTGAGTTTTTTCTTAAGTTCTTAGAAACTCTCTTCACATTTGTCACCCCACTCAAATTTGACTCCATTCCGAGTTAAATTAGACAATGGAGCTGTAATTTTGAAGAATCTCTTAACAAATCTTTGATAATACCCTACCAATCTGAGGAAAATTTTTACCTCGGTGACATTGTTGGATTGCTCCCATTTCAAAATTGCCTCTACTTTTTTCAAATCTACAAATATCCCATCACCTGATACAATGTGCCCCAAGAAACTAACTCTTTTAACCAGAACTCATACTTAGAGAACTTGACATACAGTTGCTTCTCGTGAAGAATCTGCAGTACAATCCGAAGATATTCAGAATACTCCTCATCATTCTTGGAATACACCAAGATATCATCGATAAAAATTATGACAAATTTATCCAAATAGGAATGAAACACTCGATTCATTAAGTCCATGAATGTTGCAGGGGCATTCGTTAATCCAAAGGGCATTATCAAGAACTCATAGTGCCCATACCTCGTTCTGAATTCAGTTTTGTGGATATCACTCTTCTTAATTCTCAATTGGTGGTATTCTGACATCAAATCTATCTTTGAAAACACGGAAGCCCCTTGAAGTTGATCAAATAGATCATCTATTCTCGAAAGAGAGTATTTATTTTTTACGGTCATCTTATTTAGCTGCTGGTAGTCAATACACAATCGAAGGGTTTTATCCTTCTTCTCCACAAATAAAACCGGAGCACCTTATGGTGAGATACTCGGCCGAATGAACCGTTTCTCCAACAGTTTTTGGAGTTGTACATTTAGTTCCTTTAACTCTGCAGACGCTATTCTATAAGGAGAAATTGAGATTTGGGCGATGCCGGGAGCCAAATCGATAGAGAAATAGAATTTCCAAACCGGAGGTAACCCAGGCAACTCTTCTGGAAATATATCTGGAAACTCCTTCACTACAAGAACATCTTCCACGCTTGGGCTCTTTATCATAGTGTCAATAATGTGTGCTAAATAGGATTCACACCCTTTATGCACCAATCTCCATGCTTCAATAGTTGAGATCACACAACTTGGCAGAACCCAACGTTCACTCACAAATACAAGCTGAGAACACCCCGGTCTCCGAAACTCTACCTCTTTGATGAAGCAATCTACAAATACTCTGTAAAGCTGTAGCCAATCCATACTTAGAATGGCATCAAAGTTTACCATATCTAGTGGAATCAAATTTGCCTCAAGAATCACGTTGCTTACTTTTACTTCACAACCCCTATACATAGTATTCTTAACCACTTGCTCTCCCAAAGGTGTAATAACTATCAAATCCTCTTCAAGCAAAGTCAATGGCCTATTCGAGTGTCTAACAAATTTCATACTCACAAAAGAGTTATCAGACCCAGTATCAATCAATACACGGACGTCAACCTCAAAGATTTTCCTCATACCTAATTGTACAGTACCATCAACCATTAGTAATCCATAAAGTTGAATAAACTAGGATTGATGATGTTTGGGGGTAACTAAAACAATTGAGGTTAACTATACTTGAAAAAATTGTTGAAATTCAACATTATTCATGAAATACTTTTGATATTGAACCCAAATCATATCAAATGCATGTTACCAAATAGTAATTATATCAAACTTCTAAATTAGGGATCAAATTACCGGATCTAAGTCTAAAAGAATTTATCTATAACTATATCAGGATTATTTTGGGTTTCTTCATTTATCACTGCATAGATCCTTGTTTGATTCCTCTGTTGGGGACGGTGAAGAGGGACGACCACTGTGTTACTCACAGTACCCATCCGTGGAGCAGTACTAGCTGATGGCATTGGGATATTTGATGGGCCACTTCTACGGCCGCTCGAGTGATCACGACTTGGCAAACCCCCATGTTCGCTTAAACCCAACTCGGGGCAATCATAGCAAAAATGTCCCACCTTCCCATACTGGAAGCACTTCAGAGGCTCGAAACATGGTTCGAGGTGATGCTTCTTGCAATTTCGACAAGGTTCCTTCTTTGACCCCGCTGACCTGCTCCTGTACATAGCACTGGATGTAGGAGCACTGAATTTGGAGAATTGTTAGCCCCTCAGAGAGCCAACAGATCCTAAAACTGAAACTCCGCTATAGGAGTTCGCGCTCCTGTTTCTCTTAGAACTTTGACTCTAAGAGAATCCAGGCTCTCTCTTCTTACATTGACTTTCTCTAACTTTCCCCCTTTCTATCACCATCTTCTTAGCTTTGACCGCTAATTTCAGAACATCCTGAAATGTATGTCCCTTAGTTATTGACATCTTCTCTCAAATACTCAAGTTCAACCCTAACTCAAACTTTGCACAGAGGGACTCCTCGGAGTTCACAAACTCTGAAACATACGTAGCTAACTCCTTTAGCTCTATCTCATATTCTGTTATTGTTTTGTTTCCCTGGGCTAACTTGAAAAATTCCTCTCTTTTTTTATCCTGATAGAATCGGGTGTAGTATTTCTCATCAAAGGCTCTAAGGAATTTTATCCAAATAGGAGGAACGGAAGTCCTACCCTTCACATTTTGCCATCAGGTTCGGGTACCCTTATCCAATAGTTTCACAACCACCCATAATTTCATCTCATCATCTAACCTTATGTCAGTGACAATCTCTTGGATTCAACCAATCCATTCCTTGGCCATGGAGGCATCGCATGTGCCTGAGAATGTCTCACATCCCAACTGCCTTGTCTTTTTGATTAATTTGGATAACTCAACGGTAGGACGGTCAGCTAATGCGGCAACCAGAGGAGGAGGTGCCACTGGAACACTTGGTGTGGTAGTCATCATTGGATGAGAAACCGACAGAGGGATTGGAGTTTGATGCGGAGCTTAAAACTATACTCCGTGGGCGCTCCACCACTCCATCACTTGCTGGAGGGAGGTTATTGGAGGAACAAGAATGCCAGTTGGAGGAGTCGGGTGTGTTGACGTCAAAGGACCCACATGTGAAGACGATGAAGTCTCTAGTTGGGAAGATGGAGCATAAGGAATCTCATTTGGACTTCTCATTCTTCTTTATGGAGGTATAATTCAACAAAAGAGAATTATATTTAGCACACAGGGTTAAGTGAAAAACTAATTACTTAACCCCCTAAAAATAATGTCTCTAATTCCTTAAGACCCATAGGAGGTATTTGAAATCGTTCGAAATATTTCAAATATTGAGTTTTTTCAAACTAATTTTGAAAACAATTGAAGACCTTTAAAATACTTGAAAAACTTTTCAATAATTTTAAAACATTTTTAAATCATGAGCCTAAACTTTGAAACCAATAGAATTGTCATGCTCCAACCTATAGATCCTGACACATGACAACCGTCGTGCTACCTTGAAATACATGTGAATACCATCCCATGCTCCAAGACACCGCAAGGCATTCAAAATAACCAATAAAACCATAGGTCATCCCAGCCTCTCAAAATCATCAACCATCTGACGTCAATTCCCATTTAAATAATAAAAAGCAAAACCAGTAGCAATTCCCAAGTAAAATTCTTAAAAAAAAATTAAAGGTCCTCAATATAGATTTACACATATTAAACCAAACCAGAATCAAAATACAGAGTTAAATAGGATTTCAAATAAGTTTTATACAAAATACCCTCCTTGGATCAAACTATCGATACCTTAAAAACAAAAGCAAAATCTATACCAAAAGGAGTCTTTGATAGTATTCTTCCCCCAATATCTGACTCTAAATGACCACGTGTATTATCTAAACTTATTTTGTAAAGATGGAGAGGGATGGGTAAGTATAAATTATACTCAATGATTGCAAGTGATTACAAAACATGTTATGATAATAAGTGAGGGATGACTGTAGATGTGCCAAATTAAACATCTCAAAACCATGTCATTGTAGTATAGAAAAGAAATCAAGGTTCATCACATTTCAAGCAAGGTTCAGCAAACCATAATTGAAATCATATGCATCCATTTGTATCCGTATGTTTTTTAAAACCATAAGATTGCCAAAACTCATAGTTCTCGACAATGGTTTATCGCGACCAATGACGGAACCACCAAAAGTTTTTATAGTCATTACATATCACGAAAATACTCCAACCTTAGAATTAGCTTGGACCTCTCCTGGGGTGTAACCAGGCTAGTCCAAAGAAGGGACCTCGGAGGCATCTCTTGAGCGCAGTTACTTTCTCAGTCAAATAAATATCAACCACATTGCCCCGTTAAGCTCCACACCATGGAGACAATGACTATAACCATTAATCATATGCACAACACTATTTCGCAAACATCACAATGAATATCAAAGTGTGCCAACAAATATTCAATGTATTCTCAATAGATGAATTCAATCAAGTCTTAATCATCATAGTCGATAAACATGGCACATGATTTGTAATTTAATACATGGATGCATTTTTTATGTCAAATTCCCTTTCGAGACATTCCACAAGTGTAAAACAATTTGTAAACAATTTTAAAAACATTTATAAAATCAATTTAAAACATTTTTCACATGTAAAACCATAAATATGTATCCACTTATCTCTTGGGAGAATAAACACTCCCAAAACAATCCACTATAACGTTCAAATTCTCACTCGGGTCGAATGTCCTTATGCCTTTAACAATAAATATAAATTTCTCAGCCAATCCATTGATAAAACTACGGTTATTTTGATTGTCACTAAGTTACCACTATCCCTAATATCCAAATATGTGAATCTATGTGGTGATTTCCTCAATCACATTCTATCGGCACTATATTCCATCATTTATTTACAATTTTTTTTTCAAAAATTTCAACATTTATGGCTTTAGATCTAAGACCCCGACATTACCTTTCAAAAATCTCAACTAAGTCTCCAAAAATAGCAAAATAACTCAGATATGGGATGGGAAGGAAATATTACCTCTATTTGGGTCGTTGGTTTCGTCTCTAAGTCGAATCTCTTCAAGATCCTAGGTTTCTCTCTCTAGAAACCTAGTTTTTCTCTCTTTACTTCCAGCTTTCTATGAGCTTGTTAGGGGTTTGGATATCCAAATATGTGAGTTTGATTGAGTTTGGTTGGTTTTCTGAGAGAGAAGAATGGAAGTGTGCAGGAAAGAAGAGGAAGGAGAAGAAGAGGAGAAGAAGAAAAATGCAAAGGGAGGAGGAAACGCTTGGTTGATGGAGGTAGAAGAGAAAAAAATGGATTTAGGGTTTCAATCGATAAATCTTATAGTTGAAAGTAAAATTACCACTTTTCCCTTGCTTACCCATGAATTTGGATGGTGTTGGATGCCCTTTTTGGTTATTTTGTAACCTAAATATATTAGGGTTCAGCAGGGCAGGGCAACCCAAACTTTGGGCAAGGCGACTCACAAGTGTTGAATTTATATAGGGAGGGCGACTCTTCTGGGAACAAGATAACTCATTAGTGCAAATTCCACATGAATAGGGTAACCTCCTTTGAACTAAGGTGACTCAATGGTACAATTTTAACATGGGCAGGGTGACCCATTAGTGAGCAACGCGATCCAATATTTTAATTTCTAAAACTTGGGTCAACCTAAACTAATGGGCAGGGCGACCCAATATGTCATCGCCTCAGAACCCACACTCTGTGAGCCTCTTGGGTCAACCCAAGCTCTTGGGCAAGTCAACCCAACCATCGCCACTTACTGCAAACTCTTGGATTGTCCTCCCTTATTGGACAAGGCAAACCAAGACCAATTCTCATACACTCAAGGAGTCTCACCCAACCCTTAGGGCGACCCAATATCAGCCCCAGGGCATCTTATCCCCTATTTCCCTTAGGACAACCCAACATCAGCCCTAGAGCGTCTTATCCCCTATTTCTCATGTCTTAGGTCAACCTAACACCTTACATAGGGCAACCCAAAACCATCAACCCTCAGAACTCACCACCCTACGCATCCTTGGGTCATCCTCTCTTGTTGGACAAAGCGACCGAACTCACCCAACCATCACCACTTACTACAAGCTCTTGGGTTGTCCTCCCTTGTTGGACATGGTGAACCAAGATCAATTCTTACACACTCAAGATGTCTCACCAAGCCCTTAGGGCAACCCAACATTAGCCCCAAGGTGTCCTATCCCCTATTTTTCATGTCTTGGATCGACCCAATACCTTGCGTAGGGCGATTTAAGACAATCAACCCTCCGAACTCACCACCCTATGCATCCTTAGGTCATCCTCCCTTATTGGACAAAGCGACCCAACTCACACACACTTGTACACGGGTCGACCTAGACCCATTCACAAGGTGACCCTTAGGGCGACCCAACATCAGTCCCAGAGCATCTTATCCCCTATTTCTTATGTCTTGGGTCAACCTAACACCTTACGCAGGGCAACCCAACACCATCAACCCTTAGAACTCACCACCCTACGCATCCTTGGGTCATCCTCCCTTGTTGGACAAAGCGACCCAACTCACCCAACCATCACCACTTACTACAAGCTCTTGGGTTGTCCTCCCTTGTTGGACATGGCGAACCAAAACCAATTCTCACACTCAAGGTGTCTCACCAAACCCTTAGGGTGACCCAACATTAGCCCCAAGGCATCCTATCCCCTATTTCTCATGTCTTGGATCGACCCAATACCTTGCGCAGGGCGATCTAAGTCTATCAACCCTCTGAACTCACCACCCTACATATCCTTGGGTTATCCTCCCTTGTTGGACAAAGCGACCCAAATCACACATTCTTGTCACGGGTCGACCCAGACCCATTCACAAGGCGACCCATTTCTCTCTTTTTTTTGCTATATATTTCACCATCACAAGCCAACTCAAACTCCACACAAGTCAACCCAAACTATAAAATCCCACAATAATCTTGTGCGTTATACATCCCATAAGATTCAAACCTAATGACTCCAGATTTCTCACAAAAAAACTAATCACCACGCAACCAGCAGACCATTCCAACTTTTGATATTTATGTGGGGTACTAATAAATTTATAATCTTATTAAATATATTTCTGAAATTATACAAAGAAATAAAAATTAAAAATTTAAATATCAAATTTTCGGTGTTACAATATATATAGAGAGAGAGAGGAAGAGAGAGAGAGAGAGATTTCAGCCCCTCTCTCTATATGAAAAAACAGTAAGATGGTGTTTGGTTTGCACTTAGAAATCGGAGTTGGAATCCAATCAAAGATATTAAGAATTGAATGAAAAAAAGTAATTCCGATATTAATTATTTAGTTTAAATTTTAGAATAATCTTAGTTTAAATTTTGGAATAAACATGATTATCATTATTGATATTTAGTTTGTATATCTATTAGAAAGAGAATTATATAATTATTAATTTTGTCCTTAATAAAAAATATTTTAAAATTAAGATTTTGAATTTTTTTTAAATTAAAACAATAATTATCATCTATTTTGTAACACGGGACAACTCTGATATTTGATTTTTCTTCTGAAATATAGAATCTAAAAATTTTTATATTTTATTTTATGTAAGTGTATGATAAATAATTAATAAAAACATGAAATTCTGCTCTTGAGATTGTTCAGAAAATTCATCAAATAATTGATCGACAAATGTTATAAATTTTAAGTGATCGGTTAGTAGAGTATTGACTTGATCGGTAGAGACTGCTCCTGAGAGATTGCTCCTGAGAGATTGTTATATATAGACCATTTCTTTATTTCTATCGTTCGGTATATTACCATTGATTATTTTACCAATTAAGAACCCATGTCGGTGTTTTACTCCATTCCTTCTGTTGGTATATCCATTCGGCTCATGATGTTTACTTTACCAATTTTCAAAATTCTCATTCTGTACGCTAAATTTCTATTTAAAATGATTGATTATTTTGCCATCGATCGATAATGTGTACCATCGATAATATGAGACATGTGAATTTCATTTTCATTATCCATCGGTAATATTTCTGACTGTTTGATACAATGCATTTCTTTTTTTTACTGTTCGGTGCTCTCTTTGATCATCACATACATATTCGGTCACTGTGTATCCAATTGACCGAACACTCACTTTTCATTTTTACCGAATACCCAATGTTTACTTTACCGAACACTAAATAAATCTTTCACTCCCAATTGGTAATTCATTTTCATTGGTCATTCGGTGATTTTAGTTTGTTGATGATTATTTCAGCCGACCGCCCAATCCAGTCGGCACATTTGCACACATATTTATTTACTTATTTATTTATTTATTTTCTTCTTTTTCTCTCTACCGGTTGAGCCCATCGGTGCACTCCTTCGGAGTAGTTTTCACATCCTTCAATAAAGCTTCACCAAATTGTCAAAGACTCACGTTGCTTGCTTGTCTCACCAAGTTGCTAAAGTCTCCAGTTGCTTGCCATTCCTTGGAATTGAACCCATGACATGTGAAATGTCTAAAAAGATTTTATCCACCAAACAATCCAAACACTTTAATAATATTACCTATCATTTTTATTTTATTCCCTATTTTGCCATCTCCACTAACGGGTCTCCATTTATGAACGTGACTTTTCGGTGGAGAACATTTCTTTTCATATTGCACTGGAAAAAATGTCTTCTCCTGTTAGGAAACTGATGAAGATTGAACCAATAACCTTTAATTTTCACACCCACCTTCTCTACCCATTACCGATCAACCCATTCTCAATAAATACTTAAATCCATTGGCTTGAGTTTCAAATTACCAAAAGAACATGCTGGACACTTGGGTAAGATAGAAGAGAATGAGGATAATTAAGTAAATGGGGGAAATGAGTTATAGATAAAAAGGTAAATGTGGGACTCCAGAACCCACGAAACAAAAATTTCACATCTTCTTTCACTCCTTTCTCTCTCTGCACATACAACACCTCTCTCTCTCCCTCTCTCCTTACTCCTATCAAAAACCAATCAAAATATCACAAACTCACACTCTAAAAGTTCCAAAACTCATGACCCAACCTCTAGCAAGTTAAAGCTAGTGAGAGATTTGAGGTTTCTGGAAGGAAGAAGTCTAGGGTTTGATGATGGCTAGACTTGCAGTGAAAATGGTGACGAAATTCTAGGTAATTTTCTTATTCTCAACTTGAGTTTATTTATCCCAGTCAAGACCTTGAAGTCTTATATTGAAATTTGACGGATTAAATTTTGGAGAACTTGAGTCGCTGTGAATGAGAAAAATTTAGGGTTTTAAATGTTAAAACTCTGGGTAACCATGAGACGATAAATATTAATGATTTGATTTCATAATGATACTTCTAGGAGCTGGACAAACCAACCAAAGCCAGACTCTTGCTGTGGAATAAATCGAGAGCGATTTCATTCCCATACACTATAAGTGGATGGTTTATTGTGGCTTTAATGAGTAAATTGTTCGAAGTTTCTTTACAAATGATTTTAAATAAATTTTCATATGATTTATTGAATTGATTTGTGATTGTAGGAAGTCTGAATGTGAATTTGTACTTAATATGCATCAATTATCTTTATAATTGAAAATGTGCTATGTGATTATTGGATATTTGATTTATGAATGCTACATTTATGGTTTGAAAATTGATAATTGAATTTTGGCACATTGATTGAAAAATTGAATGATTATGAAAAGGAGGTGTAGTGATAGTCATTCCCCCCACAGAGCAACCCGACGGGGTGACGTGGTTGAGGGTTGGATTAGATTAGCGGAGGAGACAGACGTGACTCCTTTTGCTATATGTCGAGCTATATCTGGATGCACCCCAGTGAGGCACGATTCAACGCCAATGAATGGTGTTTTAGTATTTTGAGATATATAAAATGAAAACCCCTTGGCAGGCTTTCGTCCGGGTTCGGCCAAACCAAGTACGAGAGTGTTTTCATAGAAGGACCTCATGATTTTCAGGAAATATAAATTATATAGATGCAAATATTTGTCGAATTATCTTGATTTACTAAAATCATTTCATATATGCAAATGTTTGTTGAATTATCTTGATTTACTGAAATCATTTCATATATGCAAATGTTGTTTATGAATTATGTTTTGACTACCTTACATTCACCCCTCATTTATTGTCCTAACACAATTGCACTTCACTCACTGAGTATTCCCAATACTCACCCCTCTCCTTACATTTTCAGAGGAAGCTTAGAAAGGACACGTCATTGGGAGCCGATAGAAGACAATGTTTTGCTATATATATATATATATATATATATAGGTATTATTGATATTGGATTCATTTTTGGGAATATTGTAGTATAAACCATGGAAGGAAACTATTGTAATATTCTTTTGATTTGGATTTAATCGATACTTGTCCTATGACAAGGGGCAAATATTGATAGAATCCACGGTTGCTCATTGTAAAACTTGGTTATTTGCATTTAAATTCTCCTTTTGCATAACTTATTGTTTCAAATGGGACATTTGGATTTTTATTTTGAATTTTTAGTTATATATGGATGAAACGGTGTTGGAAACTGTCTGGAAGGCATGGTTGGCCAAATTGCATGCGGGCATGTACAGGGATGGATCCGGTGGATCCGGTGGATCCTTCGTTTATGTGACCTTGCATGCCTTTGATAATTGATGACCTAGGACGGTCATTTGAATATTGTTGGAATGTTTTTGAATCAGAATAAACAGGTTGAATGCCTTGCGGTGCCCCGGTATATGGGGAGATTCTGCCCGTATGTCGAGATAGCATGGCGGATGTCACGTGCTCGATCCAAGGATTAGGGCGTAACAAATTTATTGGTGTCAGAACCTAGGTTCGATTTCTTTTAAAAAAAATGTTTGAAGATTTGGAATATTTCCAAATGTCCACAACAGCTTTTCCAAAAATTTTGGAATACTTATTGTTTTTTTTTTAATTCAAATTTCTAAAAATTTTCAAAGAATTTACAAAACCTTCCATGGATTTCCTAGGGAATTAGAAATATTCTATTTAGGGGGTAAAGTAATTAGTCTACACTTAACCCTTTCACTTAATTAAAACTTTTTATTTTGTAGATTGTCATGCCTCCATGAAGGAGAATGAGGAATGTGAATGAGATTCCTCCTCAGGAGTACGAGGATGAGTCATCCTCGCATGCTTTACCTCTTCCTGCATCTACACACCCAACTCCTTCCACAGGATTTTCGCTCCTCCTATTACTGCTATTCATCAAGTAATGGAGTTGTGGAACATTTTTGGAGCACAGTACCAAGCTCCACCTTAGACTTTAGCTCCTCCACTGGCTCCTCCTACAATGCCAGCTCCTATACCGAGTACTCTGGTAGTACCTCCTCCTCCGGTTGCTGCACCAACCAGCTGTCTCACAGTTGAGTTGTCCAAGCTGATCAAAGAAACGAGGCAACTTGGATGTAAGACCTTCTCAGGATCTGGTAATCCTGTGGAGGCCAAGAAGTGAATTAAGAGAGTCCAACAAGCAGTGACGAACATGGGAATTGATGATAGATTGAAACTCATGGTGGCTGCAAGATTGTTGGATAACGATGCCAGCACTTGGTGGAAAGGTGTTGAAGAAAGGGCAACCACATCTTTTACATGGGACGATTTCCTTAGGGAATTCAATGAGAGGTTCTATACCCGGTTTGATCGGGACTGAAAAGGAAGGGAGTTCCTTCTACTTCGCCAAGGAAATATATCCGTGGCGGAATATGTGGCGTAATTTAAAAGTCTATCCTCTTTTGTACCGGAGCTGATAACCTCCGAGGAGTACCGACGTTTCAAGTTTGAGGATGGTTTGAATTTGAAGATCTGGGAGAGGACGTCGGTTACAGACGAGCACACGTATAAGAATGTGTTGCAATTGGCCTTAATGGCTGAACAAATGGTGCTCAAAAAAGGCAATGTGAGGGATCATCGTGGAAAGAAGAGGTCCAACAGGTTCACACCCGGCCAAGATTCTAAGAAAAGTAGGACCCCAAGTTTTTATAGCGATGGATCCGTTACAGGGTCGGTTGGCCTACCTCAAAGCCAACGTAAGCCCCGATTTGAGAACTCTACTCCTAGTGCATCCTTGGAGATCAAATCAATCGATAATATGAAGGAGAAATGTAGAACTTGTAGAAAATTTCATTCTGGGGTTTGCCAAGCACTCAAGAAGTGCTACCACTGCAAAAAGGATGGTCATTTCCGTAATGTCTGTCCGGAATTGAGGCGAGGAAGTCAATCAAGCCAAGGTCGTCCTAGTGGATCTAGGGGCGGCCAAGTCAACATTCCTACCCCACCTTCAAATGTCACTACACAAACAGGGACGGGAAGCAACACAGTAGCTACACTAAAATAATCGAAGATTGGAAGCAGTGAAATAATCAATGTAACTGGACTGAAATCAAGTGGAAAAATTGCAAGCGATGATAGTTGAGAAATCAAACAAACTGAAGACAATGCAATCGATGGAGAACTTGAATAGACGATGATGAAAATTATGAATATGTCGGTGATGGTGAAAACCGAAGATGATGCACTCAAAGATAAACAGACTTCGATGGTGGATGAGTTGACTTCAGCAATCGACGGCCGTGGAATTGGAAGTTGTTGATGAAGAGCTGCTTGCAACAGCCATTGTGGACATGGAATCGAAATCAACAGTGAAACTAGAATGGAAGGGCAAATCGTCATCGGCTGAATAGAATTTGTCATTGGCCGAATGGAATGACAAAAAGTAACAAGAAATTCTTTCCTACATGAGTTTTGGCCATAAACTTCCACAAAACCTATATTTTAAAGATTTTATTCTTAAACTTTTATTGTCATTACATTGATCCAAACAACTGATATAGATTTCATTTTTATTCTTGTTGAGATTGATTTGCACCAATGACTCTGAATTTACACCATGGCCAAAATCAGACCGATGAGAAAGCAATGTTTGATCAAACACGTCACAATGCTGTCACGTACTTTTTTCCCCCATTTTTGGCACATTTCTTCCGACTTCATTTCATATGGCTTGAAAAAGGTGTCCTGAAATAGCAAAAGCTTCCTGAAAAGGAATTTATCTTCGAAGACCCAGAGCTAATGTAAAAGTTCTTCATCAATTGAAGAATTGAATGTAAAGTTGAAAAAAAAGTAAATAAATTTACATTCCTGCAATGAACAAGTCGTGCCCTTTCTAACTAATGACGAATGATTCACCATGCTTGCGCTTCAGCATCTTGAAAAGGGGGAGGCAATCAAAGAATATGGGTGTGGCACTTCTCAAAACCCAAACTTGTTCTGGGTGGAGAGCAAATCAGGATAGGCTTTGTTCTCGCCTTTGGCTTGGCAATGATGGTTGCTCCCCAAGGTGAAGCCAGAGGAAGCAACGGTCAGAGAATGACACAATTGCAGCCCCTATTGTATTCATCTTCATAGTTGGTTTCTGTATCACTGTGCAGTAAGGGGAAAAAAATGGAGAAAGAAAGAAACAATAGCCCTGTTAAAATCACATTTCAGTTCAGCATGGATGCTACTTATGTTAAAGGTAACATTGAAATCAGAAAATAGTAGCCAATAACACTCCCGGTTTTTATTGTATGGTTTTCAGAGAAAATACACATTACAAAATTTGAATTATCAGCCTCAACTTCCTGTGCCATGTAAATACTTCAAATTGCATTCAAGATATCTTGGAAATAGTTAATTACAGCCTCGTACTGGAGAAGAAATTTCTCTAAGAATTTCAGGAGGCCGACATCTAGGAATGTTGACTAGACTCGGCTCTGGAATATTGGGGATGGGTAAGTAATAATTCTTGAATTAGGAGCTCCAAAAGAATACTTTCCTCGCAATGTAAGAACGGTAGATGTTTTCACGCAATACAGACAAACACACTGCACATTCCTAGTGAGCCCAAAGAGCACCAGTTGTCTTAAGATGTGACGGCGACAGGAATTCAAACATGGCTTCTCATCTGTGATGAATTCATAGACGAAAGAACGTGTGGGACCAAATGGAGTTTTGTTTGCTGTGATATGTCTAAGCACAACTCAACCTTCTTTGGCATGATGATATAATAAAGTAAATTATATGCCAAAGAGAGTTCCGTGATGTCTATAAATTCTTAATGATTTAGCTCTATTCAGTTTTTCTGGTCAAGGATACTTGCTAAATTCAGAATTCAACACATGCCAGCTCATATCATCAACTCCCTATTCCAACTTGCCATCTTCAACAAAAACCAAACGTGAAAGAAAAAAAGATCACTCTGGGTTCAACTTAACATATCATTATGAAGTAGGCTAGGCAACATCTACTGCTTCTGCATTCGTTCAGTTTGAAGGTAATAAATTGGCTGAGTTTCAACCTCATTCTACCTTAACACGAGTTTAACTACTCGACAACAGTATTTAGTTTGTTCAGAGTACATACTGAAAGCACTTCTTGCAAATGCAACCAACATGCATTACCCTCATTTCTCAACCCAATAATTTAGGAATCATGTTCACCTCCTTTCAAGCTGTCCATAAGTTTGGCTCCTACTGATAATTCCAGTATGAAAGGCAAGTGACTGGTTATGTCCCAAAACAGGGAAAGAGACGGTGCCCTCATCAAGGACATGATCTCCTTGATTTCCTACATGTTAATGGCAAGAACCATTTAGTTATGTTCTCCACATTCAAATGCATATTCAAGTTAATTCCTCTTTTCACTAATCTGTCCTTTTGCAGCACAAGTTACGTCAATGTTGAGATTCCCACTATTATTTATTAAAAAGGAAAATGGTTAAAAGTACTGGGAATGGAACAAAGACTTATTGCATTTATTGATGGGAACCGGACCAAAATTAAATGCGACAGAAGCAGCTGTAGTTGCCGGCATTCAACTCAGGTGAGCCATTGAAAGGGATTAAAGAGAGACAGTGAAGGATACCGTTATTATTTGAAAGGTATCAGCAGCAGCAGCAGCGGTAAAAGCTCTATGTAACGCAATTCCCAAATTGCCAAAATTTTAACTTTGACAGTAGGAACTGCAGTCAAAATGGCAATACCAAGTTTTGACCATGATGATCCAACGCTAAGCATTCAGAATTTTGGCGGCCAATCTAGGACCTAACCCTTGACTCATTCAGAATAACCAGTCAACCACCTCCTTCCTACTAGGGATGAGATGCCCCAAAATTATCAGCACAGATATGGATTCATGCAATCTAATTCATCATTTTCGCTTTTAGAAAGAATTATTGGCAAGAGAGGACCGAGCAAAAATGCTTTTTTTTTTTAAAAAAAAAAAAAATACTTGATTCCAAATCCTCAATTCTCCAGAATTGAAATATTTAACCTCAAAATGGATTTTTAAAAAATGAATGAAAAGATTGGGGGGGAGAGAGAGAGAAACATTAAGATGCACCTGGATTCGAATTCCTTCAGCTGAACAAGTTCCTTGCCTAGGAAATCCATCCACTGAACTTTCTTGGGTGGAAGCCCCTCGGGTTCCTGAGAGCCCTTTTTCTTCTTGAGACTACTTTTAAGAATATTGAGACTCTGAGGCTGTTGTTGGTGTTGCGTATCAGTCTCAGCCACATTTACACAAGAGGAATTCTGATTATCCGGCTTGACCTCAACTGTATGATCTTTCTCTGCATCAGGAATAGAGACGACTGTTGAAGAAGCAGTAGAGGCATGGGGGTGAGGGGTGTTCTCCAATTTCAATGGGCTTGGTTTGTATATCTGCGGAGATGGTTTGCAGAAGCAAACGAATGAAGGACAACGGATGTTGCGCAACAATACCCTCATCAAAATCCCCTCCCTTTTTCTTTTTCTCTCACCTTTTTTTTTTCTTTTATTTATGTATATATTGGCAAACTCAATCAATGGCTAAATTCAGTCCATTTTGATTCCGCTTCTTTATTTCTTCCCTAATCCTAATCCAGAGTCACAGAAATCAAAGCGTTCAATGGACAAACTTTCATAATAAACGAGTTTATCCATTTGAATTCCCATGGTAGGGAAGAATCTTCAGAGATTCTCAAGAGTTTTCTCCGACCAAAAATAGAATACCCAGAACCCAAAATCGAGTCTTGACGATATACACAAGACAAGATTCAGAGAGCGGCTATTCAGTATTCAGATTAGAGCGAGTGATTTGGCAAAAGATTGAGGATTCGCAAAATGGGTGCCTCTTCCTCCTTGAGTCTGAGAGGAATAAAAAGGAAAGGGATTATCCAAACATCTCAGTTTTCTTCTTTTTCTTTGAAATGGAAGAGGAGAGAGCTTTGGCATTCGCAGGTACAATGTTTATGTTCTGGTGTAATATTCCCAAAAGACCATCCTACCCTCCTCTCATTATTCACCGTCGAAATCGTTTATAATATGTTTAGGAGTTTATGAGAAAAGAAAAAATTAATTAAGAAAAAAAATATATAATTTTGACTCTAGTTTAAGAATTTTATGAGAGAAAAAAAATAAAATGAGATTGATTAGAAATAAAAATTTTTATTTTTAATTTTTAAAAGGTATTTTTTAAATATAAAAATATTTTAATTCTAATATTTTTTTTTATTTTATTTCTTTTCACTTTTAGAAGAAAAAAATTTTAAATAAAAATCTCTCTAAATTTATTATTTCCCCTCTTTTTCTCTCATATTAAAACTCTCAAATAAAAAAATTACAATTTTTTCTCCTAATTTTTTTTTTTTTCGGTCCTAAATCTTTTCAACTAAACAACTTGTCAGTAAGGGCAATGAAAGATACCTCGTCACCATGTTTTTGGACGTAAGACAATAAACATTCTATTCTTTTATACATCTTTTCCATGAGCTGTGACCCCACACCCATATAAAAATGGAATTTCCACGGTAACTTTCATAAGTATATTTAGTTGTACCACCATCATACACACCCCCACCATGATTATGAACTATTATTATCTTCACCATTAAATAGAAATAGTATTTTATAGAGATTATAGAGAGTACTATGTAAAAAAATAGATCTGTTTTTTATTTTAAAAATTAAAAATTCAATTATATATTTTTTAAGAGTATAATTAATGAAATTATTTGATATTATAATAATAAAGTTATTTAATGGTAGATTAATATTTATTGTAATTTTAATATTATTAGGTATATACAATAAATTAAGATAATATAAAAATATTTTTATTTTTATGTTTAATACTTTTTCTCTTTCCCTCGCTATTTTGCATCCCATTTTTCTTAATAATTTGTCTCTTAAATCTTATCTTTACATAGAATTATAGTAATCAAAATCTCTTTCTTCTATAATAACAAAAGTATTGTTTTATGGAGATTGCAGAGAGTTTCACTTATGTGACATGAGCAACAAATTGTTGATATATAAATATCGACTTTATATTACAATTAGGTAAGTTACTATTCTATTTAATTCTATATTATCGTTCTATTTTACTTATATTCTGTGATAGAGAGTTTCATCCGCAACATAAACGCATGCAAGTGATCTAGTTATTATCATAAAGCTATGCCTTTTGCGGAATAGTTGATGTAATATTTTACAGCTTTTTTATAGAAATAGAAATCAATTTATATTTTTTCTTTTATAATTATTAAATAAAATAGAATTATTAATAAAAGTTGAATATGCTCATTTAAGACAATTAAAGGGGATGTGTAAAGTTAGTAATAATAATAATAATAAAAGAATGTATAAAAGGGGATGGATGGAGGCTGATATGGACTAAGTTTGATTAGTGTGTGTGTGTGTGTGTGTCTGTAATATATATACATATATACATATATATATATATATATAAGAATATGTTTATGTGTGTGTGTGGCTGTACAATTTGGAAGGCTCCTTTGGCGTAAAACCAACCGAAAAAGCAAGCCCAGCCTAGCCAACTCTATAGAAATGATTTGGGTTGTCAACTAATGATTCTTAAATGGGGGTGTGATTGTCTGACTAAAACCTCTCCCCCCCCCCTCCCCTAATTAATTAATTTATTTATTATAAACTTATGAATTAGACAAGAGTAGTTGATTTGGCATCGCTATGCTGACGGCTTTGAAGTTGAAGACTCGAAGGTTTTTATTTATTTATTTAAAAAAAAATACATATATTGATGCCCACATTGCACATGTTTTCCTTCATTAATAAAATATATGATTGTTATTTTCCTATATGTTATTTGTTGGGGGTTCTCAAGTCAAAGGAATAACCTAAACATTGTGTTGGCATACATATTTGTTATCAAGGGTGATGGTAAAAGAAGATGGGTGTAGAACTGCTATTGTCAAAATATGGGAGGTGAGGTGATGTCCAGAAAAGGGGGCCACATTGCTAATGGGGGGTGGGAGTTCACAATTAAAAGATCATGAATGACACATGTGGAGTGGAAGCTCACACACGAACACACATCATGATATGAGAAACCCTAATCTACTAAAGCTTCTGATTTACACATTAAAGGGTTCTCAAAAGAAGATTCAAAATTTTGGGGAGAGAGAGAGGCGCATGCTCAAATGTCCTTGATTATTGAGGCAAAACCAAACCCTCCCTTCACTTTTGTTCCTCTGTCTCTCTGCATCATCATTTTCCCCTTCCATTTCATGTTATCATTCTCCCACACATGCACGCTTCTATTCATTAAAAGCTATCCAAACAAAGTGAGGGAAAAGAAAACAAAACAGGCAGCTCTCACCCTCAGCGCACTTTTAAGTTGCAGACTCAACTCAATTTCCAAACAAGCCAACTCGTTTTCACCGCCTCCATCAGAATCTCCCCCCTATTTCTCAATCCAATCTCTCAAATAACATAATGACCTAAGAGATTTTTCTGCAGCGGCCAAGTGAAAACTCAAGTATGCATAAAGCATCCAAATTTGGCCAAAGTCTCTCAGCTCTACCAAATCATTGCCATTGACGTTACTAGTCCCTCCCAGTCGTTGGTGCTGTCCAGGAAAAGAAAAGGACCCCTAAATTCCCCTGCCCTACTCCTTCCCTTTGTTACATTGAGGATACAATGCAACATCCTTGTCAATAAAACAATTTCTGCAACCTTTTCATACACCAACATACCTGAAAGTAAAGTCTTATTGATAATGCCAAGTCTAAAATTCTCTTTTCAAGACCACCATGAATAAGTGTCTTTCCTTTCTTTCTTTCTTTCTTTCTTTCTTCAGCTACGGTCTAGACGTGTTGCAAAATGCAGAATACATTTTTTTTTTGTTTTACATATTCTTTTGGACCAAAATGAAGCCTGAACTTTATGCTTCGTTTTTTCCCAAATCGTGCCATGTTAAAAGAAGGGAAATCTATAATTTCTCAAGAAAATTGGGATTATGATTGAAACTTCAAACTCCAAAGTACGTTGAAAAAAAAAAAAAAAAAAAAAAATCTTGGTGAAGGGTGTGATTGCACATCAAGCCTCTTTCAGAATTGCAGAGGGTGTAATCTTGATGAACAGTGAAACATGTGTTAATTAGGTACAACGAGCATACTGAACATGAACAGCTGAATTGATAGGGTTGCATGATCAACATGGGACAATTCATTTGAAACCTTATAAATTTTAATTAGGTACAAAGTGAATTCAAAACTCAAATACTTCACATAATTATGTTTTGATTTATAAACAGATCTCAGATCAACAAATAGGTGTCTTAGGCCGAACCTTGCCGAATATTATGTAGTTTTTGTTTGATGCAGAAAAATATCAAACAGCGTTTTTCTCCAGGTTTAGGGAGCATTGCTCTATTAGAAACTTGTTCCATCCCTGATATGTTATTCCTACTTTTGTAGAGTAAGGACCTTCAAAATTGGTGAAGATCAGCAATGGCTGCTGTGATTTCTGGGTTCTACAAAGACGTTTTCAATGAGCTGAAGTGAATCAGTGAGCTTGAAACTTGAAGGTTCTATACTATTTAAAGTGTTGGTAAATATGTCCAGGAGAGACTTTTACCACAAGTAAAATTAAGTTCACTGTAACACCGACTAGTAGAAAAAATAAAAAATAAAAAATAAAAAAAGTCAAAAATAGGCCTCACACCACCACTCTCTATTCCTTTTCCTTCTTTTTCTTTCTTTTCATTTTTTCTCTTTTCTTTCTTCCTCCCCTGCTCTTGCCCGAAAATCTTTTGTGCCTCTCACCTCTCTCTCCCTCTTGGCTACCTCTCTCTTCTCTTCTCTCCATCAAATTTGATCAAAATTTCTTCAAACACCTATATATTTGGACTATAATTCCTTCAACAAATCCCTAAAAGGTTGGATTTGGAGGAAGATTCAAATTTTCTTAGAGAGGAAAAAATCTAAGGTTTTGGAGTGGTTCAACTATGGGTGAAATTGGTGGTCCCCATATAAGTAAATTTCCTCTCTTAACTTATATTTGTACTATTCTTGTATGAAATTACAATTTATATTATAATTTAGGATTTTTGTAGAGAGAGAAAGTTAGAGTTTTGGTCTTGGATGAAAATTGAGACTTTCCTAAAGGTAATATTGCTCTTCCAACCTAGATTTATATTTTTCTAACATGAATTTGAATTATTATGTTGAAATTTAAAGAATAAAGTTTGGGAATTTAGTTTTAAGGTTTGTATAACGATGAAATTAAGGGAAATATTGAATGAAAAATTATTTCCCTAGATTTATAATATTTAATAAAAAGATTTGGATATAAATTTGATGATATTGAGAATTTAGGGTTAGAAAAATTTAGGAGAAAATTAAATTAACCTCAAATTTGGTTTATGATTGAGGTGAAATTGTGGTTTATGATTGACAGTGAAATGTATTTATTGGTTTAGGTTATGACAATTGAAAGTTAAGAGGAATTAACTTAGTTTTGAATTGTGAATTGGGAGTGTTAACCCTTCTAAAAAGTGAGTAGATTTTATGTTATGTTTTAAATGAGTAAACTTATTTTACTTGATTTTTTTAAATAATTTTGAAATGAATTTTGAAATGTTTTTTATGTGTGAAATGTCTTTATACAAAAAGTTGATATTGTTATACATTCAAATTGTTGTAAATGATTAATGTGTTATGTTTGATGCGATGTATTAAGTATAATTTGATTTGAGAATTTGTTGAATTAAATGTTGGTACATTTGTTACATTGATTGAGTATGAAATGGTATATTATTGATTTGAGGTGTGAGCATGAATCCCTATTAGTGGCTATAGTTATTCCCTACCATGGTGTGGCTCGACAGGGTAACATAGTTAGGGTTTTTATTAGACAGAGAGGTTAGTCGAGCCCGGGAGACACCTCTTTTGTGTCATCGGGCTAACTTGGTTGCACCACCAGGGAGGTTCCGAGCCAACGTCAAGATTAGGAGCATTTGATAAATGTAAAATGTATAAGAATCCCTTGGTGAATTCGCTCTTGGTCGCGGTAGACCATTGTCAAACAAAGTGTTTTGGTATTCCCCTGTATTTATTGAAAATGTCATTATAATTTGGATTCATAAAACTTGTATTATTGCGATATCTGGATTTAGCTGGATAATCTTGATATTTATTAGAACATTTATGAAATTGAATATGATGAGAATGATTTTTTTTAGAATATTATTTGACATATCTACACTCACCCCTCATTCATCGTATAACATCTTATTTCACTCACTGAGTATTATTTATACTCATTTCTCGTTTTTCATTTTTTTCCGAGGACATTTAGTTGAGATATTAGCCCCTATCTTGAGTAAGACTAAAGATATTTTGAGAATCTCTTTGGGTATTGACTTCTTTTGATTATATTTTAAGGTATTAGTGGACCCTTATAAAGGCATTGTTTGTAACCATTTTGGAGAACTATTTGGAGCATTATCCTTGCTGATTTTGGATTTTAAGTTTCGTTTGATTTTGAATACGTATATTAACGACCTATTTAACTTTTCAAAAGTTTATTTGGAAAATTATTTTTGTTGGATTTGATTTGGATCCCTTGAATATGGACTTACTTTATTTCCAGTGCATGTGATTGGATATTGACGGCCGGGATAGTCTTGTGCATGTGATTGGACTATGGATGGCCGAGTTGACCCTATGCATGTATGTTTTGAACAGCGATAGATCGGGTTAGTCTTTTGACTGTGTGATAAATGCATGTTAGTTTATTGGATTTTGTTAGATTATTTTAGAAAATTGGATAGATATCAATGAATATCTTGTGGTATCTTAGTGTAAGGGATAGATTTACCTATATACTGGGTTAATGCGGTGGTTGTCACGTGCTTGATCCGAGAGTCGGGGTGTGACAATTTTATTGGTATTAGAGTTTAGACTTTGTTTTGCAAAAGTTTCAGAGGTTTTCAAATATTTCAAATATTTTTAAAGGTTTTTTTTAACAATGTCTCCTATGGGTCCTAGAAAGTTAAGTTTATTATTATTATTTTTTAGAGGGTTAGTTATTTAATTCTTCACCTAGTCCTACGTACTAAGTACAGTTTTTCTTTTGTAAAACTATGCCTCCACGAAAAAGAATGAAGAATCCGAGTGAGATTCCTCAACTCCACTATCACAATCTGAGGCCGCATCATCTTCGTATGCGCCTCCTTCGGCTCCTACGCACCTGACTCCTCCAACTGAGACTCCAACCCCACCGTTTGCTGCACTTCAACAAGTGATGAAGTGGTGGATGGCCTATGGGGCTCAAATACAAGCTCCGCCTCAAGCCCCAGTTCCACCTCCACCCACTTCGGTCGTCCCACCGACTCTTTCGATGGCACCGATAGTTCCTCCTACTTCCATTGCTACACCAGTCACCTGATCAACTATTGAGTTATCTAAACTGCTTAAAGAAGCTCGGCTACTAGGATGTGGCACCTTCTCGAGAACTTTTGATGCCATAGTAGCCAAGAATTGGGTCAACCTTGTCCAAGAAGTAATGGCCGATATGGGGTTTGATGATGAGAAGAAACTTATGGTGACTGTGAAACTCTTAGATAAAGATACCCATACACGGTAGAATAATTTGAGAGCGAGGTCTTTGACACCGATTACTTGGAACGAATTCCTTAAGGAATTCGATGAGAAATATTATACTTAGTTTCATCGGGACTTAAAAATGAAAGAGTTTCTCCATCTTCACCAAGGCAATAAGACGGTGATGGAGTACGAGACTAAGTTGAGAAAACTGTCATCTTTTGTTCTGGATATGGCCTTCGAGGAGTACATAAGATTCAAGTTCGAGGATGGTTTGAACTTAAATATTCAAAAGAAAATGTTGATGACCAAGAGCTATTCCTTCCAAGACTTATTGGAGTTGGTTTTAAGAGCTAAACAAACTATAAAGGAAAGGGGGAAGATGAGAGAAGGTCAAGGGAAGAAGAAGAAGTCCGGTTTTGCATCGAGATAAAGCTCCAAGAAGAGTAGGAGCTCGGGATCCTACGATAGTGTCTCTATTTTTGGATTTGTTGGCCATCCACAAGGCCAACAATCACCTCAGTTTAGTGCTCCCACAGTTAGTACCGCCTCCGAAAGTAAGTCGGTAGGAAGTAAGAAAGATCCTTGTCCAAATTGTAAGAAATTTCATTTCGGATTTTGTAGGGAGTCCTGAAAATGTTACCATTGTGGAAATGATGGACACCTCTGAAATATTTGTCTCAAGTTGAGTCTAGGCGGATAAGGGGGCCAAATGAATCGAGGACACTAGAGTGGCCAGAGAGGCGATCAGTCGAGAACTCCTACACCCTCGACAAATACAACACCAAGGATGGGGACCGGGAGGAATACGGTGGTTGCTCCTCTCCAATGCTCTCAACCAAGAACTCAGACTTGGATTTATGTGATGACGAATGAAAATGCTTAGACTAACCTAGATGTAGTCATAAGTACACCTCTAGACATAAACTTTAAGCATTTAGAGTTATAACATGAAAGATGCATAGGCCATGACTTTGAAGCATGGTGATAATGTTTGTTATTAAAGAATTTGAAATTGAATGATATGTATTAATGTGATTGTTATTAGAAAATTTATGAAATTGAGTAGAAATGAACTATTAGATATGGACTCATAGAGTTTTCTTAAGTAATGTATCACTCGATAAATAGTTACTCGGTTTTGACTAAGAATTTCTTTTGACAATGGCTTGTTTGGCCAAATGGTAGAGGACCCTAGTAGAAATTTTGCTCTCTAGGTCCATATCTTGATTTTAGGAGTTTGGCAAATATGTTTAATTGGTGTAACCATGTGGATTTATTTATGATTGAAACATAGGATGAAATGCTTTTGGGTATCATATTTGAGAGTATGTGTTATAGTTTCATAAATGTTTATGGTTTATTTTATTAGCTATGATGGGTATTTTTGGAGTTGATGCGCGGGTGTTGATAGATACGAGATCAAATAACTCATTTGTGAGTTCAAGGTTCATTAAGCACTCTAACCGGCCCTTGACCCTCTTGATAAATAGTTATTGGTGGTCACTCCATTAGAAGAAGAATTAATCAGAAATGAGGTGTATCGAGATTATGATATGGTGATTGGGGAAACTACACTTGAGGCAAACTTGATGCCATTAGATATGATAGATTTTGACACCATCCTGGGTATGAATTGGCTACATTTCCACCGATCTTCCATTGATTGTTTCAGAAAAGAGGTAGAGTTTCGAAAACGGGGGTATCCGATAGTGATATTTGTCGGTAAGAGATGGGTTTTGCCGAGTTGTGTGATCTCAGCTATAGAGGTAAGAAAGTTAGTGCGTAAGGGATGTGAAACTTACCTTGCACACATCATTGACACTATAGTTGAGAATCCCAACTCGAAGAATATTCTGGTGGTAAATGAGCTCCCAGATATCTTTCTAGATGAGTTACCCGGTTTGCCTCCAATTCAGAAGTTTGAGTTTGTCATTGATTTGGTTCCTAGTACTGCACCAATCTCAATCCCTCCATATAGAATGGCACCTACAAAGTTAAAAGAACTAAAGGTGCAACTCCAAGAGTTATTGAAAAAAGGGTTTATCCGATCGAGTATCTCACCTTGGGGTACTCCAGTCCTATTTATGAAGAAAAAGGATAGCACCCTTCGATTATGCATAGACTACCAGCAACTCAATAAGGTCACTATCAAGAACAAGTATCCATTGCTAAGGATTGACAATCTATTTAATCAATCATGCAAGGCGCTTCGATATTCTCAAAGATAAATTTCAGGTTGGGGTACCACCAATTAAGGATAAAAAAGGATGACATTCACAAAACCGCATTTAGAACATGGTATGGCCACTATGAGTTCTTAGTGATGCATTTTGGTCTAACCAATGCACTCGTAGCTTTCATGGACTTGATGAATCGGATTTTTCATTCCTATCTTAACAAATTCGTCATAGTTTTCATTGATGACATATTAATATATTCCAAGAATGAAGAGGAGCATTCTGAGTATCTCCTTATAGTATTACAAACTCTTCAGGATAAGGTGTTATACGCCAAATTCTCTAAGTGTGAGTTTTGGCCAAAAGAGATCGGCATTTTTGGGCATGTGGTATCTGGGGATGGGATATTTGTTGATCCAAAAAAAGTGGAAGCCATATTGAAATGGGAGCAACCCAAGAATGTCACCGAAGTGAGAAGTTTCCTCCGATTGGCGGGTTATTATCGAAAATTTGTTGAGAGATTCTCCAAAATAATGACTTCGTTATCTAACTTCACCCGGAAGGGAGTTAAGTTTGAGTGGAATGACAAGTGCAAAAGGAGTTTTTAGGAACTCAAGAAAAGGCTTATGTCCGCTCCGATCCTTGCCCACCCTACTAACGATGGTGAGTATGTGGTGTTTAGTGATGCTAGCCGATAAGGATTTGGTTGTGTGCTGATGCAAAATGAGCGAGTGATTGCTTATACCTCTTAACAATTGAAAAAGCACATGTTTAATTATCCAATGCATGATTTGGAGTTAGTTGCTATCGTTTTTGTCTTGAAGATATGATGACATTATTTGTATGAGATTACGTGCAAGATCTACACTGATCACAAAATTCTCAAATATTTGCTTACTCAAAAGAAGCTAAATTTGAGGCAACGGAGGTGGATAGAATTGATCAAGGACTATGATTTAATAATAGATTATCATCCTGACAATGTAAATGTGGTTGTGAATTCCTTGAGTCTTAAGTCTTCTGCTTCTTCTTCGGCATCTCATGAGGGTTAGTACCTCTCATGTTTGGTATGACTCCGTATACTTGGAGTCAGATTGGCCAATGATAAGTACGGTACACTTTTGGCCAAGTTTGAGGTGAGACCCACCTTGGTGGACCGCATTTGAGAGATTCAGGCAACCGATGATAAGTTGAAGGGTATAGTTGAGAAAGTCCACAAGGGAGAAAGTGACGAGTTTAAAATCCGGGATGACGGCATGATAGTATACGGGAAAAAGATTTGTTTTCCCAAGAATGATGATTTTCGAAGGGTCATACTTGAAGAAGCTCACTCATCAGCTTATATGATGCATCCAGGAAGTGCAAAGATATATCGGACCATTAAAGAGATTTATTGGTGGTCAGGGTTGAAACAGGAGATAGTTGAGTTTGTAGCTAAGTGTCTTATATGCCAACAAGTCAAAGTCAATCATCAGAAGCCTACTGGCGTCCTCTAACCTTTACCGATTCCCGAGTGGAAGTGAGAACATATCACAATTGACTTTGTGGTTGATTTGCCAAGCACTCCAAGCCGGCATGATACCTTGGGTGATTGTGAACCGGCTCTCCAAGTCAGCTCACTTCTCGCCGATTCAGAATACCAATTCCTTGAAAAAATTAGCCAAACTCTACATTGATGAGATCGTGAGACTCCACAGTATTTCAGTATCTATTGTATCAAACCATGATCCTAAATTCACCTCACGGTTTTGGCCTAAATTGCAAGATTCCTTAGGGACTAAGTTGAAGTTTAGCACGGCCTTTCGTCCCCAAACCGATGGACAATCGGAGCGCACAATTCAAACCTTGGAGGACATGTTTAAAGCGTATGTGATGGACTTCCAAAGTAGTTGGGATAAGCACTTTTCATTGATTGAGTTTGCATACAACAATAACTTTCAACCTAGTATTGGGATGCCGCCTTACGAGACATTATACGGAAGAAAGTGTAGGACTCCAATTTGTTGGGATGAAATTTGTTGGGATGAAATTGGAGAACGGAAGATTGAAAGTGTGGAGTTGATTGAGACTACCACGAAAAAAGTAAAGGTGATTCGGGCAAGATTAAAGGCGGCTCAAGATAGATAAAAAAGTTACACCGACAGAAGGAGAAGACATTTGGAATTTGAAGTTGGAGATATGGTCTTTTTGAAGTTATTATCTTGGAAGGGTGTGATCTGATTTCAGAAGCGTGGGAAATTGAAGTCTTGAAACATTGGTCCATTCAAGATCCTTGAGAGGATAGGAAAAGTGGCCTATCGGCTTGAATTACCTTCAGATTTGGAGAAAATTCACGTTGTATTCCATATATCGATGCTAAAGAAGTATTTATCGAATCCTTCACATATCCTAGAGACTCCACTGGTCGAATTAAGGGAAGATTTGAGTTTCAAAGTTTAACCAATTGCTATTATTGATCACCAAATCAAGAGATTGCGAAACAAACAAATCTCTATTGTTAAAGTCCAATGAAAAGGCGATCAAGTAGAAGAAGAGACTTGGGAGACCGAAGATATTATGAAAAAAAAATACACCCGTCTATTTGAGGTATGAGTTTGTTTTTAAATTTTGAGAATAAAATTTATTTTTAGAAGGTTAGGAATTATAACACCGACTAGTAGAAAAAAAAAATAAAAAGAAGTCAAAAGTGGGCCCCACACCACCATTCTCTATTCCTTTTCTTTCTTTTCTTTTCTCTTTTCTTTCTTTCTCCCCTGCTCTTGCCCAAAAATCTTCTGTGCCTCTTGCCTCTCTCTCCCTCTTGCTACCTCTCTCCTCTCTTCTCTCTATCAAATTTGATCAAAATTTCTTCAAACACCTATATATTTGAACTAAAAATCCTTCAACAAAACCCTAGAAGGTTGGATTTTGAGGAAGATTCAAGTTTTCTTAGAGAGAAAAAACCTAGGGTTTTGAAATGGTTCATCTAGGGGTGAAATTGATAATACCCATAGAGGTAAATTTCTTGTCTTAACTTATATTTATATTATTCTTGTATGAAATTACAATTTATGTTGTAATTTGGGATTTTTGTAGAGAGAGAAAGTTAGGGTTTTAGACTTGGATGAAAATTGAGGCTTTTCTAAAGATAATATTGCTCTTCCAACCTAGATTTATATTTTTTTAGCATGAATTTGAATTATTACGTTAAAATTTGAAAAATAAAGTTTGGGTCTGTGGGGCAAAGAAGACCTGACTTGGGTCCGCAGGCACGTATGCTCACGCACGTGAAGATGCGTGATAGAGCAAAGCGCAAGCATGTGGGCTTCACGCGTGCTGGGGTGCATGAAGACCCAGGGTGATCCAGGTCAATTCCAACCCAAATCCACGTCCCGACCTGGGATGCGACCTGGGCACTCATGAGGCCCATGCCATACGCATTGGTCATTTGGTACATGCAGCATCATGCTGCCGGAGTGTGTGGGTGCATGGCGGCACACCGTCAGCTCGTGGCGGCACATGGGGCCTCTAATAGCATGTCAGGCTTTGCTAAAATTAAATTTTTTAATTTTTTGAGGGTCCCACATCATTAAATATGACTTATTATGGATTTTTGTATGCCGAATCCAAATCCAGATAGTAAGATGCGATCCCACATTGTAGTGTATAGTGTCCATTGACCCATATGCTCACTTTGAGATATATACTCAAATCATTTAGAATTTGTTGATTCGTATGGTGTACAAAATATGAGAATAAGTATCAGTAAGTCACTAATGTCTTTATGACTATTTCGAAAATTATTATTCTTGATCTTTGTAAGGGGGATAAACTGAATGGTGATAACTATGATATTTAGCACTGGAAGATTTAATTTATCCTCTAGGAGTAGGATCAATTGAGATTCTAAGGCATGAGATTATGGATCCCAAGATGGGTACTGTCACGCCCCAAATTTGCCCCCTCACCGTGGCTTCATTGGTGGCGAACCGTCTGGCTCTTGCTAGGGTTCAGTAACTTACAAGAGTAACAATAGTCATGCTAAAATAATATATTTTCTTTATTCAGTTACTGTAAATATTACATAGATCTTTTCTTCTTGATAAAACAACAAAACTTCTATACTAGAAAGGTAATTTACAATAAGGCTATCTCTACCCGTTCATTAATTCTCTTAGACTTCCGTTCCTGCAGGATCTGAAAATAATTTCTTGGCGTGAGCTTGATAGCCCAGTGAGGTTCATGTGTGTGTGTAAAAAAATCATTTCCTTATAAAATTATACGATAATGGCTTTATTGTAAAACTTATTGAAAAGTTCTCAATGCTATAGTAACATGCACAATTAATAATAATAATAGTAGCATGTGACAGTACAATGCAGATAATAGTTCACTAATGTCTTATCTCTCTATAATAAGAACAGTCTACTTATCCCTCCGAGAAGATCCATTTTCAGAAAAGCCTATCGGTCTCCCCCGCATTAAGTGGACAAACCTCCTATCCATATTAATGAGATGCTACCAATATGTACTTTGATACTCGACAGAGCACTTACTTGCTCGAGTAATCTCCACACATATCAATTATATAGCAATCACAAACACATACATTGGAGGAGTAATAGTAGGTCATAATAACAGTGGTAAAACATGATGACAATAGAAAATCATGGAAACAGTACCAATTCATGGTAGTTATATAAAGTCATGGTAATGGTATTAAATTATAAAATTAATAGTAATTCATGATAATCATAGAAACTTATGTTAATTTATGCATAAAGAAATATAGAAATATAAAGAACACTCATTTGAAATGTAGACTAAACTTGGTTTGCCTTTTTCCTAACACTTTTCTCCCTTTCCTTCTCTTCCTTTCTCTCTTTCTCTCTTTCTTTCTTTCTTTCTCTCTTCCCTACGAATTTGTTGATGATTTTGGGATAAAGGGGTGGGTATTTATAGTTTTTAAGTGGCCTTAGGTTCTTGACAAGTGTAAGGACACTTGTTCTCCATGTAATGTTCTTACTCTTAATATGAGACAAGTGTCCTCCCATGTGTCATCAATAGGAGACACCTACCCCTTATACATAACACTTGGCATCCATGTGTCTCTTTTGTTGCAAGACAAGTGGTATGGGTGGTGCAAGACAAGTGGCATGGGCGGTGGTGGTTGGTGGAGCTTGAAAGTTCATTTTATTTGGGCATTCAGCATTTCGGTCACCCTTTTGATTCCTTATTTACGTGTAATTTGAATTACAGTAAATAAGGAAATACCACCCATTTGGATTTAATAAAAATAGTTTCAGAACATAATTTCTTAAGGATAAAAAGTCAACTCTCCCTTCCAAGAACAAAATTCGAAAAAGCGAATTTTGTTGGATTTTGGTTGGCAAGTTAACAACTTAGAAAAAATTCTAAAAAAAATAGGTTTCCATCTAATTTAATCATAAATAAGAATTACCGGGACTTTTCCTTCTTATTTTCTGAATATTTTAGATATCTCATTTTTTTTTGTACTTAGTTTTGAGCGATTTGGTCAAACCTGTGTTTTTAACATTCTAAACCTTTGATTTCATTTATTTAGGTAATCTCACTAATCCACAATTAATAATAAGTCATTTATTGTAATTAGATTAGGGTACGTGACAGGTACCACACCTCAGGCTATGCGAGATCAGGTCTATCATGCATGGAAAGAGAAAGATAGCCAGTTAGGGCAATCCTAATCAATAGTAAGTACGATAACATGATCCCAATTTATGAGTAGTATCCTATAACTATGTCAGTTTGGCTTATCCTAAAAGAGCATTACGGTACTCTTTTAACTTCTAAGGTAAAAATACTGACTTATAAGTTTATTACTTATAAAAAAAATGACTGATCATACGATAAAGTAATATTTGATGCAAATATCGAGTACGATCCTTGGGTTAAGGAAAGCAAACGAACCTATTTTGGATGAGTTTCAAGTACTGGGTAGATGTAATCTTTATCTGGATCATAGAAGACTATGAAAATCTATCTCAGACATGACGAGAGTATTCGTATTTTCGCTAATGTGAGCAGGCATTATGAGCTTGAGGAGGGGCGCTTGGAGGTGAATAAGCCGCATTCGGAGTCATGCTTATACATCGGAGTCGAGCAAGGGCACCTGAGACACCAAACACCAATGGAAAAAGCATGAGAAGAAGACTCGAGATCTAGGCAAGAAGAAACCATTTGAGAAATCGAACAGTGGAGTACAAAAGCATTGGAAGAATGAGCTAGATAAGGCCAAGGTGAAGTGCTACCTATGTGGTAAACTTAGTCATTTTGCTCATGAGTGTGATGAGCGGAAGATATGTCCTTCTTCTTTACATGGTATGAAATTTGTTGCCTCTAGAGTGATGCTTTCTTATTCCCCTCCTTTGTGAATTATAGATTTAGGAGCCACCGATTATGTAGCTCGAGATAAAAGTATGTACATGGAGTTCCGCCAAATGAGCCCTCGGGCTAGGAGGATTTATGTGGGGAATGGAACATTCATCGTCGTTAGAGGAATTGGCACTTATAAGCTGGAGTTGTGAAGTGGCCAAACTCTATATTTGCATGACATCTTTTATGCTCTGGATATTCAACGGAACCAGATTTCTATTCTTTGCTTAGATTGCTTAGGATATGCTTTATCTTTTAGAAACTCTTCAATTTCCATTTATTATGACAGTTTTTTGATTTGTTCTGATTTTATCTATAATAGACTATATGCACTAGATATTTCGTATAATGGTTATTCTTGTTCTTCTTCTATTGCTTTCACATCTAATTGTGTTGATGATGATGTGAATGTATGGCATAGTAAACTTGAACATATAGGGAAAGCGATGGTGAACCGTTAGTAGCAATTGGTCTGTTGGGTCTGCTAACCATGGTCAAGGTGTCTGTATGTGAGTTTTGCCTAGCCAACAAACTACAAGAAAACCATTTGACAAGACAATGAGAGCTAAGACTCCATTATAGTTGGTCCACTCTGATATCTATAACCTTATGAACGTAAGCCCGAAATGGAGCTCTGTACTTTATTATATTCATAGATGATTACACGTATTTCAATTACGTCTATCTGATTTCGCACAAGTTTGAGACATTGGAATGATTCAAGAGATTTATTAGTGAAATTGAGAATCAATTAAACATGAGAGTGAAAACTGTCAAAACCGATCGGAGGTGCGAGTACATGTCTAAACAATTCAAAAAGCTTTGTTTTGAGAAAGGTATTACGAGATAACTGACTACTCTTATTACTCCTCAGTAGAACGGAGTAGCCGATAGAAGGAATAGGACTCTATTGGAGATAGTGAGATCTATGATGGCATAGACCAATTTGTCCATCTCTAACTGAGGAGATGCTTTATTGACTGCAGTCTACATCCTTAACTGTGTACCAGCAAAGTTCGTAGTCAGTACCCTAGATGAGTTTTGGACAGGGAGGCAGCCTGACCTTAACTACTTGAGGTCATGGGGGTTGTGCCATGTATGTTCACAATTTCTCACATCCACACGGCAAGTTAGGCTCACGAAGAAAGAAGTGTATTTTTATAAGATAC
Source organism: Dillenia turbinata (assembly GCA_037126225.1). Classification (NCBI taxonomy): domain Eukaryota; kingdom Viridiplantae; phylum Streptophyta; class Magnoliopsida; order Dilleniales; family Dilleniaceae; genus Dillenia; species Dillenia turbinata. The sequence goes on from JBAMMX010000015.1 coordinate 7,510,793, forward strand.
TAAGAACACTCCAAGGGCCTTGTGTTCTTAGGTGAGCATGCGGATGGTATTGTTACTAAAATTGAGTCTCGTGATACCGCGTTTCTTAAAATGATTTCCCTAAGAGATGAAATCAATCAGAGCTTTACCTTCTATGAGATGAATGAGCCTAGTGGCTCAGCGGGACCCAGTGGTGGGACCCAGAACTCGTTCAGGATTTTTATCCTAGTAGGAGTGATCCATCTAGAGTTGAAGAGGTTCCCCCTCCTTGTAGGAGCAATCGTGGATACTTACCTAAACATCATTTTTCGATTGAGGGTGAATCCCTCATTGTTACTCTTGAGGATGATGAGGAGCCCAAAATGGTTCAATAGGCTCTCGTGGGGTCTGTGAAGGACCATTGGTTGAAGGCCATGGATAAAGAGATGAAATCAATTAAAATCAATGGGGTCTGGGACTTAGTTGATTTATCTGAGGGCAGAAAGGCCATAGGGAACAAGTGGGTTTCCAAGATCAAAAGAAAGGTTGACAGATCAATTGAGAGGTATAAGACTCATCTAGTAGACCCACTTAAAAGAAAGGCGTGGTTACCACGATCCATTTACTTTTAGCGATTGTCGTGAACATAGATATGGAGTTACACCAAATAAATGTTAAGACTACCTTCCTAAATAGAACTTTGGATAAGAAGATCTATATAGAGCAGTCATCTGGCTTTGTTCCTGTAAGTTAGGAGGATAAAGTCTATCGATTTTGAAAGTCGATATATGGCCTTAAGCAATCATCCAAACAGTGATACCTGAGATTTCATGAGGAGGTGACATCTTACAGTTTCATGATGATCAAGAAGGATCATTACGTCTATTTGATATGTTCTTCTGACTCCTTTGTGATCATGTCTTTGTATGTGGATGATATTCTGTTGGCTGAAAACAACAAAGAGTATCTGATGATCATCAAAAGTGGTTATTATTGAGTTTTGATATGAAGGATATGGGTGAGGCTCAGTTTATTCTCAAAATTAGGATCCAGAGGGATCACTCGAGATGGATATTGGCTCTTTAACAAGAGTCCTACATCAAGAAACTTCTCGAGTATTTTGAGATGAGTGATTGCAACTCTATAAATACTCATATCGCTAAATGTGAAGATCTGAATCTTGACATGTGCCATAAGACTCAGCAAAAGATAAGGAGATGAGTAAAATCTCTTATACTCGTGCAGTGGGTAGTTTGATATATGTGATGTTGTGTACATGACCAGACATTTGTTATGCAGTCAGTTTAGTGAGTAAGTATCAATCAAATAATAGAAGGGATCACTGGAGAGCAGTAAAAAGGATTTTGAGATATCTCAAGAGAACTATAGACCTCTCCTTGTATTACAGAGGATGTAATTTATGTCTCGTTGGATATTCAAATACCAATAGGGGCGGTAATCCGAATGAACGCAAATCAACATTAGGTTTTGTTATCTTGCTCAATAATAGTGCCATATCTTAGAGCAATAAGAAGTAAACCTATGTATCTCTATCAAAGATCGAGGCTGAGCTAGTGGCATGCTTAGTAGACTTAGGGGTTGTGGCAAATAGTGGGAGACCAGTGATGATTTATTTTAATAATCAAACCACTATTGCCTATACCTAAACCCTAAGCAGCACAGTAGGACTAAATACATTGATACCAGATACGACTTTGTGAGAGACATTATCGAGAAGAGTGAAGCGATGATTAAGTATATTTCTACACACAGTATAATGGTTACTCCCTTCATCAAACCCATTACAAGAGATTTCTTTGTATGACATAGGGAATCATTGGGTTTACATGTACTTTGACATTTCTCATATATACTATGTTGATATTTTTATGCTTATTGATATATATGACATACGTGCATTATTCAGTCACAAGTTTTTTTTTATTGCACTTATTTATTATCTTATATTCTATGAAGTGTTGTGATAAAAGATATGTCAAGCAGATGTAGTCGACTTTTTCACATGAGTGACCACCTTCAGCACTGAGTGAGTGGGGATGAGACGGTTTCCAGTCGTAAGAGGTTTTGAGAGTGGCCCTACTAGAGCATAAGTTATCCTGATACATGTTCAGGATGAGGTCATAGGTGATATGACCGACATGGACATACTCACATCCATATTGTCTATAAGTAGTCAAGTTTGAGATATCAAATATTATTTACGTATAGTGATATTATCTATGAGGTACTCTCTCTAAGTTTTCTAAGTAAACTCTTATGTATAAACTGAGTCTCATACCTGTAAAATGTTGGAGAAATTTAACATATACCCTTTTAAAAGTGGAGAAATAACACTGTAGCACGTGTTTCATACAGCATGTGATAAGACGACTATGGGATAGTGAGAGCTATTATTTGAGACAATAGTATGATCATGATCCTCATTCCCACTGTGTAAGATTTGAGATCTATTGGGTGGGATATCTTGTACCCTTATTACTTTCGGCTGTTTCTAGAAGTTTTGGTTCAGTGTTTGCTAATTTAATCTGTTTACCTATGGTATAGAAGATAATGAGGTCTATGGGGCAAGTCTAAGAAAACAGCTAAATTAAGAATGATAGATTTAAGTTTTAGAAAAAAAAGACCAATCAATATTATTTCATTATGTAGTATTCACTGGCTAACCTGTTATATTTATCCATGTTGGGATTTAAACATAATAATGAATACATAGTCGAGCAATGATTGGGGATCATTTTCGATGAGGAAAGTGACTCGATAGATGTAACTAGCTGAGTTTGGGGAACAGTTAATTCTTTTTAGTACTAACGGTGGCTTCTCGATCATCCTAATAGGTGCATCGGGAAGTCTTTATTACAGGTGCACTCGTCCATCACACGACGTCTAATTTTGTATGAAAATTTAGTAGGGTGATGTAGTAGATCACATGAGTTATGATCTTATGACGAACGTAAAATATCCTTATGTTCAAGTGTGAGATGTTAGTAAATATGCCCATGAGGGGCTTTTACCATCGGTAAAATTAAATTTAAAATGGGTAGCTAACCCATGATTAAAAACTCCCCTTAATGTGTATCTCCATGATCCCAATCATTTGGTGTGATCTAACTTCTCCAAGCATACGTGAGATTGATTGATTCATTCTTGAGAATACATTGCCAAGAGAGAGAGAGAGAGAAGTTAAGACAGAGCATACATTCTCTTGAGTGAAAAAATATCGAGGGATTGAGAAATTTTTTAGTAGGAAAATTTCTCCCGTCATTGCGATCATCGGATTTAGGGTTAAGATATCATAGTATTGCGGTGGTGATTAGATTTTGTGATCATCATCCCAATCAAGCGATTCGTATGAGGGAGTTCACGATTCATGGATTTTGAAAACCTACATGTGGAGATATTTACTCAAAAGTTCCAACTTGTTTATTTTTATACACTTCCACATGCGCATGTAGAGAATAAATCTAACAATAAGTTGGTTGGTCCTTTGTTGTTTTTGGTTACAAAGCTGTATTAAAAGAGAGAGACATGATGTTGTAGTCTTGTATTGTAAATATCATCATTTTCTAAATGGGTGGAGGCCTTAATGGTGATGCTTGAGAGTGAGAGGATTGGAACACCAAATTCCCCCCAAAAATCATATAAAATAATATGGTTGAAAAAAGGTATAAATTTATCCATGGTCTACTAATTAAAACATTTCGCTCTCTGCCTTTGTACTTTCTTCTGCCCCTTTTCCTTCCTACAAAATCAACTATGACTCTATTTTGATTCTTCATCATCCTCTTCTTCGTCTTTGACTTCTATGACACTGATGCTGATGAGTATGACTCCCATTCCGATTGATTGAATTGCTTTCTAATCGTGCTTCTTTACGGTGTTTGATTCTCCAATCTCTCATATTGCTTCTTCCTTTTAATTCAAACCTTGAATCTTGATTTTCCTTCGTGGGTGTATTTAATCATATTCGACATACAATTGCATTTTTTACTTTTCCTTTGAGAGAAATATGATATAATTTATAGACATAGATGTTTCAATTTAATTCGCCCATTTTCTCTGTCTTGGGTTTTTTGTCACGCCCCTCATATGGGACATAACATCGCCATGAACCGTAAACTAACCATAATTCATAATGTATCTAAAATATCAAAACATCTAATACATTATATTATCAAATAAAAATAATTTATAAAGTGCATTTATAGGTTCCATAAAATCATCCATACATATCCCATGATCAAACCCAATAAATTACAGATCTACTGTTCATAACTTTTCATAAAAGTTTTCAACATAACTAATAAGTATAAAATATAAGTAACATTTCATAAGTGTAGATTTATTCTAAAACTTTCAAATATTTTCATATTCATTCTCAAAGTAATCTTCGTCCTCTACGAAATATTAATAAAAGAGATAAAACTTCACTCAATAAATATTCTATATATTTTCCTATTTGTCTGAGCAAGTTAAAATATCGCATTATATTTGACAATATTATAATAACATTTTCATAATCATAATATTCAAAAAGGGTGATCAACAATATTAAAAATATCAAGTCATGAGATGACAATTCAATATTTATATAGTTCAAAAAAAAAGAGCATGATACACCTTGTCTTCCATTGACAACTTGAATATCTAATCTTCACTGTTTATCTTGTTAAGTAGGCCAAATGTTTATATTCTAGCAACATACTGCTAGGAGTTTTCAAATGTTCATATCAAATAGTGAAACTAGTTCCATCAACAGTTAACAAGTAATCAAGAGTTCATTCAAATTATTTCATAAAATATCAGTCAGTGGTCACATCGTATTTAATAGTCAAATCGTAAAGTACACAATCTCATACTGTATTTTTTTTATTTATTTAACATGGTAATTCGAAAGTATTATATTTCTAAAAATCATTTTTAAAACATGGAAAGTATTTAAAATACTTACTTCAAACCAAGAGCCTACCCCAGGCTTAACTCAACCAACTCGATTTGAAACCAACTCCACACCTAAGAAAATAAATTAAAAGGCTCAAAACAAAACCCTAATAACTAGATTTGCACCAATAATCTTGAGAAATAAATCTTTAAGTTTCAACTCATAAAGGAACTCTTATACAATCCATCAAAATTAATTTCCTAACCTTAGAAAATTTTCTAACAAATCAGTAATATAAGATATATACGAATAATCTTTCAATTAACTCATTATAAAAATATCTCAAATTTTCCTTAAAGCCTGAAATCCAAAAATTTTGATTTTAAATTTACTAAAACTTATCAATATTTCTTTGGGTTGAATCTCATTGATGTCCCTCATAATCCCTCCTAGCAATTTCCTCTTGATTAGCTTGATTTGAGTCTCAACAATTGAGAGAAAAATTTAGAAGAGAGAAAGACAAAAGAGAATAAAGAAAAATAAAATTAAATGGAGGAGAATAAAAATTAGGGCCGACTAGTATTATATCTAATTTTCATAATTTTCAGTTTGACCCTTTAAGTTAGTGAGTAGTTCCAAAATAACTCCCAAAATTTCAAGAATTAACAAGATGCCCCTAAAGGTGGATCTCACATTCTCCCCTCCTTACAAAAGTTTCGGTCTCGAAACTTAACGTACCTTAGTTGTTAAATAATTGCGGATATGTGCAGCACATTTCTTCTTCAAGTTCCCACGTAGCCTCTCAAATCTCATGATTAGACCATTGAAATTTGACATAAGGAATAATTCACCGTCTTAATACTCATTACTTCTGATCCACGATTCGAGTAGGTACCTCGTTATAGGTTAAATCTTCTCGAACCGTATTCCAACACATGGCTAGGATCAGAAACATACTTTTTCAACTGTGAAACATGAAAGACATATGAATTTTCAACAATTCAGGTGGTAAAACTAATTGGTATGCTAGATTTCCTACTCGATCTAGAATCTCAAAAGGTCATACATATCTTGGACTCAATTTCCCAGTTTTTTCAAATCTCATAACTCCTTTGGTTGGTGAAACTTTAAGATACAGATTGTTACTGCATTCAAACTCTAAAGATCTTTGTTTCAAGTATGTCCAGCTTTTTGGTCAATCTTGAGCTACCTTTATCTTTTTTTTTTTTACTATTTTCAGTTTTTCATGGGTAGCTTGCACAATTTCTGGTCCAGTGATTCTCCTTTTACCAACCTTATCCTAGTACAAAGATAATCTACACCAACATCCAGACAAGGCCTCAAATGGTGCAATGTCGATACTGTTATGGTAGCTATTATTTTAAATTATAAAAAAAAAAAAAAAAAAAAAAACTCTATTACCTTCAAGTGACCTTCCCAACTACCTCAAAATCCACAATACATGCTCTTAGTATATCTTCTAATGTTTGAATAGTTTGCTCAGATTAGCCATCTGTTTGTGGATGGTAAGCTAAACTAAAATTAAGCTTAATCCCTATTGTTTGCTGTAAACTCTCCCAAAACTGAGAAACAATGGGGGTTATGGTCAGATATAATACTTATTGGTGTACCATGATACCGAATAATGTGATCCATATACAAGTGGACTAGAATATTCATTAGCGTCGTGATACTTATTGTAATAAAGGGAGCTAATTTCATCAATCTATCAACAAATACCCAAATTGAATTTTTCCTATGTCTTGATCTCGGTAAACCCACAACCAAATCCATTATGATATGCTCCTATTTGCATTCAGGTAAATACAGAGGCCTTAAAAATCTAGTTGGCCTTTGATATACATCTAGACAAGGCCTCAAATGGTGCAATGTCGATACTATTATGGTAGCTATTATTATAAATTATATTAAAAAAAAAAAAAAAAAAAAAAAAAAAAAAAAAAACTCAACTACCTTCAAGTGACCTTCCCAACTACCTCAAAATCCACAATACATGCTCTTAGTATATCTTCTAATGTTTGAATAGTTTGCTCAGATTAGCCATCTGTTTGTGGATGGTAAGCTGAACTGAAATTAAGGTTAATCCCTATTGCTTGCTATAAACTCTTCCAAAATTGAGAAACAGTGGGGGTCATGGTCGGATATAATACTTATTGGTGTACCATGATACCAAATAATGTGATCCATATACAAGTGGACTAGAATATTCATTAGCGTTGTGATACTTATTATTATAAAGGGAGCTAATTTCATCAATCTATCAACAAATACCCAAATTGAATTTTTCCTATGTCTTGATCTCGGTAAACCCACAACCAAATCCATTATGATATGCTCCTATTTGCATTCAGGTAAATACAGAGGCCTTAAAAATCTAGTTGGCCTTTGATATTCTACTTTAATTTGTTGACAAATGAGACGTTTTGATACAAATTCAAAACTTCCCTCTTCATTCCACTCCACCAATAAGACTGCCTCAAGTCTCGATATATTATAGTTCTCCCTGGGTGAATTGAGAATTTAGAAGTATGGGCTTCCTATAGTATTTCCTTTTTCAATTCAACATCATCGGGCATGCACAATTGATATTTAATCCATACGCTTCCATCCTCATGCAAGTGGAAGTCAGGTAATTTTTCTTGCCCCAACTTCTCTTTGATCTTCTTTAATTCAGGATCCTTCAATTGTAAGGTCTTGATTCTTTCAATTAGGGATGATTAGGCAATTAAGGAGGTAAGTATATTATCCATAGACTCTACCACTTCTAGATTTAGACTTTTCATCTCTTTGATTAGCATGGTAATCATTACTTCTAGGATTTTCCTACCCAAAGCATCAACTACTCTATTCACTTTTCCTAGATGATAAGTGATAATTAAATCATAGTCCTTTTGTAACTCTATCCATCTCTTTTACCTCATATTTAATTCTTTCTAAGTGAACAAATATTTTAGCCTTTTATGATCGGTGAAAATTTTGCACTACACTCCGTAAAAATAATGTCTTCAGATGTTGAGAGCAAACACAATCACCACCAATTCCAAATCATGTGTCGGATAATTTTGCTAATATGGCTTCAACTGTCGAGATGCATAAGCCATCACTTGACCATTCTGCATGAGTACACACCTCAACCTATTCTTAGAGACATCGCTAAAAATGGTGAATCCTTCTAAACCCGAAGGCAAAGTGAGTATAGATGCAAACACTAGTCTCTTCTTCAATTCCTGAAAACTAGCCTCACATTTTTTTGTCCATTCAAGCTTTACCCTCTTTTGTGTTAACCACATCAATGGTAGTGCAATAATTGAAAACCCTTCAACGAACTTCTGGTAGTAACTCGCCAATCTAAGAAAACTGTGAATTTCTGGTATACTAGTTGGTCTAGACCACTCCACAATTACCTTTACCTTCCTTGGATTAATAAATACCCCTTCCTCTGATATCACATGCTCGAGAAAAGACACGTGCTTCAACCAAAACTCACATTTGTTAAATTTCGCATAAAGTTTCTCTTACCTTAAGATTTGCAGCACTTCTCTTAAATGTTCTTCGTGTTCCTTCTCATTTGGAGAGTAACCAATATATAATCAATGAATACCTCCACAAATCGATCTAATTGTTCCTTGAATACCATGTTTATCAAAGTCCATAAAAGTTGCACGAGCATTGGTTAGTCCAAATAGCATAACAAGGAATTCAAAGTGACCATGCCTCAGTTAAAAAGCACTTTTGGGAATATCCTCATCTTAATTCCGATCAAAGGTCAATTTTTGGAGAACATATTGGCACCTTTCAATTGATCAAACAGATCATCAATTCTTGATAATGGGTATTTGTTTTTTATAATAAACTTGTTCAACTCTCGGTAATCAATGATAGCCGCATACTACCATCTTTCTTCTCATAAATAACATTGGTACACCCCATAGTGAAATACTCGGCCAAATAAACTTTTTGTCAAGAAGTTCTTGCAACTGCTTTTTGAGTTCTTTCAATTCTACTGGAGCCATTCTATATGGTGTCTTAGAGATAGTTGCGGCTTGGGGCACCACATTGAACAAAATTTATTTCTCTTTTTGGTGGTAGCCCCGGAAATTCTTTAAGAAAGATATCAAAAAACTCCTTGACTACTGGAATATCCTCAAGTTTTAAACTCTCTTTATTTCTATTTTCAACCACATATGCTAGGCAACATTCACATCCACACTCGAGAGCTTTACATGCTTGCATCATTGACAAAATAGGTAACGACAGTTTGGCAAGTTTGCCCTTGCACCCATAAAAAGAAAATACAGGTAATCCAAGAATATAAAACAACTACCTTCCCCTTGCAGTTAAAGTGGGCATAATTTTTGGACAATCAATCCATTCCCAAAATAGTATCAAATTCCCGTATATTTAGCTACACCAGATTTGCCTTAACCTTAAACTTTCTCTCCCCTAATTCCATTACACAACCTTTGTACATGGTATCAGAGACCAAAACTTTTCCCCTAGGTGTAACTACTTTATAAGGATCATCCAAGATAATAGATTCAATATTTAACAATCTAGTAATCTTTTTGGATATAAAAGAAGGCATGCCCCACAAACAAATAAGACATTAGCTAAAGTAGAGTTAATAATCATCATACCTGTCACAATGCCCTCAACACCATTAGCCTCTTGTTCAATCATGGCAAATATCTTGGAATTAGCATTCAGCCTATTATTGCTAAGTAGCCGTCTTATACTGGCTACATTATTGGATCCTAGCATTATGGGTTTAGAAACATCCTTCCCACATTTAAGGCATTGGCCTACTTTATGTCCTAATTTTCCACAATCAAAATAAGCCCTACTTTTCAACGGCATTCTCCTGAGTGAATCTTATGATAGTGTTCAAATGCTTTTGACTTGTTGGCAGTATAAAAAGAGTGTGATTCTCGCCTCTTGAAAGTTGTAAGGGATGTACCAAGTGGTCGAGCTGTCTAAATAAGTATTGGTGTTTTCTTAACTCTCAAAACCTTGAATTCCATATTAGTTCTAAGCAAGTCCTCCTCAGCCTTAAGACTATCAGCATACATGTGTTCACACATGAAGTGACTTTTTTCCTGAAAATCCTAGAACGAATCCTATTATTGAGTCCATCTTTAAATGCCACCATCTTCGCAAGCTCATCACTCATTGTCGAAGGTGAATATCTTCCCAAGGCTTTGAATTAAGTATAATACTCTGCTATAGACATATTTGGTCCTTGCTTGAAATTGTTGAACTTATAAACCTTGCGAACTCGCATAGCCGATGGAAACTTGTGATTGAGAAACATCTCCTTGAATTTATTCTAAGTTAAAGAACTGCTTGAAAATATAAGAGTGGGAGTCACCTCGTCCCACCATCTCTTTGCCTTACCTACTAAAAAGGAAGTTGCCAACTATGGCTTGAGTCTTGCAGGTACTTGTCTCAAAGTAAATCTCTTCTCTATCTATACTAGCTATTTGTTAGCCTTATCAAGGTCTGGGCTCCCATCCAAAGTAGAGGTATGGGTCCTACTAAGATCCATAAATAAGGACCTAAGTGTGGGTTGTTGTTGTTATTATTGTTGTTTCTATGTCTTTTGCATAATTTGGAAGGCCATAGCATGAGTGCCAAGATCCATTTGAGAAAACTAGGGTACCCCACGAGAGCTACCCTCCCCAAGGTCTCGCCGACCTTTACGTCGAGCATCATTCATAAACCCCCCCAATAAGATGATTCATCTCAATGTCCTCATCTCCTTCTTCATTTCCATTTGGGCTATGATCTTCAATTTCTATATTCTTATTAGTGGGCCTAAGGTGATTATGTTTAATAACCCTCTTCATTTGCTTCCTACTAGGAGCTATCTCTACACATGTAATAAGATTAATTGAGAAAACAATTATAATGACAATATTACTACCGTTCCCTCCAGAAAAATAATTCATTAGTATTCGAACACTAAAATAGGAATCGGGTCAATTTACACTAGGGTTGGCCACCCGAAATGTAAATTGATCAAATCTCAAATTACTGTCCGACGTACATGTTAATTTCCTCAAATAACATCACCAAGGTTTAGACTCATAACCTAAAGATAAGTTCTATTTTGAAGTTTTGATATTACTAAAATGACATGGCTTGTACCCGGGACATAACATTGTCGTGAACTATGAACTAACCACAATTCACAAGGTATCTATAATGTCAATACCTCTACGATATCATGTTATCAAGTAAAAATAATCTATAAAGTGTATTTATAGGTTCCATAAAATCATCCATAAATATCTCATGATCGAACCCAACAAATACAGATCCGCTATTCAAAAAATTTCATAAAAGTTTTCAACATAACTAATAAGTATAAAATCTAAGTAACATTTCATAAGTCTAGATTTTTTTCAAAACTTCAAAACATTTCCATACTCATCCTCAAAGTAGTTTTTGCCCTGAGTAAAATATTAATAAAAAAGAAGTAAAACTTCACTTAATAAGTATTCTATATGCTTCCCTACTGGCCATGTAGGTTAGAATATCACATTGTATTTGACAATATTATGATAACATTTTTGTAATCATAATATTCGAAAAGGGTGGTTAACAATATCAAAAACATCAAGTCATGGGATGACAACTCAACATTTATATATTTCCAAAAAACAAAAAAAGCATGATACACATTGTCTTTCATTGACAACCTAAATATCCAGTCATGACTGTTTATCCCATCAGGTCAAACATTCATATTCTAGCAACACATCGCTAGGTAGTGCTCAAACATTCATATCAAATATCGAAACTTATCCCATCAATCGTTAACAAGTAACCAAGAGCTCATTCAAATTATTTCATAAAATATCAGTAAATAACCACACCATATTTAATAGTTAAAATCGTAAGATACACAAGCCCACACCATTTTTTTTTTTTTTTGTTGATTTAACATAACAGTTCAAAAGTATTATATTTGTAGAAGTCATTTTCAAAATATAGAAAATACATAAAATACTAATCTCAAACTGTAAGCCAACTCCAAACTTAACTCAACCAACTTCATTTGAAATCCACTCCCGACTTAAGAAAATAAATCCAAAGACTCAAAACAAACCCTAATAACTAGATTTGCATTAACAATTTTGACAAATAAATCTTTATGGTTCAACTCATAAGGGAACTAATATACGATCCACCAAAATTAATTTCCTAAGCTTAGAAAATTTTATAACAATTCAATAACACAAGATAGATATGAATAATTCTTCAATTGACCCATTATAGAAGCATCCCAAATTTTCTCTAAAACCTAAATCCCAAAAAAATTCTATTTTAAACTTACTCGAACTTATCAATATTATCTTGGGTTGAATCTCCTTAACATCCCTCATGATCCCTCCTTGTAATTTCCTCTTGATTATCATGATTGGAGCCTTAACAATGGAGAGAAAAATTTAGAAGAGAGAGAGACAAAAGTGAAGAAAGAAAAATGAAGTTGAATGGAGGAGGACCAAAATTAGGACCCACTGGTATTATGTCCAATTTTCGTAATTTTTAGTTTAACCCTCTAATTTATTGAGTAGTTAAAACAATCCCTGAAATTTCAAGAATTAAAAAGATACCCATGGGGTGGATCTCACATTTTTCATATGAATATGATATAGATGTCTTATTGATTTCTAGACTAGATTAAAGAATTGAACCACCTTCCATGTGAAGGTTGCTGCTTATCTACCCTTTTGCACCCTTATTCATTTGTATTGCATTTGTAATGCGCTTTTGCATTCAACTTTGGTGGGTATTAGATGAGAAATGCTTGCGATGGAATTTGATTATGTTGGTAAATATGCCCACGTATGGGCATTTTAGCACATAATAATAATAATAATAATAATAATAATAATAACAATAATAATTTTAAATATGGGAAGTTATCCCATGATCCCATGATCTCCCTAAAATCTCTCTAATCTCTCATATGTGAGTTAACTTTTGGAGAATGAGAGTGAGAATGTGATTCAACTCTCTGCACATTATTGAAGAGTGTGTGAACTAAGGCAAGCGTGAATTGCCAAAATAAAAAGAGAGATAAAAAAATTCTCTAGAGTCAGAAAAAGATAGAGGGATTGAGAAATTTTAAATAGAAAAATTTATCTCGTCATTGGGATCATCAGACCTTGGATTGAGGTATCATGGATCCGTATTGGTGGTTCAATTGACTTCATGATCACCATCCTAACAGTGCAATTGTTCGAGGGCTCGTGGTTCAGTTCATGGAATTTGGAGATCTACATATCGAGGTACCACCCGAAAATCATCTCTTTATATTTTTTAAAAATATTGATCATATTTCTATTCTGTTTGTGTATCAAATAAATCTAATATTAGTATCAGATCCGAAAGTTAGATTTATTTAAAATAATTTTTAGAATTTTTTGAGTGTAAAAAATATAGGGTATAAATTTAAAGTATAAATTACGGAGGAGTTTCGTGAATACGATTATACCATAATATTGCCTATCACTCATAGATCACAAATATAATTTTTGTTGAATTTTTTTATCACGTTTAGGGTGTGAATGTTGGGTCAAACTTTTCATCCATTATTAGTGACTGAACCTTTAAATCTTAGATCTTTCAAGATATAAGATAAATTGATCTATAAAAATGGTTTATATGTATTCCTCATATTGTGATCTACATTTTGATAAATATATATATTGTATGTTACTATCGTCGGAAAATGGGTTTTTTCGACATGGCCGACGAGGGCTGTACCAATGATCTTAGATTTAGCCAATTTAGGACTTAATTCCTCCTAAAATCGAGTCTAGGATGAATGGAGGATGTCGAATTTGAGTTTGCAGTCAAGATCCATGTTGAAAACAGGCTAAAAAATGGTTTTCTAGTAGTCGAGTCAAGATGACCTGGTTACAGAATGTCCGACAGAGAAGACTTGGCCCAGACCCCAGGGTATGAGGCATGCACACAAGCTAAGGCGCATATAGCAAGTGAAGGCGCATGAATCTCACATGCACAAAGGTGCGTGAGCATCTAAGTCGGGTCTGAATCGATTCTTACCCGGATCCAGGTCTGATTGCATCCCGACACGAGATGTGACCTGAGTCGCATGTGAGGGCATGTGCCAGACACGCTATGCATCTAGCGTGTGCCCCAACCCATAGTCGGCACGTGCAGGTGCGTGGCGACGTGCCGCCTGCACATGGTGGTGCATGGGACCTCCGACGGTACATCAAGTCATTCCAGATTGGATTTTTCCAATTTTCCTATGCTATTATTTGTAACTTTTTATGGGTTTTTGTATACCTAGTCCAAGTCCGAATGGTAAGATGCGAATCAAGGTTATGGTATATGGTGTCCGTTGACTCATATGCTCCCTTTAGGGTCTATACTCGAGTTATTTAGGACTTGTTGATCTGTAGGGTGTAAAACATATGAGAATAAGTATCAATGAGTCACTAATGTCTCTATGACTGCTTAGAGGACTGTCGTATTGGTTCTTTGTAAGGAGGATAAACTGAATGGTGACGATTACGTCATTTAATACCGAAAGATTCAGTTTGTTCACGAGGAGGAGGATCCTTCTAAGATTCTAAGACATGAGATGATGAATCCCAGGCAGGGTACCACACCTCAGGCTAGACGAGATAAAGGAGGTATATCACGCATGGAAGAAGAAGGATAGCCAAGCTAGGGCAATCCTGATTAGTAGCATGCACGATGACTTAATCCCGATCTATGTGTTGTATCTTACAGTTATGTCGGTTTGGCTCACCCAAAAGGAGTATTATGGTGCTTTTACAGCTCTTAAGGTGAGGATGCTCACTTATAATTTTATCACTTATATGAAAAGGGCTGATCATACGATATGCGATATTTGATACAAATGTCGAGTATGATCACCAGAATATGAAATACGGGCGAGCCCATTTCGAATGAGTTTCAAATATTTGGTGTGATCTAGTTATTACCTGATCACGGGAGACCATGAAATCCTATCTCATGCATGACAAGAGTATTCGTACTTTCACTAATGTGAGTAGATACTATAAGCTCGAGGAGGAGCATCTGGAGGCAAGTGAGGCTCCTACGGCACCAAACACAAGTGGAAAAAGCATGAAAAAAAACCTAAGAACCAGACAAGAAGAAGCCATCCAAGAAATTGGACAACAGAGTACTAAAGCAAAAGAAGAATAAGCTGAATAAAACCAAAATAGAATCTTATATCTGTAGTAGATTTGGTCATTTCACTCATTAGTATGACAAGCGTAATATATGTCCTTCTTCTTTATGTAGTTTGAGCTTTGTCTCATCTACTATAAAGCTCACTGAGTCCTCTCCTTTGTGGATTGTAAACTCAGAAGCCATTGACCACGTAGTTTGAGACAGGAGCACGTATGTAGAATTCTGCCAAGTGAGTTCTCATGCTAAGAGGATTTACGCTTCGGATATACAATGGAACTTGATCTCCGTACATTGTTTAGACAGTCTAGGACATGTTTTAATACTTGAAAACACATTAGTTTCTATATATTATGAGAGTTTTTTGATTTGTTCTGTTTTAGTCAATAATGGAGTACGTGCACTGGATGTGATTCTTCCTAGTGGCATTTCTTGTTTGTCTTCTATTGTCTTTACATATGATAGTGTAGTTAATGATGCCACAATATGACATAGTAGAATTGGACACATAGGGCAAGAGAAGATGAACCGATTAGCAACGAGTGGTCTGTTGGACTTGTTAACTAGGGTCGAGTTGTCCGTATGTGGGCTTTGCCTAACGGGCAAAACTATAAGAAAACCAGTTAACAAGGTAATGAGAACTAGAACTCTATTGTATTTGATCCATTCCGATATCTATGGGCCTATGTACATGAGAGCCCGAAATGGAGTTGTGTACTTTATTATGTTTATAGACAATTATATGCATTTCGGTTGAATCTATTTGATCTCGTACAAGTCTGGAGCATTGGAATACTACAGGAGATTTATTAACAAGGTTAACAGTTAGTTAGACATGAGAGTGAAGACTCTCAGAACTGATCGCGGATGCGAGTATTTGTCTGAACAACTTGAAGAGTTCTATTTCGAGAAGGACATTATAAGATAGCTGACTATTCCTACTACTCCTCAGTGGAGTGGAGTAGCCGAGAGAATAAATAGGATTTTGTTAGAGATGGTGAGGTCGATGATGGCATAGGTCAATTTGCCCATCTCCGATTAGGGAGTGCATTATTAGCTGTAGCCTACGTCCTCAATCGTGTTCCATTAAAGTCCGTCATTAGTACCCTATATGAACTTTGGACAGGGAGACAGCCTGACCTTAGTCACTTGAGTCCATAGGGTTGTGTCACATATGTTCACATATTCTCGCACTCACATGATAAGTTAGGCCTATGAGAAAAGAAGTGTATCATTATAAGATTCTCAAAACACTGCAAAAGGAATGTGCTCTTAGGTGAGCATACGGACGGCACTATTACTAAAATTGAGTCTCATGATGCAACATATCTTGAGAATGATTTCCCTAAGAAATGTAAAATCGATCGAAACTTTACCTTTTATGAGATAGTGAACCTAGTGACTCAGTTGAGCCCAACGGCGAGACCCAAGAACTCATTATAGATTTTGGTCCTAGTGGGAGTGATCCATCTAGAGGTGAAGGGATACTCCCTCGTAGGAATAGTCGAGAACTCGTACCTAAACGTCATTTTTCGATTGAGAGTGAGTCCCTCATTGCAACTCCTGAGGATGACGAGGAACCAAAAATGGTCAAAGACGCTCTTGAGAGTTCTGCGACAAGCCGTTTGTTAAAGGCCATGGATAAAGGATGGAATCAATAAGAATCAATAGGTATGGAGAGGATAGAAAGGTCATTGAGAATAAGTGAGTTCTCAAGATCAAGAGCAAGGCTAGTGAATCGGTGGAGAGGTATAAAATCCATCTAGTAACCAGGGGTTATACTCAGACTAAGGGTAAGATTACTTCGATCCGTTTACTTTTATCATTATCACGGACATGGATTTGGAGTTACACCAGATGGATATTGAGACTGTCTTCCTGAGCGAGAGTTTGGATGAGAAGATCTATATAGAACAGTCATCCGGTTTTATTTATGTAGATCAGGAGGATAAAATCTATCAATTTTGGAAGTCGATATACAACCTTAAACAACAAATCAAGTAGTAGCACCTTAGATTTCACGAGGAGATGATATCTTACGGTTTTATGATGATTGAGGAGGATCATTACATGTACTTAATATGTTCTTTGACTCCTTTGTAATCATGTCCTAATATATAGATGAAATTCTGTTAACTAAGAACAACAAAGATTATTTGATGAACATCATGATGTGGTTATCGTCGAATTTTAATATGAAGGACGTGGGTGAAGATCTGTTCTTCCTTGGAGTTAGAATCCAGAGGGATCACTCGAGACGGATGTTGGCTTTTTCACAAGAGTCCTACATCAGAGAGGTTCTGGAGTATTTCGGGATGAACGACTATAATCCCATAGATACTCTTATAGCTAAAAGTGAAAGCCTAAATCTTGACATGTATCCTAAAACTCATGAAAATATAAGGGAGATGAGTAAAATCCCTTATTCCAGTGTAGTGGACAGTTTAATATGCGCAATATTGTGTACACGACTAGAGATTTATTTTGCAGTCTGTCTGGTGAGTAGATATCAATTGAATCCTAGAAAGGATCACTGAAGAGCAGCAAAAAGTATTCTGAGATATTTCGAGGAAACTGTGGACCTCTCCTTATGTTATAAAGAAGGTGATTTGTGTCTCGTTGGATATTCAAATGCCAACTAAGATAGAGATCTGGATGGGCACAAATCGATATCAACATTTGTTATCTTGGAGTAGTAAGAAATAAACATGTGTATCTCTATCTATGATGGAGACTGAGCTTGTGGCATCCTCAGCAACAGTTCAGGAGAGTGTTTGGTTTCAGAGATTTTCAAATGACTTAGAGGTTATGGCAAATAGAGAAAAGTCAGTGATAATTTATTATAAAAATCAGACCACCATTGTCCACACCCGAGACCCTAAGTATCACAGTAGGACCAAACATGTGAATATCTGATACCACTTTGTGAGAGACATCATCGAGAAGGGTGAAGTGACAAATTAAGTATACTTCTACACACAGTTTGGTGGCTGATCCCTTCACCAAATCCATTATGAGAGATTCCTTTGTGAGATTTGAGTATCATTAGGCTTACATGTAGTTTGACATTTCTCAATATGTACTGATGATGCTTATTATTTTTTATATATATATAACATATGTACATTATTTAGTCACTTATTTGTTGCACTTATTTATTATCATATATTTTGTGATGTGTTTGTGACAAAAGATATGTCAGGCATGTCACACCCCGACCCTCGAATCGAATACAAGACAACCATCACGTTATCTTGGTACATGAGTGAACCCCAATTCGTGTCTTGAGATATCGCAAGACATTTCAGTATTCCAAACATTTTAAAATAAATTCAAATCAACTATCGGCCATCTCGACCATCCAAACAAATCTCAAGTATCTAAAATAAATTAAACAAAATAATCCAAATGTCCCAATAATACCAAAAAGTCTTGCAAAAGAAAGTTTATACTAAATAAAGAGAGTTCCAAAGTAAACAAGTAAGGGTTTTCCAACATTAACCAAAATATACGGGTAAGTATTTAACAAAAACCGAATTTTTAAAAGTTTACAAAACTCCCTCCATGGGTCCAGCATACATAATTCTCAAAGTTAATACCTATTGAAGATCAACAAAAATAACTTTTTCTGGCCCGCACCAGACGATGACGAAGTGTCATGCTAGCTTCCCCTAAAAAGAAATAAAAGAGATGAATGAGTATAATGGCATTTTGAATGTGAATGAGGGGTAAGAATAGTTATGCCAAACACATATGTCAAAAATATATTCGAATGCAATTCAAAGAAAAATCATTTGCATAAAAATGAATTTGAAACAAATCACCATGACTCATAAGTTGATAATCAATAACAAGTTCTCCTTGTTCTTTTTCAAATTTTCTTTGGGGTTGTCAAAAACGTTTATTCTACCAATGGCCGTTGGTAGAATTCGTCAAATGATTTTTTATAATTTTTATAAAATAATCCCCCACCCATTGGTGTTAGCCCGGAGTTTTCGTGGGGTGCAAAACCACATCATCACGGTCAGCTTAAGTGGCTCTTCATCTCACCACCTCCAAACTGATTAATAACTAAGCCCTTATCACACCGCCCCATCGGACTCAACCCGTGAAAAGCTTAAACACAAACTATAGTCTTTTACAATACACTATGTTACCAAAATCCATTTCACATTTCAATCTCATAACAATTCACATACAATTCAATTGTAACATGATGCAAACAATATAAGAAATCAAAGGTAAAGTCATGGATTTGAACAAACCATTTAAGTTGAACACACCACAATTACAAAATATTTCAAATCCAATTAAAAATTCATTAAAAAATATATTTTACAAATCATAGTTAAAAATATTTTCATTCATGCTCAATATAACCATCCACTCAAAGTGTCAGGGAGAGTAGTCACTCACAGTTTTCCCACAGCAAGAGTTTGGCCCTAATCAGTTTTGTCCAGCTCCTACGGAACATCGTTAAATAACCAAAATCATCAATATTTATCATTCCATGATAATTCATCACTCTAACATTCAAAACCTAACTTTCCCTCACTTGCAGTGACACAAAATCCTCCAAATTTGATTCATCAAATTTCAACATATAACTCAAGAGTCGTGAATGAGAAAACTAAACCCAAATTAAGAATAAAAAATTACCTAAATTTTTGTCACCTCTTTTACTGTAATCCAATCTACCATCAAACGCTAGGTTTTTCTATCACTGGAAGACTTCAAATCTCTCACTAGATCTAACCTTTTTGAGATTGGGTTATAAGTTTTGGGAGTCTTTAAAGTGGGGGTTTGTGGTATTTGATTGGTCTTTGATAGAAGTAAGGAGAGAGAGAGGAAGAGAGATAGTGTGTGTGCAGAGAGGGAAAAAGGTGAAAGAAGAAGTAAAATTTAGGATTCGTAAGTTCTGGAGTCCCACCACCACTTTTTATCTATAACTCATTTCTCCTGTTTACTTGGTTACTCTCTTTCTCTTCCAACTTACATAAGTGCCCAACATATCCTTTTTGATAATTTGGGACTCAACCCAATGAGTTTAAGTATTTGAAGTTTTATTTGTTGAAAGATGAGTGATCGATGATGTGCAGAGAGGGTTGAGAGGAAAATACAAATTTACGGAAAATAAATTAAAATTATTAAAATATGAAATATTCATGAATATTATTATAATTATTTGCATGGAATGGTGGTGCTTGGATTCAATTCTCATCGGTTATCAAACATAGCGTCACAATATTAATGGCTAGAGAAAGTAAGTGTTGTTCACCAAGTAAGTGTTGTTCACCTTAGCTCTTGTTGTACCGAGAGGAGTCTCACAATGGTTGTAGAAATGATGATAAAATACATAATATAATATAAATTATGTATTTATTAATTGAAATGTTTAGATGGCTTGGTGGAAGAAAGCTTTTTAGAAAAACATTAGTATAGGGGTTCGAATCTCATTACAAGCAAGTGGACTTGAAAATTTTGTAAGTGACGGCAGTGATTTGCAAGTGACCGAAGGGACTTTGAAATAAATTTGCAAGTGTGATTGACAAGGAGTACAAAGGCACAATAAAGCTACCAAGAGGTAGGTGCAATGGGTGCTGTTCAGTTCAATGGAAAAGGACCAAAGGGCATATTAGAAATGTTATGCCGAGTAGGTGCAGAAATGGAAGGCATCAATTGGAGATTGGAAGTTATGTTTGGTTATATACAAATCTCATTGGGTGCAAGTAATCAACATCATTTTAAACTTCCAAGCAAGTGCTGATCAATTTGAATGGAAATCTAGTATACCAAGCAAGTGCTTGGCAAGTCTGAAAATTAAGAGATAAGAGAATAATATCACCGATAGGTAATTGAAGTGTACTGATAAGAATTTAAAAAATTAGCAAGGTAAATTACCGTGAGCCAAATGTATTAACCAACAGAAAGAATGGAGTAAAGTATTGACAGGGTTCCTAATTTGTAAAATAACCGATGGTTATCAATGAGTGAAAATTACCGATCACCAGTTGGAAAACTAAAATTGGAAAAGATAATCTATCAAATTCAAAATTTTACCAGGCAATCAGTTTCTCATCGAAACCTCAATTCCTACTAAACACTGAACACAATTTAAATTCTACCAAATACCAACACTTTACTAACTAATCACTTAAAATTAAAAGCCTACCGGTCAAGTGTCTAAGGGATTTCTAGATAATCCAAAGAGAAAATTTTCATATTTGTGTCAAATTAATTATTTCTCTCACACTTTCACAAAATATTAAAATTTTAAAATTTTTTATTCAGAATGAACATCAAAATTCAGACTTGTACGGTGTTACAAGGCAGACATAGTTGACTCTTTCACACGAGTGATCACCTCCAACTCTGAGTGAGCGGGGATGAGAAGGTTTCTAATTGTAAGAGACTTTAAGAGTGATACTGCTAGAACATAAGTCATCCTAATATGTGTTCAGGATGAGGTCATATGCGATATGACCAATATGGACATACCCACATTCATATTGGCTGTAAGTAGCAGATTTGACATCTCATATATCACCAACGATTTGTGATATTGTCTCTAAAATATTCTCTCTGAGATTTCTGGGTAAAATCTTATATGTAAACTGAGTTTCATATATGTACAGTATTAGAGAAATCTGACATACGCCCTTTTGAGAGATTGGGGAATAACACTGTGGCACGTGTTTCATATCACGTGTGATAAGATGACTAGGAAGAGTGAGAGTTATATTAAATGAGACAATGATCTGAACTTTATCCCCATGCCCCACTGTGTGAGACCTAAAATCCATTGGGTGGGATCTTTTGTACTCTTACTACTTTCGGCTGTTTCTAGAAGTTTTGGTTCAGTGTTTGCTATTTTACTCTGTTTACCTATGGTCTGAAAGATAAATTAATGTCTAAAAGATAGGTCTAGAAAAGTAGTTGAATTGAGACTGATAGATCTGAGTTTGGAAAAAGGAAGATCAATCGACATTACATCATTATATTGTATTCACCGATTAAACTATCATGTTTGTCCATGTTGTGATGTGAGGATAATAATGAATACAAAGTCGAGCAATGATTGGAAATCACTTTCGATGAGGAAAGTGGTTCGATGGATATAATTGTGTTGAGTTTGGGGTACAGCGAGCTCTTTTTGGTACTAATAATGGCTTCTTGATCATCCTAACAGGTGCATCAAGAAATCTTTACTTGTAAGTGTATGTCGATCGCACAATACCCAATCCTATATAAAAGTACAGTAGGATGAGATAGTAGATTACATGAGTTGTAATCTTATGACGGATGTAAAATGCGTTTATGTACAAATGGGAGATGTTACTAAATATGCCCACGTAGGGGCATTTTACCGTAGAATAATAATAATAATAATTTAAATTTTAAATATGGAAAGTTATCCCATGATCTCCTTAAAAATCTCTTTAATCTCTCCTACATGAGTTAACTTTTGGAGAATGAGGGTGAGATTGCGATTCAACTCTCTGCACATTATTGAAGAGTGTGTGAACTAAGGCAAGTGTGAATTGCCAAAATAAAGAGAGAGATACAAAATTCTCTAGAGTGAGAAAAAGATAGAGGGATTGAGAAATTTTTAGTATGAAAATTTCTCTCGCAATTGTGATCATCGGACTTTGGATTGAGGTATTGTGGATCCGAGATAGTGGTTCGATTGATTTCGTGATCACCATCCCAACCATGCAATTATTCGAGGGCTCACAGTGTGTGTTCATGGATTTTGGAGATCTACACATCGAGGTATCATCCGAAAATTGTCTTTTAATTTTCTGAAAATTATAATCAGTGTGTGTTTGTCAAATAAATCTAATAGATCAAAAAAAAAAAAAAACAAAAAAAAAAACAAACTCAAATTATTTGGCTGAACATAGTTATTTTGTTCTTCTTGGATGTCATGCAAATACTTTCGTGATACTTTGTGATGAGAAGCCCATCGTTCTTGTCCAGCCAAATGTGAGTAAAGGCATTCTTTCCTTTGGTTCACCAAGTTCCTCTATTGTTTATACTCACTACCTTGGAGAAGTGTAGCAGGAACTACCTGTATTAGTCACCCATTTTAGGTCTATTGCCATTGATCAAAGCCGCATTATACTCGAGAATGGAGAACCATTTAATCGAACTTTTAAACCGTTCTACCAATACCAATTTAGTTTTAGGCTTATCACTTTCAGTATGTGTCTATGACAAACTTGGCGATTTTCTTCTAGTACCTTGCCGTGCAAGTTAAACCTAAAATGATCACCTAACCTAGGCTTTTGAATACTTTAATGGATAACCGAAAATCTTGAGTTGCAACACTTGTCTGTTAATGGCCATTACCTCCCTTACCAGTCCAGAGTTCTTCCGCAGCCTTAATGATTTGTTCTCTGCTTCTTATAACCTTTATTAATAGGACCTGTCCTTGGTCAGCAAAATCCTGCATACTTTTTCTTTCAATAACACACCTGGACTTTGATGCGTTAAGCTTTCAGAGGATTTAAAATATTAAATAGGTAATTCACATATTTTGAAGCTATGCAATAACAGCTATAAACCATTTAGTACGGATAAATTCCCTCATTTAGTTCTTTCTACTTTCAGAGAAACTCTCTTCCCCTCCCCCTCTCCCTGGTGTACATGGTGCGCACTCATGCACTAGGGAAGAGAAATGCTTCTTCTGTGCCTTGTCAGATGCTAGTTGAATCTCAAGGGAAGAGAAAAGAGAGGTGTCCCTTTCAACTATAGCAACTGCAAAACATTTCCGTCTGTGATACACATGAATTTTACATTTGTAGAAGTCCTTTTTTTTCTCCTACAATAATTCTTGCTGCCTTGAGAGAACGATTATTCTTGTCTTGTATCTTCTTGGTTGATATCTTGTTTCAGGACATGGTGGCACTTGGTGTATATTCCTTAACTCCCCTTTCATCATTGGGCTCCATGACAAAGATATTAATCCATGCAACAAATAAAGCTTGCAGCTCTCAAAATAATAACTAGGTTTATTACATAGTACCCTTGGTTCTAACTAAATTAGGCACCTTAACCTTATTTATGTCGGTATTCTTACTTCTTAGAGACTTGGTTTTAAGTGAAGGGAGCATTATAGATTTTGAATCTGTGATCCCAAATTTGTGGTATTTCAATTTCATTGTTCTCAAAGCCCTCAAGGGGTTTGAAGATGTTTGGTGCTTATGCCCAGTGCTGTTGTGCCTGGGCGGGCACTACTTAGGGTATGAGTTTTCTAGCCCCTCTTTGTCATTGTATCAAATGAGAGCCAAAATCTTAGAGCATTCAATAGGGCTTGAGTGCTTGTTGAGAGCATTTATGGTTTTGTGTAATCTCCTTGTACTTCCAACACCTTCATAGTGCATATATTCTCCTCTCCGTAGTTTTCCCATTTTGCTTTTGCCACATAAATCATTGTCTCCATTGTGTGTGTGTTTCATTTGTTGCTCATTGCCTTGCTTCAATTTCTTGTTTCTTGTTCTTCTATTGCAAATCACAATAATAGGCCTTTGACCGGATCAACCATCTCAAAAGGAAGATTGATCTTACTCTAGTGGGTTGATCAAAATGTTCAATGTGAAAGTGTTCTTTGTGCTTTGCCAATCCCATTCACGCTCCCCTCCATCCACCAAAACCCTGCCAAAGAAGAAGAAGATCTACAGAAAAGTATGCATTCAAAAATGGGGCGGTCCATTCCAACATTGAATATAAGCCATCAATTGTTTGATTCAGTAAATTCTAGATGTTTTTCCAGGTCTCATTCAAACGTCTTGTTACGTTCCTCTTGCCTCCTCCTATCCCCAGTGAACATTGTTGTGGCTAGAAAGACAAGGCATTTAGGATCTATAGTTGCCCAGCCTCTAGGGGCACTGTTAAATATTAAATGCATGGAAAAGATGCAGGAAGGGGGACAACTAGGAAAGTCTCAGATCAAGTTAGATTGAGGTGTATTAGGAAGCATAAAGCTTCCTTGCAAGAGGTGATTTGGTTGTTTTATTCTGCACTTACATGTTTCCTTGAATATAGTCTCACTTCATCTTCACCATCATATCAGTCGAAAAGAATGCAAAGAATATCTTCCAGTGAGAGACTTTCCGGTAAATTTCTCTTTGTTGGGTAATTCATGTAGTCCGTTAATGCCCCATTAGTTTTCCATGCATCTCCCTATTTCCATTGACATGGAATGCTAAACCTAATTTTGTTGGACACTTCATTTTTTTTGTCGGAATTAGGTTCTCATGCGCAACAGAAAGCAATAATAATTTTCAGAAAAATAAATGGATCGAGATCTAGGATTAAATATTTTAATGTAAAGCCTCAAAAAATGATCGAACCATATGGCAAATCTTTCGATTGGATCTCGGGGCTAGGATGGTGTTCACGATATTAATCGAACCACCACCGCAATATTACGACACCTCAACTCTAAGTCCGATAATGATAACAATGGGAGAAACTTTCTTATGCGAAAATTTCCTATTCGTTCAATCAAATTCTTACTTTAGAGAACTTTTATTTTTCTCTCAATCTTTTACAATGCTCAAAAATTGCTACAATGGCCTCCATGGCTCACTTGGAATGGAAAGGTTACTCTCCTTTCCATAAGTGTGATCTCCTATATTGATTGAGAGAATATGGAAGAATATTATTAGGGTAATTATGGGTTAGTGGGAGTTATCCCACTAACCCCTCAAGATTACCTAAAATGCCCCTCTATGACATACAAAACCAACATCTCCCGTTAGCACATGAGGGCATTTTACGTCCGTCATAAGATTAGAACTCATGCGATCTTTTTCATTACCCTACTGGATTTTTATACAGGATTGGGTGTATTGCAACTGACAAATACACCTACAAGTAAAGACTTGTCAATACACCTGTTAGGATGATCGAGAAGTCATCATTAGTACTAAAAAGAACTCGTTGCACCCCAGATCAAAAACTAATTAAATCCATCAAACTACTTTCCTCATCGAAAGTAATCCCCAATAATTGTTCGACTGTGTATTCACTATTATGTTTACATCCTAACATGGATAGACATAATAAGCTAACCGATGAATACAACACAGCGATGTAATATCGATTAGTTTTCCTTTTCTCAAACTCGAATCCATCAGTCTCGATTCAGCTGTTTTTCTAGACCTACCCCCTTAGACGTCAATTTATCTTCTGGCTCATAGGCAAACAGATTAAAGTAGCACTATTGAACCAAGACTTCTAGAAACAATCAAAAATGATAAGAGTACATAAGATCCCACCCAATGAATCTCGAGTCTCACACAATAGGAACGGAGATTTAAATCATGTTAATATCTCAAACAATGCTCCCACTATCCCTGGTCATCTTATCACACGTGGTATGAAATGCGTGCCACAGTGTTAATCCCTCATCTCTCTTAAGGGCATATGTCATATTTCTCTAACACTAACAAATATGAGACTCAATCTACACATAAGACTTTACCCAGAAATTTCAAAGATAGTGTCTCAGAGACAATATCACTAGTCACAGGTGATATCTGAAATCTCAAACTTGGCTACTTACAGGCAACATGGATGTAGGTATGTCCATGTCGATCATATCGCGCATGACCTCATCCTGAGCACGTATCAAGATGATTTATGTTCTAGCAGAGCCACTCTCAAAGTTTCTTTAGAAATCATCACATCTCCGCTCACTCAAAGTTAGAGGTGGTCACTCATGTGAGAGAGTCCATCACGTCTGCCTGACATATATTTTATCACAACACAACACAGAATATTTGACAAGAAAATAAGTACAACAAATAAGTAACTAATTATGCACACATGTCATATATATACAAAATAATAAGTATCATCAGTATGCAATGAGAAATATAAAAATACACATAAACCCAATGATTCCTATATCTCATACAGAAATTCCTTACAATGGGTTTAGTGAAAAGATCAACCACCATGCTGTAAGGATGTGTACTTCATTGTCACATCACCCTTCTTGGTGATGCCTCTCATAAAATAGTTACCGGTGTGTTTGGTCCTACAATGATACTTAGGGTCTTAGGTGTGGTCAATAGCAACATGATTTTCAAAATAAATCATTACTAGCCTCCCACTATCTGTCATAACCCCTAAGTCATCCAGAAATCTCTGGAGCCGAACACTCTCTTGAACTGCCACTGAGTATACCACAAATTCAAACTTTATCACAGACAGAGATACACAGGTTTGCTTTTTACTACTCCAAGACAGCAAAACCTGATATCGATTTGCATACATTCAGATCGCTAATCCAGTCGGTATCTGAATACCCAATAAGATGTAGATCACCTCCTTTGTAACACAATGAGAGGTTCGCAGTTCACTTAAGATATCTCAGAATCCTTTTCACTACTCTCCAGTGATCCTTTCTAGGATTCGATTAATACCTGCTTACCAAACTAACTACAAAACAAACGTCTAGTCGTGTACCCAACATTGCATATATCAGACTACTCATTGCACTGGTACAAGGGATTTTACTCATCTCCCTCGTCCTTTCCTGAGTCTTAGGACATTTTTTAAAACTTAAGCTTTAACCTTTTAGCGATTAGAGTATTTATAAGGTTACAATCGTTCTTCTCGAAGCGTTCGAGAACTCCCTTGATATTGGACTCCTGTGAAAAAGTCACCACCTGTCTCAAGCGATCCCTTTGGATGTTAACTTCAAGGAAGAACTGAGTCCATGTCCTTCATATCAAAACTCTACAATGACCATATCATTAGGGTCATCAGATACTCTCTACTGTTTCCAGTCAACAGAATATCATTTACACACAAGAACATGATCACAAAAAAAGAGAGTCAGAAGATCGTATACGGTATACGTGATGATCCTCCTCAATCATCACGAAACTGTGAGATATCACCTCCTCGTGAAATCTCAAGTGCCACTACCTAGATTGATGATTGAGGTCATGTCGACTTCCAAAATTGTTAGATCTTACCATCCTGATCTACAGGAAAAAAGCCAAATGGTTATTCCTTATAGATCTCCTTATCCAAACTCCCACTCAGGAATGCAGTCACAGCGTTCATCTGGTGTCACTTCAAATCCATATCCACGACAATCGCTAAAAGTAAACGGATTGAGGTAATTTCACCCTCAGTCTGAGTGTAACCCGTGGTTATCAGATGGGCCTTATA
The DNA here is from genome assembly GCA_037126225.1 of Dillenia turbinata. Taxonomy (NCBI): domain Eukaryota; kingdom Viridiplantae; phylum Streptophyta; class Magnoliopsida; order Dilleniales; family Dilleniaceae; genus Dillenia; species Dillenia turbinata. Next base: position 7,539,066 of record JBAMMX010000015.1, read on the forward strand.
GCTCTCCATCGATCCGTCGGCTTTTCTCTTGATCTTGAGAACCTACTTGTTCTCAACGGCCTTACTACCCTCAAGCAAATCAACTAGATCTCAGATCTCGTTGATTCTCATCAACTCTTTCTCTCATCCATGGTCTTAAACCAATGGTCCTTCACAGAACCCTCAAGAGCCTCTAGGACTGTTTACGGTTTCTGATCATCCTCAAGAGTCACAATGAGAGCCTTTCTCTCAATCGGGAAACGACGGTTAAGTACGGGTCCTCGACTACTCTTACGAGGAGGGAAAACTTTTTCACCTCTAGATGGATCGCTCCCACTAGGACCAAGATTCGTAATGGATTCTTGAATCCCGCCGCTGAACTTAGTTAAACCACTAAGCTCATCCATCTCACAAAAGGTCAAGTTCTAATCGATTTCACCTCTCTAAGGGAAATCATCCTCAAGAAACACGACATGACAAGACTCAATCTCAGTGACAATATCATCCATATACTCACCTAGAAAACGTTCCCCTTGGAATGTTCTAAGTATCTCATAGAGATAAACCTCTTTTCTCGCAAAACTAACTTGCCATGTAAATGCAAGAAATCATGAACATTTGCAGCACAATCCCATGAAAACAAGTGGCTAAGGTCAGACTATCTTCCTGTCCAAAAACTCATATGGGGTACTAACTGTGGACTTAGATGAAACACGATTGAGGACGTAGGTTGCAACCAATAACGCATCTCCCCAATGGGAAAAAAACAAATTGGCATATGTCATCATCGACCTTACCGTCTCAAACAAAGTTTTATTCCTCCTCATAGCTACTCTACTACACTAAATAGTAGGAATAATCAGTTGTCACGTAATACTCTTCTCGAAACAGAGCCTTTCAGACAAATATTCACGCCATCGATTGGTTCTGAGAATCTCCACTCTCAAGTCTAACTGATTTTTAACCTCGCTAATAAATCTCCTAAAGTATTTCAATGCCTCAGATTTGTGTGAGATCAGATAGACATAACCAAAATGCGTGTAATCGTTTATGAACGTAATAGAGTACACAACTCCATTTCAGGTTCACACGTTTATAAGGCAAGAGATATCAGAGTGAACCAACTACAATGGAGTCTCAACTCTCATTACATTGTTTAATGGTTTCCTTGTAGTTTTGTCATCTAGACAAAACTGATTAGCGGACCCTATAGACCACTCACTGTCAACCGGTTCAACATCTCTCATCCGAGGAGGATAACAAGAAATACCATTAAAAGGAGTCACATCCAGTGCATATAGTCCCTCATGGACTAAACCAGAACCAATCAAAGAATTGTCATTTCCAAATAATTGAAGTATATCCTAAGCTGAAATCAAGTTCCGTCAAACATCCAAACTGTAAAGAACGTACAGAGTCTGGCAACTTTGCAACTCCAACTTGCAAGTGTCATTCCCTCTGATGTCGACAAAATGCTCCGTTCCCCACGTAAATCCTCCTACTTGAGAACTCACTCAGTGGAACTCTATATACGCGCTCCTGTCTTGAGCTCCGTGGTCAGTAGTTCTTGAGTCTATAATCCATGAAGGAAAAAAATCAACGAGCATCTCAAACCACGTAAAGAATGAAGAGATAATTTCCTCTCGTCACACTTATGAGCGAAATGACTAAGTCCACTACAGATGTAACACTTCATCTTGATCTCATCCAGCTCCTTCTTGTGCTTTAACACTTAGTAGTCAGATTTCTCGAATGGTTTCTTCTTACCTAAACATCGAGTCTTTTACTCATGCTTATGTCATTTGTGTTCGGTGCCACGGGAGTCCTTTCGCAATTCCATTGCATAAGCATGACCCAAGTTTGTCCTACTCGCCTCCAGATGCTCCTACTCGAGCTCACTGTATCTATTTACATTAGCAAAAGTACGAAAACTTTCGTCGTATGTAAAATAGGTTTTCATGGTTTCCCATAAATCAGGTAAAAAACTGGATCGCACCCAGTACTTAAAAACACATCCGAAATGGGTTCGTTCACATTCCCCAACTCAGCGATCATACTCGATATTTGCATCAAATGTTATATCATTGTATGATCAACCATTTTCTTATAAATTATTAAACTTACAATTCAACATCTTCATCTTAGGAGTTGTAAGAGCACCACAATACTCTCTTTAGGACGAACCAAACTGACATACCCATAAGATATTGCTCATAGATCGGAATCATATCATCGAGCATAATGCTCAGGAGGATTACCCTAACTCGGCCATCCTTCCTCTTTCATACACGTAATGCCTCATAATCCCGTCTCTCTGAGGTGTGGTATACTCCCCGGAGTCCACCATCTCATGCCTTAGAATTTTAAATAGATCTTGCTCCTCGAGAACAAACTGAATCTATTGGTATAAAATCTCGTAATTATTACCATTCAGTTTTATCTCATTTACAAAAATCTAATACAATAATCTTTAAAATAGTCAAAGAGACAATAGTGACTTGTGATATTTATTTTCACAATTTTGTACAGATTTCGAATCAACAAAACTCAAATGACTCGAATACAGACCCCAAGATGAACGTATGAGTCAACTGACACCATACACCACAATTCGGGACCGCATCTTACCATTCGACTAGAATTTGGTTCACAAAAACCCACAAAAAATCATAAATATGGATGTGAGACCCTCAAAAAATTGAAAAATTCTAATTCTAGATGACCTCACGTGCCGCCAGTGTTCCCATGAGCCACTACGCGCCGGCGGCGCGTCCCCATACGCCTACACGCGCCAGACGCACAACGCGTCGACACACGTGCCAAATGCGTAGGGGCATGGGTCACACGCCGCATGCGCGCGACCCGCCTTCCCAGGTCAGCACCCCGGTCAGGCACAGGTCGGGACGCGGTCCGAGTCAAAACCGACCCGAACCACCCCCTACCCATCCACAAACCTCACTCGCGCGTTGAGTACTCGCGCCAACACCCACGGGCCTCACGTACCTCAACGTGCATGCATGCCACATGCCCGTGGGTCTGGGCTAGTTCTTTTTCACCCATTTTCTCTGCCACCGGGTCCTCTTGACCCGGCTACTGTAAACCGTCATTTCCGGCCATATTTCACAGTGATTTCGACTAGAAATTGAAATCTAACTTCTGTTACCATCCTTAACATGATTGGTTGGAAGTTATAAGCCCTAATCTCAGCCAATTGAAGATTCTTCGTCGTGGCCCTTCGTGGCAATTTTTGGAAATTTTATTTTTCGGCGACGGCAGTGCACAATACATACATCAAAATGTAGATAATCACATATAGAATATATTTATACAATTCGTTTAGATCAATATGTCTTTAAACTCGACAGATCTAAGATCTAAAGATTCGGTCAATGTTTGGATCAAAAATTTCAACCTCACATTTCATGCCCTCAATGTGCTCCAAAAATTTAACAAAAATTGTTTTTGTGATCTACAATTCATAGGTAACACAATGGTGTAATCGGATTTACGAAATTCATCCGTGATCCGAATCCAAAATTTAATACTCTATATGTTTTTATTCCTGAAATAATTCCAAAAATTATTTTAATTAAATCCAACAAGTGCTCTGATACCAATGTTGGAATTAAGTTCTTATACGTAGTGGAAAGCAATAATAATTTTCAGAAAAATAAATGGATCGGGATTTAGGGTTAAATACCTCAATGTAGAGCCTCTAAAAATAATCGAACCGTACGATAAATCTCTTGATTGGATCTCACGGACGGGATGGTGATCACGATGTTAATCGAACCACCACCGCAACACCACGACGCCTCAACCCTCAGTTCAATGATAACAATGACAAGAGAAACTTTACTATGCAAAAATTTTTCATTCCCTCAATCAAATTCTCACTCTAGAGAATTTTTGTTTTTCTCTCAATCTTTTGCAATGCTCAAAAATTGATACAATGGCCTCCATGGCTCACTTAGAATGGAGAGGTTACTCTCCTTTCCGTAAGTGTGATCTCCTATATTGATTGAGAGAATGTGGAAAAATTTTATTAGGGTAATTATGGGTCAATGGGAGTTATCCCACCAACCCCTCAAGATTACCTAAAATGCCCATCTAGAACATACAAAACCAACATTTTCCTTGCGTAATGTGGTTTACGGGCACATCTTATTTCTGTTTCTCACCATGTAAGCAACCAAGGAACATGCGCCACTCATCAATATACTTTTCTCTTAAACTGATTTCCACAACTGCCGCCAAGCCAGCTAACTTTACATGGGATTGACCACCTAAGCATCAACATAACAATCTCTCTTGAAATTGAACTGCTGATAGTATAAAAGATTTTGCATGCCCAAGCCAAATTATCCGTTCATTTATTGAGCAAAACAATAATTGTGGATGCTAGTATATTTGCATGCATGTGTGTGTTTTTAATTGCACGGTTCACTGTGACAGTAGCTGTCAGCATACACACGATCCCCTCTACCAAAAAAAAAAAGATCGGAATGTGATTTACCCCTTGAACCATTATTTTGCCTCAAACTGTTACTTTGGGTTCACATCAGCCCCGTGCTGCCATGAGAATTGCACACGATGGAGATTGGTTTGCTCCACATATACCTACTTCACTGACCCAAGTGTGGAACTGGCTTGATGAGGGGTCTTTGGAGCCTTCGTGAATGATGAAACCTACAAATACCACCAAAGCATGAGAGGTTCCGATACTTAAGTCAAAAGAGTAGTTTTAAGTGAATAAGAAACAAACTGAGACGAGTTATGAGATTAACTTGTATTGTCTCTACGTGAGAAGTGTAGAGTTCTTAAGAACATACTTGACCGGCTACCATGCTAAATATATATAGCATGTGTGTATAGTAAGTTCCGTATGAATTTAAGGGTGTAGAAACTCTAATTTCCTTATAGAGATTGCTAAGAATCTTTCAAAATTATAGAGACTATAGTAAAAAATCTCTAAGAAATTTAGAATCCAGTAGACTAAGGAAAGTTCAAGTTATTGTAAAGATTTTTTGCATTACTGGGAGGGATTATCGAAATCTGTTTTCCTATTGAGAGAAATTTTTTGGGGAACAGAGAAGATTCATATCCAATTAAGGAAGGTTTAAATCATTAGAGAATTACTTTCTTAATTGACAGTTTCAATTCGTGTTTATCACGTGATTGAATAAATCACACTTGTACTAACAGAACAAATCCACCGAAGAGTGGAATAACTGAGAAGCCCGGGGATCAAGAGCTGGCAGGAAGTAATTGGCTCCCCGAGAGAGTAAGACTAAGAGGGTCGAAAAGTATAAGTTAGAAAACTTGACCAGGAGTGTGCTCAACCGTGAGACCGAGAACATGTTCGGTCATTCATGGCCTAATGGGCTATTGAACCATATACCATCAACACATATGTGAAGTATGTTGATGTGGCACATCTGTGTCTCAATGCCATTGGTATACTAGGGGCTAAAGAGCATCTAAAACAAGAATTTGGAGGGATGAACAAAGTAAGTTCATGAGGCGGTGCATGCTGGTCTATAGTTTTGAGGGTAGACTGTTGTTTACCATTTTCTGTAGTTTCATTTCATGAAACAGCACTTATATATTTTAATCCTCTTTGAAGTCTTTTAAGGGTTCTGATTTCTAGATTTTTATGTGTAAACTCCAGGGATCTAAGGGAGAGTGAAAAGCTAAATTCTCACAATAGCACAAGGACCCATTAGTTTTTACTTCAGTAACTATTGGGATGTATAGCAACTGCTTTTATAGGATCAGCACCATTTTATGCTTGAATATCAAATTTTCCAGACTAATAACGACTTTTCTCAACACCTCCAACCAACAGGAAAGCTATCAATTCACTGGGACAGTTACCCCAATGGCATTTATGATACTAAGGTTGGGTTGACAGATACTGGTGCATGTACAAGGCCGTTTCAATTTAAATGCTGTTGAAATTCCAAATGTGAACACGATCATGTGGTTCAATAAAAGGTAGTTGGATGCAGGGCAAAATTCTAAATGAAAATGGGATTCCGGCCATCACAGAGCTTCACTGTGACATTAGCTACCAGTGAAATCCCAAGAATGATTTTTAATACCTCTCAAGTGACAAACCGGACACCAATCTGGCTTTCTTCTTTGATCTTTTTTATGAAGTGATCCTCTCTGTTTATTCATTGCAGGATACCTATACGCATAGCTGATTCTCATGTTAATAGGAAAATCAACCTTTTTCTTTCTTTTATACAGCCTGATCTATATGTGCTAAAGAATTCCTGTTTATAAGTTAAAACACTTCTTAGTCATTCAAATATCAATCCTCTTCTTATTCTGTTTTTGCAATGCATATTTTTTTACTCGAAACCAGATTTCATTTTATCAAACAAAGTAGGGGCTGGTATACAGAGATTTTAAGCATCATTGCAAATATGCAGCAAATTCTAAACATATGTCCTCATCCCTACACATTATATTTGGTAACCAACATCATGCTAGATGTGGTCTTACAGCTTTTCTAACATTTCAATAATACAATGTTTCTGGGATCAATAGATTCCGCAGCACTTCTTTTAATATTTATGGTCCTTGCTTTTAGGGACAACAGTTTTATTTGACGACAATTGAATCACAGTCTGGGACCTTTGATCTGGATTCACACGGGTTTTGATGAGTTCTCACAACTTCGATTTTGACATAGACCCTATTTGAGAAAGCTCAGCTAGGACTCAAGTAACCTCATATTCCCCATATCGGCCATAAACCTTGGCTGCGAAAAAATATGAGAGTGATTACAAAAAAGTTTTTGAAGGATAGTAATGTCCCTATGTTAGTAATTCTACAAATATCTTTTTTATGTTGTGGACTGGCTGGCATTTGAGTTGTATGGCGCAAGTGTTGCTGTTCATGGATGACTAGCATTTGGTGTTTCCTGCCTGATAAATGTAGAAAAGGGTTCTCAAGATCAGGTGGGTTTTGTACATCCTGGCTGGCAACATCTGTTATGTCTCCATTTGAATTTTCTAGTATATTTCCTATTCTAAATTCAGAGTGGTCAAGCTCAACACGTGAGAAACCATGGAGTTGATAGCCGCGGCGGAGTCACTGAAAAAGGAAAAAGGAAAGTGGATAATTATTCTTCAAAATAATTTTATTAATTTTTATATATTAAATAAATATTAACTCTATTAAATCTACTGTTTTATAAAATTATTTTATAACCAGTTTAAGTTTAAGTGGACTTGGCAAGTATGTCATACCCTTGCGATCTTGCATTTTAATTTTGATTAATGAAAATTTTTTGTAAAAGTAAAAAAAAAAGAAAATGCTTAGATTATTGAGGATACAGAAATTTTGTGATTTCTTGCATCTGGGTATGATGGTTATGATAGTATGTTCTCTCAAAAATAATAGCTATGATTGAAATTGAAGGATTTTCTTATGGTTACACCGAGAGATAGCCACCCCAAGATATGATTTCAACCTAGCAAAAGAAAAAGAAAAAGTTTCTACTGGTTGGAAACACAAACACTGCCGAACTTTTTCATTTAGGTCTTTGATTGGGTGAACCCGCTGCGGGCAGCCTAATTACCCAAACTGGATTCTAGTTGAATTTCTCATTTGCTTGCGTGAAGGTTGACAACTTGTTGATACATATCAATTTCAATCTCTAGTATGCTAGCAGCCTAAATAGGATTGTCACATTTGAGACAACTCTGTCCTTGAACTTTCATTTTGTTGGGCATAGGTTGTTAGATAGGATTGAAAAGGCGGACTGTGACTTCTGGTTATATTGCAGGGAATGGCTTCCCCTAGAACCTCCGTTAACAATCTGGTCTCAAAGATTTGTAATCCCTCCATTACTGATGAGGGAGACCCGTGTTAACTGATTCAGAAATGTTTATATACTAATAAATCTTTTTTTTTTTTTTTGTTATACAAAAATTTGAATATGATCTTTAAGTTAGATGAGGAAAATTGTGACCACTATATTATATTTTTAGAGACATAAATCATTAATGTATCATAAACTAGCATTTACCTAACTAAAATATTCACTATATTCTCTATATTTGTAATAAAGAAACCAGTATATAATTATATAATTATCCGCAGATACTAGCTTTTGGCTTTATTATTATTATTATTATTATTATTATTATTATTATTATTATTATTATTACTTGTGATAGAATGCTCAAAGGCTCATTGTCACAAGGATTGAGACCCTTCGAATCCATAGCTCATTAGACATAACATATCAAAACATATCATCAATATGAAATTTATCTCCCAAATAGGTAGGCACGATCCACCCTCTCAGTACATATAGACCAAACTCTTTTCGGTAACTACCTGATCATCTCTCAAATTTCTTCGGTGCTCGATACCACCGTTCATCTAAACGTAATATTCACCTCTTCTTATATTGTGGAGACAACCTTCCGTAATCAAAAAGAAAATCTTTGATTACTGTTAATAAGGAAAGGAATCTTTGGTGAACTGAATCTTCTTGAGTAATAGTGATGGTACTCTATTTAACAGGTTTCCAAAATCATTCATGGTTATCCGATAAGGAAGACAATCACCATCAAATTCAAATCTTTCTATATTCTTGCAGAATTTTAATTTTCGTGGACTCTTATGACGGAGTGAAATTTTTCTAAAGTTCGAAATCTTCCTTAATTTCAAAAAAATTTAAATCTTTCAGAAATTTTTGCCTACAATTCCTACCATTTTGAAAGATCTCAGACAAAAGAAAACTAGTATTTTTTACATCCCTGAGAAGACTATAAATACAAAGTATAGACAACCCTCATGGGGACTCAATTTTACACACAAGAAAGAGATAATTCAATACTCCAGAGGGATTCCATACCCAATTTTATATGTCATTCAAAAGGGACCTCTATACCCAATTTTATATACTGATGAAGGTATGGTTCTATGCTCGATTCCATATGATCAGATGTATGGCTCCATAGCTGATTTCATACGATCAGATGTACGACTCCATAGTCGACTTTAGGCGATCTGAGGTAAGGTTTCATGTCCAATACTACACAGTCAAAAGCACAGCTCCATAGTCTATTTTATATGACTAGGGGTTTGACTTTATACATATACTCACATATTATATCACATGGGTTCACATATGCTACACACGATATATCCTCATATATAGCACTCACCGTACAATACTTATGCATGCTGCATACATGCATAAAGGTTTCGACATCCACTCGAAAGATGCATAACATGTCTAGAGGCCACCAGGGTCATATCTACGGATACCATCGGCCTTTATTTCATCACTCTTACTGATTTGAGTGTCGGAATCCCCCCGTCAGGCCAACCCCAGTGGAATTTTTACAGCTTTCTCATCCGAAAAAAACTGACGAATACTTTCAGCACAGACTCCCCGTTCCATTCGAAAGAGCATGTATCTGTGGATACCATAATTGACTCCAACAGATTGGCCCTATCTGTGGAGAACAACTGACTGATAAGCTGAAAAAACTTCGTACTTTGTTTCGTTTCATCTTTCCTATCACCGTGACTCCACTTGCCCATCTCCGGAATGCCTCTCGGTACGACAATCGAGTAAGATTTTTACGGTCCTCAACCTTGTTCTATTGTCGATTGAATTATCTTTTCGAATGTGCACAATGAAACCTACCGATGGGATTAATTTCCCCGAACAAGCCGATGTCGTCCCAAACTACTGATGAGATCAATCTCCCCGAACGAGCCGATGTCACCCTAACTTACCGATGGGGTCTATCTCCCTGAACGAGCCGATATCACCATGACCTACCGATGGGATCTATATCCCTAAATGGGCCGATATCGCTCTGACCTATCGATGGAATCAATCTCCCCGAACGGGCATATGTTGGCCCGACCTACCAATGGGATTAATCTCCCCGAACGGGCCAATGTCGTCCTGACCTACGGATGATATTTATCTCCCCAAATGAGTCGATATTGACCTGACCTACCAATGGAATCAATCTCACCGAACGGGCTGATATCACCCTGACCTATCGATCAGATTTATCTCTCTGAACGAACCAATATCGTCCTAACCTACCGATAGGATTTATCTCTCAGAATAGGTTTGTGTCACCCAAACCTATCAATAGAATCAATCTATCCGAATGGACCAATGTCGCTCCGACCTACGGATGAGATCAATCTCCCAGAATAGGCTAATGTCGCCCTAACCTACCAATAGAATCAATCTTCTCGAATGGGCCGATGTCACTCTGACCTACCAATGGGATCAATCTCCCCGAACAAGCCGATGTCGCCCCAACTTACCGATGGGATCAATCTATCTGAACGGACCGATGTCACCCTAACCTACCGATGGGATCTATCTCTTTGAACAAGCCGATGTCATCCCGACCTACCAATGGGATCAATCTTCTCGAACGGACCAATGTCGCCCTGACCTATCGATGGAATTAATCTCCTCGAATGGGCCAATGTTGCCCTGACCTACCGATGGAATTTATCTTCTTGAACGGGCCGATATCGCCCTGACCTACTAATGGGATTTATCTCCCAGAGTGGGTCTATGTCACCCCGACATATCGATAGGATCAATCTCACCGAACAGGCCGATATCATCCTGACCTACCAATAGGATTTATCTCCCCGAACGGGCCACTGTCGCCTAGTCCTCCCGAATGGGCAAAGATCGCCCTGTCTATCGAAAGAACGAATCCTTTCGAATGGAATCCATCAGTCTTTACACTATTGGTCACTGCTCAGTCAGACACTTTCGTTTAAGTCACTCGACCTGTTGGTCTCTCGACCTTTGAATTATTCAAATCATTCGACCTGTCAATCTCTCAATTATTCGACCTATTAGTTCTCTAAATCTCTTATCGGCCTCTCGACCTTCTAATCTCTCGGTCGTTTCCAATCTCTCGATCGTTTGACTCATCGATCATTTGACCTGTTAGTCTCTCAATCTTTCGATTGTTCAACCTGTGGGTCTCTCAATCTCTTGATCATTCGACCTATTGGTCTCACAATCTTTTATCGGCCTCCCGACCTTCCAATCTCTGAATCATTTGACCCCTCCTTCCAATCTCTCAATCATTTGACCTCTCGATCATTTAACCTGTTTGTCTCTCAATCTCTCGATCATTCAACCTATAGGTCTCCCAATCTCTCAGTCATTTGGCTTTTCAATCATCTGATCTATCAGTCTCTCGACCTCTTGATCACCAGATCTCTGGATCATTCGACATGTCGGTCTCTCAACTTTCTGATATTCCGACCCGCAGATCACTCGACCTGTTGACCTTCGGTATCTCAATCTCTCGATCAGCCGAACCTCTCAGTATCTCAATCTCCCGACCCCTTGATTACTCAACCTGTCAATCTGTTGATCTCTCGATCACTCAGTTTGTAAATCAGTCGATCTCCCGACCTATCAATCTCCCGATCGTTTGACCTATAAGTCTCTCTGTCTCTTAATTATTCGACCTATTTGTATCTCCTCAAACGGGCCGATATTGCCCAATCCTCTCGAACTGAGCCCACCGTTATGGATCTATCTCCCTGAAAAGATCGGTGTCACCTAGTCCTCTCAAACGGAGTTCATCGTTAGGGATTTATCTCTCCAAATTGGCAAACATAACCCATCCTTTTGAACAAAATCTTTTAAATAAGTCCTCCCGAACAAAGCTTATCACTAGGGATGTATCTCCCCGACGGACAAATCTGGTCCACTCCTTTGATTGAAATCTCTCAATGAAACTTTCTCGGATACAACTCTTAGCCAAATACATATGACTTATGCTTATAATCATACGTCTCATATGAGTTCTGTATCCACTTTTTCTCGATTTTCTACTTATGAGCTCTAACCTCCTGATGGGATTCAACTCCCTTTCTCTTGGTTTTTTGTTTAAAATGGCTATTACTAAGCTAGATGGAATTCAACTCCCTTTTTGTTTGAAATTGCATCACACCAATTGCAACATTACTCTAGTATATTCTCTTGGCTATAACGCCTTCGACAATAAGCCAATACTCATAAATGCAAAGCCTGGCCCTATTCTCTCGCATCGATCTCTAGCCTATTGCATTCACAGAGAGTTACATCGTTCTGTCTGAACACAGACTCCGGGTCAGTATTCAGATCTTCTACTTTTGCTTTTCTTAGCACAAAATTCTATACTCCTGACCACTGCTCACCTAAACTCCTGGTCACACGACCCCCTGACCTCTCAACCCTTCAGCTTCTCAGTCTCCTAACCTCTTTGTACGTTATGATTCACTCAGTATGTGATTTTCATATTTAACAAACGAATGCAATATTCGCCTGAGAATCATTCAAATATTCAAATCTCTAGTGACCTCCAGGTCTCCCGACTTCTTGGACACTTAACTTCTCAGTCTGTTAGCTGATCTTTAATAGGTCACTCGATTTGCTCCCGGCAAAGTAAGTAAAATCCTGTCTCAGTTTTGTATCTCCTAATTGTTGCCCCTCTCCATTAGTCACCTGCTCGGCTCTCAATATTGTCTAAAATTCTGATGGAACATGACCCGAACAACTTGAAAAACTTATCACCACTAGGTTCAGAGCCCACTAAGCCCACAACCAGTTGAGGGAGTCTCTCGATGATTCTATCTCTCGGTTCTCTGTCTTCTCCCAATTGCCTAAACTCCGAATCACCTGAATTATTGAACATTCAAGCTCCCGATCCCCCGATCCGCTGATAACTCAATCTGTTGACTTCGTAATCTCTCAATCGTTTGACCTGTCGAAGAATCTATACATCTAATATCAGTAAGCCCTCTAGCATCTCCCTCGAGCAAAAAAAGTCACTCATTGGGTAAGATCCCTATATTTTTCTTTCAAACAGTCTCTTTGTTTATTTTCTATCGATATAATTCTAACGAATCCTCCCGAATGGAGACTATCACTGGAATTTAACTCCTCGAACGAGTCCATGACGCCCTGATCTATCATTGGAATCTAACTCCCCGAACGATCCTATGCCGCCCTGATCGATAGTTCGACCTGTCGGTCTGGTATTCTCTCGATCGTTCGACCTGTCGATCTCTAACCTCTTGATCACTCGACTTGTTGGTCTCTCAATCTCTTGGTTGTTTAACCTGTCGACCCCGTAATCTCTTAATCGCTCAATCTGTCGATCTCTCAACCTCTCAATTGTTTGACCTATCGATCTCTCAACCTTTCAATCGCTTGACATATCGGTCTCTCAATCTCTCGATCGTTTGGCCTGCTGGTCTGGTAATCCCTCGATTATTCAAGATGTCGGTATTCTAATCTCTCGATCATTAAACATGTCAGTCTTGTAATCTCCCAATCATTCGATCTATCAGTCTATCAATCTCTCAATCATTTGATATCTCGATCTCGCGATAACTCAATCTCTTGATTACTCGATCTCTCAGTCTACTAACCTCTCAATCTCTTGACCTCTCAGTCTCCTGGGAGACCTCTTACAATCCACTCTACGCCTAATACAATTTCTTCAAAATACCATTAGGAGTGGGGGTAAATGATGGTACCTTATTTAACAGGTTTTCAAAATCATTCATGGTTATATGATAAAAAAGACAATCACTACCAAATTCAAATCTTTCTGTATTCCTCTAGATTATATTTCTCATGGACTCTCACGAAGAAATGGAATCTTTCTAAAATTCTAAATCTTCCTTAATTTCAAGAAAATTTAAATTTTTCAGAAATCTTTAATTACAATCCTACCATTTTGAAAGATCTCAGACAAAAGGAAATTGGGGTTTTCTACACCCCTGGGAGAGCTATAATACAAAGTATAAACAACCCTCACGGGAACTCAGTTTTATACACGAGAAAGAGACAATTGAATACTCCAGAGGGGTTTAATATCCTATTTTATATGTTATTCAGATTGGGCCTCTATATCAATTTTATGTACTGACAAAAGCAGGGTTCTATGCCCAATTCCACACGATCAGATGTACGGCTCCATAGCCAACTCTAGACAATCTGAGATAGGGTTTCATGCTCAATTCTACACAGTCAGATGTACGACTTCATAGTCTATTCTATATGACTAGGGGTATGACTTATATATATACTCACATATTACATCACATGGGTTCACATATACTACACACAACATATCCTCATATATGGTACTTACCGTACAATACTCATGCATGCTACACACACGCACAGGGGTTTCGACATCCACTCGAACAATGCATAACATGTCCAAAGACCACCAAGACCATATTTATGGCTACTATTGATCTTTATTTCATCACTTTTACTGATTTGAGCGTTGAATCCTCCCGTCGGGCCAATCTCGGTGGGGGTTTTATAGATTTTTCATCTGAAAAGAACTGACAAATACTTTCATCACAGACTCCCCATACCAGTCGGAAGAGTATGTATCTGTGGAGATCAAAATCGACTCCAACAAATAATATTTTAAATTTTTGAGAATCTCTCATTACGATTCTCGTGATCTCAAAATACTTCTACAAGAAAATTAGTGTTTTAACGCTTTAGGTTCATACGAAACTCACACACGGAAACTATATATACATTATTAAGTCTATCGACCGATTATGCACTTTGAACTTATATATGACACATAAGCTCTCTTTTCAGTCTATTTTTTCTATCTAAAAGCCGCTCTCGGACTTTAGATGTTGGAATCTCCCCTATATGAGTAGGTTTCAATAATTTTTTATAAGTCTCACCAATTGACGGTTAATCATACCATTTGAATCAATCGGATCATCATCCGCGGAACAAAACTTAATTCCAACGACATGATATCAATTTTTAGGGCACTGATTTGACAAAATAGTACAAATATCACGCAAGTGTCAGTTCTATTGTCATAACGCTCTTATTCCTAAATAATGAGTTTATTTTATTTAGTCGGATGTGACTTTTCCTTTGTGTTGGCAACAGCAAATTCTAAAGATAAGATATGAATGCTTGGCCTTTTCTCACACTTATTTCCTACAACTTTTGCGTTAATTATCTCAGTATGAAAGGCATCCACATTAAGAGTGAGGAATGACAAAGGAAATGGGTTGAGGGGTCAATTTTGGTTGCTCGAATTTGGTCTTTTTCAGCTTAACGCACACCCCCAGCTCCGGCTTCAACGTTGGTCTTGGGAGTCAACTTGCCCCATGTGACATGAATCCCTATCTCTACTGTCAATTGACCATTCAATTCTAGTCCTTTACTTGCTTGAAGGCTTCCTTGTTAAACAACAGAAGAAGAATTTAACGTGCAAGGGAAGAGAAAATTTGAAATGATTCCTAAGGTGTAGTTTGTCCTTCTCCATGTCCACTCCTTCTCATGCTTTGGTCTTATTTAACTACCAACTCACTGCATTTAGTGGAGGTGTGACATTTTGCACTTCAAATTAAAAATAGAATTCCAGATTAGCATTGGAGAGGAAAGAACCCTAAAAGGGGAGATTCTTTTGTTCTTGGGTTAAATAGTATTCGAAAACAAAGGGGGGGATGTCTTTAGCCCCACACACAAATCACGGGCTGTGTGTCCTGTGTGCGCTAATGGTGGGGGTCCATTGCCTTTTTCCACATTTGAAGTGTATTTTTAGATGCCCATGCTAAGGTAAGAAAGACCCACCATTTTTTTAATGAGAAAAAGAAAGGTAGGATAACACAATTATGGAGAGGAAAAGGGAGAAAAAATAAATAAATAAAGACTCCCACTTGATATTGTCACCACTATGGAATATCCATGACCTACCCTACTTCCGACGCTGCTTCCCTTTCTTTGTAACTCGACATGGGCTCTTTTTCCCTCTCCCTCCCCCCCCCCCACCCTCCTTTTTCTATAATTCCCATTTCAAGTTTCAACTTTCCAGCCTTTCATTTTGTGGGTTCTCTACCACCCATTTTTCTTTTGGAGTGGAGTTCGTTCATATTTGGAGTTTGAGGTTTTTGTGGTTTATCCCTGGGATACTCAGGCACCCTTTTTGAGAATTACAGTACCAAATTCTTATAACCGATAGTTAATTAAGTGAAAAAATATTAAATTTTTTAATTAAAACTCGAATTCGAATTTAAAAATAATAAAAAAAAATTACGTTAAGAGAACTTTAATTATAGAATATCTGATAATATTTTGAGTTAGATTAATCAAAATATAATTTTAGATACTAATTAATCAAGTATCTCGGGAAAAATAAAAATGCATGAAGCTCCTATGGTCCAATCCAAGCGCCGGGAACCACGGGGCCCTTTAGAAGCACAACATATTTTCTAGGGGAAAAAGAATGGTTGGAAAAACGAAAAAGAAACAAGATTCATTTGGCAAAATTCATTGGGTTCACCTGTTTTTGAAAATTTTAAAGAGGTGGGATATTGATTTCGACGACATAAGTTGGGTAAATTTTTGTTTACTTGTTTTTGTATTGGGTTTATGCAGTGGAACACTTGTGGGATCTATTCTACTGAAAAATGTCATTTCCCATGGTGAAATTAATGTTCTATAATCATGAGCCAAGATTGTAAGATAATTGAGGTGTTTGGACACCAACCTCAGCTTATCAAGTGGCCGGACATATTCGTTTTGAATTTTATGTATAAAAAAATATATATAAAAAGAGTTTTATATTTTAAATATTCAATTTGATTCGAAATAGTTTTAATTAAATCTAATATGATTATCAAATATCAATATTTTATTTAAAAAAAGGGTAAATCCAATATAATTACTGAATATCGATATTTTATTTTAAAAAATATGATGTTGAGACATTTAAAAAAAAAAAAAGTTCTCTCTTCTTGTTGCAAACTTTTTTGAGAGAAATGGGGTTTTTTTAGCATTTCTAAAATAACACCCTATCTTTATGAGAAATAAAGCAAATTAACCCTTTGGCTTATGTTATCGAATGGTTCAACTTATTCTAATTTGTTTTCATTATACTTGTGAAAATATATATATATATATAAAAGTTATAAGTGAAAATCAATTTTTTTATAATTATATAAAAAAAATTATATTAAAAATCTCGTATAATCTCAAATGAGTGTGACTTATTATTTTAAAAAATTTTATAGAAAATTTGTAAATAAAAGAAAATTTTTTTCTTAAAAATAATTAGAACTATGATTATATCAAAAATATTTTGTATTATTATTTTTTCAAAACTGACCAAAAACTAGTGCTTGTCAATATATCCACAGTGAAAACACAGGGAACGGTGGTAAGATTTAATAACAAAGCTCATAAATCATAAAACCCCTCTCAAAAAATAAAAATAAAAATAATTAAATAAATAAATAACAGCAAACATTTCATATTGTTAAGCCCCACATTCACGAAGGGGCCATTTTTGCAATTGTTTGGGGTTATTTCTCTTTTCTCTTTTCCAAGCCTCCGGGGGCTCCATCACACAGACATAGACATGGAGGACAACTGGCTTTAAATGTTGTTTGTATGGACTCCAACCTCATAAGCAAATCCTGTTAGAGAGAGAGAGAGAGCAATCTCCATCACATTTCACATTTGGGTCAATATCTTATGCCTCCATTCCATGCCAAGCGAGGCTGACAATCTGTTTCTTTCCTTTTTATTTTCAATTTTTTTGTATATATTGTCAGCACAGCACTGATTGAGGTCCAATTTTTCTGATTTTTTTTTTCTCCTTTGGATGAGGGATTGAATTGAATTGTGCATGGAAGAAACTCCTCCCCCTCCCCCCAAACCCCATAGTTATTAACCTAATGATTGGCCTGATTTAATGTTGCAATGGGGATGTTAATGATGGGTCATAAAGGAGTATCATCGATTTTGTTTTCGGCCGGCAAAAAGAGTTCTCATCATTTCCTATGGAAAGTTCAATCCTTTAGTTTATTTAAATTTCTCTTACCTCGTCCAAAACGACAATTTAATTATCACAACCCCTCATTTTTAATCTGAAAATTCTAAATTTAAATACTATATAACAAAAAATAAATAAATAAATAAATTTTCCTTATGTCAAGGCTGTCTCACCATTACTTCTTAAGCCATTTTATGCAAATAATAACAATAATGATTAATAAATAAATAAACATTAGAATGTGATTGAGTGAGCCTGATCCAAAAATAATGTGTAATAATATATGAGGTGGCTACGATCATCGCCGGCTTGGAAGCATAAGATTAGGGTCCCCCAATGTGACCACATCAAGGGCTTAAAATTATCACAAACTTTTGATGGTAATATTTAAATCTAGTAGAAATATTGACCCGTACATGTTGATAACAATAGGGATTATGAAAGTTAACAATTTATGTTATCCTTTTTTAGACCTTATTTTTATGTTCAAATATTAGAAAGTTATAGTTTTTCATTAAAAGAAGAAGAAGAAGAAGAAGAAGAAGAAGAAGAAGAAGAAAAGGAAGTCCAATTAATTTTGCGGAGAATGGTATTTTATGGTTATCCTATTAAAATTACCTTTATGGAAAGCAAAGCAAAGATTGAATTGATATGCGTTCGTTGATAATCGAGTGTCTAATGGAAAAAACTATACTGGAAGAGTTTTTGTTTTTAAGAGATTCGAAGAAAGTCTAACAGTAGATCAGATCAATTAACCGGATTATGATTTTTGATTCAAATACCCCAAAAAATGGAGTGTGTAGTGTTTAGTGTCCACTGCCAAGCCTTTTATTGGAAATTCAATTTTGGACTTCTTTTTAATTTGCACTCTTCTTGTGTGTCAAGTGTCAAAGATGCTTTTAAAAGAGGGTGATTGAGATGGAGACGAGGACCTGGACCCTTGCCACCCTCTAGATTATTTGAGTTGTGGTTCCCTCGTTCTTCTTCATTTTCAACATTAGGTACGTTACGTTTTCATTTTTTAAGATGGTGGTGGCATAATAGGCATCAATGATTCATAACAAAATTTTTGGAGATGGCCCTTAAAATAATGTTAGGGTCAATGTGGATAGGCTGTAAAATTGTGCATGATTTCCTAGGAACAAATTTGTCTCCTTGGCCTTAAAATAATTTTGGCAAGGCTGGCGAGAATGGACCCTTTTTACACAATATGCTAATTCACTTGCACAACACCATACTCATATTCCTCTCTACAAGATTACTACCAAATTTACACCCCAACGCCCCCCCGGGTACGATTTAGCCATTCAATATTTGAAAATTATTATTGTTATTATTATTATTATTATTATTATTATTATTATTATAAATTACATATTCAGTGCATGAAGTATGAAGTTTGTATACGTTTAGTTCCTTGAACTTTAAAATGCAATATTTGAAAATTCAAATTTCAGAAAGTGCAAAGAAATGATTCATCCGTTAATAGCGTCGACATGCATACCATTAAAACTGAGCCGACTCAATGTAACGTCGGATGTGGATGTCGTGACAGGTAACATGTTAGAAAATTGTTGAGTTGAAATGCATATAGATAGAAAATGATGGCGTACCACCTGTTACAACAATCGAGATTAAAACTATCATTCTCTCTATATCTCCTCTCCTCTGTTGTGTCGCAGCAGCTAAGGCTGGCTACCATGGTTGCCACCGGATTGCAATGTAGTCCTATGGGCCTTGGCCTCCTGATAGCGCCTCCAATGGGTACCTTCTCTCCTTGGCGCCAGGGTGCCATCTCTGCCTCTGGTGGGTGGAAAGAGCCCTCAGTAGTAAGTAACATTCGCGGTAACCTCTCTCACTGGGAGAGAAGATGATCGAAGGGCTCTTTTTTTCTCTCTCCCTCTTCTTTCTCTCTCTCCCTCCTTCAAGCCCATGATAGAGAGCAGAATTGAAGATAAATGATTTATGAGAGTTTGGCAATGATAGAGAATGATTTCTAATAGTTTAAAAGTGATATTGGATGATGTAATCGAAGGAAATTCAAGGTGTGCCAAAGGAATTTTAAGAGAAAGGGAGGCTAGAGGAAAGGAGTGTTTTGGGTTGGAGATGAAGAAGATAGGGTGACTTTTCCGAGTTTGTCAGTAATGAGAATTGAAATTGGGTTGGGGGTGGCAAATTGAAGGTGATCATGGACGGCGATTGGTGAAGAAAAACGATGACTAACATTGTGGCTTCACTGGTGACAGGAAATTGGGGATGAACATTCGACCTAACGCTGAACGATGGTAATGGCAGAAATTGAATAGCAAATTCAAATTGATGAAAAATTGAAGTCTAAAACTAACAATTGAAGTCAGAGGACGACTGTGAAGACTTTGGTGGTGGGCTTGAATGAAGGAGGGAGACGAAGAGATAGAAGAAGAAGAGAGCCCTTCAATCATCTTCTCTCCCCGGTGAGAGACATTCAACTGTGAGTGTTGCTCGCAACTGCGGGCTCTTTTCGTCCACAAGAGGAGAGAAAGGGCACCGTGGCACTGGAGAGGGAGAGTACCCATTGGAGGTGCCGCCAAAGGCCAAGGGCTGCCGAACTGCATTGTAGTCCAGCCGCAACCATAGCTAGACGCGAGTAAAGCTACACGCGATTAACTGGAACTTAACTCGACACATACTTGAACTCGGCTCGATTTAATTGAACTTTAGTCGAGTTCGAGCCGAGTTCAAATACATTAATTTAAATATCGAATCGAGTTTGAGTATTAAAATATTCGACTCAAAATTTTCACGAACTTAATCGAGTTATTATATATTATATTATATTTTATAAATTTTAACTTTAAATTTTAGTTTACATTTAAATTTGAGTTCAAACTCGATCTCTACAAGTATTCGAGCTGAGTCGAGTGGAGTCGATCCGAGTATTATAAAATTTCTTTCGAGTAGAGTTCGAGTTTGAAAATTTAAACTCGATCGAGTTCGAGTCGAATATCGAGTCAGCCAATTTCTAATCGAATCGAGTTCGAGTAGTATAATGTATCAACTCGACTTGACTCAATTATACCCCTAGCTGGAATATCTACTGCGGCACAAGAGAGAGTAGAGAGAGAATAAGATTTTTAGCTCAACTAATATGAAATGTATTGGAGGTGGGTTTTGACTCCACTGATCTAACTCTTTGTGACTCGAATGGGTGCTCACTGAGAATGTTTGAAACCTGTAAAAAATTATCAGATGGTGTTCCAATGGAGGAGATTCCGACGATCAAGTTAGAAAAAGTGATTTTTAAAAGGATAAACAGATTGAGAAAAAGAAAGACATATCTCTATATGATTTTTGTGTGTTCTGTATTGAGTTAGAGGACTTACCTAACTTGATGTTTCGAAAACTTTTATACAGCGTCCCTCTTAGAGCCATATCATCTCGGGATGTTGCAAACCTTAATTTCCTTATGAAGTGATTCAGAAATTCCAGATCTATGAGTGTCAAAGATTCAATGTTGTTGTTACTTTGGAAATTGAGTCATATGGAGAGATTCTTTCTCTTATCAATTAGATCCTCTAGGTTTTCTTCTTTACGTAGGAAATATGTTTCTTATTGCAATAGAAAACTTAATCTGAACGAGATTCAATTTAAGTATTATCGATTGGGAGTAGGGACATTCAATTCTTTTAGTATTCGGTTGTCGTTAACCAGATGGTAAGGATAGGCATTCAATTTCATCAAATATATCAGCTTGTCGAGCTTGCTACCTAAGTCAATGTGCTTTATGATCGGAGAGATTAAGTCATTCGGGGCGGGTTATTTTTTAAAAAATATTTTTTTTTAAAAATATTTTTTTTAAAAAAATTTAAGCTGTGACATTTATTATTCACAATGATTTAAAAAAAATTGATATCGCGTTCTCAGATCGCGACACCTATTTTGCGATTAAAAATCACGACATCACATTTCTTCTGGTACTTATCTTTTTGCACAGTGAAAAAAAGAAAAAAAAAATGACCCTAACATTTAATGTCGTGGTTCTTAATCGAATCGCGAAATGGATGACGCGATTTGAGACCGTGATATTATTTTTTTTTTTTAAATAGTTGTGAATAGTAAATATTATGGTGAAATCGTGATATCATTTTGGGAAACAAAAGAAAATAATATTATTTATTTAATTTTAAATAAAAAAATCGTTATTTTGATAAAAAAACCCTCGGACTCTGTGTGCTTTTTCGGGTATTAGGCGTCCGAATACCATACCAGTTGATATTTGGGTTATGTCCGATCAGTAGGTGTCTGATCATCATTTTTTGTCTATATGTATGCCTCCTCAGTAATTTTACTGACATGATGTGAGTGACTGTCATATTTGTTGACGTGTTACCTATCACATTAGCAACTCTTACAGGGTAAAATACCAAATCAGCACCTATTGTTTAGACGTTACATCGAGTTACCTCAGTTT
This sequence comes from Dillenia turbinata, assembly GCA_037126225.1. NCBI lineage: Eukaryota > Viridiplantae > Streptophyta > Magnoliopsida > Dilleniales > Dilleniaceae > Dillenia > Dillenia turbinata. Next base: position 7,561,353 of record JBAMMX010000015.1, read on the forward strand.
TTAAAGGTCAGTGTGTTGATTTCACCAATGGAGGGGACCATTTCATTGTATTTTTTAAATTTTGAGTTTTTTAAGTATTGTACTTTAATGTATAAGGATTAAAACGTACATTCATGCCATTGTGATATGGTTGTACATACAGAGACTGTGTATGTTCTACCGTTCACACATTTCGTAGAGAGAAGAGATATTCAAAAATAATTAATAGATACAGACATACGAGTGACTGTGAATGGTATGGTGATAGAGAGAGAGAGAGAGAGAGTGTGAGAGTGAGAGAGGAGTGACCGTACGGTTTTTTTTAAAAAATTGAAAAAAAAACGGAGTGAGTGACGGATGACGCTCGTTGTGTTTTCGTCAACTACTACGACAATCATCACCAAACAAAAACATTGGATTCTCTCTCTCCACCCTCGATCTTTTATACGATCATCACGGTCACGACGTGTGACAGTCTTTTCTTTTCTAGCTGATGTGCAGGTGAGATTAACTAACGGCGGCCGACGTTCGCATAACGCGACCGTTACTTCTCTCTCTTGATCTCTCCCGCCTCGTTTTTAACGTCTCTCTCTTTCTCTGAACCCCCTCAGTCTCCCCTTCATCGGCAATCAGAATTCTTATTATACCCTTATCAAGTCCATGTAGAAAGACGAAACTACCCCTGTCAATTTAAAATCTGCTGACCTGTCTGGGCGCCTATATCCCCAGCATTGCCATGTGCTTTTATTTCTTATTGACCGTTTTACCCTTCATTTTTTGAATTGGCTGAACTAAATTTTTTAATTAAATTTTTATTTAAAATTTAAAAAAAAATTATATTTGTAAGATTTTTTCTAAATTAAAATGATAATTTTTAAATCAAATTAATTAAATATGATTTTAAATATAAGTTATTATAAAAAAAAATTGAGTTTTGGTGTTGGGACAGGAGTAAAGGTATTTTCATAAATATAAATTAAATAATGTGAACTCACCGAGTAAATATTAACAAATTTAGGTAGTTTTGTTTTATTAAATTATTAAATAATAGGAAGAGTTGTGTCACATGTAATGCTGATTATTGGCTTGGGTTTCGTGCTCTCTGTTACTAAATTTTATGTTTTCCTTTTTCTAGAAGCATATTAATGAGGGTTGGAACTGTAGAATCTTTGTCTTCTATTAGCTTAAAAATTGTTACAACCACTGTCAAGGGTGAGAGAGAGAGTTGCGGTAATTCTCTGAGCTATGGACCAAGTGTAATATTTTTACCATTTGGACCGAGTGACCGTTGGTTTGTAAAGAAAAATAAAATAATATATATATATATATATATATTTGTTTTTGATATAAAGATCCCACTCGTCAATGGTCATGACTTGAAGAACATAGGATGGTGCTATAATCAGTTGGGTTTTGCCTCTTTTTGATGGGAAAAATCACTTTGATGTTTCATGGTCCAAACTCTAGTCCCCTCCCACCCCACCATTGTTTCCTTTCTGTTCTTCCATAATTCTTTAAAATTCAATTTATTTTTTTTCTTTTGAGGGGCCTTTTTTGTTGATAATGGTGGGTAGAAGTGTGGCTAAGAGTTTGAGATGACCAACCTATGACTGCAAAATGAAAAGTTTGCTGGAATTTCCAACCAGGAAGGATGAAGGTAAGGAGAAAAAGGGTTCTCTTTTCTTAACATAAAAACATAAAAGAGTGCCTCTTCATGAAATTGTGATAGGCTAGGTCTATCTAATATGTATGTCTTATGAAATCTTTCAGGGGAAAACACAAAACTGTGATTAGGCTAGGCGGGTATTGCTGAATCTCAGGTGAGCTAGGTGGGTATTAACAATATTACAAACATTATTTGAAAAAAAATTCTTCAACGGGTAATAAGAAGGTAACAAAAATAGTACCATTCAAACTATTATCACATGTATAATGATTGAATATTAAAATTTTTTAATTAAAATTTTAATTTTAAATTTTAAAAATTAAAAAAATAGTTATTAAAAAGGTTGATTTCTAAATGAGTCTTAGAAGTGAATTAATCGAATAATTTAGATATGGGTTTATAAAAGGAAAAAATTAAGAAAAGATAGAAAATCTAAGTGTAATTTTTATTCGTGGCCTTTCTTTAGTTGCTACACGTTGGAATCTCACTTTGCATTGCGATAATACCTAACCTAGAAAGAAAAGGGGATTTATTTATTTATTTATTTATTTCCAATTTCAACTCGTGTAGGCACGTGCACTCGCACCCTTCTACCCACTTATCGCATTCTTTGACGACCCCAGTGCGAGTGCCACCACCCCACTAACATTTACGATGATGGTAGGGGTAAAAATGGTAACCGACAATTGAATTTCATTAGGAAGGAGGGCAAAATGGGTAATTCATCTTATCCGGCTCCTAACAACACCATCCAGCTCTCAAAAACGACAAGAGTTTGTGTGTGGTAGGATGCATCAGATGCAATCCCTCCCACTCTCTCTTCCCTAATAGTTCTTTTCTACCCCTCCACTCCACTCCCCTCTCACTCGTTTTTTTTGGGGGGGCGGGGGGGGGAAGAGAGAGAAAACGGATGCATAAAAATTGAAAGAGAGAGAGAGTGAGAGGGAAGTCAAAATGTGTAGAGAGAGAAAACAAGTCGTCGGCAGTTTTATTGGATTTTTGTGACATTAGAACCAACCCCATCATCTCCCCCCGCCCTCTTCCTCTCTCTGCTTAGCGTTTAAGCACTTCTGCCAAGAGCAGAACAGACACAAAAAGAGAGAGAAAGAGTGGTCTAGAAGCAGGCCAGTGTTTTTGAGATGCCCAAGGTGTGAATCTAAACAAACCGCGAGTGGGGTGTGATTTCTTCTCTGTCTGTCTGTCTCTCTCTCTCTCAAAAGGATTTCAACTTTCAAGAATGGCTGAGCAATTTAGCAGTGGGAAGAAAAGCAGAGGACTAATAATGAAGATTTTGTTGATGTTGGTTTTGATCTCCTTTGCTTCCGCTGCTAGATTGCCTTTGTCTCGTCAGAAGCTTGAGGTTCGGAAGCATCTGAACCGATTAAACAAGACTCCCGTGAAGACCATTCAGGTCCTCTCTCTCTCTCTCTGATTGTACCTTTTTTTCTGGGTGTTTACTATTCTGAACTTTAATGGGCGCTTCCTTGTATCAATTTTTTTGTCCCTCATTTTAGCGTTTGATGATGAGCAATTTATTTTTTCAGCGAAAATGATTTCCGAACATTAATTTAGCAATGATTTTCTCATATCTCTCTCTCTCTCTCTCTCATGATACCCTTTTCCTTGCCCTCTTTTATTTTCTCTTTTTCACACCTTAAAAGAGCCACAAAAGTCACATTTTTTCAGTAAAGTTTCTCTATTGTAACATTTAAAATGGTGTTTCTCTTTGATTTTCTACACTTTATCCACCCTTATCTTCTTTTTCGATCTACTTTTTTTCTTGTTTTCAAATTTTAATTGCAAAGTGTTTAAGTCTATTCCTGATAATTATTTTCCCTAAATTTCTTGAGAGAAATATGTTGGGTATTAGTGAGATTAAACTTAAATCAGCTTCTGACGTTGATGCTAATTACAATCTTTGTGGTTGTTGATCTGATACAGAGCCCAGATGGGGATATAATAGACTGCATTCATCTCTCTCATCAGCCTGCTTTGGATCATCCCTTCCTCAAAAATCACACCATCCAGGTCCATTTTATTTTATTTTTTCCAAAATTTGTTTTTGGGCACAATGCACAATCTTGTTGTTGTTGCTCATCTTTGGGTTGGCGGGTCTTGTAGATGAGGCCGAGTTATCACCCGGAAGGACTGTTTGATGAGAGCAAGGTGTCTGCAACACCAAAACAAAGAACAAACCCAATCACTCAGTTGTGGCATGCGAATGGCAAGTGCCCCGAAAACACGATACCAGTCAGAAGAACGAAGGAGGAGGATGTTCTTAGAGCTAGCTCTGTCAAGAGATATGGCAAGAAGAAGCTTAGAAGCATTCCTAAGCCTAGGTCTGCTGACCCTGATCTCATTAATGAAAGTGGTCATCAGGTATTCATTGTTTTGCTTTTCATCTTCTGTTTAATTTAATGGGGTTTTTCTCTTACATTTGTTATTGTTATTTATTTTTCTTTTCTGATCTCTTTGGTGTTTCCGAATGTTTTGGTGATCATTAGCATGCGATAGCTTATGTTGAAGGAGACAAATATTACGGGGCGAAAGCAACCATCAATGTTTGGGAGCCCAGGATACAGCAGCCTAATGAGTTCAGCTTGTCTCAGCTTTGGATATTGGGAGGTTCTTTTGGTGAAGATCTTAACAGCATTGAAGCTGGCTGGCAGGTAATTTCACTTTATTGCTGTATAAATCTTTTTCAAATTGCAATGTAAAAAAGATGGTATATCTGAAAGAGAAATTAAAGCCTAATTATATGTTCTAGTTCAAGTTTAGATATTGATGCTATTTATGTACACTGCAACAGGTTAGTCCAGATCTATATGGTGATAACAACACAAGGCTCTTCACTTACTGGACTGTAAGTCAGAGAACAATGCTAATAGTATATGTTGGGTTCACATATAAATTTGATGTGGTTTCTTATTCATCTATATATATATATATTGGGCATTTCTATATGGTAAAAATTGCAGAGCGATGCTTATCAAGCCACGGGGTGCTACAACCTGCTGTGTTCAGGCTTCATACAGATCAACAATGAAATAGCTATGGGCGCTAGTATCTCTCCCGTGTCTGCATTCCGCAATTCACAATATGATATCAGTATTCTCGTCTGGAAGGTAAAATCCAATTTTCCAATCAGCTGATTAAAATTCTGTCATCTCCGCAATTCTGAACTCCTCGCAATGTGTGCATGCATACATATATGACTATGTATTTTATGTTTATCATGCGTGTATTGCCATTAAATGGAGGAAAGAATATTATTAATAAAAAAGGAGCTAAACCACGAATAGAAATGGAATTTGAGAATAAGACTGACCGGCTCATTGAGCACATTTTAAAGAGTTTTTTTTTTTTTTTTTAACTGAAATACTAAATTTCAGCCATGCAGTATTTGCAACCATAAAATTTAGTTCATGTATATATCTCTAATCCACTTGGGGACAGCACTAGGGAGCGGCATCATTACTAATTTGTGAAGCTGGGATCTTAGGCATCTATGTATATCTGAAAATGATTTCGGTTTGGTCACTGATTTAGACACACACTGTTGGTGATAAAGTAGAACGCCAGCTATCAAGCAGGATAAAGAAAACTCCACAACTACCATTCTACTTCATAAGACAGATCAAACTAACAAAGTTTAGCTTTGACCTGGATTTGTGTGGCAAATATGTTCTATCCTTTATCTTATGGCTCAATTCTTGTTTTCAAAACTCATGGTTGTAGGATCCTAAAGAGGGAAATTGGTGGATGCAATTTGGCAATGACTATGTGTTAGGATATTGGCCTTCTTTCCTCTTCTCCTACTTGGCTGACAGTGCATCTATGATCGAATGGGGTGGTGAGATAGTGAACTCTGAAGCTGATGGACAGCATACGACCACTCAGATGGGCAGCGGCCATTTTCCTGAAGAGGGTTTTGGGAAGGCCAGTTATTTCAGGAATATTCAACTTGTTGATGGCTCGAACAACCTTAAGACCCCCAAAGACATTGGTACCTTCACAGAGCAATCCAATTGCTATGATGTTCAACTTGGAAATAATGGGGATTGGGGTCACTTCTTTTACTATGGGGGCCCCGGCAGAAACCCTAACTGCAGATGAAAAATGGCTTCTTTCCCTCTGCATCTGTATCATTCAAGTATAGTGTAATGCCCTTGTTTCACTCTTAGTCCTAGGTTTGGGTTAGTAAACATGTGACCTATCTTGTAGTCAGAAGTTTTGACGCTTGGGTTTTTTCTTGAAATTTCTCCATGTAAGTGGTGGGGGAAGATGGCTGGTTTCTCATCAAATCTAAGAGAAATAGGCCATCATTTACTTGTATTCTATTGGCTTGTTTACTCCTCTCTCTGGAGTGGACTCTGTTACTCTTGTGAATGAATTCCCATTTTACTCTTTTGACTCAATCATAGATTCATATTTATTGCCAACAGTTTTAATTCAAATAATATCTTCTCTCCTCAACTTTGTAATAAGCTCCAATGTAATAAAAAAGAAAAAAAAAAGAATAATATTTATTGAAGTTGAAGGTCCTACTTTGTTCTGTGGAAAGTGTGAACTCATTATACGGTAAATAATTTATAATTTATCAGCAAAAAATGTGGCTGGTGGGCTGGTACTCACAGAATCTGAACTATTTGGAAAAGATGTGTTTGTTTGGATGAGATGCGTGTGCACTGCAGTGCATGTGAGTGGATGACGGTACATTTCCCTGGCGCATCTCCTTTTGTAAGGAACCCCACTTCTTCCGCCTTCACCATCCTTTTAATGCTATTTTGTCCTCAAGCAAAAAATAATAATAATAATTCTTGCTAGGTTCCCTACTCCAGTTTTTTGAGGCCTTACTTATATATATATATATATATATATATATATATATATATATATATATATATATATATATATATCAGATTCCTTCTTCAAAAGGTCTAAAGTTTAATGCATTTTAAATGATTAGCATGCCATTTTATGCTCTCTTCCCCTGCAACCAAAATACATAAGGCCCTTCTTTCATGATGCGGTTTTTTTGGGACATAAGATTTGTTATGTTACTTTGATGATGGCCTTTCCACACAAAAAGGGCTCTTGCTCTTGTAAAGGCTAAGAGTTGTTCATAACTATTTATTAGTGAATAAAACAGGATTAAAACAATTTTAAAGCTGCACAATTTTTTGTTTTTTTTTGGGTGCTTGGTGTGTTAACTGCTCATTCAGTTTCATGTTAAAAGGTGTTGAGTTCAAGTTAGATAAAGAAGCCTCCCATGGACTTCACACTCATTCATCCCATGTTTGATTAGATTGAGTACATGGTGAAGAGGCTGATCTTTGGGCTTGTTTATCTCTTTAACTCAAGATTCTTTTTTCCCAGAGTCAAATTTGAAAATTTTACAATCCTTAGGACTAGCCAGCGGTGGATAGCTCTTTTTGTCCTGTTTACAGCGTACCCCACATGTGCCAAAAGAAATTTACTAGTAATTATTTTCTGCAAGATATTGCTGTGATCCTTTTGTATCCTAGCAAGAGCATCACGGATTACAAAGAGTTTCTTGCCTAGTAATTATTTGTGCTCGTTTGTACATGCATCCACACCCTCTCATTCTTTAGTCTGTTCTACTGTGGAGGTCACAATCAAAAGAAATGACTTCTATGAATTAGTTTAAGCTTTTGAAGGGCCATGTGAAAACACAAGACCTAAAAATGGAGTTTGAAGAAGACAATAGGATAATAATTGAGTTTCAATTTTCACTCAAAGCAAAACATTAAATTTTCTTCCATCTGCAACCTACTAATAGACAAATTACCTAAAATTGCAAAATGGGCAAGCTTGTTATGAAAACATTGGTTGAAAATTTTAGGATGGCTTTGCATGTAATGTATGTCATGATGCTGATGCTTGTGCAAGCAAAGCAAAGCCAAACGCTTTGGCATTGGTAGACTGGTTACTGAGTTTTTGTTTGACTTCTTCTTGTTTGCTTAGGTTCACAATTTCAATCCTTCGATTTTGCTTTCCGAAATAATGTCATAATAAGCTTTCTTTAGTAAAAGGCCATTGCACTCATCACCCCCGGCTGCGTATAATAGGCTTTCTTTCTCTTTAGCACACTTGCTTCATTCTCTAACACGCATAGCGGGAAGAGAGAGAGAAAGTAAAATGGTTTAATCACTTTAGAAAAATAAAATTTGAAAAAATTAATTTTTTAATAATTCATCAGACTAATCGATTCAAAGGTAGTGGCGTCGAGTCCAGATTTGCAGAGATCAAGGAGATGGAATTGGAACTAAAAATTTGGTCTGGGGTTTCCAATCAATGGTTAAAAACTAACTGTTAGAGAGAAACCCATCTTTCTCCCTCTTTCTCTTCCTGTGCGCGTGAAGACATGCGCCTCTCTCCCTCTTCATCTTCTTCTGTCATTAGATAAAGAAGGCTTGTCCGGTTTGAAAGCCCTTTCTGAACAATCCTTCCGCCATTAGAGAGAGAGGTTGCTCTTGAGTGTGGCTCGAATGAGAGTGGGTGGCCGAAGTATGAGATCCATCAATTTTTGACCGTGGATCTTGAAGAAGAAAGGTTTAATATGCAATGGAAAAGGGTGAGAGAAATAGAGAGTGAGAAGAGTGAGGAGAGGGAGATAGAGAGCAAGTTTGTTGGCGGTTATGGTATTTTCCAGTGATTGAGGGTGGGTTTGACGAAGGTGAAAGCCATGGTTGAAGAAGGATAACAACGACCCAAATTTTAATCTCAAAATTTGAGCTTGGATTTAAAATATAGTTAAAAAAACACACACACACACATATACTCTATTTAAATAAATTTATAATAGATTTAATTTACTCTAATCTTTCTATACCAATCATCCCTATCTAAAATTATCTCTCCAATTAACTCCTTAACTGTCATATATTTACGAATATTACATCCATATTTTTAACAGTTAATCTCGCTATTTCATTAAATTTTTTATATTTAAACTATCGATTCTCTTAATTGATGTATTTTTGAGCTTTTACTATACATGTATAAACCATTTCAAACGATACTCTCGTATTTTATCCACATTTGAGAACTCACTCCTAATTTATTAGTATTTCTTTATTTATAATCATATATTTTCTAATTTTACCACTTATCCACCTTAATATTTTCATTTCAGTTACAGTCATTTTCTATTATTGTTATTGTTTAATGACCTAATATCCGGTATCATATAATAATACAAGTCTTACTATCATTCTATATAACTTCTCTTTCAAATGCGGTGGCATCATACGATCACAAAAAACTCCAGAGACTCTTCTCCATTTTATCCAACCCATTTGAATCCTATGATTTACATCCCTATCTATATTATTGTTATTTTAAATAATAGACTCGAGATATCTAAAATGTTTATTTTTTTGTACGTTTTGTCATTCTAATCTAATTATTTTTTTATTATTCTGATGATTATTACTAAACGTACATTGCATATACTCAGTTTTTGATCAGTTCAATCTAAATCTTCTAGACTCTAGTGTGTCCCTTCATAACTCCAATTTAACACTAATACGTTCTCTAGTTTTAATCACCAACATTATATCATTTGTAAAAAGTATACACCATGATATTTTATCTTGAGTGTTATTTGCGATTTCATTTATCACTATTACAAAAAGAATTAAATTTAACGCCGATACTTAGTAGAGTTTAATATTTATTGGGAAGTTAGTACTTACCTCTTCGTAAGTTTTTACATTGGTGACAGCTCTATCATATATGTCTTTTAATGAGATTAATATATTTGATAGAAATCTCGTTTTTTATTAATATCCATCACAATGTGTCTCTTGAAACTCTATCTTACATTAGTTGAAGAAGGAGAGTAATAATAATTTATAGTTAAAACAATAAACACAAATAAATATAACAATGCATTATATTTTTTAATTTTTTTATGAATATTATATGTTAATACAATAAATAAAAATACAACATGGTATTTTATAACATTAGATTAATGCCAATTGGATTATCTTTTAATTTTTTTAATTTTCATTAGATTAATTCCCAATTCTCATATTAGTCATTTTTCAAGTTGGAAGGGCCATTCACTTGTTTTGCGGAAGGTTGGAATTCTTTATTCAGTAAAAAATTTAGTGACAAAATGTAGTAGGGGGGTGGTACTCACATATTCTGAAACTATTTGGAAAAGGTGTCCCTTCCGATGGAATGGGTGGGCAGTACAGTCAGGGGCGGAGCTATGTATAGGATAGTTTGATAATGCTGAAAAGCCAAGGGAAAAAGAGGAAAAGAAATAAAAATAGAAGAAATGGACATATTTTATTTATTTGATAAGAAATGAAATATGGAGTGAAAATAAAGATGAAATATAATTCTTTTTTTTTCTTTTAAAATTTTATTTCTATTTTAAAGTAGATGAAAATAAAAGAAAATGAGATTCTTGAATAAATTTGTCTTTGCTATTTTTTAATATTTATAAAATTATCTATTTTTTCTATTTTAATTTTATTTAATATAAATGAATAAAATTTAATTTTTTATTGAAAAAATTAATTTTCTAATTTTATTTTTTTATCTTTTTTATATTAATATTCTAATTTTATTTAATATAAAATAATAATGAAAATAATTTATAAAAATAAGAAAAATATATTAAATAATTATTTTTAGAAAAAAAATTATATTTTCAAAAAAATATTTTGAATTAAAAAATAAAAAAATATTAAAAATATTATTTCATAAGGGTATAGTAGTAAAATTGATAGTATTTCCTTTCACTTTTCATTCTAATCAAACAAAAAAATACCAACTATTTCCTTACTTTTCATTCCTACGAAAAAAAATAACGAAAATCCATTTATTTTCGGCAAATCTTTCCTTTTCGTTCCCCTTTTATCTCTCCTTCTGCGAATCAAACTTATCCTAAAACTCAAGATGAATAATTACACCCTTTAATTTTTTAAAATTTAATTAATATTTATAATTTACATATATTTTATAGCAATTTAATTATAATTTTACATCTTTATCTATACTTGTTTTTAGAATAAATATCTTATAATTTTTTTTTTACCCCGTCTCTAGGTGTCGGTCCGTCTCGTGAGTGCGGTATATGCGAGTGGATGTCAGTGCTTCTTCGGCGCTTCTCCTTTTTGTAAGGAGCCCCACTTCTTCAACCTTCCCCCTCTTTTACTGGTTGTGTCTGTTTTGGTTTTCAAACAATATCTTTTAAAAAATTCTTGCTAGGTCTCTACAATTTTTTTTAGGCTATTTTTTTAAAAGCTCAGATTCCTTCTCCAAAAGAATTACTATAAAGTTTAATGCATTTTAAATGACTTGAATGTTTTTTATGCTCTCTTCCCATTTAGCACCCAAAATATATATGGCCCTCCTTTTATGATGGGGTTTCTTTGGGGACTCAAGATTCTTTTTGCCAGGACCAAATTTGGAAAACTTACCAGCCTTTAAAGCTAGCTAGCTCTTTATGCTCTGTTTGCAGTTACAGAGGACCTGCTTAAAAGGGGGAAAAAAAATACCCATTTGAATATTGATTGAAAACTCCAAAAATCATAAACAGATATGCCAAAAAGAATTTATTAATTATTATTTTCTGCAAGAATAGTTGTAATCCTTTTGTATCCTACCATCATGGATTATTAGAATTTCTCAGCTAGTAACTACATATGCTGGTATATTTATGCACCCACACCTTCGTTCTTTAGCTTATTCTACTGTACCACCAACAGTGAACTGTGGAGGTCACCATCAAAATAATGTCCTCCAATTAATTGGTTTTAGCATATCAGGGACCATGTGAAAACACAAGACCTAAAAAAAGAGTTTGAGATGATGGAAGGATGATATAATCATTGACAGCCAATTTTATCTCTCAAGTAAAACATTAATTTTTCTTCCCCCCGCCACCAATTGCTGTGTGTGTGTGGTGTATGTGATGTGACAAATTACCTAAATTTGCAAAATGGGGCAAAGTTTGCCTTGTTTGTTAAAGGCTGTTTGCTTCATGAAAACAGCCTGTTGAAAATTCCAGATGCCTTTGGTTTGCTTGCATATAATGTACGTGATGATGCTGATGCTTGTGCCAGCAAAAGCGCTTTGGTAGGCTGGTTAATGAGTTTTTGTTTTGACTTCTTGTTATGGTGGAATCATTTGTCATCTTTCCTTGAGAAGTAAAATAGCTAAACAATTTTAATCCTCAAATTGTGCGTGCCTTTACCATATAAACTGTAACATAACCTTTTTTTTTACAAGAATTTTTTTTTACACAGTGACACTTAAATTTGAGACTACCTTTTACAAAGGAGAAGAAAATAGTATCAGTTGAACTATAACTCATTAGTATCCTAACCAGTGTTTTGAAATTCATAGCGGAGTACGAACCGATCGCGCCAAGAGATCAATCGATCATTGGGTCAAACCGATCGGATTGGACGAAAAATTCAGATGACGTGATCATGATATCATAAATAAATTTAAATTATAGTATATTAATAATCTAAAAAATATACATATGTAATCACTAATATTTATCAAATTATATTCAAAACACATAGGAATCGAAGACCTGAAGAAGCGAGAGTGAGAAGGAAAAAGGAAAAAAACACCAACAAACTGTGCCTTAGTGGTTGTAAAATGTTCAGAATTGCATGTCATGAACCCACGTGATGGATTTAAACTCAATAGGAGAACTCAACCCAAAAAATTGATTTGTTAGGTGAGAGAGTCTATTGGATTTAAATATGTTTTCATGATTTTTTTGTGGATCCAAAGTGGAATTAGTAACATTGCCTACTATTTGAGAAGCCGGACATCTACGGACGGCTCTCATTCTGGATTTTTTTAGAATACCATGTAGCCATTTTCCTCTTTAGACAGCTCTCACTTCGGATCTTATCAAGTATCAGATAACTCTCTTCCAAATAGCCATTTTCCATGTTGGACTGGAGGCTGTCATACCAATTTGTCACGACTCAGCACTCAGTATAATATTGGAGCTTAACCTATTCAACGTGTATGGACAGAAGGAAAAAAAAAACAGAGCATCAAGAAATGGCAGGGACGTGGCTAAGATGTGCTATGGAAGTTGATGGAGTTTTAGAAAATGGTTGGAAATGGAAATGCTGGGATTGAAAGAGAAAAAAAGAGAAGAACTAGGGGAAAGAGAAGTAGAAAGAAGGAGAAGGGTTTAGAGAGAGGGGAACAGAAATAGAGGAGGAAGAAGAGTTCTTTTCATTCATCATCTGCTTGGTTCTTCATCTATTATAAGTATTTAAAATTGTTATTTTAACTAACTCCTAACAAATTCAATCACTTCGGTTAATTGGTTTTAACAATCAAATCAACAACGTGAAGTAACTAACTAAACTAATCTCTAAACCCACTAACTATTAGTTTCAAAATTCAGAAACTGCTTGGGTAGGTTGTTACATATTTCCCCCCTTTGAAGGTATCCTTGTTCTCAAAGATGGAACTAAGCTCTAATGAAATTCAATTCTATCCAGGATCCCAATGCTTGTTAGTACTAACCCCTTCTTTACTTGCCAATTCAAGAGAATGTTCATGCAGTGCTGCAATTTCAAGAGCCTGAAAGAGTATAGTTGGCTTTATCATTCTTAGCATAGGTTTAATATCATCTCTAACTCCACTGATGAAGTTAGAAATGAAATAGGATTTCATGATTATTAGATTCTTGTGAACCATTATTGACTAGAGTTCTTCGAATCTCTCTTGGTATTCAGCCAGTGAATCATTTTATTGCAATTTGTTAAATTCTTCTATTTCTTCTTGCAATCCTTTGGTTTCAAATCTTTGGCACATCACCCTTTAGAACTCCTCCCAACTCATGTTCTTCTTTATCGATTTCAAACCTTGGAACTAAATTTCAACCTTACCTTGTAAGTAGATTTCCGCTGTGTTTACCCATTAATGGCTTGGTATTTGATACACAGTGAAGAATTTATAACATTTTCTTAACCATACTCAAGGATTCTCCCCAGTGAATAAAGGTAGTTCAATCCCATGATGAGCTGGATCTTTCTTGATTAATGGGGAGTCTCCATCTGTTTTCTGTTTGTCGTCAGTTGGTGTAGGTTCTTCATCCACATCTCTTTGAGTTGCTTCCAAAAGAACTGAAATCTGGGTCATGAATGCTTCTATTTTTTTGTTGATTTCTTCTAGTTTCTTATTAACATGAAACCGATTTTCTTTAACTTTGGCTACCAATTCTTAAATCTTGGCATCCAGTCTTTTGATTTGATCATCACTCGCCTTTTGACAAGTGCCTTCTGCCATTGAATTCTTTTAGGGAACCAAAGATCCTATTGCTCTGATACCAATTTTTCATGGACTTATGTGATGGACTCAAACCCAATAGGAAAACTCAGCTTAAAAGATCGATCTGTTAGGTAAGAGAATATATTGGACTTAAAAAGATTTCTATAATTTTTTGTAGATCCAATGTGGGATTCGTAATATTGCATTGGTTCCTGGGTTCGAATGCGGCCAACCTCACTTCCCATCATTTTGCACCAAAAAAAAAAAAGAAAAGGAAAAAAAAACACGACTTGGCTGGTTTAATTTGGTTCCCAGTCCAACCTAGATTTTGACCTTTTTTTAAAAAATCCAATTATATTAAAAAACCCAGACCGGATACTGGTTTGGTTCCCAATTAGACAAGTCGGACCTGCTTGTCCGATCCCGATTTCAAAACACTAGCCAGGACTTGTTTACTTATTTACTTATTTTTATTCACACGGACGATTAAACGAGTCTTAAAACTTGAAAAGACCCGGATTTTGTTTGAAAAGTTTATTGTAACTCAATTTATTTCTACTTTTAGTTTAATAAAAAATTTATAAAAAATATATAATTTTTATAAATTAGAAGATCAATATTATTAATATTTAAATCCCTCACTTGAATTCAACTAAAATTTAACCTTGACTTTCCAAAATGGTGTCATAATAAGCTTTCTTCTTCTTTAGCAAATTGCTTCTTTCTTTTTGACATGCATACCTATGGGGAAAAAAAAGAGAAATATTCTGAAAATTGCTTCACCTGCATGCTTAGAGGTGACAATCGAATTATGTCATCAAATTATTTAGGCTTCAAGGTTGCAGATGACAAATGTGAGATCCTAATCCATAGTATCCAGGTCTAGGTTCAAACTTTGGTTGTAGGGTTTAATTTTTCTTTTCTAATAATTTTATGTACATTTAATAAATATATTATGATAGTATAATACTAATTTAAATGATTAACTGTCATAAACATAATTTGGCAATTTACTTACTGTATAATTTATTATTTCATCAATAAAAATTTATATTATTCTCCTATGCCCTATTTATTATTTTTGTTATATCATTAAAAAATGGCATTTATTTTAATTTTGCTGTAATTCACCAAAAAAATAATATAGATTTTTTGTCAATATGTCTTTAAGTTATATTTGAGTAATAATAAATAGGTAGTGTTCATTTATGTACATCCCTTGTTTTTCCATGTTATATCAATCAAAGGTAGTGGCGGTGATGTTAGTACAAATGTAGTATTAGTTGTAGCAAGAATCGTTCGGTTCTTTATAGTTTGGACAGGATTTCCATTACCTAATTTGTAATTAATGGATATCATCTTAAAGTTATAAAGTAGTGAATTTATGAATGTTTGTAAAATAATATAAATATAGTATTATATTGATGAGATACATATGTTTGACATTGAGTGCTTGAGTCCGAGGAAGCTAAGGTTTCACTGACAAAGATTGGCGTATAGACATGCATGAGATATGCCATCAACCTTATAAATGGTGCCACCTTGGTGTGCCGAAGGTGCGAGGAAAAGATTTTTTTTTTGTTCGTACCACCGATATCCAAAATCATCTCGACTAATTTGATTCGAGGGTCTATAAGACCCCTATTTAGGAGATGACTTTCCCAAGTAGATTTTTCCATTACAAACTTTCGATCGAAAGTTAGTTAAGTAATCTAATATCACATCTCATTAAACCGATTGTCTATTGATGGTGCAAGGGAAAGATTGTAGAGATAGAGAACATGGTGAAAATTAAGAGTAAAATAATATACCATCAATCAAAGACTTATCGGACATTAAAAAATGGGATTGGTGAATTCTAATACAAGTCCAAGTCCAACTCAAAAGAAAACCCAAATCACGGCTCAAGGAGTCTTCTAGATCTAGCCCAAAAATATACTTAGGGTTTTGGCCTAATCTGGCCGGATCCCAAGCCTATATTAGGCCCAAATTAAATCAATCCAATAGTTCAAGAAGATGCTCAGGGTTTGCATCCTTTCTAGCCTATTCCAATCTCGTTAAGTTCCAAAATGAAAGTTCAATAAGTCTAGAAAAGACCCATAACACAACTCAATCTACTAAGAGCATTTTGGACATAATTTCTAACGACTATCTGTCGATAGTTTTCTCTCTACTACCTAGTTTTTGTCTCTAGTGACTAATTGGATATTTTTTTTCTATAAATACCTCTCCTATCTTTTATTTAGAATATGAAAAAAAAAAATTGAAAAAGTTTAGAGAAATGGAACAATTTTCTCCACTTTTTTTCTTCTTTTTTGATGTAAAGGGTAATCAACCCACTTCTCTTATATAAATTTTCATTCAAATAAAGGCAATCATCCCTATCTTATTTTTAGACAAAAGTCTTATTTTTCTCTTTGTACATTTATTGATAAATACAAAAAAAAAAAAAATTCTTTCCATCCTTTGATCACTTTTATTTTAAGATATTCAAAATTTTTTTATGACATTAGAGCAAATTTCAATCTATTTCAAAAATAAATTGAAAAGCTAAGAAAATATGTTCACATTGAAAGAGGTTATGACATTCCAAATATTGGTGTCAACTCCTCCATTCATATCTCAAGGCAAAATTTTTTTCCTATTCCCCTAAACTATCCAGAGAAGTAGCGTTGGTGTCAACCCTAAAGTTCCTTCTAAAATTGTTTGACCAAGTCAATGACAAATTTGTTCTCAAAGGAGTCATGGACCTGGTCATGCAAATCAAAGATCCCAACGATCATTAACCTTATGGATTGGCCGTTGATGGGATCATAAAGCTGCACAAGCAATTACAAGACATGATATACAATTAAGGTATTTGTTTTAACTCTTTTTTCAAACAATCATGCATTAGCATCACATGAAAAAAAAAATAGTTATGAATTATTGGCATGCTAGACCAGGACATTCTCACAATCAAGTTTTGAAAAGATTATTTTCTTATAAAAATTATGACGATAAACATTATGAGACATGCATTTTTAAAAATAAACTCGGACACACTATCATATGTTCGAGATTAAATACAAAGAGTCTTTTAACTTTGTGCACTCTAACACATAAACAACCCCCATAGTATCTAAGCATGTGCTTAAATATTTTAAATCATTTATTGATCACAAAACCTGATATACATGGGTCTATATGCTCACATTTAAGGTTCATGCATTTGAGGTATTTCAAAATTGTCATCGATGTATCACTAAGCTATATGATAGAAAAATAAAAGTAATTAGGATAAATAACATGTTGAATATATGAGCTATGCTTTTACAAAATTACTAAAAAATAGTACAATTCACCAAACACCACACCTATATACCCCAGAACAAAATGATATTGTCGAAAGGAAAAATAATGATATCTTAAATATTGCCAAAACAATAATATTCTAAGTAAATATGTTTAAAAGATATTGGAGTAATTCAATAAATACTACCACTCATATGATTAATCTGCTACTCTCTAAAATATTTCAATAGAAATTTCCATTGGAGTTACTCACAAAAATCAAACCAAACTTTAGTTACTTAAAATTGTTTGATTATGTTTGTTATGCGCATGCTCTCAATCAATTTATGGACAAATTAGACAAAAATGGTAGGAGGTGTGTATTCTTAGGATATGAGTCATTCCAAAAAGAATATATATATTTTTATCCCAAGACTAACTGAATATACGTATCAAAAGATATGATATTTATAGAAAATGAGTTGTATTTTACAAATATAGGTGTAGAAGAGGCACTAAGATAAGAAAATTTACAAATCTTCTAGTATTTTTCACAAGAACCAAGCAATCATCAACATCAATTTTATGGGGAGGAAAGCACGGAGCAATGGGGAGAAGCACCAACAACTTCTGAACAAAGTAGGGAAGGAAATATGTCAGAATCTGAAGAAAAAAAGGGAGCAAGGGGAATAACAACTCCAAAGTGACTCACCTCTGCCTGAAGCATAAGAGGAGAATCACCACCATCTCCACCACCTTTCGGAAGATTAACAAGGTTGAGAATTCCTTCATTGGAATAGGTGAACAAATGAGTATTTTACAACTCAAATGCAATCACCTAACTAGAAAATGGCAAATCCAAAGGTAAGTTTACAAAATCTGATGGACTATATTCCTGTGATTCTTATAGCAGAAATTTCATCATCGAGTGTGCACTACAAAACTGCAAAGAAACCAAATAATTGAAGACTGATTGCATCAATCTCTAGATATTTTCAGTAAATTTGATTCCATAGATTTCTAATCGTTAAATTTAATGGGGGGTGTTGGAAATCAAGTGAAGAACAATTAGTCATCAATTTAAAACTTATTGAACATTAGATAATGAAATTGGTGAAGACTAATTCAAGCCCAAGTTCAGCTTAAAAGGAAATCCAAATCACAATCTAGGTAGACGTCAAGATTTGGCCTAAAAATGGCCAGAAATACTAGCCCAAAATTATATTCTGGATTCTAACCCAGTTTGGCCAGAATCCAGACCCATGTTAGGGCCCAAATCAAGTCATCCCAATGACCCATGAAGATGCTCAAGATTTGCATCATTTTTAGCCTATTTCAAACTTCTTAAAGTCCAAAATGAAAGTTTAAAGAAGTCTAGAAAAGAACCATAACACATCCCAATCTACCAAGTATATTTTGGGAAGAATTTCTAACAATTAGTTTTTTCTATCTAGCGGTTAGTTTTTTTTTACTAGCTAATCTTTGGATCAATTGAGATTTTTTTCCCTATAAATATCTCTTTTGTGTTTTATTTGGAGTATGAAGAAAAATTAAGAAAGTTCAGAAAATAATCTCTCTCTTGGGTGAAACAATTTTTTCCACTTCTTTGATATAAAGGGTAATCAACTTATTTCTTCTCTTGTACAAATTCTCACTCGAATTAGGACAATTGTCATCTTTTGTTCTCGGCAAAAGTCTCATTTTTTTTGTATATTTGTTGATAAATACATAAAAATTCTCTTTATTCTTTTATTACTCTTATCACAAGATATTCAGAGTTTTTTCAGGACATCATTAGAGTTTACCAGCTATTTTTGGATGTAAAGAGACTGACCCGGTACTTGATGGAGTATCAAAACTAGTACATGTTTAGTGAAGTGCCTTTAGGAGATGGAGATGAAGATCAAACCAACATAAAGGTGTCTCAGTGATCTCGCCTGATTGAATGTAAAAAAGCTTGTGAATAAACCTTTAATTATGCAGGTAGGTTAAGCCTTCATCATCTTGATCTTTAACTTATTGAGAAAGTCTTTCAAAAGTTCATTGTCTTTTGTCAGAGGGACAAGAGGAAAGTGGAATTTTACTTAGCTAAAATACACATGACAATTTACTTATTTTTCTATTTTCATTCATATGGATGAATAAACAAGTCTTAAAACTTGAGAAGACCCATATTTCCTTTGAAAAGTTTATTGTGACTCAATTTTTTTTTTGTTTTTAGTTTAATAAAAAGCTTATAAAAATATACAATTTTTATAAATTAGAATATCAATATTATTACATTTAAATTCCTCACTTAAATTCAACTAAAATTTAACCCTGACAATCCAAAATAGTGTCATAATAGGCTTTCTTCTTTTTTAGCAAGTTGTTTCAATCTTTTTGATATGCATACCTATAGGGGGAAAGAGGGAGAGAAGTAATATGAAAACTGCTTCACCTGCATGCTTAGAGACGACAATCGAGTCATGTCATATGTTAAAAATTACTTAGGCTTCAAGGTTGTAGATGACAAATCTATGAGATCCTAATCCATAGTGTCCAGGTTAGGTTCAAACTTTGGTTTTAGTGTCTAAATCTTCTTTTCTAATAAATTTTATGTATATTTAATAAATAATTATGATAGTATAATACTAATTTAAATAATTATTATAAACGTAATTTAGCAATTTACCTTACTGTATAGTTAATTATTTCATCAATAAAAATTTATATTATTCTCCTGAACCCTATTTATTATTTTTGTTATATCATAACAAAATAACATTTATCTTTATTTTATTGTAATTCACCAAACAAAAAAATATAAATCTTTTGTCTATATGTCCTTAAGTTATATTTGACTCTTAATAAATAGGTAATTTTTATTTATGTACATCCCTTTTTTTCCATATCATATCGAGCAAAAGTAGTGATAGTGATGTTAGTACAAATATAGTTTTAGTTGAAGCAAAAATCACTCGATTCTTTATGGTTTGGACAAGATTTCCATTGTTACTATCTAGCCTGATTTGTTATTACGAGCTTTCATGATAAAGTTATTATGTAGTGAATTTATGAATATTTCTAAAATATATATGGGTAGATCTTACTTTTATGATAATTGATTTTGGTCTTCAACATGAAATAAGATAAAGCTCAACAATAAAAAAGCAACACTAACATAAGATTCAACTGATTTTGATTCTCTTCCTATTGCCTAGGATATAGAAATTAGAATCTCTTGGTTGCTTGCATGTATGCATCAATTTAAGTTGGGGGTAGATGGAGGTTCCTTTTCCTTTTCACTAAATTCAAAGTTTGCCTAAATTTTAACATTAAATTCGAATCTTTCCGGATCTCAAGTTTGAGTCTTTCTATGTATAAGAAAAAAATGATTCGATTCTTTCCTTGTAATCCTATTCTCAACTTTTCATTTTTTTTCTTTTTAAACACTATTTCAGAATGCAAGGATTTCTAGCATTGTTTACTAGTGATGCTGGTGAAATTAGGATAGAAGTGAGGAAGCAAATTGACACAGAGGTGGCAAAGCGGAGGGAGGAAGGAAAGGCAGAAATTATTCCAGGTATTCTTTTCATTGATGAGATGCATATGCTCAACATTAAGTGCTTCACTTTCTTGAACCGAGCCTAGAGAATGAGATGGCATTGATATTAGTCGTTGTAACTAAAAGAGGAATCACAACAATTCGTGGCACAAAATATAAATTCCCACATGGGATTCCAATCTATCTCATGGACCCTTCTCATCACACAACAAGCCATTCTAAGAAGATGAAATATGCAAGATACTCAACATCAAATGCCAAGAGGAAGGTGTGGACATGTCCAAGGAAGCTAAAGTTTTATTGACAAAGATTGGTGTAGAGACATACCTTATATATGCTATCAACCTTATCAAAGGTGCTAACTTAGCCTACCAGGTGTATAATTGAAAGGTTGTAGAGATGGAGGACATATTAAAAATCAAGAGGAGAATAATCAACCATCAATTCAAGACTTGCTGGATATTAGAGAATGAGATCGGTGAAATCTAGTTAAGTCTAAGTCTAACTCAAAAAAGGCCTAAATCACAGCCCAAGGAGTCTCTTAAGTCTGTCCCAAAAATGGCCAGAATACTGGACTAGAAATATACTCCAAGTTTTGACTCATGTTAGGGCCCAAATCAAATTAACCCAATGACCAAGAAAATGCTCAAAAATGGCTTGGACCAAAAATATACTTAGGGTTCTAACCCATCTTAGGGTCCAAATCAAATCAACCCAATGACCAAGAAGATGCTTAAGATTTATATCCTTTTCAACCTATTTAAAGCTCATTAAAGTCCAAAATGAAAACCTAAAAAAGTCTAGAAAGGACATGCAACACAATCCGATCTATCAAGAGTATTTAGGCAAAATTTTTAACGACTAATGTTTTCTCTCTATGGATAGTTTTCTCTCTATTAGTTAGTTTTTGTCTCTATAGATTGGTTGAGATTCTTTCTCTATAAATACCTCTCTTGTCTCTCATTTGGAGTATGGAGAAAAACTGAAAAAATTTATAAAATAATCTCATCTCTATGGTGGAACAATTTTCTCAATTTCTCTCTCATTCTTTGATGTAAAGGGAAATCAACCCCCTTTTTCTCCTACATAAATTTTAACTTAAATTAGGGCAATCATCCATCTCTTGTTTTTAGGTAAAAGTTTCATTTTCTCTTTATACATTTGTTGATAAATACAAGAAAGTTTTCTCTTCATCCTTTGATCACTCTTATTTTAAGATATTTAAAATTTCTTGATAGTATTAGATCAAATTTCAATCTATTTATCTTCTACAAAAATGAATCGAAAAGCTAAGGGAAGGTACTCACATTGCAAGAGACCAAGGCATTCCAAAAATTGGTACGGGTTCCTTTATCCACATCCCAAGGCAAACTTTTTCCGGGACAATATTTCCTTAAGCTGTCCAGAGAAGTAGCACTGGTGTCAACCCTAAAATTTGTTGTCTCTATAGAATCTAAGTGTGAGTTTAAAATATTTCATATCATTTATTGACTATAAAATTAGATACACATAGTTTTACATGCTCACAACTATGACACATGCATTTGAGACATTCAAAATTTTCACTGATATGTCATGAAGTAATATAATGAAAAAATAAAAGTGCTTAAAACAGATAATGGATTGAATATATGGGCCACACTTTTAGGAAATTCTTAAAAGAAAATGATATAATCTACCAAATATCATACCCTATACCCCAAAATAAAATGGCATTATCGAAAGAAAAAAACGACGCATCCTAAAAATTGCTAAGACAACAATATTTTAAGCAAATATGCCTAAAAATTATTGAAACGATATAGTAAGTACTGCCGCTTATGTGATTAACTTATTGCCCTTTAAAATACTTTAATAGAAATTCCCATTGGAGTTGCTCACAAAGACCAAACCTAACCTTATCACCTAAAAGTATTTGGTTGTATTTGTTATGTGCATATTCTTAATCAATTTAGGGAGAAGTTAGACAAAAAAGATAGGCGGTATGTGTTTTTAGGATATTAGTCATTCCAAAAAAGAATATATATGTTTTGATCCTAAAATTAGCTGAATATACATATCGAAAAATATGATATTTGTAGAAAATAAATTGTATTTTTACATATAAAGGCACCAAGCCAAAAAAAAAGTGCAAGTTTATGATATTTTTCACAAAAACCAAGCAATTATTTACATCAATCTAATGGAAAAGAAAACACGGAGCAAAAGGGAGAAGCACTGACAACTTCTAAATAGACGGAGGAAGAAAATATCTTAGAATCAAAAGGAAGAAGGGAGTGAGGGGGATAATAACCCCAAAGTGACTCACCCCTTGCCCTTCCCAAAGTATAAGACGAGCTCAAAGAATCATCACTATCTCCACCATCTCTCTGAAGATCAAAAAGGTTGAGACTTCCTTCATCAGAATAGGTGAACAAAAATGTGTTCTACAACTCAAATGCAATCACTTAACCAAAGAAGAGCAGATCCAAGTGTGCACTACAAAGACACAAAGCACTTTTTTTTTGTACAAGAAAATGCAACAAAATGGGATTGAACCGGGGAAGAGAGGATGGAAATAAGGAGGATTTACCACTTGAGTTATGCCTAAGGGACCAAAGCACTTGAATATTGATTATCATGTAGTATGAACAAGACTTAGATTAATCAATCTCTCAATATTTTCGACAAATTTGGCTCCACAACTTTTATTCGCCAAATTTGAGTGGGAGTGTTGGAAATTAAGAGAATAACAATCAACTATCAATTCAAGACTTGCAAGACATTAGAGAATAGGATTGGTCAAGTCTAGTTCTAGTCCAAATCTAGCCCAAAAGGATATCCAAATCACGGTCCAAGAGTCTCCAAGATTTGGCCTAAAAATGGGCAAAATATTGGTCCAAAAATATGCTCTGGGTTCTGGTGCAATCTGGCCAAAACTCATACCCATGTTAGGCCCTAAATCAAGTCAACCCACTGATCCAAGAAAATGTACAAGGTCTAGATCTTTTCAGACTTATTCCAAACTCATTAAGGTCCAAAATGAAAGTTTATAAAAGTTTAGAAAAGGCCCATAATACAACTCTATCTACCACGGGCATTTTGGGTAGAATTTCTAACTGTTAGTGTTTCTCTGTATCGGTTAGTTTTCTCTCTACTGATTAGTTTTTGTTTCTATTGACTAATTGAGATTCTTTTTCTATAAATATCTTTCTTCTTTCTCATTTGAAGTAAGAACAAAAAAAAAAATATAAGAAAAACTGGAGAATAATTTTCTCTCTACAAAAGGAATAATTTTCTTCATTTCTAAATCATTCTTTGATATAAAAAGATAATCAATGTGTTTCTTCGCTCAAATTAGGATTATTGTCCATCTCTTGTTCTTGGCAGAAGTCTCATTTTTTCTTTGTACATTTATTGATAAATGCAAAGAAATTTTTTCTTCATCCTTTGATCACGCTTCTTCCAAAATATTCAGAATTTTTCAGAACATTGTTACAGTTTACCAGTTATTTTTGGATGTAAAGAGACCGAACCGGTACTTGATGGAGTATCAGAACCGGTATATGTTCAGTGAAGTGCCTATAGGAGATGGAGATAAAGATGAAACCAATGCAAAGGTGTATCGGTGATCTCACTTGATTGAATGTAGAAAAGCTTGTGAATGAGCCTTTAATTATGCATGTAGGTTAAGCCTCTTCATTGAGATTATTTATATTCCCTTGTTTAATGTAGTACATTTAGGCTTCAACAATAGAATCATAGAGACTATTAAAATGTATTTGTATAAATACAAAGATGAGTGGCCATGACCCCAAAAAAAAATTTTAAATGTGTTTTTTCTAAGGCATGACTCTTGAAAAGGGGAATATGAAAAGTTAAATCTAAGAGTGCAATGCGTAATGCCCTTCGGGCTCTTGTTGCTCTGTATGTTGTTTGGGCCTAGTCTTTCACTTAATCCCCCTCCCCCCCGGCGCACCCAAAAAAAAGGTCAAATTCATATGAGAAATTTTTAAGTACCGTTTTTTTAAGGCATAACCCTTAATTAATAGAACCCTATTAAGTAGTCGTCCCCAAATTAACTAAGAGCTATTTAATATTTTAATGCCCCTTAATTAACTAATTTAGCTTCCCCTTCTATCTTTATTATCTTTTATATTTTCAGAATGTTTAATTATCATAATTAATTTTAAAAACCCCTAATTGTTGGTCAATCTTTCTTTTTTTTTTTTTTATTTCTTTCTTCGCATCAACCCTTTCCATCTCTTATATTTTTGCCTCTTAAAATCAAAATCAAGTGCAAAATCTACATGAATTTAGCATCTTACTTTTGAAACTTTAAATAATCAGGTTTGTTATTTTTAATAACATGCAAGTATGTTTATAAAATTATTTGAATTTTTATTATTGAAAAAGATTTATAGCAATTAATTAATTCATGATTAGACATAGTCAAGACTAAACTTCGCAATAAAATGAATGATGGATTCATTAGAAGTCTTTTTAGTTATATTATAAGAGCTAA
Organism: Dillenia turbinata; assembly: GCA_037126225.1. Classification (NCBI taxonomy): domain Eukaryota; kingdom Viridiplantae; phylum Streptophyta; class Magnoliopsida; order Dilleniales; family Dilleniaceae; genus Dillenia; species Dillenia turbinata. Next base: position 7,586,619 of record JBAMMX010000015.1, read on the forward strand.
GAAAATTGATGAAATGTTCGCTACTAATGTAATGATCGACAAGTTTTGTATTATGAAAAAATGAAGAGTATAATTTAGATAAAATTTGTATTTTTTTTAATATTTTGTTGCAATTTTTATAATTTTTTTCTTTATTTTAATCTCGAAGATAAAAATATTGCCTTGTTCTTTGTCTTTGATGTTTTTCTTTGGAAATATATTATATATATATATATATCATCTTTTATGAGATCTTTTTCATAATATATTTCTTGGGTCTTTTAGCCCAATTGTGTTGTAACAATATGATATTTTAATTTTTAATTAAATTTTTGGCTTCAACTAAATCTTTTGAAGAGGAGTAAGGAGTTTGACTTGGTCAAGATGGAACATTGACTTGTCAAAGTCAGCAGGTCAAAGCATACTCGGCTTGCACAAATTGCGATATTACCCGATCATATATAAAGAGCGAGTTGGGATTACTATTTATAAACACTGTTCATGAACAGTAATCCGATATTTTTTAGACTCACCTTCTATTTTTTTTTCTTCATTTGTATTCTTTTTTTTATCCAGTTTTTTTTTTTCTTTTTTCACTCGAGTTCTTTACTGTTCATGAACAGTAACCCCATATTCTTTTGACATATCATCTTTTTTTTTTCCCTTCATTTGCATCTTTTTTTTTTTATTTTTTTCATCCAGTTTTGTTTTTTCTTTTTTCATTTGGGTCCTCTATTGATCATATGCTTTGTTTCGGAGCCCCTAAGTGGTTCATTCATATTTTTGTCTAACTTTTTTTTTTCATTCGCATCCTTTATTGTTCATCTGTTTTTCCCAAAAGTCCATATTTGATCATTCTATATTTTTTGTATTCCGTTACTTTTTTTCATTTACGTCATTTTTTTTGGGTGTAACTTCTTTTTTTTTTTTTCCGTTCGTATCATTTTTTTTGGGAAATATATTTATTTGGTCGTTCCATATTTTTAGAATCCCGCTATTATTTTTTTTCTATTGAAGTTTATTGCACTTTTTTGTAGATCCTGTTATGTTTTTTTTTTGTCATTCTTTTCTATTTTTTTTTTTTTGGATAAAATAAAATCCAAAGTTTTTTTTTTCAAAATTTTAAGAGTTTCACGATGTTACGAATTTTAACATTTTAAAATTTAGAAAAATTTAAGAAATGTGGTCGATTTCTGCTCCTAATTTTTATGGCCGATGAAAAGATCTATATATTTATTTAATAGAATAATATTTCAATTAAATAAAAATACCAAGAGCATAATACCATGAATTGAATAACTGTGATAGAAGGGGATGAATCACAAATCCCAAAACCTCATTCAGAGTACTATGTCTTTACAAAGGGATGGGTGATACCATTAGCAGATAAATCTATCAAATTACATTCACATGTTCAGATTTAAAAATAGAAGCCAAGTGAAGACCTTTTTAAAATTTGTCACAAATGCCAACTTTGTCTGATTGCCATGCATATCCAAAGCCAATTTAGCAAAAGGAATATGTATGGCTTTTAAATAGGGATGGTAATATCCGATCCGATGGATATCTGAAAAATCTGATTCAACGGATCGGGTTTTTTTTTTTTTTAAATCGGGTTAGGATCGGGTTTTAATGTTAAAGTAATCGGGTCGATTCGGGTTCGGATTGATATTATAAATAATTCGATCCGATCCGATCCGATAATAATTTATAATAAAATAAAATTTTATTTTAATATGATGTTATTAAATAAAATAAAAAAAATTTAGAGTTTGTTATAATTTATAAATTTCATTTTTATTTTTTAAAAAATATTATTAAATTAAAAAATATATTATATTATAGTTTAGATCGAGTATGGATCGGATATATATCGGGTATGGGTCGGGTTAAGATTGGGTCGGATTTTTCAAAAAAACCGTAGGGTCGGATATTGTTTTTGATTTTTTAATCCGAATCGGGTTAGGGTCGGATATAAATATTATAATTAACATTTAGGATCGGATATGATATTAATATGACCCAAACCATAACCGATCCATTGTCATCCCTACTTTTAAACATCGAATCCCCGGTAAAGAGCCTGCATTATCTTAGAACTCTCCAGTATCACATGCCATTGATCATTCACCCATACCATACTAATTCATTTTTTTTATCATATACAAGTAATTAACAAAAAACGTATCCTTAGACAAAATAAAAAAACTTATTATATAAATAACACGAACGAGGTGAAAAGCTTAAAAAGTTGTTGGAATAGAAGCAATGGCGCTAGTATAAGAAACACGAAGAAAGCAACAACATTAGAAGATTCGATTTCTGATACATATATTTATAAATTTTGTAATTTTTTTTAAATGGCTATTTTTTAAAAAGAAATTCAAAATTTAACAAACTAGGAGATTAGAATTTTCATAATTTTAAATCACATGATTTATGAGATCCCTTTCCTTTTAAAGAGTCTACAATTCAAAGTTAAGAATGATCTACGCATAACATTAATTTAGTTATTTTTTGATTTAACATTACTAAACAAATTCCTATGAAGTCTTCATTGCTGCAAATTGCATTTTTTTTATTTAATGAAGTATTAAATCTATATAAAAATAAGATTGCATCCAATGATTGTAGTTGCAGTCCTAAGTCTTTGCCCCTTTTTTAATATTGTCCTAAACTAGGAGACTAACCTTGGACTCAATTTTCTCTCCCTTTTTGTATCTTCAAGTCAAATTCTAGTCTATAAATTTTTTCCCATTCAACTGTTTTTGAGATTTTCTAGTGGGTTTCTTTTATAAAATTTGTAGCTTAACACTCAAATCACAATTCTAATATCATTCAGATAATTCACCTTTTTTTTTAAAAAAAAAAAATCAATTAAGTCCAAATTTATTATCTTAAATCCTATGTGAGCATGACATCATTTTCGGTCATTAATACGAGGTTTATGATCCAAAACCAGTGATCCCGCTTCTTACCCCCTTGCAAAAGATAATCTTTTTTTAATTCGTCTTTGCATTTTTTTTGTTGTTTTCTAATTTTTCCATTTACTATTTAGAATTTTAAAACTTTAAATTTTTGATATAATTTTTACCACATAAGCAATTATATGATATATTTGATGGCATAATGTGATATACATTAGTAGATTTTATTACTAAAATATATAATTAATATTAAACATCTAGAAGTCAATTGAAGAATGTTTTGTTTAAAACTAAACTCAACAAATGAAAAAAAAAAGAATTATAAATAATTCTTAACTTAAAAAATTCAAAAGTGCATCAAAAGATATTTTTCTTTAAAAACAATAATTCCTTTTGGAGTCAAATTCCAAAAGATAATTTGGAAAAAATTCACGTTGAACACGCAAAGATGCGAACAACGTAAGGAAATTGTTTTTCCCCACGCGAACATGGCATAGATCACTCACACGCTTCTCCATACAAAAAATATTTAAAATATAATTGGTCCGTGAAGACACGCGCGACAATCGAGAGTGATAACCACGGACACGAAATAGAGCTGTTATTTTATTTTTCATTACCTTGTCACAAACACTCTCTCTCTCTCTCTCTCTCTCTCTCACTATCTTTATTTTCTCCCTAAGGCCCTCCTTTTTTTATTTTTATTTTTATAATTTTTACTCTCCCTCAGTTCACAGAGTCAGAGTGTTGGTGTCGTGTAGGGTTTTAATCTTCTTTTCTTCCACCCGATGAACCGTGTGGACCGATGAAAACCTGAACACTCTTTCTGTCACTCTTCAGCACAAGTCCTTAGCTTACGATCCCAATCCCACTATCGCTTTCCCCTCTGTCCCAATTTTCTTCCTAGCTGAAACCCTAATTTTTTTTTGGCAGAGCTGGAAAATGGTTCAGTCTTGAGGAAAAATGATGGTATCGCCATGTAATTGGTCGTTGAAAACCACCTCGGCAGAGTAGGTATAAAATATGTTGTCAATGTTCCACATTTCCTTCTTTTTGTTGCATTCAATTCCTTTCCTTCATCGTTGGTGCCAACGGTGATTATACCTATTTAAGTCTCTTTCTTTTTTTCCCTAATTGTCTTTGCTGGTGTGTTTTGACTTAGGGTTTTTGATGCTTTCCGTTGCCCCGGATTTTTTCATATGGTGTGAGTTGTAGGAGAGGTGAAAAGCCATGGAACGGGACGAGCATCAAGTTTTCAAGGCTTGTCTTGTCTCCGGCTCCCTGTTTGCCGCCTTTTCTTTGGCTTCGTTTTCTATACTTTGGGCTGTTAATTGGCGGCCTTGGCGACTCTATAGGTACTCCCTGTTTTCCCTTTTTCCCCCTTTCATCATATATACTTTTTGTCTCCTTAATTGTAGTAATCTCGTGCTTACTAGTATTGCTTTCGATTTGGCATTAAGTAGAATTTAATGGGTAAAATGAATTTACGTGCCCGAACCAAACTAGTTTGGAACACGCGGTGATAGTTTAGTTGAGTTCAGTTACCAATATAGTAATTACAGGCGGAATTCCTTTTCAAATGTTGGTTCACAATTTAGGGTTCATCTACAGCATTCTTCAGCTATGCATTTTGTCAAGTCTAGCTATATGTATCATTCTCTTATTATTTAGCCGGAGTTGCTATTTTCTTTCTTCTGAGGGACACGTGTAGAACTTTTCTTAAATGCCCACATTGTTAACTATGCTTCAAATAAGTATGACAAGTATCCAAATTTGTGTATGTGCAAACATTAGATAATCTCATAGAGAAACTAACACCTTAATCTCATACCTGGGAATAAATTCAATCCAATTCCATTTGCAATTTGCACACACCCCCTTGCAATTTGCATGTGCCCCCTTGCATCTAAATGCTAATTATAGTTTTTTCCCTTTAGTTTCTTTGCTGTGTTTCCAACCCTTTGATGTGAGTTTGGGTAATGCCATACAAGTGTATCCTATTTGCCACTGGTTAGGAAAGCATGTACAAGTTTCTTCTATGGTATTTTCCGCTGCTTTAACTTCCCATGTTGCAAAAACGTCTAATCACATTTGTAGGACACATCCATCAAGCTGTTGGTATTGTTGGTTGACATTCCTTCACATTTTAGATAGATGAAGAAGATGATATGAAGGGAGAAGTGAATCGGGGTAGTATCTTCCAAACAACAGAAGAAAAACAAAAAATTAGCACTGAAAAGGGACTGCTTTCCAAGCATTCGGTATTCCTATAGCATAATTCTTACAGAAATAACAACTTTGTACTAAATGTAGATGGCACGGCATGGGAATTGGGAGAAGTGTGACATAAAAGACTCAAGCACTGGATTGCTTTGGAGTCCACCTGAACCACTAGAATCTGCCAAAAACTTATAATTGTTCACCAATAAATTAAAAGAAGTACTATGATACCATCAGCAATGGCATTATTATAAATCTTTGTAAGCCTATTTATAGACTTGTAATCAAACTTTCCAAATCTTAATAAAGTAAGAATTCTTGGTAATAAGCAAAGTAAATAAATTTTCTTATAAAATCTCAATTTAAATTTAATCTCTATGAAATTGGAAAGTAAATAAAATGCTAAAAAGATCAAATATTCGCAATATTCTAAAATTATTTGATTCGATTGTATACTTGTCCACTTGAAAGAAATTGGTTCTCAAATTTAGCTTATTAGGATATTCAAACTTGCCAAATCTTGTCATCAATCTTATGTCATGTGTTGGTCACGTCAAGCCTCTTCTTTTTCTTCCATAATTTGTGCTTGAGCACAAATTCATCAAATTGCATATTATCTTATGAACAAACTCAATGTTCCACAAAATAACAAAAGATCGTTGTTCTATTTAGCTACTGGTGCCGAATGCTGTAATATTCTGAGATTTAATTAAAAGACATGTTGGCAGCAAGATATGAATCCTCCATTTCTGCCCTACCAAATTGGAAACTTGGTATTTTGTCCCGTAACAGTCCACTTTCCATGGAAGTAATATATCTTGGACCCATATGAGAAACAACTTTAGCTTCAATTTCATGTACCTTTATTTCTTCACTGCATCCACATTTATTTCAATAATTCCACCAATTTTTAGTGATCACATCATCTTCTTCTTTTGCTTCAATTTCATGTTCATAATGCCAATAATTTTATATAAAATCTCTTGTTATAACTACAAATTCATATGATCAGCCACTGTTAGCTCTCTCTTGGCATGTTTATAAGTTGAATAATGAGGTGGTTAATGAATCTGAGGTAAATCTTCGTCAACATCAAAGGAAAGATATTTTTCTTTCAATATCATTTTTCCTTATCACATAATGTCTATGAACAGGAAACTTCCCTATCGATAACTGTTGGATTGAAGAGTTTTTTAGAAATTTTTATTTTTGGACTCCTCAGATTATGAGATTGAATTATGATATTAACATAGAGTTGATTTCTTGAATTATGAGATTGATATATGATTGACTTTGGGGAATTTCCTGTTTTGGGTAAGTCGATTATATTGTTTTCCATTTTTTGTAATTTAGAATAGTTTCCTATTTTTATGATTTGATTAGATAATTTTCTAATTCTTGTAACCTTAAAATAGTTTATAAACTACCATGTATAATTTCATTCAATTAAAAAGAAATGTAGAAAAATTATTCTTTCATATTTTATGACATGGTATCAGAGCCTTGGGGCTTTCTCTGGGATTTCTTCTTCTTCTTCTTCTTCTTCTTCTTGAAGCTGCTTTCATTGCTGCGAGTTTATGGTTCCTTTGGGTTCCCTTTTTTCTGTGTGTTCCAGCCTTATTTGCTGCGTATTTTTTTCTTCAGCATGTCAACCTCCAAAACCATCATCTCTAGCAATTCTAACCCTTCCAAAAAACCCAATTTTGTTTAGAAAATTAAAAATATTTGGGTTCTAACGGGCTTAATGGGAAGAACTACCTCAAATAGTCTCAAATTCTAGCCCATTATTTTTTCTCTTTCATATTCATATTCATTGAGTAGCTGAGAAGTTTGTTCGGGTCTCTTGAGAAGCTTTCTGGATCATGTTCATTGGCTCTTTTAGGACCAGGGCTCGAGGAGGAGGATTGAACTTGCTAATGAAAGGAGTAGTCTTTACTACCTTGAATCATCTAAGAAACTTAGGAGTAATCCATCTCCAATTTTTTTCTTTTCGATCTTCATTGTTATCTCCATTTTCTTGGCTTTCATCGCCATCTTCAATTCTTTATTGGTCTTCATTGCCATCTTCAATTTTTTATTGGCCTTCATTGCCATCTCCAATTTTCTATGATCTTTATTGTCATCTCCATTTTTTTTATCGCCTTTATTGCGATCTCCAATTTTTGGTCTTCATTGCCATCCCCATTTTTTTATTGGCCTTCATTGCCATCTTCAATTTTATTTTATTTTTAATTATTTTTTTAATCGGCCTTCATTGCCATCTCCATTTTTTCGGCTTTCATTACCCTATTGGTTTCTTGGCCTTAATCACCATCAACCCTGAGTTGTTTGTGTTCCTCTGGTCTTAATTGACCTCAACCCTAGTCTTTATTTTGGCCTTCATAGCCATCAACCCTCCTTTTTTTTGTTCTATTCCTTTTAGCCTCAATCACTCTCAACTCTAATCTTTATTTGGCCTTCATCACTTAAAAAAATTACTGCCACATAATTCCCTATGGAAAACATCCACTCTCTAGCTTGAAGGGGAGTGTTAGATTGAAGAGTTTTTTAGAAAGTTTTATTTTTCGACTCCTTGGATTATGGAATTGAATTATGGGATTAACATAGAGTTGAGTCCTTGAATTATGGCATTGATATAGGATTGACTCTGGGGAATTTTCTGTTTTGTGTGATTCGATTATATTGTTTCCTTTTTTTTTATAATTTAGAATTGTTTTCTATTTTTATGATTTGACTATATAATTTTCTAATTTTTGTAATTTAGAATAGTCTATAAATTGCCATGTATAATTTCATTCAATTAAGAAGTAATGCAAAAAAATTATTCTTTCATATTTTGTGACAGTAACTACTATTCTTGCTAAACTTCTCCCCACTCACATGCTGGTCCTCCTAATTTTTTGGCAACTAACAAAACTTGTATTCCTTTTACTACATTCATGCAACCAAACAATTTATCTACACCAAGGACCCAAATAGATCATTGATACAAAAACAACAACCATCAAAGCAGAAAATTTAAATTAGATATTTATAATAATCCCAACCTTCTGCTGTTTCAATTTCCACCGGTGAAATACCTGCTACCTTGTGAATTCACAAAAATTGTTGTGATTAGAGGATTGTAAGGCCTAATCACTAGTTTGTACTCTACCCACAATCTACTTTTGTCAGCTTCCATGCTTGGACGTGCGACCTGCTCATTGAAATCCTTCTGGTTGTTTCAACATGATCATTTTTCCACCTTAGTGATAAAGATGCCATTGCATTAGAGTATTACCACTCTTCAATCAATATTAAAACTGTGATTGTGTCTGTTATCGTCCTTTGGTTTGAATAGGGAGTGAAAGAAAGATTAACCCACTAGTTTTTGCAGATCATGCATCCTACCAAAACCATTGAAATCCTCTTTACAAATTATTGGAATTTGCTGATGAATTAGAGAAATTCTCTAAAACATCTATTGATTGAAATAATCAATGGATTCATCCAAGCTTCTTTATGCACTTGTAGTCAAACTCTCCTAATCCTTATTAAGTAAAAATCCTTAATAGTAAGGAAAGCCAATCAAATTTCTTTTAATGCCAAATTTAACCCCTGTGAATTTGGAGAACTATATAAATTCCATTAATATAAAATATTCATAATATCATAAAATTATGTGGTAAAATCACCCAATGTCAGAAAGAGGTTGGAGAAGTTGTCCCCTCTCCGTTGTGATAAATTAATGGCATTGATCCTATTTATAACCATAAAACAAATGAAAGTCTTAACTCGGGAAGGAACTTTTACCTGTCAAATGAAGTTAACTAGAGGAAATCAAGTATTTGGAAATTGAATGAGATGGTCAAAGAGGGATTTGCAATAAAAGATGCTTGAGCTATCAAGGATCCGGAATCTTCTATTAGGCATTGAGATTTAGGGGGAGGAATAGATGGGCAACTGAAAAGTTGTGCCAAAGTAATCAAGGAAGTAAGATTCATAAGTTCCTATCTTTTAGATTTCTAGAGAAATGAAAATTCTAGAAATCAAAATTTGCATCCAAGGGATATAAATTTTTGATTGTATCACTGGAAGAGATTTGGAATAGGCGCTGAAAAGCACCTGAAAGCAACAACAGTCCGATTATCCTTTCCACAATCAAATAGGGATCAATCTCTTGCTTGAAAAGACAATAAGGGAACAATTAGCTAATAGATCCAAGAAATAAATTTCCTAATACTACTGTAAGTTACTCTCAAATCAACCTTGGCATCAGATCCATTATGACTGAGTCTACATATGCTTTGTATTACCTTGTATTTATCATTTAGTTATTTATTGCTGAATTTCTTTTTACCTTATGCCAAAGCGCATTAGGCCTCAAGGAAAATGTCGAAGCATTTTCCTGCTATAGAGGTGTTCTTGGGCACTGAATTACCAATGTCATTCCAATTACTGCATGCATCCTTCCAACTCATAAAATGGTCCTCCTTCTCTGAAGGTGTTGTCAAAGGCAGTCTTCATAAATCTTTTAGTCTTGACAACCAGCCTAACTAGAATTTTTGCAGAGACAAAAAATAAAGGGAGATACGGACACATGAAGATTGGATCAACATTGCCTAACCTCCTACAAAGGGAGAAGTCTCCTTCTAACCATCAGCTTATTTTATTTTATTTTACTTTATTTTATTTTAACTGACCTTGGTAAACATTGTGAGACACTTATAGAATTCCCCCCGACCCAAAAGAAGCACTCAAGTGATCAATAAACCATTTGTGTTACATTGAACTAGAGAATAAAAGTCGCTTAAAACACACTTTGATCCTAAGATCAAAGATATTCTCCATGGTCTTAAGAATGGTTACTATTTGATGATCCATTCTCCATCCCTTGAGAAGAGAGATGGTATCATCTACAAATTGAAGGTGATCTGAGATGTCCTCATTTCCAAACTTAAGGCCAACAAAAAGTTTCTTAGTCCCTCTGTATTCATCCTTCATAAAAGGGTAAACTATGTGAGTCAAAACAAAGGAGATAAAGGATCTCCTTGCTTTAACTTGTGAGAAGCCTAAATGCTAGGTTTTAGACTCAATGACTAGAAAAGGTTGCAGGCTGCAAGAGACCTCTTATTATTTTCTCCATTTTGTCACCAAAGCCCTTCTGTAAAGTCAGCTCTCATATGGATGATATGTTTTTATAACAATATTTTGATCTATAAGAAATTAAAAATACAATATTACTGAAGATAGCTTTGGACACACTTGAATTGGGAGTTGAACAAAGTAAAAAAAATGTAAAAATGATTCAAGGCACCAAACTGTGGAAAGGCAGATTGGACTTAAAGTATGAGTAGGTCATCTGGATCTGATATTGCATCGATTTTCCTTCACATCTGATTATGCCCCTGGGGGTGTTGGAGTACATAATTGTATTAGTATCAAAATGCCTTTGAGGCCCGGCTTCCACTTCATGCTATGTGTTTAACTTTTGTGCTTGCAAGTTAGGTTTAAGAAATGCTGAGATTATTGTATTAGTATCGAAGTGCTCGCTCTTCTATGAGGATCATGAGTTGGAAAGTGAAGGCTGGGCATGCTAGATGTGGAAAGGTGAAAGGTATAATTCTTTGGTTTTATACAAACTTATTTATTTGCTAGGAGTTCAAATTGGACACTGTTGGATGTGAATAAATTATAATGCACTTAAGGCTCAGATACCTTCGTTTCTGAAGTCCATCAATTTTAAGTACCATAGGGCTGGTGCTTGTCTTTTTAGAAAACTAAGTTGCAATTCAGATTGATATCTGTCGCAATTGTTATTTCTGTCCAATCTTTCTTAAGATTGGAGACATAAGAAAAGGTGGATTTCCCCCTTGGCTTACTACCTGTCTTGGTTTAAATTTCTACAAGTCTTATGAGGGGACTTTTATGGGCTCTTTTTCTTTTCCATAATTGTGGCCCTTCTTGAAACTTAGTCTTGTTATCCCATGGAAAATAAGGTGGTCTAGGACCACTACCACTGTGAGAGGTTTAGGTACCTTTACGAGAGATTCTGATTGAGGATAGTTCTTCTTTCAAATACTTAACTTCTATGGTCAGTATTGGGAGGTTATACTCCTGCTGTTTGTATTGATAAATTTTTATTTTCAATTTACTATGAGAATATGTTCTGAATTTTGTCTAGGATGTTCTTTTTAGAGCTATGTTGGGCTACCTCCCATTATACCAGAGCACACAATCAATTTAGACTTGGAAGCATGTGGCTGACCTACTATGTGTTTTAAGATTTAGTAGGTAAGTGCTGTAGTATTTTGGTGGTGGTTTTAAGATAATGTGGACATTTTTAGGACAAGTTTCTTCAGAAGTGGAGCTTACAAAGCATATTGGGGATTGTGGAGCGAATCTGTAGAATGGGATATTATGTCTCTGTATCTTGCCAAAATGTTTCTTGATCTATGTTTTTAGTGAGGTTTGATGGGCCCACTTTTGTTTAGATCTGTATTCATGTCATTACTTTTTTAAGCAGGTTGTGGATAGGACTTGCTGTGCTTATTAAAATGTGGGCTGAGAGGAGTCTTTGTAGATTGAAGAATGCTTATTTTTTTTGATAAAAAAGAATATTATATCAAAAAGAAAGGGAAAACAGGATCTCAGACAAACCCTAAGAAACCTGAAAGATCAACAATCTACAAAGAGAGAACTAATACCTAGTCTCAACTGAAGGTAAGACTACTCTAACAAAAGCCGCAACGACCTGAGGGGGTAACTGACGCTCGCCTCTCCTTCTCTTATTCCTCTCCATCCATATATAATAAATGCAAACATTGAGGAGGCATTTGAAACCCTTGTTCTTATGAAGCGAATGTCTCGTAGGAGACAAAAAAGTATCTCGAATGCCCGACCAAGAAATAGAAAAAGACAATAGAACATGATGCGCAATAGTTAATCTCCAAACTTCTCTAGAGAAGGAACAACGAAAGAAGAGGTGATCAATAGTCTCTCTTCGACTACCACAGAGATGGCAAGTCGAGAAAGACGAAAGTTGAAGCTTGAACACGAAGTCGTTCGTCTGAAGCCGCTCCGTGAACACTAGCCGGACAAAGAATGCAAACCGGGGAATCGCCCCCGAGAACCAGACCATGTCCACCCATTGGACCCGAGGATAAGAACTTCTGAGATGCTCCCAGGCCGACGCAATAGAAAACTCACCACTAGATCTGATCGTCCTCTCAAGTCTATCACAACCAAAGGAAGACGACCAATAAGTCTCCGGAATAAGATCCCAAAGACGGTTACAAAAAGCTCGCTAAAGTCTTGAAAACCGCTGCTCACCTCTCTGAATATAATCAATCCAAGTGGTGCTCGAAAAGAATGTTTATTTATTGATGGGGTTGAGGAGTGGGAGAAGTGCTTATCAATGTACCTTTTTAATCTCTTTGTGTAAGAACTGAAAGGAACTTATGGGGAAATTGGAGGGAGGGAGAGCATATGTTTAGTTTGGCAAAAGATGTATCGAGTATTCTTTGTGCTTGGGAGGTTGGGATGTCAGGTCTTTAGTTGTATTCAATAGAGCCCCTCTGGAGAAGTGGCTACCGATGTTAATGGTAGAAAAGAGATTATTTGTGGAGGGTTGTGATTGGCGTTAAATAAGGGTTATAAAACAGACAAGTGCACTGATAGAACATATGGTATTTTTATATACTTGAGATTACTAGAGGATGCAAGGCTTTTTATCAGGTGTTTAAATGTTTTTCTTGGTGTGGGGAGATGTATTGCACCAGCCCATGGAAGACCCCCCCTTTATTCTTTTCCCTTTTTGCGTGCAAAGCCACTTAGCGGCAGATATTAACCCACGATAATATTCAAAAATATTTTTATTCAACTTATGTGCAAAACAACACTTGCAACAATGGTCTAAGGATCACCATCCACGTCTATGAATATACAGAAGGAAAAAGGCGTAAACATTTGAAAACTTTTCTTTATTTTCATTTTTCCAGAAAATTGGGTAGGGCAAGGCTTTGTGAAAATCTGCTAGAACGACCATAAGCACTTCTGTATCATCGACAGCATCATAAGCTGGCGTCAAATGGCCATCCTTAGGCTACCAAATATCTCTTGAGAAACATTTTAACATAAAGCATGAAAAGCATGATAAATAGCTAAACAACATGACACCCAAGAGGATAAGCATCACGACAACATATCATCTCTGTGAACAGCAAGGACATCATTATCGTGGGATAGACCCTTGATCATAAACAGATATATAATCTCGAGAAGGTATGAAAGGTTCAAAAATAGAAAATGGGAGTCTTTGGGCTCTAAGCCACTTTCCTGTTCTTTCTTGCTTTGCTCTTGGAAACCTGAAATGACGGAATATCTAGTGTGCATGGAGTAGGAGTCGTGATGAGAGTTACCAATCATAAAACATATACATAAGCATATAAGTGCAAAAAATAAAGGGGGATAGATCAAGTAGTGTCAAGACCCAGCTCACTTGGGTATTTAGTACAAGAAGCAAGCCCCCCAAGCTTGAGCCTTCATCTTAGTCTACTCCATTGAAGGGAACTACATCTCTGCCTCTTCTCTCTCTCTCTCTTATTCTTTCTCTTTTTTTTTTTCTCTTATTTCTAGGTGCAGAAAAAAATATTTAGTAAAAACAATACAACATAATATAAAATATATGCACGAAGAAAGGAAGGGGAAGGTATACTTGCATGAAGATTCCATTCACCCAGGTATATAGTACAAGAAGCATGCCCTTTGAATTGGAGCTCACCTCATCTAACTCAGAAAGGGTGTTCAGTTTCTTACCTTTATTTTTGTCTCTTTCTTATCTTCTGTTCTATGGTCTCTTTCTTATCTTTCCTTCTTTCTTGGTCTTGTTCTTCTTTCTTTGTCTGTCATGGGAGATTGGCTTGTATAAAGACTTGCTCAAGGATCCTGTAGAGTGAACATACCGGCTGAGTTAGAGCCTTGACCTTGCTTATTAAAGAAGGGATGGGGATCGGGAACCAATCTAGTGGTGGAGGGTCTGACATTGCAAAAGGCTTAGTAATTTGTTTCTAGGATCTAGAATTGTTTTGAAGTCGGGTTAGGCACGTCTTTGCTTGCCCCCTCAACTATCCTCTCGGGGGAAAAGGGACTGTGTTTGTCTTATTCTTCCCTGAAAAGGGTGAGCAATATCTGTACCACCTGACTACTTGCCACATGCACCGCGTAGGTTAACTATAGAGCGGTGGTGGCTTTTCTCTAAACTCTAATCTTCTCAGGTCCATAGGTTGTAGTTCGAAATCACAAACAGAATTGCATCCATTGCCTTTGTTATCCATAGGGTATTGAGATACTGACTATAGTTCCACCAAGGACAAAGTTTAGTAATTTTCTTAGTCTTTGCATAAGAGTGAATGCCATACATTTGAGTTCTTTCTAATCTTTCTCTTCCTCTGTCCCAATCCAGGGCCACTAACAAATGTGGTTAAGTCCGGAAGGGATTTCTATCCATCTTTTTGTCTCCTTCCCAATCCAGGTCACTAACAAATGTGGTTTAGTCCAGAAGGTTTCTCTTTCTCTTTAGACTATCATTCTCTGACTTTCTTTGTCTCTTTGAGCATGCTGTGCATGGAAATGCTCTCACTTAGAACTATATATATTTTTTACGTATCAGGAAACATTAAAAAAGTATATTTCTCTTGAAAATACCAATCTCTCTTGCCAGTGTGCATGATCATGGCATGACATATGAGAATGGATGACTAAAGCATGGTTTAGCATGATATGTAATAACACTAAAGGCGTTTAAGGCATTCAAAATCTCTTACCATGATGTCTTGAAACCCTGCAAGGGTTTGTTTCACAATTTAAAGCATAAAGCATGGAATAAACTTGAAAATAAAGACCAGGCCTCATCAAAGCTCTAGGCTCTCATGGAAAGGCACATTAAAATCAATCTCTTTTTTCTTTTTGATTACACAGAGATTTGAACCTAAGATCTGCAGGTTGGAGGAGGGAGATTGTGACTATTGAACTGTCCCTTTAGAGACTTGAAGTAAACTCTTTCCTTATGCCACTCTAATATTCTTAGGCTATTGGCATCAAGAGCCCTAGGGTTCCAAGCCAATTTCCAGCTCTTAGGTCAACACAACATAACTTTTTCTAGGGTACAAATCAGATATCTTTCTTTCTTTCATTCTTAGGTCAAAACTCTCTATTCATCCATTTCTACGGTTTATCTTGTAAACCCTCTAGGTTCAAGGCACAATACACACTCAAGTGTTATAAAATCATAAGAAACCCTAACCCAAAACCTTAAATATAACAATAAACTGAGTCTTAATCCCAAATTTTGGGTCAGCCATTTGAGAGACAAAAATATGATAGATAAATATATATATATATATATATATATATATATATATATAGTTAAAATTTAAAAACAAAATAAAGAAAACACTACAAAATGAAATAAAAATAAAAATAAAATTAATGACGAGATATTATTTAACTTATTCGAATTCTCCTATGCCATTCATTCCTATCTAAAGTCATCCCTTCAACTAAATTCTTAACTATCATATCTTTATGAATAACTTGCATCCATGTTTTTAATGGTCTATCCTGGCGTTTCACACTCTTATATTTAAACTCTTAATTCTCCTAACTAGTGTATCTTTGGATTTTCATTAATATGTCCAAATTACTTTAAACGATACTCTCGCATTTTATTCATAATAGAACTCACGCTCAATTTAGTTCGTATCTCTTCATATCTAATCCTATCTTTTTTAATTTTACCATACATCCACCTGAATATTCTCATTTCAGTTACAGTCATTTTCCATTCTTACTATTGTTTAATGGTTCAACACTTGGTGCCATATAATAGTGCAGGTCTTATTGTGGTTCTACAAAACTTCCCCTTCAAGTACAATGGCATCGCACGATGATAAAGAACTTCAGATGTGCTTTATTTTATCCAACCTATTTTGATCTTATGATTTACATTCCCATTTATGTTGCCATCGTTTTGGATAATGAATTTAAGATATCTGAAATGTTTACTTTTTGGTACGTCCTGTCCTCCTAAGTTAATCGTTTTTTCATCATTCTGATGATTGTCACTAAACGTACATCTCTTATGCTCAGTTTTTGATCGGCTCAATCTAAATTCTCTGGATTTTAATGTATTCCTCCATAATTCCAATTTAACACTAATATCCTCTCTAGTTTCATTAATCAATATTATATTATCTATAAAAAGTATATACCATGATATTTCATCTTGAATGCTTTTTGTGATTTCATCTATCACTATTGCAAAAAGGATGACTTAATGCCAAACGTTGATGAAGCCCAATATTAATTGGGAATCTATCATTTAAACCCCTACAAGCTCTTGCATTGGTAATAGCTCCCTCATATATTTTTGATGAGATTAATGTATTTCAAGGAGACCCCATTCTTTATTAACGTCCATCACAATACATCTCTAGGAACCCTATTATATGTTTTTTCTAAATTAATGAATACCATATGTAAATTTCTTTTCTGTACTCTTAATATCTTCATCAAATGTCTTAACAAGTGAATTGTTTCGATAGTAGATTATTCTGACATAAATTTAAATTGATTTTGAGACACTTATCTCTAAGTTTAATTTATGCTCTATCACTCTCTCTCATAACTTTATAGTATGACTCATGAGTTTAATTTGCCTATAATTGGAACAATTTTGTCTCCTTTATTTTTATATAGTGGTATAAGTGTATTCTCTCTCCATGTATGAGATATTTTCTTAGTTTGCTGGATTTTATTAAAAATATTTGTTAACATTGTTATTCTAATTTCACCCAAACACTTTCACATCTCGATAGGGATGCCATCGGGTCTTATGACTTTATCATTGCTCATTTTTTTTAAAACCTCTTTTACTTCATGAGAATGAATCTTACGTTTAAAATTCCTGTTGATTTTTTCTACAGGTACTACAATATCGCCGGTATCTCTTGTATCCTTAGCGTTAAAGAGATTATCAAAATAATCTCTCCAATACTTTTTATATTCTCGTTCCTTATAAGTACATTATTGGTCTCACTCTTGATACACCTAACACCATTTAGATCTTTTCCTTTCTTTTTTCTTAGTTTGACAATTCTATAAATCTTTTTTTCTTCGTTCTTAGTTTCTAGTTTCTTATATAATTCGTTATATGCCTTATTTTTTGATTCATAAATAATCTTTTTTTATCTCTTTTTTGTATTCTTGTATTTTTCAAATGCATCGCTACTTCTTTTACCTTTTAAGGTTCCTATAACACTCCCGTTTGGTTTGTATAGCAGTTTGTATTTTCTCATTCCACTACAATGACTCCTTATTTATTGGAGCCAGACTCATAGATATGCCAAGAACCTCTCTATTTATACTTTTAATATTATTAGACATTTTTATCCACATAGCTTCCGAATCATCCTTAGTAGACCATGTTGCTACTTGAACAAATTTGTCTCTAAAAGTCACTTTTTTTTCCCCAGATTCCACCACTTAATTAATGATTCCATAAATGGGTGATACTTCTTTTTCCTTTTAGGCATATGCACATCTAAAACTAAAACTCTATGTTGACTTGTTACACTTTTTTCTGGTATAATTTTGCAATCCTTACAGATCATTCTATCACTCCTCTTGTTAAGAAAGAAATCTATTTGATTGGCGCTCAACCCACTTCGGATGTAACTATATGCGACTCTTTTCTTGAAAAAAGTGTTTACGAGTATCAAATCAAATGCTGTAACAAATTCTAAAATGGTATTTCCCACTTCATTCCTACTATCAAAACCAAAATTTTCATGTACGGTTTCAAATCTCACATTAGTCTCTTCTACATGTTCATTTAGATCTCCTCCGATAAATAACTTTTTCTCACTGGGTGTGGATTGTATAAATTCATTTAAATGTTTTCAAAATTATTTTTTACTAATTGTATTTATACCTATTTGGGGCATATAAACATTGACTATGTCAATTACGTCTTCTCCAATAACTAGTTTAACAAGCAAAATTCTATTTCCCTTCCTTAGTATCTCTACTACATTTTCTTTTAAATCCTTTTGGACTATTATTCTTATTCCATTTTTAGTTCTATTCCTACGTATGTATCAATGCTTATGGTCATAAGGCTCTACTATTATAGCATTTTCCCCCACCCACTTAGTTTCTTAGAGATATATAATATAAATTTTCTTTTTAATCATTACTTCTCCTATCTCTCCTCACTTACCGGTTAAAGATCCTATGTTCAAATTGGTTAGACGAATTTTATCTTCATGAACTAAATTTTTTACCCGCATCCATCCACATAAATGTGAGAACCCTTGCTTATTTGACACCATATCCTGCCGGCGATGTGGTGTGCCGTTTCTGGGTGACACCGTAAAGGCTTTTACTAACTTGTCACTGCACTCGAAATCTGATGCAACATGTCGTTGAGAAGGGAACGTCCTAACAAATTTTTTTATATTTGTCTCTCATTTTTTTTTGTTTTGACGAGATTTTATTCTAGTTGTCAATCTATCATAACCCTAGTCCTTTGCCTAGGTGTGGGATCGGCCCTGGCGGAGTTCTTCAACTGACGGAGTTCTTCAAATAATAACAAATTTAATATAAAATATATCAAATATATAAACTTTCAAAAACTTCAAGAAAATCAAGAAATAGACAACTCGTGAGAAATTTATTATCAAATAATACCAATATACGTGATCTTCTAAAGAAATTTAACAAAATCTACAAGATGAATAAGATGCAGATGAAAGATTCAATATGTGTTTTCAAATATGCAAGTTTTCAAAAACTTAAAGAAAATCAAGAAATAGACAAGACATCGTGAGAAAATAAGGACAATGAATAAAAATTTTCAAAAATTGTTATAATTCAAAGATCTAATAAGATGCAAAAGAAAATCAAGAAAACTTCAAGAAAATCAAGAAATAAATAAGATTTGTATAAAATTCATTATCAAATAATACCCATAAAAGCGATCTTTTAAAAAAAAACTTACAAAATCCACAAAATGAATAAGATGCAGATGAAAAATTCAATATGTGTATCTAACTATGTAAGTTTTTAAAAATTTTAAGAAAATCAAGAAATAGACGATCCAGATGAAAATTTGGCTTCAAAGCCTCATAAAAAAATTCATAAATTCAAAACTCAAAACCTTAAATATGATTCTAGGAAATGAAAAGCATGCAAGCAAGCAAAGGTACTTGCCTAAGGTGAAGACGCTTTTTGACTTTTGCTCATGGTTTGTGAAGAAACCCTTAGAAAACCATACTTCCTTGAATCTCTAACCAAACTAAAAACCAAGCTTGGAAATCATCTCTAGCATGTTTCTGCATTACTTTAGCAACATAAAAACTCATTGGTTGCAAGAGATTTGAAACACCCATACCTATTTCCCCAAATTCAGCCATGAGAGAGGACAGGAGATTCGAGGGTTTTGGGGATGATTTGAAACGCAAACTGCATTAAAATGCTTTTGTAAGGATAGAGGAATATTGGGCTCTGGCATTTTCTTGGACTTTCTTTGCTTGCTTTGAGGCTCAATGTTACCCTTTGATCACTCCTAAATCTCGTAGCATGTTGATTGTTTATGGGCTCTTGAGGATTTGGGGAGAGGAGCTGAGAATTGGAGGTTTGATGAAGAAAAGAGAGAGAGGGAGAGTGAGTATCAAAATAAGAGGCAAGGGTTTGAGTATTTGTTTTCCTTTATTTTTTTTTTAATTGATAAGGCATGTGGGTTTGCAAACTAGTGGAGGGGGGGACCATCAGAAGCTTGTGTTAGACTTATTCAAAAAGGAATAAGGGTATTTTGCATGAAGCCTAGGTTTCTCTCATAGAATTGGAATATTTTCATAAATGATAGAGCATTTCTTGTGAAAGTGGAAGTTTCCCTAAGAGCCGGAATTTCCATGAACTTTGAATCTCTTTGGCAAAAACCCTAACTTCTCTAACTCTGACTCTTCTAAAACTTATTCTCTTTATTTTCTTTAAAGCTCTTTCTCCATTACTCTTGCTCTTTTACAACTGTATCTCTCTCTTGTTATTCTGTAACATCGGCTATCTTACTTCTCTTGCTAGGTCAAAGCCATTAACCCTACCTAGATCATAACTCAATCCTACATGCACAAGGCATCAAAGTACGAGCAACAATAATAACAACCTGGGTTTTGAAATCTTAAAATTTGAGATCGGTTATTTTGAGAGACAAATAACACGAGGATGAAAAAAAAAGTAAAGTGTTGATTTAATTTATGCAGATTTTCCTATGCCAATCATTTTTATCTAAGACCATCTTCTCAACTAAACCCATTAACTATCATGTTTTTACGGATAATTTGCATCCAAATTTTCAACGGCCTATTCCTACGTTTATTAGATCTCTTATGTTTAAATTCTCGATTTTACTAATCGGTGCATCTTTGGATTTTCATTGCACATACCCAAACTACCTCAAACGGTACTCACGCATGTTATCCACAATTGAACTAACTCCCAACTTTTTACGTATCTCTTCGTTTTTAATCTTATCTTTTCTAGTTTTGTCACACATCCATCTAAACATTATCATTTGAACTACCGCCATTTTATACCCTTGTTGTTTAATGACTCAATACTCAGTGTCATACAATAGTATAAGTCTTATTATGATTTTATAGAAATTTTCCTTTAGATGCAAGGCATTATGCGATCATAAAGAATTTCGGATGTCCTTCTCTGTTTCATCCAAGTTACTTGAATTCTATTGTTCACATCCCCATCTATATTGTCATTGCTCTGGATGATGGAACCGAGTTATCTAAAATATTCATTTTTTGGTATGCCTTTTTCTTCTAACCTAATCGTTTTTTCATCATCCTAATGACATTACTAAATATACATCCCATATACTCAGTTTTGGACTTGCTCGATTTAAATTCTCTGGATTCCAGTGTGACCCTCCATAACTTTAATTTAGCACTAATACTCTCTCTAGTTTTATCAACCAACATTATATCATTTGCAAAAAGTATGCACATTGGTATTTCATTTTGGATGCTTTTTGTGATTTCATCTATCACTATTATAAAAAAGATGAAATTTAATACCAAATCTTGATGGGGCCCAATGTTAATAGGAAAGCTATCACTTAGACCCTCGTAAGTTATTACATTGGTTATAGCTCCCTTATATATATCTTTAATAAGATTAATAAATTTCAAGGATATCCCTTTCTTCGTTAGCGCCTATCACAATGTCTCTAGGAACCCTATCATTTGTTTTTTCTAGATCAATGAATACCATATCTCTCTTTTGTATTCTAAATGTCTCCATCAACTGTCTTAATAAATGAATAGTATTAGTTGTGGATCATCCTAACATTAATCCAAATTGATTCTGGATCATACTTATTTTCAGTCTTAATCTATATTCTATTATTTTCTCTTATAATTTCATGGTATGATTCATAAGTTTAATTTCTTTGTAGTTGGAATAATTTTGTATGTCTCATTCATTCTTATATAGTGGAATAAGTGTAATCTCCCTCTATACTTGGGGCATTTTCTTGGTTTGTCAAATGTTAAAAAGATCCTTTAATATTATCATACCAACTTCACTTAGATATTTCCACACTTTAATAGGAATGCCATCAGGCCCCATGGTTTTATTATTCTTCATTCTCTTTAATGCCTTATTTACTTCGTGAGACGAATTTTACGTTTAAAATCTCTATTAATCTCTTCTATAGGTATCTCGATATTTCCTATAGTTATTGTACTCTCAACGTTAAAAAGATTATCAAAATAATCTCTCCAACACTTTCTTATGTCATTGTTCCTTATACGTATATGATTGATTTCACTCTTAATACACTTAATATCATTTAAATCTTTTCCTTCCCCCCTTAGTTTGACAATTCTGTATATCTTTCTTTCACCGTCTTTAGTATCTAGTATCTTGTATAATTGGTTATACACCTTACTTTTTGATTCGTATATAATTTTTTCACATCTTTTTTTACCCTTGTATTTTTCATAAGTATCGCTACTACTATTAATTTTAGGGTTTCTATAACACTCATTTGGTTCAGATAGCAGTTTGTCAACTGCTATCTCCTCGTTCCACCACCATGACTCATTGTCTATTGGAGCTCGACCCTTAGTTACGTTAAGAATCTCTCTACCTATACTTTTAATATTATTAGATCTCTTTTCACATTTTTTTCTGAATCGTCATTAGCAGACCAATTTGTTACTTGAATTAATTTCTCTCTAAATATCGTCACTTTTTCTTCTTTCAGATTCCACCACTTAATTCTTGGCTCTACAAATGGACGACACTTCTTTTGCCTTTTAAGCACACATACGTCTAAAATTAGAATCCTATGCTGAGTTGCTACACTTTCTTCCGGTATGATCTTACAATTTTTACATATCATTCTATCACCTTTTCTAGTGAGAAAGAAATTTATTTGACTAGCATTCGATCTTTTTTTATATGTGACTGTGTGACTATTTTTTTCTTAAAGACAGTGTTTATAAGTATCAAATCGAATGTTATGACAAACTCTAAAATGGTGCCTCCCACCTCATTTCTACTGCCAAATCCAAAGTTTTCATGTACGGTTTTGAATCTCTCATTTTTCTCTCCTACATGTCCGTTTAGGTCTCTTCCAATAAATAACTTCTCTCTAGTAGGTATAGTTTATATAAATTCATTTAAATCTTTCCAAAATGGTTTTATACTACAACAATCTAGGCCTTCAAATCCCAAATTAATGGGGTCGACCAAAATTTTTTTATACTAATTGCTTCTATACCAATTTGGGACGCATACTGGCTATATTGACTGTTTTCTCCGTTTTCTAGCTTGAAAAGCATAATTGTATCTCCATTTCTTCTTAACTTTGCTACATCCTCTAATAGGTCCTTACGTACTATTATTTCTATCCCATTCTTAGCTCTACCTCTACCTGTATACCAAATCTTATGGCCATTCGGTTTTACTACTCTAGTCTTCTCTCCCACTCACTCAGTGTTTTTTGGAGACACATGATATTAATCTTTCTTATATTTATTATTTCTCCTATTTTTCTTAACTTTCCGGTTAAAGAACCTATGTTCTATACGGTTAGGCGAATCTTATCTATATTGACTATCTTATTTACCCGCATTCTAATGTCCCTTGTGAATTTGTCACTATACCCGAGATCCGATATAGTGCATTATTGAGAGAAAAATTCTCCAAACTTTTTTCTATATTTGTCTCTCATTTTTAATTTGACAAGATTTTATGCTAGCTTTCGGTTTACTGCAACCCTACTCCTATACCCCAACTTGGGACCGGCCGTGGTGGAGTGTTTTAAATAATGCTATGTAAAAAAAAAATTATGTTACAATTATATTGATACGAGTTTGAATTACTTTATATTTTATTAACTTTAAATTCATAATAATAATAATAATAATAATAATAATAATAATAATAATAATAATAATAATAGTAACAATAACAGTGATACTAGTGATAGTGGTAATGATAATATCTCTATTTTATTTACTAATGGAGGTAGAATTTTACCAATGAAGGCAGAGAGACGCACAGACCACGGAGGTGGTGGAGGCGACGAGGTTGTTTTCCGACGGCAGATGAACAAACGGAGGTAAAACACACACGAAGACAAAAACGAAGATTGAGGACGAATGGGTGTAGGGATAGATAAAGAGAGGGAGTGATCAGAGTGAGACAGACCGAGACAAACAATCCTTAAATGTAGATCTGAGTGGGAGCTTGAGGCTTGTGATCAGACGAAGGGATTTGACGAGTGATATGATGGTAGGTCAAATAGAGATATCAGATGAAGGAATCTAACGAAGGGGTCTCACGAAGGGATCAGACAGAGAGAGAGAGAGAGTGAGAGAGAGAGAACGCGCTCGGACGAAGGGATATGATGGTAGATCTATGCGATCTGAGTGTAGATCTGAGTGGTTTGAGGCTTGATATGAGTGATCCGGGAGTAGATCTGGGTTTTTGAAGGTTTGTGAGGGATAGATCTCGGCCGGATGCTACGGGTGGAGGACAGATCTTGATCACCTACGGGAGGAGGGTAGGTTTTCTCAAGAGGGGTGGAGAGAGGGGGAGAAGGAAAGAGAGAGACAGAGAGCGAAAGCACGGTACCAAGAGGAGGGAGGGTGAAAGAGAGGGTCTAGAGAGTGGGGTAATAGAGAAGGGGAAGAGGCTACTTACCTGGTCGAGCAGTGTTGGAGAGCTGCTCGAGCGATCGATGGTGGGTGTGGAGGCGGGAGGAGCTAGGTCGAGCCATATACCCATTCAAAATTCTATAAATATAAATGTGCTCATGAAATGCAAATGCATGAGGAAAGCTTTAGGGTTTACTCTGAATTCTCTTGGGGTCTTGAATCTAGGTCATCACAAATGGAGAATCGTTGGCTGACTGTCTGGGGTTTGGTTTATGGTGTTGTTTTTGTTTCTATGGCCTTGAAATTAAGAAAGTAGGAGAGGTATCTTTGAAATTTGACACGTATTAGACAAGAATTTTGTTGGGTTCACTTAACCTTTCTTCCAAGATTGTTCTTAGATTTACTAATCTTATAAATGACTGGTACCCCCCCCCCCCAAAAAAAAAGCTCTTGGGGATACACTCAAATGCTCCACTGGATAGATCATCCATCTTTTCCGTTAAGAAAACATGAAGTCCTGTCTAAGATTATGTCTTTCTTTGGGCTATGATTCTTTACTAATTTGTTGCTGGGAAGGAGACTTCTGGAAGCTCCTTCTCTTGATATTGGTGTTAGAAGCTATAAGAACTCTAATCTAGAGATTCTTTGTGTTAACATTGTTTTGTAGCATGGGAGATGTAGAAATGCTTGTTTAGTATTTCTCAGGGTCTTCCCTTGAAATGTTCTTGATCTGCTTTGACAAAGTTCAGAGGAGAATGCGACCTTCTCTTTTGGGAATTTCTATTTTAATGGCTCTCCTTTGCTGTATTTGGATGAACTGATATTTCAGGATTTTCAATCTATTGGTCCATCTATCTTGTGGGGTGTCTCTTTGGTCCCTCTTTGGCCTCATGCTTTTCAGTCTTCGTAAGGATTTTAGTCTTGAAGATTTGAGAAGAGATTGGGAACCAATTCCTTTTTAGTTTTCATTGTTCTGTTCTTTTGTGGGGGAATTGTCATCCTCTTAGATTTGTTTACCTCTCTCTTTGCTTCATGATATTTCTTTCTATTGAGAGGAAAAGAAAAAAGAAGATTGTTTAGATACCGGCATTTTCAATGTGTTATCATCATGTAGTTCGGGGTAACTTTTGAACTCTATTCAATGACTTGCATCCCTAAGGGCAGTCCTATAAGGATATTGGAACTTCATTTTCCAGGTTTTTCATATGTTAATGCCATTCATTGGTAATATAAATCGTTTTTTTGTTTTTTTTTGAAGTTTTTCAATTTGGTGATTCTTGGCTTCCTATTTCTTCTGTAGACATTTTCACTTATCAAGGCTCCCAATGTTCCTATTTCTTGTTTTCTGTTTGAACTTCAAGTTTTCTTCTGAGGGTGATATCTCCCGGAACTCTTTTTTCCCTTCATTTTAGTGGTGGTGAGGCTTTTGAGTTGATGTATTTGATGTAGATGGCGAGGATATTAATGGTGTTGGGATTTTATTTTGCAAGACTGTTCTCACTTAAATACCTGGACTTCAAATGGTTTTGATTGGAATAAGAGCATATTTTTATTTGGCAAGTGTGGTTTGATGATGAAGCTGCTTGTATCTTACTTAAGGTCTTAGTTCAATTCTTGGAAGCAATATCTTCTATCTTTATAAAAGAGGCTATGGTTATCTATACATTGCATATTTCAGACTGTACATTTATAGTGTGATGCTTTTTGTTCCTTATCATCCTTATAGTATGTGGTGGCTGCCTCTTTCCTAAGGCTACCCCTGCAAAATGTTCAACAAAAGTGCAGAGTTGTTCTTAGTTGATTGTTTGCTTTTCCGTTGGAAGTGTTCAACCTTCATGTCTTTTCTTGTACATGTGTTTTGAGGGTTTTACATCCTCTTCCACAAATATTTACCCTTAGAACAAACTTTGGATCAAATTTATTGACTCTATCTCAATTATCTTTTAATGTAGTGCTTGTGAAGCTTTTATGATGCCTGTTTTTGCTCTTCTGCCATACATCATTCCTCCATTTTCCTTATCTTTCTTATTACAATTCGACCTTTTTTTTTTCAGTTGGATATTTGCCAGAAAATGGCCAGATATTTTACAAGGACCTCAGCTGGGTATACTATGCAGTTTTCTTTGTGTCTCATCATGGGTGGTTGTTATATCCCCAATTCTTGTACTTATTATGTGGGGAAGCTGGCTGGCAGTGATAATGGGTCGAGACATAGTTGGTCTAGCAGTGATTATGGCAGGCATTGCACTTCTTTTGGCGTTCTATTCCATAATGCTTTGGTGGAGAACACAGTGGCAAAGCTCAAGTATGTGTTTGACAAGCTTTATAATGTGATAATTTAGGTCAATTTTTCTTGTTAATCCTTCGATTTTTTCTTATATTTAGTAGTACATTATGAAGATCAATGGTGACACCTTTTATATATTTGGACATCATAGTATCATTCGTTTGGTGTTTGTTTAGCTGGTTTTGCAAGTACCTTATCTGTTGTTGTTGTTTTTGTTTTTTGTGTTTTTTTTTTTTTTTTTTTTTTTTTTTGCTTTGTTTCGTTTTTGTTTTTGTTTTGTTTTGTTTTGTTTTGTTTTCCCCTTTCTCTCCCCCCTCTTGAAGCATGCAAATGCTGAGTGTCTAGAATCTATAGTATTGATGTTTAAATTTTTGTTTCCATCTATAGTGGATGGGGATTGTTTTAAGAGAAAAGTAAGATAGCATATTAGAGGGTATACTTGAGAGAAAAAGGCAATATCAAATCACATTTAAGATGTGAAGGGCTTTACAGGTAATGGAACTGCTGTTGCTCTTTCATTAATTAGTGGGAGCTGAAGGTTTCATGGTGGTATTGAAAGGTTTAATTGTTGTTCTTGTTGAACCATCCAGACCACCTGATGCTGATCACAGGGGTGTTTATATGGATTGCTGGCAATGCCAATATTTACTCTGCTGCTTTTTGAATCTTTTTGCCCATTAGTGTAATCTACTCCTAAATTCATTAGATTTAGTTTCTTTGATGTCTGAAAAAGATTCATGATTGGTGGAAGATTCTTCTACATTTTGGTGGCTTATTGAAGGTAAAGATAATGAAATTTCTTGCATTGCACTGGGGGATGAGCTAGTCAGGGAATTGGCCTTCTTTATTTAGATAGATAGTGGTAAATAATGAACCCTGTTTTGGCATTATTCTGTTCTTATTGAAGGTGCTAGTTTTCTTACCTTACGATTGGAAGGGAAGCATGCTGAAAGGTACCTAAAAAAGTAGGTCTAGTGTCATTTCCTAATTTGGATTGGACACGGTCAATCCCCCTCTATTCCAGATTTGTGATTCATGAATCAGTTTTAGCGCTAGATGTAAACTATGAAACCGTCTTCCTTATATTCGTTATTCGTATACACTAGAAACTCCTTTCAATAGAAAAATATGTTCTGGCATCGTGGGTGTCTCGCCGACCATGTTGTGGTGATGTTATTATGTAAATGCATGGTTTAATAATTAGTTTGCTTATGCCCTTCTCTTGCTTATCTATTGTGGCTTCCTTCTTGGGTAAATTCTACCACAGTTGTGAAACTACATTTTATATTGGGGTAATATTTTTAAGAAACCAAGGGTAAATACTTCACACTACGCCACTGTTCAAGTACTTTCAGGATGTTATATACAATTATACAGAATCATTTTTAATTTATTTTATGCAAGAGGAGTATAGATCTTGAAGTAATTGGCCTTAGCAGTTTAAGTATTCACTAATTTCAGAAAATTTGATGGAAAGTTATTGCCTTCTTTATTAGAAGGTTCTTCTCCCTTTTCAGAAATTGTTGTCATTCTTGACTACGACATAGTTTGGGGATTGCTGTTGTACAAAGTTTTTCTTTGTTTTGCCTTATGAAGCAGAAACACAGGATAGAGCATGACATACGCTCTGACTGGACAAAAATATTAAAATTTTACACTAGTGTAAGTTACAAAATGTGATTCAGTTTCGTGTTCAAAGATGTTCCACACACACACACTTGGTGCAACATGGATTTTGCCTTATTTAATGAAAATTTGAGAATATTTTCAAAGTATATCCAATTATAAACATTTTTTAGTGCTGTTCGAAGATAAAGGTATATTTGGGGAAAAAAGGTGATGAGTGTTAATTGAATCATTTTATAGTACATAAGAAATGAAGCCACTTTGGGCCTACCCACATCATGTCAGATGCATTTTCTTGTAAACTTGCCTATGACTTGGGTTACTCCTTACGCATAAAAAAAATATATGAAAAAAGATCTTAGATTCTTAACAGAAATAGTTTTATGCCCATGAGAATTATGTCATGTATTATCTTGTTTTGTTTATCAGTGCTACGGCATTTGGTAAATGCTGTGAGAGGAAAGCAAGGGAGATCTGTAGTATTATAATCAAAAGATTCAAATGTAGCAGAGTTGTCCTTTACTTCTCGTATTACTAGTGGCCAAAACTGATTCTGGCTTATGTTTGTTTTGACAGGGGCTGTTGCCATTCTTCTTCTCCTAGCCGTTGCTCTACTGTGTGCGTACGAACTCTGTGCTGTATATGTAAGCGCGGGAGGTTTAAGGGCATCTGAACAATACTCGCCTTCTGGTTTCTTTTTTGGGGTGTCAGCTATTGCCTTGGCAATCAACATGCTCTTCATTTGCAGAATGGTTTTTAATGGTAATAAATATGGGTTCTTGTGTGCTTTTTGTCTTTTCTTTTATTGGAGGTGTTGATGATACTTGTTGTAAAATTGTCTTAAAGAGACGGCACACCAGAAACTATTTTGATAAGTCTTAGTTCACATTATATATGCATAGTTAATTTCATGCACCATTCATCTCTAATCTTGCAGGAAATGGCTTGGATATGGATGAATATGTAAGGAGGGCATACAAATTTGCTTATTCTGATTGCATAGAAGCTGGCCCTGTTGCTTGCTTACTAGAGCCTCCTGACCCAACTGAACTATATCCTCGACAATCTAGCAGGCATGTCCATATAGTTTCTTTTCTGATGCAGTTATCCCATTTATTCACACGAACTAGGTCCTTATTTTGTTGCTGCTCCCTGTTCTGTTGGGTGTATGGAATTGGAAGCAGGCATTGATGATTGCCACTTAAATCATAATTGGTTATTATTCAGTTCTACTTTCTGCATTATAAAGTTAGGAATTCAATGTGCAAACCTTTTTGATTAGATGTTTGGATTCCTTTTGAAATTTTATTCCCTTGCCTAACACATTCTTCTTGTTTGACTTTGTTAGGGCCGCACATCTTGTGCTGCTCTATTTTGGCTCACTTGTAGTACTACTTGTATACTCTGTTTTATACGGGTTAACAGCCAAGGATTCGCACTGGTTGGGGGCCATTACATCAGCTGCTGTCATCATTCTTGGTACTGTGATATGATGTCATTTTCTGATTACTTACTAATACTTAGAGCATTTTTATTAAAAAAATAGTGCTCATTTTTTTCACTTGTGTATACTTTTCCCAAGATTGGAATATGGGTGCTTGCTTGTATGGGTTTGAGCTTCTTAATAGTCGTGTTGTGGCACTTTTTGTTGCTGGCGCATCTCGGGTTTTCCTCATTTGCTTTGGCGTGCATTACTGGTTTGTTCCATACTCTCGGTTACATTTAATTATCACATCCTACAATCTCTTACTGTTCTTTTCAATTTCAATTTGTGTAGGTATCTGGGGCACTGCATAAGTTATGCAGTTGTAGCATCTGTGCTGTTAGGTGCTGCTGTATCTCGTCATCTATCTGTTACAAATCCTTTAGCTGCAAGGAGGGATGCCCTACAAAGTACTGTAATTCGCCTCAGGGAGGGATTCCGCAGAAAAGAACAGAACAGCTCATCTAGCTCTTCTGATGGTTGTGGCTCAAGTTTGAAACGCAGTAGCAGCGTTGAAGCAGGTCATCTTGGTAGTGGTGTTGAAACTACTAGCAGAAGTACTGCACATTGTTTAGGGGATCCTAATAACTGGAATAGTGCTGCTTTCTGTGGAGTTGCTAGTTCTCATGAGGGAATTAACAGCGATAAAAGTATTGATAGTGGAAGGCCAAGTATAGCCCTGCATAGCAGTTCTTGTCGCTCAGTGGTCCAAGATGCTGAAGTTGGATTGCCTTACGCTGATAAAACGTTTGATCACAACAACTCTTTAGTGGTTTGTTCAAGTAGTGGCCTTGAAAGCCAGGGCTGCGAGTCCAGTGACTCAACTTTGGCTAATCAACAGGCTCTTGATTATAATTTAGCACTTGTATTCCAGGAAAAGCTAAATGACCCTAGGGTTACGTCCATGTTGAAAAAGAGAGCAAGGCAAGGCGATATCGAGTTGACTAATTTGTTACAGGATAAAGGGTTAGATCCTAATTTTGCTATGATGCTGAAGGAGAAGAGCTTAGATCCGACAATCTTGGCACTGTTGCAAAGAAGTAGTTTAGATGCTGATCGTGATCATCGTGACAATACTGATATAACTATTGTTGACTCAACTAGTGTTGACAATGTGTTGCCGAATCAAATTTCTTTGTCAGAAGAATTAAGGTTGCATGGGCTAGAAAGGTGGCTCCAATTTTCCAGGCAGCTTTTGCACCTTGTAGCAGGAACTTCAGAGCGGGCTTGGGTTGTCTTCAGTGTTATCTTTATTGTCGAAACAACATTAGTTGCAATGTTCCGTCCAAAGACTATTAAAGTGATAAATGCTTCACATCAGCAGGTTAGAACATCCTATTTTGGTTTCCAAATCTGTTTTCGTTTGTTTCAATCTCTAAGTTGGCATCCGTTCTTGGATGCTCAAATACATATGGACTCTGATAAATTTATAAACTGTTGCTTTTGTAGTTTGAATTTGGTCTTGCAGCGCTGGCTTTGTCTCCTGTTTTCTGCTCTATCATGGCTTTCCTTCGGTCCCTACAATCTGAAGAAATGGCCATGACATCAAAACCCCGCAAGGTAAAGTCCACATTTAATGACATGAAAACTAGGCATAAGAGTGTATTCCCCTGCTGCTCTTTCTTGGTCACATAAGTTTTCCATTTTCCATCAAAAGGAAAATGTAGGATGGATTTTATTTCATATATTTTTTTAGGATTTGAGGATTTTCTGAAAAATGTTTAGTCTCATTTAATTTGACTTCGGACTTCATAACTGTCTATGATTGTTTTCCTGACAGTATAGGTTTAGGCCAAGAGTTTACTGTGAGACAGGTTTTGATTAACAGGACTTAATTCTTGAGTAACTAAAATTGTTCTTCCCTCTTTTAAGTCTCCAGGTCCTCCTTCTTTCTTTACTTAATCTCTACTCAGGAAATCTATAAGGGAATGATACTTATGCTTTGGTTTCTTCGTATGGATGCGGTAATTTTTTGTAGAGTCCATCTAATCTTTATTCATACAGGGAGCATTCCCTTGATTCTCTTTTCATTTACTTATATTATTTTTCCTTTTAATATAAATTGCTACATCTGTAAGCATAACATAATACTTATTATAGGCAAGAAAAAGAAGAATTCATGTAGCTTTGACCATATTTCTGTTTTTTGCTTTTCTAGTTCTTAGTACATAATGTGTCTAATGGTTGTCCCTTTCATTTACGCACTTCTCCTTTCCATGTGCATTCCTTTTTCCATTAGATTTACATTCAGGGACTAATAATTTCTGGTATGATTTTTCCCTCCAGTATGGTATCATTGCTTGGCTGCTGAGCACATCAGTGGGTTTGCTTCTTTCCTTCCTGAGGTATTTACTTCTGACATAACTTTAAATAGATTCTTTCCTGTGCCTATCCCATATGTTGAACAATCTTGTGGGCAGTTTTTGATCATATGCTCTTCTATGCATCTCTATTTGTCAGCTATATGCTGTTATGGGAATTGCGTATAAATGACTTTGTTAAACCTTGTTCTGTACATTGACAACAACAATTTAGGCTTTCTATCCCAAAATTTGGGGATAGACAGATGTACCATAAATACCTAAAGGTTAGGTCAGTTCATGATTGTAGAAAATAGTTTGTATTGACCATAACAGTGAACACCTATCCATTTCGAGTCCCCTGTGATCCCTATGGGGGCGATGTGTGCAGAAAACGTGGCTTTCCTTCGTTTCAGCGGAAAGCAGCTGTAACGATGACACAGATATTGCAGCATGTGATTCAGCCAATATGGTGTGACAGCTAGTCTCACTGGGGGACTGATAAGAAATAGAGAAAGAGAGAGAAGAACCACTCCCTCCCCAGCCCTTTTCT
Organism: Dillenia turbinata; assembly: GCA_037126225.1. Classification (NCBI taxonomy): domain Eukaryota; kingdom Viridiplantae; phylum Streptophyta; class Magnoliopsida; order Dilleniales; family Dilleniaceae; genus Dillenia; species Dillenia turbinata. The sequence goes on from JBAMMX010000015.1 coordinate 7,619,214, forward strand.
CTGTTTCTCTTTCTATGGTCTCTTGGTATGCGATTTTGATATCACGATTTCGGACTAGTATACCCTAGTCGAGTGTTGTGTGTAGTGCGAGCAAGTGTCGTTTTCACGAGAATATTTTGTACTATCAATTATAAACTACACGGACAAATCAAATCTCAATTATAAAAATATTAAAATTTGGAAAATATTAAAAGATTTGAATCAATGAATAAAAACCATAGAACGTCAACTTCAACTGTTTTCAATCTTTCACATGGGCAAATCCTTTCAATTCTCTTGAATTTATTGATTAAAGAATCATTGTTGATGATGAGAAATTTTCTTAAATTTGATTCACGCAATGGTCATGCAACGAATCCCTATTTCGACTAACCAAAACCTAATGGTCGTACAATTTTGATTAAATCGAATTGCTTTAAGTTCTGTGGAATATTTATAATCTAATGTTTTTCCTAAAACTCTGCACACAGAATTAATCATCCGTCGATCTCATAACTTTATAAATTTTATTGTATTGGACTAATCTCCTATAATTATATTAGTAATGCATGCATTCATCTCAAATTATCAAAACATAGGGCCCTAAAACGTTTGAAGTATTAAAATCAATAATAAAATATTGTCGAATAATAATTATACCAATAAAGATTTAAGAAAAAGAAATAAATTCATACCATGCTATTAATTAAAGAATAGAATCCATTGAGTCTTAGGAACAAGAAAATTAGCTAGACATAATAAAGAAAAACAAGTAAATAAAATCTTAAAATATGTATGGAGAAAGTTGGGTGTAGGTATGTATATTTTCGTGCCTTAGGTGCCTCATATTTATAGGACTAAAACCTTAAATTAACAAGGAGTTGTGAGTTCTTGGAAACTTAGTTTTTCTCTTTGACTTAGAAACTTGCTTTTGTTATGATAGATTTTATCTTTTTTCTTTTTCAAAATTTGGAAATTTCATCCCAAAGATCTTTTATTAGATAGGTTCAATTAGTTTTTCTCTTCAACAAGGACTTGACTTTCTTGAATTTCAGTACTGCAGCAGCTTCTTTCCAATTTTTGGATACTTTTTGGCCTGAATTAGTTTTTGGACTCTTCACAAAATCTGTAAGCCTTGAAGTCTGGTTTTCAACCTAACAAGAATCATCTCAATCGGATATTGGAGTAGAAAGCTACGTCTAAAATACTAACTGCTGTCTGTGCAATCTGAATTTTCTTAATTAAGCCTAAAGTTTCCTAAATCAAAACCCACAAAATTAATTAGTGTAATATTATAAAATTAGGTTTATAACAGTCCTAAAAGTTATAAATAAAGGCTAAAATAATATAATTCAAGTGCATAAAAATTATTGGTATCATCTCCCTCTTGTTCTTTAGTTTGCATCTGATCAAAGCCCCAATTCCTTTTCTTTAATGCAACCATATTCTTTTTAAATATATTATTTGTTGTAAAATGTATAAATAATAGGTATACTATTAATTTATATTTTTTGAAACATAAATAACTATTTTCCTTTAATTTATCACTTCATTCAGACTATTTGAAGTTTATATTGTTCAAGTCCCAAATTACTTGAATTGTAAATACAAAGAATAAAATTGGCAAAAACTCCTAAAACATATTGGTATTTCACATGCTGTAATTAAATTTAAAGTTCCTATAAGTTATGACAATTTGAAAGGGGAAAAAAAATCAGTATTGCTGATATTCCATTGTGTAAATCCGCTATATGGCCAATACCATTACCGCCGCAAGTTTGTTTGATACCGTGACTGATACTGCATTTTAAATTGTGTGTGGGGGATGGTTTGCAAAATGAAAGCTGTAGCTTTGGAAGTCTAGGCCTTTTTGACGCTGCAATCAACTCATATGTAGATATTCTCATTTGGATGGGTGTCATTATACCTCTGAATCACATTTTCTTTTGTCCTTTTTAATGGCTTCTTCAACTAATATGCTGTTCCTTCGTGTTGGGGCGCGAGTCAATCAGTGTTATTATACTTCTGAATCACATTTTCTTTTACCCTTCTCTTTTATGGCTTCTTCAACCTCTATGTCGTTGTTCCTTGGTGTTGGTGTGTGAGTCATTTTAGTGGTTTGAATTAATTATCATATCTATTTTTCTTCTTTTTCCTTTGTGGAAGCTACTCAAGGATTCTATTATCTTCTTTTTCAAAATCCATTTTTCTTTGCCTATGGCAATTAGATAATAAACTACTTCAATTTGGTTTCTTGTTGTGTACGATGGAACCTCTTTAGATTATTAGTTGATATTGTTTGTTGTTTGGAGATGTTCTTGTCTGTTTGGAATCATGTCAATTAGTTTTCATATGATATAGAACAATGGAGGGTAAATGCTGGTCTTCATAGCTGGTACCTAAGCTACTTATTGCAAGTCTTGAATAGTTTTCCTAGTGGCCATGATTTTTCTTTTTTTTTTTTTTTTTTTTTTTTTGGTAGAAAAAAACTTGTATTAGATGAAAAAATACATGAAGTGCTAAGAATGAGAAGTTTTAGAAGCAAGAGAAATGAAAAGTGAAGTAGAAACTAATAAACGACTGGCTATTAAAATAGGACAAAAGAAGTAGAGTTGAAGAAAGTAGAGTTCATGCTCGCTCTTACCACTCAATTGGTGAACTCATCAAGTCCCAAAAGTGCCTGGAAATAGCTACAGCCGGGACCCATGGCTTTCTCGCTATCAAAAGCAAAAGCTGCCTCATGATTCTCATCCATCTCAAATGTCTCTCTAATCAGGATGCTGCAGAACTTTCTATTGGTTGCTGATCAAGCCCTTCAATCAGAGGGCGCCCTCCATTCTCCTCAGCATAAAGATTTCTGTGAAAGCTAGTAATCCTATCCTTAGTATCTCGACCGTAGGGTTTCTCTTATTTTTCCCTACTTTTGTTGAAGACCTCGTAAGCTATGATTCTTCTGCATTAATTGCAAAGAAGAGGTCTTCTTTATTTTGTAGGCTGCTGGCTAGAAATGCATAATCAGCTGAGGCACATAGTGCTAACTTGGACCAACATTCACTTGATAATGGGTTTGACTATTAAGTGCTCGTAGAAGTTCGAAGATAAACTATATGCTACAAATTACAATAAAAGTAATGACCATGATAATCTCAAAATAAGCATGTTGTGAAAGCGGATTAATATGTATGCACAAATTGTCTGGGTTTTACCTACCTGGACAATTTTATGTGGGTGGTTCTGAAGGATCCAAGGTGAGTTGGTACTTACGGTATACTAGGATGGTTACTGTAGGCAATTAAGCTTTAATGATGATTGGCGAGATGAATTATTTTGACCATTTGCTGATGGTCTTCTGAAGCTTGTTCGGCAGACTTCAAGGATATCTTTAATTGAAGAAAACAACTTGTGATAAACTCTCAGGTCCTAGAGCCATAGGTATGATAAAGAATTTCACCAAACATCTTTGAGTGATGGTGTGCATTTCTAGCAATTGTATATTGATGATTGTTTTGGCTGGCTTGATCAATTGAGCTAGATGATGCTTCCTTCCAATCTGGCCACCATTTTGTTCTCTGTTTATTCTGACTTTTGAAATTTTGCAGAAAGGGCTGTGCTTTTATGTGCCTGCTTGGGTTTTGATTATTATACTGCTAGCCCAATATTAGCCGTTTTACACTTTTCTCGCAGCATGCTGTTTTTTCATTTATTAACTTTATGACATTTATTCTGCAGCAAATCATCTATTCTTCTAGGATTATCTTTGACAGTCCCACTCATGGTAGCATGTCTTTCTGTGGCCATTCCTATATGGATTCACAACGGGTACCAATTTTGGGTCCCCCATGTCGAATGCGTTCCTCAAGGGGGGAATCCCAGAAGTTCGAGGACAAGTGAGGTATGTACAAGATCTTTATGTTCTGGTCTGTGGCTGAATTAAGTTCAAAGTAGTTGCTTAGATTTCCTTTCAAGGGATAGAAACTTTAGTCTCTTTTTTGGACACCACAATGCATAAGGTTTGTATACATGGTACACTTATTTAATAATTGTAATAATTTTGGTTTTTGATTTGACTGGCTGGCCTATGGTGTGAGCTTTCCTTTACTTTTTGTTTGTCTTTTATCCATATTCACATGGTTTTAGCTAATTCTGTAGTTTTGAATAATTTTAATCTTCTGTTTTTCTGTTATTAATTATCTTTATATTGACTATATTGCCATTATCAAGCATGAGGCATGACATCATTTTTCAAGAAAGACGAATCAAATTTTGTCAGTCCAATACAATTATTATTATTTATTTTCCTTCTTTTAAAGCCAAACAGAGGATAGGGAGAAACTTGGTCCAGAAAATAATAAGAATAATTTTGTATTCATGTTGTGTCCTGTTGATCTCATGAAATTCAAAACATGTTGGTCTCTTACTTCTTGTCTATTTGTCTGAATGAATTTCTTCTCTATTATTCCATATATATATATATATATATAGAAAATTGTATTGGAATAATTCAGGGAAAATTTTTAAATTACAATCGTGATCTACTGTTATTTATAATCCGTACACTCTAATTTTGATAATCTAATTATATATATGGTATGATTGAGAAAATTGATAGAATTCCCTTGATTTCTGAATTGACTTGCAAATTGATAAAATCCCTTGATTTTCGAATTGATTTCAATTTGATTTTGATTTTTTGATTGACTCTGTTGATTGAATCTCCTACTTTTCTGAATTGACTTTCTCATTTTGATTTTGATACATTCATTGGCTCTGTTGATTGAACTTATACTAACATCCCCCCCTCAAATAGATGCGGTTGATCAAAAAATTTCAATTTGTTTATGAGAAACTTCTGGCGAGACTGAGGTAGTGCCTTGGTAAGGACATCAGTCTGTTGAAGATCTGAGGTAATATACGGTAGTGAGATAACCTGATTTTCAAAAGCTTTACGAATAGAATGACAATCCACTTCAACATGCTTAGTGCATTTATGAAAAATGGGATTAGCAACAATTTAAATAGCACTAATATTATCTACGTAAAGAGGTGCGGGACTGGATTGAGGAAATCCAATTTCAGTCAATAAATGGTGAAGCCAGATAATCTTAGAAAATGCATTAGACATAGATGATATTTAGATTCAGTGAAAGATTTGGATACCCAAATTTGTTTCTTACTTTTTCAAGAAAAGAGTGCAGAGTCAAGAAACATACTTCATCTAGTAACAAAGCGTCGAGTGTCGGGGTAGGCTGCTCAATCAGTATCACTATAACCAATTAATTGAAGGGAGGATCTAATAGGAAAGAATAAGTCACGATTAGAAGTACCCTTCAGGTAGCAAGGTAGCGGGTGATACGACAAACAGCAGCTAAGTGAAGATGTCGAGAGGTGTGGGTGAACGAAAAGCCAAAAAAAGTAGAACGAAATTTCTTAAACCATGCCCGAGGTGCCTGTTTGAAGTCGTAAAGAGAACGTCTAAACTTGCACACACCAAAGGAGGAAGAGAATAAGTCTGGAGGAGGAGTCATAAAAATTTATTCCTTAAGATCACTGTGTAGATACGCATTCTTAATATCCATTTGATGAAATAACCATCCTTTGGAAGTAGCAATAGTAATAATGGTTCGTACGGTAGTCATTTTGGCTATTGGAGCAAATGTCCCATCATAATCCACCCCATTTTCCTACCATTGCCAAGAGTAACCAATTGGGCCTTATAGCGGTTAAGTGAACCATCGGAATTAAGTTTTACAGAATACGCCCACTTACAGCCAATGGGTTCAACACTAGGAGGATATGGAACAATGTCTTAAGTATTATTTTCTTGAAGTGTCTGGAGCTTATCTTGCAGGGCTTGTTTCTAACATACATGTTGGGTTGTTCGAGAATAACAAGTAGGAACAGGAATACACGATAGAGTTACATTAAGAGATGTATGTGGAAACCTATACCTTTCCGTTGGATGAGAGGTGTAGATCTTTGAGGTGTCGGAGGTACAGGGTTAGGTGGTGGGTTAGTATCAGAAGGAGTTAAAGTGGTTTTACATCTTTTATGCACAACACTTGGTTTGAAACACTAAATAGGGCACGGAACATCGCAAGAGTAGTAGGAGAGACTACATTAGAGTGAAAATAATAGTAATTCTCAAAGAAAATCACATTTCGAGAGGTACGAAAATGATTAGCAGTAGTATCATAACATACAAATACCTTCTGAGTTGTCTGTAATGCAAAAACGTACACTTAACAATTTGAGTACCAAGTTTGTGACGTTCAGTAGATAGTAAGTGAACAAAATAGATGCACCAAAAAGTATGAAGAGTGCGATAACTAGGATGAGTGTGTGAGACAAAGTTCAAGACCTGAGATGAGAGACGATTAATTAGATAGACAGTTTTGGACATAGCCTCAACCCAAAACCGAGGGGGAACAGAAGATTCAAGTAGCAAGACATGAGTGACATCCAACAAATGTTGATACTTATGTTAAGCAACACCATTCTGTTGAGGTATATAAGGATAAGAGCGTTGTGAAATAATACCTTTGCGTTGTAAGAAGATTTGGAATTCATTTGACATATATTCTCCCCTAAGTCAGATTGTAAGATCTTAATACTAGTAGAGAATTGGTTCTCAACATATGCTAAGAAATTTTGAAACACGGAATAGACCTCAACTTTAGAGTAAAGAAAATAAATCCAAATAAACCAATTGTGGTCATCAATAAATGTCATGAAATATTTGTGATTTGTATGAGAGAGCACAAAAGAAACAACCCGAACATCATTATGAATAATATCAAAATTCTTATCTGCTTAATAACCGCCAGAAGGAAATGGTAGAGTCTTACTTTTTACAAGTTTACACGCAAAGTAGTCAAAAAATAATGAGAGAGACCGACTTTTATTATCCAAGAATCCATGTTTTAATAAGTGAGTCAAAGCAAGTGACTTAGGATGGCCCAAATGTTTATGTCAGACCTCATTTTGATTTGTTACAGTGTTACAAGCCAAAGAGAGAATACCAGAACTAAGGAAATGTATAGGAAACAATCTTCCCACTTTAGGCCCATTTGCGATCACTTTCGTGGACCCCTGATCATGCACAAGAAACCCATCACCAGAGATGCACGTTACAATTGTTATCTACCAATTGACCAATTAATTAAACTAGATGAAAGTCTAAGGGACACAAACACATTACGAAAAAATGAATCAATATCTCCAATAGCAGCAATAGAAAGAGAATTATCATCCGCAATTTGAATGTTGTGTACTACAATAGAGTCGAACATTTACAAATAATCAGAAGTATCAGTCATATGATTCAAAGTCGTAGAGTCAACAAACCAAGATGGAAGAGTGTTTAGTCTTATCTTGAATACCTCAGACAAAGAACGTTGAGATAATCATTTGTTGCACCATTTTGGGAGTCAAGGCAACTTGTTTAGAGACTGCTGGAAGTGTTGTCATGGGGCCTTGACTTGCTGGCTCTGTAGGGGAAGAGTAATGAACCGCTGCATGGAAAGCTTTGGTTGGATGGTTCTCTAGTCTTGTTGGACATTTTTTAATAATGTGATCACATTGTTTGTAGTAGTTGTAGAATTTTTTGTTGCAATTTTGAGCAATATGTCTGATATCTTTGCATGAATAGCACTAGACTTACTTCATATCTCTTCCTCTTCTCTTCCCTTGAGCAACGTAAGCAACTGCTACAGCTTCTGAGGTAAATTTGTCTTGTGTCATAGCTTCTTTAGTGATTAATCACTGCTTTTCCCGATGTAATTCTCTAACACACATGTCCGAAGAGGGAATTAGATCTCTGTTCAGCAAAGTAGCCCTTGTAACCTCAAATTTTGATTTAAATCTCATAAGAAACTGAGCTTGTTGATTAGTGTCATAAACTTCTTTGAGGACAAGCAGTGCCTTTTATGGTAATTTATCATGTATAATTGCTGAATATTCTGTCCATAAATTGAATAAACGATAATAGTATTCTTGAATTGAAAGATTACCCTGTTTGTAATTTGTAATGTCCAACTCCAGCTGAAAACGTCTTGCATTGTTTTTCTGATTGTAAATACGTTTCAAATATTTCCACATCTCCTTGGCTGTTGTAAAGGGGCGCAAATTGTTGGCCAAGTGATGTTCAATAGATCCAATAGATCCCAAAATCCAGGAAATAATGTAAGCATCTTTTGTCTCCCATGTAGCAATGCCAATTTTGTCATTTAGTGCAATAGAAGACCTATCAAAATGACCCCACAATCCTTTGCCTTTTACGTACATCCTGAACTGAAACTCTCAAGCGAAATAGTTCTTTTCACTGAACTAAACATAGAAGTTTTTTGTTATCATAGTGATTCCAAAAAAAAAAAAAAAAAAAAAAAGAAATTCTCAAAAAATGTGTAAAAAAATTATAATCCTCTAAAATGAAAATCTGAATATGTAATCTGGAAGTAATTTCAGAATCAGAACTATTGAAACCAAAGGAGAAGACTAGATATTTGATAGTGCCTAGGGATGAAGCAAGGACACTAGAGTCCCTAAGATTGAACCAAAGATATTCGAGAGCGCCTAGGGTTAAAACAAGGACACGACTGTTTAGATTGTGATAGAAAGTTTTGATATTATGTCAATTTGTCTGAATGAAAATTGTACAAGAATAATTCAGATAAAGTTTTTAAATTATAATCGTGATCTTCTCTTATTCCTAATCTGTATACTCTAATTTTCTTAGTCTAATTATGTATATAGTATGATTAAGCAAATTGATGGAATCTCATTGATTTTCAAATTGAGTTGGAAATTGATGAATTTCCTTGATTTTCGAATTGATTTTCTCAATTTGATTTTGATTCCTTGATTGGCTCTATTGATTGGATCTCCTAATTTTCCGAATTGGTTTTCTCAATTTGATTTTGATTCATTGATTGATTCTGTTGATTGAATCTCCTACTAACAGTTGTTTGTTGGTTGAGAAGATGATGAAGAAGAAGCATATGTTTTGAGAGAATAAAATTCTTGAGAGAGATACATGGATCTTGTTGTTTGGAGTGAGAGAGAGAGAAAGATAGAGCGTTTGGATGAGGACAAGAAGGAATTAAAATGCACTCTTCAAAACCCACGTTGGAGTTGGACTTCTCACAAAGTGATATTTTCCTCAAAATTTAGTAATGAAGGTCAAACTTTTGAAAAGGACAGGAGTTGCCCAATAGTGAGTAGAATTGTTTGGGTCTCTTTGTATTCATTTAAACCGGTTCTTTGCCTTCCCAAGTAGTTACATGCTTTCAATTCACCATCAAAACCAAAAATAGTTTTAATGATGTGAATACGTTTGATACTGCATTGAAGTGGGAGGTTGTATTTTTTACATAACAGTCCAGGAATGCTCATCTTGTAACTGCATTGCACACCCACATGAAGTCTGCTGTTCAAAAGTTGTTATTTCTCTGCCATGAATTGGGTGTTATGCACATCACATTTTCTTTCCTCTAGGGCGGGGTAACAACGGAGAGACTGAAATCTGTGTCTTATATTTATGGAAATCTTTAAAGGTTTTTCTTTTTCTTTGTTTTTTGTTTTTTTTTTTTGGGGTGGGGGGGTGAGCATTTCTAAAAATAATCTGGAACAGGAAATAGGGTGTGATTTATTTTCTGTGGCCATTTTTGTAAATCCATCATAGTCTCTTTTTATGGTTATTTTTTTAAACCAACCCTCTAATGTTAGCTTGCTTATCTTGGTCTTTGGTTCTGGTTAAGTGTTTTTATTTGTGTTGTTTTTATATTTGAATATATTTATTTGTTTGTCTGTAATGTGTATTTAATGACATTGAATTTCTTTATATAGCTTTGTGGTGCGCAATAACAAAAGTGTTCTTGTTTCCTGTCAGGGTATGGTTCTTGCCATATGTATATCTGTGTTTGTTGTATCTGTATTAGCACTTGGTGCAATAGTATCTGCAAAGCCATTAGATGTTTTAGGCAATCAGCCATGGCCGGTTGAGCCAAACAGTTTTAACTCTCCCTATGCATCATCTGTTTATGTTGGTTGGGCGATGGCTTCTGCTATTGCTTTACTTGTGACGAGTATACTGCCAATTATATCGTGGTTTGCAACATACCGGTTCTCTTTTTCTTCTGCAGTATGCATCGGAATATTTGCAGGTTAGTTGACTCTTTGTGCTCCTAGCTTTACAGACTAAGACTTAGTGTTTATTATTGTTATTGTTTCTTAAGCAATTTATTTATTCAGTATTTTTTGTGCCGGTGTTTGTAGCTGTGCTTGTGGCATTTTGTGGTACATCGTATTTGGAGGTGGTGAATTCTAGGGATGACCAAATTCCCAGGAAAGAAGATTTTCTTGTGGCTTTGCTTCCCTTGATGTGTATTCCAGCATTGCTATCACTTTCTTCTGGTTTGCTTAAATGGTTAGTGATGTCATAGGCTTTGGTTAAATTACCCACGACCAGTCTGGAATTCTATGGTTTTTAGTTGCATTCAAGCAATATTAATAGGCTTAATTTTTGTTTCAACAATATTTGCAGGAAAGATGATGACTGGAGACTTTCTCGAGGTGTTTATGTGTTTGTTGCTATTGGTCTTCTTCTTTTGCTTGGTGCCATATCGGCTGTTATTGTTATAGTTGAACCTTGGACGGTGAGTCATGTTTTTATGCTCCCTAAGCTTTCTGATGAACCATTAATCTCTAATACTGCTACCCTTCTGTCTTGCAACAGATAGGAGTGGCATTTCTTCTTGTTCTTCTTCTGGTTGTACTAGCTATTGGTGTAATCCATTATTGGGCTTCAAACAATTTCTATTTGACGAGAACGCAGATGTTCCTTGTCTGTTTCCTGGCTTTTCTTCTGGCTTTGGCGGCATTTTTGGTTGGGTGGTTTGCAGGTGACTAGATAGAATCTTGAATTCAAGTTTTGTTATAACCAAATGTTTCATTCATTCTAAGTTAATTCCTTGTAAAACCTTCTTTAGTTGAGGTTGGATAACTGTCTCACCCTCTGGCTAAAATCCATCTTAATCACTATTGAATTGCAGATAAACCCTTTGTTGGAGCGTCTGTTGGTTATTTTGCATTTTTATTTCTTCTGGCCGGAAGGGCATTGACGGTGAGTTATATTTGTTACTCTTAGGTGATATCTCTTAAATTTTTGCTGAGCATCTTCACTTATTTAGCTTTTATTTTTGCAGTACGATACATTATTTTTTCTTTCATCTGATTGTAGAATTCTCTCTTTCTGCAGGTGCTCCTTTCACCTCCTATTGTTGTCTATTCTCCTAGGGTACTGCCCGTATATGTTTATGATGCTCATGCTGATTGTGGGAAAAATGTCAGGTCTGTTAGTTTTTGCTGTTTCTTTTTGTTTGGGTTTCATTTGAAATATGTTTTCACTGTTGAGTTCTTTGCTAAACACTGGATTTTTGTTCATATCTGATGTTTGTTTATTTTTCCCCCTCTTGTTATAAACAGTGCTGCTTTTCTTATGCTTTATGGGATTGCATTGGCAACTGAGGGATGGGGTGTTGTTGCTAGCTTAAAAATCTACCCACCATTTGCTGGAGCAGCTGTATCAGCAATCACTCTTGTTGTGGCATTCGGATTCGCTGTCTCACGTCCTTGCTTAACCCTCAAGGTTTTTGTTTGCACAAGGGAGCTGCCATCTCTTGATGGATAATTTTTTTCTACTAGTCTATTTTGTTGAACCCATATTATTGCCTGCCTTATGACTTGCTTACCTGTTTTAAATTGTTATGTGATCCAATTATCAGATGATGGAAGATGCTGTTCATTTTTTAACGAAGGAAACTGTAGTTCAGGCAATTTCTCGTTCAGCTACAAAGGTGTGCTTCAATTTATTGCTAATTCCTATCAATCAACCTTGTATATTAAGGTTGTGTTTGAATCTTTCCAAATGCCTATTGGAGTCTTAAATCTTGACTTCTGCCATCACTGTTTGGCATGCGAATGTGAAGTGGTTAGAAGATGTATAATCAGTATTTATTTTTCCTTTTCTTTTGGGAAAAGTGATGAATTTATTCTGTATTTTTGCTCTTTCTTCCCTATTGGTGTTCTGTGTCACGCATATGTAATATGCAGACAAGAAACGCATTATCTGGAACTTACTCAGCTCCTCAGAGATCTGCTAGTTCTGCTGCTCTCTTGGTTGGAGACCCCACTATAATGCGTGACAGGGCAGGAAACTTTGTGCTTCCGAGGGCGGATGTGATGAAATTAAGAGATCGACTGAGAAATGAGGAACTGGCCGCTGGGTCATTCTTTTGCAAAATTAGAAGTGGAAGGACATTTCGAAGTGAGTTAACTGGAGATGTGGGTTACAGACGAGAGATGTGTGCACATGCACGGATTCTAGCTTTGGAAGAGGCAATTGATACAGAATGGGTATACATGTGGGATAAGTTTGGTGGTTATTTGCTTCTTTTGCTCGGATTGACAGCCAAGGCTGAGAGGGTGCAGGTGAGTAAAAACTTAGCTGCTTTGCCATTTAATTTTTAATTTTATTTGCCTTCTGGGTGTTGGTGACTGTAGTTCTCTTGCAACAGGATGAAGTCCGTTTGAGACTCTTTCTTGATAGTATTGGATTCTCAGACCTCAGTGCCAAGAAAATAAAGAAATGGATGCCAGAGGATCGTAGGCAATTTGAAATGATTCAGGACAGGTGCATATCTTTTGCCCCTGTTGAACACTGTTTTATCTTCTATGTTTATTGATTCATTGGATATTCTTTTTCTCTTTTTGTAGTTATATAAGAGAAAAGGAGATGGAAGAAGAAATTTTGATGCAGAGGAGAGAGGAAGAGGGGAGGGGTAAAGAAAGGAGGAAAATTTTCCTAGAGAAAGAAGAGCGAAAATGGAAGGAGATAGAAGCTTCTCTTATTTCATCAATACCAAATGCTGGGAATCGGGAGGCTGCGGCCATGGCTGCTGCAGTGCGGGCAGTGGGAGGTGATTCCGTACTAGATGATTCTTTTGCAAGAGAGAGGGTGTCAAGCATTGCTCGACGTATACGCATGTCACAGTTGGCTCATCGAGCTCTCCAGGTCAAATTTTTTTTTATGTTCACTTTGTCTTTCTTTTTTTCAAAGACATTAGGAGTGCTTCTCTGGACTATCTATTATGCTCATTGTCTTTTCCATAAATGGAACAGCAGCATGATACTATGTTTTCCTTTTTTTCGCACCCTCTGGGGAGAGGGCTGTTTGAGGGGAATTTGTAAGCGCCAATTCTGAAGAGGCACTTCCTATCCTTGCCTGGAGCTTGGATCCATTAGTGAACTTTCATAACATTTAACTAATTTAGCATATAGTTAGTTATATTGGGACACATATGCAGTAAAGCTGAACTCAAGTTTAGAAAAGCCAGAAAATGATACTGTAGGATTGTCAAAAAAGTTGTTTGCTTTTGTTGCTTGTATGTATATGGTGCTTTCTCGTCTGATAAAGAAAAAAAATATTGTTCACTTACATTTTTCAAAAGAAATTTATGGTAACTTGATTGTAGACAAGCGAAAACATAAAGTTCGATTTTAGGATTGCAAAGAACACAAATAATAGCAAGGGATACTTATCCAAGCACGTAAAAAAGTATAGAGAAACAGAAATATCTAAATTGTTGATTATAATGCAATAAAGTTAAGCTGACATTGAAAAGGTTATCAAAAATCTAGACCAAGACTAGTAATGATATAGCAAACTTTCTGGCATAGTTCATGTTTTTGTGCATAGTTTATGTAAATTGGAGGCTGTTCTGCTGTCATGATGTAAAGTTGAACTGGTTCATAATCTTTTAGTCACATTTGAGTTGCCATTGCTGCCAAGGAGTAGTGACTGAAGGACTGTTTTCTAAGGGTGATGCTGGCAACTAAATAGGGGTTAGGCTATGGGGCATTTTACTAAACTGCCTTTTGCAAACCCGCAGGCTAATCACCTCCCATGTATCCCATCCTAATCTCACAGACACTCCCAATTAAGTTCTTTGTTTTTTATGCTTTTTTGATGTTCTAGCAGGGATGCATCATTCTCCAATCTAAGTGGTGGATCTATATGTCTATCATTTCTGGATGTGTTTACCTCTTTGGTAATAATCATCTTATATTAGCGTCATCAAGTTGACAGCTTGTGAACCTTTTTGGTGCACATTGCTCAATGAATTTGCTGTCTGATGATCTTGCATGCCTGTGATGCTGCCAAACATCATGATTTATATTATATGCTTAGAATGAACTTATTGAAAAAAAAAAAAATTGCAATTTTGCTATGTTCTTCCTGTGTCTGTGTTTATTTCACCATTTTCTGTGCTCCCGGTTAGCAGTTGGAGGAGTCTTAGAAATTGTTTCTTGTCTCCCTTCTTCAGATGTAACATTTTTGCCCTTTTCTTTTTTCTTCTCATTTTGTTGTCGAAGATTGAAAGACAATGAAAAGATCCTAACAATTTATATGTCAATTTATGAGAGACCATCTCTTTTAACATTTGGGGTAGAAAAAGATAAAGAAAAAGAAAAGGAAACAGAATATAATGAAAATTAACTTGAGAAGATAGGAAGAGGCTTGCACCTGCAACTCTGCATGTGTATTCAAGAACCCGGATGGTTTTTGTCCTTGCAATGTCTGTTTATAATAATTTTTGCTTCTCACTACTGCTTTTTTCTATCATATCATTCATATTCATCTGTATATTTGTCTCTTAGACGGCCGATCCCAAATTTTGGGATTAATTCTTAGGTGGTGGTGGTTGTTGTTGTTGTCATTCTTATTCATCTGCAACCATGTCTCCTTGCAATGTCTGTTTATAATATCTTTTGCTTCTCACAACTGCATTTTTCTATCATGTCATTCTTATGTATCTGCAACCATGTCCATGCCTTGAATTTTTAAGCTTAGTACTTTCCTTTTGGACACTTTAATTTGATGATTTGTCATTATCTACTTTCTTTGTCTAAAGAAATTTGTTAACCTTTTGGACAGACTGGAGTCACAGGCGCCGTATGTGTTCTTGACGATGAACTCACTACATGTGGACGGCATTGTGGCCAGATAGATCCTGGTCTATGTCAAACTCAGAAGATTAGCTTTTCCATTGCTGCAATGATCCAGCCAGAGTCTGGGCCTGTGTGTCTCTTGGGTACTGAGTTCCAGAAGAAATCGTGTTGGGAGATTCTGGTGGCTGGTTCTGAGCAAGGTATAGAAGCTGGACAAGTTGGGATCAGGTTAATTACCAAAAGTGATCGGCAAACTATAGTAGGAAAAGAGTGGAGTATCAGTGCAACATGTGTTGCTGATGGAAGGTTTGTGTAACTACTGTGTCTAGCAATAGCATTGCTGTCGTGCATTCTTGATTTTGTTTTATGCACTCAGATGTTTTGATACTGTTTGTTTTATATTCGCCAATTAATTGTAATTAGTACCTTGGTTTCTGTATATGTTTGTTGTACAGGTGGCATATTATTACAATGACCATAGATGCAGATTTAGGCGAGGCCACTTGCTTCTTAGACGGTAGTTTTGATGGCTACCAGAGTGGCTTGCCATTTCGTACAGACAATGGCATTTGGGAGCAAGGAACAGAGGTTTGGGTTGGGACTAGACCACCCATTGACATGGATGCATTTGGAAGGTCTGACAGTGAAGGAGCTGAGCCCAAGATGCATGTAATGGACATCTTTCTATGGGGGAGGTGCTTAACTGAAGATGAGATCGCCTCTCTCTGCGCTGCTTTGCCTTTAGCTGAGTATTGTATGATTGTTCCGGAAGACAATTGGCAATGGGCAGATTCACCATCAAGGGTATGCTTCTTTTAGTACTAAACATTTTCTTATCACTCTATTTACGAGGTTTCAGTAATAATAAATATGCTGGAGGCCAACTGTCTCCATCTTTCATGGTTCTATTCTGGTCTGTTTTGATGCTATGACTCTATTCTGGTCTGTTTTGATGCTATGACTGATGCTTTGTTCATTACATGTAGGTTGATGAATGGGATAGTGATCCTGCTGAGGTGGATCTGTATGATAGAGATGATGTAGATTGGGATGGTCAGTACTCGAGTGGGAGGAAAAGACGATCTGAACGTGAGGGACAAGTGGTTGATATGGATTTCTTAGCGAGGAAGTTGAGGAAGCCTAGGATGGAGACACATGAAGAGGTCAACCGTCGCATGCTTTCTGTTGAAATAGCTGTGAAGGAGTCACTCTCTGCGAAAGGGGAAACACATTTTACCGACCATGAGTTTCCTCCAAACGATCGATCACTATTTGTGGATCCAGAAAATCCATCATCAAGGTTGCAGGTGAGTCTTCCTGACCGAGTTCCCATGCTGGTATCCGTAATTTCAATTAATCTGACTTGAATCTTTCACAAGGTTGTCTCTGAGTGGAAGAGACCAGCAGAAATAGTGAAAGA
This sequence comes from Dillenia turbinata, assembly GCA_037126225.1. Lineage (NCBI taxonomy): Eukaryota > Viridiplantae > Streptophyta > Magnoliopsida > Dilleniales > Dilleniaceae > Dillenia > Dillenia turbinata. The sequence continues at coordinate 7,635,619 of JBAMMX010000015.1, forward strand.
GAGTCATTTGGATTCTCATCCATGCTTATTTTCTGGTGCTGCAAACCCTTCAGATGTTTGCCAGGTTGTTCTTTTGCAGTTTGGCCATATATGGCTTTATTCTTTTAGTTTTGATACTTCAAATACTGAAAGGCCTACCTATAATGGATGATGTTTTATTCATTTTTATCCTTGAGCAGGGCCGATTAGGTGATTGTTGGTTTTTAAGTGCTGTTGCAGTGTTAACCGAGGTCTCACACGTATCAGATGTGATTATTACACCAGAATATAATGATGAAGGGATTTATACCGTGCGCTTCTGTATTCAGGTAATTGAGATATGTTGCTTCAGAGTACATCTTTTCTTCCTTTCTAAATATTGTCACCTTTCACAGCATGAATCTAGCGTTAGCATTTGCCTATGGTTTGAACATGAAACATGTACATATCTGATGGCCCAAGTGTTGCATAGTTTTCTATATCATAACCCTGTATGTATTGTCATGTCACACAATGAGCAGACTGATTACCAGTTCAAGAAGATTCTTGTAGGGCCTGTTGCTATAATATTAAAATCTGATGTTATGGGGCTGAAGTTGATGGCTTGTCCGCTGGATAATTCATTTTGGGCTTTTCTAGTATTTACTTGTTGACAATGCATGAACATGCAAACTTCTGAGTTATGCTTGGAAAATTCCTTCTTTAGGGTGAATGGTTCCCTGTTGTTGTTGATGATTGGATTCCATGTGAAGCACCTGGAAAACCAGCATTTGCGACAAGTAGAAAAGGGAACGAACTCTGGGTGTCATTATTGGAGAAGGCATATGCAAAACTTCATGGCTCATACGAAGCATTGGAAGGTGGGTTTGTTCAGGATGCTCTTGTGGACCTCACTGGTGGTGCTGGTGAAGAGATTGACATGAGAAGTGCCCGAGCCCAAATCGACCTTGCAAGTGGAAGATTGTGGTCTCAGTTGTTGCGCTTCAAACAAGAAGGATTTCTTCTTGGTGCTGGCAGTCCTTCAGGTTCAGATGTGCACATATCATCGAGTGGAATCGTGCAAGGACATGCTTACTCATTACTGCAGGTTTGTTAAATTGTACTTTTATCAAGCTAAAGCTATTATCAAGTTGTTGAACACAACAAATTTATTTGCATTACCTTCTTGCTCAGGTGAGGGAGGTAGACGGCCACAAACTTGTTCAGATCCGGAATCCATGGGCAAATGAAGTTGAGTGGAATGGGCCATGGTCCGACTCGTCACCTGAATGGACTGATCGAATGAAACACAAACTAAAGCATGTGCCACAGGTACTGATAGTGGCAGCCTTGTTGAAATATTCCTTTTGAGATTCCCTCTATGACGTTCTTCCTTTAGTTTGCTGTGTACATGCTGTTTGATCATACACTTAACCTTAGTTTTCTGATATATGTGAACATTAGTTTTCTAATATATGTGATTATGCCTTACCAATTTCTTCAGTCAAAAGATGGTATATTCTGGATGTCTTGGCAAGACTTTCAGATTCACTTCCGGTCAATCTATGTTTGCCGTGTATATCCACCTGAGATGCGTTATTCTGTCCATGGGCAATGGCGAGGCTACACTGCTGGTGGCTGCCAAGATTATGATACATGGCATCAAAATCCACAGTTCAGGCTTAGGGCTATTGGACCAGATGCATCCTATCCCATTCATGTTTTTATTACCCTTACTCAGGTAACTATGCCGTTATTTTTCTGCCCTTGGCCCCAAATAGAATCACGCTCAGAAAGTATTCTCATCTTTTTTACATATACCTCTCTCCATCAACTGATTTCATGCTAAATGTTATCATACATATTTTAGGGTGTGAGCTTCTCAAGGACAACAGCTGGTTTCAAAAATTATCAGTCCAGTCATGATTCAATGATGTTCTATATTGGAATGAGGATACTTAAGACTCGTGGCCGGCGTGCAGCTTACAACATTTATTTACATGAATCAATGGGGGGGACAGATTATGTCAATTCTCGAGAAATATCTTGCGAGATGGTTCTGGAGCCTGATCAAAAAGGCTACACAATAGTGCCAACCACCATTCACCCTGGAGAAGAAGCACCATTTGTTCTCTCAGTTTTCACCAAGGCCTCAATAATTCTGGAATCGTTGTAGTACAGAATCATTGCTCTACTCGGTTAAAATCCTTTTGTCCCATGGATTGAGAGCTTGTCTGCAATGGTTCACATCTGCTTGGACTGTCCTCATATGGTGCTCCACAGTTGATTGAACCACCAATGACCGCACAAACCAGCCTGGTAACTTTTACAACTTGAACCATCTTTTGTGCTACTTTTTTTCATCGAGTTGCAATTGTTTTTCTTTTAGTCATTTTCGTTCAATCAGTTAATTGACTTTTAAGGTGTGTACGACAGGTGATGTAATTATGTTTTTGTGGTCTCAGCTGCAACGATCTCGTCTGGGTGGTCACTATGGGCATTACATGACTTCTATAACTTGCAAGGGGGAGAGTTTTTTCCTTTTTCAATGAGCTGGAAAGCATCTGTGCATAGGCAAATTTCTTAACAGAACTCCTGCTTTACGAATCCTTGGGGATCTTCCAGCCTTTCTTATTGGACTAGTTGCTTCTTGCAGCAGCTAGGATTCTCGGGGGACTAATCTGTAGGCTGTATATGAGTAGGTTTTGGATTATAGGAAGGTTTACCATGTAAATGAGTGAAAGGGTTGGTTAAATGAAGAAAGCTGAAAGGTTATAGATGAAATAATTTTTTTTCCCCTAATTTTTGAGGGATATCGAGAGCGGCTGCAGAAAAAGATATTAAGGTTCAGTTGCAATTTTGAAGACATTTAAATCAACTATAGTCTGTCTCTGTACAGGCATACAATTTTTGCTATATATATAGTTTCGATTTGACATTGTTTTCTTTGTATATGCATCTTCTTCAGGTTCTCTTGCTTTGCATTTGCATTTGCATTTGCATTTGCATTTTGTCATCACTCGCATCTCGTGTTGAGGAAAGATTAGATATGGAGGTTTGTGGTGGAAAACATGATGTTTTTTGGCTGACTGGTGTTTTATGATTATCTCTGATTGGCTTAAATAAGCCTACGTCTCACTTTGACAGTATACAAGTGTTTTAATCTAGGTTGAGTTTATATAGATCTTTTTGGGAATGTGTAATATTGGTAAGAAATGCTGGCAACTTCGTGGGGATTTCTTCTGGGTGTTGATCTCAGAGAGAACAGAAGCTCTCTTCCTGAGCCAAGCCAAATTTTGTTTGCAAGTGCAGAGCAGAAATAAGAACCCCAAGTGCTTGTTTCGTAGGCCTTAAGAGGGAAAATAAAAAATATTATTTATGGAGAAAAAGGCCATTGCCTGAATTTTCCTCACATGCATCTCTTGTTGGAGATTTGCTAAAAACACAATATGAAGAAACAGAAGCATTACTGGACATTACGTTGCTTCTTGTTCCATAAGTTGACTCATTAAAGCTGACGTTATTGGGGTAGTTGATTCTTGATAAATATTAAGCAAGTACCACCATGGGACTAGGCGTATGCCATCAAGCCATCAATTCAAAAACCATTTAGACTCGTGTAACTCAAATGTACCAGTACCACCCTCATGGCAATGGCATTACGAGAGAGAGAGAGAGAGAGATGAAGGATGCCCTAATGCTCAAGAATGCGATTAGGTAGTACTGTGTGCTGTGTGGGAATAATTTGATTCTTCGCCGGCGGCACTAAGCGCTGAGCAGTAAATGAGTAAGGGTACTAGCCACTTCGAAAAAAGCATCATAACCATTATTGTTGTTGACGAGCACTCCAAGAAGAATCCAAGCTTTAAGATTACTCTTGTCAATTTTGGCATTCACTCGTGCCCAAAAAGGATAAACTTATATATAAAATGCATTCATATTCATATATAGCACATACGTTAGGTAAAAAACAAATAATAACAACGCAAGAATTGATAGAAATTTATTCAATTGTGCCCAAAAGCGCAAAAAGAAAATTCTGAATGCCTCCATTCCAATGAGCCCCCAAGTACCGGGGCTGGACGAACAAGCGACGAAGACCCAGCTTTCAACTCAAAACAAAAACTCCACATTCTCTCTCCCTCTCTCTCCCTGAACTTTTTCTTCTCGTCCTGATAAATTGCCTCTTATCTCTCTACCCACCCAAAAAAGAAAATAATGCTAATGATCAAGCAAATAAACAAAGAGAGAAGACAGAGAGAGAGAGACCACTTTGTCTCATTCGGAATCACTTTCCATGCTTCCCATTGCCTTCAATCCTCTGGGTCTCTGAAAACACACCAGTCAAATTCATTCTTTAGCTTTGTTTCTTCTCTTAAAGATCAAAGATGAATCAGATAATAAAACCAGTAGAAAAATTATTGAGTAATAATAATGAAACGTACCTTTTTAGAAACCTTCTTCTCCCTCACTTCATACCTTTCTTGACACAGATCTGATAGCCATGCCCCTGGACTCACCAACTGTACACCCAATCCGTCAATCGAACGAAACCCACAAAAATTAATAACCATTCAATAAAAAAAAAAATGAAAATAGGACCCAGGTATCAGAAGTTGGAAATTTAGGTGTAACAAACACAAATCAACTAAAACAGAGCAAAAGTCATAAACCCAAGAGAGAAAGAAAGGGGTGTAATTGGAGACTCTCTCTAGATCTGTTCTAGGTGTTACTCAAAAAAAAAGGGACTTACAAGTAAAGTGCGTTGGATCAATTTGGCTCTTTTCTTAGGACGCTGAGGGAGTTTGCAACCTTTCATAGCCATAAAGTCTTCTTCTTTCTCTTTGCTTGACAATGGAATCAACAGCTTTGGCCATACAAGCTTTGCTTTGCCCAAGTCTCTTCCTCCTCCCTTATTATTGTCATCCATCATTAATGTCTTTGTCTTGCCATTACCTCCGCCATTCTCCTCCAAACCCATTGAAGAAGACCCTCTAGTCGTATAGTATCTGCCATCTTCCTTATCTGGCGACGACGTCGTTTTCCTATTCTCTCCCATCTCTCCTCCCATATTACTAATACCATTATTCCTGCAAAACCAAATCTACTCTCTTTTAACTTATATACATACATTTGTCTGGTATGAAAATATCTCATCTCTACATACATGAAATTTCTAATTTTGATGTGTGTGTGTGTGTGGGTGTGTGTGTAATATATGACTCGTTTGGTCAGCGACTATAAAAAATAAAATATAAATAAATAAGTAAAAGAGGAAAAGATGAAGGAAAGAATGGGCGCAGACCTGCTCTGGTTTTTATCAGAGGAGGAATTGATAACTCTGCGATCAACACGACTGGTAATCCTTTTACGACGGACATTAGCATCTGATGATTCTTCTTCTTCATCTTTATCTTTGACTTTAACACATCTAAGTCTCTTCTTGTTTCCCCATTTCAATACAAAATCCCTCTCTCCTCCTCCTCTACTTCCTCCCCCCTTTCCTTCCTTTTCCATCTCTCTCTCTCCCTCTCAAAGTTCAGACTTGAGGGATCTATAGCTATTCAGAAACAGAGATTCCTGCTCACAACCCCTGCATTTGAACAGATTGAACAAGACCCATTAACAGAATTACAACAAAAATCTAATTTTTCTACCGGAACTAAAGAAAAATCAGTGAGAAGGAGAGAGAGATTACTAGGTGTCTTAGGAGAAGAGGCACATTAACTGCAAAGATGAGATTCTTGGTGGTGTTCTTCTTCTTCTTCTTCTGGTGGGTGTGGGAAGAGCAAGTGTAAGCAAGTCTATTGAAAAGTATTGACCGAAAATGGATTGAATTGAGAATTGAATGTAGATAGAAGAAACAGGACAGTGTTTGCTAGAGGCCGAGGGTTATGTTATGTTATGCTATATAGGGTGGAGGCAGAGAAAACTCTCTCTAACAAAAATTAGTGATTGGTTTTGGCGTGAGGGTCGGGTCACTTTTGCCTTTTTGCTTTGTGTCATATATTTTTATTATCTTTCCTTCCTCATTCTCTTTCATTTCGTTGTATTTATTTATTTATTTTGCCTTCTCTCTCTCTCTCTCTCTCTCTCTCTCTCTCTCGTTCCAGAGACCAAACTTGTCTTAAACTCTTCCTCCCCTCCTGATTCTCTCTAGGGTTTGGTTTGTTGCATCATGACATTGACGATTGGATCTCCTAAGCTTACTGGTTGAATCAATGATGCCCCTTAGTTTTTGTGCCTCTCTAAGTCCCACCTTTCTTTCCTTTTACTCATTAATTTCGGATATATGGAATCAGTTGTGTGATCAATGACTATTTAAATAAATTATTTTCTACCAAAAATAAATAAATAAATTTTATAATTTATCATAGAATTCTTCTTAAAGGAGCCTAAAAACAACAAAGCCTGCTCAGTCATTGTTCCTGTCCTGGATGGAGCACGTGATAGTGTGTGTGTGATCCATGGGGCATGAACATGGAGCCGATACTCAGATTGCAAACACTAAATTAATGAATTCAATGGTAAAGATATGCATGCATCTATTTATGATGCATGAGAAAAAGATCATGTGATTCCCATTGTTCCCAAAATCTTTTCTTTTCATCTCTTTTCTTCTTTTTTTTTTAAAATAATTTGGCCTTTCCAAAAATTGATGAAGGAAACTGTTCTTCTAGTCCTAAATACAAACCTCATTTATTCATTGCCCCCCGACTTAGAATTTAAATAATAATCTGCTTTACTGGTTGCATTTCTACAAGAGAATCTTTCGAAACGTTTTGACCTTTCATACTCCTCCACTAGTAAAGAGTTACATTAGTTTCTATCTAAAAGCCTCCTTCAGATACCATCTATCTTTTTTTTTTAATATATATATATATATATATATATATATATATATATATATATATATAAGAGTCACAAAAATTACTTAAATATACACGTCTTCAAATATTAAATTTCAAAAAAGACATTTGAGTAAGTTTTTTACCATTTGGAATACTAAGCAACTAACCATAATTGTGTGTAGCAAGCTTTAATGAATAAGTTTGTGATAGCTCTAAATTCATGGATCTCATATTTTGTTGTATTTTTTTTTTCTTAGTAATAGATAGCACTGGTATTAGAGAGGTTTGAAAATACCTTTATCACTTATGTCCATTTTCGTGTCTTCAAATGGACAGATTAGTAGTCACAACCCCCTCCTCCAATCTCGAAATCCCAAATAATCATTTCTCATTTTGTTTCTTACTTTTCCTTAAAATAGAACTTGACTTGTGCGGAGTCATATATTTGACAATATAATAGCAATCTTTTCTTGAAATATATAATACTTATTTTGCCTATAAACTTTCCATTTCCTAATATTATCATCTCCATTATTTGCTTTTGTAGTGTCCTATACAGTTTTTGCTACATCATCTCTGCATTTCCACATAAATCACAAGTATCATCTTTTGGATGGCTACAATGGTTTAAGCTGATTTACCTTGTACAAGAACACGGAGAACCCATAGGCAAAAAAAAAATAAATAAATAAAAAATAAAAAATAAAAAATAAAATAAAATTCTTTAGCTCCAAACCTCAAATTCTATCTTTATTTCCTCCATCATCCACAAGGTTAATTAGTGGATTTATGAAAAGAAAACATACCCACCGAACGGCAAATACCAATGGTCATGGCTGATCACAAACAAAACAGGCCCAGCTGCCCGTTAAAACGTATTCACTTATTCGGCCTGTCCAGCTACAGCCCAGTAAGAATCTACTCAATTCAGATGCACGTAATGGACTAAGAAAGACCAGAACCCAATTCGGCCCATCGGTTCTAAATTCTATTTTTTTTTTTTTTTTTTTTTTGGCGTGAATGGATTACTTACCACTAACTGGTATCTAGGATTTGCTTGACTAATTTGGGCTGAGTACTGTGAGGCCCTCTATGGAGGGGATGACTCTCACAAATCATATTTTTTCATTCTCATGTCTTAAATCCAAGACCAATGATTAAGGGAATATAACAATTGACTATTACGTCCATAAGAGTTTAGTCCATCGGTTTCTTAACTCTGAAAGCAGGAAAAACTAGCAATTTGGGTACGATTTGGACTTTAAAATTAACAAAGGGATTGGGGTTGACATAGTTGGAAGGACTTATTAGCACAAATACTAAAGTTTATAAAAGAAATCAACTTTAAGAGATAAAAACCCAACTAGAATTGATGACCCAAAAAATAATAATAATAACCCAATTAGAATTGAGAGGAAACCACAAGTATGTTTATTCAAAACTATGATTACAAGTCTCAAAATGAGTTTAAATAGTTCTAAAACAATCCAATTAGAATAGGAAAGTAGTATTAGACCCTAGACACCATTCTAAACAATAAAGACATAAAAAGTAATAAATAATTGAAAGTAACCTATAAGGGGAATAGGTTTAATTGAATAATTTTCGTACTAATTTCAGAAATAAATGAAAATTTGAAAGGTGGTGGCCAAAACAGAGCAAATTTGTAGAAGAAAATAAAGATGAGACGTGGGATTTTATATAGGTTCCACCAAATCCGATGTACATCCACTCTCAAAACTTCTTCCTGGATTTCACTAATTTCACAATGATACAAACTTGATTATAAGTTTAAATTGAACCGTTACAGTATTTAACTCCAAACACTAACTTCTCAACCTTTCTTAGATTGTTGTTTTCTCTCTCTAAACCCAATACAGTGAATGTCTCACCAATTTTTAGAGATTTTGTACAAAAGGAATAAATGATACAAACAAAGAGACTTTAATCCTCAGATGTGATTTTCTAAGAGCTTATCTCATATTTGCACTTGGAAAAGGAAAAATGGAATGAAAAATAGAGAGTGTTTTTTTAATAACAGAGTATATTGAATGTACAGGTGCACACAGATCGGATATCCGATCTGCAATGAGTTTTTACTATCCGAATCCATATTTGTGGATTTTAAATTTTACTATCCGAATCCGTATCCGCAAATGAGGATATCCGCAAGTGCGGATATCCGCATTTAGCGGATTGAATTTGCGGATGTCCTATTCGAATTCACATATTTTTTTACCTATTTTTTATGTAATATTAATTTATAAAAATCATATTTAAAAGAATCTAAACAATTTTCACATTCAAGAAAAGCGCATCATATCCAATAAGTTCATTTTCATTATCTATTTCTCATGCACAAAATGCACAATTGAAAATGGTTAGCATAATATAATCCAAATATGTAAGGCTTTTGTGAATTGGGATAGGGCGGATAGACCATGCAGAAATCTTTTGCAGCTAGGGTGAAGATGAACTCTTGGTTGTAAAATATTTAATATATTTTTACTATAAATTTGAAAAAAAATAATAATCAAAATAATTTATCAGTTGTGAAAAGTAAAATATTATTGTTTTGACATATTATGAAATATAATTGATTAAATTCTAAATAGTTCAATATATACAATATTTTTTTTTCGTTGTTGAGTGAAGATGTGAATGGGGCAACCAACATTTTTATCACTTAAAATATAATTGAATAGGTAGTTTACATTAATCATTTTATAATTATGGTCATTGAAATAACTTATACATCATGTTTCTAAAAATTGGAAGCGATGGACATTTGTGGTATTTCATTTCTACCGCCCCCTTGCCATCACCTTTACAGGTGTGGATACAAGGCACTTGTACGTGCTTTTATTTGAGTGACTTGATTTGAATATTACAATGGTATAATAAGGCACTAAACAGTATAGAAATTTTTAGGGTGTCAATGATAACGATATCCTTGAACTAGACCAATAGTAAAAATTTTACTATTGTGCAACTGTGATCATTGGGTTTACAAGTAAACTGATTAATAAAATAAAAATATAGGTTATATGTTTTATTTGATAGAGTTTTTACCATTATATCCATATTATGTAATAGTATAATGTCTTATTTGATTAAGAGACTTAAAGTTATAAAATTACTTAATTATCATTATATATGGATACGGATCGAATATCCACAGATTTTTAAAACTAAATCAGTAATACCGGACATGTCCGGATTGTGATTTTGTTTTAAATGGATAATTGGAAAATTTTTATATATGTGAAAATATGAGAGAATAATTTATTGGAATGAAAATATAAATTTTTGTCATTCAGAATAGTTAAGACTTTTTAAAACACTTAGTTGATGGATTTTAAAATTTCTAAGTTATCGATCATTGGAGTTCTGATCACAAGAGCCGTTGGTTATTTGGATGTTCGGCAATCGGTACTTGGTGGATTTTAACCGTTTGGTACTTAGAGAAATTTTAGTGTTTGGTAGAGATTTAAGTTCAGTGAACAGTCCCTCAAATTTTTGGTTTCCCAGTTAGTAATCGATGGTAATCATCTGCCGATCGATAATTATGAGATACCCATCGGTATTATGAAGATGAAATTTATAGTCTATCGGTACACTATTTCTCTGTCGGTAATAAGTTCATAAATTTCTATTCGTCATCTAGCCATCTGTAAGGTTGATATTGAGATCCCGTCGGTATTGAAATTGTGAAACAAATGATTTGACTGTCGGTATATTTCCCTATCATCAGTACAATATAATTAGGTCCCATCCGTAAATGGAGGAAGTTGTAATTTTTGGGTAGACTTATTATTATTATTATTATTATATATATTTTTTGACCGTTGGTACAATTATCCATTGGTAATATTTGTACTGTTCGGTGCACATCCCATATTTTGTTTACCTGTTCGGTGCCCTCTTTGATTTTCATATATCCATTCAGTCACTATATATCCAATGTTGACCAGATACTCACTTTTTATTTTATCGAATACCCAATCTTTGCCTTACCGAACACTAAATAAATTTTCTACTCCCGATCGGTAATTCATTTTCATTGTCATTCGGAGATCTTAGTTTGTTGATGATTGTTTAGCCGACCGCCCAATCCAATTGGCATATTCCGTTTCTCTTCGGCACTGTTGGAAAATTTCTATTCGGTACCTGAAATTGGAAATTTTAAATAATCATTATCGGTGCCTTTCAATTTTGCTCTTGCACCCGTTCGGAATAATTTTCTTCATTGATCGGACAGTCCGTTTCATTTCCCTTCGGGTATATGTCAATCCATTCAGTCATAAATTTTCTCAAATATTTCTTCATTCGGTATTGACTGAACGGTGGTCATATCCAACATTCCTTTTAATATCCGTTCGGTTAACTTTACAAATTTTATGTTCGGCTGAACTTCAACAGGTAGATGCTTTGTCTTCAATTTTTATTCTTTTCTATTTCATTTTATTTTATATTATTTTAATCTAATTTATTTAACTTAACTTAACTTAAATTTTATTTTATTTTATCTTCCTTATCAGTTTTGGTTAACAATGTCCTTCAGTATTGATTTTTGAAATAGCTGATCGGTAACAATACTGTGAGACTTCTTCGTTTGAATATTCCAATTTTCCATCGGTAGTTGTCATCAATATATACAAATTTTTTTCATTTGTTTGCATCCGTCGGTAAGAACCATCGATCCTCCATTTTGTTGTCCGGACGTCACCCCCAAACTCCTCAAATTTCTTGTCGGCAAGTGTTGACATATTGATTTGAACCCATAACCTACCGCTTTTTCCAAAAAATAATTTGCCACTAGGCTATCTAACATCTTCAATTATATTATGTAAAACTTATATTTATTCCCATATTTTCAAGATGACCAAACTTTTGCTTATTCCCTGTGAACTTCCATTACTCATTTCAGATCTTTATTTACCGACCGCCAAACATATTTTATCACCCGGACAGAACTATGAGCACTTAAACTTATTAGAGTGACTTTTCCCAATAACCCAAGAATACATATTGGGCATTTGTGTAATTTAGAAGTAAACAATGGTTATTTAGCAATTATAAGAAAATGAGTTTATAAGTAAAGAGCAGTAGTGGGACCTTAGAACCCACGAAGCTAAACTTCATTTTTCTTCTTCTCCTTTTTCTCTCTCGGTTCGCACCTTTTCTCTCTTTTTCTTCCTATTTCTTTCAAAGATCAATCAAAATATCTCTAGACCCATACTCTAAAAGTTCCAAAACTCATGACCCAACCTCTAGCAAGTTAGATCTAGTGAGAGAGTTGAGGTTTTCTAGTGAGAGAAAAACCTAGGGTTTGATCGTGACTTGGTTTGAGACGAAATCGAAGACTAAAAGTCTAGGTAATATTTTATTCTCAACTTGAATTTATTTTCCTCTTTTATGGGTTTGGACTTATGCTGAAATTTGATTGAAAAGAATTGGTGGAGTTTTTGAGTCACCGTAAATGAGAGAAAGTTTGGGTATTCAATGTTAGGATTTTCTTGAAAGAATTGATATTGATGATGGTAGATACTTGGTCATGTCCCTTAGGAATTGCCGAGAGCTGTAAGTGGGACTTTGACTATTGTTCCTAATACTGTGAGTGGGACTTTGACACTGTGTTTTTCAATTAAACAAAATTTCTGTTTTACAGTTTTTCAAAATAACATTTTGTGAAATGTGTGCAAGCATTGGTTTGGCCTATGATTTTTAAATGCTCTCTTTTGTGATTATTGAAGGGTCCCAAATGATTTAGTTAAATATTATGCATCCATGATTTGTATTCAAAATATATCGTGCCACTCTTTGGAATTGTGATATGATTTATATGCTATCATTGCATTGACATTTTAATTGAAAGGATTTGATGAAATACATTGGCACGCTGTTTTGAAATGATTTGATGATTTATATGTGGGCTGAATGTCTACCTATGATATGATGATGTGATGATATCCTTGATGGATTTCCGTAGCTACGAAGGGCTTTGGAGGCACCCATTGTGTCTGAATACGCTTTTGTAGGAGGTATCCCCCAAACGCCATATGTATAGTTGCGCTCGGATGAACCAAGTTGGAGAGGACGTGTGTTACGCTACAGTCTAGCTCCGAGTGAAGTACTATACTTGATTGTTGGATATGTATAGTTGCACTTGGATGAACCAAATTGGGGAGGACATGTGTTACGCCACAGTCTAGCTCTGAGTGAGGTACTATACTTGATTGTTGGTATGTGTATAGACATGGGCTAGCCAGTTGAACCAAATGTGGAGAGGACATGTGTTACGCCACTGTCTAGCACTTGGTGAGACCTATGGCCAACGTTGGGGTAGAGAGCTAAATTTTATATACTTGCATATGAAAAACCCCCAATGCACCCTCTATTGGTTGAGGTAGACCACTACAGGGAATGTTTTATTGGCAAGCTTTAAATGATTTGGAAATATAAATGGATGCATACTTTGATACTATGATGTGTGATATGTGATTACCTGATTTCTGATAATGACATGCTTGGTTTTGATATCATTATGGTTTGAAAAGTACTTTGACACTCCATATTCACACTTATTATTGAGAACATATTGTCGATCCCCTCACTCACTGAGTATTTTCCCATAATATTCATCCCTCACTTTTTCCTGATTTCAGAGATAGATTGATAGAAAGACGTGTAGAGAGAGTTCGACATATTTGATTTGTATTGAAGACCTTAGACTTTGGGTATCGTATCGACCATTCTTCCACAGTGAAGTATTTGATGATGTTGGATGATATATATATGTACATTTGAGATCTATAGTATGACCATTGTATGCATTTATTGGGATGACTGGAATTTTGTTATGTAATGAAATTGACACTCTCAGACGTGTTGTATACTTATGCATTGAGGTAAATGTCTTGCATTTTACATTCTCTACTTGGAAAAATGATATTTTGAGGAAACATGATTTATATAAGTATTGATGTTAGCCTTCGTTGTCTCGGTACGTGTGTCGAGTGGTGACAGCATACGGGGTAACGGACGGCTATTCACGGTCTCGGATCGAGGATCGGGGCGTGACAAAATCCGTATTCGTATCCACAAATTCTAAAATCCGAATCAATTCTGAATCCGCATAATCTAACAGATCGGATATCCGCATTTTACGGATTGGATTCGGACTGGATATCGCAGATTCTCAGATTTTCAGACTTTTTTGCGCACCCCTAATTGAATGTATTGAATGAGCATATTAAATGAGCAGTAATTTGTCTCGAAGAGAAAATTTTTGTAGTCGTTTGAGGTGCACTTTACTTCTAATTTTTTGTTGCTTGCACCTTTATATCTTTTTTGAAGAAGCCATCGAGCAGTAGGTGAGTTTGAACGTTAGACATAAATGCCATAAATGCTCTTCAGCTTCTTCAGAGTTAAGGCTTTCGAATGTTGCTCATAAATGTTTTGCTCGTTATCATCTTTTCTCAGTTGTTTCTCATTAAATGTAATTGGCGTTACATGCTTTTCAACAACTTTTGGATTTGGTAAGATCAAAATACTCCTGTCTTTGGAAAAGATCAAAATAATTTTTGCTTCAAAAGAAAAGTGTTAACACAGGTCATATAAGTTGACTTCAAATTTAAATTCAAAATGATTTCAACTATTATATTTATTTTTATTTGATTACATGTTATCTATTTTTTTATTAATAAAATAATCTTTAAGTTCAATTTAAAAGGCTAATTTACAAGTGTAATTTTCGGTGAGAAAGAGTAAAATTACTAATCCACATAGGCTTTGGTTTGACTCAATCAATGAGAGTGCATACCTAGTAGCAGACCATTGGTCTACCGCCCACAAGCACATAGTGTCCTCGTGGTAGATTGCGCAGGCTTGTGCGGCGGGCTGCTCATGCATGTGGTAGCCTACGCATGCTGTCACGGTAGGCCGTACCTATGCTTGGTAGGTTGTGCATGATTGCTCGGTAAGCCACGCAAGGCGCGCAGTAGAACGTACTGCCTTACGTGGTAGGCCACACAAGCATATGGTAGACCGCGCTGCCTAGCACGGTAGTCCACGTAAGGCGAGTGGTAGACCGCCCAACTTTGCAAGTGTGCGACAGTAGACTGCCCTGGCTCACAAAGGACCGCTTATGGTTGAGCTATTGCAGTTCAAATCTGATATTTGCACCTTAATTTCCAAATTATTTTCACATCTATTTTTTACTTAAATTTTAATCATCAAAATCTAAATTTGTCAACAATCTTCCCCTTTTTGATATAACAAAACTTAATAATAATTTGAAAATGGGAATGTGTAAACTAGCTTCTAACAATTTGTCCATTCTCTCCCTTTTTGTCAGCAACAAAGAGGGGTTCAATATCAATCGGGAGATAAAGCTCTCCCTTAAAAAATGCATAGATGACGAATTATAAAGATGAATTATAAAACATCATACACACACACACACACACATATATATGTACGTAGAGATACATTATAATACAATGGATTACAGTGGATAACAGAGAATAGGATAAAACAAGGAAGCCATAAAGGAACAGAAGCAGGATAGTGAAAAGTGCCAAAGTACGATTTGAGTTTAGTGTTTCTAACTTTAGACTTAAATTTTGTTTTTCCTTTTTCCTTAGTAGAGGTGTTAGTTGAGGTAGAGGCAGAAGCACCAATTGCAAAAGGAGTGGAAGACAATTCGGGGACCACGAAAGGCATGGATAAGGAAGTGCCTGCTATAGCACAAAAACTTAATAGGCTTGAGAGGTCGGAATAATGATGATAAAAGTCTAGGTTCGAAAATAGAAACAACAACTTTCTGAATGAAATTTGAAATGACTTTTTAGTCATTACTCGTGTTAAATAATTTGAACATCATCTCCTTCTTCATATCTTCCAAGTTAGTATCAAAACGTCTCCTATATTCATCCAAATTATTTTTAACATGTCCCACTTCTCGCTCAACTTCTTAGATTCTATAATTCATGTTGTCAAATTTCTCATGAACCTCATTCCTAAAACCAACAATGCTAATCATGATTGTGGATTACATGTTATCCATGTGTTTATAAAATTCATTATTCCACCTATTGTCACTATAAGACAAACCTTGAGCAGGTATAAGTTGTAGATATTGCGTCCTCATTCCCTCCTTTAACTTGCCTGTTTTTTACTTTTCTTTTCTTTACATTAACCCAAACACCATTCTCATAAATCCAGTTGGCTCTATGTAAAGTTGTAGCATTGATATTATTTTTCATACTTAACTTCATTTTCTTTTCCTTTCGTAAGCTTATCCCTTAGCTTTTTAAGATACCAGTAACCACACCAGTGTATGACAAACTTAAGCTTGTTAAGTCTTGTGTGGCTACCATGAAGTAAGGATTGAGCAAATGTAAACCTAGATTTCTTCTTTGGATAATGCATGCTATCAGCCAAAAATCATCTCTTGTAATGGATTTATAATTGTCTCACTGTGGCTTAATGGCGTAAGTGATTAGAAGGTGTAGAATTCTTTTGTGGAAGGTGAGATCTATTGCACGTGTACTAAAATGCTCTAAAGTATCGTCATCAAATATTATCTTAACATCCTCTAGAATATGTGTATGCAAAAATGGCACACATTTCTCGTAGGCTACCCATTCTAAACCACTAGCTTCACATATAAACCTTGGATTGATATTAATTTTCTGACCATAAAAGTAGGTTTCAAAGGCATACGACCAAGTTCGACCATTAATCACCGTATGTGAATCTAGATCTATTTCACATTTTTCATCACCATCATCTTCCAAATTATTATAAAAAGTCCTAGCCACACTCTCATAAATTTTTTTGTTGGGGTTAAGGATCCAATAGGGACAGACTTGTTGAAAGTAGTTTGCATGTGGAAACTTATTATTTGGAGAAACTCCCAGTCTATGAGCTTACCAGGAGTGATGATTCTATTAGAAAAAAAAATTATCAAAGAGCTTGCTCTACCCATGAGAAGGGAATGACCTTTTGTTGTATGTCTCTTCTTAGGTTGCAATTTCCTTACCTTTTCTAGATCTAGAGGCCATTTTCTGTGAGAAGATTTAGATTTGTTGAAGGGAAGAACACAGGAGAAAAAAGTGATTGATGGAGGAAGAAAGAGCAAGTAAAAGTTCACGTAGTGTATCAAGAAAATGGTGTTTTAGGTGATGCCAACTTGGGGTGTAAAGATGAGTTTTTAGCTCAATCAAAAGACCTTTGGGACGTGATGTTTCTGAAGAATCTTCAGAGAGCAGTAGTATTTTAGTTTTACGTGGGTGAGATGAGAAAGTAATGTTCAAGAGATTGGTGAGCAGTAGACCGCTCAGGCACAATATCTTGCAGGTGCACGGTAGATCGCCCTAGCTCGCGGAGGACCGCTTATGCTTGAGCTATTACAGTTCAACTCTGATATTTGCGCCTTAATATTCGATTATTTTCACATCCATTTTTCACTTAAATTTTAATCATCAAAACCTAATTTGTCAACAACTATTAAAAATAATTAAAAGAAAAGGCACAATATAAAGGAATAAAGTTGTGGATCTACCAACGTTATATAGATTTAGTGACAAGGCATTAAATTCTCTTAATCAAGATTTTACGTTTGAGTTTTGTAAATGAAAAAATAAGAATCAGAAGAGTCTATTCCTAAATTAAATCTCATAATACTCAAACCAAATTAGTCAAATTACTAGAATACCGGTGGTCAAGTCCAAAGAAAAGAAAGTTGTGGATCTAGTTGAATAGATGAAGTGTGCCAAGTTGGTGCGTATGCATCAAGGAAGGTGTATGATGTGGACCTGGGTCTATGGTTGGCCGAGAGCACCTAGTGAGCTTGTGTTAGCGGAAGGATATGGTTGAAGAGTTGGGGTGTATCTTCTTTGCAACACCCATATCATACGAAGAGGGGTGGCTTGTGATGTGCTGAGTGATGAAATGGTTGGAATGTTGGCCTGTTGGAGTTGGTTAAGAGAACTTGAACACGGCTCGTCGGGAGAGAACTGTGAGCCTCACTATTTTGCACTGAATTCAAGTAGTGGTGTAATTTAAGGGGAGTACTAGCTTCCTTAGGCTCCTAAAAACTTTCTTGCCCAAAAGTGAAGTGTTACTGCTAAAAAGGATGCCTTGCAAAGTTAGCCTATTTATAGGTCTAGGGGAGAGAAGATCTAAGGCCACATTATTTATGAACTACATGTCTAAAGAGGTGGCAACACGTGTTATTCGTGCTCCTTGTTTTGACTCTTTGGCTACCTTGAGCCCTATGGCTTTCTTAGAACTCTCTAAATTCCAACATGTGATATTTAAGCTCTTTGACCTCTCGGTTGCCTTGAGCCCCTTTAATTTCTCTTGGCTTTGGGCAAGGCCCTCTTGAGAGTGCTTGGCTCTTCTTGTACTTGTGGGCTCGGTCTTGGATCTGGGGTCCTTGGTGTGCCCAAGATGTCCTCTTAGGCCTCTAAGTGTTTGGACTCATTGGGTCTTGAGGTTGTGGAGTTTGATTTGCCCATGATGTCTTCTCGGGCTGCATGTACTGTGTGAGCTAAGGGTTTGGGCGCTTTTGGTTTTGGGTTAGCTGCTGCCTCCTGAGCTTAGTCTCTCCTTGGTGTGTCTCATGGAGCCTTGGCCGAGTGCTAGATCCTTCGCGGGCTATCTATGCTTCCTCCCATGCATGCCTAACCATGGCACTTTTGGCTTTATCGGGTGCATTGCGTCAGATCTTCTTCAAGTCTGCAACAGTATGCCAAGTGCAGCTGCACCATATGGGTGCAACTGGACCACCCCTTGGGTGCAACTCCCTTCTCCACAATCGTCTTACATGTTCTACTATTTTCGTGCATTAATTGTACCTTTTTCGTACGTTAATTGTCTGTGTCTTACATTTGACACCTAAATTATCTTTTTGTTTTGCTAATGGGATGGTTATTTTTGAAGGCTATTTGGCCTCTTGGAACAAAAATTTACTGTTCATAAGAACAGTAGAGCTTCAGATTTAAAATCATGAATTTGAATTTTTCACCCAATGTAATCAGGTGATGACACTGGTGGATAATTTAATCAATACTTTGCCAACCGAACGATGGAAGTGGAACCAAGCAAAAAGGTACTTCTTTTTCTAAAGCAGAAAAGAAGCTAAAAAAATTGAAAACCAGAGGACTCCTTGCAGCTTTTATGTTCGTCGAATTCTTTGCAATTTTCACACGAACATTCAACCGTCATAATAAATCTCATGAATAATATTAATATTCATAATAAATTTTACAATTTAGGACTTATAAATATTCATGTAGAAGTCCTAAATTATCATCGGATCAAAGAGCAGGTGTTTTAGCTGTTCTGCTGTTGACAGGTAGGATGGCTGGGAAATAGGAACAACCCTCAAGCGTTGGACTTTGTGTTGATCATTTGATTGAAACTAAACTACAAGGACATGTACCCAAATGGGTAATTGGAAAAATATTTGGTGAGATTAAATCTCCTTTGTATGGAGATGTGATCTCCATTGACATGTTATAATTAAATTGAGCAATCAACTGGTGAATATGATAAAGCCATATGCAATGTTTTTGCTTATAGAGGGACAGATAAGAAACATCTTCATCAGATTGAACAGTGTCAGTGAATGCTCTTGTCTCTTACTGGGCAACTTTGACAACAGACAGAGAGACAGGACAGCAGACCTACAAAATTGAAGATCAAATTTACCAAAACAAAGCGAAAGTATAGAAATCTAATTTACAAGCTCAGCGCAAGAAAGGACCACGGAAGAAGCAAATGACATTGCTCATGGTAAGATAGATTTGACATATTTTCGTTAATAAGAAAAGTCTAGAGATCACTGAAATTGATTGATGAGTAAAGAGGTTAAATTTTTTAATTAAATATTAAATTTTAAATTTTAAAATGAATCTGACCAACCCTCAAAACGATTATGATTTCGGATTAAAAGAGAGAGATTTCTATCCACGTGTTGGGTAGCACCACAAGGACGAGTACACATGATGAGATCACAGCATGGGATGGGAGGGGTCAATAAGGGTAACATGTGCCTACCAGACTACTCCGGTTGATATAATTTAACCTTGACCTGTTTTTGTTTGCACGTGAACTATTTTGGCTTTGTGTTGATGAACCTAACCTTGACAACTAGTACTTGTCCCCATTAGCAGTGCACCTAATCATCAAGGGAAAAAAATGGAGTTGGAGAGAGAGAGAGAGAGAGAGAGAGAGAGAGAGAGTTTCTTTTGGATGACCGACCCCTTCGATGTTGGTTAGGCTACCATCATCTCTAATTCTGCGATAAGGGTTTCACAAGCAAGGTTTCTAAACCATTCAAATTTCTCAAGGACATTCTGAGAGAAGACGGATTTCAAACAAAAATGTTATTCATCATGAATTTTTAAGTTATCCATAATAACTACATGAAAAATATTCACAAAAAATTTTAAAAAAAAAATTGTAAAAAAACGTTATTCTATTCGAAGTACAAAATCATGAAATTTATGAACTATCAAATAAGAGACAATTCCCACGATCATTAGTCGGATTTCGTGTCAGCCACAAATAGTATATTGGCCAAAAACTGCCGAACAGTAATTTTATAAATAAATTGTTGGATATTTTTTATGTATAAAATACAATTATGATTCCTAAAATTTTTTAAAATTGAATTATTCACCTTTTATCTTTAATTGTGGAGTAATCTATGCAAAATGATCAACTGATACTTTATTTTTTAACTCTCAAATTTTAATATGGGAATGATACATTTTTCTTACTCTTATGCATGCAACCTTTTTTTCTCAAAGGTCACTAATTTGAATTCAAATAGGGAGAGAGATTGGGAGTTACCTTTTATATTTTGGGTGGTCTCGGTTATCAATTTTAATAATTTTTATTTTGTTCAAACTTAATTAACTGAATTAATTAAAAATATTATATATATTTTTGGATAATTTTTATTCATATAAATATTATAATTAAAAATTAAAAGAAAAAATTTAAAAATTAAAACTAATATAGTGAAAAATGTACAATTAATGAAAAACTTTTAGTTTCCACTTTTCTAATTTTAAATTTCTAATGTCCAATACATTTTAGTCTCTTTCAATCCCAAAATTTTGAATTTTAAAATTACAGTTAAAATCAAATTTTAATATGAATAATACATATTACATTTATATGATATGAATAAAAAACTGCATTTCTTAAAAATCTTTTATAATAAAAAAGTTTCAAAAATTCGGTTAATTTGGAGAATTGAAAACCATTTAATTCGGACAAATAAATTATAGATTTTTAGTTTATTTGGTTACGTTATGATTATGAAAATTATATAATCGAATTAAATTGATTATTTTAATTTTGATTATTTCGATTACGATTTAGTCGAATGTTCACCTCTATCATTTAAACATATTCTTGGATAGATCATATTTAAAATTCACTTTGATTGACTCAATATTCAGGATGACCCTCGATTTGAATGAGGAAATTAAATCATCTTCTCTTAATAATAGAAGAAGTATGGCCCCGAAATTCAAACCAATGGGTAATGAATAAAAATGATGAAAGAAGGACCTTAATATTTTGGAAGGGAAAGATGTGGACAGGGCACCAATGGGTTAGGCGAAATGAATTTATCATATCACATAAGCACGGCATTGAATTCCTTGAGTTCACAACAATTCCCACACACCTGTCAAATTTGAGACTGTTAAGATTGCCCTTTCATGTGAATTTTCCTTTAAGCAAAGCAAATTCTCTCTCTCTCTCTCTCTCTCTCTCCCTCTCCTTTGAAAACTATACAGCATTTTTGAAAAGGTCATTCCCAAACTTTGATTAAATATTCATATATATGCAATTGGTTTATGTGAATTGCAAACTTGGGTGCCTTTAGTTATGCAAGGGTATTTTTCAAAAAATGGTTTTTTTTTTAAATTAAATTATATTCAAATACTTCATTTTTTAATTTTAAAAAATAAAAATTAAAAAATATGATTTTTTAATTTATAAAAAGAAATAAAAAATATTTTATATTATTTTTCTTTATAAATAAAATTCGTATTTTTTAAAATTTTTAAAATTTTTTATTATTTTTTAAAGATAAAAAATATAAAAAAATTAGAAAATATTTTGCATAATTAAACGCATCGTTGGGTTGTCATTGTCAGGAATGTTAAATTCGTACAAACCTTAATTAAAATGCCATTACTGGAGCTGATCTTTTCCTTTTTATATTGACCCAACCCAACCCAACCCAACCCCACATATTTATTCTCTCCATAAATTGTTATCTTTAAACTTAAATTAAAAAATTACTTTAAAAATTATAAAAACTTTTTTCACAAAGATATTTATCATCTCAATAGAATTCAGTGCAAATTAGAAACAGAACACCGTCGCTAAAAAATTTAAATAAACATAAGAACCAACGGACAAAAAACAATTGATTGAGGACAGCTGTATACCAAAATGACAACCCCAACCTGTCTTACATTGCAGCCATCAAACAGCGGAAAGTGGAGGCCACTCCCTGCCCCCCCCCCCCCTCTCTCTCTCTCATCTTCCCTGGCCAAGCCAAAGCCAAGTCCAAGAAAGCAGACGTCCCAACGTTCACTTAAAGCACCCCTTCCTCTCTCTCTCTCTCTCTCTCTGCCTCTCTTTTATATAAACCCCATCACTCCATCCATTCCCTCCTCAAGAACCATCAGATCTACAGATCTCTGCTGTTCTCCTCTCCGTAAAAGAAAAAAAAAATCCCACGCACCACCTTTTTACACAGAAGGGGAAACGCAGAGAATCTCTCTCTCTCTCTCTCTCTCTCTCTCTCTCACATTAAAACAGTCGGTACTCCTTTTTTGTGTGGGTGTTGGGAAATGGAAGCAATGAAGATGAAGATGTTTGTGACAATGGCAGTAATGGTGATGGCATTGGCCGCATTGCAAAGCGTCTCAGCGGCGGATGCTCCGGCACCCAGCCCTACCTCCGACGCCACCACCGTGTTCGTCCCCGCTTTCCTCGCTTCTCTATCTGCTCTGGCTTTCGCTTTCCTCGTCTGAGCTCCTCTTCATTCTCTCTCTTTTCCCTGATTTTTTCATATATACTGAATATATGTAGTGTTGTGTGAGTTCGAGGGGTTGGCGGGGGATTGGATTTGCATTTGTTGTGTATCATTCATTTCATTTCATAGTGAGGAGGGTTTCTTTTCTTTTGTTGTTTGGGTTTCTATTTATTAGATTTATGTGGGTGGGCTTAGATTATGGGATAATAAGTAAAGAGAGAGAGAGAGAGAGATGATGATGATGATGGGTTTGGCATTCTATTGTATTGTATTATAGATGATTTGATCTCTTATATGTTTGATTTGCTTTTCATATCTGATTTCTCATTTTTAACTTAATTGTTGAGCTTGTATATTTCATCAATCACTTCGCTTTATCCTATGATTAATGGGCTCTATCTGTCTCTTATCAAATGTGAGCTACGCATTTTTGAGAATGGAGGGTTGTGAGACTGATTTTCAATGCACGGTTAACTGTTGGGGCCACAGTTATTTGAAACCACACCATAAAAGAAATCACATGCCAAGTAATCATTTTTGCCATTAATAATTGATGGAGCTTTGGTCCAAAAACTCATTACGATAAGATTTCATATCCATCGAGCCCACAGTTTGACGAGACGAAAGATACCAAAATATATCATCAATATGGCGTGTATGATCCAATCCCTCGATACCTGTCAATACGATCCCTCTTGATTAGTCATTTGATCAATTCTAAGACCCTCAGTACACAATATTACTATTTGATTATGTGAAATAATTTTGACCTTTCTTTAAATCGCGAAAACCACTCTCATGATTAGGAATGAGAGAACTTTAATTGCAATTGATAAGAAAAATAATTTTTATAACAACTTAAATTTTTCTTAATCATTAGAATTTTAAATTTTTTAAAAATCTTTAGTTACGAATTTCATAATCTTGGGACACTAATAATAAAATTAAGATTTCTATACTCAGGAGGCATACGGGACTAACTGTGCATGTAGATTGTATAAATACATCATGAAAGCCATCAGTCAGCTATGTTCTCTCAATCTCTACACTTAAATGATGGGACGTGATCCAATAAGCCCAAACCAAAGAAGTCAATACTCAAAAAAGCCTACGAAGGACGCTCACAAACCTATATCTGACAATCGTCACAATGACCTACTAAAGTGTCTCAGTCGCTCGGATCAATCAACCGAAGGGCCTCAGTTACCCAGACCTCCCGAACGATAAGGCCTCATTTGTCCGGGTCCACCGAACGATACTCGCCGAGCAAAGGCAGTCGCCCCGATCGGGCAAGCAAATGTCAGCCCTTTAACCGGACGAGTCCCGAAGGCCCTTTATCAATCAAGCGACCAAACAATACGCAACACACCGAACGATATTAAAGGAAGGTCAGGATTTTCTTAACTTCAGTCTCCTATTTTATAACGGCAGATCTTGGATCTTTTAAATAAGGGAAGCACCCCTCTCTAAAATGGTAGTCCTACCGATAAATGAGGATTGTAATCAACTCATAATATTAATTTCTGAGATTCCCGGATCAGTTCGATAAGGAATGTAGGGTTGAAGTCCTCCAACGGCGCACGTTTCTCAGAGGTATAAAATGATCCTTAAGGTCTCAGAACCAGGTACGCTCTCTACGCCTAACACTCTGGGCACATTGATCACAGTGAACAGCATTCTATCAATTCTTAATCTATTTCTTTTAAACGAAAATCGCTTTTCACTGATTTGAGCAACGGAGTCTTCCCGTCGAAGCACCCTCCGACAGTTTTTACAGGTGTATCCACCCATCGACGACTACTATTCGGGTGGAGTCAAAATCCACCTCCAACAGATTGGCACCGTCCATGAGAAACAGACTAGAGAAGTTTCGGTCATTTCGATAATCATGCCTCCGAAGACTAGAGCGTCTTCCAGAGCCACCCCTGCTGTAGGAGGGCACATCCCTATGCCCGCCAAACCTATCGTTGCCCCAGTAACGAATCCTCCAATTCGCAATCCTGCGTTTTTGTCACGTCCCGAACCGGGATTGTGAACAGCCACCCGTTACCCTGGATGCCGGCTGTATTTCTACAGAAAATAGGACAAAATCTCCCCATCAATCGGAGGTCTCCCATGTACAAATAAACCTGTATACCTGTATAATTTAAAATCATCATGTAAGATTAAACTAATAGTCATCTCGGCCTCTCCAAAACCAACAAATCTCACAACCGACATCCAGAACAACGCAAGATTAAATAAATTACCAGCAGTCCTAACCACAGACCTCTACTGTCATGCCCAACTAGAGCATGAGCAGCCGCCACACCGAGCGGACATAAATTTATACAAACATATTACAAATTCCCAAGTTAACACTTTAAATATTTACAAATGTCTCAATACAAGTGAAATATGAGAGTTTTGTAAACAAAAGTCTAAAAATTATACAGTCATCTCATAATATGTACACGACCAACTACGGAGCTCAATATCAAGACCACGCAGGGTCGATATAAAGTACGAAATTCATATTTTCAATTAAAACTTAAATCTCACCGTCGTAAATACCAAATCCACCAACAAGCTATCAAGCCCTCTAGAGCCAAATGCGTCGCCCTAGCACCATAATACTGTCTGGGGAGGGAAAGAAGAGGGGTAAGTACTCAGGGAAGAATACTCAGTAAGTGAGTGGGTTAATGCAATCGTCTAATATGAGGTGTGAAACTGGAGTGTCAAAGCATAAGTATACAAATCATATTTCAAATCATCATACTTTTCATTTCAACAATATATCATTAGCACGCATTATCAAGTCAAATATGCATCCAAAACACTGTCATCAAAATCATAGAGCTGTCAGCCGAAAATGCCCCGGCAGAGGTCTATCTCGACCTATGACAGGTGCACCGGGGGTGTTATATGCTATTTTATTTAAAGTGCTCTCTACCCCGACATTGGCGACGAACCTCGTCCAGGTGCTAGACTTGGATAGCATCCAAATCCTCCCCCTTTTGGGTTCAACCTGGGTAGTACCGTGTCGTAAATATAATCTCGACAACTCGCGGGATACCCCAGGTCTAGGCATATCCGGACGCCACCCAAGCGCCTCTCACGGTGTCATTCGTAGCTGCGGAACAATACATACCAAAGCCCTCAAGACCAAAATCAATATCATATCAAACATGTGCCGTAAATCAGGTTCACAAACCAAATGTAACATATAGCATAAAATGACACATTATACATTTCAACCACATGGATACATATTTTCATAATTCAACCAAATTTTTGGACACTCCATCGGTTCACAAAAAGTCAATTTCAAAACCAGTCAAAACCTTTCAAACACACAACAAATTATGCTCATTTATCAAAATGATGTAAAACAGGGTTTACATATTAGACAGAAAACATTTAAATAAATCTCACTCACAGTATGGGGGAGGGTAGCACACTTCCCAATAATACCACGAAGCGAAGAAAAAGTGTTCCCCTCAATCAAGACATCCAACACTTACGAATGTATAAAATCAGCAAGTTTCAAACCTGCGCAGTTATAGAAAATAGGCTATAACTTTTAATATACCTTTACAAATCAGGGGTTTCTTATTTCATTTTTAAAGCTAAGGATGTCTAATGTCTAAGGCAAAAAACCTCATGTCATTCGGAGCTGTGTAGAGAAAGTTATGCTAAAGGACTACATGCTGTTCAATTGGCTAAAATGTATGTTTTTCACTTTCAAATTTCCAATGTCAAGTCAAGTCTTTTGGGCCACTACCTTAACTCTTCATATTTTGTTCATGCTTACAACATGTCCACAAGACTTAAGTGGTGGTACTCAACCAATCCTGCACAAAGTTCACACCAATCCAATCTCTCGCCGCACATAAGAGCCAGCATATACACCAACATACTCTTATTCAAAATTCTTTATCAACTTCTTCTCTTCAATACACCAATACAATACTATACATTTATCATATAAATACAAACACATGCTTTTGCTCATTCTTTACAATTACACATTTTCATATCACTTTAACACACCAATATCACTATATATGCATACACTTTTTATACCTTATTACATACACATATAAGCCTCCATTTTGCTTACTAGATTCATTCCCAATCTCTCCTATGGATTCGGTCAAGACATTTTTACATCCACATGCTCACT
This sequence comes from Dillenia turbinata, assembly GCA_037126225.1. Lineage (NCBI taxonomy): Eukaryota > Viridiplantae > Streptophyta > Magnoliopsida > Dilleniales > Dilleniaceae > Dillenia > Dillenia turbinata. Next base: position 7,662,674 of record JBAMMX010000015.1, read on the forward strand.
AACCTCTATCCAAAATTCAATATATATATATACATAATTCCTTACACTCATGGCCTCAATTTCACATACACATAGTCAATAACACACCTCAAAATTCTGCATACTTTCTTACTCTATTTTCCTTACATTTCACTACATATTTCACATGAAAATGACTTCCTTTTTAGTTTCCATTTGTGTAGAAAATTCTGCACTCATTCCTTCCTCATTTCATTCACTAATACACATATATACACACCATACTTCAATGCCAAAATCCAGCACACACACAAGTACATCAAATCTACATTTTAACACTCAAAATCACATTAAAACCCATCAAATTTCTAACCCAAAGTTCTAAATTTTCATGTACATGTTTCCTTAGGGTTTCTCCCCTCAATATGTGTTCATTTAAAACTTAAATCAAACATTTCATATACTTAAATTTCCTGCACACTATAACATCCATTTATTTGATTTCTACACCCAAATTAAGCAAAAATCAACACATTTACACAATCACCTTTCTATTTTCTCATTTCATCAATTTCCAAATATTTTTTAGTTTTATCCATTTTCTCAAATTTTATATAAATCCAAATTCTTCGATTTATAAATATACTCTAATGCCATCAATTTCATTCCATTTATAAATAATTAATCAAATCAAAATCAAGGCTGATTCAATCCTAAAACCAATCAAAATTGGAAATACGCTTAAAATAAATAAGTTTCCTACGAACTGGAAAAATCTTTAAAAAATCATACACTTTTCGATCCTCATCCAATTTCTTCAAACCATATGTCATTTTCAAGGTATTGAAGTCTATTTTCATAATATAGAAGTTGTATTTTGATTGCCTATATGCAAGACAACTTATAATGAGAAAGACCGCATCGATCCTTAAACTCAAATCCCAATTTCTCACTATTTTCATGCATTCGTCAAATTAAACTCTAAAAGCAACCATTCAAATCAAGTCAACATGATTCTATCATCCGGAACATTCTCTTTCCATATCAGACACTAGACTCAACCTTAATATTCAAACATAGAATTTCATAAATGCATTCAAATCAAATCTAAATACATCCTAAATATATAAAGATCTCTCTGTCCTAGATTCACTTAATTTATCGAAGAAATTTACATTTTACCTCACTAAGGGTTTTCAGATCACAGACTTAAGTTCCTTGTTCCGTTCAAGTTACTCCAAAACCTGTAACACTTCCAATTAAAACAATGTTAATAATTAACTTAGCTACTGAGAACATTCAACCCTAAAGTATTTAACTCGGAGCTGTTACCCTAACCTTCGCAGTGGATCAAGTCGGTATAGGGTTTTGAAGCCTGCTGGTTTGGGACTCTGCAAGAGTGGCAGAAGACGCGCGAGCGTGCGAGCAGGAAAGGAGTGTTGCAGCCACGCGCGCAGGAGCTGTCGCACACGCAGGGGCTATCGCGCGCTGGCGCACGTGCAGGAGGGGCTGTCGCAGCAAGGATCGCAGGAGGATCTCTCGATAGAGAGAGAGAGTAGAGCGCGCGCAAGCAAGGACAGTGGTGTTCTGTTCGCGCGCGAAAGAGAAGAGAAAGAGAGCAAAAGCTCGATCGTCGCGCACGTAGGAAGGAAGGACTGTTCGTATGCGGGATGGAGAAAACAGAGAGAGTAGAGATAGAGATAGAGAGGGAAAGTGAAACAGAGGTGGTGAGCATCACATGCAAGTGGGCGAGAGGGGAAGAGACAACGTGTGCTATCACATACTGGAGAGAGATAGAATTGAGATTGAGAGAGTCGCGGGAGAGAGGGAACAGAGTGAGAGACAGACGCTGGGAAGGTGAACCACCGGCTAGGGCTTGAGGGCGGTGGCCGACAGTGGCCGCGGCTGAAGAGAGCGACAATGTTGGTTGATGGCGGAGGAAAGAGGACTCGGGTGAGAGAGAGAGATCGAGAGAAACTAAGAGAGATCGAAACAGAGAGAGAGAAATAGAGATAGAGAGGGAGGCAGAGAGATGATCGGCCGGTCATGGGTGGTGTGCGGTGGCGGAGAGGGTGGCGGGGATGGCGATCAAGTGACAGAGGCGGCGGCGAAGGAGAATTGCAGGAGAGGGTGAGAGACGAAGAGGGAGAGAGCGAATGTGGGAGAGAAACTAGGGCAAAACCCTAATTTCACTTTGGGGCAAAACGCTGCGTTTTGCTCTCCCCTTTTTTTTTACACAAATAAATAAGTATATATAAAAGTATATATATATATATATATATATATATATATATTCTCACACCCATATTTCATGAAAATGGGATTCACTATGAATTAAGGACACGACATTTTAAAATATACCAGAAATTTAAATTAAATACCCAAAATCGAAAATCAATATAAAATTTAAAATTTTTCTATATATATATATATAAACGGAAGAAATATTTTTATTAATTTCAAGTACAGGAGTACAATATGGACACCGTAGTGTCGGTGTTACAGTTTTCCCCCCAACCGACACATCCAGAGTTAATTCCACAACATACAACCCAGGAACAAGTCATGGCCTCAGAACCAGAACAGACAGACCAACCTCAAATAGAAAGATTATTGTCTAGAATCCAAAGAATGAGTAAACAGTTTGAAAGACTCAGTCGAGCCCTTGGGCCAGACAACCACTCATCTGCTGCCCAATCCGAATACAAGTAGCCACTCAAACAAGAATTCCCGAAACCATCGGTGGTCTTCCAATATAACCCCCAAGATCTGAAAAGGCAGATTGAACAACTCGTGACCGCCGAATTTAAAAGAGCAGGCATGAAGGATAGAGATGATCCCCTACACTCTCTAAGCGAATCGTCATTTGATGCAAAAATCTTGTCAGAACCAATGCCAAGGATGTCCTTTTACCTCCCATGGAGCGGTATGATAGACAAGTGACCCCCGCGACCATGCTACCCATTTCATAATAGTTATGGTCTCCAGTGACTTCTCAGATACCGTGATGTGCAAACATTTCCCCACCACCCTTAAGGGTAATGCTTTGACTTGGTTTAATTCTCTCTCGCCATTCAGTATCAAGAGTTTCGCACAACTCCAACAACAGTTTGAGGCTCACTTTGTAATCAGTAGAGGAGCTAAGCGAAAATCCACATCCCTCCTATATTTACGATAATGGAGGGAGGAGCCTCTCAGAGACTTCATGGAGAGATTTAAAGTAGAGATGTTGAAAGTCCCCGCTTTGGACCACAATATGGCTTTGGCTGCCCTTCTAACAGGCTTACGTTCTTCCGATATGAAGGTCTCTATCACAAAGAAGCCTTTGGCAACCATTCAAGAGTTTTACTCTCGGACGGAGAAATAGATCGCCGCGAAAGAAGCAGATGCGTTCGATCGACAAGGCAACCATCTTAGCAAAAAAGAACGCAGCCGTTAACCCTCTCCGAAGAGAGGTAAGCCAAAAGCCCCGCCTTCACAAAGGTTCAGCATATATACTTCGTTGAGCGAGACCCCAAGTCGGATTTTGTATCAAATAAAGAACAAGTCATATGTCAGATGGCCCCCTTGTCCGGCAAAAGAATATCCTAAAAAAGACAAGTACAAGTATTGTCATTTCTATTGAGACTACGGCCATACGACCGATGAGTGTAAAAGACTCCAGGACTAACTGGAATTCTTGGTCCGCAGTGTGAAACTACAGAAGTTCATCAGTATAGAAGGAAGAAACCTGCCTTCCCCCAACAGGCATGACACACCAAGGGAGAATGAGCTGCTTCGTAGGCCTGATCCCAGACCATCACGCGAGAAACCAGGAGGGGTGATCCTCCAAGTCCACAATGAAGACAGTTGGCATGAGCCATACGTTCCCGCTAGCATCTGTCCAGCATATGACCCGGACTTCCCGATACTCTTCCTTTAATTAAAATTTCGATATTTTCTATTGCCCATTAATTGCGCGTGGCCTGAGACTTTAAATGATTTCAAATAAAGAACTCCCCGAACGGGTGGACACGGCCCTACTTCCTAAAGTCTTTTATTGACCGGAGGGCCTCAGTCGCCCGGATTCCTCCGAATGAATGTGTCACTAATATGGGATGAAACTCCCCGATTGGGCGGACACAGTCCTACTTCCTAAAATCTTTTATCGACCGGAGGGCCTCAGTCGCCCGGATTCCTCCGAACGAATGTGTCACTAATATGGGATGGAACTCTCCGAACGGGCAGATACAACCCTACTTCCTAAAGTCTTTTATCGACCGGAGGGTCTCAGTCGCCCGGATTCCTCCGAACGAATGTGTCATTAATATGGGAAGGAACTTCCCGAACGGACGGACATGGCCCTACTTCCTAAAGTCTTTTATCGACCGAAGGGTCTCAGTCGTCCGGATTCTTCCGAACGAATGTGTCACTAATATAGGATGGAACTCCATGAACAAGCAAACACAGTCCTACTTCCTAAAGTCTTTTATCGACCGGAGGATCTCAGTCGCCCGGATCCTTTCAACGAATGTGTCGCTAATATGAGATGGAACTCCCCGAATAGACAGACACGACCCTACTTCATAAAGTCTTTTATCGACCGGAGGATCTCAGTCGCCCGGATTCTTCCGAACGAATATGTCACTAATATAGGATGGAACTCCCCGAACGGGCGGACACGGCCCTATTTCCTAAAGTCTTTTATCGACCGAAGGGCCTCAGTCGTCCGGATTCTTCCGAACGAATGTGTAACTAAAATGGGATGGAAATTTCCGAAAGGGTGGACATGGCCCTACTTTCTAAAGTCTTTTTTCGACCGAATGGTCTCAATCACCCGGATTCCTCCGAACGAATGTGTCACTAATATAGGATGGAACTCCCCGCACGGACTGACACGGCCCTACTTCCTAAAGTCTTTTATCGACCGGAGGGCCTCAGTCGTCCGGATCCTTCCCAATGAATATGTCGCTAATATGGGATGGAACTCCCCGAACGGACGGACACGGCCCTACTTCCTAAAGTCTTTTATCGACTGGAGAGCCTCGGTCGCCCAGATTCCTAGAACGAGTACATCACTAAAGTTGGAATAAAATTCCCCGGAGGGGCAAACGCGACTGTGAAAGTCCTCCACTAAACATCAGATCCTGATCAGTCAGGTACACCATAGAAGAATGAAATTCTAATCAGATCAGTGGATAAAATCCTCGAGAGTTCTTTACTAAAAAATGATTACACACCCATGAGTTAGGGAACAAAATATTCCCTCAGAAGACACAAAAGTACAAGAAATCAAAGCAAATGCTGGAAACAACTTAGGCGGAATCCGAGCCTATTGACTCCTTAACAAGAGGAAGAGCTTCGTATTGCCCGACTTCCCGGAGAATTTTCTCGACACACTTCAAACTTTCAAGCAACTTAAGCTGAGAAAGTTGGAAGTTGACAGCACTTTTGGCAACGGAAGTCTTGAGATCGGCTATCTCTCGTTCGGCACTCCGAAGAGACTCCTCCCGAACGCGGGCTAATGTCTCAGCAGCTGTTAACCGCCCCCTCAAATACGCGCCTCTGCTTCCAATTCTTTACAAAGAGCTTGAGCCAAAGTAAGGTCTTCATGAAGATGCTCGATCTGCTTATCTTTTTCTTCTCTGATGGTCTTCTCCTGATTCTCCAAAGCATCCCTCAGCGCCAACACTTGGCCACCCATACTAGAAAATTGCTCATCACGCTCTACTCTCAATTTCCTTTGAAGCTCAGTCAAAGCCGAGGCCTGAAAAGAGGTGAGCTTATTAGAGTCGCTAGGTAACAAGAACCCAACGTAGTTCAAATGAAAGAAATACTTATCGTAAGACAGAGAGAATGGATGGCCTTGTCAATATGATTCGGAGGCATCGATCGAAAAGCAAGTTGCGGAGGGAACTCAAATCGTTCGGCCAGTCGTAACGCCGCTTGAGGATCGATAAAATTAAATTGACGACTCCCCACACCGATCGCCACTGACCCCTCCTCAAAATCATCCTCCTCTGTCATTGTGAGTGACTCAATTCGAATGAGCGGTGGGGTACTACACTCATCTAGTATATCTTGCAAGAGATGCCCAGACTCGTGAGGAGACCAGCCAGACGTTTCCTTTGAAGCAGGGGGAGAAACATGTGTTGCCAGGACCTCTTCTTGCCGCTGAAAGGCTGGGTTTGGAGCGCTTCCAATTGTCTCTAAGAGGCCCTCCTCCGGAGTTCTTTTCTCCCCAACTCCAATGGACATAACATGAATCACCGGGCTATTGACTGGCAAACCTCTTCTGTACCGGAATGCACCGAAAACAGTTCGCATCGTCCAGTCTTCGCCGACCCTTCTTCTTCCACAGGAAAACTAAATGGTTTAGTTTTTGACCTTTTCCGACGAGACTCAACAAAAAGGTCACCTGCACTCCTCTTTGTGTTCGGCCGCATCTCCCGATCTGTAGAAATCTCCTTAAGAAGATGAGAATCTGTGACCGAAACAGAATCAACCCATGATACTCCCTGTCGCGCCAACAAAAGTGGCCTAGTGACTCGTCTCGACTTACCCATAAGTAGGCCAGACAATATCAACATATCGTCTTCCACCAAACCATCTACCCACAAGCTCCTACAGTGGGCCTCACAATAACGGATCACAGCACGCAATAAACAAGAGTGATGAAGAAGATGTGGGATTTTCTCGTTCAAAAAGGGCACCTGGTTGGTGTCCGAAAATGCAGGGAGGAGATCCCTGTTCAGAAACCTAATGAAGAAAAACTTCCGAGTCCTGTGTTTATCCTGAAACTCACTATAGAAAAACTTCCAGTGAGACTCCCGATGGGTTTAAAACTTATACCAACCGTGAGTAGACCCTTTAGAGTTACATCGCCCCAAGAAAAACAGAGCCCGTAATATCTCCAGGTCAAAACAAATACGGAAAAACCCTAACAGGAAAATTAAGGCAATCATAAATCGTCAAGCACTTGGGATAAGCAGTGCGGGATGAATGTTCCAATACCTCAAAATCTCCGTCAGTGGACCCGTATATAGAATTTTCAAGTTGTATTTCACACACTATTTATACATCGAGACACAACTCTCGGGGGCAAGACTCGCTCTATCCCCTTTTCTGAGCAGTACGAATTTGAAGTCATTTCCAAGCGACATTTCCTTTTGAACTTCTATCAGATTCTTTTCGGTCATAATGCTCTAAATATTGTCTATGCTATGTAATGAAGAGACGTCTGTCAACATTTTTGTTAGAAGATAAAGCTTTTCGAAGAAAAGGGGAAAAGTTATATTTTCTAAGGAACGTAGGCTCTTATGAGGCGTGTAGGAGACAGTTCATGGAAATCGAACGATGAAAGTCAAATTAAAAAAGGACATTCCTTTTTCGAAAATTGTCACTCATGGCGCTTATTCTTCCGGAAAGACCATGAGTCGATGGCAAATGATGGGACGTGATCCAACAAACCCAAACCAAAGTCAATGCTCAAAAAAGCCTACGAATGGAGCTCACAGACCTGTATCTGACGATCGTCACAATGACCTACTAAAGGGTCTCAGTCACCCAAATCAATCTACCGAATGGCCTTAGTCGCCCAGACCTCCCGAACGACAAGGTCTCAGTTGCCCGGGTCCACTGAGCGATACTCACCGAGCAAAAGCAGTCACCCCGATCGGGAAAACAAATGTCATCCCTCTAACCGGACGAGTCTCGAAGGCCCTTTATCGGTCAAGCGATCGAACAATACGCAACACTCTGAACGATATTAAAGAAAAGTCAGGATTTCCTTGACTTCAGTCTCCTATTTTATAACGGTAGATCCCGTATCTTTCAAATAAGGGAAGCACCCCTCATTAAAATGGTAGTCCTACCGATAAATGAGGATTGTAATCAACTCATAATATTAACCTCTGAAATTCCCGAATCAGTTCGATAAGGAAGGTAGGATTGAAGTCCCCCAACGGCGCACGTCTCTCAGGGGTATAAAATGATCCTTAAGGTCTCAGAACTAGGTACGCTCTCTACGCCAAGCACTCTGAGAATACTGATCACAGGGAACAGCCTTCCCTCAATTCTCAGTCTATTTCTTTCAAACAAAAACCGCTATTCACTGACTTGAGCGTCGGAATCTCCCTGTCGGAGCACCCTCCGGTGATTTTTGCAGGTATATCCATCCATTAACGGTTACTGTTCGGGTCAAGCAAGAGTTAGTATCTGTGGAGTCAAAACCCACCTCCAACAGTACACAAAAGGCAATACAAAGTTCTCTCTATTTCAGTCTAATTCTCTTTTGAAAAATACTCTCACACTTTAGTGTCGAAATCTTCCCAACCGAACCACCCTCCGACGGCATTTTATAGGTCTTACCATCCTGCCCCAACAATCATTCATCTCATTCGAGTTAGTAGAGCTACTACCTATGAAGCGAGATCCGTCTCCAACAATAATATTTATTAACTGTTCATCAAGAGTAATGATTGCCCGTTCCCTCGGTCATCCCCACTTAGAGAAAGGAGAAGACAAAGTAAATCGAAAAATTAGAGAAAATGAGATTGATGACAAATCTCTCCCTTCCGCTCACACACTGACCAGTGCGCCGATTTATGAAGCAAAACGAATTTTCAGAATACAAATGTCCCACTTTAAATATTGGAATTGGGAGTAGCTTTATATTATATTTGAGCCCATTATTTTACATTCATTTCACATGCGTCCTCCAAGGGACAACCCTTTCCCACTTCGTGTGGTACATACAACAAACAAATCAATATATTTCCATAAGCACAAGATATAAATGTTGACAGTCTATTGATAATTTTTTTTTAATAAACTATTGATATCTTATAATAATTTTGGGTCTGATGATACATGGTCAAAACGGTCCAAACCATTATGGGCTCAAGACTAACCCATAACCTGTCGAGTGAATCTCAATAACCCACCCGTTCACTCGGGCGGTCTCTACTTGATCGATCAACCGCCTAATTTAAAGGCACATCACTATCATGAGACTTTAGACCCTCCAAACCCCTGACTCAAAGGACAAATGGACTGAAATGTGTCGTCAATATGAAATTTATCTCTCAAACGGATAGACACGGCCCATGGTCCCTCGGTATTCATCGACTGAGTTCTGATCGGTAAACAACTACTCGGTCACAACACCTTCTTGGTGTTCAGTGATCACCATTCGGCTCACTAAAGGAAATATTCACTTCTCCTACAAAGCACAAACAGAATCTTCTGTAAAAAGAAAGGAGATCTCCCATCGTGGAAAGAAATCTCCCCAGCTATTTGGACTTTCCTAATCGACAATGTTCAAGATCTTTTGGTATTCTTTCATCATGATCCCCACAATCTCAAAACAGTTACATACGAAAACTAAGGTTTTAACACCCTATATGCGCACGTCTCTCATACCAGGTAATTATATATATATCGTTAAGTCGATCACCCATGTATGCATAAACACACACATAAGCATACACCGACGTACTCTCGACATAGCTTTTCTTTTAGTATGTTCTTTTCCATTCCAAAAATCACTCTCTAATTTGAGTATCGGAGTCTTCCCCGTCGGAGCAACTTCCAGCAATTCTTTATGGGTCCCGTTAATTCGGATTATTAGGCGACCAAGTCCATCGTTTGAGTTAGCAAATTCATCATCTATGGAGCCTGACCCACCTCCAATAGAATCCAACTAAATCCGATTCTAATCGAATTAAATTTTTAAAGGGTAAAATTTTCTCGGTACCTCTTTGACCTACCTCTAACAGAGTCCAACTAAATCCGATTCGAATCTAATTGAACTTTTAAAGAGTAAAACTTTCTCTGCATCTCTTTGAATCTGAAACCTTGTTTAAGAATACCAGGGTTTAAATATTAGACCAATTAAGCATTGATACTAATATTTTAACAGTAGGGAGGGAAGGAGTTGCCATACTAGTGTCAAAAATCACTGTTTATATGGCAGAAAAAATTGACTTGTCAAAATTGTAATGAAAATTGGCTTCTTAAAATTTTGTCAAATTGAAAATAAATCTTTCCATTGATCATAAATATCTGGGAGGAAAATAGTTTTAAAGAAAAAACAAATAAACAAACAAAGAAGTGGGAGGAAAAGTATCTTCTCTGTGTCCGGATTTTTCTATAGTTGTTGCAATCATTTTTGTCCATGTTACAATCGCACCATTTCTTTAGTTAATCACATAATTTAAGACCAAGTATAGATATGGGATGAACATAGGACATGCCACTCCAACAACAGGTGTGCTTATTCGGGATAGTTTAGTGATCACAATCTATTCCTCAAATCAAAAGATTTTAGATTCAAATATCTGTGTAATTAAAAAAAAAATGCACGTGTGATTAATTAAGAATATGTAGTGTAATGCTTCGTCTTTACGCCAAGACTTGAGATAGAAGCCAAAAGTAAGGGTAAGGACCACAGAAATGCAATAAGTGCTCATCATGTTCTTGTTCCTTTGCTTCTTCCTTTTCCACTTAATACACCTCCTTAACAAGTGCTCATCATGTTCTTGATCCTTTGCTTCTTCCTTTTCCGCCTAATACACCTCCTTAACATCATTCAACCAAATCTCCAAAGAAAGAGGCAGCTTTGACCCAGTTGCAACCCAACCGAACCGTGTGGCCTTGTCTTGGAAGGCTTTCTCCCATGAAGCAAAGTGCTGCCCTCTATTTTATCAATGCTATTTTCCATGATCAACGCAAGATATGGCCCATCAGAGCTGGAGAGGTTTGTACATTGTGATCTGGCAGTAGATATGTCCACATAACACTATACTTATTTGACATAAAAATAAAATATACATAGAACTGCTAAAACTGGGACCAAAAATGCAGTACATCTTCATGCATGAATTGGAATTTCTCTGGACCCCTTGTAGGGTGCGTAATACATCAGCAAATTACAGGACGACCATCCACCACCAAATACTAGGGAAGTCAAATTAAAAATCCAAAAACCCAACATACCCAATTAACAGGAACAAAGTCCCAATCCCTAATAATAAAAAGCTGTGAAAGCAAACAGAACAACTTTTAAATAAAAGTCTTACAAGAAAACAGAACATAATCTCCTATTGTGACTACATTACATGGGTTGCCAAGGAAATAAATTTCTTCCTTATATAAATTACCAACAATGTTTTCCCATTCAACCTTCCCTAAAAAATCACAAAAATAAGTAGGAAAGTTATCCGGCTCTCTATGCAGCTGGAGACCTACTTCCTATTGTACATGGTTAAATTCTACTCTAAGAGATTGGGGTATATCTGCTGCTAAAGTCACAATCTGTACACAATGTTACAAGTTACAACCTAATTGTACATGGAAAAATTACAAGGGCCGAGATTAGCAGCCTCTTCAAAGTCACCTGCGCACCACCTCAGACTGAATTTACCATCCAGAATTGCCTAACATCCAGATAACTCATTATTTTTCCGGCTGTTGAGAGAGTTCCCTATCAGCATAATGAAGCAACCTTCTGAGTCTCAAAACCATGTCACAATGAAAAGGCAGTGCAGTTCGTCTTTCCAAGTATGCCGGACTAACAGTCATCCATGACAGAGCATGAAGCTCTGCAGCAACAGACTCAAGAATCAAGTGAGTCTCTATTTCAAAATCTCGAGCTTCCAAGCTTGAATTTCTTCCTCCCTGCTTGGCCATCCCACGTGTAACTTTTTCTTGGGCAACATTGTTGCCACCATAATAATCCACAAGACTAACAGATATGACAGAAGGCCATTCATCTTTTGTGTAACTCCTAGAGTCCTTTCTCATGGAAGGCACAGCCTTCGAAACCACAAAACCTGTCGAAAGGGGAACTGCAGAGCCTTTGCTGTGCAGGAGATGAGCCAATGGTGGTGATTCAGCAGTGAGGCATGTTGGAAGCTGAAGAGGCAATGGAGGGAGGAAGCGCAAGCTGGGTGATGGAATCAAAATATATGCAGCAGATGAAGAACCAAGGGATTTCACAGGAGTGTATCCTTCCACATAGGGGGATGAGCCCATTGTTCCACTACCCTGAGTCCCACCTGCACAAACTTCACTTTTACTTCACGGCAACAAGAATTTTATCCCAAATATCATTAGACCAAATATAAAAAACTTCAACAAGATAGTCAAAATTATAGCTGCTTTTGAAGCTATAACCTTTACAGCTTCCCCAAACAAAAAAGAGTTGATAGTACCTCCTTGGAGGCTGATACCAGCAATTGTACATTCTTTTCTTGAAGCTGGGACATTTCCAGCTTTCTTTAGATAAAAAGGAGTGTAGAGGCACCCTATACCAACCAATGGACACAGTAGGTGTGGCTTCATACAGTGCATGCATGATACAAAACATTAATGAAGGATAAATATGTGCATAGACGTGGTTATGTCTGTATCATTCCAACAACTTCACAACCATTTCACCTTTCTATGAAAGTTGGAGGCCCAAAACTAATGAAGGATAAATACGTGCTTAGATATGGTTATCTATGTGTCATTCCAACAAGTTCACAACCATTTCAACCTTTTATGAATGTTGGAGTCCTTGCATGTAATGAAAGCAAACAGCGCTTTATAGCTACCTGGAGATAATAAATCAGCTTGAAGAACCAGATGTAGTGAATGATCAATTGAAATCCCAACAAAAGTGATGCTCTGTACCCACTGAAGCAAGCCCCTTGAAGCGTCAACAACAGAGTGCCCACCAGCCATAAGCTGCTTCCTGGTGCTAGATTGTCCTAGGCTACCTTTCATGTAGCCTGTAACTTTAGAGTGAGGGCTGTACAAAGAACTAGGTGAGGAAGGCAGGTTCCTCTCTTGAATCATTCCCATCTCTTGTTGCTGCAAGGAAGTACCATTGCTGCTTCCTGTCAACCCATCAGGCACAGCACGTCGTAGTTGCAAGGGCCACTTTTTCACCTCAGATCCACCAACTGAATATATGGCTTTCTGCCATTCTGCTTGCAGTGAAAAGACTGGCTTTAAGAGAATGTACGGTTTACACAATACAGAGAAGCACAAATATACTGGAAAATATGAAGTAATTGCTTCACAAGAATGCACCCTTGAATTGAAGCAGCAGGATGCAGTTACAGTGATATCATGGAAGATTACTATTAGCAATAGTCGCTCTTACCACATTATAGGGAAAATAAGGGTGTGGTATTCTCAGGGAATTTCAACAATTGATATGTCTCCAAAATAAATACAGCCGAGCCTAAAAAGAGATTACGGCTACAACCATAACACGCAACACAGATAACCATTAAACCATGAGATAAGAATAAACCACCAAAAATTAGGCAATTAAGAGGTAATATCTCAAACATGAGGGAACCAACAAAAGACAAATCAAAGGAAATTATAAATGCAACACCTGAATGACAAGAAATAGAGAGAAAGGAAGGAGCAATTGAATGACAACAAAACAAAACCATGGAGCATCTGAACAATGAGACTAAAATGTACCTTGGCATTCAAGTTCATAGAAACAGCCAATGCGAGTAATCACGATATCTCTAGGCCTTGCAACTCCACTATCAGTAGTACATGCCTGAAGTATCTGACAGCCTTGCTGCAAAACTTGCACAAAAAGGCACTGTAGACCTTTTGTGTCCTGCCTGCTGCTTATCCCACCAAAGGGAAATATGTTGCTATCTAGTAGTTCACCTCTTGAATCCGTCCAGACGCATACCAACCAGCGCCAGTCCTCTGTCCAACCATAGCAACAATGTAGGCTTGGAACTGTCTTCTGAATCCCATGACCAAATCCATCAGGGTCTGACCCATCAAGCTGAGGGCTCGGTCCTGCATCAACTCCAGTAGAACCTGAAGTTTGCATAAAGACTCCAGTACTACTGTCATCAGATAACTGCTTTGAAGATTCCAATCCTAAACTACCCACTAAAGGTGAGACTCCAGACTCCACAGATCCAGTGTCAGCCAGGATGAAGAGCGGTTCATACATGTATCGTATTTCATCTTGAAGATGGAAATCAATGACCCTGCTTGAATCACAAGTTAATCCCCCAGCTCGTGGGGTTTGCCAAGAACTATCCCAAGATCCAGCCCTCAAGCTGGCATCTAGTTCCCCTTCCCTTGTCAGGGAAGAACCCGTGATTCGAGGGGCAACACAGTCCTTCCACAACCCCGGCACTGGAGAAGGCATTTGCATCAGTAAAGAATGAGATCTTCCTGGTAAGGATGACGACTGCATCCAATCATTTGCAAATCCACGTGAGATTCGTCGAGCCTTATTGTAAACAGTGAAAGCAGTCTCTTTAAGGATGACTAGCTCATTATGAGCTGGACTAGTAACCCGGAAGATCACATCAACTGTAACAATCTGCAGCACCAGTCTAGGAACACTGAAGCCTGAGAGTGTTAGAATATTTGATGTTGATGCTTCATCCACAGCTGCTGATCCACTTAATGCCTTCCCCACTTGACTGTACAATAAGGATCGACGATCCTTATCGGATGAGAGAATTGTTGAACCAATCGCAACAGCAGATTGAATAACTGTCTGTAGAACTGCAACAGGCTCAGGAAAAGGGCACACGACATAGATTACCTATACAAATGGCATGCTGGTGTCAGATTTGTTTTGGTCCAATAAACTAACAATGATAAGCAAAATCAATTACTAAAGCCACCATTTTATTAAGAATTTTCACCTAAACATATGCAGATGCAAATTTGACAAGTAGAGCTCGGTAAGAAATATGGAACCACTTCACTTGGTTAAAATAAATAAATAAATAAATAACATCCATGTCAGAAAGGAAACAGCATCTTAGCAAAACCCAATTCATAGACATTTTAGGTCCTTTTCATAAGGCGATAAGTCTCTATATATTTGTTGAATTAGGGGTTCAGCACCCAACTAGGATAGTCACCGGGCCAGGGTGGGAATATTAGTATATGTTACATGAAATCTTCATGTTAGCTCCAGAAGTAGCAATATGCACAACAGAAACATCAAACTCCTAGTGATTCTTTGCAATATATATTCAGTTAAGTGGATTAAACACCATCATGTATAAGGCACCACTCACACCCATAAAAGTACCAAAGGGTATATTTTTCATTTCTCCACTTGCTAAATACTGGAGGATTCCCCCCCCCCCCAAAAAAAACAATAACAATAACAATAACAATAACAACAACAATAATAATAATAATCCTTTCTGTGAATGCTGTTGTTGAATAAGATGAAGACCATAGCTATGGATGACACCATAATTCCTTGTAAAGATTAGGTGATATAAGTGTTCTATCTCAAGTGCATATTTTTGA
This sequence comes from Dillenia turbinata, assembly GCA_037126225.1. Classification (NCBI taxonomy): domain Eukaryota; kingdom Viridiplantae; phylum Streptophyta; class Magnoliopsida; order Dilleniales; family Dilleniaceae; genus Dillenia; species Dillenia turbinata. The sequence continues at coordinate 7,677,926 of JBAMMX010000015.1, forward strand.
GGTAATTGAAATTAAAGGGAAAAATAACAGAGAGCAATAATATCAATCAGTATACATCTGTCATGACACTTGCTAGTGCTTTCTGGTGTGATATAGGGTCTCTTCCATTTTCTTACGAGAGCAACAGGAACCAAATATAAAGATGGCCTCTATGAAATGGTAGTGAAGGTTAAGATGAAGTTAGCAAGATGGAACAGAAATCTCTTATTGCAATCCAGGATGCGATGACAAACACTCTCTAATTTGCCATTGTAGTCCATGTCTTTCTTCCTATCCCTTGCAACAGTGGCTAACAAATTGAAAGCACTCAAACAAGTATTTGTGAAGCAACTTGGAGGATAAGCCACACGAATTAATTTAGTTGGATGGGAGATTATTGCAAATCCTATCCAAATCAATGCTTTAGGAATTCGATCCCAAGTGGAGTCAACGAGGCACTGAGGAAATACAGCAAATAGAGGCCCAGAGAAAAAGGTTGTTTAGGCTAAGGGAAAGTTTGGGTTCCACAAGAAGTATATAATACGACGACGACGATGACGACGACAACAGTAGCAACAACCAATCCTTTATCCCACTAAGTGGAATTGGCTACATAGATCCTTCTATAGTATTGTACTCTATTTCATATTATATGCTCACTTATATGATTATTTTCTTTATACGACAACAATAATCATATTTTTAACTCACTAAATGGAGTGCGCAATATGGATACTTCAAAACTATTGAAGTCTATCTTGTATCATATGTTCATCCATATTTAGATAATTCACATCATATTTTATTGTTATCCAAATCTTCTTAGGTCATCCTCTCTCTCGATTAATATGAATACTTGTGATAGGCTCACACCGCCTAACTGGAGCCTCCATCGGATGCCTACTTACGTGTCCATATGATTTTGATCATGTTTCCCTCAATTTTTTTTTTTTTTTTAAGGGGGATAGGTGTAACCCCAACTTTCTCCCTAATACACTCATTTCTTATCTTATCTATCTTCGTGTATCCACACATACACCTTAACATTCTCATCTCCACAACTCTCATCTTCTACTCGTGCTTTTGGTTCATTGTCCAACGTTTAGATCCATACAACAAAACAATCTAACCGTCATCCTGTAAAACTTCCCTTTAAGTTTTAGAGGTACCTTTCGATCACATAGAATACTCGATGCACTTCTCCATTTCGACCATCCCACTTATATTTTATGTGATACATTTCTTTCAATCCCTATGTCTTTTTGCAAAATTGACCCTAGGAAGTTAAAACTCTCACTTACAGATAACTCAATCATCTTCTATCTTAACTATTGCCTCACCAATGCTAGCATTGCTAAACTTAAATTCCATATATTCTATCTTTACGCTACTATATCTAAATCCTTTCACTTCTAATGTGGAATTGGCTACATAGATCCTTCTATGGTATTGTACTATATTTCATATTATATGCTCACCTATATGATTATTTTCTTTATACGACAACAATAATCATACTTTTAACTCACTAAATGGAGTGCGCAATATGGATACTTCAAAACTATTGAAGTCTATCTTGTATCATATGTTCATCCATATTTAGATAATTCACATCATATTTTATTGTTATCCAAACCTTCTTAGGTCATCCTCTCTCTCGATTAATATGAATACTTGTGATAGGCTCACACCGCCTAACTGGAGCCTCCATCGGATGCCTACTTACGTGTCCATATGATTTTGATCATGTTTCCCTCGATTTTTTTTTTAAGGGGGATAGGCGCAACCCCAACTTTCTCCCTAATACACTCATTTCTTATCTTATCTATCTTCGTGTATCCACACATACACCTTAACATTCTCATCTCCGCAACTCTCATCTTCTACTCGTGCTTTTGGTTCATTGTCCAACGTTTAGATCCATACAACAAAACAAATCTAATCGTCATCCTATAAAACTTCCCTTTTAAGTTTTAGAGATACCTTTCGATCACATAGAATACTCGATGCACTTCTCCATTCGACCATCCCACTTATATTTGATGTGATACATCTCTTTCAATCCCTATGTCTTTTTGCAAAATTGACCCTAGGTAGTTAAAACTCTCACTTACAGATAACTCAATCATCTTCTATCTTAACTATTGTCTCACCAATGCTAGTATTGCTAAACTTAAATTCCATATATTCTATCTTTACGCTACTATATCTAAATCCTTTCACTTCTAATGTGGAATTGGCTACATAGATCCTTCTATGGTATTGTACTATATTTCATATTATATGCTCACCTATATGATTATTTTCTTTATGCGACAACAATAATCATACTTTTAACTCACTAAATGAAGTGCGCAATATGGATACTTCAAAACTATTGAAGTCTATCTTATATCATATGTTCATCCATAAATAGATAATTCACATCATATTTTATTGTTATCCAAATCTTCTTAGGTCATCCTCTCTCTCGATTAATACGAATACTTGTGATAGGCTCACACCGCCTAACTGGAGCCTCTATCGGATGCCTACTTACGTGTCCATACAATTTTGATCATGTTTCCCTCAATTTTTTTTTTAAGGGTGATAGGCGCAACCCCAGCTTTCTCCCTAATACACTCATTTCTTATCTTGTCTATCTTCGTGTATCCACGCATCCACCTTAAACATTCTCATCTCCGCAACTCTCATCTTCTACTCGTGCTTTTGTTTCATTGTCCAACGTTTAGATCCATACAACAAAACAAATCTAATCGTCATCCTGTAAAACTTCCCTTTTAAGTTTTAGAGGTACCTTTCGATCACATAGAATACTCGATGCACTTCTCCATTTGACCATCCCACTTATATTTGATGTGATACATCTCTTTCAATCCCTATGTCTTTTTGCAAAATTGACCCTAGGTAGTTAAAACTCTCACTTACAGATAACTCAATCAACTTCTATCTTAACCATTGTCTCACCAATGCTAGTATTGCTAAACTTAAATTCCATATATTCTATCTTTACGCTACTATATCTAAATCCTTTCACTTCTAATGTTTCCCTTCAAGATTCGAACTTAGCATTTACTCCTTCACGTGTTTCATCCACTAAAAAAATGTCATCTGCAAACAACATGCAACATGGACCATGGTACCATGTCCAGAATGTGTTTGGTGAGCTCATCCATAACTAGTGTAAAAAGATAGAGATTTAGTGCTGATCCTTGGAAACTCTTTGGTTAAGCTTCCTGAGTCCTCACTTTTGTCACCGCATTCTTGTTCACATCCTTCATCGCTTTGATATACACTAGTATTACACTCTTCTTTTCTAAAATCCTCAAAATAATTTCCCTAATGCCTCTATTATACACCTTTACAAGAAGCATATACAAACATTAAAAATAAAAATAAAAGATCAAACATTGTGGTCTCCTATGGTGTTACCAAGTGGAATTTCATTGGAAGAAGTTGGAGAATTCCTAGAAACTGTATTTCAAGATGAGTTGGTGCCAACCCTTTGTTAGGGATCCTGGGTCAGAGAATATTGCCTTTACCGGATATACCAATGACTGGAAAATTGAAGGTTTTCATTTTCAGGCTTCTCCAAGAGGTTGAACTTGAAATTTCTCCATACAATGACGACAAAGTTTCCACAGAACGGGGTAGCTCAAGAAAATGTAAGGGGGACTACATTCAATTCCTTGTTGATGTAGATGAATTGAAGGCCTCCTTTCCAGGAAAACCTATCAGGAAATCTTATGCTCTACCAAACGAGGCCCACCTTAGATGGAAACTCAATCTCAGGGTTTGGTTGGTTAGCTATCCACATTAAAACTTCATTGCCATCTTTATTCCTTTGACAGAAAATATTTACCCAGTAATAAGTATTACACTTAAAAAGCATGCTCAGTTGAAAGAAATAAGCTAATGAATTGATCTTTTTAGTATCACCAAACACTGGGAAACATTAATCTTACAAAAGTGAATACCCACAGGAGAAGTGGAATCATGAAAATGCACGGTGACTAGAAGGCATGCAAAAGAGAATCCTTGCCACAATAAGACAGCAAATATAAAATTATTAAAATAGGTAATCATAGAACAGAAAATGGAAGCAATGATCCTCCGGTTTATTACCATTATAATGGCAGTCAAATCAAACAAGTGCTTTCAGATGTAGAGAAGCCAAGTCCAAGAAATAATCAAAGATAAAAACAAGCAAAGATCATCCTCACGCCAATGACCATCAAATTCCACTAGTGAAGAAAAAACAAAGATGTGGGTTGGCATGGTGGAGTGCTGAAACTCAATAATTTGTTTGCTGAAACTCAAAGCTGAGACATAGAAAACGATTGCTTTATACTTACAGTACAAGGACTGCTAGTTCCTTCTTTTGGGTTTGTAGTCATGCATGATGTAATTTTAAGAGCTCTGAGGACCTTGGAAAGAGACTTAAGAAAGCTTTTCAAATCCCAGCCATTGGATAAAGAGAGAAAATAATCACTTATAGAGCCCACTAGCGATGCATTGCAGCTCTCTATCTTCATTGACTGAGGGCAATCCAGAAGAACAAAACCAGAAGATGACAGTTTGCCGGAGTCCATCTCCATTTGATTTCCAATAGTTTGAGGTGAATGAGTACCAAGTTTGCAAGTCTCATAAACTGCGACAAGGAACTTCACAGTAAGAGAGAAGCACAAGCAAGTTTATCACACCAAAAAAATATATATATTGAAGCAAAATATAGTAATTTCCTCTGTAACAAAAGAAATTACTGGAATATTTCACTATGTTCTCCATAATCAAGATATTTGAGAGGAAGGGATAGAAAGGTAAGTATATTTTCAGGACAGCAGGTTGGCTCTAAGCAAGATCGCTCTGTCTAATGTGGCACTGCACCACATGATGGTGTCCCTATTACATTGTAAAAATCAGTGGCTGACATGTAGGACAAGATACAAAGTAATCTTTATGGGGAGATATCGGGTACTTCCAGACCAAATTTTTTCTTAGGTTGTTTGGTATTGCCTCTTTACATAATGCTCTATTTTCAGACCTTGTTGGGCTCAATTCCTGGAACTTCGATTTTATCCGTCAGTTAAATGATCAAGAGGCCCTTCTCTTCATTATCTAATTTGACCCATAGTTCTCCTAATGTTCTCAATAGCAGAGTTTGTGGACATTTTATCAGAAAGACTAAGATTCCCCAAAGGATAATAGCTTCTTCTTGGCCTGTTGTACTTCAAAGGATTAATATTAAAGACCTGGTGCAGGCAAGGAGGGCAAATTAGGCTTTTTCTCCAGACATTTCGGCGACTCATATGTTACAGAATCAGGACTCTTTCTTCATTTTTCAATTGCTTGGACATAAAGAAATGGGATGTTTGACATATCTAAAGATAGATGGATATCTCTGGGTACTCTCAACAATTTCTTACTTGGACAGTTAAGGATTCTTTCTTTGCTCAAATGGCTCAATGCAATAGCCAACTCATCTAGTGTCCCATTTTAATCAACAATATTTAACAGAAAGAGGTTCATCGAGAATTGCAAGCATCAAAATGATATTCTCGTAAGTGCAAATGCATGTAACAACAATTAGGCAGAGTCAAATAAGCAAAATAGAGCAAAAGAATTCAAATGAAAGCACAATATCATCAATTCTTTTCTCACCAGTTCCTAGTTGTTGAAAAAAATCAGTAGCAGCATTTGTAAGGGGGTCAATGTCTGGACATATGACATGGTAAGTCATCTGCAACAATATATGACCGTCAACGATAAGGAAAAGTTCCAAAATCCATTGTCGTATAGAATCAACTTCTAGTGGGATTGTTTTAGCTGTGTTTTGAACTGTAATGTAGATACAAAAGGGCAGGTGCCTTAATAGCAACAACTTTGAATATGCTTACAGGTTTTGGCATTGCATATGGTTCGAGCGGAGCTTTTTCCCATAGTTGTAAAGAGTTCGCAGATGTCTTAAGCCAATCATCTTGATACCTGTCAAACAGCACATCATCTTTTTGTTTGTCAACAAGATAATAACCAAAACCCCTAATGCTTGTCCATCAAGGCCTCATCTAGACACAGCACAACAAAGGATATAAGAATCCAAATCAACAACCCCAATGAAAGAGATAAAAATATTGAGGAATGATAACCAAAAAAAAAAAAAAAAGAATATAGACAGCTCAGGAAACTGTCCACAAAACTAGAACAAATTTCTCCAACCCCTCAAAAAGGCTAGTATTTCACTCCTTCCAGACCAACCAAAACAAGGCCAAAAAGAGCATACTAAAAGTTCTCATATTCTTTGACCTCCATGCACAGCAAGTTATGGACTTGGAAGTGGCCTGAGGATTTGTATGGCAAGGAGGACCCCTCAAAAAGGCTAGTATTTCACTCCTTCCAGACCAACTAAAACAAGGCCAAAAAGAGCATACTAAAAGTTCTCATATTCTTTGAGCTCCATTCACAGCAAGTTATGGACTTGGAAGTGGCCTGAGGATTTGTATGGCAAGGAGGAGGAGACTAGAAAAATATTTGAATCACTTATTTTTATTCCAAATAGGGATTTAGAATTTATTTAGTTTTATATCTTGAAATTTAATTTGACTTTCCTTTCCAAATTGTGTAAAGTACTATAAATGAAGATATCAGAGTCAATGCTAGAGAGGCCATGGTTATTGATTGTTGAATCAAGTTTCAGCTGGATTCATCTCATCCCTGTGGATCTCATGGTTCTCCCAAGATCAGCCCAATTTCTCCCCCAATTCTCTCTACTCTGTCCACCCTCTCTCTAATGATTTTTCCACAAAAAACACAACCAGAGATTCTGATTCCAACTTATTACACTTGACTGGCCCGCTCATAAAATTACACTATAGAATGATGAAAAAATCATATTGCCAGGATACATACCCTACAAGTATGGCAGGCAGTGGAAGTACAAAAAGTGATGGTCGTAGTCGACCTTGGAGCTGCTCTAAGTCTGAGCTAGATATTTCTTGGGATGATCTTTTCTGGCATGTCTCCTCTGTTCTACCACCATCTGTGCTACTGGATACTGTCAAAGTCCAAAAAATATATTATAAATATATTTATGGTAATCGATCCACTAAATATGAGAAGCTTTAAGTCATATAGAGGACTGGCTGTACCTTTGAGGGAAGAGGAACCACTTGCAGAAGACTGTGACGGGCTTATTGGTTCTCCAACAGATGGTGTTACAGAGTTCGAAGAGTCTCTGAATTCACTTAACCCAGATTCAGCAGAAAGCCCATCGGCAGAGATTCCCACATCACCAGATTGACCACGTCCTTTACACCAATCAATCACAGACAATGGACCATCCAAACTTGCAAATGCAGATTTTAATGCAGTTTTCATATCAGACTGAAGTAAGCTAATCACAGAGCTAGCTGGGACCTGAAAATAAAGAAAGATTCTTCATCAGAATAACACCTGTAGGACCTACTTATCAAAAGAATTGAGAAAAATTAACTTCCTGGAAAAAGTTGTATTTCCACAAGGCAGGTGGACTTTTGTAAGAAGTAGTCTCATGATAAAGGAGGTGAAATCACTTTGATAAAATGAAAATTATGCAAATTCTCTTTCTTCCACCAATCAAGTTATCCATAGACCAGAAGAACTTTAGTAATTCTTAAACAGGAAGCATCAGATGAAACAAATACCAAGGCAACAGGTCCAACCTACACCCTATAATGCCAGAGTGGGATTTTTCAAAACCTTCAAAATCCAACAGTTTCCCCACTAAACTAAATGAAAAATCTAAAGAAATCATAAAAACAATCTTCCTCTTCATTGTACGAAACCTCATACCACTTCAAGCCCACAACTCATCATGTATGCCTTTTATAGGCACCCAATGGATATGAAGCATGCAAAAAGATCTCCCGCATAAAAGTTCTCATCCATGAACAATGGATAACAAGATGGTTAATATATATAATATACCATAAATACTATCTTGATCACAAAAAGACAAGTAAGATCTACAGAGAAAGGAAGTGGTACTCGAAAGCTTACATCAGCTGAAAGTAGATCTGGCAGTTCCACACCAGCAACATCCAGGGAATGACAAGAAGCCAAAGTGCCTCCACAACCTGCATGTACCATGGATGGCCCACAAGGAAATCCCCGCCTCCATTGCTCCTGTAGCGCAAGCCAACTATAGGGACCATCACCACATTCTGCATCCAGTGCAATATCAACGGATGAAGTAGCTTGTTGGACAAGAAAAGCCATGCCATCTAGAAGCTCATGCAGTGGTTGTCTTTGCCCATAATGAAGAACAGCTTCTTCAGTGAATGAATTATGTGGCAAAACATCAATTGGTGAAGTTGAAGGTTTTGCACCTTTAGGAGCTCCAACAGACCGCCAAACACCAACAGGTGCATTAAGGGATCCATCAAGCATCCCACCATCAATATCACCAGCTACTCTAACAGGAATAATTTCTTTCTTCTTCACTTCAAATTTGCTAGTTAAACAGTCAGTCATTGTGCTTACATCACCAGGCAGCTGATTGGAAACAGCACCTATAGTTAATCTACTCAGACCTATAGATTTTGGGCTACTGAAAGATAACAGTGTATGTCGTATTTTGCACATGAATGCCTGAAATAAGATGCAGTCAATTTCAGTTGCAATCACAGTCTTCATGGATCGAAGGAGATGCCCTGAATCAACTGTTCCTCCAGGTATTTTCCACTCCATCGATTTGGCAGCATTTGTAGCATTCAACGCATTAAATGGTGTCGTGGACACACGTTCACATTGAACAGAGTTATCATTAGGCATAGACAATCTTCTATTTGCTTGCCCTTTCATACCATCCACATGAGTGTAACATTTTTTTGATTGAAGAACAGCATTTGCATCATGTTTTGCAGAACTTAACTTTGAATTCAAAGCCATGGCAGGCTTTTCATCCGATATATCAAGGCAAGGAGAAGAAGGTGGTGTGGCACCATATTTGTATAGATTTGGGCTAGAATTTGGGGTCTCCTCTTTCCAGGACTTCGGTAAATATGGGCTTTTGAACACTGATGAAGAAAACTCACTTGTAGGGGTTTCCACAGCTCCATATTCAGGGGCAAATGTCATTAATGCCTCAGCTTTGATTAGATGGTCAAACTCACCAGTAGAGGATGCTGTGGTATAGACTGCAGAACCATAAGCTGATGTGTTGTTTGTAACTTCCTGATTTTTCCCAGGAGACGACTCTCTGGAAATTGGAGGAGGAGGATTCAAGCATTCTGACGAAGGATAACCAACAGGTAAAAGCATCTGCTCTGAAATATCCATTACCCCAGTGCAAGGACTAGAACCCACATCTCCACAATCTTGCGCGGGAAATATCAACACCTGAGATTCTGCTGTTCCTGGGGGCTTCAAAAGAAATGCATTTGGATAAGTTTCAAGTGGAAGCAACAGAAGAGCATACTACTAAAAGTTACAGAAACACAAAGCAAAGGGAATTAACCAAGAAAAAATAAGCCAGACATGCCCCAGATCACTTCTAGGATTATCTTCCAAACAACAACAATAACAACCAAGCCTTTATCCCACTAAGTGGGGTTGGCTATATGGATCCTTCTACCGTACTTGATCTCTTTTATCTACCAAACTCTACAAATATTACAGGCAGATGCATCACTTTCTTGGGGAAAAGAGGAAGAAACCAACAGAAAAATACACGAACATAACTTGGGTTCTGGAAGTTATTCAGAGTAATTATAAACCTACAAACTAAAGTCGGTGCAAAAACCATACAAACTTCCTTGCAGAATCAGGTCATGTGCTAATGATCAACAGCCAACCCACAAAGAAGTTTGTATAGTTTGTATTAGCTTTTGTCTGTAGGTATGGCATTATTCCTACTAAATGCTGGGCAATATCCGCAATTGAAGTGACGCATTTTGACAGACAGAGTGTCATCAAAGACAAATCCTAACAGATAGATAAATCACAAATCCTGCCATCAGATGTCCTGAATTACAATGTCGTTGTATGGTATGGTAGTTATAAAGGGCCATTCAGGAAAGGCTATTTCTTTAGAAATGAAACAAACTAATCCAATCACCAGTACAGTGATCATAGGATAGTCATTTCACCCCTGACAGAAATAAAAGAATAATTAACTAACTGACAGACAGATAAACCAGAGCAGATTTACCAGAACTGTCATTTTACACAAACCAAATATCAAAAATAACCATCTGGACATAGAAAACCACAACTATAAGTATGCTAGAATATTGCAAAAATTTTAACCGGCAGTATTGTACTTGTAAGGGACAAGCTGATACCTCTCCAAAAGGCAAGGTATCACTTTCAAAGAAGTCGCCAAAATCCCCAAACTCAGATAGTAGTGCTTGAATATCTGTGCCTATTCCTCTATCATCATCCCAATCCCAATGAGATCCTAACTGTTCATTTGCAACTCCTGTGATGGCTGAATTATTAGCTTCAAAAGATCCATAATCAGACCTGCATGCATCTTGCATAGGAGCATTTATTACAGTACCCACTTGATTGAACGACTCTGTCATTGTCACTCGAGGACGCTTAGAACCCTGCATACAAAATATGGCTCATAACATTATTTATTTGGCAAATTTTATAAAAATTTGAATGACAGTGTTGAGTGATTTATCCAATTATATAATATGATATAATCATGGTGGTTCCAACATCTACACATCAGAAGTTATTGCTCCTTGGTGTTTGCTACTTAAAAACCATAAGAATGATCAAAATCAGCAACTACACTTGTAAAATGTTACCATTTAATATGGGCTTTGATTCCAAAAATTTGTAGAATCAATCACACAATCATACCCAAGGATCTAAATTTCAACAGACGTGCTACCAGGACAGTGTGTGGTAGCTCTGTCGATAATATTCTTCAAAAGAAATCCAGGAAAGATAACCATATATGTGCATAAGAACTGGATGAAAAGGCAATTAATCAATACAATTTTCTGAAAAGTATTTTAGGAAAGTTTAGATTGCCCAAACTTTCAACCATTGAGAGAATCAATAAGCTCTACTCTATGAAGGTGGAATATTTGCATATTAAATTTTACTATACAACTAAAATCATTCTACAAGTATCAATTAATCATGAAAAGTGTTCATCAGTCGGTGAAAGGGAGAAATGAAAAAATAGATACCGGCTTTGGGCCATGATTGTCCAACTGATCATTAGAAGATAACCCAGACTGTCTACATGTCACGGAATCAGCATCGGCTTCAAAGTCACCAGCTCCAGTGATCATGTTGTAATCACTGTCACTTGAGCTGCTACTTATGCTTCCAATGCTACTGCTATTACTATTGCTACTGCTATTATAGGCATGTTGTGTGCACAATCCATTGGGTTCAATCACTGATCCATCCAAAGAATCTGTTATACCATCATTTCTGAATCCAAACAACAAGGAAAAGTGAAAGTGAATCCAGATGCCAATTCCAAAAAGAACGTGATTAAGCATTTGGAGAAGTAGGAGAGGTTTCTATCAAAAATAAAAGAAGTAGGTAAGGTAAAGATAAGGATTCGATTAATTTTACCATAAGAATAATCATATTGAATGCTTTAGAAAGAAAACGACTTAATTTTAATAAACAATATAATATTATAATGTGTAATTGACATTTCCAAATAAGATAGCTTACACTTTCCGGAACCAATTTACAAAGCATAAGCTACAGATATAAGCATTCTCAAATTCTGTTTTCTATATTGTCCAAGCAAGCAACAAAACCACTCAAGCTCAACAAAGCATTGCAACATATGGGAAGAAATTGAAGCATTTAATTGGAATTGTTCATGCAAACTAACTTTAAGATGGTACAGAATCAAACATGATATTATCTAAATAAATAGAATAAGCAAATTCCACATTGACTTCTGATGACAACGATTTCTGGTCATAAGCTTTAGCTAAAATGTATATACATTCTCAACGACTTTGTTTCCAAAAACTCAAACTTAAAGACTCTAGAACGCTCCTACCCCAAACAAAATAAATAAGAATCTTCAAAAAAAAAAGCCATTACTCATCAACTCCATATTACATATCTATTTTTTTTTTAGATCAGACAGACTTAATATACAGTGCATGCCATCCACCAAACAGGAACACCAGAAACCACCAAAGCTTCTTTTCACATAGCTGACACGAACAATTCAGCGGCCCACTCGGGCAATCAGACCATACAACATATTGGTCCATTCGCCAACTTGAAACATGCCTTGAGAACTTATATTAACCCTTCCTGATCTCCTGCCACAAGGCCACACCATCATGGCTCGAAACCTTCTTAGACATCCAACTCATACTTAATTATCTAAAATGTCAATGCTTTTTTTAGAAAAGGAAATATAATAATGAGAGAATAAAGAAGAAGTCCAGGGCATGGAAAGTCTGCAATGGCAAAAAAGAAGGCATGGAAAACAAATGAACCACAGATTTCCAATCTCTCCATAGGTCCTCTAGACTATAGTCCATGAAGACTCGGAATGCAAAACCCCAAAGGATAATAATAATAATGAAAAGTCTGCAATGGCAAAAAAAGAAGGCATGGAAAACAAATGAATCACAGCTTTCCAATCTCTCCATAGGTCCTCTAGACTATAGTCCATGAAGACTCATAATGCATAATCCCAAAGGATAATAATAGTAGTACCAGCAGCAGCAGCAGCAGTAATAATAATAAATCTTGTCACGTAACAAAGAAAGACCAATAGTCCGATCTTCAAAATCCAAGCACTCCACTCCATCCAAGGGAGAGCCATAAGAGCAGATTTCCAACACAAAGAAGCAAATTTTTTTCTCACGGAAGCCTCTAAAGCTACAGTTTTAAGGCCTGTAAAACTAGAATTATTAAATTATTTCCTAATTTGTTTAGAATTCTTATTTGAGTTAGTCTCTAATTGTTTTGGGTTTTAAGGTCAATTTCTAATTGTTTAGGGTTTTAAAATCCATAAATATGGGGTTCAGGTTTATTGATTTGTTAATATTTATGAGCTTGTTTCTTCTCTTCTTCCCTTTCTTCTCTCCCCCTCGGTATCCACTCTTCTCCCCTCTTTTCTGGTTTCACTCTATCCTCCTCTCTATTGCCTACTACATTACATAGTACTGATCACCTCACTCCATTTAAGCTCCCTCTCCCCAACACACCGCAAGTACTTCGCCTGATAAAACCTCACAAGAACCTGATACCTAGACCTCCTAGACGAATAGACCTCTTAAGCACTTCTCATTCATGTCAACCCTCCACCTAGTTACCCCCCACAGGAATCTTCACTTAAGAAGGATGCAGCATCCAGATCATGAATTATACCAGATGAGGCAGTGCACTCACAGAGTAAGCCTTCAAGAATTAGAGACATTTGGTGGGTGTCAAAATCCTTTTCCACTAGCCAACATTTTCTCTAACTTTGCCACTACAACCACTCAAATTCCCCTTGTAATTCACTCCAAGGCTATGCCCAAATAGCCATTGTTATTAAGAGAAAAAGCTGAAGTGAGGGCATTACCAAAAGGAAAAAAACAAGTTCAAGATAAGACAGTATCAAAACATATTAGTTGAACATATTGGAGTCATAATTAGGATTACAAATCACATTTTAGCAACTAATGACCAAGTGACAATAAGCCATCTCATCCCTTAGGACATTAGCAGATAATGACAAGTGAAGGTAATCGTGTGTGTGGGCTTGTAGAAATTAAAAACATAATAATTGAAAAACGGGTTTCATAGGTAATCTTCAAATATCAAACAAGACAAGAAAAAGTAGTGCACAACATGGGGCTCTCAGATGATGAAACTAACCTATTCATAAAGAAAGATGAGCATGACAAGGCCGGCCCGATCCAGTTTTGTAGCCAAAATCTGCAAATTTGCAAGTATCAGCTTACATAAAACAAGGAACGATATGACAGAGGGAAGTGGCACAAGTGAATGAACCAATGCATCAACATCCTTAGGAATTCAAATCATGTTTTTGACCAATTATGAACTAACAACAATTACACAAGTTGACCAAGTAAATGGTGTCAATTCAACTAATCAAATTCAAGATTGCAATTTATTTTTTATTTGTTAATTGACAAATGAAACATCTGATGTGCCACATTTTTCTTCCCTTCAATGCCAAGCCAAACTCCAGAATCAATACAAAAAAGAATAAAATAAAATAAAATACAAAGTGTATGATAGCAACGGAATTAAGCCAGATCAGTGGCATGCCTTCTTAGAAATGATCTGGTAACAGGAGTTTGTAGAACAGGGACAAGCACAGCCTCAGCTGGATAAATTAATGTTCTCTCAAAAGAGGAATGGTCTTGGGATCCTTTCGAGAGACTGCTTCCAGAAGTCACTGCAGGACATTCAGCGCTACGATGCTTGGAGAAATTTCTATTGGAAACCGAATCAGACAGCAAGTTGCAGTCATTTCCACCACCAGGATAACCCAGTGTTACCTCCGCATAGTAACTCTGCCCCCTCAGTTGGCAACTTGAACCATAAGAAACATGATTTGGCAAACCTAAGAACCCATTTAAGCCTCTGCTCTTGCCAGAACTGTTCAGAATAATCCAGGTATTATCATTCTTCAAATAGAATATCACTTACACTCAAAAAGATGATCCAGAAAAGAAGGGCATTAAAAAATAAATGGGTCTTTTACCTTAAGTATACTTGTTTCACAAGATCACTGGAGCAACATCCTGCAAGTCTACCACGCATTCCATTCGGAGAAACTATAACTGCCAGAAACAAAAAAGAAAGAAGAAATTATTGGATGTGCTAAATAAGGGACATGTGTACATTAGATCAAACTTAGGAATAGCCCCAATCATAGATAAGACAAGAAAATAGATTAAAATGGATTGGGAATATTCAAGAAGACTGTCTAATGCTCCTCTTAGAAGAAGCGACAGCATACAAGTTGAAAGTGAACCAAAAATAAGAGGAAGAACTAAAGAAACTCTACAAGAAGGGAAGGAACAGAATATGTTAAGAGTTAAATTAATCAGTTGATTCAAATAGTTAAGATGGATTCATATAGCCAATCCCAACTAAATTGTGATAAAAAATATAGTTGAGTCACCATGGGAAAGATTGGATAAATAGTAAGCTTATATGACATAAGCAACCCATTACTAAAAAGCGAGATGAAACACCGAGCCAAGAAACATCTCTGAGCATCTCTGACAATGCCCAGAAAAAATGACATAATTGCATTAGCCACACCTATCAATTCTATGTGAATTTAAGTACACATCATGCTCCCAGACATGTCCAATTGAAGGGTTAAAAGATTTAAGGCGGATTAACCAGCAGCAATGCTCAGTTCCTCTTTGTAAAGAATGTTAAAGGCAATTATTCGATGAGATTAACTTGGTAATAGCAATATCTCTCCTTGACCTGGAAAAAAATCCAGATAATCCCATTGAAGCTTAAGGAAAATATAGAACTTGGCCACTAACAACTACAAGATTGTAATATTATCCCTCTCCCTATTTGTTTCAATGGAAGATCTTGGAGCCTTCATACCTCTGGCAATTTCTCTCGTAAATCTTTCTTCAGTCATATTATTCATTTTCCAAATCTCCTTTTACACTATCTTCATGAGAAAAGCTGATGTTTACATAGTATGTTCCTGATTCTTAATAGAACCTACGCAAATGATCAGTTCTAGGAGAAGCCTTTTAAATCTCCTTCTTCAATATTTGCATTATGTTCCATAAGATAATTGGATCAAAAGAACACAAATTTTCACATGACTATATTGCTCCAGAGATGCCAAATTAACTCTTTGGTATCTAGATGAGCATTGGGAAGTCAAAAGAATTCGATAAAGTTCAAAGGTTTTGGGTGTAGTAAGGAAGGTAAAGACAGGTGCTTTAATGGCCACACATTGGTGTGTTCCACTAGAAATAAGTGGGGAGATATTCAAAGCCTGCATTGATTCATTTTTCATCTTATCAATTAATTCATTTGTCCTCTAGCACTAAATTTACTTTGGTCCATTGATTTGCCTACTTTTTGATCCTTGGAGTCCAAGTATCCCTCTCTAGTTTGATATTCTATACAAGCAGCGTCATAGTGCACATCTACAGTAGCTTTACATCCTTATGGACACCAAAACCCAAAATAAATATGTAAGAATCTTTGAAACACTCAAAACACTCCATAAGTCACCACAGATTCCAAAAAGCCAATGCCACAATAACCTTGCTATATATATATATATATATATGACCTTCTCTGGTTAATGGTCTTAAGCCAGTTTAGACTAATCCTACATGGATATATTTAAATCCTTTAATTATATGCTTTTCTAAAGATTTTTCAGATAATAATTGCATAGTTTCAAAAAGTTTTGACAATTGAATGTCTCTTTCCTCGGTTTTAATTGAATAATCTGTTTTAAATAAGTTTAGTTTGGGTGTTTTATATATTTGGCTCTATTTTGGGTATTTCCCATTCATCTATGTGTTTTCCAAAAACTTCTATAGTTATTTCCTCACTATTTATTATATCTCTAGATCTGGATGAACTAGATATAGAGCTGGAGAAGCTAAACATCTCCTCCTTTTGACAACACATAACACATATATTTAGGGACAGAGCTTTATTAAGTCTCCTTTCTTGCAGCAAATTGTTAGTGCCAATCCCATTTGATACAATAGGCCAATCAAAAGTTTTTATCACAAGAGAAAACCTATTCCTACAAATGGTATCAGCAAGACAAAAAGAATTCTGGATAAGATGACTCGGGAAGAATTTTATTTATAAAATACATGAAGAATATATAATACATAGGAAGTGAAAGAATATTATGAGAGGAGAATACGCACTGAAGACAAGAAAGGGGGATTTATCCTCAAAAAGAAAATATAGTTGACACAATCGACTCAACAGATCTTTCCAATCCCAGTTAGTATCTAGAATAGAGCAACTGCTGAAGCCGCTCGCAGCCAAGGCCCACAAAAACAATAACAAGAGATTAATAGAAAGACATTGGCCTTTGAACATCTGAACCCACAAAAGATCAAAGGTCAACCAGGAGCTCCACTCCCAGCAAACCTGCTAAAAAACTAGAGAATATAAAATGTTCGTTTCAATGTTCATCCTGATTGTTTTGAGTAAGCTTACTCCATAATTACACACACAGATAAGAGGACATGAAAGGGGGAAATGTATAAAAATAAGTGACGACCTAGTTTTTGTGCAGTATCATAAAGCCTCAATGCAATGCAAACTAGCAAAACTTATCAAGTAGGCAGTATACTAACCTGGAAGTTTCTCGTTGATATTATTAAAAGGGTGCTTTAACAATCTTTCCATGTCAGCTGTTGAAAGTCCCCGGATAAGCCTAGGTCATAAATGCATAAATGCATATCAGTCAGCCCACTTACAAATAAGTACCAATAAACTAGCCAACTAAATTGTCAACACTGAGTTTTGGTGAAGTCACCAACTTTGCAGATATCACAACGTGTACAAAAATAGCCTCTTCAGTAGCAGCAAATACAAACTCAACTGTGGGCTGCCCTTTCCTGCAAAAAAATAAAAATAAAAACAATCTTTGTTCAATGAAATATTAAGGTTCTAGTCCTAAATCGGACAATTGCTTCCAAAGAGCAAAATGATTACACCACTTAAAATCCTCAATACAACCTAAGGAAATCAAAACCAGAAGCAAAAGGGTGGAAAGAAAATCCGAGAGATAGAGAGAGAGAGAATCAGCTAAAATTAGACAAGGGCATCTCAACCAATTCGAAAGGGGAGCAGGATGGCTCCATTTGCCCTCCTCCTCCAGTCATCTGGTCCCCAATGTGGCAGACACAACAAAGCATGGGACCACAGGAAAACAATCATGCTCGGTTCCCTCCACAAAAACCAAAATATGTGGATGCAATTTCGCTCCTGGGTACATAAGAACTAAATCAATTTGATCAATTTGTGGTTGGTTGGTATGGACTTTTAGATTAAAAAAAAAAAAATGGATTTGCTATGGTATGATCTAGGTTTCTATAAATTTTGACATTCCTAGCACCTTTATGTGAAATCGAGATTGGATTGCAAACTCCTGGCAACTTTTCGTCCTTACATGTACATCTCGCTCACTTATTTAAATATTTTTTTCATTCGCTCAACTGCTTTAATTTAGGGTGTAATCAATCTATTCATTATTAAAGATGCATTTCCTATTTCTTCGGTTAAAACTTAAAATCGTTGACCTATATCCTGAATTTCCGAGTGCTTCATTCCATGTCATATAATTATATGCCTAAATACCTTTTTGACCCATCTCTTTTGCCTTTGAAATGGAGAACAGCAAACCTGATTACGCTAGTCCAGTTTGGGTTGGTTGGATCTAATGTCAGCTTGGTTTAGTTCTGTACATGAACTAAGACGTACATACTATCCACCAATACTGCACCGTCGGGGGCTACAAACAAGATGCGTTGAGCCAAAATCCAAGGGTGCCCAAACTTGCTTCCTTATCTTAACAAGCCGAGTGTAACCAAACTCATTCACACATGAGACTAAAAATCGTATTCAACACAGTAGTTGAGGAAGCCAAGTCGAGCTTTGAACAATCCTCAATACTCTGTAAATATTTGGCTTGGTTCATTTGAAAAGCATGGTTCATTTGAAGCCCTGATGACTTGCGTAGGGTTGTGATGCTATAAAGATGTCTCTAAAAGGTTAAAAAGCTCGTTGTTTCCAAATGAGTAATTTCCATTACATTACAGCCTACTGTGGAAAATAAATGAATAAATATATATAGGGCATGACACTGATTCAAATCTACAGTCCCCCGTCTCATCTTGCAAAACCAACCACGGTTGGTTTGGTCCCAAAAATTGTGGAACTAACTCAACCTAACCCAAGTTGCATCCATGCCCAAAAAAGAGCAGGAGGCATCATCCTCACAACTGTACTCTTTGCTACAGAATCCCAACACCCCCCTCAACACAACTCGGTATTCATAGCCTTTCTGTATGAACCCTTAGTTTTTTATATGAAAAACAGAGAACAACTCCTGAAACTTGCTTTCAAAAAAATAATAAAAAATAAAAAATAAAGCAACAGGCAGTCACTTACTAAGAACTTGTCCTACCAGAGGACAGATATTTACCCACACAAATCTTCTTCCTTTAAGGTTATCCTGGGACAGCAACGACAGACGCATAATCAGGGCTATGAGGGCTCATGCCCTCGGGGATTCAAGAAGTTCTATTTCAACTATTAACTCTACTAATGATGAAATTTTACCTATCTCCCCACTAGAATTCCAAAACATGCCACCCCCATTAAAAACTCAACATGTGGGATCAATTCTAAAAAATTATATCTTTACTTTATATAAAAAAAAAAAAAAAAAAAAAAGTCTCAAAATTTACATAATTGCCATCTTTGAACAATGTGATTTGTAGTAATTAAGAAGTGAAAAGGCTACATTGGTTAGAAAGGAATATGAGTATTTTTAAGGAACAATATCTCCCTCTTAATTTGTTCTAGGACAATTTTTTTCTAAATGTTATAATGACCTTCAGTAGGTGACTTTACAGGATACTCATTCTGAGATATCCAAAGAGATTAAAGAGCTCATTCTTTTGGATAGCCTTCTTATGTATTATTTATTATGCTATCTTTGCTTTTCTCTCTTTCCATTTTTGTAGTTCTTTTCCCTTTATCATTCTCATAATATCTTTCTTTCTCTATCAGAAAAATAAAGATCAACATGTTTGTAAATGATGCATTCATGCTACCATCCGGTGAACACTGAATAGTTTAGTTGTAGTTAATTAAAGTTCTCCAGTCATAGAAAATCATTTTCTCCATTCCTATAATTCTACAAATAAAAATGCTACCGCGCAATGGAATTCTTTCACTATCTGGGGAGGCGCAATAAGATACTAAGAATATATTTGAATGTAGCACAAAATGTGATTTGGAATAGTTTGACTTTAGGATTTGATTAGATATCTTAGAGATTTTCTGTATGTTTACAGATTCAAATTTTCATTTTTATTTTAATTAGGAATGATCCATAATCCTGTTACACTTCAGAATGACATTTAAGATTATCCCTGCTCCTCTCTTGATCCAGGTCATTGCCCAATAAAAGCATTGCGTACTTGATTCAAAATATGATTTAGATATGTAAAAGTATTTACACTTGAGTCTAGACTAAGTCCTTTTAAACTTTTGTGAAAAATTCGAATTTGGCCCAAAATTTAATGGGGTTCAATAAACCCCCTGAACTTCTATAAATAATTTAAGCAGGCTCTTGGTCAATTTTGGGCCTACAGCAATGCCATCAAAACTTATCAACCATTTGCTTAGACAGACTATAGTTGGCACCCAAACCAACAGGAACAGTATGATATATCTTAGCAACAGCATGGCCATTAAAACCACTTAATCCAAATCCTCAAGGTTTCTATAGAACAAGGACAAAATTCAAGGAAGGACAGTTGAGATGTGTCACATCAACATCCACGACAGCAAATCCTTTCCCCGAAGCAAATCAAAGCCCAATTGCTATGTTCATCATTGAGCAATTAGCTTTATGAAATCCTTTATAGGAATTCTAAGGGCTAGATTGAATCATATATAGGATTTTCTTTTTTTTTTTTGGGGGGGGGGGTTTGAGCAAAACCTAAAACTCAAGGGCCAACATGAATTTTACCGTCACCCATTCTTACTAAGAAATTGAAAGAAACTTTAGAAACGGAAGAAAGAGACGTAGAAATAGAAATAACTTTCCAAATCGAATCTCTTTAGAAAGAAGATCTTTTGTCTCATGGTAGCTTGCTCCAATCCCCTTAGGAAACTTTCGTTATTGGGTTAGCCATACACTTCACATGTTTCTAGCGATTCACTTCATATGGCATCAGATAAGGCAGGATCATATATTCCAAGAGTAGAAAGAGAAGAAAAAGAAAAAAAAAAAAAAGGAGCAGTTTTTTGTCGTATATTCACTCTCTTGAAGTTAACTACTTATAGATTTAGAAAAACCTTGCATCCGATATCTATTTAAATATGATTTTCAATTATCTATTTTGAATCAATCATTTATAGGATTGTCATTTTTTGGGACGGGGAGGGGGGTTAAGCAAAACCTAAAACTCAAGGGCCAAATTGAATTTTTAATGGAACTTGGATAGCGCTCTCTCTCTCCCCCCTGGTTCTAAGATCTCACTCTTCCTCCATTTCCTTTCTCTCTTCTTCTTGGTCTTGCTTCTTTGTTCCATTAAAATATGAATCTAATTTTGGCCTCTATTCTTGCCTTTTTTCTCATTCTTACTCAAATCATGGTCTTTGTTCTACTTTCCTATCTACCATCCTCTATCTTGGTTCTCCATGAAATTCTCTTATGCTCCAGTAAGAATCAATGAGTTCCACAAAAACTTAGGATTTTGATTATAATTCTAGTTTTTGTTGCATGAAAAAAGGTGGATCTCTGTTTTAACTCCATAAAAGCTTGACTTTTCAAACCATTAAAGGAGAGATTTCTTTTTTTATAAAGAAAGGTGGGAAGTTGTTACTCCTCAGACACTTGTTGTGGGTCAATATTCTGAATTCTTCATATTAATTGGGTATTTACAAACTAGGTGGAGAATGAAATCTGGGCATGGAGTGGAGGTGGATCTCTACATTAACTTCGTAGAAAGTGTGAAAGAAGGGATTTCTTTATCCACAAAAACGAAAGAGTTTCTACTTAAATGTTGTTGGACTCACATTTGTGGGAGTAGGCTTTCTGAATTCTTAGTATTGATAGAGTACTCTGCAAATTTGGAAGTAAATGAGATTTGAGCATGGAACAGCATCAGGGTTTCTAGAAAAGAGGGCAATGATTCCTCCAAAGATTTTTTTGGTTAGTTTGAAGGGAACCTCATCGAATTATCTTCTATGTGGTTGAGAATCCATTATCAAATATTGTGGAAGTTTGTTAAAGAACCTTTGTTTTTAGTTTTCTTCTCTCTCTCTCTTCTGTTAAAGTGGCTGCAGAGTTAGTAGATGATTTATTGATCTAGTTTTTTCATATTAAAGCACCTCCTTGGTTCTTATTCTTTTCTTTTTTTTTTTTAATAGCAAAAGAAATTATATTAGAATGAAGAAAAAAAATGTAAGAGAACTCCAATGATGAGAAATCCCAAAAGGAGAAAAACACAGGAGAAATACAAAAAAACTAATGGATAGCTACTCTCCAATCCCTCCTAAATTTTTCTAAACTATACAATAACCTTGACCTTCTATCAAAAAATTAGAGTCGGCCATATGAGGGCCATATGAGAGACATATCGAAATCGAGGAGGAAAAAAAAAAAAGAAAGATTTAATTTGTGCAGATTTTCCTACGCCACTCGTTCCTATCTAAAACCATCTCTTCAACTAAATCCATAACTATCATGTCTTTACGGATATACTGCATCCAAGTTTTCAACAGTATACCTCTATATTTTAGTAAATCTCCTATATTTAAGTTGTCTTCCTAACAGATGCGTCCTTAGAACTTCGTTGCACGTGCCCAAATCATCTCACACGGCACTCTCGCATGTTATCTACAATTGAACTAATTTCCAATTTATTACGTATCTCGTCGTTTCTAATTCTATCTTTTCTCATTTTGCTGCACATCCACCTAAACATTCTAATTTCAGCTACAGTCATTTTTTGCTCTCATTGCTATTTAATAGCCCAACACTCAGTACCATACAATAAAACAGGTTTTACTGCGATTCTATAGAATTTTTCCTTTAGATGTAATGGCATCATTGATCACATAGCACTCCGAAAGCCTTTCTCCATTTCATCCAACCCGCTTGAATTCTATTATTCACATCCTCATCTATATTGCCATCATTCTGGATGATGAAACCAAGATATCTAAATCATTCACTCTTTGAAACTTCTCTTCCTTCTAACCTAATCGTTTCTTTCTTATCCTGATAGTTGTCACTAAACTTACATCTCATATACTCAGTTTTAGATTTACTCAATCTAAATCATCTAGATTTTAATGTGTCCCTCCATAATTCTAAGTTAGTACTGATACACTCTATTTTAATCAACCAAAACTGTATCATCTGCGAAAAGCATACACCATGGTATTTCATCTTGAATATTTTTTGTGATTTTATCTATCACTATTGCAAATAGTATAAGACTCAATGTCGAACCTTGATAGAGCCCAATGTTAATAGGGAAGCTATCGCTCAGCCCCCACAAGTCCTTACATTGGTCATAACTCCTTCATACATATCCCTAATAAGTTTAATATATTTCAAAGAGATCCCTTTATTCATCAGCGAGGTTTGTATAAATCCCTTAAGCATCAGGCCACACAGAAGAATAAAGAACAATCTTATTCTTTTCTAAAACTATTCTTCTTATTCTATAAAAATAGAATTTATAGATGAATTTTATGAGAACTCATGGATCCCATGTAATTATATCTTAAATATTTACTTGTAACTACAAATTTTAGAAATGAACTCACTTATATTTTATTGTTTCAAGCAAAGATATTCTATTGACTTTTAGCTTTTTGGTTCTAAGCAAAAGATTTCATTTATAAATGAAGTCAATTTGAAGATTCAATTCAAATGAACTAATCCTTTTTTTTTTCATTTGGTTTGATGAATGGTACAAAGGGAACTTAGCATATCCGACCATTTGAAATTGAGGGAAAAAAAAAAATTAAAACAAACTAATGAACTGCTAAAATATGTTCAACCAAATGGTACTTCACTTGCACCAGGCCCTAACCTTCATTACCTCATAAATAGTAAATAATCATACATGAACCCCACATCATCAATACAAATAAATAAATAGTGGGGAAAAACCGAAACAATTGGACAACAGCAAAATCAGGAATGAATGAGGAACCAAACCCAAGAGGTCATCTTTTGTTGGAGAAACCAAAATTCTACTTTCAGCTGTCAACAAGATATTCCCCCCCCCCCAAAAAAAAAAAGAAGAGGACACTTTTTGCCCTCTTGGTCACTCATAGTGGAAACTTTTGAGTCTGAAATTTGTTAATCTTCATGACAGGGCTTAAACTCTTCATTCCAGTAAACTATCAAAAAATGAAGACCTTCTCATGAATGTCATATCCCTTGTGTTTCAAAACTTTATTCCAGTTTATTTGGTACCGGAATTTGTAGGTACTTTCAAAATATTATTCCAGTAAACTTTTCATTCCTGAAGACCTTCTCACGAATGTCATATCCCTTGTGTTTCCAAGTAGAGCACTCAAACTATCTAATTTAGAAATTAGGGAATATAACACAATCATTACGAAAGAATCTACAGTTGATAAGCTACCCATTTTGGAATACAGATACAAGAAGTTTTGCAGCCTCACGAGACATGAATTAATCCAACAAGCCGAGTGAGGGAGGAAACAAGATATATAATTGTTACGTAATATTAATCACTAAATACTACTGCACAGGCAAAGCACCGACCATAAATATAAATATATTCAAAAGCACACAACATTGCAAATTCAGTAAATATTGGCCTCATGCCCTTTGCAAAAGCAAAACTCTTCTCTACTCTACCATAAAGGCAAAAACCCCACTTTTGTCCCCATGTGACTCTTAAAGTTCCTTCCGCAAACAAAATTTTTCCTCTTTTAAGTATTCTTGCAACTTGTCAAACCAAATTATCCAATTTGCAGACCTTCATTATCCCACCAAAACAGCATAAGCAAGAACAATTCTCAATCATCTCTAAACATACATATTCCCCCATTGCTAAAGACAGCAAAATATAGTTGGAGATTTAAGTTTTAATTATATGATAACCACAGAAATGTGGACAACAGTACAAGAGAGAGATCTTCCAAAATCAATACTTTCAGAATGGCATCACATTTCTTGCCTAAAATGAATGAATGGAAACCTATATTTGTGAGTACAGACAGTAGGCATTTAACACACCTCAAAAGCTCTTCATCTTGCGAAAATTGACCATATCTTGAGAAAACATCTCCAAATCTCACATAGGTTCCGATTAATGACCTGCCAATCCATCAGACTAGGCATTACATACCACGAAATTGTTTAAACAACTACCTCAGGAAAGGAATACTTGAAGAGAGGTCAATACCTTTCAATGCAATTCCTTAAGGCCTGAGACAGAGCAGCTCCCACCTCTTCTGAATCTCCAGGAGCCAACCAAAGTCCAGATGCAACAACTTTGACAGCCATAAACATATTAAGAAAATTTATCACCAATACAATAGAAGGTATGATATCATAGTAAAGTAAAAGCAAGCAAATTTCACACCCCCCCCAAAAAAAGCCTATTTTTTCTGTCCTCACATGGGGAGCGGAAGGGGTAGTTTTGAACTGCAAATCTATTGGTCAAAGGGAAAACCACATATCACAATGCTAGGAGGGACAATTGTAAACATAAGGAAAAAGAAAAAAAAAATAAAAAAGAGTCTATTCTCAATACAAAAAGCATGAGATTTTAGATCACAAAACACAGAATTGTTTGACAGGTTATACCTCTTAACTTTGAAACTGAAGGCTGCACACTGTCAACAACAGATGAGTGCCGACCAGGAAGAAAAAGCCAGAGCTTTATTTTCTCATCTGGGCATTAGGTACAATAGGAACATTTGTAAATCAAATTGGTAACCAAAGCACTGAGTGTATTCTCATCTGATGTGGTTTGTACTGTTTACCTGGGTTGTGCAATCCCTGAGATGGATCCCAGGGTCCAACAAAGGAATTGGTCCAAGTGCTGAGAAATCCTTCTTTTTGTAACTGCAGATGTGCTGAAAGAACCATAAAAGTAGCACCATCTTTCTGCTCCCCTCTCACACTGTTCGTGAAGATTATGATCATTTTCACTGGTATCATTAGAGAGGTAAGCAACTAATTTTGGGAGTAAGGGACAAGAAATCATACCTTTTATCAAGTGCAGCAAACTCAGATTCATGAGGGAGAAATTGGAACCATGATAACTGATGAAGTCCACCCTGTAAAATTATCCAGTCATCAACATATAAATAAATAAGCATGTAGAAAATCACATGGATGCTTATATGCATAAGGGAACATATGCCAGAAACTGTTTATTTACCCTCAATAATTACAGACAACAGAGACACGCTGAAAGAGATATTAAATCGCAAGCCATTGACAAATGAATAACACAGAGGAACAAGAAGTTCACTGAAGTCACTTAACCTTTGGAGATGTACCTAATAAACTCCCTTGTTTATGTAGATTACCAACGTTAATGTTTTTTTTTCCTCATGGATCAAGGCAAAGAATGATTCCACTTTTGTGATTTCATCTCAAGTTATTCCCTTTTGGAGTAGCCATAGATATTCACACACCTCCACTGGAAGTAGGAACTCTTCCAGTGGGTGTTCCATTATAAGTGATATAAATTGGCGTGTTAGGATTGGAAGGAATTCCAGGAATTTTTTCTAGGCATTTTTCTCCCAATCAGTTTGATTTGGGAAAACTATTGTTAGCTTGACTTCTTTATGGTCCCTGGCAGTTGGATCTTTCAAGGGAAATAGTCTTCTTCAAGATGCTCATCAGAAATGGAGACCTGATCTTGAATGATTGCTTTCTATTGTTCTCTACATTTAGGATCTCTCTTCTTCCATTTTGAAGCTTTTCTTTTTGCTTCCGATAGATAATACGTATCTATATAAATTATAACAGCACACACCAGTGGCTTTAATCACTTCCAGTACTGCCTTGTGCCTTCCATCTTGATGAACATCCGCATCATAAAGAATCCATTAGAAAAAGGACAGAATTTAAAAGCATTCAACTCCATGCCCTCAGCCTAACAAACATCCCACTTCCTAATGCCAGTAAAAATGGATATGGGAAAGTCCAGTAATGCCTTCTAACGATAATGATGCTAAAAATATCTAGATAGTGTCCTTTAAATGGATTGTTTATACACAATGAAGCCACAGTTTTCAATTCCAAATATCACCCTCGAGACAGAACTCTTCCGATCTCCTCCTAATAGCCCTTGCACGCATCCACCCCACAAAGAGCTTCCGGTGGAGTTCAAACACACTTATAATCTACACTCAATTTACTGGATTTACGCATTGGAATACCCAAAGGCGTGTATCCTCAAAACAACACAATAATGCATCTAAAAGTAAAACGACCATTTATCTGCTCCATCTATCCTTCGAAATTTTTCATTTATCCCCACCCACAATCCTTTTCTCACAATACCCACATGTGGGGTAGCTCAAAAGAAACAGGCAGTGGAAAAAAGAAGATACAAGAATTCGCACAAAGACTATTCAATAGGATTAAAGAAAACACAGAAAATTTGCCAAAAATAAAAAACATGAGAGATTTTCAAGTGAAGAGAAACAAAGACTTACAATTTTGAAGACATTTGTCCACATACTGATTCCAATAAATCAGCCTCTCTCTTTCACTCTCTTATTGAAGTTCGAATCCCTTCATACGCCGAGCCTGAGAAGGAAAAGATTTCGAACTAGAGTTCCGAATGAAACACCACTTAAAACCCTAACCCCATCACTCAAATATTGAGGAATCGAATTAAATATAGAAGTCCCAGGAGAGAGAGAGAGAGAGAGACCTGGGAACGATGAGAGAGCACTTTTCCCAAGAATATCGAGCTCGAAACCTTGATCTTTAGAATGCCTGTCTCGGTCTCTCCAGCGTAGTTGAAGAAGCTATAGAACGTTTATTTGTCATCTGACCCCTGGTTCTTTCGCTTTTTACACGTATGTGTAGAAAAGTTTCTGCTGTTCTAAGGAAGTGTTTGGGAAAATAGTTATCGGAGAATTCTATAAAAATTATTAAGATGTTACACGAATAACCCCTTTCCACAAAGAGCATTTCGTGTTTTTTTTTTTTTTTCCTTTTCAAGGATATTTCTTAAAATTTTTGAAATATTACTTATATGAGTGCATGTGTATCATTACCAAAAATTGAAACTAATTTATCTCAAATATGTATTAAATCAATATATTTTAAATGAGATCATTAAATATAAAATAAAAATTGAGATCATTAAACATAAAATAAAAAATTTGATTACTTTGAATCAAATCGAAATATTTGAATTTTTCTGCATTGTACCTGTAAAATTTATTCTCCCGATATTTTTTCTACATTGTGAGTCAACTCTCTCTTTTGTTCACAAAACAGATGCCTTTGAATTTTTGCTGATAAATAGTTTTGAGATTTTATACTTCCAAGACTTCTTTTTTTCCTCTCTGATGAACTGTGCATGTATAGAAAAATCCAAATTTCATC
This sequence comes from Dillenia turbinata, assembly GCA_037126225.1. Classification (NCBI taxonomy): domain Eukaryota; kingdom Viridiplantae; phylum Streptophyta; class Magnoliopsida; order Dilleniales; family Dilleniaceae; genus Dillenia; species Dillenia turbinata. Next base: position 7,706,244 of record JBAMMX010000015.1, read on the forward strand.
TTTTTTTTTCTCCTAAATTAGAATGTGGGTTTTCTGCAATGTAGTGCCACCAGTGTGATTTCTCCCGACCAACATTCCATCACTCTCAACTGTTAAGAAGTTTGAGTTGTTGGTTACATAAATTTGTGTTGTTGATTGTATTTCATGCAAAAAAAGGGGAAGAACTCGATCAGAAACCTTTAGCTTTGTGTTCCTTTTTTATCTTTTAAACTTCGTTTTATTTTTTATTTGAATTTGGTTACTGGATATTAATGGTTGTAATTACCATTTTATTACTTTCTTCCCTTTAGATTTTCATTTTTGATCTATCATGATATTAATGGTTTTGTTTTGCATTTTATTTGTATTTTCCATTAGATTTTCTTTGCCAGTTTATTTGTTGAGAGTGATAGTTGTTTTAGGTGTTTGCATTATCGGAGATCATTTTAAAATTTTAAAATAGATAAAAAAAAAAAGATATGTTTATTGATGTGTGTATTCTGTATGCTATTTTTCTTAAGATATCGGGTTTTTTCTTTTTTTAAGTGATTACCTTCAAGTTTTACAACTTTTGTTTGCTATATCGTTTGGATTTGACCTCTTGCATCTTTTATTTCACTTTTTTTGTTTGTTTTATTTTACTATATCGTTTGGATTTTACCTCTTGCATCTTTTATTTCAATTTTTTTGTTGGTTTTATTTTACTACTTTGAATATTAACTCATTATCTATTTGCATATGTCTCTTCGTATTTTATATTTTAATGCTTGAAAATGAAAAGATAAAGTGGGCAACAGATAAATATAATTAATACTTTAACATATAATGAGATATTCTCTTATGTATTTGTTGGTCATGCTACAGGTGAACTATACAAATCCTCTGTTGAGACATCATTAGTTCCTAAAAAAATATATAAAAAAAAAAAAAACTTTATGCTTATCATAGGAAAGCTTCTGACTACTGTGCTGAAGGAATTTTTCCTTTTCCAATCCCTTGAGGTCCTATTTTTTCAATGAAATCTGGTCAAACATGCTTTATAATAAGAGATAACAATAGAGACCAAATTTTTGAACAATTTGAACAGTTGAATGTGGCCTCCATTGATCCAACGAGTGTTGGAATAGAAAGCTTTTTGTTAGCTTCAACTAATCAATATTCTTCCAATATGAGTACTTCTGAGATGACTAGATTTTCTTGTGGGAGTTCTCATATTCTCTCTCAATTTCATCATAATACTTATGAATTTGTACTGTATATCAATGATTTTGATCCTAAAACTATAAAGCAATTGAATATAAAGCAATACAAAAGAGACACTTATTTAAGGCGGAAATCGAAAAAGTAATGTGGTAAACCGCGCTATCTATGAAAAAAAGCCCTAGATATTAAAAAAATAAATTGCCAGTGCAAGTTGACTCCACAAATCGATCGAAAGAAACCCAAAGTGTTGCTGTTACTAAGAAAAAAGTTATAGATTATTTAAAAAAAAAACACTATTATCTAATACTCTAATATTATTAAAATATTAACTGACCTTGCTGTAAAACAATTAGAAGGGGTGAATAGTTGTTTTTAATATTTTTGAATATTTTTTGCAAATTTAGGAATTTTGAACACAAACGACAGATGGTGGTGTTTGACAATTTAATTGGAATTCAAAGAACACAGAAACCTTTTTATAGTAGCTCCACCAAATTTAGTGTACGTTCACTCCCAGACTTCCCCCCTAGATTTTTACTATTAACTCAAGAATACAAACTTGATTACAGATTCAAGTTAGATTTTTACATTGTTATTCTCAGACACTTTCAAACTCTTTCTCTCTCCAAACCCAAAATCTAGACTCACTCACTAGTTCTTGAAAATTTTAGTACAAGAAGAGTAAATGTCTTTAATATGAGACTTCAATTCTCAGATGAGATAAATTTTGATCTTACTGAGAATTACACTCAAGGAAAATAGATGAAGTGAAAAACAGTGTAAATAAAATAGAAAACAGAGCAATGTGAGCAAAATTAAATATTGATTTTTAGTCGTTAGAAAAGCTTTTTTTTTTAACTCTCATGTTTATGGGTATTTATTGTTGAACAAGAAAGAGCCGTTGTACGGTGGTTGAGCTCGAACGTTGATCATTAATGTCCATCAGCCTTTATTAAATGTTTCCACCCATTCATCATTTTGCACTGAAAATTTTTCTTCCTGCTGCCTGCTCATTTGTTTTGGGCTAATGAATTGAATAGCTATTGCTTTTGTTGTAATATAATGTTAGCCTTTCATAGAAATACAATTTGTCAAGTTAATAAAAGATGTTACTCTTTTGTTTAAAAATACTCTTATTTCTGGGGTTCTGAAAATTTTAAAAAATGATTGACCCAAATTTAAATTTTTTGTATTATGAATCTAAAAGCCGTGTCAACACATTAATCAATTAGGTTGACCTGCAAGTGCATTTATTAAATCGGTCGACAAATTTATGTTCTTAGGTCAACTAATTTATGGTACTTATTTGACTTGAACAGTGATAGGTTGACATCATGAGATTCTTTGTTCAAGAGACTGTTGACACATTAAAGCTTTTTGGTCCACAAAATTCTGTTTTAGGACCAATTAGTGGACTTGACACATTTATATTGGTCGACATATCATAGTGAGTCAATATAATTTAAAGACAGGTTGCCATGTGAGTCCCATAAAAAGAATGGCATCGAATAGGATAGGTTGACATTTGCATGTCAACCTCTTATTATTTTAGTTAAGATCCTTGTCGACATGTAGAATAATGAGTTAACCTATGACTCTAATTGGTGGATCTATGAACTTAAATAGGTTGACATAATGTATATGACAGATGGATAGGTCGACCTCTTGAAGTAGGTAGGTTGACATAATGGTTAACATTACTAAGGTTGTGTCGACAAGCAATTTTAAAGGTTGATTTGGTAAGCAGGTTGACCAATTCAAAGATCATATCAACGGGTTGTTATTAAGGCTGACAAGGAGTGGTTTAAATAGAGTTAAGACTCCTTTAGGTTGACATACTATCAGAAATGTTGACATAGTATTACTTAGAAAAATGTTTTGTTATATCTTCATTCAGATTGACAGGAAATTAAGACATGTTGACATGTTTTCTAATTAGATTCAGGTTTTGCTCAATTGGTCAACAAGTATCTTAAAATAGGTTGACAAGAACAAATTCACATGTTGTCAAGTTAACATGAATATAGGCTATTTTATCAATATGTTGACTTGTGCTTTTTGAATAGGTCAACAAAAGCTGTTCAAACTAATGGTCAGGTCGACAATAGTCTGAAACAAGTCGACATGCTTTGTAGGTTTTTGATTTTGTAGACTTTATTTCTTTAATGTTTTCTTTTCTAAATTTGTTTTCTTACTTCAAATTCTTTTATCATCATCAAAATCTAATATTCTCAATAGTGCTAACCATTTAAGTCCTGATTTGCTATAGGAAAGTGTCATCAAATAGGAAAAGACTTATTTGATATGATTGTTGATACACCAGATGTCCTCCCATGACAAGAAGATTGTTACCATTGTGGTGTAAAGAAATTTTATTCGGAAATGACAAATTTTTACTGTTCAAAAGGTGATATAATATTAGCTCAAAATAAACTCCCTAATATTTTAAAAGAATTGTTAACTTCACCTCAGAGGAAGTAAGATCATTTTGGACAAATATAAAAACATAAATACCATTTTGGATTCACTTTATTTGGTATTAAATGAGATAAAAATCTATTTAAAAGAAATAATGGAGTCTATACTTTTAAAATTACAAGACAGATTTATCACTTTTTGAATGATTTATAGGATTATCATCTTCAGCTATACTTTCATAATACTGAATGAGGTATCTAACAATTTGGCCAACTATCCTAGATTATCTGAAAGTTTAATTAAGAAGATTATGGATGTTCTTGAGAATAATCTATCTGCTAAGTTCTTTAGGAGTTTAAGAAATGTACCAAACTTGGATAGGTGTGAAATAATTTTGAAAACTCTTCCTGGGGTTGATCAGAGAGTATATAACAAACCTACAACTTCTTAAGTCACAACATTGTGGGTTGAGGGTGAGGAAAATAGAGAAAAAAGTAGGCAGAATATAAAGATTCATACATGTAGTGGTCATTCAAGAAATATTGAATACGACTATTGATGTTATGATCCCCTTTAATATCCACTTCTCTTTCTTTATGGTGACTTGGTTAGCATCAAGGAATTCTCAAAAAAAAAAAGGAATTAAGGCACATACTAGAAAAAACAAAAAAAAAATGCAATATATTCTATTTATCCAAAAAATGCTCCTTGTGCTGATCAATTGATACAAACGAATAAAATAGTTAGTTTATTAATCCAAATTAGCTACTAAATTATTATCAACCTTTTCAATAAATTTTACTTAGTAATTCATTGGTTTATAAACAATGATGAATCAATTTGAGGATGGTGCTTATTTTATTTCCCTACGAGAGTACTGTGCATATAAGCTCCAAAATAGGAACAACAACAAATCATCCCTCTTGATTTTTGCTAACCTTTTACAGCAATTTGTTGTTGACCACTATGTCAAACTTGAAACATAGCATCTTGACTTCTTCAAGTCACAACAAAATGAAATTACGAGAGAATTTTTACAAGAAATTTTTGATGCTATGGCAACTGGTGAAAGAGAAGGAAAAAATGTTGGTCAACGGATTATATTGTCTCCATTATTCGTAGGTGGACCAAGAAACATGAGATAAATATATAGATACAATGACATTGGTTCAAAACTTTGATAAACCATATTTTTTTTAACATGACTTGCAATCCAAATTAGCTTGAAATAAAAGAATATTTAATTTATCATGAAGAGGTACAAAATGGGTTTGACTTATTTGCAACAATATTTCATTTTAAATTAGAACAGTTAAAAGAACAACTTTTCAAAAAAAATATATTTTTAATCAAGTTGTTGCTTATACTTATGTAATAGAGTACCAAAAAAGAGGCATGTTGCATACTCATTTTCTTTTAATTCTTAAGTCTAAATATAAGATATTTTGCCCTAAAGAATATGATCGAATTGTTTGTGTAGAAATTCAAGATAAAACAAACATTTACATCTGTACAAATTGGTTATTAAGCATATGTTGCATGATCCTTGTGGTGCATTTAATCCTTCAAATGTATGCATGAATAAGAAAGGTAAATGCAAGAACAACTATCCTAAAAATTTTTATGAGCAAACAGACCAAACTGTTGATGCTTACCTTCTTTATCAAAAAAGAAATGATGGTGTTAAGGTTATGATCAAAAGTGCTATGTTGGATAATAGATGAGTGGTTTCATATAATCATTATCTTTTAACTAAATTTGACTATCACATTAATGTTGAAATATGTTCAACCATTAAAACAATCAAATACAATTACAAATAGATTTGCAAAGGTCATGACAATGAACTTCTGTATTCTCCCTGATAATTCTACCACAAAAATAGATGAAATTAAACAATTTGTTACAGTTAAATAGGTTTCTCCACTAGAAGCAACTTGGAGAATATATAGGTTTCCTATAAGTGAAATCAAACCATCTATATATACTTGCAACTTCATTTAGAAAATTATCAGCTAATGAATTTCAAAAGGGGTGACGATTTGCATAATATTATGAATAACATTCATTTAAGAAAAACTATGCTTGTTGAGTTCCTACACATGAATAATACCGATATTGAGGCACAAACTCTAAATTTGACATATTCAGATTTTCATGATTATTTTGTGTGAAAATCTAATAAAAGGAATTGACAGCGTAACAACAAAGGGAATCTATTGGCAGTATTACCTAAGATTATTTTTGTGCAAGGTTCGTAGTCCAACCTCTTTTAAACGTTTGCGAACTTATAACGAAGTGAAAACACAGATATTTTGTAACTGTTTTAAGTCAAGGACTACTCGAAAATGATAACAGTTAAGAACTTTCCATAGAAGAAGTCTTATTGTTTCACACGGCCTTATGAAATGAGAAGACTTTTTGATATAGTTTTAGTGTACTCCTCTCCAAATGATTCTAAAAAACTTTGGTAAAAATTTGAAACTCCAATATCAAAGAACTTTCTTAAATGTGAGTTGTACACGCTTATTGAGGTTAAGAAGAAAGATCTTGAACAAATATATGGTTTTTTATATTCCATGGGAAAGAACATACATTCATATGATTTGATTCTAACAAATCTTTCATTTTCTAATGTAAAAAGTGAAACATTATATTTGAGAGCTGAAAAAAATTTAACAGTTTCTAATATAAATTTAAATGCAATGAACATGCTTGATAATAAATAAAAAAAAGCTTTTGAAATTAAGAGGATATATTCAAATAAAAATGGTTTTTTTTCATAGATAGCTCTAAGGAACAGGAAAACTTTTCTATATAGAACTTTGTTGGCTGATTTAAGGTAAAAAAGATATCTCACCCTTGTAACACCTGCATTAAGAACAGCAGCCTCGATTTTACCATGAGGACAAACTACTGATTCTCGATTTAAAATCCCCACTGACGTTTCTAAAGGAACCACATGTCATGTCAGCAAGCAAAGCTCACTTGCTGCGATGATTAATGTTGACAAGATTGAGTTTTGATGACGATCAATTTAAAGAAAATTAAGCATAAGCAAATATATGATTCAAAGCTATAATGAAAAATCCATGACATACAGAGATGATGGGTTGACCCAAGTACTTAGCTGACCCAAAATGGATCTGAGGTCAACTAAGGTGTAGCCTTGGGCCAACCCAAGGGAGGCCTCGGGTCTTCTAAGGCAGGGCCTTGGGCCGACCTAATGAGCTCTGAGGCCTTCTCAAGCATAAGATTGGGCCAACCCAAGGAGCTCTCAAGTCAACCCAAATGTAAATTGATGTCAACCCATAGGAAATTTCAGGACGACCTAAATATAGTAATAAGTCAACCCAAACATGATCTATTGTCGACCCTAAGAAAGTTCAGGTCGACCAAAAGAAACTTCAGGTCAACCTAAACCCTGGATTAGGTTGACACAAGCATATCAAGGTCAACCCAAATCTAATTTAGATCGACCCAACCATGCTATAAGTCCAAACATACTCAGTCTTAATGGCTAGAACTTTTAAATTTGTGTTGACCTAATATATTTTTAGGCCAACACTAAAATTACATATTTCATGACTGTTGCATTCTATGCATTTAACAAACTAATGTATAGGTAAAGCAAATGTTTTCTTTTGAAAAATAGAAATTGTATGTCCAAAAAAAGAAAACCGGCTTCGTATTCCACAAGGTGTAGTGATGGGTAAAAACATTAAATGAAAAATGGTGGAAGCATTAATGAGCAATTAATGAGTAATGTTTGAAATGTACCTACCACCTTAATGGCTCTCTTTAACTCAAATAAATATCAAAATTAAGAAGATACAGAGAGTGAGTCATGAAATTGAATGAACCTACAATGAAAGTACTGAATACTCCGGTTTCTCAAAAACACATTCTGTTTTTAATTCTTTATTTACTCTTCTATGTGTAATATTACTAAGCAAAAATCTCTGTTACTTCTGAGGGTTATCCTCATCTTTTTGTAACAATCTTATTATGTATTCAAAGTTCTAAAGAATCGAGAGGATTTCTCGATTTGAGTCTTAGAGAGAGAAAGTGAAGCGGTGAGTATTTCTAGACAAGGTTTCACTTACACTAATGAAACAAGTGCATTGTACTATTTGAGAAATAGTGGAGAATCCATGAGGGTGTCTGGGAGTGGACGTACATCAAATTCAATGTAATGACTATAAAAATCTCGTGTCCTCTATTTTAAATGTCACGCCCCGACCCACTCTCGAACCGGGCACGCAACCAGCCTGCCGCGGCACCCAGATGCACGGGCACCACGTCCCGCACATCGAAGCACCGTAAGGCTGTCGACATTCACAAAATCCAGGTTTTCAAATTTCAGAGATCCCCATGTGATAAAAATAATACATGTATGCTTAAATACAAATTAAAACAAGTGAGAGTTAACCTTATACAGACCAGAAAAATTATAAATACAGTCATCCCAATTTAAACAAATACAATGGTCATCCTAACTTCCTCAAATGATACAATAACCTCAATATATATATAGCGGAAGAGCGGGTAGTCATACCCCTACCCAGTAGTCTCCAAGAATATCCAATACAACAATGCACACAAATCTCTCAGTCCGAGTCTACACCTGTAGGAGGGAAATGTGAGGGGTGAGTACCGTAGAGAGGGGGGTTGGTACTCAGCAAGTCGGGGGATGACATACTACAATTAATTTTTGGGTGAATTAGGAGTGTCAAAATTATGTCCCAATAAATCCATGGTATGCAAAAATATTATGACATCTCAATAAATCATTCACGACATACGTATCAAATCAAATATGCAGTCAGTATGCATGTCCGTCATATCATGTAGAGCCGGCCGAAAACATCCCGGCAAGGGCCAACCACGGCCAAGAACGGGCAACGTTGAGGGTTTTCACGATGCAAGAAATAAAATAAGGCTCTCTACCCCAACGTTGGCTACAGATTACTCCAACTAGCCTGTACATATCAAGGATCAAGCGTGTATGGAAACCCGCCGGTGCTAGACCTACCAAGGTCCTCCCCGAAGTGGTTCAACCGACGACTGTCCGTACAATATGTATGACAATCTGGCTGATACCCCCTGTAGAGGCATATCCGGGCACAGCAGGTGCCTCTACCAAATGTCCTTCGTAGCTACGGAATGCCATAGGAAGCATATCATCATCACAGTATCCACAGGGGCATCCAGTCCAAATCACATATCTCAAGCCAAATTTCAAGCCATAACATGTCAAAATCATGTGCCAATATGCAATGGAAGCATAAAATCATGTGGATATATCAAAGTGTGGCACAATCATCAAGTGTCAAAATCATGGATGCATATCGATATAAACAAGTTGGGACACTCCATATATCACAAAACATTTTCATAAATCTAGGGAAATAGGTCAATCATACCATTTTAAATCATGCCTTTGAAAACTTTTTAAAACACAGTATTAATTAAAAGTAGATGTCAAGTCCCACTCACAGTTAGGGGAGGATAACGCACTCCCCAATATCTCCAAAAAGCGTAAATCAAGTGCTCCCTCCGTTCAACTCAAATAACTCTTAGGGAGACAAACAGTTTGCAGATTTTTAACCTGCGCAGTCATGGAAAACAGACTATAACTTTGCCTATACCAGTCCAAATCAGATGATTCTTATCTCATTTTAAAGCTAAGAGATAGCACTATAACTTTCATTTTGCACACTTCCTCAGATTCAAATCACAGAATTCCCGGTAATCCTCATTTTGTTACAGTCATATTTAAGTTTTGGATTCTGTCCAGTTTTTGTGCAGAACCTATAACTTTCATTCTACTCACCAAGTCTAATGAAATTTTAACATGTTATAGCTAAGATGTAGATCTACAACTTTCATGTTTTGAGTTTTATCCAAATATGCCTAGAAATGGTTCAACAAAATTCATGAATAGGACTGATACGTTTTAGTGAAACATAAAGTTTCTGTCAATATAGTTTTAAGGAAAATTGTATAACTTTCAATTTCCTCGTGCGAAATGGCTGAAATTTTTATATGTTATAGGCAAGAAGTATATTTATAACTTTCATGTTTTGTGTTTCTTCAAACTAAGACTAGAGAGGGGTCGTTTTTTCTCACTACTGTCAAGGTTCGAAACAGGACACTTCTATGTCGAGTTTCAGGAAAAGTGTCATAACTTTTGGCACAGGCATCAGATTTTGGTGATTCTTATCTCGTTGGAAAGATAAGACTTTGATCTACAATTCATATAACTAGCATATTTTCAAATTCTGGCTCTAAGATGCCTTAAAATAGAGATAAAATCACAGATAGAAATAAAATTTAAAGTGAGACAGGATAAAATTTCTTACCTCACTTTCTTGGTCTTCCTCTCTTGCTTCTCTCCTTGTTCTCACGAATTGGGAAGAATGAACAAGCATTCTAAGGTCTTCTTCTTTTATTATTGTGTTAATAACTTACCACCCTAGGATCAAATCTCCAATTAATCTAAACCATAGGATCATTTTGACTATTGCATGTGTTTTGATTGGTTTTTTTTTTTTGTGCATGTGTTCTCATTGGCCCACCTTGCCTTTCTCATCTCCATTTGGCCAACACTTGTCCTCCTCACTATAACACTTGTTCAATACAAGAATACACTTGTCACATTTCATTTAAGTTTTGTTAATTGCTAACAAGTCCTTTGACTTATAAAAATTTTAATTTGACCCCTAAAATTTTCATAATTACATACTAGGCCCAAAATCTTATATTAGACCTAATTAAATTTATTTAATGTGAAATTAAGGTTTTGAATCTCTTTGAGTCAAAATTGATCCGATTTGTATTTTACCGTCAAATATTTAAAGTTGATTTATTGAAAAAATTTTCTTAGTGAAAATTCATGAACATAGTAGTAGAAATATCATATATATATATATATGAAAATTCACTATAGAATACACCAAGAGTCGGTGTTACATTAAATTTCTCTACAAAATTAGTTTTGATTACTCTGCTCTATCAAAACCTTCGAAATTATTTCAAAATCCAAAAAATAATGTCATAATTATTCAAATAAATCTATTCACCCTCTCTATGTTTCTTTCAGTTAAAGAAGCTAAACTAATCATTTAGGATGAGGTACTAATGTCCAAAAGATTACAATTAAAGTTTTAGATGATTTGTTTAGAGATTTAATGAACTCTGATGAAATTTTTAAAGGAAAAGTTATTGTGTTTGTAGGAGATTTTAGGCAAACATTACCTGTTGTATGTAAAAGAACAAAAAGTCAAATTATTAATGTTTGCTTGATAAACTCTCCCATATGAAAATACTTAGAAAAAATTCAATCGATAGAGAACATAAGAGTAAGATTAGATCCATCTTTCATTGAATTTCTTCCAAGAATTGGAGATGGAATAGAAAATAAAGTTGATGATATTATTATAATTCCATTCTCTATTCCGTTTATTACAACAATGAAGATGAGGCTTCAAAAGTTTAATAACTTTATATATCCTAAATTTAATAATACAAAAAAAAAATACAATCTTTAATCAATAGAACAATACTTATTACAAAAAATCAATTTATTGATGAGATAAATGACGCTTTATCGAGAAATTTTCAAGGTAAATGATTGAATATTTGAGCAATGATCAAACATTAAATCCAAATGATCAAACTTAATATGCTGACTTTCTCAATTCTCTCACTCTTGGTAGTCTGCCTCCATATAGGCTATTGTTAAAGTGCAATGCATCGATAATTTTGTGAGAAATTTGGACCCCACTGAAGACCTCTAAAATAGAACTAGGCTACAATGCATATCTCTAACTAAAAATATAATTCATGTTGAAATTTTTGCTGGTGATTTTTCTGGCAAACAAATGTTCATCCATAGAATTCCTTTACAACCTCCTAATGATGAATAATATCCAGTTCCTTATAAAAGAATGCAGTTTTCAGGTGTGTTTATGTTTTGCTATGACAATAAATAAGACTTAAGGACAAACATAGTTTCCAGTGTGCTTGTATGTTGCTTTATCATATGCAAGGACTACGTCTGCTATGAAAGTTCTAATAAAGCAGACATATTTTGTTGCATCTAATTTCAATCATAGTAAGCTTATAGTATACAAAAAGAATCTTGAATTTTTGAAACTTGCTATTACATGTAAATATAAATCAATTTTTTCTTCTATTAGTTTAAATACATAATTACAGGCATCGTATGAATTGATATGCTCATAATAAACTATTCTTTCATTGATTATGAAAATAGGTAACAATGCTTAGAAACATCTCATTAGTGCTTCACGTCGATAGGACAACTCAGAATTGGATCGTTGTTGTGTAAATTGTTAAGCGCAATCATATCCAATTTACTTATGGATCTCCACCAAAGAGGATACGCCACTTCATCTTAACAGATGTTAAGGTAATTTAATCTGTTAAACAATCATAGATAATTTGTATATTAAATTTCTATATTTCTCAAGAAAAATGAAATTTTGAATAAAAACTATACTTACAATTTTTGTATAGATTTTGTGTCCATATATATAAACAGCATGACTGAATTTGATTAAATTCCATTACATAATACTTGCAATGGACAAAAGTTACAGCTATAATGTACAGCACCGCATCAGGTTATTCTGTAAAATGCTTTCACTATTTAAGATATATAATATCTTGAATGCAATGCTCAACTATTCTAATACAACATATACAGTTAGCACGCACAAGTACTTATGGATCATCACTGGTAAGACTCTAGTTGAAAGATACGTTGAGTCAGTTCCACCTATTCTTCCATGTATATTTGAACTGAGTTATTTCTCTTTACTTCACAAATTTGCTGATATTGAAAATTTGCAGAACAAGTTTGTTTATTTCATATATTCAGTTATTCAAAATGATTTACTGAAGACTTTGTGATTGTTAATAAAGAGTGAGTTAGAATAATTAATTAAATTTTTTTGTTTTTGTTAAAAAATATAATTATACTGAATGTTGATTATTCATGTTGAAAAGGAAAAAGCTAATGATCTTGACTCTATGGAATGCCTTTGAGCAAGATGAAGGTGCAACCATTACAAACACCAAAGCGAGTATCCCAATAATAATGGCTATGAGGGTTAAAATGTCTACTAGTGAGTTCACTATGGAATACATATCTATTTTCAAATATATCTTACCATTAATGTATTCTTAAATTTATGCTTCCATTTAGCTTTGTCTTTGATTTCAAGAATGGCATCCTCTATTTTGATCAATCCTCCTATTCCTAAAGAGTTGCCACTAAGACAGTGGTAAGAAGAAAAAAAACCCTATATATTTCATTTTAGTTTTGGAAATATACAAAACGAGACCACGTGTTAAATTTTATCTCTTATTTTGTTTAGCTATGCAGCTAACAAACAAGATGTTAAAAAGATGTTTCAAACAAAAACATACAAAAATCCAACTTTTCTCTTGCCATGGCTAGAAGAGAAAGAAATTTTGACAATTGAAGCTGCACTTGCTAAACATACTATTCTATTGAGTTAGAACACATAATTTTGTCTTCTATCTTGCAAATTTGTGCTTAATTTTATGATTTTTATATATAAATTCATTTTTTAGAGAAGAAAAAAAAACAGCATAGGTAAAGGGAACCATAAGTCTTGCTTTTGGACAAATAAGGTATTGGTTCACAGCTTGTGCTAACCGTAAAAAATCTGTCAATGTTAATTGTGATTGGATTATACCTATACTTCTTGTAATGAACAAACTAAAGTTCTGCTCAAGTTAATCGATTAGAATTTATCTTTGGCTGTTGGTGCATTTTCATAATAATTAACTATGGCTTTGTAAATGTCATATTAGAATTATATTTAGTTATGACAATTCAACAATGTACTATACAATGTTTGGGGAAGATATAGAAAAATTCATCCCTTTTAATGCAAAACAGCTTCAAGAAACAGAACAAAATGTTAGTGATATAGACTCTCCCAAACTCATTCAATCATTTAATTACATGTACAATATATTTAAACAATAGAAATTGAAAACATTTTTAAACTTCCATTGTAACAGAATAAACCAATTCATAATGCTCTACGAGATAGTCTAAGGAACAGTTCAATCATCTTTTTTGTGACAACTTATGAGATGGAATTCTAGGGACAAATGCAGATAAGGCACAACATACTCAAGGCATGCACAACATTGAAAAGATCAATCAAGTTATGCAGGCTCTAACATATGAGAATATCAATGACCCTGTGGTGCATCTTAATACTCTCCAAGTTGAGAGACTTCATGGGGGAAAAATAAAAAAAGTAGCTAAGTCTCATATATTTACACCAATAATCAAGTTAGTATCAGAGGAAATAGCTGCCACTAATCCCTTAAAAAATGTTGCCTCACCCTTATCACTTGGAATCAAAAGATGATTATCCTTTCAAGAAGAAACAACTAAAAAGCATTCTAATATCACTGAACCTTATGCTTCCACCATGGAAATAGTTTTTCCTACTGAAATACCTTCTTCTGCTACGCCAAGTTTTGCAAAACTGAAAAAAAGTCACCATTAGTCCTGCTAATGAAGTTAAAGAAAATTGAAACTTTTTAATATGTTACTGATATGAGGTTTTTTTTTGTCAAATAACATATGCTTGTCTTGCATAAACAATGCTTTTGCTAATATATTATAGTCCATTACTTCTACATGATCGCAACAATCTAATGGACTATAATATATAATGTAAATATAAGTAGTTGATCTGCTTTTTGATATCAATGAGGCATGTTCATTCAATATCTCTTATTGTAAAAAATTAGCTATAGGTGTACTTGTGACTAAAACTAAACACTTAATCTCATATGTGTGTGTAAGTGTGTGTGTGTGTGTATCAAAATATGTGAATATCAAAATGTGTATGCTTTATTTTATAGTTAGTAAATGTAAATAGTTTTTGCTTTAAATATAAGTTTACATGATATTGTCAGTAGAAATTATGAATGTTATTTAATTAGCCTTTTGCATATGATGAATTACATTTAGTTATCTATTATATGAACTTTAAGTTGTGCCTCTGACCATTGGGGAAGAAGAGAAAACTCTCCGATAAATATAGAGCCTAAACCATGTCACCCAAGGCATTTTTTGAGCATAAACCTTATTAGTTTAGCTTAAATTTTCAAGACATTGTTGCGGAATATAATCTTGAAGTTTAGTGTTGGCTTGGAAAGTGTTGTTAAGTTGTCGATGTTGTTAGTTAGGGCTTGCATAGCTTGTTTATTTAAAATATTAATAGTTTTAAGACTTTAAATCTCGTGCTAAGTATTTTAATCCTGAAAGAAGAATAGTAAGCACCAAGAAAAAAACTCATATGAATGAATAATAGGTGAACTCTTTGAGCACTATATAGCATGAAAATGACTGAGACAAAAGACAGAAGTTAAAGGAAAAATTTTCATAGATGACAATCAAAAACATTGGTCTTGAGGCCATGGGAAACTAGATTTCTATGATTCTCCTCCCAAACTAAGAAATAATACAACATGAAGATGACTAAAGAGAGAAGTTAAAAGGGAAAATTTTTATGGATGGCAATGAAATACATTGGCCTCAAGGCTATGAAAAACTAGAATTATAATTCTTCTACTTCCAAACTCGGTGTTTACTCTAGTTTTTTTTTTTTTTTGGTGGGGAAGGTAGATTGTTAATTTTCTTTCTTCTGATAGGAAACATAACGAGCATATCTTTTTTTTGTTCCCAAGCAAAAGACAATTTTCCCCTATGTTTTAGTGCAAGACTTCTTCAAGAGAATTATTTTATAAGTTTGACATAAATATCTTCTATGTGCATTTCTTGAATAATTTTGTTGGGATTCGATTTGATTTACTATTTGATCTCAATCTAAACTCATTTTCGTTGATTTATGATGAGTTGTTTTTTGTTCTTTTGCTGATTACTTAATTGTCTTTTAATCTCCCAATGTATCTGTCAGAAAATAGGGATCTAATTTGCATCTTTAGAGCACAAAAATTTAACACAATGTTACTCTGCTAATTAACTTAGCTTGTAAATTGCGCGCAATTCATAAAGGAATGATTTAAATGGCATCCAGAACCCCTTTATCAATTATTCTCTTATTAGGTTTCACATAGCTGTTCTTCTTCGAGCACCTAAAACATAGAGCCTAAACCATGTCACCCAAGGCATTTTTTGCGGAGCAACCTTATTAGTTAGCTTAAATTATCAAGGCATTGTTGTGGAATATAATCTTGCAGTTAAGTTTCGGCTTGGAAAGTGTAGTTAAGTTGCAGATGTTGTTAGTTGTTGTTTGCATCGCTTGCTTATTTAAAATGTCAGTAGTTCTAAGACTTCAAATCTCATACTAAGTATTTTAATCCTAAAAGAAGAACAGTAAACACAAAAAAAAAAAAAAAAAAACTCATGTGAATGAATAATAGGTGGACTCTTGAAGACTATATAGCATAAAAATGACTGAGATTGAAGATAGAAGCTAAACGAAAATTTTTCATAGATGGCAATGAAAAATATTGGCCTTAAGGCCATGGGAAACTGGAATTCTATGTTTATACTACTAAAAAATAGTACAACATGAAGATGACTGAAGAGAGAAGTTAAAGGGAAAATTTTCATAGATGACAACCTAAGGCAAACTAGAATTATAATTCTTCTGCTTCCAAACTTGGTGTTTCCTGCATTTTTTTTTCTTTTTTGGGGATGGGGGAGGAAGATTTTTAATTTCCTTTCTTCTAATAGAAAATATAACAAGTATATCTTTTATTTGTTTCCAAACTAGAGACAATTTTTCTCTATGTTTTAGTATAAGATTTCTTCAAGAAAATTATTTTATAAGTTAGACAAAAATATCTTCTTTGTGCATTTATTCAAAATAGTTAGTGATGTTATTTATTATCCTTTCAAATTACAAAACTCCCCTATGTCTTTAATATGATATTATGAATGTTTTAAACTTAACTATTCATTGGGCTCAAATAAAAATGACAAAAAATTACAAAAACTCTTAAACCTATGCGGCTGGTGGATGTTAAACCAATAAAAATAAATAAACTTACTTTGACAAAGACGAGTTTAGGGTAAGCAAGGTCGAATCCACAGGGAAGAAGGGGATATATTTCTTTCAAATAAATAAAATAAAAATGAAAATTTGGGGGGTTTTGAATGAATTAAATAACCTAACCAAAATTGAAATAAATAAATAATTAAAATAAAAATAACTATAAGTAAAATAAAATGAGGCAAAATTAAAGAGGTAAAAATCAAGATAAGCTGACCTAGTTGAAGAGTTCGTTTCCACTTTGATTCAATCGATTGATTCTTGATTCATTGATAATTCAACAACACATAAATAAATTAGTTATAGTTGCCGACAATCGCCCAACAATCAATCTCTCTTTACTTCATCGATAATTAAAAGAAACTTGTTAATTATTTCCATAATCGAGAGTTAACCATAGAGAATCTCTTAGGATTGAAAGTCTTAACAGTATTAAGATTTTAAGAGATCCAATTCTAATCAACAAACACACATCGGGTTCATTAAATTAGATTATTTAATCTCATGACATAATTGTCATTCCTATGACACGAATGTCATTTACCACTTTATTAAAACTAACAAACAATTATGGATTTGTCTTTTAATTAGTTTTAGGCTATTCTAGATTTATTAAATATTGACCACCTATTCAATAAACCCTAGAAAATCATGATCCATAAAGTGCAGAAATTAAATAAATATCTATAATTGTTGAAAGAATAAACACATTTAGATCTCACAATTTCATGAATCAAAATTTCAACTAACCTTCAACTAGAAAATAAATTAAAATGAATACATTAGAAAAGAAAATCTCACAAAAATTTTATTAAACATTAAAGTTGCAGAGCAATTGAGAAAAAACAAAATGTAGCTGTCTCCTCCCTTGAAGGTAATGAGCAGCCGCTGGAATAATAAGAAAACTGAGAATGACCCTAAACAAAATCTCCTCCCTCCTTATAATCCCTCCTCCAACATGACCTACCCTTAAAGAAACATATTAGTTGTTTCCAAAAACAACTACACTTTCCAAAAGTCTCCTAAAGTCAACAAAACTCCTAAAAACAAGGAAATCCCTCTTTTTACCTTTTTCACTTAAGGTAAAAATATTAGAATTCTAAGTTAACACAAACAAAGAGAAAGGAAACTTCTAAATATTTTTTTACAACTCAAAAGTTAAATAAAATTACAAAAATATCATAAAATTTTAAATTCCTAAAATCCAATTAAAGCAAGAAAATTTTCTATATTCATGTTCCCAAATTTCTCCAACTCCTTTGAAATTCGCGTGCCCACATGCTAATGATTTAGCAATGCTATCCAAATTCCTTCTTTGCATGCATCATCACCGATTTTGCTCACTTTCTCCACTTTCCTTCATAAATGGCCTCTAACAAATCTAATATATCAAATACTTAAAATTAGTGTAATATTGATCCAAAAATAATATAAAACAAATCACAAATATTACACTAAATTTACCCTTATCAGCGGCCAATAGAGTTGGGACCAATTCGATTTGGGCTGGTTCTGAGATCGGCCTAGGAATCGCGAGCCAATTTGGCCGCAATTCTGAGGCCTTCTGGGCCATGCTGGGCTGGTTCAATAATTTTTCCCTGAAATCAACAAATAAATAGGAAAAAAAAAAGAGAAACATAAGAAATTTTTAGCGTAATTCCATCGAATTCGGTGTATGTTTACTACCAATCTCTTTACTTGGATTTTCAAATCCACAAGCTCACTATGATTACACTCTTCTAATTTTTACAAGAATAATTTTTCTTGATTACATATTTGCATAATTTTCATATGTATTACAAATTTATTATTCTTCTTTATCTTTCTTCTTTGAGCTATTTTCCATGTCTTACTTCTTTTTTTCCGCATCCTTCCAATCTTAAGGCAAATTAATACTTCCAATTTTTATGAATCAAAATACTTCTCAAATTAGTCATTTTATAACTATTGGGAGTGATAAAATTGAAAACAATTCAAAAAAAATAGATGTTTGAATCGGTCGGACCGAGCCAATTCCACTATCCATTGGAATAGCCGGCTGGTTTTGAGTTTGGGCCAGTTCCACTATCCATTGGAACCAGGCGGTCGATTCCAGGCTTGAGCTGGTTTAGTTCCAATTTATTTTAACCCATGCCAGTTTTTAGTCTGAGTCACAATGGGATGGTTGGGCTAGTTTCCAAGCTGGAACCTGTCCATGCCCAACTCTAGCTAGGGCCCACCCAGTGATATCTATAAACAAAGTGCATTATTATGAGATACTCTAAGAAAAATGATACAGAAAAATCTAATTTAATAAAAAAAAATTGAACATTATAAAGAAATTGAAAGAATAAGATTTCATTTCATTTTTAGAAAAGGATATATAAATGAGATTTAAGTGGTGCTATTTATAGATGTTGAAGGGGGTGATGAGGCAGCACTCAGAGCTATGACGTACTAACACGTGGCACGTGTTTTTGGTGAGTCAGCACCTAAGATTGAATGTGTTAACATATGACAAGAGTTTCGGATGAGTCAGCACTTGGAATTGAGATTTGTTGACACGTGGCAGGAGTTTTAGGCGAGTCAGCAACAGATTAAACTGTATGTGACACATGTCTTGTAAGTTGTCATGTATGATACAGAGGAGACACGTGTACGAACACGTGTTAGCATGTGATGACATGTGTTTTGAATATATGTCCAATAATGGAGATCCACCAGATTTTTCGACATTCATAATACTCCCCCTTGAATGTTCATTATACAGAAAATAGGTATTGTTAAAATCTTACTAGGAAAAAACTCAGTAGGAAAAAATTCTTGTGAAATGTGCATTTACTCCCCATGTTGGAAACATCTCTTGAGAACTTTAAGTTGATGCATTCCTATTTTTCTTATTAATCTTTCAAATGTTGCATCAGTAGTGACTTGATAAATAAATCTACTAAATTTTCATTTGATCAGATTTTTTGCACATCAATTATACCATTCTTTGAAGATCTTGTGTAAAGAAAAGTTTTGGTGAATTCTATTTAGTCCGATCTCTCTTGATGTATCCTTCCTTTGATTGAGTAATGCAGGAAGTATTATCTTCGAATAATACTATAGGAATATTTTCATTGGAAGATAGTTCACTATTTTTGAGTCATCGATCATAACCAAACGCATTCTTGACTTGTTTCATAAATTACTATAATCTCAGTATGGTTTAATGAGGTGGGGGCTATATATTGCTTTGTACATTGCTATGAAATAGCAGTACTTTCATATGTAAATAAATATCCATTTTGAGACCATACTTTATGTGGATCAGATAAGAATCCAATATCTACATATCCAATTAACTCTGGTTTAGAATTATTAAAATAGAACAATTCAAGATCAATTGTTCCTTGGAGGTGTTGGAGGTGGATCTTGCCTCCACAGATCCGACTCCTTGTGATTCGAACTGGTGCTTGATTAAGAGGCTAAAAACCTATAAAAGACCGCCAGAGGGTGCTCCGATGGGGAAGATTCCGACGCTCAAGTTAAAAAGAACAGTTTCAGATGGAATGAAAACAGACTAAGAGAAAGAAGGATGAATCTCCCTGTGACTCATGTGCCGGGTGTTGAATCAAGAGAATTTATCTGACTTGATATATCGAAAGCTTTTATACAACATGCCATGAGAGCCATATGCATTCGAGATGTCACAAGCCTAATTTCCTTATGAGGAGATCCAAGGATTCAGATTTTAAATATTAGAGATTTGAAATCGCTGTCATTTAGGAAGTTTAATTATACGGGAATGTTTATTTTCTTTATTGATTAGATTCTCGAGGGTATTCATTTTTTATCCAAGAGATATGTTTCGTACTAAAATAGGAAATCTAATCAAGGCGAGATTCAATTGAGCATTACCATTCAGAAGTCGAAGTGCTAGGTTCCTTTAGTATTCGATAGTCACCGGTTGAATGAAGGAGACAGTCGTTCGATCTTATTGAATGCGCTTATGGATCGAATCGCATATATCTCATGGAGAGTTAGCTGAATAGCGGATAAGATATCCCGAATGATAGATCCCCTTAGCGGGTCGGGACGATGTGGCCCATTTAGGGAGATATATCTCATCGGTAGAGTGGGACAACACAGGCCCATTCAAGTCTAAGTGTATTGGACCTTTTGAATCGCAGGCATTATATTGGACATTTTTAGTATAGAGCCTTTTGAATGAGATCCCATCATTTGCCCCTGACTCATGGTGTTGATTTGTGTGAGAGGCACCATGAGTGAAGTCCATTTCTTGAAAAGTTAAAAAGGGTATGAAAGCTTGCGGCACATGTCTCTCAAGTCACGCAAATCGTCTGCAATTGATACGGAATTAAAGCAAATGGGATGTAAATTTCCCCTTTTGCCCAAACCGTTTCATCTTCTATTGGTGTTAATGCATCTAACCTTTCACTTGATTTGAAATTAATGCAATGTAGGATGGTGAAGTGGTGCGAACTTTTCCATTTAATTCGCACGATTTCCAGAAAAGCATTTCAATTGCTTAGGGATTTGAAGAGATTACTTCGTGTCTATAACGAGGGAAGTGAAATCGTGCGTTGCTTCAGTGAGTTTTCTCATGCTTGAGGGCTTTTTTCTTATGAGAGTCGTCTTCTGTGAGGGGTCCTTTAAAGGATACTCCTGCCTTGTAGAGCCCGGTGGTGTGAGTTGCTTTTGTTGGTATGAGATCTCGTCAAGATCGGGGATTATTGGTATAAGGACTCATCATGTCATTTGGTGTTCAAATATCACGATGGTTTCTATTAAGGTTCCCATTGGGGTCCTTACTAGGATTTAAGAAAAGAATCTCGTTCCAAGTTGAGTAATAGGATGTACTGGTTATGTATAGAGAGCTAGGTGATGCAAGAAAGTTTAATGATATCCTGATATATCCTTAGAATCCCTTCCAGATTGGTTTTCCCCCTTTCAGTAGTCCTATTGTGTTAGTAGGGCTGCATATTATTTTTCGTTGTTTCTTTGCTTTTCGTTTTTGTACTCTTCAGTGTTATCGAACGATTGAGGCGATATAGCCATTTATGAATTTCTTTTGATGTAATCGGTCAGACTGTGGGACTTGTGAAATGTAATTACTCATGTAATCGAACATGTGTTCGTTGTATGGAAATAAAAGAGTTTTATTTTACTTATTTGTTATTTATCGTATCTATTGGAGTTTCTTTTATATGTTCACTTGCATGGTACTATTGTCGAACTGCTTATATGATCGACTTGCTTGTGTGAATGACGTTTTCCTGATCGGTAGGAGTATGCTCACTCTGTCTATCGGTGCGAACTCAATTGGTGGAACAAATTCTTTCAGTAAGACAGGATAGTCAAAGTCCCTTCAAGGAGTTAGATTATTTCATTAGGACGGGGTGACAAAGACCTATTCGGCGAAATGATAGAAGTCCATTAGGGGAGATAAATCCCTTCAGTAGGACAGGGCGACAAAGGCCCATTTGAGGAAATAGATCCCTTCAGTAGGACAACGCAATAGAGACCCGTTCAGGGAGATAGATCCATTCAGTAGGACGGGGTGACAGAGGCCCATTTAAGGATATAGATCCATTCAATAAGATAGGGTAACAGAGACTCATGCAGGGAGATAGATCCCTTCTGTAAGACGGAACGACAGAGACCCATTCGGGAAGATAAATCCTTTTAGTAGGACAGGGCGACAGAGGCCTGTTCGAGGAGATAGATCCCTTCAATAGGATGGGGTAACATAGACCCATTCGGAGAGATAGATCCCTTCAGTAGGACAGGACGACAATGGCCCATTTGGGAAGATAGATTCCTTCAGTATGACAGTGTGACAGAGTCCCGTTTAAGAAGATAGATCCATTTGGTAAGCAACAACCGATTTGAGTAAAAATGTTAGGAATCAAACAATAGGATCATCGAAAGGAAAATCGTGAGGAGCTTACACTTTTGTCGAAGGAGAAACGATATGACTTACTGATAATAGATTTGTAGATTCTTTGCATTCCACGTTCAAGGTATAACTGATCCATCCAAGTTATTGAGGCGATAAGCCCCCGAGTGAACTATAAAGCGTATTTGATAGGAGCCTTCCCAATTAGGGGTTAGTTTGCCCCTGGTTAGGGTTGGCCAGTAATTTTTACCTTCCTTAGCACCAGGTCGCCTAGTTTGAACGTTTGACTTCTAACTCTCCGGTTGTAGTATTGCATCATTTGTTGTTAATATACAACCATTTGAGCAGATGCAGAATCTTATAGCTTGGGGAGTAGGTTTAGGCGTTCACGTAAGACAAATTCGTTATGTTCGGAATCATATTGGGTCACTCGTAGCGAATGAATCCTGATCTCCACACATATGATAACTTCACTTCCCTATGTTAGGCTGAACGGAGTCTCTCTGATTACCCTTCGGGGTGTAGTACGGTACAATCAAAAGATGCTGTAGAGCTTATCTACCCATCGTCATTTAGCTTTGTCTAGTATAGTCTTTACCCCTGGAGGATCATTCTGTTAGTTATTTTCACAAATCCGTTGGTCTGTGGATGAGCAACCGATGAGAATCAGTGATCAATCTCAAGTTTTTCATAGAATTCCCAAAAGCCAGCATTGTCAAATTGTTTTTCATTATTCGTGATAAGAACAAGGGGTATGCCGAACTGAGTGATTATATGAGTCCGTATGAACGACTTAGCCTTGGTTGCTGTAATCTGGACTAAAGGTTCAGCTTCCACCTATTTAGTGAAATAATCGATGGTCACTATGAGGAATTTTTCGTTGTCTGATAGCAGTTGGGAATAGTCTGAGAATATTCATTCTCTATTGGGCGAATGACCATGGGAATGCTATAGGACTGAACTCAGTGGAGCGCAACTGTGGGACCGAAGAGAATCGTTGGCACTTGTTACACTTTTTAATATGTTATTCGAGTTGATCTTCATGGTCGGTCAATGGTACCCTTATCGTATGGCTTTGTGGACTAGGTTTCAAGCCCCTAGGTGACTACCACAAATCCCTTCGTGGATCTCCCGAAGAACATTGCCTCCCTCTTTCGGGGTCAGACAACTCAAGTACGGATGAGTGAAGGACTTTCGATATAGTTTCCTATCGATGATTACATAATGGGTGGCATTTCGTTTTAGTTTAGCTACCTCCAATGGTGAGTCGGGCAATTGGTTATCTCTCAGGTATGTTTCGATTGGGTCTTTCCAACTGGGAGACTGGTCCGTTACCAGGACCCTTTTAGGCTTATCAATATTAAGGAATGGGATACTTTTGATGTAGACCATTCGATTAGAACCAATTGAATCTGAGCTGGCTAACTTAAAGAGCATATCGGCTCGTGCATTTTCTAAATAAGTGATTTGTTGAATGTCAACTCTGTCTAGTTTTGCTATCATTTTGCGTAACTTAGATAATTAGTCGTGGCCGGTCTTTAGTCTTGTAAACTCCCTCAATCTACTTGACTACCAGTTGGCTATCGGTGAATACCCGAACACTTCGGGCTCTCATGTTGACTGCGATTCGGAGTCTCGTTAACAAGGTTTCGTACTCTGCTTGATTAGTGGTAGCTCTAAAGTTGAAATGAAGGGCATATTCCGCTTTGAAATTGTCTGGACCCATAGTATGAACTCGACACCACTACCTGAAGAGTTTGAGGATCTGTTGACATGTATGGTCCAATTTGGTAATGACCATTCATTAGAACTGCTAATGAACTTAGGTTTGGTTGTAACCGAGATGGTGCATTCGAGAATGAAGTCAGCTAAAGTTTGGCCTTTGATTGTAGGTCGAGGTTAATATTGGATTTCAAATTCACCCAATTCGACACTCCATTTGATTAAACAGCTAGATGTGTCACCCTTCTAAAGGATTTATTTCAATGGTTGGTTGGTAAGCACCTTGATAATGTGGGCCTGAAAGTGTGGCCGAAGGTGTCTGGCCAAAATAACCAGCGCATATGCTATCTTCTTGATCGATCAATAATTGACTTCGGTTTCTTTAAGTATCCAATTGATATAATAGATTAGCTTTTGAACAGTTGAGTCCTATCTCACAATGATAGAGCACAGTGCCCGATTAAATATTGAAAGATAAAGGTAGAGTTTTTTACCAGAAATTGGTCGGAGAGAGCAACAGATGAGCCATAAGGTACATTTTGAATTGTTCGAAGGTCGTTTGGCTTTTGGGTGTCTATGCCAACTGTTAAGATCTTTTCAGAGCATCAAAAATAGATTTGTACTTTTTCCCGATTTTTGACAAGAATCGGCTTAGAGGTGCCATCCGACTGGTAAGATGTTGCACCTCTTTTAATGTTTGAGATGACGACATGTCCAAATAGCCTGTATCTTTTAAGGATTTGCCTGGATCCCCTGATTGGTGATCATAAAGTCCAAGAATTTGCTCGACGCGATACCGAAGGTACATTTGGTAGCATTCAATCGCATGTTATAACATTCGAGCGTTTGAAAGGTCTCCTCAAGGTTAGCAACATGAGTTTCAGCATCGATGCTTTTTATGAGGATGTCATATACATACGCTTTTATGTTTCGGCTGAGCAAATTTTTAAAGATTTCGTTAACCAACCGTTGGAAAGTTACCCCCACATTCTTTAAACCAAAAGGCATGACTTGTTAACAGTATTTACCAAATTCAATGATGAAACTCATATTTTCTTTGTCCTCAAGTATCATTTGTATCTGATTGTATCCCAAGTAGGCATCCATAAAACTTAAGAGTTGATGACCTGAAGAATTATCCATCAATTTGTCAATATTCAAGAGATGATAATTGTCTTTTGGATATGTCTTGTTGAGATCCGTGAAGTTTACGCACATCCTCCACTTATCGTTGACTTTCTTCACTAGGACCATGTTGGCTAACCATTTGGGGTATTTGACTTTACGGATGAATCTAGCAGTCAGTAGCTTTTGAACCTTTTCTTGGATGACATGTTGACATTTGAGGGTAAACACCATCTTCTTTTGCTTGACCGATTTGTAACCGGTATTCATAGTTAGCCTATGAATAATGATCGAAAGATCGATACCAGGCATGTCCCTAGGGGACCAAGTGAAAACTTTGGAGTGTCATTGCAAGCAACTGATAATAACTTCTCATAAGGGCGTAGACAAGCCAAGTCTAATCCGAACAGTTCAAGTAGGGTCATCGATTAGAGGAATTTCAATCACCTCTTCTCCTGGTTTTGGCTTGTTCGCTGGTTCGATGTTGCTTTTGAGTTCTAGGGTGTCAATTGGAAAGTTCCCATATCTGTCTCTGTTAGTGAAGAGGACGTAGGGATCGAGATCACTTTGAATAGTAGTAACCCCTTCTGATGTCCGAAACTTCATCTTCATATGTCTAGTGCTGGGTAGTGCTTTCAGTTCGTTTAGACTTGATTGGTCGAGGATGACGTTATACGGTGAGAATAGTTTCACCACATAAAAAGCAACTTTGATGGTTACATGGTTAGGGGGAGTCCCCAAAGTCACGGTAAGGGAGATGATTCTCTCTGGATAAATGTGTTCGTCAGATAATCCTTTGAGGGATCCAGTTGGGGGTCAAAAATGTGAAGCGTTGAGGCCTATTTGCTAAAAAGCGTCCCAAGTTAAAATATCACAATCTGTGCCTTGGTCGATGAGAACCCTTTTGACCATATGAGGCCCTATTTTGATAGTAATAACTAAAGGATCGTTGCGACTAGGGTCAACTCCAATTAGATCATCGTCGTTGAATTCGATGATTGGCTTTTTTCTCTTGACTATAGTCGTGCTTTGTTCGGTGACAAAAGGCTAGTGAGAAAGACAAGTGATTAGTCTGTTTCCCACAGACGACATCAATCTGTTAGAGGTAAGTCTTGACTCCACAGATCTGACTTCTTATGACTTGAACTAGTGTTTGATTAAGAGACTGGAAACCTATAAAAGACCACTAGAGGGTGCTTTAGTAATGAAGGCTCTAATGCTCAAGTCAGAAAAAACAATTTCGAATGGAATGAAAACAGACTAAGAGAAGAGAAGACGGATCTCCCTGTGATTTATGTGCCGAGTATTGAGTCCAGAGAACTTACCTCGCTTGATGTATCAAAAGCTTTTATGCGAGATGCGGTGAGAGCCGTATGCATTTGAAACGTTACAACCCTAGTTTCCTTATAAGGAAATTTGAAAATTTCGGATTTCAAACGTTAGATATTCAAAATCGCTATCATTTAGGAAGTTTGATTATACAGGGAGGTTCCTTTCCTCTTATCGATTAGACTCTTAAGGGTTTTCTTCCTTATCTAAGAGACATGTTTCATACTAAAATAGGAAGTCTAATCAATACGAAATTCAATTGAGCATTGCCATTCAGGAGTTGAAGTGCTGGGTTTCTTTAGTATTCGGTAGTCACCAATCGAATAAATGAGACATCCGTTTAGTCTTACCAAATGTGCTTATGAATCGAATCGTATAGTCCTTGTGGAGAGTTAGCCGAATAGCAGATGGGATTTCTCGAATGATAGATCCCCTTAATGGGTCAGGGCGACATGGTCCATTTTGGGATATATATCTCATCGGTAGAGCAGGGCAACACAAACCCATCCAAGTTTAAGTGTATTGGGCCTTTTGAATCGTAAGCATTATATTGGATATTTTTAGTATAGAGTCTTTTGAACGGGATCCCATTAGGAGGTATCGAATAATATCATTGACCCCATTCCAATATTGACGTGTTATAGAAAAACTAAACCTTACTAATACATTCACAGCAAATGATATATCAAATCTTGTGCAATTAGCAAGATACATAAGTGCTCTAATTGCACTAAGATATGATATTTCAGGACTAACAATTTCTTCATCTTTTCCTTATGGTCTAAAGGATTTTTTTTTATAAAAAATATCAAGTGATAAAACGACCATTGGAATACTTAATAGTTTGCCTTATCCATGTAGAAATGTTTCAGAACCTTGACAGTATAATTTGATTTGTGAATAAATATTCCATTTTCTTGATGTTCAATTTGTAAGTCAAGATAAAATTTTGTTTTCTTAAAATCTTTGCTTTCAAATTCTCTTTTCAAATATTCAACGATTTTGGAAATCTCTTCAGAAGTTTCAATAAGATTCAAATCATCGACATATATCGCAATGATTATAAATCTTATTTCAGTTTTCCTAATAAAAATACATTGACATATTGGGTCATTTATATAACTATTTTCACTTAAACGATTATATTACATTCGCCCTAACTATTTTAAGTCATACAAAGATCTTATAATCTAATAGAGTAAATTTCTCGACTTTTGGATCACATATTTTTTGCAGTTTAAATCTTTCAGGGATTTTCATATAAACATCATTTTCCAATATCTCATATAAGTAAGCAGAGACCATATCTATTAAATGTATCTCAAGTTTTTTATATACCACTAAGATAAAAAAAAAAAAATTTGTAATGTAATTACATTCACTACAGGGGAATATGTCTTATTACAGTCAAGATCTGATCTTTGTGAAAACTCTTGTATTACAAGACGTGCTTTATATTGCACAATTTCATTTTTCTTATTTGGTTTTCACACAAAAACCCATTTATATCTGACAAGTTTAACACATTCGGATATTTGGACTACAGGTCTAAAAACCTTGCGTTTAGTAAGTGAATCCAATTCAGATTGGATCATATCTTTCTATTTTGTCCAATCATTTCTTTGCTGATATTCCACAATTTTCGAGTGCTACATTATATGCAAAAATATAATCTACTTTTATTTCCATTCGATCCCAATATATCATTGTACCAGTGAAATTTATGGAAGTTTCATTTATATACTCTTCAGGAGGTTGAAACTTGTGCTGTTTAAGAGCCATATCTGGCTTTTCAGGAGTATGAATTTTTTCATTCATGAGATTCTTTATTATTCGATTCTTTTAAATGGTTGTGATCAATAAAATCTCTTTTCTTTCGAGAATTTTTTTCTTTGGCACTAATAGGTCTAACACGTTTTAAATGTGCTTTAAACTTATTTGTTAAAATACTTGGGAATTGTTCAACTAGAACATCAAGTTTGATCGGTACATTTTCAATAGAAAAATGTGATTTTGTAACTCTTTTTGAATCAATGAACACATCAGACAATTGATTTGCAATCCTTTGCAAATGTATTATTCTTTGAACTTTGAATTCACAAATTTTTGTACGAGGATCACGTGGAGTTAATGATGATGTGTACCATATGATTTCCTTTTCGATTGTTTATCTCCTCCCCCTAATGTCGGGAAATTTGATTCATCAAAATGACAATTTGTAAATCTTGCAGAGAATATATCATTCGTTAAAGGTTCAAGATATCTGATAATTGAGGGTAACTTATACTCATCGTATATTCCCATCCTTCTTTGGGGTCTCATTTTAGTTCGATGTGGTGTCGCTACAGGGATATCAACTACACATCCGAAAATTCTTAGATGAGAAATGTTAAGTTTATAGCCAAAAATCAATTGTAAAGGGGAGTATTTGTGATAATTTATTAGTCTTATAAGTATAAGTGTTGCTGCATGTAAAATAGCATATTCCTATACAGAAATATGGAGTTTTATTCTCATTAATAATGATCTTGCAACCAATTGTAAATGCTTGATAACTGATTCAGCTAAACCATTTTGTGTATGAACATAAAGTATAAAATGTTTAACACTGATGCCAATAGCATACAATAGTTATCAAAAGTATGAGACAAATATTCATTGACATTACCTAATCAAATTGTTTTAATTGGATAATCTGGAAATTGTGGTCTAGCTTAATGATTTTAGTAAACAATCTCGCAAATACCAAGTTGTAAATTGATAATAAACAAACATGTGATTATCTTGTAGATACATTAATTAATACCATAAAATATCTAAATGGTTCACATGGTAGATGAATTGTCCACATATATCACTATGAATTCTTTTCAGAAATCCAGGAGATTCAAATCTCACTTTCATTGGTGAAGGTCTCATAATAAATTTTCCCTAGGACAAGCAGCACATGAAAATTCATTTGATTTTAGCACATTTTGATTTTTTAATATATAACCATGTGAATTTTCAATTATTCTTTTCATCATTACTGACCTAGGATGGTCTAGTCGATCAAGCCAAGCGAAAAATTCGTTAGGATCAGTAAACTTCTGTTTTACCAAATGGTGTATTTCAATTATACTGATTTTGCTATAGTATAAGTCAGATAAAAGAGAAAAAAAAATTTTAAACAACAAATTTCTTACCAGTAATGATATTTGTAATACATAAATATTCTATATTTGCATCACTTATTGTCTCAATATGATACCCATTTCGGCATATATCTTTAAAACTTAGCAAATTCCTTCGAGACTTGAAAGAGTATAGTGCATTATGTATAACTAATTTTGTTCCTTCAGGGAGATATATATTTGCTTTGCTAGAGCCCTCTATTAATTTTGTAGTGCCACTTATGGTATTAACATTTGTTTCTCTTAATTTTAAGTTGAAAAAATAATTCCTATTTTCAAGTATGGTATGTGTTGTAACACTATTAATAAGACATATTTCCTTTATTTCTCATGGATCACAAGTTGTTGACAATATCCATATCTTATTTAAGAAAAATAAAAGAGAGAATTAATCCTTTTGTAAACAACAAATAAAATCAATTAAAAAATAAATAATAAAGTGTATCATATAATAAAAATATTAAAACTAAATTTATTTATTCATAACATTGATCTAGACATTTCTATCATTCATCAAATGATCTATTTTTCCTTCAGGATTTTAAAAAAAATTAGACATATCAAGATGAGTTATATCCATATCATTATCACTATATGGGTTGGCGAAATTGGTTTCCACATCTTTGTCTTTCATCTTTAAGGAGGCTTGATATAGTTTCACATGATATTTTGGACTTCAACATATATATGACCAATGTCCTTTAATACCGCACCGATAGCAAATATTATCAAAATCTCTTGAGAATTTCTCTTTTCCTTTCCTGTTATTATCAACCCACTTTTGAAGGTAATGTTTGCCCTTTTGATTTGATAGGCCATGGTTACGAGCACCATTATTGTAATGATCATTTTGTCTTTGGCATTGCCCGCAACCATGACCATGGTCATGATTATAACTCCGATCTCTTCCATATTCATATCTAATTGCATTCATTTCAGGGAATTGACTGCTATTAATTGATCGGATTCGTGATTTTTCATTCTGTTTGGTGACAAAAAGGCATGAAATCAATTCAGAGTACTTTTGAATCACTTTTCTTGATATTGCTGCTATATGAGCAAATTTGAAACATGAAAAGTGAATTAATTTTTTTTTCTAATATATCTTCTTCATTAATGTTTTTTCCACATAATTTGTGATTCTGAACATTATAGAATTATAATCACTAATAGACTTAAAATCTTACAGGCTCAGATGTATCCAATCATATCGGGGTTTAGGAAGAACAATCATCTTCAGATGGTCATAGTTTTCTTTTAAGTTCTTTTACAACTCAAGAGAACTTTTGATAGTAAAATATTTTTTCTTTAAATTTTCATCAAGATGATACTGAATGAAAATTATTGATTTTGCACAATCTTGTATAATAGTATTATTTGTTTTAATGATGTGACCAAGACCATGCATTTCAATATCAAGAATCCATAATAAATAATTTTTTCCAAAAATATCAAGACGCATAAATTCAAGTTTAGCAAGATTAGCCATTATAAAGGAATTGGTAAAAACGTATCTAATTGTTTTTTGAACGATGAGACTTCCTTCACTACTATGTTTCTTGAAAGTAGAGTTTCGTACTGATAATGTATTATAAAATACTCTAAGAAAGAATAACGCAGAATGATTTTGAATATTATAGAGAGTTTGAGAGAATAAGATTTCATTTCATTTTTAGAGAATGATATATAAATGAGATTTAAGGGGTGCTATTTATAGATGTTGAAAGGGGTGATGAATCAACATCCAGAGTTATGACATACTGACACATGACACGTGCTTCTGGTGAGTCAGCACCTAGGTATGCGATATGTTAACACATGACAGGAGTTTTGGGCGAGTCAGCACTTGATATTGAGATGTGATGATACGTGACAGGAGTTTTGGGTGAGTCAGCAACAAGTTAAACTTTGTGTGACACGTGTCTTGTAAGTTGTCATGCGTGATATCGAGAAGACACGTGTACGAACATATGTTAGTATGTGATGATATGTATTTTGGATATGTCTTATAATGAATTTTTATCAGATTTTTCGACATTTGTAACACGCATGAATTAGTTCCTAGCTTTACGTAGAAAATAAGATGGAGGGTAGACATGACGTGGCACATTCACTTGCCTACCAAATAAGCAGTGTTATTTCAATAAATTTCTTTTTAAAACTTTTAACACACGTACACTTAAAAATTTAATTTATTATCTAAATCAAAGATAAAAGAAGTTGAGGGTCTAATTTGTAAGCCCAACGGTGGCTTGGGAGTAAACATGTAATTTAGCTTCATAATTGGAGTTGTGGGGGTGGTTTACCGAGTCGAGAACAAATGCCTAATTTGAGAGTTTAGAAAAGGAAAGAAAAGAAAAGGGAAAAAAAAAGACGGTAGAGTTTTTTATTATTATATTTGAGAGTTTTATAAAAAAAAAATGATATGAAAGTTATCCAAAATTAAAAATTTGGATAATTTTAATATATTTCACGAAATAATTTTTTTTCTCTTACTTTTTCTCTTTTTATTTTCATTTTGAAAAAAATAATTTTTTATTTTTAAAATTCTCTCATTCTCTTTTCTCTCCGCGTCAAATTCCCGGATAAAAAAAAGTAATCTTCTTCCTAATTACTTCTCTCCAAACCGCTCCATCCAAACTAGGTGAAAGAATGCGGGTTCTACTCGCTCGACGGCTCTCTCGAGTTCTCTCCAATGGCTCATCTTCACCCTCATCCTCATCATCATCATCCTCATGGTCTCAGTCATTTACTCACTCCCCCACACCTATAGACGCTCTTCCCAACACTCTCTCCTCTCCTTGGTTCGCAATTCAACACCGGGGCGCTAAAGTTCACGGCTCCGACGTATTTCTTTCTCTCTCCTTCATTGATTATATTTTATGTTCTTCTTTCTAAGTAATTAGTTCGATTTTATTGCAGGTCAGGCTTGGAACTGTCATCCAAAGAAAAGGTTTGTCTTTCTAAAATTATATTAATATTTCGATTCCTCTTCGAAATTCAACAATTATTATTCTTGCTAATGTTCCTTATCGGTCCTTTTGATTTGGTGTCTTGCCGACTTCAGGACGCATTTACCCGGTACTCTTTTCAATTATATATATATATATATATATATTTTAAATTCTTAAAATAAATTTCAAAATGTGGGATATTAAAGGGCGTGTTTTTGGTTGTACATGAAATCAAAATTTAGCCATGAGGGTGGGAAAGGGGAATTTTTAGTATAAGAAGAAATGGTTCCATTCAGAATCCAAAATGCTATGTTCATTCTACTTGTTGCATATATGTCTTGTAAAGAAATCAAAAGTAACATTAATTTAACATTGATCCAAATGAAAGTATCTTGGATTCAATATATGCATAATTGAGTTCCGTGGCTATAAAATTTACATGCACAAGCTGCACTTGTCAGTGCTAAACATAATTTCAAAATCATTTGAGGGTAAAGTTTTTTCACTTAGACTTAATCATTTGACATAAAATTTTCAAGATAGTGCATTTATTATTATAGCTTATCATAGTCATGGAGACAGAAGGGCAAGGCAGAATATGGAGTCTATGCAAAGTCCGACTGCATTGCAGAGGAAGGAAATTTGCATTTTACAACTAGAGACGAGTTGATTTAAATTAGTGGGTGTAACTTATTTTATGAAGGACAATTTTGGAACGGGAGAGCATATGGATGAATGTAACAGAAATTGACCTCATTGTTAATAGAACAATTTTAATGCATGAACATGTGGGAATGACGTGATAATGTAATTAGATCGCAGGATTTGTATAAAAGAACATTTGAGTGTACTTAAAAGACACATGAAATTTAAAGTGCTTATGTTTAATTTCAGCTCAACAACCATCCTCTTTTTTCTTTTATTTTTCCTGAAGGATGAGGCATGTAGCTCAGTACCATTTATTAATTTAACCATTGTATGTTGAAAACTTGGTTTAGGTTCTGAAGGCACAACATACACAACATGGAAGGGGAGGGGCAACAATCCAGCTTCTTAAATGCACCCCTCATTAATCATAACTCATGGGTTTTCCTGGGATAGGAAATATATGATGTATCTTATAATTTTTGATTGTTGTAGGTTTTTAAGTATTCTCTTTCTTTTTTGCCCCTTTATCTGTCCTGTTATCTATTGTCCAAGTCTAGTGTTCTTTTTTTTTTTTCTGGTATTTCTGATGTTGAGGTGGCCTAACCGAATTTATATGCCAACATAAGATTAAAGTTATTCCTGGTATTGGGTAATGATGCCTTTTAGATACACTGAACTGGACTTCCAGTCTGATTAGTTAGGGCTTTCATCCATTCTGTATCATACAGTCAGTTGGATTCTTTTCTGCCACCTTTTGAATAGATGGGTGCTATCTTGCAATTGGAAAAGGACAATTGTTTCTTTAAAATTTGGATTAAAATGATGATAGGACTATTCAATATGGGATATCAGTGGTCCTTAATAATTGGGCTGCGGAGCCTTGTGGTTGAAAGTGTTAGGCAAAAGGTTCTATGGTTCACACTTTACACTTCCAATGATGTTTCATGAGTTTCTGTTTCTTGAAACCTGAATAACATGTTGCATTTGGAAGGATAAAGCCCTTCAAAAACCGCATTGTATATATATATATATATATTTATTTTAAATACAAGTTACTTCTGGGATACTTGTTGGATTCTTTTGTGATAACTATAGCACCAAGAAAACGTGGAATTATTTGTTTATCCATTGATAAGAAAATATGTAAATTGAGGCTACAATCCTATATGTGAATGAAAGAACTAAAACTGTCACACATATTCTAATTTTCTCAAAATTGCACTTGTCTATAAGTATATAGTATCTACCTAGCTGCATTATATCCTAGTTTTTGGAATTTGCCATATCACTGCTTCCATAGCTTTTCAAATTTGATAACTTTATTCATATCCACAGCTTCTTAGGGTGTCATTGGAGCTGGTGTTAATTGATTGATAATGCTTAGGATGGTGGCAGATAACTATTACTTGCTGACATTTATTACCTTTTTTGAGAAATCTGAATCTCCCTTTGTTCCCCCATTCTTATTCTGTCATAGTTTGGATTTTACTTTTCTTCACCCTTTAGTTTCTACATCTAATCAAGGATAACTTGTAACTTTGATTATGAAATGATTAGTTTCTCCCCAAAATGCTAAATATCTGGAAATGATTATGAAAAATTTGATCCTATGTAATTTTTTCTTTAATTTTCTTACTT
This sequence comes from Dillenia turbinata, assembly GCA_037126225.1. Classification (NCBI taxonomy): domain Eukaryota; kingdom Viridiplantae; phylum Streptophyta; class Magnoliopsida; order Dilleniales; family Dilleniaceae; genus Dillenia; species Dillenia turbinata. The sequence goes on from JBAMMX010000015.1 coordinate 7,741,420, forward strand.
CAATGCTTGTGAACTTGCTCGGTGGTGCATTTTTACTTCCACACACATGAACATGCCCAATGTCATGCTTTTAGGGTTGGGAATAATTTTGGTTGTTTCTAATTTCCTTGATTTGAAGCTTAATACCACGCTTTCATCTCGAAATGTAAAGCTTTAAAATGTCTTACACTCGTGTGTGCTCTCTTTCCTGGTGACTAGTTCCACTTATGTTTCCTTTTGAGAAGAGTTGTAGGTTCCTTTATGCTATTTTATTTCTTAGAGACTTGAACTGCTTTACAGGTTGAACTGCGGGATGTAGACAGTGGGAACAAAGTAACAGAGAGGTTCAGAACTGATGAATCTATTGAGAGTATGCATCTTTTGTGCCTTTATCCTTATGTTCCTCTCTTAAATCAGACAGTTTACTAGAAACGTTTTTGGGTATTCATATAACTAATTCCCAAACAGTACTATCCAAACGAAAAAGTGACAATACAACAATATTTTAGTGGAAAGAAAAACTAGAAGAGATGTTGAAGAGAAATTAGGAAAGAAGTTCTGTATTTCTCCACATATTATTTTATATGGTTTTTGACAAATATATATACAAGAGTTACTATGAATAAAAAATGGATGCTAGTTAAAAAATGAAAAACCTAGATACAAAATCTTTGACCTTATATAAATCAAGAAAATTATTCCCTGATTATATGCCGAATATAATGAAGTCAAAAATCTTCCCTAATTATATTACATAATTTAAGGAAGAATAATCCTAAAGATCTTCTCTAATTATATTATATAAATTAGGAAAAATAAATCCAAAGACATTCCCTAATTATATTATATAAATTAGGAAAGAATAGGATATACACATCTTTCAACACTCCCCCTCAAGCTGGCATAAAAATATCATGCATTGCCAGCTTGCTTGCCAAATCATCAAACCGTTTCTTGTGGACACCCTTTGTAAAGACATCAACTCTCTGATCAGTTGTAGAGATGTACGGCATACATATTACTCCACTTTCTAACTTCTCCTTGATAAAGTACTTGTCCACTTCAATATGTTTGGTTCGGTCATGTAAAACAGGATTATGTGCAATCGAGATAACAGTTTTATTGTTAGAGTATACCCTGATAGGTGAAGGTGTGTATATCTTGAGTTCTTCCAATAACCTCTTTATCCATATTACCTCATAAATACCATGAGCTACTGATCTAAACTCAGCTTCTGCACTGCTTCTTATCACCACATTTTTTCTTACTTCTCCAAGACACAAGATTTCCTCCAACAAATGTACAATAGCCTGAAGTTGATCTTCTGTCAGTTTACTTCCAGCCCAATGAGCATCTGTGTAGCCCTCTATCTGTAGGTGTCATCTTCTTTTAAATAGTAGATCCTTTCCAGATGTTCCTTTTAGATACATCAAAATTCTAAATATTGCATCAAAATGTACTGAACCAGGTGAGTGCATGAATTGACTTACGACACTCACTGCAAAGGCTATGTCAGGTCGAGTATATGACAGGTAGATGAGCCTTCCCACTAACCGTTGATACTGGTCTTGGTCTACTATGTCTTTAGGTGCAGTTGGTTCTAACTTCATATTTGGCTCAATGGGTGTGTCAGCTACTCTGCATCTAAGCATCCCAGTTTCCTTCAAAAGATCGAGTACATACTTACGCTGATTCATAACAATTCCTTCCTTAGATCTAGCAAATTCCATTCCAAGGAAATACTTCAATGTCCCTAAGTCCTTGATTTCAAACTCAGCTGCAAGTTTCTTCTTCAAACCATTTATCTCATCAAAGTCATCTCCAGTCATAATAATATCATCAACATAGACGATTAGGATAGCAATCTTACCACCCTTTGAGTGTTTGTAAAACATTGTATGATCTGCTTGGTTTTGAAGGAATCCATTGGCCATGACTACCTTTCCAAACCTTTCAAACCATGCTCTTGGTAACTGTTTGAAGCCATACAATGACTTTTTTAATCTACACACCTTGCTCTTTCCAAATTTTTCCTCAAAACTGGGTGGTAGTTTCATGAACACTTCTTCCTTCAGATCTCCATTTAGGAAGGCATTCTTTATATCAAGTTGATGCAATGACCAGTTTAAGTTGACTGCTAAGGATAGAAGAACCTTGATGGAGTTCATCTTTGCCACAGGCGCAAATGCTTCTTGGTAGTCTATCCCATAGGTTTGGGTGAATCCCTTAGCCACAAGTCTCACCTTGTACCTTTCTAAACTCCCATCTTCTTTACATTTTATGTTAAGGACCCATTTGCAACCAACTATCCTTTTGTCTTTTGGAAAATCAACTACCTCCAAAGTACCATTCCGCTTAAGGGCTTCCATTTCCTCCATGACTACCAATCTCCAATTTGGATCAACCAATGCTTCCTGAATGGTTCTTAGAACAAACATGTTAGTGACCCTGGATGTAAATGCCCTGTAATTGTTGGACAGTTTTTCGTAAGACATAATTAGTAATAGGATGTATAGTACAAGAGCGAGTACCTTTCCTTTTTGTTATTGGAATATCTAAGTCTGAGAAACTATCATTGAGATGCCCAATTGAAGTGGATAATTTTGGAGGACAGGGATCGCTTTGAGAGTTGGAGGATGGACCATGAGTTGGAGACTCTGATTGGCATGCTGGAGGAACAAGTTGGACTATAGTACTCTTCCGTGATGCTCTTCTAGCATAAACCTGAAGCTCAGAATTAGGATTTTGAGTTTCCTTTTGTAGTAATTCTCCCCCTATTTTTTATGAAATGGTATCTGACATTTGTAATTTAGAATCATTCAAAGTATTACTATCCTTAACAATGGTATCTTCGGTTTGTTTTTCAAAAAAAGTTGGGAGAAACTAATTCATCAGGTTGTGTCATAGTATGAGGTATAGACTCTATAATATTCCAAAAATTATCTTCCTCTATTATTTGTTCCCCCTGAAGATGATTTTTATCAAAAAAAGGTCGATGTTCTAGAAAAGAAACATTCATACTAATGTGAACTTTTCTAGTGACTGGATTAAAACATTTATACCCTTTTTTATGTGAAGCATAATGAATGAAAACACACTTCTCAGTTTTAAGATCTAACTTAGATCGATGTATATTAGATATAAGAACAAAACATGTGCAGTCAAAAATTTTTAAAGGAAAATCACAATATAAGCGTGAAGTGGGGAAGGTTTTTTTGAAACAATTCAGAGGTGTCTCATAGTTTAGAGTACGAGAGGGCATCCTATTAATTAAATAGGATGCAGTTAAAACAGTTTCACCCTACAAATATTTTGGTATTTGCATAGAGAATATCATGGCACGAGCTACCTCTAGCAAGTGTCTGTTTTTTCTCTCTGTAATACCATTTTGTTGTAGGGTTTCGCTACAGGTAGATTGATGAACAATGCCATTGTCCTTTAAAAAAGTACCTAAATACTTATTAAAATATTCGGTACCATTATCTGAACGTAAAATATAGATCTTAGTTTGAAATTGATTTTCCATCATAGTGAGGAATTCTTTAAAACATTGTGCAACTTCAGATTTTTTTGTTACTAAATACACCCAATATGGCTTGATATGGTCATCAATAAAAGTTACAAACCATTTTTTGTCAGATAATGTATTAATTCTAGATGGTCCCCAAACATCACTGTGAATTAGATAGAATGGTTTTGACGCATGATAAGGTTTGGCCTGAAAAACAACACGATGATTCTTAGATAAATGACAACTTTCACAAGAAAATTCAGAACAGTTTGTTCCTTTAAACAAAGTAGGAACAAATGTTTTATATAAGGAAAACTTGGATGCCCTAACCTACGATGTCATAATACTATTTGATCAAAAAAAGGGTTTGAACTAATACTACTTAGTCCTTGAGCTTTTTTATTACCAGAAGAGCTCTCTTCAAAATAATAGAGTCCATTGATCATCCTAACACTGCCAATCATCCTCCCCGTGCTCTGGTCCTAAAAGGTGCAATGAGAATAACAAAAAATGACTTTGCAATTAGAATCAAATGAAAGTTTATTAACGGATAGAAGGTTGCATGCGAGTTTAAGCGCATAAAAAATAGATTTGAGAGTAATATCTTTTGAGATTTTGATTAAACCCTTTCCTGTAATAGGTGAAAAACTACCATCGGCTATTCTAACTTTTTCAGAATCTGAGCATGGAAAATAAGTGCTAAATGAATGGGAGGCACTGGTCATGTGATCAGAAGCCCCTGAGTCGATAATCCAAGGACCGGATTTAGTAAAGGCAGATAGGGCTATTGGTATGCTACATGTTTGTGCAAAAGAACCATTAGGACTACCAGTTGGCATATTGGATTGTAGTAGCTTTAGAAGTTGATCAATTTGCTCCTTGCTGAATGGACTTGAATCAACTTCATTCGCAGTGGATAAAGCTCGGTTTCCTTTGTCACCTTTATTGCCTTTCCAATTTGCTGGTTTTCCATGAACCTTCCAGCAAGTTTCTCGGGTGTGTCTAGCCTTATTACAATAATCACACCATAACTGAGACTTGTCTCCGGTCCCTTTGGGAGTGTTTTTGCGACTACCAAATGCATCAGAGACAGCTAATGCAGACGTATCAATAGAGGATTCAGGACTTTTCTTCCCCAACATCACATATCTTCGGCTCTCTTCCCTTCGCACCTCAGCAAAGACTTCACCAACTGGAGGCAGAGGTACACGTCCAATTATACGACCCCTTACCTCATCAAACTCCACATTAAGGCCTGCAAGAAATTTGAATACACGGCCAGCATCCACCAACTTTTTGTAGTGATTACAATCCTTTGTGGATTCCCAATCATAAGGATTGGATAGATCTAGATCTTGTCAAATCCATTTTAAGGAATTAAAATAGGTTGTAACACTATTCTCACCTTGACGGATTTCTCGAGTTTCAGTGTTAATACATAGATCTGAGATTGATTTTCAAGATCTGAATACATCTCCGTCACATTGTCCCAGAGCTCCTTTGCCGTCTGGAAACACATGTAATTAGAGTTGATGTCTTCCACCATTGAGTTCACGAGCCACGTCATCACCATGGAGTTTTCAGCATCCCAAGTGGCAAACATGGAGTCTGTTTCTGCAGGCTTCTATACATCTCCTGTGATATACCCAATCTTCCCTTGCCCCCTTAGGTACATTCGAATCGCTTGCGACCATCGCAAAAAATTCTCACCATTTAGTCGAATGGTGGTTATTTGTGCAGAGAGTAGTCGAAGTTGGTCACTATCTTAAAGGATTGGGTTTCGTTGGAAGGTGCTGCCATGGATGTGGTCTCGGAGACTATGTCAGACATAGTTTAGGTGAACAAAAAAAAAAAAATGTTGCACAAGAAACGGTTTGATGATTTGGCAAGCAAGCTGACAATGCATGATATTTTGCTCTGATACCAAGTGGAAAGAAAAACTAGAAGAGATGCGGAAGAGAAATTATGAAAGAAGTTCTGTATTTCTCCACACATTATTTTACATGGTTTCTGACAAATATATATACAAGAGTTACTATGAATCAAAAATGGATACTAGCTAAAAAATGAAAAACCTAGATACAAAATCTTTGACCTTATATAAATCAAGGAAGTTATTCCCTGATTATATGCCGAATATAATGAAGTAAAAAATATTTCCTAATTATATTACAGAATTTAAGGAAGAATAATTCTAAAGAACTTCCCTAATTATATTATATAAATTAGGTAAGAATAAATCCAAAGACCTTCCCTAATTATATTATATAAATTAGGGAAGAATAGGACATACATATCTTTCAACAATTTTTATAATTCTTGCATTAATTTAGATTCATTAGGTGGGATATGGTGTGGGAGGCTCAAAAGTCACTCCTTCCTTTGAGATTGGATGAAAATCTCCAAACTTCCAGAAATAGTTGAAGATTTGATTGGGGTGCACAGGGTTGGTTTTAGTCGGCTTCTTTCTAATATTTCAAGTAGAACCAAATTGATCAGTTTATTGCTGTTCACAACTGCTACTAATTGCAACAATCAAATAACCGGCACTTATTGAGAGAGAGAGAGAGAGAGAGAGAGAGAGAGAGAGAGAGAGAGAGAGCGAGAGATATTGGTTTTTCTGCACCTAGACCTGTAGCTGCCAATTTGTAGTAAAAAATTGCCATTTTCAGGTTGAAGCGGTTTCAATCAGCCAGTTTTGTTGACTTTCCAGCTGAGTTGTTCACCCCCTTTTTTTATCATTAGTGATTGTTTGATAATGGAATTTGAAATTTCAATTATATGTTTCAACTTTACTTTTAGTGCCCTTGGAAATTTTCTATGAACTTGATTTTGGTGGGGTTGGTTTTGAAATTTGGCTATCCAGATTGTTAGCAATTTGATGATTTTGTTTGAATATAGTTTTTATGGCTTGTTTGGCTATGCCAATGGATGTTTATATGACTTCTAAACTTATTCTTAACATCCAAATATACTAGAAATTTTGATGATGGGGAAGATCTAGATCTTACCCCCAGGATTCATGTGTTCCAAATGTTTTATTCCTTTCTTTCTACGCCTGCCAGCAGAATTTTGAGACATAAAAATGGTGTCAATTTCTCTAGAAATTCTTTCTTCAGTCACTTCATATAGTTAGCAAACGCTCAATTTTTTATTTATTTATTTATTTTTTCCCTGTTAAGCGAAATTCCTTTTGGAAACTATTTTTTTTTTTTTTTCAAAGTTAAAGCTTTCATATGGTCCATGGTTGTTAATAGAATTAATAGGAATTATGTCTAGAAAAGGAGAACTGTTGAAGTTCTTTCTCCCCGATATAAAATTGTTTGTTGAAAAGCTAATGAATGGAGAAATGAATTGTTTTTGCATTGTTCTTGTGCTTGGAATATGTGGAGTAGATGCTTAGAATTTAATGATAAGCGTTGAGAATCTTTGAAAAGTTTGAATGATTTGCTTGTAATAATGTAGGAAAGAAGATGAATTGCTATGGATAAGTGCCATCAATATTTTGGGGAGTACGGTTGGAAAGAGATTTGAGTTTCTTCTTCTTCCTTTCTTTTTTCTTTTTTTTTTTTTTTTTTTTTTTTTTTTTTTTTGCAATCAATTGGTTCATATTTCTCTTTTATGGAATGAACTTCCTATTTTTGTATCTTTAGGTGATCTGTGACATGTACTTTCAAAAATTTTAGTTTGGATGATTTGAAGTGGGGTTGGAGAGCAATACATTTCAAGTTAATTTTGAAAATTCACTGAGCTTCCACAATTTGGTAGTGTTACCCTTGCTCTTACAAGTTGCATCTACCGATGGGTGCTGCTCACAATAATTTTACTTCGACATGTTGGTTCCTTTAAAGCTTTCTTTTCATGATTTTGATCCATCAGTTGATATTATGTCCTGAAAACAAAAAAACATGGGGCAAGTGTTTTCTAATCTACAACTGATCGTGATTCAATAGATATAACATCCAAATTATTTTTATGGTGCAGAAGTATTTGTTGAAGAGAGGTCTTTTGAGTACTTGTATACAGATGGCAACACTGTTGTCCTGATGGAGTGAGTTATCTTGGTGTTTCCCTTTGTTCCATTTCTTTGTAGATTGATTGGTGCCATTTTTCTTTCTTTATTTATCCTTAAACTGCTAAGTATTAATTTTTTTTCTTCTTCAGGCCTAAAACATTTGAGCAAATTGAAGTGTCCAAGGAGTTGTTTGGGAAGGCTGCTGCTTATCTAAAAGGTTATATCAGCAAGTACATAAAAATATGAACTTTCAAATTTTTTGTGGCAATCAGAACTCATCTGATTGATAGAGTTAGAAAATTTCACATAAAAATTTTATATTGTTGGTGACAATTAGGACTTATTAGTATATATAAAAGGCACAGGAAGGCATTGTAGCCTTATAACCAGAATGACAAGCATTGAATCTAAAATCATGGCAAAACCATCGCCAAAGTCAAAATCGCAAGCAGAAGCCCAAAAGAACAAGGGCTTTTGCTAAAAATCAGTAAAACTGATGAGGAGCTTCTATTGCCCTGAGAAAACAGTTATTTTATCCTTTTTCTTGGATTAACCCAAAAGTTTTCCTCATCGCTACTTCAATCACCCCATGCCCCCATGCCCACAATTGATTTCTATTAGAAACTCCACAATAAATACTTAGTCTTTTTAGAAATATAATGAAATAAGTTTAGACCACAATGAATCTCCAAGTCAGTGTACAACTTCTTGCATGTTGATTCCCCCCAATTGTTGGCTTATGGCATGGACATGGTTCAAGTCTACTAGTGCCGGTTCAAATAGGTGTTCACAATTAGGTGTCAGGACTGCTTATTATTATAACAGCACCAAGCTCACCATGTTTTGCATATAACATTTTCATAATGCTTTTCATGCTGATCTGCGCATGCAAAGGTCATGGACATAATGCAACTGTGGACCAAAATGGTACCTAGATTCTTTTTCCATCAATAGACATGCAGGGTGGTTTTTATGATTATTTCTTTATGTTGCGCTAATTGGTTTTTCTGATGGCAGTGGTTTTGTGTTGTTATTTCTACAAAGCCCATCATTTACTTAAAAAGAAACTTTGTGATATACAGATAACATGACAGTTCACCTTCAGTTTTATGATGAAAAACCAATGTCTGCATCAGTTCCAAAACGTGTGACATGCAAAGCTGTTGAAGCACAGATACCTATGAAGCGGATCACAGCTACACCTCAGTATGGTTCATTGCTCTGTAATTTCATGCATGCTAATTTGGTTTGGTTGAGTTGATCTTAGGAGTCATAATATCTCTCCTATTTTTGTTTCTATTATCCTCTTTTTTGGTACAAGAGTTTTGTTGAGGATTTAATAAAAATTAAATTTCAAGGCACCTTGTAGAAAGGATATATATATATATATATATATATATATATTAGCGTAATTATCAAAATATCTGAATTTTGTTGTTCGAGCCAAAGTATCTGTCTTCAACAGGTTTGACTGCCATATTAGTTTGTAACTGGGGAATTTCTTGTTGAACCCCCCGGGGGGGGGTTTATTTTAATTAATAACAGATACTTCAATCATGTAAACTTTTGACTTTCATGAATTTATGGATACAATATTCAAGTGCAAACTCTTAAAGAAGTGCCAGATGACTGGTAAAATTGAACTTCTTTACTATCTTGATCATCCTGTTGCTGATTTTGATATGTGACAAAGTTCTTCCATGTTTTGCCCAAATCCAGGTATAAAAGGGTTTTGCTGGACAATGGCCTTACTGTTTTGGTAAGTGATCCTGTGATTTCTCTTTTTGGAGAAGTTAAAAAAGAACCATTACCTTGTATTTTTCTAAGAGCTATGATGTTAAGAAACAGGATCTGTTCTTCACATTTTGCTTTAAGAACTATTGCACAATCATCTCCTAACTAGTGTCATTATGTGAAACCATCAAATGAGATGAGTCCTGAATATGTCTAATGTCATAAAGATGTTTTCTACTGCATTGATATCTTTTCCTGAAGCATTAAAGGTTTGAGAGTTATATAATGTTGCCAATTAGCTGTGGCTGATCAATTGTCTGTCATGCATAACTTTAGATACTCTCCCTCCTCTCAGACGATCATGAAAACTTGAAGGTCAGCAGCCCTATATACTGAGGATTACCAAGTATAGTGTTTTGGGGATTGGAAGGGGGGGGAATTGTTGATATGATGCCCTAATTTGCCAAATCTAGGGTGCCTGCTGTGGAGTTTTTATTACACAATGCAATGTATTTTATTTTATTTTATTTTTGGAGGAAGAGGGAAACCTTGAAGCTGAGGCAAGCACTTCCGGTTTGGTTCTAGCGGAAATACTTTTAGCAGCATTCTTGTTTTTAACTGAGACTATGGGAAAAGTTATTTTCCTGATGAATGGCGGACAATTTGCAGAGACATTGTGGTATTGGGCATTTCAGTTGGGTATTGGTGTGAGTAATTTTGAGAAAATTTTTAGGAATGCCAACAGATATTGCAGGTACTGTTGAGAGTAGTTCTATAGGAGGTTCCAGATGTCAATAGCATTGTTATTAAATTGAGATTTCAATTGTGAATTTGAGAGGTCATTTTGAAATTGTAAATCATAACATTCAGCATTGTGTAGATAGTTACCTTTTAAAATGTACATGCACAATACATTGCATCAAAGTAGTAACTTAATCTAAGTTGTAATATATAAAATACTCAACATTTAAAAATTTAAAAGTTTCACATTCAATAAATTTTTCTTTTTGGTTACAAGACAAACACTAGTATTGAAAATATAATAAATTAACGGAGAAGGTGAAAGGTTTATAGGCCATAGAAGAATTAAGTGCTAAACATGTGCCAAGGAGTAGAAAAATATGTGCAAAGTTGTAGGCCGTCTCTCAGAATTTTCTTTTTTAATGACATGTGACCTATGTTTTGTTGTTTAGCTTCTTAAACCTGGATTTTTAGGGCATGGGCCTGATGAGTTTACCATTACTCAATCCTGCTTCTTCCCGTCGTTCCTTTTTCTCTCTCAAGCAGAACGCAAAGCATTCTTTTTGATCTCAAGGTACATTGTTTGTCAATCCCTTTAGCCTTAGTCAACTGTCATTCTTGCTCAACATCTTCTTCACCTCTGATCAGCAAAGTAAGACTACCAGCCACCTCAGAATATTCTAACCAGCCTGTTTATTGACGGAATCCTCCTCGTTCTAGCTCTGAATCCTTTTTTTTGGGGGGGGGGCATGTGAAGTCAATTGCAAGCCTTTCTGGTGTCAGAGCGAGTCTCTGGTCTCTTTTCTCCTTATTCTGTTGGTTATTTGCTCCAAACAAGGGTTAGTTCACAGTTGTTGCAGCCTTTTCTCTCTCCTTTTTCATCTCTCTTTTTTTTTTTTGGGGGGGGGGGGGGCAGGGAGTTTTTGGGAATTGTAATATTTCTGATTCAACACAATTTGGCATGATTCAGATCGAATCGTGTCATTCACGTCCAATTCCTATATACTTCTGATTCTTTTTCCTGAACTGAATCCCTTTGTGTTTGAATTGAATCGACTCTCACAATTCGAATTGCGAATCATGCCATTCCCTTAGCCATGGTCAATGGTGAACTATAGAGGTCAAGATCATAGACTAAGCATAACATCAGTTGGCCACATTTATAAGGAATTCAAGCAATGTGGTGTGAGTTGGAGAGATGAGAGTTACGATTAAGAATTGCAGCAGAAAGTGTGTGTGAAAGGAAGTCCCAGTAGGTGTTACAATAATTGGAGATGGAAGGGGAAAAAGGCACAAAATTTGGTTCCTAGAGACGTGGTTAGTGTTATATGACAAGCAGGACAGCTGCACAATCAATGTTATCGAGTTTTTAAATTAGGTGGAAGGGTTAAGTTTAAAGTGTGGTTTGGTCTTTAAAGACCAAGACAGATCTTCACACTTGATTTGTTTTGCATCTGAGATGGGGGTGAAGGCTTAACATTTTGCTATTGCTTAAGATGGTAACGAAGGCCATTTTGTCCACTTCTTAATGTGCTTGCAATGTGCATGCGTAATATTTTTATAGCCTTTAAGTAGGTGCTGGAACAAAGATGACAGTCCATCTTCGTCTTCAAAATAGAGGACAAATGAGGACTCTAGGTGTACTGCCCGAATCTCTATTCAAAATCATAATATTGTTGGCTTTGGCGAGAAGCCTCAAACTTTTCTCCCTTTAGTCATGTTGTGGCCCAAGCAAGCTACTCTATGAGGTTGCCCATTTTGAAAGTACTCCCACCCCAAGACATTTATTTGTGTAGTTCTCGTGAGATGCAAGCTAAAATCATGGAAAGGCACCTTCATGTTATAGAGTTCAACTCAATTATATTTAAGGGACATTCTGGCATCCTTCTCGATGTCTTTAAAAAGCCTACAATCCATGGTTTAAGCAATGCGGGTTCATCTTTGCACCTTTGACTGTGCATGTCTGATAGCATTTGTAGTGACTTGAAATATATTCTATTGTCGTGTTGCTTCCTTTGGCCCTTTCAATAGTTCAGAGACTTATTCACTTGCTATAGGACTCACAGTTTTGCACTTCTTGTAATATTGCAACCCACCTCAGCATGCGTAGCCTTGTAATTCTCAAGAGATCTAAGCCCCAAAAGGTGCCTTGCTGTTATAGAGTTCAACTCGACCACATTTAAGGGACATTACCCTAGGAGTCAAATAACCAACGCCATTGTCTTTCAATGTTAGAATCGAAAGCTTGTATTTGATCCTAATGCCATAAAAAATTAGATTTTGTCCTGAGGTATGCAAGGGATGAAGATGGATCAGAGGAAGTACAAGGAGGTGATTTTTTGAAGAGGGGGCTTGTGTAAGGGAGGCCTCAATTTATTATCGTGGGGAAGAGAGAACAAGATGCTAGCTTCTCTGGCTCTCTTTGGTAATTAATGGAAGTTGAGGCTGGGCTACCTCTGGTTTAACTCTTTACAAATGGGATCCCTTTATTTGGTGATCCAGGTAACCAAAAGGAAGTTAATCCTTTTGAAACATAATTCTGATATGAAGATGACATAAAAGTAGTTGCACAAGAATTGTTTTGGTTGCCATCTCCAGAGGGTTCCTCAAGATTTCCCTTTAATCTTGTCATTTGTTGAACAATCTGAGTGTATTATAAAATTGGAGTATCTTCAACTTTTTCTTATGTAGTTGCACCCACCAAATAGTTTAAATTTTTTCGCTTCAGGTACCTGTAGTCGCATTATTGTGAAAGTGAAGTAGAAGGCCTAATTTTTTTCATCACTGTGAGTTAAAGCTTTGGTATGGTGTGATGGCCTGGCAAACACAGTATCGGGGATTGTTAAGAAAAAAAGGATAATGACCTATTTATTGATTGGTTTATTTATTTATTTATTTAACTGGGGGGAGCTCAAGCTACTTTAATATATTGTGAAACTGTAATATCCTTTCAGATGTGAAGCTGCAAACTTTAAGTGGCATTACTGCTAAAACCGTGAGGTGTATTAATGTTATATGTGGTTTCTCTCTTTTGCAAGGCACCACCATTCATTGTAACCGGTGATGAGATAGTCATTGATACTACTGAGGACTCATATATTACAAGGTGAGTTTGTTGTATCATTAAACTTTTACTTAGAGGTTTAGCTTCATGTAATGATTTGCACACTTAAAATGATGTACATTTAAATGAAGAAAAATCCCGCACTGAAACAATACATTTCTTACATGTTTCTCCCCTTATAATTCAAAGTCTAGAAGCTTTTTCTCGAATTCTAATTAGTCCATAGTTTGCAAATCCCTTAAAGATTCAAGTTTTCCCAATTAAATTCCAAGCAATCTCGAGGCTGTTCCCCCTCTATTGTATTCTTCAGTATTGTTTGACCTTACTTCTCTGGTGGCGCCATTCTTAACTAGCAAGACATACTTTAGGTTTTGAGAGAAATTGCTAGCATGATCCAGGCTAGGCATGCGACTCTTATCTATTCCCTCAGACAAAAGAATGTTATAAGCCTCTGCAATTTTCTCTCAAGCACTTTGGCCCCATTATCTATTCCCTTTGAAGGTTGCATCATAAGCTCCTCCACCGCAGCTAACATTTTTCTTTTTAGTCATGACAAGGCCAAGGAGTAACTTTTTGATGTACAACTCCAGTCTTTATGCGAACTCCTGAGCAAACTCAAGTCTGAACATCATTTGAGCAGCACAAGACTTTGCATGGGAGCCTACTATGCTTTCTGATCAGTTCAAAATTCAACTGATGGTTCATATTTAACAGGATTTTGCAGCAAGATTTTTTGTTGACATAGCACAGTTTTGTAAAATGAAGTAAAGAACTTCTTTAGATTGTTTCCTTATGGAAGTTGCTGCTACAAAATTATTAGGATATTAGGATGCGAGAGGCAATCATTTCTTGTTTTATTGGTGACATTGCCAACCTTTATTCTTCATAATAGAAAAGGCCAACGGGTTCGAATTGAAGACAAAAGCTTCTGGAAATATCTAATTTGGAATAAGACGTTCCTGGAATCCTTCTATGTTTTGGAAAATTGTGAATGCTGGAACAAAGGCAAATTCGAAAACCCAATATCAGTTCTTAAAATTATTGCTTTGAGTGTTTGTGATTTTCCTACGGTTTCTTAAGTTAGTCAAACGTTGTTAATGTTGCCTGCCAAATGACATGATACCAACTGATCGTTTATATGCATGTATCCAAAATGCTCAATGGCATGATCATTATTGTAGTTATGTGATGGGGAGGAGACTCACCTCTATGGTTCTATGCAGCATCGGCAATCAAATATTGAGCTGCAGAATCATGAGGATTTAAAAGAAAATGCTCACCAAAACTAAGCTACATCAATGCATCAATGCCGAGCATGGGATACTTGCCCATCACAGTGCATCGGTGGCCCCAAAAAGATGAGAAAAATCCCTACATTATACATGAATGAGCCCGTAGAAGGCACCATTCCTATAGAATCTCGACCTTAAAATGCTTACAGCCGTAGAGTTAAAACAAAAGGCCAGTGTATTCAAGCAGTTGAGGGAATGCAAAGACCATTGGGATCCTAGCCATGGTCATCGAGACAAAACCTATAGATTAGATATCGGCATTTTGAACATATACATAAAATAAGTTCCAAGTATTTCAAGACAACCTGATAAATTGAACAGAAAAATTGAAGTGTTCCACTAACCCATTAATGCGTAATAAAAAAGGATAAATTCAAAGAATTAATCCAATCATTTCTACTTAAGTGGACACAATAACCTTTAAGAGTCCCCAAGCAAGAAACTGCCCCACAAATAAAAGGAGGGAAGGTTATGTTACAAAGTCTGTGATAGTAACTCAAATAAAAAATGTCCATAAAAAGATAAATTATGTAATTTCTGCTGCAAAAATTTCTGATGATATCATAGACCTCCTGGAACAGTCAAAGGGCACCATGATGTTATTGTGAAGGATAAATTTAACTCCGACTTAGAAATCAACCTTGCAAAAACACACTACAAGCCAAGTCCTTTCTCCACCTTCTGGATTTGGTTTAGGAATATCCACGTCAACTGCATAAATGCACAAGCGCTCAGAAACCTATGAACAAGTAATTTCAAGACCCTCGAACACAAAAGAGTTAAAACGGAATCTCTTTCGGTAAGTCAAGGATATTAAATGATCAGGGTAATCCCATTAAAAATGTTTCCAACGATAATATATGAGAGAGAGAGAGAGAGAGAGAGAGAGTACCATAACATGAGGAGCAATCCTCACACAATATACGGGGAAACCTGTATAAAATCTCAAGGGTCCTCCGGCTTTCAGAGTTTTCATGGCACAGTCTAAAGAGCCAGCATAGGGAAATTTCCCCTCTGCATCAGGTTGCATTTTTTGTATTTGTGTTTTGACAAAATCAAACGGTAAGCTACAAGCTGCGGCAACGAATCCCGAAACAGTACTTGCCCCTAGAAAGAAACAGCATAGAAAGGTAAAACTAATTCAACCAGACAAATGCAAATATATGAAGCACAAATAACTCCAGTAATACATGCAGCCTCAGTCATCAATACAGTAATTTTGTTTTTGCAAAACTATAAACCAGGAAAATGACAAAGGTAAGGAAAAAGAAAATTGCAACAATTCCAACCGCATCACAAATCAAGGTGGTGCAGAATCAATATAATAAGAAGTCAATCAATCCATTGATATTTTTTCATGCCACCAATCCAAATCTCAGGAAAAGCTTTGAAAGATCAAATTCATTTTTAGAATCACGATTGCATTGAAATTTTAAAAAATAGACTCATTTGTATTAGACAAGTTTTTGAACACGACACTTTTTGTGCACTTCGAAGACGCTTATGGACATGTCTTATCCATGTTCTTTTTTCTTTAAAGTTATTTTCAGCCAGATGAACAATTTTCCTGCACTTGAAAATGCTATATAGACACAATGATTCATATATCCCCAAGCAAGAAACTAGGAAACTTACAGCATGGCATAAAATTGAACATAAAGCTAGCATGCACATAATGCACAGGTGGATTTCTAGAAATAAGAATAAATTAAGCATATGCAATATTATCTTTATTACTTGCATGACTGTTTTACTCTCTCACTTCTACTTCAAGGGCCACTTTTGATTTTTTTTTTTTCCACTTCAAATGTCATTTTCATAAATAAGAAACCATTAATTATATATTTTCCATCTGTACTCTTGTCACTTGTTATCTCCATTAAATACTTTATTATTGCACATATTAATTGATTTTGCTATCACATTTTTTGTAGCCGCTCACTTTTTTTGTAGTCTCTTCACATTTCCCATTGCATTGAGAGGATTCCCATTGCATTGAGGGGATAATTTAGTCAATCAATAAAATTTTTTTTCAATGATTTCATTAATCCTTGTGCAAAAACCTTAAGTGGAAGAGAGGGAGTAGTTAATTATTTATTTCTAAATTGACAATGTTCTTCCGAACAAATACAATTTTAACATTCATTTCTAAACCGTTATATATCCACCACTATAAACTTGAGATTTGTACGAAATTAATCCTTTTTTAAAAAACAATTTGTAAAACAACCTTCGCCCAAAAAAATTTCGGTTTGTGACCTATGATGGTCGCGTTTGGGAGACTCGACCATCATTGGTCGAGTTCCCAGAACACGACGATTTCGATGACTTTTTTCTTCTTCCTTCTTCTTCTTTCTTCTTTCTTCTTTCTTCTTCTTTCTTCTTCTTCTTCTCTCCGCCTGCGCTCTCTTCTTCCTCCGCTCTCTCTGGTTTGCGAACTTTATTTCTTCTTCTTCCTTCTTTTTTCTTCTTTCTTCTTCTTTCTTCTTCTTCTTCTTCTCTCCGCCTGCGCTCTCTTCTTCCTCCACTCTCTGGTTCGCTTGCCTGCGCTCTCCTTCGGCTGTTATTCTCTCTTCCCCCTTGCTCGCTCCTTTCTTCTCCTTCGGTCCTTCATAGCAGCGCCTTCTCCTTCTCTCCTTCGGTCTTTCATAGCAGCAGTGCGCCTTGTCTGCTTTGCATTAGCAGTAGTAAGGTAGTTTCTCTTGTACGTCCTCACCTCATTGATGTTTATTTGATTAATTACATATGATTATTGAGAAATTTGGGCTGACTATGATTCTTGTTGCATATGAATGATATTTGTTTGAAACTAGGGTTTTGAAATTAGGAATTTTGAAATTAGGGTTTTGAAATTAGGGTTTTAAAATTAGGGTTTTTGAAATTAGGGTTTTTGAAATTAGGAATTTTGAAATTAGGGTTTTTAAAATTAGGGTTTTTGAAATTAGGGTTTTGAAATTAGGGTTTTTAAAATTAGGGTTTTGAAATTAGGGTTTTGAAATTAGGAATTTTGAAATTAGGGTTTTGAAATTAGGAATGTATGGTTTCTGAAATTAGAGTTTCTGAAATTATTAGTATTCTGAATGATATTTGTTTGAAATTAGAGTTTGTGAAATTAGGGTTTCTGAAAGTGGAGTTTCTGAAATTATTAGTGTTCTGAATGATATTCGTTTGAAATTAAGATTTTGAAATTAGGGTTTCTAAAATTAGGATTATTCTATTAAATATGAAATTGTTACAATAGTTGTTGAATTTATGATTGTTTAGTATGTTAATGATATTTTTGATTTTGTTGTTTCGAACAAAATGACGAAAATGGTGAGATTGTTATGTTATATTGATGGTGATATTGTCATGGGTGTTAATGGAGTTGGTTATAACCGTCGGGCTTCTAAGTTGATTCGGGTGAAAAATAATGTCTCATTTAATGAGTTGGTGTATGCGATATGTAAGGGTCTTCTGATAAATTTTACAACACAACATTTGAAAATTTATCATCGGTGTGCAATGTCAAACACTCAAACTAGGAATGCATGGTATGAATTGGTGTCGATTAGTGATGATGATGATGTTAATTTGATGGAGTTTGCGAGAACGATGGGATCGGATTCTACACATGAATAATACGTAAAAACTGTCGATAGTGGAATATCTTTGCATCAAGTTAATGGTTGAATGTCTTTGCATCAAGTCGATGGTGGAATGTCCTCACATCAAGTTGCAGATGAAATGCTATTGCATGAAGGATGTGATTATACGGATGATTATCCACAAATCGAATCTCGAGTAGATTTTGTATTGGCAGAAATGAATAATGATGTAGATGAAGAGGAAATGGCCGAAAAAGAGGCGGAAGATGAGGCAGAGGAAGAGGATAATGATGAAGATGATGATGAAGTTGGTGGTGGTGGTGGTAATGATGGTGTTGAAGAAATTCATACATCATCTATTCCTTATGCTTATACCCAAATAGACGAGCCAATCCCCTTCATGACCACTGCACCCGGAGGTGATGGTTATGTGACTTTTGAGAAAGAAAGTAGATTAAGAGGCTATAATTTTAGTTTTACTGATAAATTGAAGAGGATGAGATTTGAGACGAAAGATGAACTTATTCATGCGGTGAAAATGCACCATGTCAAGCATCATTACCAATTTCGTGTTCGAAAATCAACTCCTATACTTTGGACTGCAATATGCTTACAAAGGGATCAAGGTTATCCGTGGAGATTACGTGCTCGTAAAACAAAATTTGTTTGTGCATTTGTGATTTCTTGTGTTGATGGTCCGCACACTTGTCAATGCTGGCTTAACGCAAGATCATAGGCAACTCGATTCTAATTTGATTGCAAGACATATTCTTAACTATGTGAGGGAAGATCCAAGTGTCAAAATATCTTTTTTGCGAACAGTTTTGACGGAAAAAATCACATATGCAATCTCACGTAGAAGAGTTTGGGAAGCAAAGAGAAAGGTCATAGAGATGGTATATGGGGATTGGGATGATTCATACAAACAACAGCCTCAGCTGGTGGATGCTATAGCACAAAAGAATCCGGAGACACGAGTTAGTTGGAAGCTGGGTGGACCAAATGCAGGTGGTGAAAGGGTAATTCAATCTGTTTTCTGGACATTTGCTCCTAGCATCGCAGCGTTCAAAAATTGTAGACCATTGATCAATGTAGATGGGACTCACCTTTATGGAAAATACAAGCACAAGTTATTGATTACATATAGTATGGATGGTGCCAACCACATTGTCTGATTGGCTTTTGGATTGGTTGATGGAGAGTCTCTTGCCTCATGGTCGTGGTTCTAATATTGCGTACGAGAGCATGTTGTTGGAGATAGAGAGGGTCCAATCTGCTTAATTTCGGATCGGCATGAGGGGATAAGAGCAACAATTGCTCGTCCTCAGTTTGGATGGGCACTTCCAAATACTATGTGGCGATTTTATGCACGTCATGTGGTTAGCAATTTCAACACATCATAAAAATCAAGCTTGTAAGAGAATTGTCACTATTGCTGCGTTACAACCACAACCCAAAAAGTTTGCGGCATATATGGCAAGAATGAAGGAGATAAAAGAAGATGCTCATGACTACTTTGCAAATATTCCTCCAAAGCAGTAGACTCTCTCGTGATGGTGGATTCCGTTTCGGTTATATGACCACAAACATAAGTGAGAGCTATAATGCCGTCCTAAAAGGTGCTAGAAATCTACCTGTTTCAGTTTAGTGCTTAAAACTTTTTACAACTCAGTGAACTATTTTGAGACTCGATTAGGTGAGGCAAGAGCAAGAATTGCAAGAGGAGAAATGTATACAAAATATGCCCAGACTATGCTAGGGAGGTGGATGAGTACGGCAAATCTCCATACTGTTGTTGGTTTTAGCGAGAGCATGGGATATTTGAGATAGAGACCGGCCATCGACAAACACCGTTTGGCCACAAGGGAGGAAATAAACATGTTAATGTTAAGGATGAGAAGTGCACATATCAGAAATGGCAAAGTTATAGAATCCCTTGCTCTCATGCAGTTGCTGCACTATCACGGACGATGATCGATGTCCACATGAATGTAGGAAAATGGTATACATGGGAACACCAACTAAGGGTTTATGAGCGTCATTTCATGCCGCTCGGAGATACAACGGGTTGGCCAATGAGTTCCTATCCAATTGTCATTCCCGACGTATCACTTAGACGTCAAAAAGGAAGAGCTAAATCATCTCGGTATCATAACGTGATGGATATTCGAGAATTATCATCGCGCACATCTTGTGGGACTTGTAGTGCAGAGGGTCACAATCGGAGAAAATGCACGAGACAAATGAGATGTAGTGTTTGTAGCAGAGAGTTACACAATAGACGACATTGTCCGACCCAAAACAATGAATCTTGATTGTATTTCACTTTTAAGTTTATTTCATGTATTATTTAGCGTATTCGATATCATCGTGTACTTGTTAATCATTTGACGTACATTTTCTTGTGAATGTATTCCATATTTTCGTCCCTATATTTATCATTGTATTTGAATTTTAACATTGTCTTTTTTGTTAATCATTTTTATTTGTATTCGACTTCGTCTTTATATTTATCATTTTTTTTAGGTGTTTACTCAAACATTTTAACTTTTAACCTTTTCCTTAATGCATGCAGATGGATCTTGAACCTTCTGACGAGATTGTTCTGCGTTTACAGCGAGCTCACAGTTTGTCGAGCATTTGGGCGGGAGATGCCCACAGCTTCCTTGTTTGTCATCGTCGGGAGGCCGTTCTACGACGTTGGGAGCACGGTCATATTGATGATCGGGTTATCCCTTTTCTTGAGCGGTCGGGGTTTATAGGAGTCGCTCGTCTACAGTTTGTTTCGCTCGATTGACATTTGATCACGGCATTGGTTGAGAGATGGAGACGCGAGACTCATACATTCCACTTCCCACAGGGTGAGCTTACAGTCACCCTCCAGGACGTTGAGGTTCTTTTGGGGTTGCCCGTCAATGGGTTCCCCGTGGTGGGTAGATCGATGGGTGTGTCGTGGGCTGATGAGTGCGAGCGCTTATTGGGCGTTAGGCAACCACGATCCGCATTTAAGAGCGGATCTTTGAGTATGCCCTGGTTGAGTCAAATGTTTGCGGAGCTGCTTGCGGATACGGATGAGGTTCGTATTTTGCAGTGGACTCGAGCATATATCCTACGATCCGCATTTAAGAGCGGATCTTTGAGTATGCCCTGGTTGAGTCAAATGTTTACGGAGCTGCTTGCGGATACGAATGAGGTTCGTATTTTACAGTGGACTCGAGCATATATCCTATTATTGATAGGGAGTGTGTTGTTTTGTGATAAAACAACATATTATGTACATTTACAGTATTTATTACTTTTAGAGGATTTAGGTAGTTTTGGTCACTATAGTTGGGGATCAGCGTGTTTGGTGTTTTTGTATAGACAGTTATGTATAGCCTCGCACGCTGGTTCACATGAGATAGCTGGGCCTATGATTCTTCTTCAGATTTGGGTTTGGGAAAGGTTTCCGTATATTGCTCCCGTTAGACAAGATGTAGATTTTGATGGTCCACTTGCTTTACGGTAGAGGACGCGATTTGATGTCACTACGCTTCCTATGCACGTTATTAGACTGTATAGGTAGGCGTTTGATAGACAGAGAGGTATCAGACAGTTTGGGTACCGTATACTAAGGAGGTACTATCTTCTTTACCCGACTACTATCATGATGGTTGAGATGTTTGGCATGCACAAGTACCTTTGATTTGCTTTAGTATCGTTGAGTGGTACTTTCCCGATAGAGTTATCCGCCAGTTTGGAGCGATCCAGTTCATTCCCATTCCTTGTGACACAAAGGATCGTCTCCACGATACTACGACACACGGTCCGTAAGACGTTGATTGGTCGCTGGAGTACACACAGTATATAGAGATTTGGACTGCGCGACAAGACCACTTAGTTGAGTTCGACACGTCCTTCGGACCGACGGTTGACCCTTCCTATCTGACGTGGTTTCGCGAGATTACACGCTGTTTTATAGGCTGTCGAGAAGCTTACTTGAGTCACGTGGTAAGTTTTAATTTTATTTATTTTTTATCTATATCATATTTATCTTTTTAACTTATTCATGTATATGTTTTTATAGTGGGAGAGGTTACACGAGATTCAAGACTCTGACGACGTCGAGGATATACATCACATGGCGGATTCGACTATTTCTGTCTTGGCTGACGATATAGACGAGATCATGACTATGAGGACAGGACCAGTCGTACTTCCTGAGGGCGATCATGAGGGTGAGCATGATGACAGACAGCATCGACGACGAGGAGGGAGAGTACGTCGTTCGAGACCAGCACATGATGTCGCAGGGCCTTCGCATACCTACGATTCACCACCTTCTCAGCCCTCCTCTTCTCAGCATCCGCTTGCCGATGCAAGGCTTTCGAGCAGGTATGTATACTCCTCACCTTTTTTCACACCTGAGGTTGGTGACTTGCCCGATACTTGCACTCCGGGTGTTCCATATAGGGGAGTTCGTCCGAAAGTTCACATGGGTGAGGGGGTGACACGTTCAGGGAGGAGGTGGCCCACCATTCTTCCATGCACCAGCAGTTCCTTTTGCCCCCTAGGACGATGAGGGTCCTTATCAGATTACACAGATAGATGATCAAGGACTTATACATCCCGATCCTAGTGTAGGTAGTCCAGATGTTATACATTATAGTAGGAGAAGACGACGACATTGATTGACTGGACTTTGTATATCGTATTTTTCGTTATATTAATGAAACTCATGTTTTACTGTTTTCTTTGTGAGGATATGAATTTGTTTTGAAACGATATCTATGAATTAAGATTAATTTGAATGCGAATTTTGTTTGTGGTTGTGTTTGGATTGTGGAGGTTGAATTTGGTTTCTGATATGTTTGGATTATGGAGGTCAAATTTGGTTTCTGTACTGCATTTTGGTGTTAGGGATTTGCAGTGGAATTGTTGAGATTTGGTGGTCTGGTTTCGATTGTTTGTTTTTTTGAGTTATGCAGGTTTTTGGGTTATCAACACAGGTAGGACGGGCTGGGGTGGGTGAGGGGCGTTGGTCGCGTGTTGAGAAGGCGACCAACAGTGTTGGTCGACTTCTCGCAACGCGACCAACAGTGTTGGTCGACTTATGGGAACTCGACCAATAATGGTCGAGTCTTGAAAACTTGACCATTGTTGGTCGAGTTCCCCAAACGCGACCATCATAGGTCACGAACCGAAATCTTTTTGGGCGAAGGTTGTTTTACGAATTGTTTTTAAGAAAAAAGTTAATTCCGTACAAATCTCCTATAAACTTTCCTATGTCCATGTCGTCACGTCTTGTGTTGTTGAGTCTCTTCCATATCTATATCTATCTTCATGTCCATGCTTCATAATATATAGAATATTACCAAATATCTCCCCCCCCCCCAAAAAAAAAGTTACTCTGTGATATATGAACCAATTTCAAGTTTAAAATATCATAACCACATTATTTTTGGCAAAATAAAAACAATCAACTGACAACTACCGTTCTTTCCCCACAAGAAACTTACATCAACTTACTAACACTTGCAGAACCACAAACGTCTTTTTTCCATTGGTTTTTCTTGTCTCACTAAATTGAATGCCATAACACTACAATGAGTCTAACTTTGCTTGACAAGAACCAATAGAGATACTCCTTTGAAATTTCTGTTTCTCTTATGAATGAAGATTACATGTTTCATCCCAATCTTTGTGTTTTACATAGTATTTGTGAGAAGGAAAAAGAAGTGCCTTTCATGGGGTTGAAATGGACAGTTAATCCTGTTAGTTCTTAGGTCAAAATTCTGAAATACCAAGTCATCAATCACCAAATATACTTGCCACTGCTTTGCACTAAAAGGACTTGTAATACACCAGATGGTTAGATAAATTGACCAAAGTTAAAGTGAACCCGAAAATGATCACTCTCTCCCACTGCACTTACAAGCTCTCAAACTACTCAAAAATTAAGCTTGAATAGGGAGGGGGGATCCGCCACTAGCTAGAAGGCCCACTAAAAAGTAACATCAACATCATATCCAATAGAGAAAATGGACTCTATTCAGATCACTTTCGAGTACATCACCAGCTGTAGACATAGGAGTGAGCACATCAATTAATAAGCCTATCAGCCTTACAGATGGTGATAGACACTAGAAAGAGGAGTTAATAATTGATGATACTAAATTACCATGTAACCACCCACCCCCCCCCCCCAAAAAAAAAAAACACAAAAAAAAGAGTAAGACCAAAGACTTCCCCCAACATTTACAGACCTTACAAGTAGCTAACTAAAAGAGAAGCAGTTCCATCCCCATTACCAACCAGGGTAGCCGGCTGCACGTCATCCCACCATTTGTTTGTAACCTAATTTATCAAATGGTAATCTAGGAATGCAGGAAAATAACTGAAGAATTCTTCTAGAATGCAATCAATGGAAACGTTGGTCTGTCTACAGAAATCTGGAGAAACTAAAAATGGGAGGGGAAAAAAATTACAATACATGGATTTGGCACCATAATAGAAAGTTTCTGGAACAATTTCAGATCTAGAGTGGTAGGAAAACAAAGAGCAAGTACACGAGAAGCAAAACAAATTTCTAGAAAACAGCGGGCGACCTTCAAAATTAAGCAATCATTTCATATCTTGGATGAGATGGTAGGTATAGATCTAAGTGAAAAATGGGGAGAATTTAGAGGTATGCATTATCTTCCTTGTGGGGATCTTCTATGATGTAGGGAAAAATCATGAGAGGGAAAAGTTGAGAGAGAGAGAGAGAGAGGATGAAATGGAGAAACTCTTAATAACATATTTCCCTAACAGCATTAAACACTATGGGGGCAACTTGGAACCCTTAATAGCATCTTTCCATAAGCCCTGTCCCATAGAAAATCGCATTCAGGTTTCATCTCTAAACCGACCCTTAATGGTCAAAGTTTCAAGAAAAAGGGGCCCAATAAAGGCAAGTTCAGTGTAGTCATCCCAAGGTTCGGGGTTCAATTGCCATCTCTCCTCCTTAGCATCGAAGGACTCTGCATAGAAAAGGATTACTTGCTTTTTAATGATATTTTCACCCCAAACACTGGTTTACTCCATCTTGTAAAATCAGATTTCACTCCCCTTAACAAGTAAAAACTGGAATAGGATAGGCTCCCCTGTTCCGCCAAGAAAATTCAATGATATGTGGTGACGGCCAAAGAGAGGCCTGGTCACTAACCTCCTAACCCAATTAGTGCTCATTCAGACCTTGCCAAGGCACTGACCTCATCCTTGTGTCTATATGACTACCCTCAAGAATATATTTACCTAGGCGTTGAAGAAAAATCAATTAGATCAAATTCCAATTGAAAAAAGACTAAAAAAAAAAAAATAACAGCAACCTGTAGCCGTTGGGAATACGAGGCTAAGCCATATGCAAATAGTTCTGAAATTAAGCATAAAGACAAAGTATTTTGACTTTGAAGAATCTGGCAAAAAAGTTGTACCTAAAATAGTTGTAGCTTCGCCAAAGTGAAGGTTATCCCTAAAAAACTCAACGCTCTGATCATACGAAGCAAGCATTCCCATATTCAGTGCCATTGCCCTCACAACAGTTGGACCTGCACCTTTCCACAGTGCCAGAACACCCTCCTCTGCCACTATACGATAGAGGGCATCGAATGCATTTTTGTAATTACGTCTTTGTGCTGCAGGTAAAGTAGAATCAGCCTGCATGCGAATTAGTGCTAAATCTGCTGGACTGCCGAAGCATGCTCCTATTGCCCCAGCTGTCAGACCACATAGTGCTTTCTGATATAGAGGCAAAGGCTTCCCATCATTAGCTGCTGTTGCTTTGCTTGTCAATATCCTACAGTTACAAAATCAAAAGTTAAACCAACTAACTTAAGATTGTTGAGCTCACAAAAAAAAAAAAAAAAAAAAAAAAAAGCAACGTTGAGTATCTAGCACCTAAAAGGTGAAAAGGCATGGTGTTTAAGAAACAATTGATGCCAACTTCAGTGCTCTTGGCTAATATAATAAGAAAGGGAAAGAGAAGGGGAAATGAAACAGGTTTTAACGAAAAACATTCCCCTGGATAACACTAATGAAGGCATTCCAAATTATTTATACCAATCTTTTCTGTTCTTTTTTTTTTTACCAAGTATTTATACTAATTCAACAACATATTGGTTCTTTCAAATACTGTTGAAACAAACTGGAATTCTTCCAATAAATGATTTTTCCACCATCAGAAGAATAAGATGATGATGTAATAAACATGTCAAATTTTAGACCACGCGAAGTCACCCATATAGGCCCTAATTATCAGGTAGTCCTCTGTGAAGCATAGACACTTCAAAATGGAAGTTACATATGCATTCAACATCATTCAACAATATTCGGGACACTTGTCATTCATCAAACAAATAATACATGTCGGAATATTATTGTTTTTAGATTCTGGATACCTCTCAAACACTTATCTGACTCTTTCAACACTATAAAGACACTGTACAGAACTATTTTTTTATGTAAAAAGTTTTTATATAGAAAAAGAAAAATATATTGGATATATGAGAATGCACAAAAACTCCTAAGGATTAGAAAAACCTCAGAAGTATGAAAACATAAAACAAAGCAGAGCAGAAGACTAATACAAAATAGCTTTCCAATCCTCCTACAAATTTTCTAAACTATAATCATCATAATTTCCCAAGGCATGAGCCGAGAGGGAAGTATAAAAAACAATTTTATCCCATAAAAGAGAAGACCCAATAGCCTACTCACGAAGAATTTTGACATTCGGTTATCTCTAAATGCACTACGGGATGGCAAAAGTGCATATATCCACACCAAACAGGCATTTTTCTTTCTCCCCAATAAATCTGAAATTCTCCGAGGGCAAACACAAACAAACATTGTCACCCACAGCAAAAGACGTTTCTACATCTCCCTTGGGGATGCAAAAAGAAGTGATCTATAGATTTAGAGTTGGCATAGCACAAGACACATACATCCAGGAAGATACCTTTATATGGTCTCTTCTTTAGAAGAAGATACACCATGAACCAAATAAAAGCTTTAATTTTTCTAGAAACCTTGGACTTATAAATATAATAGTTTAATTGTGGTTTTGGGAGAAACTACTTACATGGTGAAAAAGAGATTGACAAGTAAAATCCCCCACGAAATCAAGACTCCAAACCCTAGAGTCTGAAACATGAAAAGAAGGTGCGTCCTCTTGAAATCAAAGATATAAAACTCAACTACTTCTCTGCCAAAGAGATGCTCTTAAAAATTATATTGTCCCACCCTTAGATTTAAATTTAGACACCCGATCCGAACAAATGATCTTCTTATCCAACTCACTACCAAACCAAAGAAAGTCTTTCATCAATTTTTCAGCCTTGTTTGCTTCTCCAACCGAAATCCTAAAAAGACAGAAAACACAACGGGTTGCTACCCAGGCACGCTTGCATATAGGTAACACATCTGCATAAAGTTAAATAGGCTCCTTTCCACCTATCTGGTCTCTTACTGATTCCATTCTAACATAGTTTGTATGCCAAGTGATCACTAGAAACATCATTTCCACCTATAGGGGTTCTTGAGTTCACTAAAGAAATCACTGAATAGGGAGAAGAAAAAAAAAAAAGAAAACAAGAAAAAAAAAAGAAAACAAGAAAAAAAAAAAAAAACGCACTCCCGTTTTGCACACTTACATATGTATGCCAAGTGATCAAGATTCACTAGAAACATTAAAGCTAAGAAGCTCACTAGAGATTGATCTTGAACCCAGAGGTTTCCTAGAAAAGGTTGATACTAATTCCTCTCTCAATCAAGTACTCAAAGGATCTCAGAGTAAAGAGAAAAGAAAAGGAGAAAGATGATCACTGTGCCTTAATGTTGCGATGCTGAAAACCAAGTTTTCGACTTTCCATTAATAATGATGAGAAACTAACCAAACTCAAACATTCTCTAATCCATCTTCTTTAACGAATTCCAAACCCCTTGTTGTCCAACACATTGTCTAAATAATTCCAACCAACCGTATCATACGCTTCCTCAAAGTCTAATTTCAAAACAACGCTCCTATCATTCAAAATCGACCACCCCATTATTCACAAGGGTGGCATCCAAAATCTGTCTATCTCCAATAAAAGCAAATTATAGGAAATGATCTCATCAAATACCACACATAACCTATTAGCTAAAACTTAAGAAACAATACAATAAAAACTCGTAATTAAGTTGATGGGCCTAAAATCCTTCAACTTCAAGGAGCAAGATATTTTTAGGTATAAGGGCAATAAAAATAAAGTTCATACACTTGCTCACCATCTTATTAGTACGAAACTTGTCAAGGACGATAAAAAAATTCTCGCAAATAATATGTCAAAAGTAGTGGAACTGTTTGGGCCAGGGGCTTTTTCATGTCAAAGCTGAAGACCACTCATTGAATCTCATCCCTCTTAAAAGATCTCTCCAGCCAACAGGCTCTATGACTCTCAATAGAAAACCAATCAAAACCTTGGCAGACCCTATCCTCCTCCACATACAACTTCCTACAAAAGCACATGATAGCTTCCTTACTAAAGGCAAAATTGGTATTCACAATACCGGCATCATCTTCCGGTTCTCTTAGCAAAAATCTTTGTCCCCTACCATTGGCCACCGGATGAAAAAAAATCTACTACTACAATCCCCCTCCCGAGCCCATTTCAATCTAGTTTCTGGTGCCAACTAGCTTCCTCCTCAAGGATAAGCTCCTAAGCTCATTCCTAAGATTCTCCTTTTGTCTAGAAAGATACTCATTTAGGCCTCCTTCAACGTCCAACATATCTATTCACTCAGTACCTTGAAGAATGGAAATTTTCCTATCACAAATATCACTGAAAGCCTCCTCATTCAAACCTTATGAGTTCGTTCTAAATTCTTCAATTTTCTCATAAATTTAAAACCCTCCCATCCTACTACATCAACTCATTTCCACAACTCCACCACCCTCGTAAGGTCTTCATTAGATAACCACATGTTCTCAAATCTAAACAGAGTAGGATCCAATTAATATGATTAGATTCCAATAAAATTGGGAAATGATATGAAGTAGTTCTAATAAGAGTTTCCCACCTCAAATTACAGAAATGGGACCACCATTCAATAGAACAATGAAAGTGGTCAAAACAAGAAGCAACCTTATGTTCCGGAGAAGCTGAACACGTATATTGAGCATTTAACAAAGAAATATCTTTCAACTCGCACTCCCTAATAAAGGAATCAAAATCTGACATACCAGTGGTAATCCGAGTAGCATTAAGCTTAGGGAATCTAACAATATTAAAATCCCCTCCCAAACACTAATTGGCGGAACACAAACCAAAAACCCTACATGGCTCCTCCCAAAAGAACATTCATACTCCCAAAAAGCAATTATAAATTAAGATATTCACAACTGATGGTCTCTATGAGTAAATCATATTATAGTCTCAATTAAACAATATAAACTGCTTATAAATACATGCACAAAATAAAATATTTCAGAACCATGGCCTAGTCTCGTCCATTACCTTTTCTGGGTGAAATTTACAACATTGCCACGTTTGCTATTCATAAGTATTATATAAACATGTGTGTAGCAAAGTGAAATGTGCCATATTTTGTGTAATATTTCTTTAATATCAAGCTATAGAGACCAGGAAATCAAGGACAAAGGAGAGTTCCCAATCCAATGACCATACCAAAAAAGGAATACGAGGATCATCCCTCACTTTGAAAGACAGATGAGGAAGAAAAGAAAGATACAACTAAAAGATGAATTTTAAAGGACTACTACTATAATGAGAAACTCTTAATCCAGTATTTGCATCTCATCCATTGTGGAGACCATACTTGCTTCTAATAACCTTTTGCCATAAACAATTAGGTTTTAAGAGGAATCACCAAAACCATTTACTAGCCATGTTATCGAGACCCAAACCACCCTCAACCTTAAGCCTAGACATTAGCCCCCATCTCACCAAATGATCCATTTTATCTAACAAACTCCTCAACCAACAAGAATATAAAAAGGGAAAGGAAATAGAGAGGAATAAGAATAAGAGTAATACGCCCTCCTAAGGTGTGGAAAGCCCCATTCCACCCAACTTCTCTCCTTTTGATCCTTTCCACAACTGGATCCCAAAAATGAATACTCCTAGTATTACCTCCCAGGGGAACCCTTAGATAAAAAAAATATAGGCCACTCCCTCTTATCACAATTGGCAAATGGCAGCCATTGATCAAGAGTCTCATTTGGGACATTAACACCAAGAAGCTCGCTTTTAGCCATATTATGGTTTTAAGCACCTTATGGGTTTATTTCCATGGTACCCGTTCGCTAAGAGAAGCCTACATTTATGTCATGGACACGAGTGCTTATCTGATGTCAATAAATGTAATTTCCCCACATAATTCGTAATTTTTAGGCATCGGGTTCATGTCTGCCTATTCATGTCATGTGTGGCAGCCTAAGTAATCAAGAACTCCAATTAACTTGGGTTGTCAGTGTTTCTAGATCAATTACTCAGGTGTAGCATAATATGATACATATAGGCACATCGATTTTTAACACGACATGATTTTACATCAGCTTGACTCGACTAGCAGGTTACATGTGCCATGTATATATATAACATGTCTTTTTTTTCCGTTTAAAAGAATATAAAATATATTCACCTTAAAAAGTTTATCATTTTTGATATGTTATATTATTTGATAACAAATTTAAACTATCACAAATATATAAGACACTATTATTATTTTTTTATTATTTCTTTTATAAAACTAAAAATTAGATGTTTTTGTCAAAGCATATTTTTCATGGCATTGGTAATTGAGATTTTATTGAATCATATTTCAATATAATTGTGAGTGATTGATGGCCAACTCCAACTTGTTTAGAACTAATTAGCACACCCAACAGAAATGGATAACACAATTAATGACTCCTTAATACATAGGTTTGTTAGTGATAACTATAAGTGCATGAGCGAACAAAATGTTTCTAAACAAGTTACAGATCTTGGGATTGACAAAATTTTCATGAGAAATGATATACATATCGGGTCCATGCATCTCAACCAAGTCACACTTCTAGAAATGAATAGCTCATTGGTCAAGAACTTCAAGCAGAACACATGAGAGAAAATTCAATCCAAGTCAAGCACAAAGGGAGACTCAAAATCAAGATGGGCAAGATTAAGTGGCTCATGTTTCCAATCATGAATGAGGCACATAAGCATTAAACCTATATGGATGCAAGAATACAAAATGGACTACTAGGCTTCAACATCCAACCCCTTTAAGAGGAGAAACTAAATAAGAAATATAGATAGCCTATCCATTACAGTAAAATGAAGTTGCAAACATAAACAAATATGTTATTAAAGCCACTCAAGCAATATCAATTTATTTAATGCTATAGCTATTAACAACAACAGGAAAGAGCAACACAAAATAAAGAGCAACATAGAGTTATAAAATAGATACAAAACATCAATAAGCAGATCCATGAAACCATGACACGGAAGTCAGAAGACATAAGCTTCAAACTAATCTCAGCAATGCTAAAAGGGCGTACCCTGTGCCCAAACTCCCACATTGTGGGGTCTGTGAAAGGAAATACCTAGGCAGTCTTCCCCTTGCTTTTTTGCACGGAGGCTGATTCGAACCCGAGACCTCTAGGACACAATGGAAAGACTCCACTATTACGCCAGAGCCGCCCTTCTTTAATCTCAGCAATGCTCTGGCAACTAATTTTACAAAGGGCCATGACCACATCAAATAAATCATTGGGCATGAAATTTTGACACTTTGATGGAATTTAATCAACATTGCTATACATGCTAGTGCTTTAGCAATAACCTTTTGATTGACACAATTTTTGAGTGATACTCCTCCAACCGTCACAAACACATGCCAACAGCATTGATATTAAAAGCTAAGGATTATGTCTAGAAGCTTGCATTTTAAGAAAGTAAAGGGTCAAAGATGGTTGGTATGACACCCAAAAGCAAAACTGTTCATGAAAAAATGCATAAACATTTATGTTGATTTTTCTTCTCACATGATTTGTTTCATGTTCAATATTTGCACAAAACTGTGTCAGGGATATGTTGGAGCCATGTAATGTCCTACTTTTCTACTACCCATGCAACATGGCGATGAACTCAAGACATAGGACACTACATGACACCATCACTATGACATGACACAGAACAGGTAAGCATGTAAACATAAATATTTATAACAATACACTTGACTTTTAGAAATCCTACTTGTGCCTTAATTTTATGCACATAGTTGCTTTATTTTGAATTCTATAATACCCTCTCTTAAGTTTCTGATTTCCTTCATTTTCATTCCAAGATTGACTCCCTAAATATGTGCTTCATTGCACCAATTGAATGACCTTTTAAGTGCGGGACAAGTGTCCTTTAAGCATCTGAGTATATCAACTTAAAATTGGAACACTCAAGAATCTGGACATAGTTGAGACATGTCTTGTGTCTTTGAAGATTCACAGGTGTCATGTCCAAAATAATGACCAACATCAACATGGTGCAACCTAGTATTTACAATATCACAATGTCTATGTGATTTCATGTCCATGTTTCACAGGGCTACATGTTTAAGAGAAAAAGAGGCATCACACTTCAGGGAGCAAAGCTATGTTGGGTTGGGAACAAGGGGGATCATAGCTACCCCACGCCCATCCCTACCTTTTGACAAAGTAAATGCTTGCCTCAAATCTTTGAAAAATTAGTTTGATCTATATTTGCATTTTTAATAAATTAAGAAAAACAAAAATGGTCATGATTGATTTATTGAAACATCGACCAATTCTTTTTTTTATTTTTGAAGTATCTTGTGTTTTTATCAAAATTAAGTGATGTAGACATTGAAGTTTCAAAACTTGTGCATTTATCGTAGCAAATAAATAGAAAATGATCAATAATATCAATATAATAGAAGATGTGCAGAAAGGTATTTGGTAAAAAAAATATTGAAGGAAGACACAATCACCCCCCCAATGCATCCTGGCTTGGACCATCAATTGCCAAAGCCAAATTTTGTAGGCTCTACAACTATCAATACACGGTCACTGGAATTAGGAGACGATTTTATCTCGTGGCAGAATACCTTGTGAAGATTTCAGTTCTGTTTCTAAAAGCAAGACAAGAAGCAAAATAGGATACAAAGAAGCACCAAGCTGGCGTATCCGCAGTGAAGAATTTTGCTTTCATTAAACCCTTGAAAACTGTCATCCTCCAATTTTCCCTACTATACATGAAAACATTTCTTTCCAATATCCACATCCCCCAAAAGAAAATAAAAATGGAAAAGGGGTAAGAAAAAATATCATGCAAAAGAAACCATGATTGCTTATTTCATAAGATCAAAACTTACGACAGTTATGTAATAGAAAACAACAATATCAAGAAAAGTCAGGATGCAACATATAGAGAGAGTATTCTAAATTGCGCAATACTGATGTTATTAATAGCTGACAGATAGATTGACCAATTAAAGGAAGAGAACATCAACCTGAATGACCCAAGCCGTGCAGTTGTGTATGTAGCTTGCCTGAGCAGACCAGCAGAGAGACCCTACAAGAAGTAATGCAAATTTAGACCAGACAACATGTGACGTTTTACCTGTCCTACCGCATTTATAACATCAAACTAAAGGAACTTTTACTTGATCAGATTTAAAAGTGATTATGTAGAAAAAGTTGCTTAATTCAATCCCTCAAATTCACCTGCAACTAGTTCTGATTTGAAAACGGGCATCACAGAGACCATCATTTAAGCTCGGCCAAGGAAAGTAGCACCTAAATGGATTAAAGACCCATTTCCCTTTGAATAACCCCCAACCCCCTCCTCAAAAGATTCACATGTAACAGATTCTGGATTTCTTACTCTTGAAGTAATAAGTTGAACCCCAAGCCATACTTTAGAATCAGAAGATACGGCAAACGTAATCAAAAACTGAACGAAAAACATATGGTAATTTGATAGAGCCAAACCTTGTAAAATGCACGAACTCCCTCATTTTTTAACATGGTCTTGGTCACCTGCACTGCGGATCCCTCACCCAACTGGATTCTCACCTGTATTTTTTTTAAAAAAAAGCAATAAAAATAACGCCATTAACAAAAATAAATTAAATACTCTAACACAATCAGATGAATCAGTAAAAAACATAGAATGGAACAGTACGTGGCAAACAACAACATTTACACAAAACCCACGACAACAACAATCACCACCACCTGAGCCTTAATCCCGAATTTTGGATCGGCATTTACACAAAAACCCATCACAGGAAAAATCAAAAACCCCAACAAAACCAACTAGGATGAAAAATATAAAAGAGGCATGATTGAAATTGAAAAATAGAAGGGCGGACTTGGCGCTGTCTCTCCATTGTGTTCTGAGGTCCGGATTCGAATCAGCCTCCTTGCAAAAAAAGCAAAGGAAAGGCTACTATTCCTTCCTCAGAACCCACTTCGGCACTAGGTACTATTAAAATTGAAAATAAGCCCCCCCCCCAAAAAAAAGAATGAGGAAACCTTGATCATGTCGATGGGTTGGATGACACAAGTGGCCATCATACCAGCGGTTCCACCATTGACGAAGGGCTTCACCGTATGCCATGCGCCCTTTGGTTTTTGATTCTCTTCTCCCATTTTTTTCTGAAGGTACCACCAAATTCCTTTTTGTCTGTGGTTGGGGGGAGGAGGGGGACGAGACCTTTATGCAGAGAGACGAACTCGAGCTGCGCACCTAGGAGAATCAGATTGGGCATGAGGTCACTCGACTATTCACTTCTTAATTGCCCCCACTCTTTTCGTTTAATTACATAATTGCCACTGCTCTCTTACCCGTTCTTCCCTTCCCCTCCCCTTACTCCATTGATGTCAAACTAAAAATGAAATAATGCCATATAATTTACCTTTCCCTCGAGTTTTGAAAATGGTGGGACTCTCTCCAAAAGGGTTTGATACAAAGTATTAAAGATGTTCAAAAGTATCAACGTTCATTGGTTCAGTTATAAAAGAATTGAGTTTTCTTAATCATGATCATGAATTTGACATCTCATGGGTATGAAAAAAATCACATTGAGAGATCTCCTCCCGAAAAACGTTCGATAGTAGGTCGATCCGGATATGTTGGAGTGAAACTCTGGATATCGGGTGGAAAATCAAAAAAAAAAAAGATGTTCAATAGTCAACATAAGATCCGTAATCCAATATATTCAATATGGTTAAGTACATATGGGTCTATATCGCATCGTTTTACCGATGAGACCTATTTTTCTGAACGGGTTTCTATCACCCTGACCTTTGGAAAGAATTTAAGTCCATTCTTGGTATCCTATTCGTTGTTCGGTTAACCCTTAATGAGATTTATACAATTCGTCCACAAGCGTATTCGGTAAGATCGAACGAGTGTCACTTTCATTCGACCGATGACTACCGAATACTTAAGAAACCGATCACCTCAACTCCCGAATGTAATATCCAACCGAATCTCACCTTGATTAGATTTTTTATTTTAGTATGAAGCGTATCTCTTGGATAAAGATGAAAACTCTTGAAAATCTAATCGATAAGGGAAAAAATCTCCCATGTATAATCAAACTTTCTAAATGGTAACGATTTCGTATCTCTGACATTTGAAACCCAAAATTTTCATATCTCCTCGTAAGGAAACTAGGGTTGTAACGTCCCAAATGCATACATCTCCTGCGATGCTTCATATAAGGACCTTCAAGACATCGAGCCATATAATTTCTCTTGACTTTACACAGGACACATAAAATCACATGGAGATCCATCATCCCTTCCCCACTGAATCTGTTATTCCTTTGAAAAACCGTTTTTTTTTACTTGAGCGTCGAAAACAACCCTTTTGAAAATCAGAGCACATTCCACTAGTTTTTTACAGCTTTTAAGCTTCTTAACCAAGCACCCATTCGAGTCACAAGGAGCCGAATCTATAGAGTTAAGACCCACCTCAACAAATTGGCATCGTCCATGGGAAACAGATTAGAGAATCTTTATTGAGTTCTTAGAATTATCAGACCGGTATGCCTCCAAAGTAGAGAACCAGAATTGCATCGAAGGTCGCATTCGTCATGGACAACCATGCTTCTACCCCCACTGACGCAGCCCATCCAGTGGCGCCTACTCGCTCTATTGACAATCCTCCCGCTTATGCTCAACTTCATTGCTCAGGGCAAGTCTCATAACCTGCGCCTCAGGAATGCCCAGTTGTGGCTTCTGTGACGGTACCCTAGGAATGAGTCAGTCAACCCCAAATGGATAGACTAGAGTTCAAGATTCAAAACATGAGCAAACAGCTGGAAGGCCTTAGTCATGTCGTGAGACCCGATGATCAGTTTTCTTTAAGAGGATGCCCCCGATGATGAATGCACCGCTCAAGTACAAGCCCTCGGCGACTTCTTACAATGATCTCAAAGACCTAAGAAGACAAGTTAAGCAATTTTGTTGCCGATGAACTTAAACCGGGCCAATGCTCAAGAAAAAGCAAGCCCCCCTCTACTCCACTAATACTTCACCTTTCGACCCGAAATTCTCTTCGGAACCGATGCCCTTGTGATGTACTTTTGTCTCACATGAAAAGATATGTTGGAACGACTGACTTTCATGACCATATGACACACTTCGTAATGATAATAATCTCAAAAGACATGACGGATGCCGCTATGTGAAAACATTTTTCTACCACTCTCAAGGGGAACGCATTAATATGATTCAATTCGCTCCCACCACTGAGTATAAAGACTTTCTCTCAACTTTGCCAATAATTTGAGGCTCACTTTGTGATAAATTAGGGAGCAAAGAGAAAATCCACCTCTCTATTGTCGTTACATCAAAAGAAGGATGAACTCCCAAGGGACTTCTTGGAGAAATTCAAAACAGAGATGATAAAGTTCTAGTCTTGAATCATTCTATCGCGCTAATAGCACTGCTCACCGGATTGAGCCCCTCGGGCATAAAAATATCAATTACGAAAAATCCTCCCTCCATCATCTAAGAGTTCTACTCTCGTGTTACGAAGTACATCACGGTGAAAAATACCGAGGCGTTCGACCGAAGGAGAAACTGATCGTTCAAGAGAGAACGTAGTCGATGACCTCGATGCCTCTCACCAAAAAGAAACCGACCAAGTCCTCCACCTCCCTGAAAATTCAACGCTTACAACCCTTTGAATGAAACCCCCAGTTAAGTTCTGCTCCAGATCAGGGATCAAGCTTATATCTGATGACCTCCTAAACCCACGAAAGACGATCCCAAGAAGGATGATACCAAATACTGTCACTTCCATCGCGATTATGGCCACATGACTGACGACTGCAAAAAGTTTAAAGATGAACTTGAATTCCTTGTCTGAAGTGGGGGTTATAAAGGTTCATCAGTAGAGAGGGGAGAGATATGCAGAATCCTAATCGATCGGCACTATCAAGGCAAACAGATCAGATGATCGACTAATCACCCCACCACCATCTAATCGTCAGGACGGAGTGATCCTCCAATTTCACGAGGAGCAAACCTCTCGAACACCTCATCCTGTACTGTATATTTCAGACCCTCCAGAAAGTTCGCAAGGAAGCAAGGCTGAACACCTGGTCGCACTAATCTTTTATTCGCCAACATCCCTCACCTTATTCCGCCAGAGGTACTAGCAACTCACGTTGATGATGAAATTAAAGGCAAATGATCGATCATCGGTTTCACCGATGAAGACTTAGTCAAGGTAGATCTAAATCGCCATGATTTTCTCGTTATCACTACCAAAATCGGCCCATACGAAATCCGAAGGGTCTTTGTTGATCAGGGAGCGGGGTGTGATCTCCTATACTGGGATATTTTCAAACGAATGGGCTTTGACCCCACACATCTTCAACCTCACATAGGTCTAGTCAAATGACTCTCTGGCAAATGAATATACCTCGAAGGGATTATTTCCCTTCCGGTCACACTTGGCACGCCGCCCAACCATGCAACAACACAAGGATGTTTAATGTAATCAACAGCCCGAAGGGATCTATTTCTCCAAATAGGCTTATGTCACTCTAACCTAGCAAAGAGATTTATCTCCCCGAACGGATCTCTATCGCCTTGACCTAACGAAGGGATCTGTCTCCCTAAACGGGGCTTTATTGCCATGACCTAACGAAGGGATCTATATTCCCGAATAGGTCTTTGTCATCGTGATCTAACGAAGGGATCTATTTCCCGAACGGGTCTCTGTCTCCCTAATATAACAAATGGATCTATCTTCCCGAAGGGGTTTCTGTCTCCCTGATTTAATGAAGGGATCTATCTCCCTGAACAGGCCTCTGTTGTCCTGACCCAACGAAGGGATCTATCTCTTCGAACGAGTTTTTGTTGCCCTGACTTAACAAAGAGATCTATCTCCCCAAATGGACCTCTATTGCCATGATCTAACGAAGGGATTTATCTCCCTGAACAGGTCTTTGTCGCCCTAACCCGTCGAAGGGCATCCCCATTCCTTTTTCCAGACAAATCCTAGTAGGTATTATCTGTCGGAAGGCCAGAGGCACCTGTCAAAACACACACTGAAAGAACACCTTCAAATGGGCCGACATTCTCCAAAAAAGCCCGGAACAACTGAACGCAGTCGACAAGTTCATTCGAAATAATGAATGGAGTATCCCCTGTTACCAACACATGTTGAATAAAAAAACACAAAAAAAATCTCTCATTAAGAATCAATGTGACATAATGACGTAAGAATTACACAGACTTCGGAGCAACATGGGGAATTATTATGACCTTCTGAGAAGAAGTCCTCGTAACAACTACGCTTGGTTCTGCTGGAATACCAATCGACCTGGCGGGAATTAGATTTCGATCCATCACATCTCGAATTGGTAACCCCCTTGATCAGAGGCAGAGCTTTATCCATTCCAAACTAATGGATTATCTCTTCGGTGTATCGTAATCTCTTTGTTAACTCACGCTGAGAATCTCTAAAGGTAGCGGCACTTTGAAGCAAAAATTTTTCTGATTCAACCATCCTCTACTCCGCCACTTGGAGAGACTCCTCACGTAACTGAGCTAACATCTCAGCGGTATGTAATAGTGCCTCAAGGGCCTTCTTCTCGATTTCTAGTTTCTCACAATGATTCTGGAGGATCTTTACTTCCTCCTCCTTTTCAACTAGCGAGGTCTTGAATGCCTCCTTTGCTCCTATACTCTTCTTTCTTTGATCAGAGGCATCTCACAACATCGCAACTTGAGTGTTCAGTTAATTGACTTGCTGCTCTAGATGTCCCACAGTCTGTTTCCTCTGTCATTCTTAGAACTCCGCTAGGGCCATTGTCTATAAAAAGGGATAAACTAGATTATTCGACAAAAAGAAAATAAAATGGGACAAATTTAGAAGATGATACTATTGGACCAAGGGACTTAAGAGTCCCGCCAGCCTGGTTTATGGACATCTTGTGCAACTCTAAGTCACAACAATGAAAGTCGAGCCCATCGGCTATTTTTCTGTTTCAATCAAGTCCACATAGCTGTATTATTTATCCCATGCGCAAATGGCCACCGTCCTTCTTTTCTTCAACCCTTTGTCACCATGAAAAGATCAAATTGGGATAGAATGAGGAATAATAGTCCCATCAGGTGCCTTGCGTTTCCCCTTACGAGAAGGCCATAGGGCAACAGCGCACGATTAACCAGACAGTTTTTCAATCGTTGCAACTTGAGTCATTGTCTTTTTCGGTGCCCTCACTTCCACAACAAACGATAGAGCCCCTTTGAGTCTCTCCACAGTGAATGCATTTGGCAATGAAACTCCTTCGTATCTGGTTAATAGTGAATGACTAGCCTTATCAAACCCTCTGGCTCAACTTTGAATGGCTTTAATGAGACCAAGGGCATGTACCCCTTGGTTTTCTTGCCAGCCTCATGACCACTTCTTGATGGAGATTTGGGCTGAATTATTTTTCTCCTTTTTATTGAGGGAAATGTTAGCAAAGTTCAGGCCTCAAATGCCCCATCGGTCCCCTCCAAAAGATTCCTTACAGACCAATCCCGGTTAATTGTAATCTCTCTTAGTAGGGTGTCATACACAAAATCCGAAACATCGGTCAACCCCATCTTTTTCTTGTCGACCAAGAGATGTCTGTTGATCTTCCTTTTCTCTCCTTTCAATAGACCCGTTAGAGATAGCATTTAGTTATCCGTAAAGAAATCAATTAAGATGGCCCTTCGCGTAGATCAATAGTAGCTGCCGACCAAACGCATGAAACGAAAGTCACGTGAAGGGTTTACAGGTTGCAATTTAAGCGTAGGCCTCCCATTATCACTGGGAAGCGTCGGCATAAGATCCTTATCCTTGAACTCAACAAAAAAGTACTTGTGCATTTAGTTACTACTGGTGGGTTTCTCGTAATGAAATCCCCAATTAGATTCAGAACGGGTCTATAGTTTATACTAATTTTGGATCAAACCATTCTTTGTGCATCTTACCAGAGAAAAGAGGATCGCCAGGATATCAAAATCAAAGCAAAATCAACAGAACCCTAATAGGGAGACATAGCAACAATCAGGCGCCAAGCTCCAGGGGGTCAACAAAGTTGAAAATATGTTCCAACGCTGTAACACTTCAGTGAATAAGCCAGTATATGGTACCCTCAAACCAAATTTAACCATTTTCTTATTCATCGAAACACAACTCTCTAGAGCTTTATTCACTCTGTCATCATTTGTGACTAATACTAAGGTGTAATCATTACCTACCAACATGACGGTCTGAACTTCTTGGAGCTCCACCATTGACATAACACTCCTGATGTCATTGATCCTTTGAAGAGCAGAACCTCTTACCATTCCACTTGCAGAAAGTCTCCTGTATACTAAGATAGTTCAAAGAAAGGGAAAAACAAGTGCTAGAAAGTGGGAACATCAGATTCTCTCATGTAAAAATACTTATAAGGAACACTAGAGATGATTCGGGAAACACGAAACGACGTGTGATGTAAAAGTTGTCCATTTCCCAATGGCTGCTACTTATAGCACATTTCTTGTGAAACGATACCACGAGTCAGGAGCAAATAATGAGACCCTCTCCAAAAGGCTCGATACATAATACTAAAGACGTTCAATAGTCAGCATATGCTCCGTGATTCACTGTATTGAATATGCTTAATCACAAATGGATCTATGTCGCCCTGCTCTACTGATGGGATCTTCGTCGCCTTGACCTTCCGAAGGAATTTAACTCCCTTCTTGGTATTCTATTCACTGTTCGGCTAGCGCTCAATGAGGTATATATGATTTGATCCATAAGCACATTCGGTAAGACCAAACGACTGTTTCTTTCATTTGACCGATGACTACCGAATATTTAAGAAACGAATCACTTCGACTCCCGAACAGTAATATCCATTCGAATCTCATCTTGATTAGATTTTCTATTTTAGTATAAAACGTATCTCTAGAATAAAGAAAAAAACTCTTGAAAATCTAATCAATAAGAGAAATAGTCTTCCCGTATAATCAAACTTTTTAAATGGTAATGACTTTATATCTCAGACATCTGAAACCCGAAATTTTCAGATTTTCTCGTAAGAAAACAAAAGTTGTAACACCCCGAATGCATACGTTTTTTACGACGCTTCATATAAGGACCTTCAAGACATCAAGTCAAAGTAAGTTCTCGTGACTTTACATAGGACACACAAAATCACAAGTGATCCGTCCTCCTTTCAGCTCTAAATATGTTATTCATTTCAAAAATTGCTCTTTTTGACTTGAACGTCGAAATTTCTCCTACTGGATCAATCTCCGACGATCTTAACTAAGCATCCATTCAAGTCACAAAGAAACCAGATCTGTGAAGTCAAGACCAACCTCCAACAAAAAATAATTGCCCTTTTGATTTATTCTTTATGATTAAAGTCTCTAGAGTTTGATGAATTATATTAAAGGTATAATTTTTTTTTTATGCATAACTCTTAAAGCTACCGTGCCATGCAATGATTTTCAATAATAATTTAAAATATTTGTGCGATGAATAAAA
This sequence comes from Dillenia turbinata, assembly GCA_037126225.1. Taxonomy (NCBI): domain Eukaryota; kingdom Viridiplantae; phylum Streptophyta; class Magnoliopsida; order Dilleniales; family Dilleniaceae; genus Dillenia; species Dillenia turbinata. The sequence continues at coordinate 7,783,411 of JBAMMX010000015.1, forward strand.
ATTTTAAAACTGTTTATGTATTTTTATATATTAGAAAATATTTAATTTTTTAATTTTTTAATTTTTATATTGATAATATTATATTTTTGTATCTGTGACAATGAGATTTTTATATAAATCAATTTATTGTAGTAATTTATTGAAGCAATGAATCATTAGGGTTCATGTTATTCTTATTATTGCTCTCCATCTTTAAAGGTATTAGAGCCATATTCGTTTGTCTTTAAAAATATATAATAAATCTCACGGTACTAATATGTTCAATTAAACCTCTAAACTGAAGATAATATGGTATTCACCCAAAATGATAATTAATTAAATTGTTAACCTGAAGTATCTAGTTGATCCAAAATTTTCTCGAAATAAAATTAGCTTAAAATTAAAAATTAGACCAAATAATTTTTCAAAAAATTAACAAAAAAACTGGTTTGTTAACGAATAAAATAGAAAAAAAAAAAGAAAATAAGTTCTTTAGATAAGTTTTTGTTTATCTAATTTGTGATTTTTTTAATAAAATTATGGACTTACAAAATTGTCCATAATTATTTCAAATATTACAATTTTTTCATGTAAATAAATCCAAAAAATATTTGAATATTTATGAATATTTCTCTGTGAACATTTAAATAAACCCAAAATAGTTTATCATATTATAACATAGAGAAAGGAGAGAAATTTGTTAGCCAGAGAAAGTGTGTGCATTTTGGGAGTCCTGGATTTAATCAAGAGTGCAAAATGGATACCACCCAAATGACTCGCTCTGGTCAAGTTCTCATCTATTTTTGTTGCATCGATTCATAGGTTTTCCTTAATTTGGTATAATTTTACCAACATAGAAATCTAAATAGTTAAGAAAATTTGATCATATAATAAAATTTAAATGTACATAATTTTTTTCTATCTATAAATGACCCAACCCTTTTTTTTTGGTTACACGAAAATTTGAATCCAGAATTTTCAGATTAGAAGAAGAAGTTGTGACTATCAGGTTTTCCCTTGGGGACACAAATCACCCAACCCTATTGGAGGCGCAAGTTCATAATAATACTTTTCTATATTTGATATCAACTTTGTGATTATAAACCCTTTTACCCCTTACAAAAGTAACACTTTTTTTTCGCATAAATCTATTTCTCTTTATCAATAAGTTATAACTTAACTGGTACTATCTCTCCTCATTCTTATAAAGACTTCAATTTCAACTCTCCCTATGTACAAAAAAAACAAGTTCCCTTTCACTTTTGGTGCAAATGAGATTTCAAGTCGTGCTCTTTATACAATTTTGTAAACATAAATACATGGAATTTAAATTAATGAATAAAAGAAAGTTTGATTAAGTTGGATTAGGATTAGACTTCTCTTTATGACTATTATTTATTATTTTTTCTTTGCTATGCTTAAATATTCAATCTTCATCGATAAACTTACATCTCATAAAGTTTTATGTTTTTGTTGAATAATTATCGTCCCTATATCTAATAAAAAATTCGAATTAAAAAATTCGAATGCTGGTGTTTGTATATCGGTATTGAGAGTTTTTTTTTTCATTTTTTATTAGATAAATTCACCTACACTTGCTTTGTATATGTGATTTATAGATCGGTAAATGTTGATATTTTGATTCATGATACACCTCTAAAAGTATCTATTAAGATTTTCATTTATATTAAAACATACATATCATATGTTAGTTTTTATATTCATAAATTATTAGATACTAATCAATTATCTTCTCGTTGAGCTCAGGAATTATGTAGTTTAAAATTGCAAAAGGTAACAAAATAGGTGAATTGTTGTGTTTACTTTTGTTACATGCTTTGACTATAGTGGAAAAATTTTCATTAATGTTTTTCTTCAATTTCTAACTTAGAAATGCATATAAAATATTAAAATCTTTCATTGATCATAATTGTAATTTTATTTAACTATTTTTTAAACGTATATCACATTTTCATAAAAAAAAATTAAACTTTTTATAATTTATTATGATCTTATCTACAAAAATAAAAAAGTAATTATTGTCATTATTATTAACATTTTATGAATTTTTAAGTTGAAGATTTTTAAATTCAATTCAAATAATAATTTATAATTTCTTTCCATTCCGAAGAAGAGAACCAGATGAACGCAAAAATGGCCGTGGAAACATATTACGGCACGGGCGTTGAGTGGCTCAGAAAGAATGGGGCAACAGGGGTACTTTAGTAAACTCACAATTTGAAAATGTTAATGTTGCCCGCCTTAGATGGGCCTTCTAACGGATTCGTCGATTTTTAGTCTTACAAATCTGCCCTCGTGTTTTTCATGAAATAACCTCGAAGGAATAATGGAGCGATGTCTTGTGATGGGCAGACTAAACTTAATGTCTTTACACACCCAGCCAGAAGTGGTCTGACATGTGATGAAAGGCCCAGGTGGAATCAGTAGACGGGCCCAGTACTTACAAGGAGGCCCAAATTGATTTTTTTTTTTTTTTTTTTTTTTTTATAACAAGATTCAAACTCCAAATTACAGAATCAGAGAAGTGAGTCCCTTAGAGACGGCCCAAATTAAATGATCCTCTAGGTCCATATTGAATGGGTGAAGGAGGGCTGGAATTTAATTATATATATATATATACAATATATATAATTATATTTTTGTCATAAATATTGACATTTATTATGCGTTTTTTCAATATAAATAGGATAAAAAATTATAAAAAGACCCTAGTTTTTTTTTCAATTCTAGAAAGTTATTAAATATTTGATTTATCATTTATTTGATATGTTTTTGTTATAAATACTGATATCATTTATTTGTAACCATTTATTTACCTTTTTTTATTTTCAATATAAAAATCATACTTTGTTAATAAACAATGTTACCTTTCATTTAAAGCATGTAACCTTTAAGTTATTTTTTATATTTATCACTTTTCATTTATTTCTATTTTAATTTGTAACCTCTTATTTACCTTTTTTATTTTTAATATAATAAACGTGTTTTCTTAATAAATAATGACATATTCTATTTAAAATATTTGATCTTTCAGTTATTTTTTCCTTTTAACACCTTCTATTTACATTTATTTTAATTTGTGACATTTATTTATCTTTTTATTTTTATCATAAAAATCATGTTTTCTCAATAAATAAAGACATTTTCCATATAAATCTACAATTAACCATTGTTAACTTTTTCATTTTCTATTCCTCATATTTTTTTCTCTCAAATTACATTTCATTTTTTCTCTATTTCTCCTCAACAAGATCGATGCATAAAAGGAACAACTACCAACCCACTATCGTATATATGATTATATATTACGTTTCTCCATTATCTAGTCATAGACTTTTATGATATATAGTAGGAGTAGAGAATAAAATCAATTTATTTATGATTAGGTTTCTTCATTATTTAGAATAAAATTATATATGATTATATATATATTTCACTATTTATTTTCCTCTATCGTATACTTTTATGATTATATATTAAATAAGATATGATTACTATTATTTACTTTTACTTTATTAATTTATTTTATTATAAATGTTAGATTTAAATTTGAACTGGACGTTGAAAATGGAAGTGGAAAGATTATTATGGTACATTTTGATGATGCTGCTGAATCGATAATTGGAATAAGTGCTGAAACCTTAACTTCTACCAAAAACAAGCTAAGAAAAAATTTAGTTTTGATTAAAATATTCCATATATCTATATAGATTTTGTTTTGATTAAAATAATTAATAATTTAATAATATATTTATATCATTTCTTTACTTTTAATCAATAAATATTAACATTTAATTTAATAAATATTTTATAGGAAAATGTTAAAAAATATTTTCTTCCAAGTCATATCAAGAACATTATAGGAACTGAGTATAGTTTTCAAATACGACCAAATACCATTATAAATGATAGAAAATGTGCAAAGTTTGTTCGTATCAAAGTTGTCAAGGAAAAGAGAGAGATGGATGAAGTAATACATAAAAGTTTATTATCTATACATATTTCATTTATAAATATATATTTATATTATGATTGATAAAAAAGTTTTTCTTTTTATAGAATTTTCTTCATGATGATTATGATTCAAAGTCATCAAAATAGTTGAATAATAAAAATATTATGGTTATCACATCTAATGAATCAAGTGAGAAGGGAAGAAGATTGTTGAGGTAATGATTTTTGATCTAATCATAATCCTATAATGTTAAATTTTTCATTTTTATTATATTTCTCCATAGACTATAAATAATTATTTAAAATAATCATATGTTAATTTTATAATTTGGAGTATGATTATTTAATAATAATTTTATATCTTTAAAATAGTATTGATATTAATTTTCTAATATTTTTCTATTAAAACGAAGATGATGAGTATACTTTTGACTAGATTTAGTTTGGCAGAAAAATATTAATGGATATGTTGAAAGATAATGAACTCGACATTGAGTGGGGATTGTAAAATTACATCCCTTAATTTGAAATAGCCAACCTTTTTTTTATTTTCTTTTTAATTAATTGTACTTTTCTTTTCATGTTTTAACCCTTGGACAAATACGCTTTTGATGATTTGTTAGACATAGTTTAATTTTTAAAATTTATTTTATATTCCTGTTAATATTTTTATCATGATTTAATTTTTATCATTTATTTTATATTTATTTTAATGTCTATTTTGATCTATGGACAGATTTACTTTTCAATAGTTACATTATAGTGTAATCATGATAGCCATTAGTATAATAATGTATTTTAGATTAATATTACGTTACACTTTTAAAATATTGTTTATACATTCCGGTGAATCCTATTTATTTTCTTTTAATAACACTAATAATGGATTCAATTTATTATGCATTGAATAATATCACATAAAATTAAATTAAATATTTTTACAATTTTAGTATACACTTAATAATATCTAATTAAACTTAATTAAATATTTAAAAATTTTTATAATTGTCTCTCATTCATTGAAAAATATCATTTAAAAAAAATAATTACATAACTTCCATATAACCTTTAATGTATTTTTAGATTAATATTACATTACACTTTTAAAATATTAATTACACATCTGATGGACTCCCATTATTTTTTTTTTCATTTTTAACTTAATTGAATAGGGAAAAATATCATTTAAAAAAAATAATTACATAACTTTTATATGTCCTTTAATGTATTTCTAGATTAATATTACATTACGCTTTTAAAATATTAGTTACACATAATCCAATAGACTCCTTTTTTTAAAATAGTTATATAACTTCCATATGACATTTAATATATTTCTAAGTTAATATTACATTACACTTTTCAAATATTAGTTACACATAATCCGATGAACTCCCATTTTTTTTTTCATTTTTAACTTAATTAAATATTTTAAAATTATTATAATTTTATCTCTAAAAGTATTTTTTAAATAAATTATATAACCTTAATATGATTTTTAACGTATTTCTCTTAATTTCAATTTTCACGTTAATATTAAGTTACACTTTTAAAATATTATTTACACACAATTGGATGGTCTCCTGCTTATTTCATTTAAGAAATATTAATAATGGATTCTATTTTTATGCATTTAATAATATTAAATAAAATTTCATTTTATAATTTTACAATTTTAGTATCCACTTAATACCAAATTAAACTTAATTAAATATTTGGAAACTATTATAAAAAATTGTTATGAAATTTATAACCTCTATATGACTTTTTAGGTATTTCTCTTAATTAATTGCACATTTAAAGTTAATATTACATGACATTTTAAAAATATTGTTTACACATATTGATTACTACCTAATGGACACTCAATAATAGACTCAATTTATTTTGCATTGAATAATATGGAATCAAATTTAATGAAACAGTTTTACAATTCAAATATCAACTTAATTTCTTATGCAATATCAAATAAATTTTATTTAAAAATTTTTGCAATTCTACCATCCACTTAATAATATTAAACTAAACTTAATTGAATATTTAAAAATTATTATAATTTTATTTCATTTATTAAAAATTATTTCTTTTAAAAATAAATTATTTATCTTAATATATTTATCTTAATTATAATTTTTACATTAATATTATGTTGCACTTTTAAAATATCTTTCAAGATGGTAGAATTCAATAGACACCAATTTATTTTTATTTAATAATATTAATAATGCACTCATTTTATTACACATTTAATAATATCAAATAAATTTTAATTAAATATTTTAACAATTTTACTATCCTATGTTAGATTTTTTATTTTAATTATACTTCTCCATAAACTATAAATAAATATTTAAAATAATTATATTTTAATTTTATGATTTGAAGTATGATTATTTAATAATAATAATTTTATATCTCTATAATTGTATTGATATAAATTTATTAATATTTTCTAACAAAAACGAAATTGATGAGTATACTTTTGACAATATTAGGTTTAGTGGAGAAATATCAATTAATATATTGAATTAAATGAATCCGACATTGGAGAAAAAATTAGATCCTTCAATTTAAAATAGCCAGCTATTTTTTTTATATATAAATTGTTTGTTTCAATTAGTTGTACTTAATTAAGTCATTTTACAAGATTTTGTTTGTTTATAATAAATAAATCTTTATTTTTAACTTTTCTTTTCCATTCTAAACTTATTCAAAAAGTTTTTAAATTTCAAAATTGTATAAAAAATATACAAAATTAAATTTAAATTTTTTACGTACAAAAGTCAAATATATATATATATATATATATATAATTAACTGTGCATCGCACGGGCTTAAAATACTAGTCTATATAGGAAGCCCGACACCGTCTCTCTTTTTCTTATAAAAGTTTCGAGTTCGAACTTTCTTATGTATCAAATATATATATATGTGTGTGTGTGTGTGAAAAATGATATAAGAGTTTAGATGAATAATGGGGGGAATATTGGGCATGTGAATGCCAACTAGAGATGTTATGATACTTGAGTAGTATCACGGGTAGTGTTGCTGGTGTCCATGACACTATCCAATCAAAGTTTGACTCGAGTTCGGTTAAACCGAGATTGGGTCGAGCTCAAGTTTGGGAAGCTCGACATCGAGCTCAAACTTAAGCTCATATTATGAGCTTGTGGGAGTCCTCTTTTTGAAATTCTATGGTATAAATAGCTATTAAAATATTAAAAAATAATTTTAGTAGAAAGAAGTATGTTGAAATAAACAATGATTTATAGATAAAACATAATATAAGATTAACTAAATAATATTTGGTTAATATCTTACCAGCATTTACTTTCTTGAAAAACTGTTTCTCAGTCAGATCTTTCAATAATAGATCTAGCTTTATTTTGAAGACCCTTGTTAGTATGTCAGGTCTATCTTCAGATGGTTGGCTTGGGATTTCAGACAACATGTATTGCACTTCATTCCATTTAGAATTTGCAGTGAATGTGATGAAAAGTTCTGGATTACCCATCCATCGACATATGGCCATTGCATCTTGATAATTCTACGACATGTATCTTGGGCCACTAGTAAATGATGATGGAAGAACTATTCCTTTTCCAACAGAAGCACCCATTGTATCTTCTCGAACAACAGTATCACATATATTTTTATAAAGCTCACTTCTTAATTGCGCTTGATTACTCTTTATCCACCTTAGTCTCTCTTCCTCTATTGCTGTAAAAGCATCAACAATGTATTGTTGAAAAAGTCTACCACCACATAGTAATGTTTTTCCCTCATTATCTCTTTGCTGAATGGTATATGAATAAAATTCTCTCATGGCGACAAATTCTCTCTTTGTCTTTCTCGTTCCGAGATTCACATAGTAATGAATTTCTGGATGGTAGCCTTCTTCCCCATATGGAAATAACAGAGGATATTGCATTGCCATATAGAGGGGATGCAATTCTGAAATTCTTTGAAGTCGATTTGTTTTGTGCTCCACAATAATATCTCTTGTAGTATCATTGTTTCCAAAATCTCCTTCAATTAAAGCTGCTACCTCTGAGCTAGATGGTTTAGCATATTGCCTTTGACTTTGCCTGTCTCCAAATAGATGAAGGCGAAGGAATGAGACATTTTGGTCTTTAAAGCGATCTCTAGCCATCCTGAATGCTTTGCTATTGGGTTGTGCTGGTCCAACATTTCTATTAATTTTTCTAGCACATCTTTCTTGAGACCATCAACTAATCCCTCTGCATTTAAAGCCATCATTCTATTGAAAACCTCATTTTCTGTGTCGTATATATACAGTTGAGTGAATTTTGGCATGCTGTTTTCTATGGGTAGCAATGATACAATTCTATGATAATTTTGACCATTGATTCAAAATATGTAGGGCCCATTTCCCTTATTGATTGAATTATCCACTTTAGCTTCCATTGAAGTAAAAGCAAACATGCTGTTGTAGAATCTGATCATCTGTTTAAAGTTTTTTGATTGACATCCTCCTTTGTGATCAAGCAAATGTTTCAATAGTTGTGGTGGATCTCTACTTCTCTTCAATTTTACTTTTCCTTGTTGACAGCATATTGAGAATGTTGGATATCGAGATCTAATAGATTTTTTTGTTCTTTCTTCATACCACATCATAGCATTGCAATTTGGGCATTTAATTGTTGGCCGTCCTATGTTCAATGGGTCAATATAATTCCCTACAAAAAAAAAAGAGTAATATTATATATATTAAAACTCTATATAAATGTTCTATTTAGAATATTCTTATTTAGTTATACTTGTTATGCAAAATGTTTGAACATACATTACTAAATACTTTTAAAAGCATAATAATTTAGCCATTAGAAATTGAATTTAAAATCAAATTAAAATAAATAAGTTTATATCTATAAATATATGAAAGTCTTATATATTAGGACCCACCTTGAATTGTTGTTGTACTCAAATCTGCAAGGTCGAGAGCACACCAACTATAAGCTTTGCCATTAACCACCTTTGTTTGAGATTGAAGACGAAGTGATTGAGCAATGTTTTCAAGTCTAAATTCACGTGAGTCTGCAATAATATGTTTAAATAATTATCATTGTTATTTTAAATAATAAAATTTGCAAAAATTTAAATAATAAATGTAAAAAGATATTTATCAGACATTTTGTCTTAATATGTAAATTGTAATAAGACAACTCTTGATGTTTTAACCACCTTTGTCTTAATATTAGATGTAGGAATGGTCAATACATATTGTAGAGAAGAATAGCTCAAATATTAAAAGAATAATAATCAATCAAAAAGAAAATAAAAAGAAAAAAAGCAAAGAAAAGATCATGAATAATGTAATTCAATGTGGGTAAACCAATAGAAATAGAGAAAAAAGGAAATGTAAATTGAGAGAAAAATGCGAAAAATAAAAAATGAAAAGCTAATGATAATTAATTGTATATTTAAATGGAATGTGTCCTTATTTATTAAGAAAATATGATTTTTATGTTAAAAAAAAAGGTCACAAATTAAAATATAGGTAAATGGAAGATGTTAAACGTAAAAAAAAATTAATTGAAATGTCAAATATTTTAAATGGAATGTGCTATTGTTTATTAAAAAATCACAATTTTTATGTTCAATAAATGGAAAGTGCTAAACTTAAAAATTAACTAAAAGATCAATTATTGAAAGCAATATTTAAAGAGACGGGTCATGTGTTATTTAAATAAAAGATAAAATAGAAATTTTCCTTATTTATTATGGTTTTTGTTTTTCATGCTAAAAAAAGAAGGAATTAACAATTAAAATAATTATTTATTGAAATAAAGATAAAGACTATGAAAATAAAAGATAAATTGAAGTGAAAAGATAAATGAAAAGTCAAATGTTTAACAAGTTTCTAAAAAAATTGGATTTGCTACAGTTTTTTATCCATCCAGATATATATATATAGTAGAGGAGTTGTAAAAAAATTTATGACAAAAATATACCAAATAAATGAGAAGTCAAATATTTAATAACTTTCCAAAAAAACAAATTTTCTTATAAGTTTTTTCCGGATATACATATTAAAGGAATTCGAATATAATAGTAAAGAAGTTGTAAAAAATTTATGACAAAACCATGTCAAATAAATGAGAAATTAAAAGTTTAACAACTTTTCAAAAAAAGGAGGTTTTTATGACAAAAACCTAATTATATATATGGTATAAAGTTGATCATTCAAAATAATTATAATAATTTTTAAATATTGAACTAAAATTAATTTGATATTATTATGATGCACAGTTAATTATTTAAAATTATAAGTGTTAAGTTTAATTTGATAAAATTATAAAAATTTGTAAAAATTCAATAAGGTTTAATTGACAATATAAAGTGTATAATAAAATTGTAAAAATATTTAATTTAATTTTATGTCATATTGCTTAATGCATAATAAATTGAATCCATAATTATTGTTATTAAAAGAAAAATAAATAGGGGTTCATCTGACTGTGTAAACAATATTTTAAAAATGTAAGGTAATTATATTTATGACAAAAACATACCAAATAAATGAGAAGTCAAATTTTTAACAATTTTCCAAAATTTTTTTTTTTTTAGGTTTTTTCCGGATAGTAAAAGAATCCGAATATAATAATAAAGAAGTTGTAAAAAATTTATGACAAAATCATGTCAAATAAATGAGAAATCAAATGTTTAACAACTTTTCGAAAAAAGAGATTTTTATAACAAAAACCTAATTATATATAGTATAGAGTTGGCCATTCAAAAAATTATAATAATTTTTTGATATTGAACTAAGATTAATTTGATATTATTATGATAAACAATTAATTATTTAAAATTATAAATATTAAGTTTAATTTGATAAAATTATAAAAATTTGTAAATATTCAATTAGGTTTAATTTGACAATATAAAGTGTATAATAAAATTGAAAAAATATTTAATTTAATTTTATGTCATATTGCTTAATGCATAATAAATTGAATCCATTATTATTGTTATTAAAAGAAAATAAATAGGGGTCGATCTAAGTGTGTAAATAATATTTTAAAAGTGTAAGATAATTTTAATCTTACACCATAATATAACTATTAATTTGTTATTATATAACCATTAAAAAGCAAATCTATCCATGGATTAAAATAAAGATTAAAATGAATATCGAATAAATGATAAAAATGAAACTATGATAAAAATATTAACAAAAATATAAAATAAATGATAAAAACTAAACCATGTCTAATAAACCAAAAGCACATTTGTCCGAGGTTAAAACAATACATAAAAAAAAGAACAACTAATTGAAACAAACTATTTATTAAAAAAGAAAAAAGAAAAAAAAACTGTTGGCCATTTTAATTTGAGTGATATAACTCTTTTCCCCCAATATCGGTTTCATTACCTTTGAGCATATCCATTGATGTTTCTACACTGAGCTTAGTCTTGTCAAAAGTATACTTCTTATCTTCATTTTTGTTAAAAAATATTATAAAATTTATATCAATATAATTTTAAAGATATAGAATTATTATTAAATTATCATATTCTAAATCATAAAATTAACATATGATTATTTTAAATATTTATTTGTAATCTATGGAGAAACATAATAAAAATGAAAAACTTAACATAATAGGATTATGATTAAACCAAAAATCATACCACAACAATTTTCTCATCTTTTCTCTTGATTCATTAGATGTGCTAACCATAATATTTTCATTACCAAACTGTTTTGATATTTTTGAATCATAGGCATTATGAAAAGGTTTTACAAGGTGAAAAATTTTTTTATCAGTCAAAGAATTTGAAAAATATAAAAACATATATTTATAAATGAAATTGATGGTACACCACTTAACAAGTTTTCATAAACATTTATGGTTATCCGATAAGAAAAGCAATCACCACCAAGTTCAAACCTTTCCGTATTCCAGAAGAATTCTAATTCTCCTGGACTCTTAAGAAGGAAGGAAATCTTTCTAAAATTGAAAACCTTCCTTTACCCCAAGGAATTATAAATCTTCCAAAAATCTTTGATTACAATCCTAACCATTTTGAAAAATCTCAGGCAAAGGGAAACTAGGGTTTTCTATACCCTTAGTAAGACTATAAATACAGAGTATAGGCAACCCTTAGAGGAGACTCAGTTTTTATGCATGAGAGAGAGGCAATTCTATACATCAGTCAGAGAGAGTTTCATACCCAATTATATATGTCATTTAGAAGGGGTTCTATACTTAATTCTATACATCAGTCAAAGAGAGTTTCATACCCAATTCTATATATCATTCAGAAGGGGTTCCATACCCAATTCTATACATCAGTTAGAATGGATTCCATACCCAATTCCATATGTCATTCAGAGATGGGTTTCATACCCATTTATATGCACCGACAAAGGTAGGGCTTTATGTTCAATCTTATACGATCAGAAGTATGCTTTTGTATTATACTCTATACATGATCAAAGGTATGATATCTATGGCTACTATCAGTTTTTATTTTATCACTCATATTGACTTGAGCGTCGGAGTCCCCCTACTGGGTCAGTCATGGTTTGGGTTTTTGTAGGTTTTTCATCTGTGAAGATCTGACAAACACCACCGTCATCGGCTTCCCGCTTGAGTTGGAAGAGCAGGTATCTGTAGAGCAAAAATTGACTCCAACAGATTGGCACCATCCATGAAAAATGACTGACTGATAAGCTGAAAAAACTTCACACTCTGTTTTATTTCATCTCTCCTATCGCCATGACTCCATCTGTTCATTTCTTGTACGCCTCTCGATACGACGATCGGGTAAGACCTTTACGTTGTCAACCTTGTTCTATTGTTGACTGAATTATCCTCTCAAATATACATAATGAAACCTACAAATGGGATCTATTTCCCCGAACGGGCCATGTCGTCCCGATCTATCGATGGGATCTATCTCTCCGAACGGGCCCATGTCACCCCAATTTACCGATGGGATCTATCTCCCCGAACGGACCATGTCGTCCCGATCTATCGATGTGATCTATCTCCCCGAACGGGCCATGTTGCCCTGATCCATCGATGTGATCTATCTTCCCAAACGGCCCATGCCGTCCCAATCTACCGATGAGATCTATCTCCCCAAATGGGTCCATGCCGTCCCGACCTACCGATGGGATCTATCTCCCCGAACAGGTCCATGTCGCCCCGATCTACCAATTAGATCTATCTCTCCGAACGGACCATGTCGTCCCGATCTACCTATGGGATCTATCTCGCCGAATAAGCCATGTCATCCCGATCTACCAATAAGATCTATCTTCTTGAACAGACCCATGTCGTCCCGATCTACTGATAAGATCTATCTCACCGAACGAGCCATGTTGTCCCGATCTACCGATAGAATCTATCTCCCCGAACGGGTCTATATTACCCCAATCTACCGATGGGATCTATATCCTCGAATGGATCATATCGCCCCGATCTACTGATGAGATCTATCTCCCCGAACAAGCCCATGCTGCTCCGATCTACCGATGGATCTATTTTCTCGAACGGGCCCATGTCACCCCAATTTACCAATGGAATCTATCGCTTCGAACGGGCTCATGTTGCCCTAATCTACCGATGGGATCTATCTCCTCGAATGAGTTTATGCCACCATAATCTACTGATGGAATTTATCTCTTTAAATGGGTCTATGCTGCCCTCGATCATCCGACCTTTCAGTCTCTCTACCATTCGGTCTGTCGGCCTCTAAATCTCATGTTAGTCTCTTAACTCCCGGATCGTTTGATTGTTCGACTTATCGGTCTCTTCATCGTTCGTCCTATCAACCTCTCAATCTCTTGTCAATCTCTCGACCTCCGGATCATTTGATCATTCAACCTGTCGGTCTCTCTATCATTCGGCATATCGGCCTCTCAATCTCTTATTGGTTTCTTAACCTCTGGATCATGTGATCCTTCGACCTGTAGGTCTCTCCACTGCTCGGCCTGTCAGTCTTTCAATCTCTTGTCAGTCTCTTGAGCCCCGGATTGTTCGATTTTTTGACCTTTCGGTCTCTCCATCGTTCGGCCTATCAGCCTCTTAATATCTTGTCGGTCTCTTGGCCTTCTGATCATTAGATCCTTCAACATGTCAGTTTCTCCACCATTGGGCCTATCGACCTCTCTATATCTTGATAGCCTCTCGACCTCTTAACCATCCGAATTATCTGACCTATTGGTCTCTCGACCTATCAATTTTTCCATCGTTCGAATTGTCAGTCTCTCAATCGTTTGATCTATCGATCTCTTAGTTACTCGTTCTATGAATCTATCGACTCATTGGTCTCTCAACCTCCCAATCACTTGATCCGCTGATCACTCAACTTATCGATCTATTGATATCTTAGTCACTCACTTAATAAATCTATCGAGCTGTTGGTTTCTCAACCTTCCGATCACTCAATTTGTTGACCTCTCAGTATCTCAATCTCTCGATTCCCCGATTACTCAACCTGACGATTTGTTGATCTCTTGATCCCTCGATTTGTAAATTAGTCAATCTCCTGATCTTTTGACGTGTCGGTGTCCCAATCACCTACCAACCTCTATATCTTTTGATCAGTCAACTCGTTAGTATCTCCCCGAACAGGCAAAGATCGCTCTGTCTATCGAACAAATGAGTCCCCTTGAACGAAATCTATCGTTAGGGATTTATCTCCCCGAATGGGCAAACAATGGTCAATCTATCGAACGAACAAGTCCTTCTGAACGAAACCTATCATTAGGGATTTATCTCTCCAAACAGGCAAGCATAGCCCATCCTTTTGAATGAAATTCTTTCAGATAAGTCCTCTTAATAGAACTTATCGTTAGAGATGTATCTCTTCGATGGACAAACCTAGTCCACTCTTTCGATTGAAATCTCTCAATAGAACTCTCTTGGATACAACTCCTAGCCGAATATATATGACTTACGCTTGTAATCATACACCTCACATGGGATCTGCATCCACTTTCTCTCAGTTTTCTATTTAGCAGTGTTTTAAAACTTGGATCGGAATATGAATCGGTCGCATCAAAGGGTCAATAGGTCACTAGGTCAAATCGGTCGGACCGGATAAAAAACTCGGATGACGTTAGTATGATGTCATAAATAAATTTAAATTATAATATATTTATAATTTAAAAAATATGTATATTTTATCACAAATGTTTATTGTGTTGTAATTAAAATATATAATATTAATAAGATCTATTATAAAATAAAGAAAGCCAAAGGAAAACAACCACCAATGGTGGCCTGTTGGTTACGCTTGTTGAATCTTCCAATCTCTTCCCGTGTTCGAGACTAGGTAAGTGCACAATTTTTTGAATTTTTAAGCAAAAAGACAAAACCAAAGCTGGCCGGTTCTCGGTCCAACCCGGGTTTTGACCGGTTTTTTGAAAGTTCGGTTTTATTAAAAAACTTGGACCGGCCGGTCCGGTACGGATTTCAAAACACTGCTATTTAGGGCCTCGGCACCCCAGACAGGACTCAACTCTCTCCCTCGGTCTTTGTATTACATAAGGTCTCGACACCCGGATGAGATTTAACTCCCTTTCTTAATTTTCTATTTATGAACTCCAGCCACCGGATGAGATTTAACTCATTTTCTCTTGGTTTTCTATTTAAAATGGCTATTATTGAATCGGATAGGATTCAACTCTCTTTTTGTTTGAAATTGCATCACATCATTTACAATATTACTCCAGTATATTCTCTTCGCTATAATGCCTTCGACAATAAGTCAATACTCATAAATACAAAGCCTGGCCTTATTCTTCTCAATCGGTCTCTAGCCTCTAGCATTCGTCGAGAGTTACATCATTTTGTCAGAACACAGACTTTAGGTCAGTCTTCGGATCTTCTACTTTTATTTTTCTTAATACAAGCATTCTATACTCTCCACCACTGCTCGCCTGAACTCCTGGTCACATGATCCGTAGCCTTTTGACCCTTAAGCTTCTCAGTCTGCTAACCTCTCGATCATTCGATTTGCTCTTGGCAAAGTTCAAAGCCTACTAAGCCCATAACCAACTGAGGGAGTCTCTCGATGATTCTATCTCATGGTCTTATATCTTCTCCCGATCACCTGATCTCCAGATGACCAACTTATTGAACACTTGATCTTCCAATCACCCGATCCGCTAATAACTCGGTCTGTTGATCTCGTAATCTCTTAATCGTTTGACTTGTCAGAGAATCTACGTATTTACTGTTAGTAAGCCTTCTTGCCTCTCCCTTGAGCAAAAGAAGTCCCTCATCAAACCATCATTAGAATTTAACTCCTTAAATGGGCCCATGACACCTTGATCTATCGTTGGGATCTAACTCCCCAAATGGGCTTATGATGCCCTGATCGATTGTTCGACCTGTCGGTTTGGTATTATCTCGATCGTTCGATCTGTCAGTTTGGTATTCTTTCGATCATTCGACCTGTCGGTCTCGTAATCTTTTGATCGTTCGACCTATCGGTCTCCTAATCGCTCGATCATTCGACTTATCGGTCTCCCAATCCCTCGGTTGTTCGACTTGACAGTCTCATAATCGCTCGATCATTCAGCCTGTCGGTGTCGTAATCGCTCGATCGTTCGACATCTCGATCTTACGATCACTCATCACCCGATCACTCAAACTCCTGATAAATCGATCTCTTGATCACTTGATCTCTTAGTCTACTGAATTACTAATCTCTTGATCTCTCGACCTCTTGGGAGGTCTCTTACAATCCACTCTACTCCTAATACCAATTTTGCAAAATGCCATTTGGAGTGGGGGCAAATGATGGTACATTACTTAATAAGTTTTCATAAACATTCATGGTTATCCAATAAGGAAAACAATCACCACCAAATTCAAAACTTTCCGTATTCCAGAAGAATTTTAATTCTTGTAGACTCTTAAGAACGAAGGAAATCTTTCAAAAATTGAAAACTTTCCTTAACTCCAAAGAATTCTAAATCTTCCAAAAGTCTTTGATCACTATCCTAACCATTTTGAAAGAATACAGACAAAGGAAAACTAGGGTTTTCTATATCCTTAGGAAGGCTATAAATACAGAATATAAACAACCCTTAGAGGGGACTCAGTTTTTATGTATGAGAGATAGGCAATTCTATATATCAGTTAAAGAGAGTTCCATACCCAATTCTATATGTCATTCAGAAAGAGTACCATATCCAATTCTATATATCAGTCAGAGAGAGTTTCAAATCCAATTTTATATATCATTCAAAAGGGGTTCCATACCCAATTTTATATATCAATAAAAGAGAGTTCCATACCCAATTCTATATCTCATTTAGAAGGAGTTCCATACCCAATTTTATATATCAGTCAAAATGGAGGTTCCGTACCCAATTCCATATGTCATTCAGAGGGGATTTCATACCCATTTACATATACCGACAAATGTAGAGTTTCATGCTCAATCTTATACGATCAGAGGTATGCTTTCGTATTCTACTATATACATGATCAGAGGTATGATATTTACGGTTACTATCAGTTTTTATTTTATCACTCATATTGATTTGAATATCGGAGTCCCCCCACCGAGTCAGTCCCAGTGGGATTTTTGTAGGTTTCTCATCCGTGAAGAACCGACAAACACTACCGTCATCAGCTTCCCGCTCGAGTCGGAAGAGCAGGTATCTGTTGAGAAAAAATCGATTTCAACAGAAATATATATAAATAATAAGTTTTTATGTTAGTAGAGTATTATCTCATCCATCTCTCCCTTTTCCTTGACAACTTTGATACATACAAACCTTCCACATTTTTCATCATTTATAATGGTATTTGGTCGTATTTGAAAGCTATGCTTAGTCTCTATAATATTCTTGATATGGTTTGGAAGAATATATTCTTCATCATTTTCCTATAAAATGTTTATTAAATTAAATATTAATATTCATAAGTTAAAAATAAAGATATGATATAAACATATATTAAATTATTAAATATTTTAATCAAAACAAAATATATATATCGAATATTTTAATTAAAACTAAATTTTTTCTTACCTTGTCTTCAGTAGAAGCTAAGATCACAACACTTATTCCAATTATGAATTCAGCAGTATCTTCAAAAAGTATCATAATAATCTTTCCACTCCCATCTTCAACATCCAGTTCAAGTTTAAATCTAATATTTATAATGAAATAAATCTAATATTTTAGTATTATCTATCAACAATCAGTTATAATCAATTATTTTTGACATTTATTTAAGTTCCTTTGAATTTAAAAGCACTCAAGATTCAGAGTATTGTTTCGAATATTTTCATACTCTCCTAGAATCATTTCGAATATTTTCACATGCTCCGACTTGGTCCTTAACTCGTATTCTTTGCACAAAGAACTTCCACAATTTGAGTGGTCCAAGGTGTACATTTCATTTACACGTTTTAGATTTTTTTTTTTATTTGAAGATTCAAATTCCTTCTCTCTTTATAAATCATTCAAAGGTTTACACACACACACACACACACACACAGATGGATAGGCTTTTGAGGATAGTGTTATTGAGTTTGTTTGCATTGGCCATGACTAGGTTGGTGAGTTGTGTAGAAAATTTTGCAATGTTATCTGAAAAGATCAAGAGAGAGATTGAAAAAATAAAGACAGAAGGTCCCTACTTTGGTATTGTAGTGCCAAATTCCTTTGAGATGAGTCCTCTTTTGCAATCTCAAAGCTTTGTTGTTGATGACAAGTACTCCTCTCTGGATGTTTTAGGTAATTTGCGAAACACCCATTTTCAAACTTCTTATTTTCTTTATTCTTTTTAATTCTTCTATCCGCTTTAACCTAACATGATTTTATTTTCTTTTGGGAGTAACACCTTACCACCCTTTCTTTCAACCTTCCCTTTCTTCTTCTTCCTTTTCTTCTTCTTATTCTTCTGGGAAAAAAAAATGTATCATAAAAATTTTTCTATTTTTTTATACTATTTTCAGTTCATGGTCAATTGTTATAAAATTTTCTATGCATATGTATTTAGATTGACCATTCATTATTTAACATTTCAATGTGAAAAAAAAAAAATCTATTTTCAAAATTCGGAAAGTTTTTCTCTCTTATGGTGAGATAGAAAAGCACCATAATTGTTATATTTTAGTTTGTTTTGAAAATATTTATTAATATTTATAGGTTAAAACTAAAGATATGATATAAAATATTATTAAATTATTAAAAATTTTAATCAAAACAAAATATATATATCGAATATTTTAATCAAAACTAAATTTTTTCTTACCTTGTCTTTAGTAGAAGCTAAGGTTCTAGCACTTATTCCAATATAGATTTAGTAGCATTATCAAAAAGTACCATAATAATCTTTCCACTCCTATCTTCAACATTCAGTTCAAGTTTAAATCTAATATTTATAATAAAATAAATTAATAAAATAATGATAATAATAATAATCATATCACATCTAATATAAAATGAGATTTATAATATTCTTACCTAAGGTAATTCACAAATTTCTTATAAGCATCACACCAAAATTTAGTATTGATATGTGTTAAACCTTTCTTGCACTTTTCACTGCATAAAGTATAATACCATCCATTTTTGCAGCGAACACCGACAATCCTAACTTTGCATATAACAATGTTTCCCTATGAAGGGAAAAATCTATTAGACAATTAAATCATAATGTAAAAAAATAGTATCATTTAATATTTCAATGATTTTTATACCTCCCTATCATTGCTCTTAGCAATCTGAAGAACCTCTGCAATAGATTTCTTTACTGGTGGTCCATAATGGTTGTTGTTTGAGGTGAAAATAGTAGATTTAGACTTGATGATATTCAAAGAATTGTCACTATTACACTTAAAAAAATGAATTTATTAATAAAATAATATATACATATACAAAAATTAAAATAATATTGATAAATACCTTATCTCATTCTTGAAATTATGAATTTGGAGAATATTTTCGTTGAGATAGATTCTTCTAGACTTTGAACTTGATAGATATAGCATATCTATTTCAATATAAAAATATAAATTAAATCACATAAATATTAAACTAAGGTGTAAGAGTTTTAATTTTTTAAAACTTGATTGATAATACCGCTGCTTGGGAGATGCTTAACTTGTTTTATGATACGTTTTATGTTGTTTTCAAGATATTTATTAAATTACTTATATGAGTTAAAAAAATAAAAATAGTAAATCTTTGCAATCATTACAGTGTAAGAGATATAAATAATTTAGTTATATAAAAATAAGATATATATACTAAATTCAAAATTTTTTTAAGATCATTGAAGTTAATATAACAATGTCAATATCATTGTCTCGATCTTTTTTAAGATCTTGAAATTTTGTAGTCAAATCACCCCAGAGAGTAATTGTTATCTTCTGACCACTACAAAAAAATTTAAATATTATAAAGAGAAGCAAACAAATAATTTTATTTTACAAAGTATTTATTTAAAAAAGTTTATTGAAAATTACAATAAAACTACATACCTTAGTCCCATTAATTCCAAGTCAAGTAACATTATTGCAACTCCATTAACATCTTTCTCCTCAACATTTCAAATAAAAGTAACACAACCAATCACAACTAATTCATGAATAGCATATTATTAGTTTGTAATAAAAATACATAAATTATAAATTATAAGCATTTTTTTTTAAAAAAAATATGGTTGCTTAACTTACCTATTAAGTGATAAACATCCAAATCCAATTCATGTAGAATGTCCAAAGGGATGATTTGGAAAACATATCTTTCAAACTTATCATCATCTTTTTCCACCATTTTTAAAACAGTATTAAAATTGAATTGCATCATGTATTCCACATTTTTGATAACTCTATATTTTTCTCTATTATGTATGATGGAAAAGTTTTTGATGTAGTAAATCCTTCCTTCTTCTATTTTCTCTTTAAATCGATAAGAAAGGTTATTCCAAATAATACAATGCAAGTAATTTCTCCGGAATAAAAATTTTAAGATTATTAAAGCATATATATATATTTTTAAATATAATAGATGTAATAATAATAATAATTACAATAAAGTACCTCTTCATCAATAATAATAAATTCGGTGCTTATATGCCTTCCTTGTGCATTAGTGACCTCCCCCTTTCGAGCAACTCTAACTTTTACTCTCAAATCTTCTTTGTCAGGGCATAATTTTGACAATAAAATATAATCAAAATTCTTTTTATTGTTTTCTGACTTGCATATAAAATGCATAGCATAAACAAACAAACTAATTATTTTAATATTTAAATCAAATAAAAAAAGATATAAGTTACTATTTTATTTTCTATTCTCTATTTATACTAACATTATAAAAGTATATGACTAAATAATGGAGAAATCTAATGTATAATGATATATAAATTTTATTATATTTCTATCAAGTTAGAAAAATAGAGAATAAATAGTGAAAAAAGATAAATAAATAAATAAATAAATATATATATATATATACACACACACACACACGCACATAGATATAGAAAATTTTATACATGATGCATAGTGAGTTTGTAGTTGTTCCTCTCATGGATAGATCTTGTTGAGGAGAAATAGAGAAGGTGAGGAGAAATAGAGAAAAAATGTAAGAAATAGAAAATGAAAAGCTAACGATGATTAATTGTATATTTAAATGGAATGTGTCTTTGTTTATTAAAGAAACATGATTTTTATATTAAAAATAAAAAGCTAAATAAAATGTCAAATTAAAATAAAGGTAAATGGAAGGTGCTAAACGTATAAAATAATTGAAAGGTCAAATATTTTAAATGGAATGTGTCATTATTTATTAAACAAATATGATTTTTGTGCTAAAAATAAAAAGATAAATAAAAGGTCGTAAATTAAAATAGAAGTAAATGGAAAGTATTAAACGTATAAGATAATTGAAAGATCGAAAATTTTAAATGAAAGGTTTCATTGTTTATTAATGAAGCATGATTTTTATGTAAATAAAAAAGGTAAATAAAAGATCATAAATTAAAATAGAGGTAAGTGGAAAGTGCCAAATATAAAAAATAACCGAAATGATAAATGTTTTAACCGAAAGGTGCTCTAAAGAATTTATTTGAATATAGCTGTTGGGAGGAGAAAAACGTGTCAAATAAATGAGAAGTCAAATGTTTAACAACTTTCAAAAAAAAAATTCTTAGAGGCTTTTATTCAGATATATATAGTAGAAGAGTTTTAAAGAATTTATGACAAAAATATGTTAAATAAATGAAAAATCAAATATTTAATAACTTTTCCCAAAAAAAAAAAATATATTGTTTTTGTGTTGAAAATAAAAAGATAAATAAATGGTCATAAATTAAAATATAAGTAAATGGAAGACGTTAAACGTATAAAATAATTGAAATGTCAAAAGTTTTAAATGGAAGATATCATTATTTATTAAGGAAACACGATTTTTGTGTAAGTTGAAAAGGTGAATAAAAGACCATAAAGTAAAATAGAGGTAAATGAAAAGTACTAAATATAAAAATAACTAAAATGATAAATGTTTTAAATGGAAGGTATTCTAAAGAATTTATCTGAATATAATAACTGTTGGGAGGAGAAAAATATGTCAAATAAATGAAAATCAAATATTTAATAACTTTCTCAAAAAAAAGGGTTTTTTTTTTGTTTTTGTGTTAAAAATAAAAAAATAAATAAATGATCATAAATTAAAATAGAAGTAAATGAAAAGATTTAAATGTATAAAATAATTAAAATGTCAAAAGTTTTAAATGGAAGGTATCATTGTTTATTAAGGAAACACGATTTTTATGTAAATAAAAAAGATAAATAAAAGATCATAAACTAAAATAGAAGTAAATGGAACGTACTAAATGTAAAAAATAACTAAAAGGATAAATGTTTTAAATGGAAGGTGTTCAAAAAAAATTATTCGAATATAACTGTTGAGAGGAGAAAAACATGTCAAATAAATGAAAAGTCAAATATTTAATAACTTTCCAAAAAAACTATAAAAAAACTAAATTTTTTACAATTTTTTAGTCGTTTTATATTGAGAAAATCCAAAATAAATGTTAGTATTTATAATAAAAACCTAATTCTTTACATGTTTTAACCCTCGGACAAATGTGCTTTTTATTTGTTAAACATGGTTTAATTTTTATCATTTATTTTATATTCTTGTTAATATTTTTATCATGATTTAATTTTTATCATTTATTTTGTATATATTTTAATGTCTATTTTGATCCATGAACAAATTTACTTTTCAATGGTTACATTGTAGTGTAATTATGATAGCCATTAGTATAATAATGTATTTTAGATTAATATTACGTTACACTTTTAAAATATTGTTTATACATTCTAAAGAACCCTGTTTATTTTATTTTAATAACAATAATAATGGATTCAATTTATTATTCATTAAATAATATCACATAAAATTAAATTAAATAATTTTACAATTTTATTATATACTTAATGATATCTAATTAAACTTAATTGAATATTTAAAAATGTTTATAATTTTATCTCATTCATTGAAAAGTATCATTTAAAAAAGATAATTACTTTACTTCCATATGACTTTTAATGTATCTCTAAACATTTTTAAAATATTAGTTACACGTCCGATGGACTCCCATTTTTTTTTTCATTTTTAACTTAATTGAATATGAAAAATATCATTTTAAAAAAATAATTACATAACTTCCATATGACTTTTAATGTATTTCTAGGTTAATATTACATTACACTTTTAAAATATTAGTTACACATAATCCGATTGACTCCCATTTTTTTTCATTTTTAATTTAATTAAATATGAAAAATATCATTTAAAAAAAATAGTTATATAACTTTGATATGACATTTAATGTATTTCTAGGTTAATATTACATTACATTTTTAAAATATTAGTTACACATAAACTGTTGGACTCCATTTTTTTTTTTCATTTTTAACTTAATTAAATATTTTAAAATTATTATAATTTAATCTCTGAAAAGTATTTTTCAAATAAATTATATAATCTTAATATGATTTTTAATGTATTTCGCATTATTGTGATTTTCAAGTTAATATTAAGTTACATTTTTAAAATATTATTTACACAAATGGATAGTATCCCGTTTATTTCATTTAAGAAATATTAATAATGGACTCTATTTTTTATGCATTTAATAAAATTAAATAAAATTTCATTTTATAATTTTAAAATTTTAGTATCCACTTAATACCAAATTAAACTTAATTAAATATTTGAAAACTATTATAAAAATTGTTATGAAATTTATAACCTCTATATGACTTTTTAGGTATTTCTCTTAATTAATTGCACATTTAAAGTTAATATTACATGACATTTTAAAAACATTATTTACACATATTCATTACTACCCAATGGACACTCAATAATAGACTAAGTTTATTCTGCATTGAATAATATGAAATCAAATTTAATGAAATAGTTTTACAATTCAAATATCCACTTAATTTCTTATGCAATATCAACTAAATTTTATTTAAAAATTTTTGCAGCTCTACTATCCACTTAATAACATTAAACTAAACTTAATTGAATATTTTAAAATTTTTATAATTTTATTTCATTTATAGAAAAATATTTCTTTTAAAAATCAATTATTTATCTTAATATATTTGTCTTGATTACAATTTTTACGTTAATATTATGTTGCACTCTTTCAAGAAAGTAGAATTCAATAGACACCAATTTATTTTTATTTATTAATATTAATAATGCACTCACTTTATTATGCATTTAATAATATCAAATAAATTTTAATTAAATATTTTAACAATTTTACTATCCTATGTTAGATTTTTTATTTTAATTATACTTCTCCACAAACTACAATAAATATTTAAAATAATCATATTTTAATTTTATGATTTGAAGTATGATTATTTAATAATAATAATTTTATATCTCTATAATTGTATTGATATAAATTTATTAATATTTTCTAACAAAAAAGAAATGACAAGTATACTTTTGACAAGATTAGGTTTAGGGGAGAAACCTCAATTAATATATTGAAGGATAATGAACCCGACATTCAAGAAAAAATTACATCCTTCAATTTAAAAGAGTCAACTATTTTTTTCTTTTTTTATATAAATTGTTTATTTCAATTAGTTGTATTTAATTAAGTCATTTTACAAAATTTTGTTTGTTTATAATAAATAAATCTTTACGTTTAATTTTTCTTTTCCATTCTAAACTTATCAAAAAGTTTTTAAATATCAAAACTATATAAAAATAATTACAAAATTTAATTTAAATTTCTTATGTACAAAAATCAAATTTATATATATAATTAACCGTACATCGCATGCGCTTAAAATACTAGTATATATAGGAAGCCCGGCACCGTCTCTCTGTTTCTTATAAAAGTCTCAAATTCGAACATTTCTATGTATCAAATATATATATATATATATATATATATATATATATATATATATATGAAAAATGATATAAGAGTTTAGATGAATAATGGGGTGAATATTGGGCACGTGAATGCCAACTAGAGATGCTATGATTCTCGAGTAGTATCACAGGTACTCATGATACTACTCGGTTAAGGTTCGACTTGAGTTCGGTCAAACTGAGATCGGGTTAAGCTCGAGTTCAGATAGTTCGGCATCGAGTTCAAACACAAGCTCATATTATGTCGAGCTCAAAAACTTGTCGAGTTTCCCAATATTATGTGAAATTACATTTACGTCTTTACTCTTTTCAATAAATTACAAATAATAATTCTTAAGTTTTAAAAATTAAAGGACAAAAAAGTCATTTTACTTCATTTTCATTTCTCCTCTTCATTTCCACATTTCTCATTCTCGAATTGATCTCATTCTATCATGGTGACCTACCTCTTGACCTCGAGTCTTCAACCTCTCTGTACAACGAGGATCTGCAAATTATCCATCATTGTGTCACCATCGTAACTACAGCATCTTTTGTTTTGATCGAAGATAAACTCTCACTCTCTCTTTCTCTTTATACCGACTCTATTAATCTAGGGTTTTTACGATTTTTGTTCTTGATTTTAGGGTTCTTGATTCTTTTAGGGTTCTTGATTTTTGTTCACGATTTTCCTTTAGGGTTCTTGATTTTGTCTTAATTTTGATTATTAATTCTTAATTCTTCTTTGTGATATTTGACCCTTAATTCTTCTTTGCGATTTGAATTCTTATTTCTTCTTTGCGATTTTGATTTTTAATCCTTTAATTCTTGATTTTGATTCTTAATTCTTCAAACCATAAAACTAAGTTAGCATTCTCTTTTGCATAATGTGATATTGTATTTTGTTTAATATACTTATTCTTGTTGTCATTATGATTCACGAGAAAGATCATTCTCCATTGGAATTATTTAAGTTGCTTTTACTGTCCAGTAATGTTTACATGGTGCATGTTGTATCTTATATTATAGTGTTTTAGCCAGTCACTGCCTTTTAATTCTTTTTTCTTTTCTCTTAAATTTTGACTTTCATGTTGCATGTTGGGTGTAGCCAAGAATTCTTGATTTTGATTCTCAATTCTTAACTCCAACTTTTTTTTTCTTGATTTTTGATTGTCTTAATTTTTGTTCTTAATAAAAGAATGGATCCAAAAGCAAGCATTGGTAGTGGTAGGAAGAAAATGCGAACTGAATCTCAAGATATAGATCCAACTGAATTCTCGGCTACACCCATTATTGTATTAACTGGTTTTACTACACCTATTGATCAAGGAGGACATCCATTCTAATAGAGGTAGAAATTGAATAATGGACCAAGGAAATGGAGAAACAAGGACATGGAGGTGAGGAAGAAGAAAGAGATGATGATGATGGTGAAGAAGAAGGAGATAGTAGTGAAATAGCAACTCTACGTACGTCTGAAGTGATAGAAGATGATCCTTTTGGGGAGCAGCAAAGAGAAAAAAATCATGGATTTGAGAACATATTTTTCTTATTGGCCTTATAGATGGTATTGAAAAGGTGAAGTGCAACTATTGTGATTCGAAACTGAAAGTCCATAAAACTATGTCAACAAGCACCAACATCAGATACCTTAAAAAATGTCGATAGTTTATGGAGAATATGAGAATTATACAATCCACACTTATCAACTTTTAACCAATTGGAGTTGTCTCACCTTCTAAAGGCCCTCAACTTGTTTCTTCCAAGTTTGACATGTGGAGAACAGCTGTACATTTAATTATGATGCATGAGCATCCATTTACCATTGTAAAAGAGGAGGGGTTTAATATAATGTAAAGGTGTGGGATGCTAGAATGGAAGCCAATATCAAGGCAAACAGAAAAAAATAATTACATGTTGATTTATGAAACTGAAAAGAAGAAGTTGAAGAATGTATTTATAAATGTTGTAAAGATTAGCTTGACAACGGATCTTGGGAAGTCAAAGACCCAAAAAATTGGATACATGGTTGTCATGGGCCATTGGATTGACTCTAATTAGAAACTATAAAATATAATACTAAAATTTGTCAATATTTCATTGCCGCATATAGATAGAGAAATTGCAGCTATTTTGTTCAAGTGTGCTATGAAATGAAAAACTTGAAAGCAAGGTGTACACTGTATCGGTTGACAATGTCTCTAGCAATGAATTGGCCATAACTATTATGAAAGAAGACTTCTTTAATTATAGCAAATTGATATGTGGTGGAAAGATTTTTCTTGTACGATACTGTGTACATATTTTGAACCTATTGGTTCAAGATGGGATTGTGGAGATTTGTGATATTGTTGACAAAATAAGGGATACGGTTGATTATATCAACCACTCAGAGTTTAGGATAATAATATTCCCTAAATGTGCAGCTAAAAGAAACTTGGTTGGTCCTGAAAGAAAATTGATTAATGATTATAAAATCCATTGGAACTTAATATTTGATATGTTGAGATGCACTTATGATTTTCATGTTATTTTTCCTCATTTTAAAGAACAACATTCCAGATATATCTATTGTTCAACAGTGGAGGATTGGGAGAAAGTTGACAGGGTTTGCAAGGCATTTGAATATTTTAAATCTGCTATATTGCTTGTTTTTGGAATAGACTACCCGATCACAAATTTGTTTCTCAATGAAGTAGCTTTTATAGAAAAGATATTAGATAAAAAAAGTTTATGATTCAGATGATTTTATTGCAAGAACAGTAGAAAAACAAAAATCAAATTTGATAAATGTTGGGGCAAGTTAATTTGCTTATCGCAATAGCCATTGTGTTGAATCCTATAAAGAAACTAATTTTAGTTGAATATTATTATGAATGAGTAAATTACATATCCAGTTCTTAAAGTTTGCCCTATTTTCACAAATTAGTCCCTCTAATTAGGAATGTTATCCCGTGGTTCTCAAACTTTCAAAACTGTAATGTGTTGGTGCTTCCATCACTGACGACAACAGCGTGGCCGTCAAATGCTAATGTCGACTGATGTGGCATTCTACGTGGCTGTACGAATGCTGAAGTGTCGTTGCCAGATCAGCATTCTTAGCACCACATGTTGCCACGTCAGTATTTAGCTAATATGGCAATGCCACGCTATCATGGGGCATTATGGTCTTTTCGTTGCCCAGTGTGCAGTTTTACCTTTTGCACTCCATTATTTTTACTCAATAGACAGCATCTCGATAGAGAGAGAACGAGAGAGAGAGGGAAATAGAAGTTTGAGGATGCAGTCTAAGTTGGGTGATCTCTCTTACACTACATCTCTCTCGTACTCTTAATGTGGTCAGAAGTTTAATGTGTGAAGATTCCTCTTGCATTTTCTCTCTCTCTCTCTCTCTCTAAACGTTTTGGGTTTTGAAATGGAAGAAACTCCATTGAAGTGCAGATGCAACATTGATACCATCTTTGTGACTTCATGGACCTCTCAGAATCCTTCACGGAGGTTTTACGGTTGCCTTAACTTTTAGGTAAGTTGAGATTTTTTTTTTTTTTTTGAAATATAATATCAAAAATTGATGTAAGAGCAATATTCTCCATTTTTGAAACACCATCTCATCTCTCCATTTTTAATATAAGATGGGAATGCTTGTGATTTTTTCTAGTGATATGATCCACCATTATCTGATCGAGCAATTGAGGCCATCCTAGGACTACAAAACATAATTGAGGAGGAAAAGACAAGAAGCAATTCTATGGTTGCTAATTTTAACATGAGAATTGTCACGCCCCGAACCGGGAATCGTGAACAGCCGCCCGTTGCCCTGGATGCCGACTGTATTTCTACAGAAAATCAGGCAAAACCTCCCCATAAATTGGAGGTCTCCCATGTACAAATAAACCTGTAAACCTGTAAAAATGCAAAATCATCCTGAAATTAAAATAAAATGGTCATCCCGGCCTTACAACAACCCATCAACCACAACAGACATCCAGGACAACGCCAGACTAAATAAACTATCAGCAATCCTAACCACAGACCTCTACTGTCATGCCCAACTAGAGCATAAGCAGCCGCTACACCAAGCGGACCTAAATTTATACAAATGTATAACAAACTTCCCAAATAACATTCAAATACGTACAATCGCCTCAATGCAAATGAAATATGAGAGTTTCGCAAATAAATATACATAAATTATACAGTCATCCCAAAATAAGTACACGGTCAACTACGGACCTCAACAAGATCTCGCAGGGTCGAAATAAATTACGAAATTCATATTTCAAATTTAATTTAGACCTCTCACCGTCGAGAATACCAAATCCACCAGCAACCTATCAAGCCCTCGAGCTAAATACGTCGCCCTATCGCAATAATCCTGTCTGAGGAGGGAAATGAGAGGGGTGAGTATCTATGGGAGGATATGAGTAAGGGGATTAATCTCAAGTACTAATAGTGTAGGTGAATATTGGAGTATCAAATAGTATCATTCGTAAACAATAACTCAAGTTTCGTAATAAATCATGATATGTTCAATAAAATGATCTCATTTATTCAATCACACGATATCATACATATATGCATCCATTTAAAAATCAAGTAGATCATAGAGCTGGCCGAAAGGATCCTGGCAAAAGTCAACCATGACCAAGGACAGGCGCATGAGGGTGTTATTATGCAAAGTGTTTCAAAAGTAACTCTCTACCCCGATGTTGGCCGTGGGCTTAGCTCCTTGCTTACCCAGTCTCGTCAAATAGGACCCCGCCCGGTGCTAGACGGTGGCGTCACACACGTCCTCCCCCGATGTGGATTCAACCGGCCGCGCTTATGAATAAATATAACTGGACATTTGCGGATACCTCCTGCAGAAGCGTATCTGGGTAACTCGTATCTCTACAAAGTCCCTTCGTAGCTACGGAATCATCAATGTCATCATCACAGTATCACAAGGGCACAACGTCCTGCAGATAAGAATCATATCATCACAAGTAGTCAAAACATTTCAAATCCGTGTGCCAATACAATTTCATCAAAATCATTTCAAATCAATAACCGATGCAATGGTAGAATAGGAAACATTCAAGTTCTCAAATCATGGCACAATTTCATTTCATTCAAACATGGATGCATAATCGTGGAAAACATAAGTACGACACTCCAATAATCACAAAACAGATTTAAATTTCAATTTCATATATCGAGATCATGCATAACAAAAGCATGTTTTATTAAAATCATGATAAAATCAGGTTTCACTATTTCATACAAGAGATTAGGGTCCCACTCACATTCTAGGGAGGGTGGTCACTCCCTATTTCCACAATAAATCCGAATTTGACTCCTCGAGTCTCCAACAAGATCAACCTAATCAAAGTATCACATTAATCATCAAATTTCCAATTATTTTTAGGGTTTATCATTTTCCCTAAGTTTGTACAAACCTAAATTCTCCAATTTATGAATAAATTCCAATGTCATCAATTTTCATTCCATTTATAAGTAAATAACCAAATCAAATTCAAGTTAAATTCAAATCTAAAATCGTTCAAAATCGAAAACAAGTCTAAATACATAAATTCCCTATAAATTAGAAAAATCTTTGAAAATTCATACACTTTTCATTTCTCATCCGATTTCGTCAAACCATATCTCATTTTAAAGGTATTGAAACCTATTTTCATAATATAGAGATTGTATTTGACTTACCTATATGCAACACCAACCATAATGTAAAACAACGCATCAATCCTTAGGCTAAAATCCCAAATTTTGACTGTTTTTATGCATTCGTCAAATTAAACTCTAAATGAAACCATTTAAATAAATTTAACTCAATTCTATCATCCAAAACAGCTCAATTTCGTATAAAATTTTATACTTAACTTAAATAATAACATATAATGTCAAACAATGTGTTCTAATCGAATCTAACGTACATCCTAAACCTATACAACACTTCCTTATGCTAATTTCACCCTAAATGCATTCAAATAAATCGAATGAGTTAGAAATCCCTTACCTAGGGTTCACTGCGGTCCAAAACCCTAACGTCCGTGCGACATTCGATTCAGTCCGAAACCTACAATGCTTCCAATTCGAAGCAAAAGTCAGCAATTTAGTATAAATCACCAAGGAATCGAAACCCTAGAATTTGGGTTAAGGTTTGATCTTACCTTTGCAGTGGACAAGGCATAGTCGACCTAGAGCTTTCGGTTGGGGCTTCCGTAGGTTGCAGAAGGCACGCGAGCAGGGAGGCAGCACAGCAGCGCGCGCAGGAAGGGCTATCGTGCGCTGGAGCGCGCGCAGGAGGGCTGTCAGCACACGAGCAATCGCGCGCAGGGGCAGTCAGCGCGCGACGCGCGTGTAGGAAGAGACAGAGCGAGAGAGACTGAGAGAGAGAGCGAAATAGAGAGATGAAGAGAGAGAATGGAAGCGTCGGTGTGTGGGGTGGCTGTGGGTGGCGGTTTGCTATGGTGGAATCCGCGAGAGGGAGAGAGATTCGCGGTGAGAGAGAAGCCGAGAGAGAGAGAAGGAGAGAGAATCGAAGGGAGAGCGGTGGTCGCTGCGGTGGCGCCGAGTCACGGCGGATGGCAGCGGCGACGCGGGTGAGGGAGGAGAAGACGGAGAGAGAGACAGAGGGAGAGAGAGAGAGAGAGAGAGAGAGAGAAAGAGAAAGAGAAAAGGAATTAGGGCTATAAGCCCTAATTCGAATTTTATTATTATTATTATTATTATTTATTATTATTTATTATTATTTATATATATATTTTTATATATAAATAGATTTTATAAATAGTTAATTGAGTAAATAAATAAATAAATAAATAAATAATTATTTACATATATATATATATATTTTTATACTAACCTTATTTTACAAATCCCAAAAACGACATTTGAAATATACCAAAAATTAAATTTAAAAACCCCAAAATTAAGATTTAATAAAATTAAATATTTTTCTCTATAGATATAAATTGAGGATTATTTTATTAAATTCAGGAAATGGGAGTATAGAAGTTCGGCACCGTAGAGTCGGTGTTACAAGAATGGCAGCAGCAAGGAGCATGATCGAGAGGCGGAAAGAGGAAAATCACCTTCTGACACTGCAAAAGTTAGAGATTGAGGAAATTTGTTCCAAGATGAAGATAGAGATTCTAAGGCTGTAAAATGATGATGCTTAAAAACAACAATATTTTGGGGATGACGTGTTTGGGTAATAATAACTATTGTAATTTTTATATTTGCTCTCATGTTTAAAAATGAAATGAGTGGAAACTTTGTTTTGTCTTTGTCTGGAAAAGTGTAAAATGCATTTTGAAAATGAATGAATGAAGCAATGCAGTTGAAATTTTATATTTGGGTTAGACTATGGTTTTCCTTCAACACTTTTGAATTTGAATTTGACAAAAGTACTACATCCTGTAATATTTGCTTGTAAGTGAAGAATAAATGTAGTTAAAGTCCAATAGGGTTGCTTATGGTTCCAGAGTATGCAGAGCAAAAAAGGGAGAAAATGCAATGAATGGAATTTGCTCACTAGAGATTGAAATACATCACAATAGAGACCTTCAACATCAGAAAGCTTACAACACAATTCAGAACTGCATAGACCTTCAACATCACAAGTATCACAAGCGATACAATACAGGCTAAAATATAATAGAGTGTCTCAATCATGACTGAAATATAGAACCTTCATTTAAATAACAATAGAGTGTCTCAACATCACAATTCAGTATAGGACCATAACATTTGCATTACAATCTTACTGTAGAACCATAACTTCTGCATATACATTACAATCTTACTGCAGAAGCATTACAATTTCAGTTCTTGTCAAAAATATTACAATTTCAGTTGTTTCAGTTAGACAACATTCAAAAACAACTTCAGTTCTTTCAGTTACACAACATTCAAAAACATTATATTTGACAATTTCACAAAGCAAGCTTGCATTGTAATCTTAGACAACTGCTTGAAACCATTACAATCTTGCAGGAGATGTTGGATTAACCACTTGTGATTGGTTTTGTGAAGTTTGGGGGGTTGTTTGATTAACCTCATGGGACTGGTGGTGGGAAACCTGAGATGAACTGGCTTGGCCCTACAATAAATGAAGAGATGAGTCAAAAAACTAATCTTTATTGAACCATCACAATTTCAGTATTGAGGATAGAAAAAAAATTAAAGAATAATCTTATTCTTGCATGACCTCTTGTTGTGTACAACTTCCTTACATATGGTACACTTGATTTTTGAACCAACTCTCAATGGACGATGGGGATCTTTTGCTGGAATTTTAGTGGTCTCCTTGTGCCTTTTCTTTGATAGACGCTCAGGTTTCCTTTTGTAGATTGGAGGCAACAATGTTGGGACATCATTTTTGTTCCATACATTGGGACCATTGTAAGGATAGATAATGGAGCCACAACATTCAGCATAGATAGATGGAGTATAGCAACTAGACACATATTTCTCAGTTTTATCCTTTAATATAAAAATGCAGCTAATTGTATGAGGGTATGGGATGCCACATAAGTCTCATTTCCTATAGTTGCATGTCCTATAATCCAATCTACTATAAATTTGTTCCTAAAGTTTGAAACTTCATAAATTCCACCACTAGCTAATAAAGGAAACCAATGCCTGCTCTGCTTCTTCAAACTTTCAAGTTCTCCTTGAATGATAGGATAAATTTCACCTTCAAAAGATAAAATCCTAGTCCTATTTTCACTAAATTTGGCCATCAAACCAGTTCTGATAAACTCTAATAAACTAATGACAAACAACTCTCTTGTATCCAATATTTTTCCATTAAATGACTCACAAAAATTATTCACTAATGTGTCATATTTACTAAATGCTGAAAATACTGATCTTGTCCAAGTTTTTCTCTCATTCTCCATTAACTATGCATAGACTCTTGGGATAGTTCTTTGGATTTCTGTCATGGTTCTCAAAAATTCAGTCTCATAAGTGGCCCTTACAACAATATAAAACATGTTCTTCAATTTTAAGTTAGGGAACTACTTGTGGAAGTTGTTGTACATGTGTCAGACATATAATCTATGTTTAGAATGGGGGGGACAATGTTAAATTGCATTTATCAATCCCTGGAAGACACATAGCCTATGTTCAATATGCAACAAATTATGCAATATGCAACAAAACAGAGGAATCAGGACATACCTTCTGTTGATTAGAAATGAAAGTCTACCCTCTGTCCTCCCTAATGTTTGTCAACAAATGATCCAAAAACCATCTCCATGAATCAGTCTCCTCTAGCTCAACAATGGCAAAAGCCAGAGGAAAAATTCTATAATTAGGATCTCTACTAAATGTAAACAATAATTGCCCTCCAAATGATGTCTTCCAGAAATAGCCATCTAAACCTATAAAAGGTCTACAGGCTATCAAGAAACCTCTCTTGCATGCCTTGAAACAAATTTACAATCTTCTAAAAATTGGATTATTTGGGTATAGTACTCTCAAAGGATGCTTTCCACCAATTTCAATTCATCTCTCAATTTTGCAAGTGCTCTCCTTATTAATTCTCAAAATTTCTTCAAAGTACTGCCTTAGGAAGAAGAATTGCTCCCTATCCTGCCCTTTTGCATGTTCTTTGGCCCCTTTTTTTGTCTTTCCATACCTTCATTCTTACACAATCTAACCCAAATTTATTCTTATCTTTTCTGAACAACTCATTCACTTTAATATTTGGATCATGTTTCACCTTCTTCACCCATTTTTTGGCCAACCAAGCAGTTGTTGCATGCTTGTTCTTCTATGACCTTGTACAAGTATGAGTAGGCCTATATGTGATCAGCAGGGCTGTCTCATCATGATCACATAATTTCTTTGCATATACACCCAGTCATAACCCTCAACACACCCCATCCTAACCCTAAACTTGTTATTTTTTATATATCTCAAATTATTCCCATTGTAAATAGCGTAATCTTTCAACAATTGTTTAAAAAAGTCCAAATTCCCAAAAATTTGGCCCTTCCTCAATTCTATGTTCCTAAGGTTGTAATCCTATTTGAACTCCTCATAACTCGTCATATCCCCTTTGGACTGCATCCCTTCATCATCACTATCAATGTCAGAAATGGTGTAATTTAAATCATCTTCATCTTCCATAGAGAGATCATTTTAGTCATTAAAATCTATAGGATCACTCTCATCTTCAGAGTCATCCAAGCCTACTGCAGTAGGGCCCCTATCACTACCAAATAAGTCTGCCCCTTTAATTAATCTTTACAAATGCCCTTACAAAGTTTTTATAACTTAATTCTCCTACCATGCTTTTCAATTCAACTAGAGACATCTTATCTATATCACAATTGTCAAAATAGGTTAGGTCTCCACCCTCATATTTTTCATGTCACACAAATTTACCCCTATGATGAGCTGCAACGGTAAATTTTTTGGAATCCATATCTGACAATGAAATGAAAATGTATAAAGTATTAAAACCCTAATTTAAGACACAGTGAACTAATATCTTAGCCCTAAGCAGTGGCGGATCTAAGATCCAGAGTCATGGGGTGTAAAAAATTAAAAGGGGTGCAAACAAAGCATATACGCACTATTATCATTAAAATTTTATGCAAAAAATATAGTTTAATACGAAGAAAATTATATTTTTCTAATTGAATTTTAGAAAATAAAAAATTGAGGGGATGCAATTGTCCACCCTCACTTACATGTGGCTCTGACACTGGCCCTAAGTATACAGTATTACAAATAGATTAGCATATTGATGGAATTTGTGGTATGAGACAAGTAGATTCATAATATTTTCACACCACAATAATATATCAATGAATAACAAAAATTCAAAAATTTACAATGAACTAAACATAATTTAGTCATGTGAGAATATAATATAAGCAAGAATATAATATAAGAAGTATGAATTTCCTAAAAATTTCATGGACAATTCAATTGGTAAATTAACAATTGCATAAAACGTTTATATAAATTCATTTCACAGTGATCACATTTTGGAAAGTCAAGGACTAATTTAAAATCTCAATTGAAACCCTAAAATTGAAACCTTAAATTTGAAATTGAAACCCCTAATTCTGAATTAAACCCTAAATTACTAAACTCCAAATAATTAATTTCTTAAACACTAATTTAAAACCCTAATTTAAAAGACTATTTAAAACCCTAATTTCAAACCAACAGTTTAACGACCTTCGGACCGGACCCATTCGTAAACAACCTAAATGTGAAATTAGAATAAACATAAAAAAGAAACAGGTGCAAGTGTTAGATTACATACCTTAAAAAACTTCTTTGGCCTCGCTTCGCTCTCTGATAATTAAAACCACACCTTTGGGACCACAAAATCCACAGATGTCTCCTTGATTACAACACTTTGTTTTGTTTCGACACAATAATCTCTCTCTTTCTCTCTCTTCTCTCTCTCAAGCTTTCTCTCTCTCTCTCTCTCTCTCTCTCTCTCTTCGACAGACTAAAGAAAACAAAAGGGTTCCTCCTTTTAAGACTGCAAAACAAAAAAAATCCCTAATGTGTTACACTGAGCTGCGTAAAGACCATAATAACCCTTGTGCTGACATGGCAATGCCACGTCAGCAACATGACAAGCGTGGTATTGCCATGTCAACTAAATACTGACGTGAAAACATGGGGTGTTGAGGATGCTAACCTAGAAAGGACACTTTAGCATCTATATGGCCACGTAGAATACTATGTCAGAACTTGATGGCCCGTTGTCACCGTTAGTGACGGAAAAACCAACACGTTACAGTTATGAAAGTTTGAAAACCATAAGATAGCATTCGTAACTGTAGGGACTAATTTGTGAAAAATGGACAAACTTAAAGGATTGGACATATAATTTACTCTATTATGAACTCATGATTAGAGAGATTGTAGCCAAGCAATATGTTAGCGATGTGAGAAATATTCTATATAAGTTGAATGATGAATAAACTTCAGCTGAATCCTTGCATGACAAAAACCCAGCTTTATCATCTCATGCAAGTTCTTCTACTTTGAGGTTAGAATTTTCACGTGATGCTGATGCTGGACTTGGGGATTTTGTTAGGAGAAGATTTGGTACACGTTCTCATATCAATAAATTAGATGATTATTTAGCCAAACCTCCCGAAACAAAATCATATAAGGATGAGAGTTTGGAGTGGTAGAAGGTCAATAGGGTCACTTACAAAGTTTTATCTTAGATGGCTCAAGACATATCAGCCATTCCTCTTAGCACAGTAGTATCGAAGGTTGTATTTAGTGAAAGAATACGAATGATAGACACATATTGTGGTTCTTTGACTCTAGAAGCAATTTAGCCACTCATGTGTGGAGGAGACTAGCTGTGGGAATTTTATGGGGTTAAAAATAAGGTAAAAGTAAGTATTAATGTGTATTAATACATTTCATTATGTTGAATTTCATATATATTTTGTACCAAACTTTTTTTAGTTGAGTAGTCGGATACTTTACTCCCTTAACTAGAGATTTCGAGTTCGACTCTTGAGAATGGAGAAAAAGGATTTGAGAGAGCCAATCTCTCAATGGACCCCACAGTACTCGACTGGATTAGTCGAACAAATTTCGAATATCGGTTGGTGAAAATAAAATTCATATATATTTTGTTAATATATATTGATTTTATTATATGTAGAAAGATATCATTATGATAAAGGAAATTCCGTTGTTATGTCCAACAAAAAGTAAGTATATATGTATGGTACAAACAATTAATTGACTTTATTTTCTTATTTTTGTTGTTGGCATAACTTTATTTTCATAAAACTTATAATTTATGTAAATCGAGTTATTGAATGCTGGAGAATATTACTAGAGGATGTTGTTGAATTGTTGTCTACTTGACATAGTTTTATTTCCCGGATGTTGTTATTGGGAAACTTGAGTATTGGAGAATGTTGTTGGTTTGTTGCCAGACAATATTGTTCTTAGATTTGAGTTGAGCACCTTTGGTTATACGATATCATGTTGTTGTTAAGGCTTGACATAGTTTTATTTCGAAAGGATTGTTATAAATATAATATGTAACTAATTATGAGTCGTATGGTTGCAAATTTATGTGGTTGGATTTTATTCAATAGTTGTTATGAATTTTATTTAATACTTGTGTATTATCATTTGATTCAATTAGGATTTTCAATAAAATCAGATTTGGATTTGAAATGTCCAAAAAATAGGTAAAATTCTATCAATTTTAAAACTAGAAACTAAAGGCAAAATACTGTCAATTTTCAAACTGGGAACTTGAATTTGATCTCGAGTTCGAGTTCGAGCTCGGGTATGATTTTGGGTTCGAGCTCAAGCACGGATTCCAATCTCACATGGTCCAACGCTGCGACACTTGAGCTTGAGCTACTGGATAACACTTCGAGCTGAGCTCGAGCTCTAGAAATACAGGCTCAACTAACTCAAATTTGAGTTTGAGTTTAATCAAAAAATGCTCGAGTCGAGTTTGGATATTGAAACTGTCTGACTCGACTCAAGTATGATAATATCCCTAATGGCAAAGTAACAAAGGTCCCATAATAAATGTGACTTGACCAACAATGCTGGTCCAACACCCGGCAATCTACAAAATATCCTCCCCTCCCAAAATCAGCATTCTCTTTCTCTCTCTCTTTCTTCCTTCAATAATTGATGTGTATTTGCACAAAATGCCACTACTTCTCTGGCGTTGTGATCAACCCAACACCAAACGCTTTCTATTCTACTCCTACCCATTTGATAGGAAGAAGTTTAATTTTATAATGTAATGACATTCTCAAGATTAATTAATCACTCTAATGATTGATGAGGATGAAACAAAAGAAGGTGAGGACAAGAAGTTGGTTCATGGTTAGTTGTCAACCCGGGGGGCTCCACCTCAATTGTGCTCAATCCAGTAAAGACACATGCCGAAACCTCTGGATACCCAAATTATCACCCGTCTTTTTCTCATTATGCTGCCCTTTTGGCCCACCATTTTCTTCCGGAACAAGGGTATTTTAGTCATTGGACGACTAAAGCAGCAGCCAAACACAGTAGGATGATGAGCTGAGCTGAGTTGTTGGTCCCGCCAAAGGAGGTTGGCGCCAAATGGGCGGGGCCAGCGGACTCCAACGAATTTTATCAATTCCAGTTGGGTGTCTTCTCTCTCCGCCCAAACCCAAATGAATTTCACTTTCAAAATGTGTCTTCTCTTATTTCCTGGATCTTAAAGAGAGAGAGAGGGGGAGCGAGAGGGGCGAGACGGAGATCGGGGAGAAAAATCGAGGATGAGAGAAATCATAAGCATTCATATTGGACAAGCAGGAATTCAGGTTGGGAATTCATGTTGGGAGCTTTATTGCCTTGAACATGGGATTCAACCCGATGGCATGATGCCCAGGTTCCTTTCCTTTTCCTCCTTATTTTCTCTCTCGTCTCGTCCGACAAATGTTAATTCATGCATTTTGTTCTGATGCATTAGATCTGATGGTTGACTTTACTCTCTAATTTTTTTTTTCCTCTATGATTCTAATTTGAATTGAATTTCATGGCTACCCATTTTCTAATATAATTTACTTGACCAGTTTTTGTTGGTTTGAAGAGGATCTATATATATTAATTGTTAACAAATTTGATTTCAGATGACTTTAGCATCCATTTCCATACAGATTGACTGAATTGATTAAATTTGGCATCACCTAAATGGTATATGATGTTTGGCAGTGTTATCCTCTGTATTTTCTTCTGCAATGAATATATGGGTTTTTAAGGTAATACATTTTATGGTGGCTGCTAGTTGTCATGTTTGGGGTTTTATGAGATTTTTCTACATGTAATTTGTATCATCAAAATTCTCAAATCTCGTTGAGGTTTTCATGATTTGTATGTTTTTCCAATTTCTCAATTTGCATTTTATATGCAGTGCCAGTTGTGTTGGTGTTGCCAATGATGCATTAAATACATTCTATAGTTCCCAAACTTTGATGGGGTTCTCATAATTTTTATGGTCACAAATTTTCTAACTTCCATTTTTCTTTGCAGTGACCCTACTTTTGGTGTTGCCCATGATGCATTTAGTACATTCTTCAGTGAGACGAGTGCAGGCAAGCATGTGCCTCGGGCCATTTTTGTTGATCTTGAACCAACTGTCATCGACGAGGTTAGAACTGGCTCATACAGGCAACTTTTCCACCCTGAACAGTTGATTTCTGGCAAGGAAGATGCTGCTAATAACTTTGCCAGGGGACATTATACAGGTAAAACTATTTTGTTCTGAGTTTTTTATTTTATTTTATTTTTTTTTGGGGGTTAGTGCAGGTTTTGCAAAACTGTTCTATTAACATGGTTTGTATATCTTCCATAGTGGGGAAGGAAATTGTAGACCTATGCCTTGACCGAGTGAGGAAATTAGCAGACAACTGCACGGGACTGCAAGGATTTCTTGTGTTTAATGCTGTTGGTGGTGGCACTGGATCTGGATTGGGTTCCTTGTTGTTGGAAAGATTGTCTGTAGACTATGGAAAGAAGTCAAAGCTCGGATTTACTATCTATCCTTCTCCTCAGGTACTAATGATTATCCTTTTGTTGGGAGGGGGGTAGGGAAGATGTGTTGCTATCATGTGACAATGCATTTAAAACTGGCCCTCAGATAGTATATATCAGCAATAAAAGTTATACATTGCCCATTTAATTTTGTACAATTGCTCTTATTTCATGAGTTCTATTGATGGCCTCCGTTTTGCTGTGCTTGGTGTTCAAAATATTTCTGAGTCCAAGATATAATTGATTCTCTGGTTGCTGATTAATTTTTTTCCCGGTGCTAAAATGCAGGTTTCAACTGCCGTTGTGGAGCCCTATAACAGCGTTCTTTCCACTCATTCTCTTCTTGAGCACGCAGATGTGGCTGTCCTCTTGGATAACGAAGCCATATATGATATCTGTAGGAGATCCCTAGATATTGAGAGGCCGACTTACACAAACTTAAACCGGTTGATATCACAAATAATATCATCTTTGACTACATCATTAAGGTTTGATGGAGCCATCAATGTGGATATCACCGAATTCCAAACTAACCTTGTACCATATCCCCGTATCCATTTCATGCTTTCTTCATATGCCCCTGTCATCTCAGCTGAGAAAGCATATCATGAGCAGCTATCAGTTCCCGAAATCACCAATGCAGTTTTTGAGCCTTCAAGCATGATGGCTAAATGTGATCCTAGGCACGGGAAATACATGGCATGCTGTTTGATGTACCGGGGTGATGTAGTACCCAAGGATGTCAACGCAGCTGTTGCCACGATCAAAACCAAAAGAACTGTTCAGTTTGTTGACTGGTAAGCAACAAGTCATACTGCTTAAAGTTGAATTATATTTAAGATGGCAGTGGATGAAAATTGCTTTACCCTTATCCGAATTTCCTGTGTTTTGGAAAATGCTTGTTTCAGGGTTCAGGAACTAGAACCTTTTTTTATTTATTTATTTCTTTATTTATTTTGGCTTAGCAAGGAGCCCCAACTTGATCTCCCCATTAGGCACTCAAATTCATCAATGTTAGTTGCTTTTTGGGCTAAGTGCAATTATTATTGTATTTTCTCATGCCTTATTAAGTTTGTGATGCATTGGCTTATCTTTTGGAATGCCTAAATTATCAAGAAGATTTTGTGATTTTTTTTAATGTATTTTTTACCACATAATATTCCCACAGAAATTCTGAAGGGTTGCGAAATTGGGTTTTGCAGGTGTCCTACTGGCTTTAAATGTGGCATCAATTATCAGCCTCCGGCAGTGGTACCAGGGGGAGACCTTGCCAAGGTGCAGCGTGCCGTGTGCATGATCAGCAACAACACTGCTGTAGCCGAGGTGTTTTCACGAATTGACCACAAATTCGATCTTATGTATTCTAAGCGCGCCTTTGTTCACTGGTATGTTGGTGAAGGCATGGAGGAAGGTGAATTCTCAGAAGCCCGGGAAGATCTAGCTGCTCTGGAGAAAGATTACGAGGAAGTTGGCGCTGAAGGTGTGGATGATGAAGAGGATGGCCAAGATTATTAAGTCAACCTTTGCAAGGCTCTCGATCGAATGATGAGGGTTTGCCCATAGCACTCTCTCTCTGTCTCTTATGTTGCTTGGCATTGTCGAGCTGTTAAGTTCGTGTTTCATTGTTGGTGGAGTGGTTAATATGGTGTTGATCATGTGATTTTCAGTAAA
This sequence comes from Dillenia turbinata, assembly GCA_037126225.1. Classification (NCBI taxonomy): domain Eukaryota; kingdom Viridiplantae; phylum Streptophyta; class Magnoliopsida; order Dilleniales; family Dilleniaceae; genus Dillenia; species Dillenia turbinata. Next base: position 7,825,988 of record JBAMMX010000015.1, read on the forward strand.
TGCTGAGTTTCTTTCTTGCTTCATATCAGTATCTGCGTAACCTTCCATACCGTTCTCCCTGCCTCCTCTCAGTAAGCCATTTGGGTAATTCAAGTAATCACAGAATCATTTATAGGAAGGGTCAATTAGTTGTATTATTTAAAGCTATAATTATGATAATTTGTGCTTTTACCCAAGCCCAAGGCATATAAATCAGGACCAGCCCTGCTCAACGCCTAATTTCTTTGTTCAAGAAAGGCTCTGGCCGGGTGAAATCCCATGCTAGGTCTTAGATGATATAAGACTAGGTCGCGCAAAACCCAGGGCTTGTCCAAGTTGTGTCCTTGATGATCTCGAGGGCTCATGGCCGACAACACTAACTTTTTGGTTGATTGGAGTGTATTTTGATTATTATTTTTAGTACATGATAAAGTTCGAACTCAAGATCATTATAAGGGAAAGGAGATGAACTCAAGATCATTATAAAGGGAGTGGAGATGATAACAATTGAATTAAAGCTTATTGACATTGATAGGAGTGTATGGTGGTCGGGACCGGTCAGACTCTTAATTTTTGGTTAGGATCTATTAGCAATCTCTGTCGATGTTTATCATGGAAAATAAAAAATTTTAAGAGAGAAATATAGGGAAGATGCCGTTTGGTGAAAAAACAAAAAGAGAGAAGAAAATGACATATCTTTAAAAAAATAAAAAATAATAAAATAATAAATTGAAGGAAATATGACAGATCTAGAAAATAACACCGCTAAAAATAAAGCCGAAAAAATGACATCAGGAAAAAAACCTAAATTTGAAGGTTAATCTGGTGGGTCGGTGGGTTAATCCCCGGGTTTTTTAACTTACAAACCGGCAGTTTCTTGTCGACCCGTGGAGGGAGAGAAAATGTTAAAGAAGATATTTCAAAAATATTGATAAAGATTTTAAAAATATTTATAAGGTAACAAATTTGAATTGGTTCACAGCATTAGATGACCACTTAAATGAAATATTTTTTGCATATTGGACTCGTATTATCTGGACAAAAAGGTTGCTACACAAATTGTATCTTAGGTTGCAAGAAAATGGAAAAACAAAAATGGATAGGAAATGATAAGGAGAAATGACATTTGTTAAGAATATAAGAAATAGAAACGTAAACCGTAAATATAAAAATATAAAAAATCTTACATAAATATTAATTATTTTATGAAAATAATAGAATAGTCATATTTTATAATAAAAATTTAAATGATCAAATATGTAATTATTAATCATAAGATAAATAATATAAAAAATTATAATTAAATAAATAAATAATTTATTAAATATGTAAAAATGTGTAACTATAGAAAATATTAGAATTTTTATATAAATATTAATTAATTTAACATATTTAAATATTTCATAAATTAAAAAATATTAGTATTGAGAAATTTACGTACATTATAAATTTTATCTCCCCAAATTTTTCTCCTTATCGACTGTAATCCTTTTTCTTTCTCTTTCTCTCCCTCTCACTCTCTATGAACTCGAGAAAATAAAAACTGTAGAGTGAGAGAAGGGAATCAAAGAATTCAACCATGAAGATCATTCGAAGAGACTAATTCCTGATGGACGTGAAAGAAGCAGATGATTTGAGGAGTTGGATGGTAGAGATCGTATTGGTGAGTTAGTGGCTAGAGAAAGTGAAAAATAAAATATGAAGTGAACCATTATACATCAAAAAAATTAAATAAAACATTTGAAAATTGGTATTTGAAGATCACAACAGCCCCTTTACCTCTTTATCAATCAAATGATGTTTTATTAAATAATTAAATCAAGATTAGGCCATGTACTATGAAAAAAATTTTATTTTCAAATTTCGGTTAAGTTAAAGTTGAATTGATTTCTTCTTTGTAAATAATTAGTTGTAATCTTCTTAAATTCTATGAATATTTTCAAACATAAAGGAAACTTATACTCATTTGAACAAATAAGATTCATCTTTTATTTTTCTTAATAAACTATCGGTATTTAGTAACCATACTAAATCTAACTAAATTCAATTTGATTTTAATTGAATTCTTAAAGAGTAAAATTCTTTCGGTCTGAATTGTAATTTAACACTTAAAAAACAAAACTCTTTCTGTGTCTGCTTTTGTCATGCATAAAACTCAAATTCGAAACCTAATTTAAGGGATATCAATATCCAGTCACTAGACTAACTAGATATCGGTAGATACATTTTTTAATTAGCCTATAAAAGCACCCCCTGAAATACAGTTTAGAGGGGGTACATGGTTGAATGATAATTTTTAAGTTTTAAAGATTGTGGGACGTCTAAGAGAATTGTTGGAGTTTGACTATGAAAGCAAAATACAAAGAGCACACATGGAAGAGCACACATGGATTTTATAGTGGTTTCACCAAATCTTGTTTATATCCTCTCCTAGATTTCCTGTTGAATTTTCACTATTTTCTCAAATAATAAAACTTAATTATAAACTCAAGTTAGAACTTTACAACGCTTTAGCACAAACACTAAGTTCCCCACCTTACACACGTTGATTTTCTCCCTAAACCCTAGACCAAAAAACCCTCAATCGTCTTTAAAACTTTTAGTACAAGAGGAGGAAAATGAGGCCGCAATCCTCAAATGTAACAAGATTTTAGTTTACAAGAGATTGTACACAAGAAGTAGAAAACAAATTAAGAGCAGAGTGTGTTTGTTTTCGAAATAGAGCATTCATTTCGTTTGTTGGATATTCATTCAATAGTTCATCAACCTCTTTTGTTTCTCCTTTATTTCGACATTTATATGAGAATTGATGAGAGCTATTGTGGTAGTAGGTTAAATTTGAACGTTGTCCATTAATGCTCTTCATCGGTCTCATTTAATATTTTTGTTTGTTGCTCTGTTCTTACAATTTTCATTTGCCTTTGTCACCCTTAGATCTGCTAGCCAATCAACTCATTTGCTTTTGGTGCACAAGACTGGATAGATTTCACAGGCACTTAATCAAACATAATGTGGCATGCTAAGAATAGGTAAATAGTGCTAAATATCCATGCGTTGATTGTTCTGAAGTTTGATAATCTTATAATCAGAAATATGTTTACTTATGGTTGACATGATAATGTTTCTAAGTCGACTCAATTTTAAAAATTTTAGCCCGTTATGACACAAAATGTGAGTGTAGGTTGGCTCCTTAAATCCTTAGGTCGACTTATTAAAAATTTTGGAAGACTTACAACTATACTTGGTTGACCTATGTTATTTTGTGGGTCAACCCATTCACTAATTTTCCATTGATTTTTGGTTCTTGGGTCGACATGCTTGTTATCAAGTCGATTCACAAGTTTGGGTCGATCAATTTATCTCCTTGTGCCGACCAATTGGGAAGGATCATTCGACTTACCATAAGCAAGTCGACATTTTAAAGTAGAAATACCAACATGGATAGACCAATTTGAAGGTGGGTCGACTCATCAAAGAACTTGTTTACCTATGCGTTGCTAGGTCAACTGAATAATTAGTTTTAACTTGGGACTGGTCAACATACTCATGTGTGGGTCAATTTGTGTATGCTCAGACTTCATTTTGTTCTAAGGATGCTCGGGTCGACTTGGTCTTCCAATTGGTCAACCTGTTGCTTCAATTGGTTGACATGTGATCTTTTATAGGTCTACTTGTGTTTCTAAGTTGACATGTTAGCTTTTAGGTCAACACATTATGTAATCCTAACTAGATCAAGTCAACCTAGTCATATGTGTGGGTCGACCTATGTTGTTTCAAACTTAACTAAGTGCTCTCAATGTCTTCAGGTCAACATGCCTTTCCAATTCGTTGACCTCCCTTTTGAATTGGTCAACATATGATATTCTATGGAGACTCATACTCTTAGGTCGAATAGGGGTCAACTCATGTATGTTAAAGAAGTGTTTAGAAGCTTAAGTGATGCTCAGATCGACCTATATATGCAATGGGTGAACCTATGTTATTTGTTTGAGGAATTAAACTTTTTCGAGATGATATGGACAATCCATAGGTCGATAAGTTTGCACTAAGAGTTAAGGTCATTTTGGTTTAAGTTGACTGGCCTAAATGTAGGTCGACATGTTGGTGTGAATGGGTCGACCTAAGTGTTTTAGTTGGTCAACTGAACTTGTTTCCCTAAAACATATCTTAATGGGTCGACCTGTACTCTCAGTAGGTCAATCTGGACACTTAGTGCTTGATTGTCTGTATATTTTCAATTTGTTCAAACTTTGTTTCTTCAGATTGTGTTGCATGATCATTATCAAAACACTATTTGTACAACAATCACTCTATCTTAATTTCAAATATGAGTCGTTGGGTATTGCTCACTCGCTGCTTTGAGAGTGAATGAGGGCATTCCTCTCCGTGTTTTGGGTTTTCCATTAACTGAATTGAAATCCTAGTTTAATTTCATTAATCAATCATTAGTTTATTAATAACAATACCATGCCTAGACCGGACCAACCTCTTAGGCCCCAAAATGAATTTTCACAACCGGACAGACTAGGCTGCTGGGCTTTTCTTGGCCCTAATGTCTCTCTGACCCGGTCCACTTTTATTTTTTATTTTTTTAAAGAACTAAATAACAAAAAGAAACAGAAAAAAACACACCGACACAGGAAAGGAAACAAGGACAAGCTAACTGCCCAACTAACTCAGAAAGTTAGACGTAAGCTCTCTCTCTCTCTCTCTCTCTCTCTCTCTCCCCACCCCCCCAATTTTTCATTTTGATGTGACCAATCCTCTACCCCAAATTCTTTAAAAAAAAAAAAAAATGCTCTAACGCTGAATTACAAAATGCCAATTAAAAGGCGTATTCATCGTCAAAACTCTCATATTATAAGATCTCGAAAAGGAATACTAGGTAGCCTCAATGTGAATATGGCAGTCTGTGATTATAGCAGTCAGTGATTAAGTGGATTTGGACATCTTACACAGTGATATTGCAGTTTCTTTTGCTTGTTTTCTGGTTTGAATTGTGTTGCTGATGGGGAATTCCTATAGGAAATGGGGTTTTTGAAGAATGATGGTTATTGCCTTGAATTGAAACATCAGGACTCTCCTTGAACGTTTATTCAAAGGATGATAGGATAGGAGTAAAACAAGGAACAACCTATTCCTGCAATAAGAAATTTTGTGACTCATCAATTTTCTGATATAGTCCTAATTATAAGAGAGGAGGGGCGGGGGAGAGTGATCAAATTGAGCAGAACAATTGAGTTAGTGAGGGATGATCCCAAATCCCATCACTAGAATTACAAACATTCTCAAAATAATCATTCACTCCATTCCAAGCATAGAGAGAAGCAGATATCTGTCTCTCCACCTTCATGCGTTCAAATTCACTAATCTCAGGATATCCATTATTCTTCATCAAGTCGGTCCCCCCATCTTGACACATTTGTGTCCTATCAAACCCAGATGCAAATCCCCATGATCCATCCAATTCGGCTGAAAAGGGCTTGGATTCATCAATGCAGTTGCTCATGTCCGGCTTGTATGCATCATCAACCATTGATATCTCCGTCTCTTCTTTGGTGCCACTGGATGGCGAATTGTAAAAACTAGAAGAGCTAGTAGAGTAGATGTATGATTCATTGGCCTTGCAAGTTGTCATGGTAGTCTTAGTGGAGATGGTTGAGGAAGTGGAGGTAGAAGTAGTGTTGTGCTTTTGTTTCAGACTAATTTTGTGGTTGAGGAGATTTCTGATTTTGAGAGAGAGTTGAGCATTGATGACATGAGAGACAAAGTTGGTTCTAGTGTTTGATCCGCGGAGAAGATAAGCGGCTTCATCATAGGCTCTAGCAGCTTCTTCAGCCGTGTCAAATGTGCCAAGCCACATTCTTATCTTCTGTGTTGTGTCCTTGATCTCTGACACCCATTTTCCTGACGGCCTTTGCCTCACCCCCACGTACTTGTTTTTGTTATTGCTTGTGTTCCTTTGTTTGAATTTGGTTTGTTTGGTTGGTGAGTACCCTTTGCTTTGCTGATTTTGGAATTGAATTTCCATAGGAGAGAGAGAGGGGGGGGGGATATTAGATGAGAGATGGAGAGTAGAGGCTTGACTAAAGAGAGAGACAGGACAGGTTTTTTTTTATAGGTGTTTGGGGGGAGTATTGAATAGGTATGTCCTAATCTCCTGTTCTTGTTGACTTCAATTTGTTCCTTCAAAGGTTAATGACTGAGTTCCCAACAGGCAGTTGAGTGGAGATAAGTCTTCCATAGTCGGCTAAAAGAGAAATTCTGTCCCGTTATGTTTGTCTTTTCGCATAGGGAATATCCTCTTTCACTCTCCCCTTTTCTATTTTTTACTTAATCGTTTGGTGATTTTTCAATTTCGTTTCCCGGAGAGTTTCTAGAGTGATGGGTATTTAGTAATTGAAACAACCATGTCACCATGCCCTTAAGAAACATTAAGGAGTGCCAACAACCAAAAGTTCCATTCTGTTGTATTCATTGAAATAATTAAATAGAAAAAAAAAGGCGTATACCCCTCAAATGAAATTTAATCTACAATAATCAAACCCATTGGACTAAGGCCGTCTTCTACTAACTTGGTCTTTATACCCTTTTCCCAAAGGCTATGCGGTCAAAAAAGGGAAGAAATAATCATTAGAATTCATATAATTTGGGAATCTTCATAGTTCAATTTTGGTGGAATAAGGACAATACAGACTGCATATGATTAAAAATGAACAAAATGGAACAACATGGTAGTCATTTCTTAGAAGTCAATGCATTTGAAAATCCAAATCCAGATCAAGAAATGACAATGCTGTATTTTTTGTTTGAGTATAGAAAGAGAAGTCAAAACTCAAGAAGGGGTTTGAGAAGATTGATTTTTGAGAAGGTTTTGAATGCTGAGTTCTTGTCGTCTCTGTCGCGCGGTCAACCGTAAAGGGTTTGAATGGCGTGGATGCAGGAAGTTCTGCCATTTGTATACATCCTGGGACCTCAACATTTAGTAAACAGAAAATGATAATGAGGGTTTTGTCCCGTTCGTCCCGTTCCATCTCAACATGGAGATCATGTAGAGAAAAATTCTTTGAATAAGATAAAATGATTGAAGGGAGTAATGTGAAGGAATCTCGTATCTCACGCTTCATGGAATCTTCTCCCATCGTCCAACCTAATTTGACTTTTATCACTTCTCTCTCTCTCCCCCCCCCTCTCTGAGCATATGACATGAAGGTCTTAACGGCTTTTATCAAAATAATATTTTTTTTTAATTTAAAATTAAATAAATAAAGTTTTTTTTTTTTTTTATTTCTCAAACTAGTGATGTCGCAGTTTCAAACTGTAACATTCACTATTCACAACAATTTTTATTAAAAAACATTTTGATGTCGCGATCTCAAAACGCTGATACCCATATCACACTTTAGAACCGTGACATCACATTTCCACTTACACTTATCTTTTTATACACAATGAATAAAAAGAAAAATACCATGCATGGTATATGACATTTGATGTCGCGATTCTTAATCGCGAAATGAATATCACGATCTGAGACCGCGATATTAATTTTTTCTTTTTTTACAAAAATTATTATGAATAGTGAATGTCGCAGTCTGAAATCGCGACACACTAGTTTGGAAAATAAAAAAAGCGACACTATTTATTTAATTTTGAATAAAAAAATCATTATTTTGGCAAAAACCCCAAGGTCTTAAAATCTGATTCAGAGATTATTTTCAATTTTGTGCAACACTATCGATCTTTGGAAGAGACTTAATTTTTGTAAGAATTTCAAATATAGCAGCCAAGAAAGCACATTTTACTCTTTTAATTTAAGTCTAATAGAGTGAAGGTTGGAATCCTATATCGATGTTTGAGTGGGTAATGTTGGTGAAATGTAACCCTAGTGGACAAAGTGAAGCGGCCTCAAATGCAACATGTTTAAACAAATAAATTACCAGAACTGCAGGGCTACGCTGCGAATGAGTATCAGCCGCCCCACCCCGCACACACGGAAATGAACAAACTATGGTGATTCACCATTCCACTCCTCACATTTTAACCACTATCAGCCTACTTGAAATCCATTGCCCTATAATAATTCCTTATCTCCCCCCCCAAAATAAATAAATAAATAAATAAATAACAAATAAAGGGGCATCCTAGAGCTATCAAATATTGAACTGCCAGCAACCAACTGCCCTCCAATTACTTTGTAAGTCAAACCCCATTTAATGCCTTTCATGTAGAGGACAAATATGCGAACATTAAATCTTAAACGATCAAGGCGAGCAAGTCCTTGTTGCTAACTCCTAGAAAAATCAACTCACATCCTCAATGGACATCCGGCCATGCCAAAAGTTCAACACTATTTTTCATTAGAAAAAATAAGAAGTGAACAAAAATTTCATCCACTAATTGGTTGACATATCAATCACAAAAGTTGATGAGCCAACGCATCACAATAGAGAGAATCTTTCCAAGCAAATCCAAGAGAACTCCCCTTTCGAGTTTTCCCACCAAAACTATACTTTCGGATTGTACAGTCTGGCTGGGGATGAATTCACAAAAGGTTACACCAAGCGCTAAACACCGGACAGAAGAAAGAATAACCAGTTGGCAAAGAAAGAATCTAGAGAGAGAGAAAGAGAGAGAGGTGCGTAGCAAGAATGACAACTTTATAATTCTCAACCCCATAGCAAAATCACGACGTAGAGATCAAAAGAGATAGTTTGCGACCAAAACTGTTGACAAGAATTTGCCTCACAAGAGACAACCCTCAAACCTGACCAACCAGACACTTGATGAAACCACCTCCAACCCCACCCCTCTTTTTTTCTTTTCCTTATCTGAAGACCAAGACTAATTGCACTTATAATATATACATTCTACATAAATATTTTACTCCCAATTGCAATGACTCCCACGCTCAACCAAGTGACAAACACCACATTGCTGTGAAAACATCACGCAAAATCGAGTGATGACCAGCATCCTATGAAGAAAGAATGGGTAACAAATATATAACACAAAACGGACCCACAAAACTGATCCATAGCAGCAGAATATTCAACAGCCAACCATGCCGTTAAGATGAGAGGATTGACTGCAATGCAAGCCGCAGCTGTGGCTGCAAGGATGACCATGTAGAGGCCAAGGTTGAAGGTGGTAATGTCTGCTGCAGCTGTCTAAGTAAATTAATCATTCGACTTGCTGTTTGCTCTGTTGCGAGATCCTTACCTGAACATAGAACCTGAATAAGAAATAAATGCGAGTAAAAGGTCAGCATATTTAACTAGGTCTGACACAATCTTAAACATTAGCCTGATGTTTGCAAAAACTACTATATTTTACAAACCTCGGCATATACTGAAACAATTTTAGGAAGATATTGATTATTGGGGCCCAAAAGTTCTCTATCTGACCTGCAAAAATTAGACAAAATATTACTTTAGAACAATTATGTGGTTTATAAAGAGCAGAGAAAAACTACAGATGCAAGAGAGATTTTCCTTCCCTTCCACCAAAAATAAAAAATAAAATGTAAATTAAACTCAGAAGGGGAGAAAAGAAGCCCATACATCTCAACCATTGAACAAAGCTGGTCATGAACAACTTTGGCCTCAATCAGATCACCTTTTATTGGCAAGCAGGTTAGCTGCAGGAACCACCTTAAAAAAGCAAGAGGCAATAGTACAATAAAGAATTGTTCAACTGGTAACTAGCATCATAAATGCACTAGGATATGTCAACGTAACCATGAGAAAAATTTATATAAGTTCCAGCAGTGCAGAACAAGTACTATGGCACTCGGGCATTCTCAGCTTCTTTCTGACTTGAAGATTTTTTTCCCCCCCTTCTTTTTGAGTATAGAAAGAGTAAAATTCATTCAAGAATAGAAATACCAGATAATTCTATAAGGATGAGAAATCCTCTAAAGGAAAATACAGATACTGAAAGAGGATTACTTAACCTACTCCCTCAACTAGTGGCATGCCTTTCAATAGAGCTGAATCAAAAAAACATACTTACATAGCTAAACCCAACTAAGTTGGGAGAAAAGCTTAGTTGGGTTAAAAGAGGACAACTGTCAGATCTCTTTTCAACTCCCTTAAGTTGTTAAAGACTCTGAATGCATGAGCCCAAAGGAAAACATTGAAAACCTATAGATAGATTTCCAAAAATCCTAGCATCATGCTCCATCCAATTACACCAGGAAAGACACGATTAACATTGAAGAGGCTGTCAACAAGGCAGAGCCAGAAAATATTTTAGGGGGGACGGAGTAATGTATGGCGTGCATACCTCAAGTGTACAAACACAACGAACAAACACATCACACTAGTGAAAACATTATTATGATGCAATATCCAAATTCCAACATCTTAACTATTTTCAAAGGTCCCATTATTCTTTTCCATAGGTCCTGCCACAGTGGCCTAGGCTCCCTTGTAACGCTTCTGTTACCAGAAGCACAGGTTTGGCATGCAACTTCTATAAATGTTCCACATTTTACAACTAGGAGACATGAGGAAACATCAAAGTCTGCAAAGATACGTTAGAAAATGTTATGATTTGTAACTAACAAGCACCACATATGTAACTGAAAAGGCGTTCGGTGCATGTCTAAAGCTTGCACCAAACATAACGAGCGAAGGTGAAGACCTGTGTTTATAAAGCCAATTTTAACATTAGTAAATTCATCCTTACTCAGAGATCTACCACAAGCATGTGCCAATATCAAAAACTCCCACATATGACAAGCTTTGTGTTCAATAAAGAAAATAACACTAGCATGCAATGCCAAAAAAAAAAGATTGTAATCATTAGATTAACCACAAACCCCCCCTTTTTTAAGGAAGCATATGTGCAGTACATAAAGAATCACATATTACACTAAAAAATTAGATTCAAAAAAAAAAAATGAAAGAAATCATGTTCTCTGGGCTCAATAGAACACAATTAAGAAGAAAAGCCGAAAAGAGTAGAAATCAAAAAAAAAAAAAAAAAACTACCGAGGAGGAAAAACCCTATGGTGAAGAAGAAAAGGCAAGCAATTGCGGAAACTTAAGCAAGTAACAGTGAGATGGTGGAGAGGAATTGATACCAACAGCGGTGGTAGTCTATGGTGGAGTCGATTTCGTAGAGGGGGAGGCTTACTGTTTAGACAAGGGGGGAGAAAGAGAGAGAGAGAGAGAGAGAGAGCAGGGTCGGTCACGGAGAACAAAGAGAAACTATTGAAGAGAGTGCGCTGGGTAGGGTTTCCCAAAAGGGGGGGGAAGCTCTTCAGGGCTGTTTGGTTGATTTTAAAAAGTTTGGAAAATTTTTTTCTTAAAAATATTTAAGAGGGAAAATAATTTTTATTTTTTATTTTTTTAAAAAAAATATTAGGGAGCAAATTTTTTCTTAAAATTTTAAGGAGGCATAGCATTTTTTTTGGCCGGGGGGGGGGGTCATCACTTAGGATCAAACTTGATTGTACACTTGTTTTGCCTTAAAAGTACTTTCAGGTCGCATCCATCATCACAAATGGAAGTCGTGGAGTGTAAGTTATAAGAATGGCCATGGCTTTGCATTCTCTTTTTGCAATATATATAGAAATTTATGCTCAGAATTATTTAGAAGCCACTTGAGTCTGAAGTCTGCATTTTGGTGCTATTTTTCTAAAAGCCCCAGACATGTATTCTGGCAATATTTTTTGAGTCTTTAAACTACTTGAAGGTAGGAGATGAACCTGGAAACATTGGAGAGTACTTCCAATCACTTATGCAATGATTCACCACAGATATAAGCCTTTCAACAAAATTCTAAATCATTTAAAAGGAGACTCCTCAAATACAAGCCTTTCATTACCAAAAATTATGATTACATACAAAGGAGGCAAATGCTCAGCCAAAGACAAGAAAATGGTCATACATAGTTGAAAGAACCTAAGGGCTAGTAAGGATTCAAATCTACATGATATCCATATATCTACAGAACTAAAAAGATAAATATGATAATACCACAGGAGTTCATTCCAGTAATATTTGATCCACTGAAGCATTAGTCAGCACTATGAAAAACAAATGTGCATGGGGGGTGAGGGAGAGAGAGTGTTATGACGGGAAGCTCAAAAGGACACATGGCAGATGAGTTGGCAGATGACATGGCAAATGTAGTGGCACCAAAAGCACTGCAGGTTTACAACCGCAGGAAGAAGAAAGAGAATGTGGGAAATGAGGTGGTGCAACAAACTCAACCGTGAGGAGAATGGAATCTAAGTAGTTAGGGGAAAAGGGGAATTATAAATGTATGGGGAGCATGGGAGGAGAGGATAAGAGAGAAGTGAATTGTAATTCGGCCAAGGGCTTGTCAATTTGTCTAAATGAATTTATTCTCCTTTGTTATTCCAAATATATAGAAAATTGTACAAAAATAATTCATGAAAGTTTTTAAATTACAATTGTGATTTTCTCTTATTCCTAATCTATATATTCTAATTTTGATAATCTAATTATGTATATGGTATGATTAAACAAATTGATGGAATCCCCTGGATTTCCGAATTAACTAACAAAGAAGAATCATACTGGCTCTGGGTAAAAGAAAAGCCAAGTAAAGTAGAACAAAATTTTTCAAACCATGCCCGAGGTGCTTGTTTCAAGCCATAAAGAGAACGTCTAAGTTTGCATACACCAGGAGGGCATGGAACAATATCCCACGTATGATTTTCTTGAAGTGCTTGGAGCTCATCTTGCATTGCTTGTTTCCAACACGCATGTAGGGCTGCCTAAGAATAACAAGTAGGAACATGAATGCTCGATAAAATTACATTAAGAGATATATGTGGGAACCTATACCTATCTGGTAGATGAGAGACACGTGTAGATCTTCAAGGTGCCAGAGATACAGGCTCAGGTGACGGGTCAATATTAGGAGTTAAAGTGGTTTAACATCTCATATACACAACACCTGGTTTGAAACGCTCAGTAAGACACGGAACATCATCAAAGTTAGGAAGTATAGGAGGAATAGTAGAAGAGATCACATTAGACTGAACAAAATAGTGATTCGCAAAGAAAATCATATTTCGAGAGATACGAAGACGATTAGCAATAACATCATTAACATATAAATCTCTTTTGAGTGATATTGTAACCCCAGAAACGCACACTTAATAGCTTGGGCACCAAGTGTGTGATGTTCAGTAGATGGTAAGTGAACAAAACAGACGCACCCAAAAGTATAAAGCGTGTGATAACTAGGATGATTGTTATAGAGACGAAAAAATGGTGAGTCAAAGTTCAAGACTTGAGATGGAAGACGATTAATCAGATAGACAGTTGTGGACATGGCCTCAACCCAAAATCGAGGGGGAACAGAAGATTCAAGTAGTAAAGCACGAGTGACATCCAACAAATGTCGATTTTTACGTTCAACAACACCATTCTTGTGAAATAATACCTTTGCGCTGTAACAAAACTTGGAATTCATTTGATATATATTCTCCCCCAAAGTCAGATTGTAAGATTTTAATAATAGTAGAAAATTGATTCTCAACATATGCCAAGAAATTTTGAAACACGGAAAAGACCTCAACTTTAGAGTGAAGAAAATAAATCCAAGTAAACCAACTGTGGTCATCAATAAATGTCATGAAATATTTGTGATTTGTATGAGAGAGTACAGGAGAAACACCCCAAACATCACTATGAATAATATCGAAACACTTTTCTGCATGATGATTAGAAGAAGGAAATGGTAGAGTCTTACTCTTGGCAAGTTTACTCTTGGCAAGTTTACACATAGAGCAATCAAAAAATAAAGAGGAAGACTGATTTGTATTTCCCAAGAATCCATGGTTCAATAAGTGAGACAAGACAAGCGAATTAGGATGGCCCAAACATTTATGTCAGACCTCACTTAGGTTTGTTACAGTGTTACAAGCCAAAGAAAAAATATCATGACTAAGGAAAACAATCTTCCCACTTTAGGCCCCTTCGCGATCACTTTCGTGAACCTCTGATAATAGTTTTTTTCCATCGAAAGGAAACTTCAATGGTCTGATTGTAGAAAATTCCAGCATTACACGATCTTCAAATACATTATTGGAAGGCCAAAAGTACACATTTCCACAGTGGCGTAGCATCTTTCTTCCCTCCAAAATCTCTAAAATTCTTGAAGGGCAGACCCAAAAATTGTCACACACAACAAAGAGGCAGTTCCATAACTCCCACACAACAGAGCAATCTAAAATTGAGTGATCTCTAATTTCAGCGTTGATATGGCACATGAAACATACATCCACAGAAATTACTTTATAAACTTTAATCATTTGAAGCAAATCATTAATATTAATTTTGTTAAGCATCACGGACCACATAAAACCTCAAAGTTGGTAGGAACCTTTACCTTCTAAATAAAGTTGTTTAGATAAAAAGGAGAATCTTGGAGAAAACTAATTATATAATGAAACATAAATATACATTTGAAAACCCTCGAAGAATCAAGACTCCAAACACTAGTGCGAGGAGCATTGAAAAAAGCTCATTAACCTGAACAGGAAAAATCCAAAAAGAAAACAACTTCTCTATCGTTTAGATTTCTTAAAATATGAAAATCCCAAAAAGATGAATGACCCTTCCAATTATAGGAATCATTGATCCAAACGAAGTGAAATTGGGATGACCTGTAAAAGTGAGTGAAAGAAATAAGACAAAGGCAAGTCCCCAATCCACAAATCTTTCCAAAATAAAACACGAGAACCATTGCATACTTTAAAGGACATAAAAGGAAGAAAAGTATAGTATAAAGGAGAAATGAATTTCCAAGGACTACAATGAAAAACTCTCACTCCAACATTGGCATTCCATCATAAATGAAGGAGACCATAGCACTTTTTATAACCCTATGCGAAAGAGATCTGATGTGAAACGGGAAATCTCCAAAGCCATTTGTTTATGAGAGAGATGTTCTTGGATACCATGTTATTGAGACCCAAGCCACCCTCAAAATTTAAAGACACCTAATGCCAACTAACCAAATGTTCTTTCTTAGCCAATCCGCTCCTAAACCAAAAATGTCTCTAGTCAACTTTTCAACTTTATCTGCTACCCTAACCTCAAACTGAAAAAGGAAGAGAAAATATAGAAGATAGAACATTTAGAGTTTGATCAACAACGATGTTTTATACTACTTATTACCCTTTCAATAATACTTGGCTTTCGTCCAACGCTTGACTCTTCAACCACCAACAATTTAGAGAGCTTTATTTGCACAAAGATCTAGAACGCCTTGCATAAATACAACCTCACTCGTAATAGTGATATCAACAGATTTTCTTTCTAACCAAAAAAGAAATTATCTAATAAGAACGAAAGCAAAATTAAGTTGGTCCAGTCACAAGAACTCTTCATGCTCTTATAGAAAGAAATGATAGCAAACAAAATTGAACTTGCACCAAAAATATAGAAAAATCTTAAAAAGTTCTATGAGAGAAAGGCTTGATTTGCTTAAGCAATGTATAATGTGTCACAATATTAGGGAACATTGGGACTATCTTTTAATTCATCATTCAGTAAAGTCGATGGTTATATTTAATAATTTCTATTGATGTAGTTTCCCTACTGCTTGTTCTTAGCCAAATATCACCAGCCTAAAATTCTTATTGTTATGGAGATTCATTAATGAATGACTAATGATAATGATTTTGGGCATCTTGTTCTCCCTCTTGTTGTTTATTTTACCCATTATTCTCTCTTGTGTCTCCCATTTTTCACCGGGCTCTCCCTTGCCCCCCCAAACTATTTTGCCAAGTAATTGCGATCCATCACTTCCAAATTACAATAGAATTATGTTGCCAATGTCATTAGAAGCTTTTAGAGGGGAAAAAGGAGCATTATGAGAAAAGGAACACCAAAGAAACCTGGTAAAACAAAGTTGTGAATTAAGACAAACCTGAATGCACTCATTCAAAGCATCCAACATATTTGCACAAATTTCTGTATCAGGTTCCTGCAAACCCATAAAAAAGAATCACTTCAGCTCAATGGGCTAGACTTGCACACAAAAATAACCAGTAACAACCAAATTTAACCTTATGTAAAGCTTCCACCAAAGCTGGTATAATGTAGTCAGACAACTGCTTTATATATGACTCATTGCGACCCTGAGCAAGACCCTTCTCTACAGCTAATTTTGCAGAACGCAGAAGCTCCGGCATTGCTAAAGAAGAATGCAGAAAGGTCAGAAAAATTTGTAAGATGCATTTAAGAATAGTAGAGGTAGGTGTGGAATTCATGAGTCAAAATAGAACCTGAAACAGCTGCTTTCCTGACTTCTTCGTGGAAATAAAATTTAAGAAGTGGGATTAAAGTTGGAGCAACTTGATCAATCCAGGAATAGAACCCTTCCTTCAACTCATCCGCATAACAACATAACATGTTACAAGCTGTAGCTTTTTCCTCCAGTACACTACCAATCCTTTTGTCACCAAGTGTTATGGTCTCCATACTGCAAAAGCCAAGATACTTAGCAGAATCAAATTGCAGAGATATATCCTGCATTACTAATTGAGAAACCACTTAAAAACATTGACCAAGAAACAATATTGCCAAAGGCAGCTGTAAGCATTCAACTGCTATAATCCAAGGGAGGGAAATCTTGAACTAAATTTGAATACTATCGAGGCATGGCTGGAATCTCTTAAAACATAGAGGTCATAATTTATAGGAATTATTATAAACGTAAGGATCAATTATTTCTACAAAAATTTCATACCCAACAAAAGCTAATTTTGGCATAAAATATATATTTATCGAAAATGGCAGACTTGAGATGACCATATTTCTCACCCATAACTCACCAAAGTCACTATTCCTTTTCTCTGTGAGGATAGAGTTGCACTCATAAATATGTCTGCAATCCCTCAGAGTGTGTTTTTTTTTTTTCTTTTTGACTTTGCCCCATAAATTAACATGCTATCATTGGCGTCAACCTGCTGGAGAGAACTGTGGATGATTTTTCCTCTTTAGATGGGTGTGAAAAGAAGTGTTGGCTGATTACCCCACTCAAGGTGCCTTTAAGCGGATATCCTACTGATGTTCTTGTTTTGAGATTGTGTTTTCTTTAACATTGTTAACAGGGTAGATGGCCGGAAGGGGCTCTATTCAAGTTAGTCATATTACTCTGACTCAGGCTTGTATCTCTAGCACTCCCATCTATTTCATGTCAAATTCAATCTTGTGACAAAAGTAAACAGGATTGAGAGATTGACAAGAATTTCCTTTGGGTTTGGAAGTGGTATGGAAAAAAAGGATGATCGGTGAACAGGAAAGAGATTTCTAGAGTGGTGGTTTATTCTTGATAAATTGGTGTCTATAAATAAGGGTAGATTCCAAATAAACTCTAATATTTTGGCTCCATTGCATTTTGGTAACTGTATTTAAGAAACCACACTTTGGTACCTCACATGTAATGCCATAAACACTACCCCTACCAAGTCATGAAATTACAAACATAACCTTTCTTAGTAATTAGAAAATTAGTTCTCCTCTCCTTTCTCCTTTGTTCTCAGCCTCTTTCTCTCTACCTGCAATTTCAAACCCTAAAACTAATTTAAGAGATTATAAGGAGAGGAAGAAGACAACTCAAAATCAGAGGTAATAATTTAAGGAACTAGACAAAAAAAAGGGCATTATGGCTGTATCTTTGCCCCCCAACCCAAAAAAAAAAAAACCATGTGCTCTCTACTAGTTAGATTTCTTCCACTCATATAACTTGTAAACCCCCTTCCCTCCCTCATATTTTGTTCTTTGTTGCCACCTCATATTGGGAGAGCACTGTTACTTGGAGTAAAACTTTAGAAAACTGAAGCAGAAAGATATGAAGATGGCCTGAAGTTCTCTCTTGCCATCAAAAGCAAAGAGGATAAAGAGAAAGGAAGAAAAAGAAAGTAAAAAACTTCTAACAAGAATGTGCTGGCAGTTAAAAATCCGCCATAGCAGATCCCATTAGTTTTGACGGAACATGCCAAAATTTATAAATTGTAGCATTATTAAATGCATTCAGCCCCCAACTGAAATTCATACACAATGTTATCATCCAATCCTTCAGTACCAGGACACTGATTTTACTGCTATCTTTTTCCATCGTACCATCTATTCCTTGCAAATATTCATCATAGTTCAACTTAATCATGCAGGTCATCAAGAAAGAATGTCAATTTTGAATATATCAACTTAGCATTGGGCCAGTTACAACTTTTTAGCAACAGATAGCAACATTGCCTGATTTCCATGAAGACAAACAGAGTCTCTTTACACTCCTTTGATGGCTCCAGTGTGATCAATGTTATCACATTCAAGCCTGTGTAATCCAATATGAAGCTGATATGTCTCAAAAAGTAAACAAATTTGCAATGCAATAAAACAAATAAACCTCAAGGTATACCCATCATCATCAGATTCTTCAATCTCATTGTCAGAATCTGCAGATGTGATGGTTACATTTGGCTTAAGCTGTGCAGACTGAAGTAAAGGGGGCATGACAACACTCATGTATGGGAGAAAATCTTGTCCCAAACACTTGCAGAGTCTAGCCCATGCCTAGCAAAAAAGACTGTGTTATATATTATCATCCTGAAAATTGAACAAGCACAAGACATTATGGTATAAATTGCATATATTAATCATAGAGACGAGGACATACTTGCAGCATGTAGCTTGTCATCGGATCATCTGCCTCCATATGGGATCCTTGAAACGACATAAGCACTTCCATAACCTGATAGGAAATAAATTTGCAATGAAGAAAACAACATGCTACAAAGTTGAAGCATAGTGACTTACACCAACTAAGTTATATGCTAAATACAAGCAAGATGGATAAAAAGGAGAAAAATCTAACTACTTGGCTTAGGATCGGAAAGATTTGTCAAATGCATTCAAAGGAATCAATTCTACAATATTTCAAAGGAAGGACACAGTAAAAAAGTGGAAATTTTCAGAGAATTTACAAAATTAAACTAGTGAAAAGAATGCTAGCTCGAAGGAGAAAGGACATTTCCAAGTCAAACTACAACAGTGGGAGAAGCTAAAGGCCCATTTACATAGATATTATACGACTATTAAAGATGAATCAAAACAGTTACAAAAACAAAGAGCATTTTATTAATAACTTTAACATTAGATGATTATAGTGCAACTTACTTGCTTAGCATCATCCCTGAATTTTTCCTTTCCAACAGCCATTCCAATCAGGCTAATACACTCCATTGCTTTAGCGCGAAGCATTCGGCTAGACCCGTCATTTGCATTCATCAAGATTGTCTTCAAGCATGGCATAACTGCATCATAGTACTTTTGGAAATGCTCCTGTGGATTTTATTCTATTATTCAGTGTTACAGTCATATGGAAACGATTTGAAAATAACATTTAAAAACAATGCACCTGAGATGAATCAGCAACAGAAGCCAGGGCAGTTAAAGCCCCCTCTTGAACCATTTGTTTGCTGGTCTGCATGAAGCATGCAACAAATAAATACTAAACCACAGAGGCAGAAAAATACAATAAAGATGTGGGAGAGATCCATATTAACATATCCATGTTCACATGTTACCTGCAAGAGCACAAGCAACTTGCCCACTGTGCCATCTAAGTAAGGTGTCAAAATATCCGGGGTGCAATTTTCACTGAAATTGAGAACCGCTGAAGCAGCATGTGCCTGAAAGGGGGGGGAATGTGAAAAGCTTGCCACACAAGAAAACCATCATTCGCTATAGTAAAAGAGCAAATTACTAGTTGTACCAAAGAAAGACAAGCAACTCGATGAAGGAAAACCTCAAATCTAACAAAAATGCAGTGAAAATATATTCTTACTAGAAAAAATAAAAATAAAAAATAAAAACACTGAAACAACCTATTCAACGAAGCTCACTTTCCAAGTACAGTCCTTGTCACAGGAACTTGTGTTGCAAAATTATGTGAATCTAAATGGCACGCAGGCAAGAACTGGTAACTGCCATGAGGCTTTTCAAAAGCAGTCTGCCGTAAATAATTGTGCCCAGTTTCAGACTCAAAAAGAAACGTATTTGTGGATAGTAATAGCCTTCTAATTCCTCATCAACCAACTTTTCACAAGTTGCCATCCAATTTATGGTTCCAAAAGCTCATCTGCCCAAAACTAATTTTTTTGGGTTTTTCTCCATTTCATAGAGCTGGAAGGGCCCCATACAAAAGTCGCAACCATAGTTTACCCTTTATCAGATGTTAAATAGCTAAAAACCAAAATTATGGAACAAGGTGTCCACAAAATACTCAGAAATATGTCACCACATGAGATCCAAATGCACATATCAATCTTCTAAATGAAGATCAGATGATGCCAAGAGAGGAAAATGGTCCAGACCCCATTAACTGGCTTCTCTCTATGGATGGTTGTTTTGATAAAAACTACTATTTTCAAGGCTTTGCTAGGTGAGGAAGTCCTCCTTCCATGAGCAGGGGAGGCAGGGGAGGGGGTTTACTTTGAGATGTTGGCAAGTGGGTGACTTTTTGAAACAAAGGTGCTGAAATGTTTTAGCATAGTTTGCTTCCTTATGAACACATAAGGAAGGTTTGAAAAAAAGACACACTCACGAAAGGGAGGATATTAACAGTGGTTTGTTCAGTGATTCTAGAGCTGTGATCTTGGATAATAGATCTCTTGATCTACATTTCACATTAGAGCAAAGCTCCCATGCTTCTTATATGACATAAATAGAAGGTTTTCTATTGTACAAATGAATGAAAATAAGTAAAAACAATGGAGGGGCATGTGGCTATCAAAGTTAAAAAATAAAAATAAAAATAAGAACGTCAAAATGTCAAAATTTTTTATTGATTGAAATGGGATTAATACATAAAAGTGAACATATCCACAAAACAGAGCAAACCAAATGGCAGTAGAACTCATAGACACCACATTCTGCATCAGAACAAATGGAACTGATGGCTAAATTGCAATGGGGTTTTTACTTAAATAATGTTTTTTTATTCAAAATAAAAAATAAGGTCTTTTTTTATTCCCAAAATAGAGATGTCGAGCTCTGAGATAGCGACATGCACTGTTCATTCCCCAATTTAAAAAAAGAGAGAGAAAAAATGATGTTGCGATCTGGGATCATGACGTGACATAAGTTGCGCGATCCCAGATCGTGACATAACTTGCGCGATCCCAGATCACGAAATTGTAAGGATATATCCCGAAATAGCTCATTCCTGTTCCTTTCTCCTTCCACCTCTCTCTCGTTCTCTCTCATTCTCCTTCGGCCTCCCTTCCTCCCGCGACATTACTTGGCTTCAATTTTGGGACATCAAAGCTTCACATCACACACAAAGGTAACATTCGCAGCTCCTTTTATCTTTTTTTTTTCCTGCTATTCGCGCATGAGGATTAGGGTTAGGATTAGGGTTTTTTCTGCTTGCGAATTGAAATGTGCGAACTTAGGGCTAGGATTAGGGTTAGAGTTAGCGTTTTTGTCTCTGTTCGTGCAATATGTTAGGGTTAAGGTTAAAGTTTTGTCTCTGTTCGCCCATGATCTTAGGTTATGATCTTAGGGTTAGGATTTTGCCTTCAATTTGAAATGTGCGAGCTACACTGCATGCGTTTGTTGCTTCTCTTCTGTGAACTAAACATTTTGTTTTTTTTCCCCCCTCTCTTGTAGTTCATGCTAGTTATTGCAATCAATTCCATATTGTGACAAGAGAGAAGTATTATGGTGATGTTATGACGACACCTGACTACATTGCTTGGTATCGACAAATCACACGTATGCCGATTGGTAGTCCTGCACATCGGTACCAGTAGGGATTTCGGCCGATGACAGACAAAGTGACGTACATGGTAAGTCAAAAGAACTTTGTCATTTTATGTTACTTTTATTATGTTCAAAATGTTTTTGTACTTATAATTTTTTTATCATGCAGTGCTACCAGCTCGAGGATATGCATTTAGTAGCATCTGACGTCTTTACTATCCCAGAAATGGATACTCGAGTTGGTTATATCAGAGACAGGTTATGGGACACGTTGCAGCGATTCGGACAAACGACACCTCAGAGAGATCGTCCTTTGACATCTACTTGGGAAGATATCGATCCAGACGTTCTGTCTACTTCAAGTGCCACAGGTGCCTTTGAGGAGCATATAGAGATATCGATGTATTCGTATCCGACCCCTACTCCCACTCCAACCTTTACACAAACACCTGCCGATGAGGAGCATAACGACGCTACGCCGAATAAGCCTCCGCGATTTAATGTTTATTGGTGGCGTCGTCGTCATCGATATTCAGAGGATACTAAAACTGTTACGATTCACTTTCTCGAGAGTAACGAGGGTAGGCAGCCTCTATACGGTACTTAGTGTAGGCTTCACATATTAAATATATTACATTCTAACTTCGTAAATTATAAGTTCAAATTTAATTTATAATAATTTGTTAATTATAATTTTCATAACTCCTTTATTTCATATTTGTGATTTGTGGATATTGGTATTTGCTCATGGTTGTTTTGGAGTATTGATTGATGTTTGATGTATTGGTTGTATAAGTGGAGGTTGGTGCATTGGTTGTATTGGTTTGTGGAGTTTGGTGTTTTGTAGGGGATGTGTGGAGTTTGGTGTTTACTGATGTTGGTATGCAGGATGTAATGCAAAGAATGTGTGCAGGTTAGTGTTTGGTGTTTTGTATCGCAGGGGATGTATTTGGTTGTATATGTAAGTGTAGAGGATGTTGGTGTTGCGTGGAGAATGTGTGCTGGCTAGTTTTGTGTGGTGAATGTGTGCACGATGTTGGTGTTTTGTAGGGAAGACTTGGCTCAATGTTGAAACAGTCGTGTGCTACTCTGGGGCAGGGAGATGTCATGCTTGTAGATCGCGACATACTTGTCGCGATTTGCAAGCGTGACACAAATTGTGCGCGGCGATCTAGGATCGCACAACTTATGTCGCAATCACAGAACGTGACATCATTTTTTCCTTTTTTTTAATCGGAGAATGAACAGTACATGTTGCTATCTCAGAGCGCGACATCTCTATTTTGGGAATTAAAAAAAAAAAAACCCTATTTTTTAATTTTGAATAAAAAAAAAATGTTATTTAAGTAAAAACCCAAAATTGCAACTGCATGAATACATAAGGCCAGCTCATCATGGGCAATCTAGATATCATTCCTTTAAGGAAAAAAAATACAGGAGAATGGAGCTTATCTCTAATCCTAAGCCAAAGATTTACCCCCCCAAAAAAAATCTGAAAGATGAAAAACAGTAATTTATACAATTAATTTTTCTTTTTGGTTACAACAGGAATCGAACCCCGAATCAGGGGTCAGAGGAGAGAGGCTATTGCTACTAGGCTATCCCTTAGAGACATTTATACAATTAATTTGACAAGCTAGAAAACCAATTAACCTGCACATGTGGATTTTGGTAATCATCCATGGCTGCAGCAAGTGCTGGAAGAACCCATTGATGGAATTGAACTTGCAAATCTGGGCCCAAATCCGTAGACAGCTGCCCAATTGCATTAATAGCTGCCCATCTCACACGTGGATGGGGATCTTGACATGAGTTCAAGACCATCATCACTACTTGTTCTAAATTTCTAATCATCATCTACAACAAATAATCAACTAAAATTACTTCATCATGGACAGCAACAAATTAGGTGATATATTCATGAAAACAGAATTTATCAGCACATATAGTTCGACAAGTTGAATAGTGCTTTATAATAATATTATTACTTTTATAGAAAGAAGAGTCAAAATATACCTTGGAGCAACCTTCAGCAATCTGTGCAAGTGCAATAAGCGCTGCATGATGTTTTTGCCACTCAGGAGCAGCCAAATAAGCCGGCAGAAACTCAGAAGCAACCGGAACAATAGTATTTCCACCTAAGGAAATTGAAAGCCGATCAAGGCACTCTTGCCCAACACTATAATTGCTCAATTCACTAGCATCTTCGATTTCGGCCTCTGCTGTATGCCACAGAGGATCATCTTCAACATCCAAAAGCATCTTCATCAGTATAGCAAACAATCTACTTATGAATTGTGGAAACTTCCTCATCATCCCCGGTGCTCGTTCTCTTGCTTCAGCGAGGGTAATCACAAACTCAATAGCTAGATGTCTAGTTCCTTCTTCTAATGATTCGGCCTCAACAATCTCTAAGAGCTTTGTACCGAATTAACCTATTTTTTTAAAAAAAAATTAAAACAACTCGGGATGAAAAAAATTCGCCAAATGACCCAATTTTGTCGCAGGTCGCAGGTTCAACCTACGACAAATTCATCTCACAGGCTGGAATTCATATCGCAGGTTCAACCTGTGACAAATTCATGTTGCAGGTTAAACCTGTGACATTTCCATTTTCTCTCTTCCCTCTTTCTTTCTCCTCTCTTCTCTCTTCCTCCTTTGCCCTGCGAGATGTATTTGTCGCAGGTTCAACCGGAGTTGTTTTAAAAAATTTTTATTAATTCGGTACGAAGCTCATCTGTAACATGAACCCTACAACATAGACCAATTGCCTTCTCAAAGAACGTCGGCTCTGCCCCCGCCAATTCGATCAACAATTCCAGAGCTTCTTGTGCTGTGGCCTCTTGCCCGCTATTCAATGTCTCGGTCAATGTCCTCATCATCGGCAGTAACAAATCCTGAAACCTGTCCCTATCAGAAGAATTCGATAAACACTAAATGAAATTAATCGCCGCGCTAAGCGCAGCGATTTTAATATCGGAACTAAAGGAAGAAGTCAAACGCTGCAAGAAAACCGAGTGCAAATGCTTTATGTGAGGAATTAGGGTTTCGCCGATGTACTGCGAGAGCTGAGCGAATATTAAGAACGCGGACTCTTGAAGTTTCGGCGAATCAGAAGAAACACACTGGAACATAAACGGCAAAAGCTCAGGCCAACCACCGTCCGGAAGAATTCCAGAAGCAAGTTCAGAGACGGTGTCGCAGAGCTTCTTGGATATGGTTTTGGCTTCCTCACGTTGAATACACGCGAGCAAGATCGACTTGAGTGAAGACTGCGTGGAGGGAGAAAGCCGAGGCCATATGTAGGAATCATCGCGTGTCAACTGCTTACGGAGAAGAATCGCGGACATAGCACGCACCTCAACCGCAGGAGAGAACTGGAGAAGATGCGCGAGCTTCAGTGAAAGGGAATCGGGATCGCTTTGCTTGCAAGGATTGAATATGAGCTCTGCTTGCGATCGTTGTTCGTTGGCAGTTGACATGAGGTGAAAAATTAGGGTTTCGAAGGGCGCGGGATCGGGCCCGAGAAGCGTGGCGAGGTGTGCTTGTGGAATCTGAGATGCCTCCGTGATAGCGAATTAGGGTTTGCTTCCGATGAGTATGTAAGTGTGGAATGGAAGTGTCAGAGAGCGGATAAATCATTTATAATTAATTTATTATTATTTTTAAATTTATAATTAAAATTATACCGTACAAAATTAATATCATATTGAAATATAAATATATTTTTAAGAAATAAAATAAAATTACAACGATAAATTAAAAATTAAAATAGAAATAGAAATAAGAATATTTTTCATTTCGGCTATCGAGTTCATGAGATAAGATCATTTGAGAAGTCGCACCCATGAAGAAAATCTATCACCCTTCACCCCAAAAAAAAGGGTTGGATGTTCCCCCATTAAACATGATAACACATGCATAAAAGAGAGAGAAAAAAAGAAAGAAAAGGTCAGAAGTGTTACACAATGAAAGAAATGATTAGTTCACACTCCCAAGAAAAAATGAAAAAAAGAAAAATACTCACGTGACTCAATTTGTTCAAATTTTTAAAGCATTTCCTCTATATCAAATGGGTATGTGATTTCCTCAAGCAATCTAGACAACAACTTAGAGCCTGCACCAATTTTGGAGTAAGATAACTATGAAAGGAGTCAAGTACACATTTTCTTGTGCTAGATGCTGATTCGAGTGCAACAGTATATATCGGCATAGCTAACATATCCCAAGCGACAGAAGCAAGCATCTGGGTACTTCGCAAGAGCAGGTTTCCACCATCCAAGACATGAAAAGACCTGTCTTTGGATTCACAATTCACTCCCCAAAATTTTTCTAGTTCAAATTTGCTATCAAATTGATTAACCTCCTGGTGGTAAAAAATTTTATCTACAGATATTCACATGTTTCGGATTATCAACTTCCATCCCACATGAAGTATGGGCATTAAGATTTGTTTTATCATTGGCAAGGAAAAACTAATGTAAATCAAATATCGAAGATAACAAGTTTTAGTTTTCGCTATATATATATATATATTTATAAAAAAATGTAATTAAGTAAGATTAAATTAGAAAAAAAAATGTAAATAGAAAAAATCTATCTTCAAATGATCAAATTAGTCGCTATATCAAGTAACCTAACGATAAATTTATCAATAATTGATTTTATTCAAAAGAGAAAACATGGACTCCAACCATTTTGAGGGGTAAATCAAACAGCCACTTTCTTAGGGAGTTCGAGGAATTACCCTTTTAAAGATGGCCACGCTTCAAATAATGACCGGTTCTATCAAAGTTGATTTAACCACAAGTCTAACCATTGACCAAAAAAAAAAAAAGAAATTGCAAGAAAAATATGGCAAGTTGCAAAGAGTTAATTAACAAAAAATAGAGTCATTACTTTCTACTCTCTTCAAAGTGAACATTATTTCGATATTTTTATTACCAAAAGAAAAATACGTATTTTACTGTGTTACCAATTATAAATGAGAAGGGATATGTTCTCAAAGGAATGTAAGGAAATTTCAGGACTGCCCATGTATCCAGACTATCACCGATAAATTAGTAGGACTAGCAATTGGGTCGGACCAACTTGAGCTCAGCCCGTTTTGAAGGGTCGAGCCTGACCCATTTTAGAACCAAGCCGAGCTCAGACCCAATTTTTAGGTTTATCTTAATTTCGGGGGCGAGCCTGAACATAAGTGAGTTCAGTCCATTAAAAACCAGGCCCTTTTAACATAAATGTAATATCATATATATATAGACATGGACCAGACACTAGACTACAGGAGTGGGCAATTTGGCCTGGGGAGCACATGATCTATGCCCTTGTAACAGACTGTAGCTGAACAATTAGTTTAAATACCAACGGTTAGTTCATAAAGTGAGTTGTTAGAATTTAGTTGGAAAGTTGTTAAAGATGTTAAAATAGTTAGAATCAAAGTGTATAAAGTTTGTAATCTGCAAGAGAAATGCAAGAATAGATTGATTCAACTTTCCCTCTCTGCATTCTTTCTCTATCTCTCTCTCCGTTTCTCTTCCTCTCCTTCTCCTTCTGTTTCTATCCTCTCTCTCTCTCTCTACTTCTTTCTCTCTCAATTCTTCTCTCTTTCTCTCTCTATATCTCCTTTCTTCCATTTCCAACATCTCCCTTGACCTCCACTGCAAACTCACACTCTACCACACCTGTCTAACTCATACTCTATTTTCATTCTCTTTGAAATAACAAGCCTCTACAGATTAAGCCCAACCCATTTTTTTGCAAACTCTACTTACTTAACCTAGATTCCCTCTTGCTTTTCATCTTCCAAAGAACTCCTTGGACGACAACGACGACACTCACAATCATGTTCATCTGAATAATCGGACCTCCAGACATGTGGTTGCCTCAATCTTCTCTTTGATTTCTGTAAAGGTAAGTTTAAATTTCAAACTTTATCTCACCCAAAATTATTTTTCCCAATTCTTAGGGTTTCACTTTCTGTAAATGTTTGTGCGAAGGTGGGGGAGATCTATTGCTGCAGTCGAATGCTTGTAATGTAAATTGTAAGTTGTCGGTCCATTTGCTTTGCTTTCATTTCAATCTTCTTCCTCTCTCTCTCTCTCTCTACTTTTCCTTAATCTCATCTCTCAAACAATCTCATTTTTTTTGTGGTGTAAATTATCACTCATTGGATATGGTTAATTCTAATCTATTGCTCATTGATAATCTTAGCTGCCGCTAATATTTTCTAAGAAATTGATCTTATCTGTATTTTTGTTTTAATCCCATGAAATTTATGCTAAAATGGGTTGGAATCAGTTTTGATGTTTGAATTCGTCATCGGTTATTATCCACTTTGTTCATGTATTTAGTTTGATTTGATTAATGTAGTCATTTTCTAGGGAAATTGCTTATTAAATTCGTCAAAGGAGAAACAATCTTATAATAGTGAGATCACAGGGCAAGTCCACTTTGGTACCTTTTTTTCCTAATATTTTTCTTGAAAGAGGGTAGAAGATTGACCAGCTTGGAAACCCACTTAGGAATCTATCGAAATTTATTTCAAAATTTTTAAAATAATTAATTAGAATTTGAATATAAATATTATTTCAAAATAAGTGTATAATTTAAGAATTATTTGATGATTTTAGTTAAAAAAAAGTTCCTCAGTTTTTAATTATCAACGATGACTCATTTGGGATTTATGGGGATTTATTCGGTTTAATGATTGAAATTGATATATTCAGTAAAATTTTAAAGAATTTTGACTAGCTACTCATTTTTTCTTGCTTTCTTTACTATTGCTTAGCTGCTGCTCTTTTTTAATTTGGACACTATTAGTGAATGCAATACTAATTCAAGTTTTTTTTTAGATCATTTTCATGAGGTGAAGAACAAAAAAGATAAGAAAAAAGAGATTTATGCATACGGTTTTCATACTCTTTTAAAATATTATGAAGCTTGCTTATACTTGTTTGAATTTTGATTTGTGAAGTGACCCTGCTATGGATAAATCCTCTTTCTTCCTCGACTCTTTACTCTTACATATTATTTGTCTTGAATTTAGTCTTTTTGATTAGTTATTTTACTGTTGTATCTTGATCACATTATGCTACACTCGTCTATTTTACTTAGTGTCCATTTACTGTATCCACCATTTATGTACAAAAATCTTTTATTTATTTTTTTTAAAACTTTTGCTTTAAATCCTCGTTTAGAATGCGATGCCGTTGCTACCAGATGAGCAAAAGTATTAACAGACAATTTTCCAAAATTATATTCAAGAATTTAGATTTAATGATGACTCTTTATACAATAATAAAATAATTATTTTTTTTATTATATCACAATTTAAATTTAAAATCATTAAATTCAAGAAAATAGATTATAATGATTAGATTGTGTGCTTATGATAATAATATAATAATAATCATAAACCAACCAACGATCTCTTGAAAACTCATAACATCCACCAATTTCATTCAACTAAGTACCCATGCACGCATCCACACCCAATTGTGGAAAAATTCATGTAATTATCAAGCACAAAGTTGGTGGTAAGAGCCACCACTATCCCAAACCCCCGAGAGGATACTAGCACTAATTCACACCAAACCATACCACTTGATATCATACTATACTAAAGCAAAATTCAACTCTTATATATTAATTATTGTCATACTGTTGAGCAATTAAATATAAATCTGTCAAAAGGCAACATAAACTATCTTGTTGCATGCACGTTTCAAGAGCAGAAATGTCAAAAAAAACATGATACAAATCTAATGAGCACACCAATCCGAAGATCCATTGCCATTGATTGTCGAAAGAACTTAGAGATCGAATTGACTTGTAATCATCAGCCGAAACTTGAGTTCTTTTTTTTTATTTTTTTATCATATTGGTTTAGTCACTATTTAGTATTTGAGATTTCGTCTTGATTAATCTGAATTGAACTGTTATTAGACTTATTATTGGAAGGAAGTCTTTCAATGAAGTTTTTTCTATACCCAAAACAGAAACTTAAGTTCTTGAAGTATTCATAAGTAAACAAAAGGAAAGATAATGAGATGGACACAGAGATTGAAAAGACGATTATAAAAAACCATTAGAAAATACCTATAATCAATAGGAATAACCGGCAAGATTTGAATATTATGATAACTGAGGCATCACTAGAGTTTACATTCACGGCCACTGTCTATGATATATGACAAGGTTTGAGCTTTCACTGCAATTTATATGATATTTTCAATCTGTCACTAAATTCATATTATTGAACCTGTAAGTATTTGTTATTCTTTTTTAACGTTATTTAAAATTATTTATTTTTTAATAAATATGCTTTACACATAGTATATTGTAATAAAAAATTTATTTACATAGTTCATTCATATAACACCGAAAATTCGGTGTTAGAAATTTTGTTAATATCTTTATAATATAATAGAAAAATTTTAATTTTATTGATTTTTAATTTTGGGATATTAAATTAGAATTTTTGGTATATTTAAAATATCGTGTCCGCGATTCGTAGTAAATCTATTTTTATGAAATTTAAAATTTATTGAAAAGTGGGTATAAAAATATATATGAATATTTATTTATTTATTTACATATATTACTAATTAAAAAAAGGCGAGAGAGGAGACGCAGCGTTTTGAAGC
Source organism: Dillenia turbinata (assembly GCA_037126225.1). NCBI lineage: Eukaryota > Viridiplantae > Streptophyta > Magnoliopsida > Dilleniales > Dilleniaceae > Dillenia > Dillenia turbinata. The sequence continues at coordinate 7,856,376 of JBAMMX010000015.1, forward strand.
AAAACGCTGCGTCCCCAATTCAATTAGGGTTAGAACCCTAATCGAATTCTCTCTTCCTCCCGTCACTCTCTCCCTCTCTCTCGATCGACACTCTCTGTCTCTCTCGATTTCCTCCGCACTCTCAGCCGCTCACCGGCGGTTGCTCTGACTACCACCATCACCTAGCCGACCCCCCTCTCTGTCTCTCTCTCTATCTCACTTTCTGTCTCTCTCTCGAATTCCCTCTCACTCTCCACCGCTCACAGTCTCTCCCTCTCTATCGTCTCACTCACCGGCGAGCTCCACCGCACACGGCCGCCCTTCTCTCTCTGTTTCTCTCTTCTTCTTCTCTCTCTTTTTTCTTTCTCTCTCTCCCGCGCGCGACAGCAGAGCTCTCACTCTCTCCCTCCTTTGCTCGCTCGCGCAGTGCTCGCTGTGAGCACTTCCCTCTGCCGACGACCCAAACCAGCGCCCATTGGACCCTTCAACAGCCCTAGGCTGAACCTGCAATCATCTCCTGCGCAGGTAAGGCTTAGCTGGATTCTGAATAATAGATTCTAGGGTTTCGATTTCTCTTGATGATTGAGCCTAATTACTAAACTTTGCATCGGTCTAGTATAGTATGATATCAAGTGGTATGGTATGGTGTGAATTAGTGCTAGTATCCTCTCGGGGGTTTGGGATAGTGGTGGCTCTTATAGTGTAGTACGAAGGAGTCTCACGATATTCAGTTGAATGTCCAGGATAATCTTAGCCCATTATCATGTGGCAGTTCAAATTTAGAGCTATTCTAGAGTTCATGATTATATTCAAAAGTCCATTCATTAAAAATCTTAGAATCATTAATAGGTTTAGTCTATTTTCTTTGTAGGGATTGGATCAAGAGTAAGCCTAATTTTGGGTCAGACAAAGTATGTGACAACGACAATTCAATTATAACTAATATTTATATATCAGTATCTAGTTTTAGGTAAGAGCAGACAAAATGAATTTTAGTTTGAATATAAATAATTTCTTATTAAATGAAAAAATTTAAGAATGAATTTGTTTTGAAGTACTCACAAAGTATATGAATTTATTAAATTTTTATTTTGAATGAAATAAACTAATTTAAGAAAGAATTTTTAAAAATTCTAAGAAAAATTCATGATCTTAGATTTATTTGGAAAGCTGATTAAATTAATTTAGTTTTAAAGAATTTAATATGTATGATTTTTTTTATATGCACGATTTTCATTATATTCAAAAGTTTAATTTGAATCTTTAATTTTTATTGATAAAAAATTTATTCAAAAATTAGTTTTAAGTTTAAAGACATTTACTTGTTTAGAATAAGTTTTAGATTCAATAAATTCTCAGCCCTTGGGTCAATTTTAATGATTTGATCCCAGCTTTTCTTTCAAAATAAATCCCAGTCTTTCTTTTATAACAAGAATGGACCAAAACCTTTCCTTCCCTAACAACCTGGACCAGTTTTAGGCAAATCTAGACCATTCAAAAAGGACAAGGTTGGGCCTTCCTTTAATTTTGGCCCTTGATTTTAGATAAAAAAATTCTCAGCCTTTAGAAAGGATTTTAATCTTAGCCGTGGATCTTTAATATTGATAATCTTCATTCTCCCGACCTTGTTCTGAAAACCCTAAATTCCTCTTGCTATTTCCTTAAATTTATTTCTTTTCTTGTTTTTCTTACTTTTATCAATCGTCAATCCTCAGACATCTGAAATCCCTAATTGCCGACGCTTTTACCTCAAAGTTCCGCCGTGGTCGCAGCTTAATCAACGATGGTGAGCTTCAACCCCTTGTTCTCTTTGATAAAAGTGTTAATTTCTTATTCTTTGTGTTCGAGTTGGGTGAAGTCCTGGGTTTCCTTAAGCTCTCTCGACGGAATTTGAGTCATCCTCGGTAATCCTGACTCAGGCCCTTTCCTAAGTCCAAATTTTCAGCCACCACGAGAAAAATCACTCTGATGGTTAAAATGATATGTTTTTTTCCCAAAAAAAAAAAATCTCATTTGTGGTTGGACTGAAGTGGAATTTTAATTATTCTTCCCTCCCCCGAATTTTCAAGTTGTCATTGGCTGGTATCCATGGAGATTCTCGGCCACTGAGGTGCAACATTTCAATTATGCTGAGAAAAGTTCTTTTGAGAACGCCCAAGAAAGAAAATGAGCTAGATAAAGTTTAGAAATTTCATCGCTTTCTTTACAAGTTGCCTCGACAAAGTATGAGCTATTGAAATGTAGGAATTGAGGGGATGGGTACAGGAGGAAAGGGCAGTCGTAGAATAACTTTGTATATAGACCTAGTTATAATCGGAATTTTCTACAGTTCTCACCATATTAATGGTAATTACTCATGGTGAAGGACATAAATATTAATTTCTTAAACTTGAGGAACAATTTTCACATGCTTGACTGTGTAACATGATAAATAGGCTTCGGTCGGGATGACCAATATTTTCTCTTTATGTTTGCAGTAATCTGGTGAAAGCTGTGTGCTGGTTTTAGGGGATTCTAATTTATATCACTATTACAAGGTGCTACTACGGGAAGTGAGTTTGGAAGAGGAAGGGATGATGATAAGAGGCAGATGTTGAATAGGTTTTCTAGGCGTTTGTTTTCAACCATCACTCCACAGCCTTGGCTCTTTGTGGGCCTAGGCAATCCAGGCAATAAATTTGCTGGAACAAGACACAATGTACAGTTCCGCATATCTCTTTTTAAACCTTTATCTCAAAGATTGTTTTAACTGCTGACAGTTTTCTTGGCGCAATGCAGGTGGGTTTTGAGATGATTGATGCTTTTGCTGCATCACAAAATATTCCCATGGACACGGTTCATTGTAAGGCTATCTTTGGACAGGGTAGGTCTTTTTAATAACGGCTTGGGATTTTATATTCTCTGACGCTTTTTCAAGAATTTATTTATCTGCTAATGTTGAAGGATGATTGGATCAATTGTCTTAGGTTTTGTTGGTAATGTTCCTGTCTTTCTTGCTAAGCCGCAAACTTACATGAATCTCAGTGGTGAATCTGTAAGTCTGTTCTTTTTCTCCATCAAGGGGTTTAATGTAAAAATGTGATTACATGTGACTAATGTCGACGTGAATATTTGTATCCTTTGTGTGAAATTACGAATGTGTGTCCTTTTTGTGAATTTATGAATGGTCTCCAAATTTGTTCCGATTAGGGGTGTGCATGGGTCAGGTCGGGTTGGATGTAACCTCTATTTTTATCCATCCATCCCTTGTACTCTTGAAAAATTATGGATCCAACCTACCTTAAAAAAATGAACTATCTGAATTGGTTGGATACAAATATTGGCTGATAATGTAAATATGACGGGTAGTTTAAATATTAACCCAAATAATGTTTAAAAAAAGGATAATATTACATAATGGTAAAAATAGGCATATTCATATGAATATTTGCTTCAGCTTTAAAGCAGAAATAATAGCATGTACCAGTTACCAAATCTTAAACATGTTAAAAAATGTGTTGTCAATGAGAACTCAATGACACTTCTTTGTTGGGCTTAAAATGAATATTTACCAACAATTTTATGTAGTTTAGAACCCTAAACTGTTAGATTTGCTTCTATATACATCCATCAACATTATTATTATTATTATTATTATTATTATTATTTTTAAAAACAGCAAAAAATTGTATAAGATAAATCTGCACATTAAAGCACGAAAGTATAAAAAAGGCAAAAGAATTAATGTGTAAAAAATAAAATCGTTTGCTCTTATACAGTTAAGGGATGGAGAAGTGAGGGTTGTACCCCAAAATATTGTCTTCTAAAAGATGGAGATTGAGGTGCTTGGGCTATGTTATTTGAAAAGAAAGGAGCTAAATCTAGCTCGTCTCTTTCTTAGATCTTAGATTTAGTTTAGATCCAAGCTAGATCTAGCACAATCAGTGTCAAGAAGGTGGAGGATGGAGGATAATGTAAGTAAGACAACTTACCGTGGAGGATGAAGAAAAATGGAGGATTGGTGGAAGATGATTTTGCTTTTGTGCTTCTCCATCTCTATTACCCTCAATGAAGATGGAAGATGGAGGGGGATGGAAGATAGAGGATTGCCCGAGAAGTGAGATATGAGAAGAGGAACGAGAAAGAAGCAAGAAATTGAAGATGAAGGTATGAAATGGAGCAAGAGACCAGACCCTCTTTTTGGTTTTCAATAAAATGAAACAATCGTTCTTGAGCATACACACACATATTAAAGGAGGGTAGTGTAGGATTTTGAAGTGATGGATGTCAGAGCTGACATGTAATCTGTCTTTAATGTTACCCTTTTTTTTTGTAATATTGGTGAACTCGCCTATAGGCTGGTCCAGTTGGGTTTGATGCTACAAATATTGCAGATATCTTGCACACCCTTAGTCCTGGTCCTGGAATTGTCATGCCAAGTCACTATAATCTATCTGGTTTAGTCCCAATCCACTAAACTCTTCTAGCCCGTCTGGATCTAGGATAAGTTTGTGGCTGATCTACCAGCAGAAGGGTTGATTGTTTGCAATTGTTCCTTTAGTTCTTTTATTTGTGAGTTTCTGTAGTAAACAAGAATCAAGTGATTTATTGCCTATCTTCCTCTACACTCCTTGTTCACCCATATTCTCTTCCCCACAGTCTCCCTACTCTCTCTCCCTTGCTTTCTATCCTCTGACCCTTCTTCTCTCCCTCTTTCATTGTCTTGCATCAATTTGAAATCAGATCACAATCTTGAAACGTCTTCCTCCCTTCAGCCTTTTGTGTATGCTATTGGCATCCTCGGGCTTGAAATAAAAGATAAAAGGGAAAAGCTTTGCTGGCTATTGTCCTGACCAGAGGCACATCATTAAGGTGGAAATTCAATAAATCCAACTGCAGATCCACACAATAGGGCTCATGAATCTTCCATGATTATGTCAAAGGGAAGAGTGTCTATCTGCATCTTGAGAAAGTTTAAGGAACAATGATTCTTGTCCTCACAGCAACTGGTTTTGTGCATATTTGTGAGTAGCCAATCAAGTAGTTTATAGTGGTTTAACATTTATTTACTGTTGGTTCCCAATTCCTGTGCATTGGCATGTGAATTTTTTCGTCATGCGTACATAAATAAAAGAAATCAATTCTAACTGATTTTACTAGATTCAAATATCTGATCAGTCCTGGTTTTTTCGCGATAAATCAATGTAATCTATCTGGTATCTGCTTTCAGAATATGTTGAAAACTTTCAACCAGTGTAAAATTGATCCATGTCCAATCTGGCTCAGATCAGCCCAGTCCGCTTTTACATGTGATCTTGAAGGTGCTTACATAAAAAGTATAGAAAAGGATGTGGCAGAATTACCAAATAGAAGTTTGTGGAGTCATTCCAGTGCTAAAACTGCAGGGTGCAGTTTATATGCTGTTCTGTATATTTTAAGCCTAGGGTCTGTTGTTGCAAGGCATTGGGGTGGCAAAATACTTGTTCGAAAGAGCAAGTTGACTTTGTTATCCCCTTGTAGTTTGTTATGATTTAGATGAGAAGATGCTTGCTTTGTCTTGAAGAAGCAAAGACAAAGGCATTTGTATTTCCAACTTTTTCAAATTGTTGGGGTTAATTTTTAGGTTGTGTTTGGATTGGAGGATTTCAAAGTTCTGTGGAATTTGGAATGAAGGGATTTTAAACTACCACAACTTAAATTACTCTTAAAATCATTCGTTTAGGTGCATCACAAGAGTTAGTGTATGAGCACCATGATATCTCTATGGTGCTGTATTTTTTTTGGGGACATTTTATTTACTTTAGTTCGCATTGGAATATCATCAAACACTGGGGTCTCAGCTCTGGATATTTTATAGTTAAAAACATAGCCTATAAAAAAGAAAAAGTCTAGAAATAGGCCTTTTTCTGATTTCAAACCTTAATATATTAAAATTATCAAACTTTGATTTCAAAAGGAAAAAAAAAAAAAAACCTCCACAAACGAATATAAGAGAAGGGCATTTTAGTTAAAGCCAAATTGAGAAATTAATTTCTTCCTTAAGCTTCAAATTATATATATATATATGTATTTTCTTTTGAATCAGTGGCGTTGTAAGATATATTCCAACATTAAAACCGAAATCTGTACAAAATCTGATGGTAAAAACTATTTCAGTGACAAAATCATGGATATTTGGCATTATTCAAAGTGAGTTTCAGTTATTGAATCTTGAATTCCGGCATCACCCACCTTGAATCTTTTAAAGTAGTAGCAATGGGAAGAGGAGGAGGGGATAGAGAGATATATTGTTGCACCTGCATGATGAAGAGTCCATTGAGAAATCTTTTCCAAGGAGGAATTTTTGAAAAACACATATAGATAGTTGTTTTGAGGAGTTTTGGCCTCAAAGTACCTTCTTAAAATCCCTCATACATGTTGCAAATTTCTTGTTAATCCAAATAAAAGCTTTTAATTTTGGCATTTAAAATCCATTCTCTATTTTGAAATCCTTCCGCATCCAAACACTCTCATATATTTTGCTTTTGTAATTTTTGACCACATAGAAATCAGAGATTGCTATGCTAACACTACTATGATATTGCATTTCGATGATGTTTCTAATCTACTGGAAATTATTTGGTTATTTGTAGGTTGGACCGCTTGCTGCATATTATAAGCTTCCTCTTAATCGGGTTGTTGTGGTAAATCCAATCTTTCATAGGATTTCGAACCTTGTCCCATTTCACTTTTGCTAAGGGAGATGATCTGAGGTATATTGGACTTCAATTCTTATATCTTGTTGTTCTTCTTTGGTTGTAGTTTTTCGATGACATGAACTTGCCATGTGGTGTGCTTCGTCTTCACAATAAAGGAGGTCATGGAAGCCACAATGGGTATGATAAAATGCACTTTCAACAATTATTATGAAATTATACTAGACGGTTTCTTATATATAGTTTGTAGATGATATACTGTCCTGTTAGAATGTATATTTTGATGATATCACTTTTATTTTTGGCACACAGTTGAATTAAATCTGGAGGCTTATTTAGTTTGATCAATGAGTTATATCATCCCTGATATGGAGATGTATTGAAAGCTGAGAGTAACTATCGTCGCTTCTCCGTTTTTGTCAAAAGTCCAGCAAGGATGTGCTTTTCTATTGACCTGCTGTTGCAGAGATCAATATCCAGACCTTAAATTGTGCTCCAATGAAGGTGTTCATTGTGATATGCTGATTGGCCATGCCCGTGTGCTCATGTGTAAGGTGGTAGGACATTTGTTTGCCTGTCAGTGGCCAATCTACATAGACTGTTGTGAGGGCAATTGCCCACTTAGTTTGTTGCACTTCTTAGGCTATCCAAGTTTTTATGGTACTTGCTCCCACTGACTTTATTTGGTTGCCCTTGTAACTTTTCTTGTAAATGAATATTGTCTATACATATGCTTGGCAATGAATCTATAGCAAAATTTGTTGTACAATTTTAGCACAATGGGTTAATTATAAAAGAATTCAAATGATCATCCAGTTTTGCATACTATAATTATAATTTTACATGTTTTATACCTTTTTAGACAAAGACAACAAAAATGTATACATGAGTGTGGATATGCGTCCAGCTATGCTTGTTGTCTAGGGACCTGTGTTGTCCCTATAGACAAAAAATTACTAGATCCACTACTGTGTTGAGTTAATGGCAATCCTGAAGAATATAATAGCTGATGATGAAAATAAAATATGGAAGGTAGCTGGTGCAAGTGCCAAAATGATGAAAAAGAAAAAGAAAATATGAGGCAACAAGTGTGTCCTGATTTCTTGTCCCCACACATTAATGACTCAAAGTTCATGATATTTTATGCATTCTTTATATTTGAGATGTGAGATTTATGCACCTCGCTCCAATTTCCTTCTTTCTTCTCATAATGGTTCTTTTCTGCAATACTTTTTTGCGGAAGCACCCATATTGACATGCTGTTATTGTCCTAGGCTGAAGAGTGTTATTTATCATTTTCGGGGGAACAGAGAGTTTGGACGGCTGAGAATTGGTAAGTTTGAATATTTAAACCTTCATTTTGGTTCTTTAACAGCATTCGAGATCATTATTGGCGTCCATAAATTTTTTATCATCTTGCTAGGTATTGGGAGGCCTCCAGGCCAAATGGATCCAAAGGCATTCTTGCTACAAAAATTCAATGCAATAGCCCGAGAACGAGTAAGTCTGTTTCTTGTTCTAGTTGGCCATGACATAATTTTGGGAAAACAGAACAATTTGCATCCCATGCCTTGGCAGTAAAAATTTTGAGCTTTGCCAGTTGTTTTGGAAAATTTTAGATTGGGGGAGCGAGGAGGTTGGAATATCTTCTTGGACCTCTGGACATGTCATACTTTTATTTGCCAACATGTCTTAATGTTTGTCTTGTGGGAAATATTTTGATGAACTTAAATGTTTCCAGTGTTTAGATTATTATTATTATTAGTTTTTTCCCCTTTCTTGCTTCATTTCATTATTTATGGTATGATGTCTTTTGCTTTTCTTGGAACCAGATTGATGCTGCTTTACCAGAGGGGGTTCGTGCATTGAAGGTCCTTCTGTCCCATGGCTTGAGCGAAAGTGCAAGACGCTTTAATGCAGAGCAGAAATACAAGCATATAAGATTGCAGACTATACCGACATAACATGACTCTGTGTCAATATTGCAGTGAGATTACACAGCCTCAAATTTCATTTTGGGTAACCTTAACCCTGTATCCATAAGAAATGTGCAAGCAAAAGCATTGGCTGTGCCAATATTTCCAATGAATATCTTTTTCTTTTTGGGTCACCCATTCAAGTCCTAAACCACCAATGGAATATGGAGCAGGTGAATGATTCCCGATTGGATGATCCTACTCACCTTAATGGCTAGTTGACAGGTGGATATACATCCCCACATTGGCAGGTCTGATGGGATATACATATAAAGTAAAGATGTGGACACAGGCTTTATTCTTGTGGCAGAGTTGTTTTATGTGCAACGACTGTGGGCAGCTGTCTCTCACTGCACCAACCTTTTGATATTCCAAATTATCTCCTCTTGTTAAAACCCACAAAAAGAGGGATCTGTTTTGGTCACAGACCAACCTATTAACTCCCGACTTTCCTATTATACTATGTTTCCCCTTTTTTTTATTTTTAAATCTTTTTCGACCTCATTTGTTTGTAGTGGGTATCTACATTATCCAAAATGCAGTGATTCTGCAGAGGGTTTTTGGAGTTGGACATATACATGATGAAATTCCTTTCTTGCTTTGAATTTTAATGTCAAATGTTTAGAAGACCATTATTTCTGTCGGACTCGGCTGAGCAGGTCTAAAGAGTTAGGGTAGAGATAATGCATTTAAAAGAGAGGCGGACTGTTGGTTTTTGGTTAGAATCGAATTCTAAATTTAGTTTTCGATTCGAGTTTCGAATTGAAATTTTTAATACGAATTTGAATTGGAAACTGAATTAGGGTTTTTAATTATCTTATTTATTTATTTATTTTGATTATTTATTATTTATTTTTTTTTATTTTATGTAAATTTTGATTGGTAATTTTTTTTTTAAGCAAATAATAAAATAGTAGTTTAAAAATTTATTGTTTTATCAATTCGAATTTGGTTAAATTAGATTGATGTGAAAATTTATATCTTTAAAATTAAAATCGATTTATTTGATTTATTTGATTCAATTCGAATTCAAATTAAAAATTGAATTTCGAATATAAATGAATCTAGTTTGATTTTCAGTTCGACATTAAAATATGTTAAACTAAATTAAATGAATCAAATTAGTTAAAAAATTTGAAAATCGAATCGACCCGTGCCCGTCTAAAGGAGAACCATATCCATCAAAATCAAGTGCAAATGATGCGTCAATACCATCATCCAATCTCCCCCAAAATTTGGCAGAGAAAGGAGGCGGAATCTGGTCATGGGACACGAGTCGCGAGTCTTTGCATCCGTCAACTAAAATTCAGGGTAAAAAAGGCACTACCAAAAATTTTATTATATCTATAACTATCAAGATTTACGAAGATTAAGGTTTGTTGGCCTGATATTAATATTTGAAATTGTCTAATGATATTTATTCATAACTTTAATATTATCACTTAAAAATCTTAATATTGCTATTTAGTACTTAAAACCTTATAATGATACTGTTGATGTTCACTTTTTTAATCCGGTTCTGACTGATGGGTGACGTGAATGAGAGAAGTATTGCCTGCGACTTGGAAAAATTTTAATTTTATTTTGTTTTGATAATCTCAACAAAGTCGATATCTGCGATTGGTCAAGGAGACAGACTTGAAGTAGTATCATGACACTGGATCCTTTACCCGCCTAAACTGAAACTGAAAGTGGGTTAATGAGATTATTGCATTGTGTTGCCATAAAGCCCACGACATAGACCACATCAGGCAAGGTCACGGCGTGGCAGTCTTCCCTCCCCTCCTCAAAATGGGCGGTTTGGTTTGGTCCGGAGGCCTTTAGTAGGTCCCACACAAATGATGTAACATAGGAGTTGGTCTCCTACGCTATGATAATGTTCATGAGCTTACTCTCCCTCTTTTCCCAATCAAAATTCCCCCAAGAAAAAAAAGGAGAAAAACGTCTAAATAACATATCTATCTAAATTTAAAAATAAAATCGACAAAGTCTTTATTAAATTTAACTTCCATTATCTTGTACATATTATTTTCTCAAAATAAAAACATGAAAGCAATATACAGGAAAATCCAAAAATACTAGAAAATTGCCATTTGAATAAAATGTTTTTTTTTTTTTAAACCAAGTGAATTACCGCGGCTCCATGACAGCTGGAAAAAGAAATTATCAATCAAGGAAAGAATGAACAAGGAGAAGCATGTCCGGAAATAGGAAGGTGGATGGGACGCGCCAAGGAGGCACGTGAAGATAACGAATCCACATTATTAAATGAATGCAGCAATCCTCGACCCACACCGCAGCAGCACAACGAGGCAAGAAGAGAGAGAAAGGGAAAAATCGAAAATCGAATCGGACAGAAGAGGAAGAAGAAGAAAGAAGAGAGAAGAAAGAAGAAGGAAAGAATCAACCTGATCGATGAGAAATCCGACATCAACAGGAGGTGGAGAAGCAAAGACGACGACGACGACTCCGTGCTGTAGTAAGGTGGGATTGAAAAGAGGACCATGGACGCCCGAAGAAGATGAGCTTCTCTCCAATTACATAAAGCGCGAAGGAGAAGGGCGGTGGCGCACCCTGCCGAAGAGAGCGGGACTTCTCCGATGTGGAAAGAGCTGTCGTCTTCGATGGATGAATTACTTGCGTCCTTCTGTCAAGAGAGGCCACATAGCCCCCGATGAAGAAGATCTCATTCTCCGTCTCCACCGTCTTCTCGGCAATAGGTCTCTTCCATCTCCACTCTTTTTCTTCTGGATTTGCTTTTTTCTTCATTTTCTCTCTCTTAGGGTTTCTCTTTCTCTCTCTCTCTATGATATAGGTGGTCATTGATAGCAGGGAGAATACCAGGAAGGACAGACAATGAGATAAAGAACTACTGGAACACGCATCTTAGCAAAAAGCTCATTAGTCAAGGTATTGATCCCAGAACCCACAAGCCTCTCCAGCAGCTCCCTTCTCCTAACCCTAACCCTACTCCTCCACCAAAACCCACTTCCTCAGCTTCCTCCTCCAAACTCAACCACCCTAACCCTAACCCTAACCTTAATCCCAATCTCTCTCCTGATCCTGATCATAACAAGAACAATGACCCTGATGATCATTCCCAAACACCGAGTGATCATGATGGAGGAGCCATCACCACCATCAACAATGTTGCTTCTGCTGCTGCACCACTTCAACCACCAATTATCAACACTACTACTGGTGTGAGTGTTCTCAATAAGTCGAACAATATAATTAGTGAAGGGGGAGGAGATGAAGATGATATCAATTACTGCTCGGACGACGTCTTCTCTTCCTTCTTGAACTCCTTGATCAACGAAGACATGTTCGGCAATCAACATCAGCTCCATCATCATCATCTCACCCAACAACAGCAACAACAGCTTCTCCTGACGACTGGTCTTGCAACTGCCAACAACCCCTCCTCCTCTGATAATGCTTTGGTTTCATCTGCTCCTCACACTACTTTCGGATTTGGGACCGGATGGGATGCTGCATCTGCTGCCTTCACTCATCAAAATGACCCCAAGAGATCATTCAACCCATCCTGTTGATCAAATAGCATTATATTTTTTTCGCGTGCAGTGCATTGCCGTGTCTTTTAGCTTTAGCTAAAGCTAGGGTTTCAGTAATTTTATGAGTGTTAAGAGTTGGGAATGTGATGTGATCATTAAGTGGTATTTGTGTTCCGCTTCCACTTCTTTTAGTGTGTTTGTTTCATGTTGTTATTCATGATAGATATATATTATTTGTGTGTAATTAACTATAAAATCAAATATTGTTAGGGTGTCTATGGCTTTGCTCTTATGTCTGCATGAATGTACTTCGCTTCTTTAAGTTTAAAGAGTTTGAATTCAATTCATATTACACTGTCTCCTTATACATTAATCATCTATTTCTTCATATAAAAAAAGGACTAAATTTGATATATGTAATATAAGATGATGGATGAATTCCCAAAAACCCATCTTTGTTATGCTAGTCTAAATTTAGAACATGAATAATGTAAAAAGAAGACAAGTCATATGTTCATAATTACTGCACAAAAATTTGGAGCATTTCGGCGGAAATGGAACCAAATACAATATTTGACAAGCCTGAGGATTTGAGTAATGCAAATGGAATGTGAGTTCTGTTGAAAATCTATCCATTAATTTGAAAATCATGATGGTGCCAAGGTGCGAATGTTTGAATTACGTTTCTTAGTACAAAAAGTTAAGGCATTAACATACCATGATGAAAACTTGAAACCTAAGTAGGAAGATCAAATTAACAAAATTTTCAAGATTTTCAAATTTTAGGTTATCCTAAATGGTATGGGTAGCTACCATGTCAATTTTCTTGTAGCATAAAAGAAGAAAAATGATATTCTATGTGGGTAAAAGGGCTTTAAAACTTTATGATCGATGTGGCCAAAGAAAATCTGATAAGAAGATAAAAGTTCGTTTACCAGCATATGTTCTTTCTCAAGCCTAAAGAATTATATACAATAGTAATATCTGTAAATGTAATGATGATCTGATTGCACAAACACATGCAATTGCAATTAAGGTTTTCTTACAATATGTTTTTCTTCTCCAAAGTTGTTTCGATTTTGTTTGCTTACTTCTACTTAGTCTAGCTTCAGTATACTCCATAAGCAAGCTCCAAATACAAGTATGGTGCTTCTAAGCTCTGCAAATTATATGCAATTGGTTCTCCTCTCTATTGATAGTGTCAAACTTCTTATGATATCGTCTGTACTCAAAACATACCTAATACTTCGTCCAATATTTTAGTCAATGTATCATCAACATTTTGATATTTTCCTAAGTTTAATGTAATATTATAATCATAACATTTATTTTCTCTGGGTTTAGAGTGGAGACATGTACCGGAAGTTGATAACTACTTTAACTTTCTCACATAATTTTCTCGTATGTCCATCTTTTTCCAGTACCAAATTTACCAAGTTCTTGGTCACTTTATTATGAGATCTATTTAACTAACTCTCATCACTCTAAAGAAGTTAACCTATGAAAGTTTAAGACTTGATTATTCGAGAGTTGACTTGGTATATGTAGCATTTGCATTCGAACATTTCACTTCCATTTGTCTTTGTTGCTCTCTTTGTGATCATCTTTGTTTCATTTCGAACAATATGTGCTTCATGAACTTGGTTAGAAGTCATTCAAAATCAAAGTTTGGCAAGTATGTTACTTATTTGAATATTCTCCATATTATTGGGTCAAGTTTTATATATAAAAAACACAGTTAAAATCTAGGAATATTTCAACCAAAATCACTATAATCTAGAGGGGGAGAGAGAGAGAGAAAGAGAGAGAGAGAGAGAGCCTGACTGAAAATACTCACCTGATTGAGGGAAACCTTCATGAATAATATCTCTTCACTCGCGTCCCGCAGTGCACAGGTTGAAGTTTGAGCAAACTTTGCATGAAGAACCCCTCGAATCATATTATGCAAATGCAAAGTCAAGTGTCATGCACACATACACCGATTTTAAAGTTAATTAATATTTATGCAATGAAATAGCATAATCATCAAGACAGCCACCATAATGAGCATTTGTTTGGTTAATGAAAAGAAATGAAATATTTTCAAAACACGTTTTATCATACAAGTAGGACACTTTTATCATGTCATTTCATTGGGAAAGAATCAATAGAAACATAATGTTAGAAAAGTGTATGAAGTTGAAGCAAATTTGCTTCGATTTCTTTTAGTCCCTACAAGCATGCCCTCTCCATGAAGGTTATTTCTTTTAGTCCCTACAAGCAAATCTTTGTTGCTAAATTTCACTTTGTCCGCAACATGTTAATTTATAAACATACTTATGTGAATGGGTCATGCACGCACTATATTATTGGATTTATAAACCATTCAAGTTGTGACATAGTAGAGTATTGATTCCCTTGAAGCAAGGACGGGTCATCTTTGGTTACTCTACGCAGCAAGAGACGACCTGTCAGTCATTATCCCCGTTGAGCAAAATTTCCCTTAGCTATGAATTGTAACATTCTTATGACAAATTGGGTTTGAATGGAATTTGTCTCAGTTATGTTAATAATATTTTATGAAACATTAATTTTTCACATAAATTTTGAAAATTTTTAACAAAATTTAATATTCTCAACTATCATACTTATGCTTACAGATTGTACCATCAGGGTTAAGTTTGGCCTTCTATACCTATTTGACACCAATTATATTTTTATCTTTAAAGCAATCTACTAACTCTTATATATTGCATCAACTTATTTCTATAAAATAATACTATTCTTCATCCTCAAAATGGCCATGAAGTTTTTCATGAATAATAAAACCAAATGTGCTTTATTATATTAACGTGAATACTTTTCCTGATCGTTTTGACCATAAAATATAAGTTTCTATTTCAAGTGGGATGTTGAGAGTGATACAGATCTCCAATGTGCAATTGATCTAATGGCTCGACATTAGCACCCTTAAATAAATTCTCAAGTTCAAGTCTTTTAAATAAAGAAAACGCATCGAGAGAAATTTATCCTTAGTTTAATTCGGTCTGAATTAGATTTAATGCAATTAAGTATGGTGGTTTATTTATTTATTTTTAAAAGTGAGACTGGATCGAGATTGGCCCACTACAAACGCCTCCTTCTACCGGTCCACAACAATTGAAGCTATTGGGCCAAACATAAACCATGTTTCGTTGGTCCAAAGTTATTGAATCCTAGGGCCGAGTTTGACAGTCCTTTAAAAGCCAGTCAAAACCAGATGATGAGATGGACAAATCAAAGAGTAAAAAATTTCCACAATTGTACCTGATAGGTTTTTTGAGTCAACCATAGTAAATTTTAGCCTTTGTATTTTGGTACTATATTTTTTACTAGATATCTGTAGCGTGACTTTACTCCAACCGTGTCAGAGCTGATCATATTGTATTAGAACATAATATTTATGTGGTGATTAAATATGACCGAGTGAGATGGTGGGTGAAGCGAAACAGAGGCTGCCCTGCCCTGCCCGGCGACCAAAGTGGGGTTTTATTTGTATTTATGATGCTTTGTTTGACCCATTACTCGGTTCATATCTTACTCTCAAACCCCCAAAACTAACGGTCCTTGGTGGATTGGTAGATGGGTTGAATAGTGGAAGACAAAAGGTAGGTTGAGACCCAACTTGGTTGACAAAATCTTTCTCTGCTACATTCTTTTTCTTATTTTCAAGTCTTAGGTCTCTAAGAAATTGCCATTTCCCTCTTTACAAGTTGCTAACTTAAGATATAAACAAGGTTTCTTAACTAAGAACACCTAATGAAGAAAATCCAATATTTTATCTTATTTCGTCCATTCTTGCAATCCTCAGCAAAGAACATAGTAATTTCTTATGGTTAAATTTACTATTCATGATTTTATGAGAACTTAACTTGTAATTATTTAATATATTAATAAAAAAATAATTTTTTGGTTTTAATTAAAATGTTTCAAAAAAAAAAAGAGAAATTAAAAGGATGACTACAGTAGCTCCATCACTTAATTATTTTGGAAAAAGTCAAAAGGCTATTCTTTAAACTTAGGGGTACAGCCAAGTGCCAACCATGATAAGATGTGGAAAACTAGCTGCCAGAGTTGCATGGCTGATTAGGTGAGCAGATCACCTTCCAATAGTTTCATTGGTTCAACTTGTATGGACAAATACATATTACACTCCTTACTTTGGGAAATTTGGGATTGTCACATTTGTCAATATTTTAAATTAAAAATATGTTCCCAAACAGTAAATGAGCTGCTGCCCCCCAAATTCTAATCCTGATTGATACTCTCATTATGAAATTTTATGCTAGTTCAAAGCAAAAACCAGCGGCTCATGGACTCTCTCTTTTAATTTTTCTAGAAAATTATTTAACATGTACATGGTCTAGGAGGCAGACATTGGTTGAAGACCTCTTCTACATTTTGGTCACACTATTTCCTTGACAGAGTATTCCCATCACCTGGCTTAGAAGTTCTAAGTCTCCACTAAAGGTTTCATGATGGAAAGTTAGATTGGTACTTCTTTGTCGTTGCTGTTGTTGTTTCATTACTTCACCTTTTGGTAGAGTTTACTTTCTACACCGCCAAAAGGTACTTTTTCATAGAGGCTTTTGGGTATTCATCTGAACCATTTTGGGTATTTAAGGCAAAAAGGTATACCTAAACCCCTCATTTCATTTCTCTTTTTCCTTGTCTAGCACAACACAAACTAAAATTTTGCATCCAAGCCTCAATTCAACCGGTGAGAGAGAAGGAGTTTTTGAAAGATTTGTCTCGTGTGTTTGTGCAGTTCATGTAGTTTAAGTTTATCAATATACAAACTGAAGAGAAATAGTTGAGATTTCTATTGTTATAAAAATAAAAAGTCTTTGCATCAAGTTTCGATGGCAACAACTAGAATATTTGATGTTATGAATACAATTATCTTAATATTTAAACAAATTCACTATTACTAGTCTGGATTTGAGACTAAATAGAATTAAGTTGAGCTCAAGAATCGTTGGTTGACCCATTTCAAACAACTGGGATATGTTCAATGGGAAGGGGTTCCCCTGAAAATTATGGCATATAGTTTGATTGTAAAATATGTAGAAAACGGAGAAATAATTCTATGCAGCCTAAAAATATTATACGTAAATCAAATAATCAGACTAGGTTTGTTCATTGTCTAGGAAAAAGAAATTACAAAAACAGAGGAACATTCCATGAAATCCTGTGAAACATTCATGCCAGGGAGTCACTAACCTGGAAAAGTTTTGAGTAAGTCGCTGGGCGGTGCGGAGAGAGCTTGATAAAATCCATGCAAATGTTGGAATTGATGCATGAATGATTGGAAACAATGATGATAATATGGTTTCATATGAATGAGAGAAAAAAAGCAGTCTCAAAGAGATGTTGAGAGATGATTATATATTTTGCATTCGCACTTTTTTGGGGGGGGGGGAGAGAGAGAGAGAGAGAGAGAGGACTTCCATGTTTCTGATATTCAAGAGTCACTCATGTGTAGGTCCAATGTTGTATTTGTCGAATTTTCTGAGTAATTTACACCATCTTATGCACTCACATTGGTAATGCCCTTGGTCTGTTAGATTTAGATGGTTTGTTTTGATTGACCGTTAGATCTGTCTCTCTCTATCTCTTAAAGATTACTGAAGAGAGAGAGAGAGAGAGAGAGAGAGAGAAAGTTAAGAAGGCAGAGTGCCCAAACGTGAGAGAGAGAGTTAAGAGGGCAGAGTGACCAAACGTTCTAAGGCAGAGAATGAGAGATTTTTGTTAGACAAACCAACCTTTCCTTGTTTTGCTTTTGGGTTTTGGCCGCGTTCAACTGTCTGTCAGGTGGAGGGTATTTTCGTCTAATTTCACATTTGAGGTAGTTATTGGGGTCCACAAGAACTTAATCGAAATAAACCAATCAGGTCATGCCATGTCATCAAGCACGGGCACATCACGCGGTCACTCTAACCTGAAATCTGAAGAGTTGTTGACTCGGTCATGACTTCCCTTGCCAAGCCAGTCGGTCAGAACTCAGAACTCAGAAGCTCAGATGAAATAGCTTTTGTGTAAGTATTTCAATTATTTAGTGGGTAGGGGTGCATTGTCCTGATTCACATCAACCACAAATAAATAACTCATAACATATTTTTAAAATCTATAAATTCTTATATTTTATTTTTTAAAATAAATTATTAAAATATTTGAATAAAATACAATAAAATAAATTATAAGATTTTTTTCTGGATTTATAAGTTTTTGTTTGTTGTGTTTGATAACCAGTAAAATTTTTATAATCTCTTTTTAGTATTAAAATGACTAAAATTGATAAAACACTATTAATATAATAAAAATAACTATTTACTAAATATAAAGGGTAAACATTGCGTAACAAAATATTAATAAGAATAATTTAG
The DNA here is from genome assembly GCA_037126225.1 of Dillenia turbinata. Lineage (NCBI taxonomy): Eukaryota > Viridiplantae > Streptophyta > Magnoliopsida > Dilleniales > Dilleniaceae > Dillenia > Dillenia turbinata. The sequence goes on from JBAMMX010000015.1 coordinate 7,874,924, forward strand.
TTGGTTAATAGATAAAAATAAACTAGTTAATAAACGACATAAAAAAGTTAAAGCATACCATTTTTAATAGTTTAAAAGGCTTAAATATCTTATTCGAGAGATTATAAACTCTTTCCAAAAAAAAAAAAAAAAAATGAAAAAAGTTTTATCAATTGATGATATATGGTCTAAGAGTCTATTACCATAATAACCAAAAGCTACCAAAATCATTGAGATCATAATCATAAATCTCATAAATCATTAAGAGGATCTCTCGATAAACACCCAAAATGACCAAACGTCTTCTTGATTGAACATTCTTGTTTAGCCTTCTTAACCACCTCGGTTAAACCTTCTCAGGTAGGCCTTTTGATCGAATGTTCTCTCGGCTATTACTAGCCTTCCAGCGAAGAATGCTCCCACTTGGTGAATCAAAATCATGATCACTCAAAATTTAACCCTCCCCTAATCCTGAGAGCAATATTTCCTAATAAGGAAGAAAACCTCTATAATATCTCCTGATCAGATAGAAAATTTTCATGACAATTTGAACTTCTTTTATTCCATAGGATTTTAAATCTTCTAAAAGTCTTTAACTATAGTTTCTATAATCTCGAAAAATCCCCAACGATCTCTTCACAAGAAAACAAGAGTTTCTATGTTTTCAAATAAGAGATTTATCATGTATGCACATACTATACATATTAAACACAAGCGATCCACTAGGTACATTTTTTATATTTAATAACTTTACACTCATCACATAGAGGTTATACAGGGCTATTTTACGGCTTTATTCAGTCTGTTCTCTTTTTTTATCACTTCTCTTTTTGATTTGAGTGTCAAAACTTTCTGCTAGAGGTCAAGTCTCACCATCTACAAGGACTAGAAGGTTCACTAGTACCGGTTCCCTGCTCGGGTCAACAGAGCAATTATTTGTAGAGTAAAATTCACCTCCAATAGATTGGTATCATCTGTGAAAATAGACTGATTTTTTCAGCCAAATATATTTCACGCCTCGCCTCCTTCTCTTTTCGGTCGCCATGCCACCCAAGAGGAAGATTGGAAACACTTTAAAAGCAATGTCCACGGTGGGAGGACAAACGTCTAACCCCGTGGACCCTTTTTCGCCAAGAGCTTCCGTTAATCAACCGGATATTTCTACCATCTGCTCATAGCATCAGATGGAATCACCCTATCAGGGAGAACCCTAGTCGTCAGCTACCCAACTTGGAAGCTGACCGACTCTACCCGTTACTCCAGTCTTTGCAAACAAAGTCAACCGCTCCCAAATAGAGAGACTCGAGTCAAAGATATAGGGCATGAGCAAGCAATTAGAAGAACTTAGCTATGGCTTTAGACAAGAAGTTTTGTCTTCTTCTCGAAGATCAGGGCACTCGCCCTCGCACAGGCTTCAACTTTGAAGACGCCGAGAACCCTTGGTGACCTCCTAAAATGACTAGATGATTGAAGAAGCAAGTTGAAGAACTCGTGACTGTCGAACTCAAATATGCTAACACAGGAAGAGATGTTGCCACCCAATATGCCGCTAGTTTCTCACATTTTGATCCAAAATTTTCTACTGAGTCGATGTTGCGAGACGTAGTCCTTCCTTCTATTTAGAGGTACGACGATATTATTGACATTCGAGACCATGCGGCCCACTTTGTGACTGTTATAATCTCGAGGGACATGTCGGACGCAACCATATGTAAACACTTCCCCACAACTCTAAAGAGCAATGCGCTGACATGATTCAACTCATTTCTCCCACTCAGAATAAGGAGCTTCTCACAATTCTTGCAGTAGTTTGAATCTCACTTCGTGATAAGTTGGGGGCTAATAGAAAATCTATCTCTTTCTTATCACTATAACAAAGGGATGACAAGCCCTTCAAAGACTTTTTCGACAATTTCAAGATCGAGATGATGAAAGTCTTAGGCATGGACCATTCCATAATGCTAGCAGTGTTACTTACTGGATTGCAGCCCTCAGGAAGAAAGAATTCCATAACGAAGAATCCTCCGCCACCATTCAAGAATTCTATGCTGGGCAAAAAAGTATATTGTTGCAGAAGAAGCTAAAGCATTCGACAAGCACCGAAGCAGAATAGGAAGAAATGAACATAATTGCTCTCCTCGGTGACTCTCGTCCAAGAGGAGTTGACCAGGACCTCCATCTCAATGTAGGTTTAATAGCTACACTCCTTTGAATGACATACCCAGACAGATCTTGATGCAAATTAGGAATAAATCTTATGTTAGATGGCCCCCGCGTCCTGTGCAAGATGATTCCAAGAAGGACAAATCTTATGTTAGATGGCCACGCATCCTATGTGAGATAATTCCAAGAAGGACAAGACTTGATACTATTACTTTCATAGGGACAACAACTTCTTAACAGATAAGTGTTGAAAGCTGAAGAACGAACTTGAGGTATTAGCTCGAGACAGTAGACTCCTAGGATTTTTTAACATGGAGCGAGAAGATCACCTCCCTTAGAGACCATATGTTGCAGGTCGAACAAACAAATTGAAAAGCCATCGATCACGGAAGCTGCCCGCAACCAAGCAAGTAGAGTAGTCCTTCACATACGGGGCGAACACCCCTCTTCGACACCCCTCTCTTGGTAGTACTCCTTGACTCAGAATCTGACAGATCAAGTGATCACACAACAATGCTAGATGGAGCACATATTTATTCCAATCTTTCAAATGATAGAGGCATCCATGTCCATGGAGGTTCTTATTGCTCGTGCCGAGAAGGGCAGAAAAGGAAGACCAATGATCGGTTTCGGGGATGACGATATGGTAGGAATCAATTTGAGTCGTCACGACCTATTGGTCATCACCGCTAGGATAGGCCAATACATAGTGAAGAGAATTTTTGTCGACTAAGGAATGGGTTACAATATTCTCCATTGAGACGCCTTCCAACAGATGAGATTTAGTTGTGCGCATCTTCAACCTCACATTGGACCCTCGAAGGGGCTATCGAGTGAGTGGTTGTATTTTGAGGGCACCATCTCACTCCCTATATCTTTGGAGACACCACCCAATCATGCAACTGCTATAACCACCTTCAACGTAGTCAAACTACCATTGCCTTACATTGTTATCTTGGGTCGACCTAGCCTAGACGCTTTGGAAGCATTGCCTTGTACCGAGCATATGAAGGTCAAGTTTACGACACCTCTCGATATCAGAGTGCTCAACTGTGATTCAACTCCATCGAACATCCCAACCTAGTGATTTTTTTCTACTGCGTACGTTTTAATATTGTTTGTTGAGCAATATAGGTTTTGATGATAATTAGGGATAATTAAAATGGATTTGAGCTAATTAATTGAAGTTTTAATAAAATAGAAAAATTGTTAAAAGTAAAACTAGTCTAGGTAAGTTGACCAACACAAATGGTGAGTTGACCTACATAACCAAAATGAGTGGATTTGATATAACATGTCGACCCACACATATGTCAAGTTAATCATTTAAGTGTCAAGTTGACCTCATTTTAGCTTGAAGTCAACCCAAAGTTCAGAAAATTTGAAATTGGGCTAAAAATATGGAACACATTAAGTCAACCTGAGTCAATGTCGTGTCAGCCTTTCAAAACTCTAAATTTGCACATAATCAAGTCGACCTACCCAAGTGGCAAGTCGACCTGAACTTCAAGACTGTAAGATCATAAGTCAATCCACACTTAAAATAAGTCGACCTGTTAATTTTAAATCTCAGAAACTAAGTCCGTAATTTAAGTAAGTTGACTTGTTAGGAATTTAAGTCGACCTGAGGCTTACATAGAAAGAAAATGAGTCGACTCAAGTACAAGATCTTGTCAAACTACCCTAAATATAACCCTAGGTCTAGTTAACACAATTTGTATACAGACAAATCAACCCAATTTAATGAATGACAAGTCGGCTTGAACACTTGTGTTGAAAATTTTTCTAAGTATAGAAAATCACGAGTCGATCTGAGAAAACTGACGAGACCTGTTAAATCAAGGTCACAGAAGTTCACTCTTAATCTAATTGAGTTGACCTAAACATTATGCAAGTCAACATGAATCCTTGATGAAATGACACCAACTCGACTTGATAAAACAATAAGTCAACCTGACCTAAAGCAAAATAGGCACACAAGTCGACTCAATCATAAGCTAAGTCAATTTGAGAAATCCAAGTCACAGAAATTAATGTCTATAAATTTAGTAAGTTGACTCAGGGCTAGGATAAGTCGACCTGAGACTATAATATGTTAACTAAACAAATTTGTAAGTTGACTTACATTGTGTGCAAGCCAACCCATGAGCAAAACAAGTAGACCTACCTCTCATAACATGAATATACACAAGTTGACCTATGTATCTACAGAGTCGACCTAAATAATTTGCAAGTCATATAGGAAAGTCAACTTGAATATTTCAAAATTTAAAACGAAGTTGACTCAGAGTTCCAAAAGGTTGACCGGATGTGAGTAACATTCATTAACTCAGAAAATCTATTACGAATTAAATGAAAAGTTCACCAACTTCACCAAACTCTGTGATGTATTCAATGAACTTCAACGGGCAAATCATCTTCTCTGAGTATAAATATGATACAAGGAGAGTCAAGAAACATCTTTTGTAACATTTAAATAAGTCTTTGAAGCACAAAGCCATACTCTATTTTTTTATGTTTTTATTTCATTCTCAATTGTACATTAAGAATACATTCAAGGATTTTAGTTTCATCTTGTATTTTCTTTTCATTCTATATCCGTTGTAAAAGATCGAAAGGTTAGCCCTCTTGATCTTAGGATTCAGAGATGAACAGAGAAATTTTTAGATTGATTTTACTTGCTCCCAGGATAGACAAGTGTAAGTATTTGGGTATAACACTTGTAAGATTGGCTAGCACTTACAAAGCTAGTGTGAAAATCATTGTTAGAATAGTGGATTAGAAAAATCCAAGTGAAGTATGGGAGTGAATGTTCATCAGGGATATTGGAACCATTATAAATAGCATGTGTTGATTCTTCTTCTTCTTTCTAGTCTTGTCTTTGCGTTTTAAGTCTTAAATTTCCAAAAAATTCAAAAAATGCCAAACCACCGATTCAACCCTTTGAGGTGGTTTTGACATTGTTAATCAACTCTCTTGATTTAAAATTCTGCATTATAATTATCATTGAAATAATACAACTTTACATACTTTGCTACTTCTTCATAATGTTCTGACCACGTCAATAGCACAATAGTCAAAAATAATTTGCAGATGGCAACTACACCTTAAAACAGTTTCTCATCCTCTCTCTCTCTCTTGGCTCTATGCCTTAAAATGCGTCATCATACGAGTCATAGTACCTGACTAGGTAAACGTGACCCACTCTGTCGGCTCTACACCACCAAAGGGTTCCACACCCTTTCTCTTAGCTCTACATCTCAAAATGATTATTATACGGGTCCTAGCACTTGATCGGGTAGATGCGACCCACTCTCTCAGCTCTACGCCTCCAAAGGGTTCTACATCTTCTCTCTTGACTTTATATCTCAAAGTCCGTCATCATACAGGTCCTTGCACCCGACTGAGTAAATGCGGTCCACTCTCTCAACTCCACGCCTCCAAAGGGTTCTATACTCTCTCTATCAACTCTATGCCTCAAAATGCATCATCATATGGGTCTTAACACTTGACCGGGTAAACGCATCCCACTCTCTTGGCTCTACACCTCATATGGGTTATGCACCCTCTTCTTTAGCTCCATGCCTCAAACGGGTTCCATACCTACTCTCCTGGCTCCGTGCTATGTAAGGGTTCCGTACCCACTCTCTCGACTTTATACCTTTCACATGACTCATATAGGCCTTCGCACCTACACTCTCAACTTTATGCTTTATGCAGGTCCTAGCAGGATACGACTCTTATTCTCTCGACTATATACATTGCATGGATCCTAGTATTCAAGTGGGATCTAGCTTATTTTTTCTTGGTTTCGGCACCTAAAAGGGTGCTAACACCCTCTCTCGGCTATAATGCACTAGAAGATAACTAACACTCAAGTCCTCTTATTTCAACACGCTATCGACAAGGCAACAAGAATGCAAATGAGACAAGAAAACACCAAAAAATGAGATCACTAAAAATCTTCATCCATTTGTTCAAACTAAGGAGGAATACACAAGAACATAACACATCAAAGGAAAAGAAACAAATATATACATGAAGAGGTCATGACGAAGGAGGTGTAAGAGGAAGAAGAGCTTTCTCCCATAGAGATTCGAGGTTGGTTTGGAAAGTGATGATATGAGAGTCCACATTTGCTACTTTGTGAGAAGGGTCACCACCCGGAACGCCAACTGGACTTGAACTTGAGACCTCAGAACTAGCATTGTAAAACTCTTTCTCATGCCTTTCTCTAGCTTCACATGACAGAGAGCATCCTTTGCTTGCCACAATTTTTTTGAGAGCTCGCATTGGCTACATTTGTGACTATCAAGAGCGTCCCCAAACTTCTTGCCCGAGTCCGTCGCTTTCTTCTCCGAGGCAAGGAGTAACTTCTCTTATTCCTGGACCAACTTTTCTACAGCCTCCTATCTCACCACACTCTCCCTCAGTTTGGTGCCTAACCTCTCGCACTCCACGATGGCCACATGACATTGCTGCAATGCAGACTCCAGGTTAGCCCTAAAATGCTCCACTTCCTCACTTCTATTATTTAAGGTAGCATTAGCTGCCCTCTCCTCTTCAATCTTCCTCTCCCTCTAGGCCAGAACACTGCATAGCCGGGAAATCTCTTCATCCCTCTAGCTAACTTGGTGATCCAAATGCCCAACCACCCGATTTCTCTTAAATCTTTGAAACTCAGACAAAACAATAGCCTGTACAAAATATGTCAAATTAGTCTACTGTAACCAAAAACCTAGATAAAACATGCCCCAAAATGAAAATCATACTTAAATCCCAATAGACATAAGGGCTTAATCACCTTACTTCATAGATAAATGGTTCAACTCCAGCTCAAAGCTATGATAATCCAACCGATCGGTGACCTTCCTCGCCTCGGTAATATCTACATAACTGTAGCAAGGGTTGCTGGCACTAATTGTTATAGTACCCCTTTCCCTCAAATCTTTCCTATTGTCATAAGAGCAAAACAGAAGGGAGAGGAGAAGTTCTCTCAGGCACCCTTCTTTTGCCTCTCCGCACATATAAAGCTCTCGAGAAAGGTAAAAGATAGCCCAACTATGGACTTCCGGGCCACATACTCGAGAGGCACATACCCAGATACACCTAGATTCCCCTATCGGTGTCCCCTCCCTCTACGCCTCTCTCGGTGTCCTCTCTCACCATCTTCCCTTCCAGTATCCTCCTCAAGAGCCAATATCGGTGATCGAGGAAGGGACACCTCCAGCTCAGACCCTTTGGCTCTTACTTGCTCGGCCGCCTCTAGACAAGGAACCTCAGACTGCCAAGCCCTACTCTCTATTCTTACCCACTTCCTCATTACCTAGGCTTGATATTTGCACTTTTCTTCTTTTCCTCTTTAGCACCAAAAGAGGGAGGCATCAGTCGATGGAGCACTTTATTCCAATGCACTCTCCCCCTCGACACGTCTTCTAAACTTGGCCCCTCATCATCCTGTCTATGGTTATTTTTGTCAAATCGTCTTCCGCTGCAGAGGAACAATACCTGAAATCTCAGTGCCTTCTTTTTTACTAAAAGAGGCCTCTTGATTTTTGTCTTCTCTCCTACCAACAAACCTGCCAATGTTAACACTTAATTATTCAAGAGAGTTTCCACACAAATGGACCTATTCCTCATAGAACAGAAACACCTAATTGAATGCACAAATCTCGAATGACGAGAAGGCTTTGGGGACTTCAACCCCACAAATGGCTCTCTCCTAGCCTCGAGTAGCACTAGCATTAGTTCTTTATTCTCAAACTCAATTAAAAAGAAGTTCTCCATCCAAACCTTATCAATGGTCTCTTTGTAGAAAAATCTCCACTCTGACTCTGGTTTGGTCTTCCATAGAACTCCCAGTGAGACATCTTCTCAAAGAAAAAATCAAAGCCATTATAATTCAAAATCAAAATTGAAATGATAGTAGCTTAATAGGTTCGCTACTACCACTACCAAATGCCAAACACTAGAGATCAATAAAGCTAGAAAGATGTTCCAACCTTTTAAAACTTCGGCAAGGGGACCCATATACGACACTCAAAGGTTGTACCTCACATACTTCTTATACACATGACACATCTCTTTGGTGACCTATTTTCCCTCTCTTTGTCCATGGGCAACAACAAATTATAATTGTCGCCTAACACCATCTCTTTCACCATTGCCTGCAATTCTTCCCCTGACATCGTTCTACTAATGTTATCAATGGTATGCTGAGCACGAGATCTAGAACCTTTAGCCATTTTAGTTTCCTAACAAATTCTGCTAACCTTAAGTTGTCAAATCTTTTCTCTCAAGAAAGCAAATTGACAAAAGTGTAAGCGCCACAATAGGTATAACAAATTGTGGACCACACAAAAAGAAGCATGTCGAGGAAGATTCACGAAAATCGAGGTGGCATGTCTCACATTTAATGTTTCAGTTTCACATCCATTCCACTTCCCCATTTTCCAACCTTGCAAAACTATTACTAATGCCACTTCTTCGAACTAACATTAGGAGTGACAGACAAATGATAGTACATGGTCCAACAGTCCATTACCATAAAGATCGGAAACTACCAAACCCATTGGAGCCATAATCATAAACCTCATAGACGACCAAAGGGATCTCTCGGTAAACACCCAAAACGAACAAACGCCCTCATGATAGAACATTCTTGTTTAGGCCTCTCAACCACCTTGGTTGAACCCTCTCGGGTAGGCTGTTTGCTCACCTCTTGATCAAATATTCTCTTAACTATTACTTGCCTCTCGGCGAGTAATGCCTCGCTTGGCAAATCAAGATTATGATCACTCAAGATTTGAATCTTCCTTAATTTCGAGAGTAATCTTTTCTAATAATAAAGGAAATCTCCGTAATCTATCCTGATAAGGTATGGAATCTCCGTAACAACTTGAACTTTCCTTATTCTATAGGATTCTAAATCTCCTAAAGATTTTTTACTATAGTTCCTATAATTTCGAAAGATCCCTAACGATTTTTTTACAAGAAAACTAGGGTTTCTATACCCTCAAGCAAGAGATTTACTTTGGGTGCACATGCTATATATATTAAACACAAGCAACCTACCAATTACATTCTTTATGTTATTCATCACATAGAGGCTATTTTACAGCTTTATTCAGTTTGTTATCTTTCTCTATCACTTCTCTTTCTGACTTGAGCGTCAAAATTTCCTCCGCCGAAGTCAGCTCTAGTGGTATTTGCAAGTGTCATCATTTACGAAGGTCCAGAAGATTCACTACCACCTTGCTTGGATCAGCAAAGCAATTATCTGTGGAGCAAAACCCACCTCCAACATGAACTTGTAAGTTATCAAGTCTATTATAAAATATTTTTAATAGTTTATAAGGTCTAAATATCTTATTTTTAAAATTTATAAACTATTTAAAAAATTACCCAACAAATATCATTTATAAGATCTCAAACATCCTATAGATGTTTGTTTTGAAGAGTTAGCATCGCCAAACACTTTTTAAATTCTTTTCTTTTTTTCTTATCTAGAGCTTTAGCAAGGGAAAAATTATATATGAAAATGCTATTCTTTAAAGCGAATTTCAGAAAATTTTTTGTTATTAAAAAATCATTTTCCAGAAATCTAATTACCTTGTCGTGACTTGAGAAATTTTTGTAGCATGAATAACTTTTTGTAATTAAACAAAAAAGAAAATGAAAAAAGAAAGTAAAACAATTTACAAAGTTATTTTGGGTCCAAGGGGCCAATTCTGAACAATTTATAAACTCCTAAATCTGATAAGATGTTTTTGGAGTTTAAACTTTTATATCTAAATAAGTTGTTAAAAAAATAAGATTACAGACTTTATATGATATTCCACAAATTTATAAATTATTCTTGTATTTGGAAACAATAAATTCTTACAAAGTCTTTTTGTGTTAAAATGATTAAAAAAATATAATGCCACTAATATTGCATGAATAATTATTTATTGATATGAAAAAAATATAAAACTAAGACAATTATTATAAAATATCAAGAAATAGAAATTATTTAGAGAGAATGAAAGAAAGAGAGAGAATGAGAGAAAGAGAATTTTATTTCTCAATTTCATATGCATACAAATGAGATTACAAGAATGCCTATTTATAGGCATTTGAAAAAGAATGAAAAGACACCTCTATTAATGAGATAACCCAAAAATCAATAATCATTGATGATCCCAAAGATCAAAAGTTATCATACCATTAAATAGTTACCCAAAAACCAATAGTCATTATTGAAGATGACCATCCACTTGAAAAGTCATTCTTATTAATGATGGATATGGACATCCATCCAAATCCTATTGCATTTATAACACTCCTCTTTGGATGTCCATTGTATAAGAAATATTTCTCGTTAAAATCTTACTAGGAAAAAACCCAGTGGGACAAAAACCATAGTGAAGGAAAAAGAGTACATCCTTCCTTATACAGGTATTTCGATACAATATTCCCCCTGTTAAAGACAACACTTAATATCTCTAGGACGTCGCATTCCAATCTTGTGGATCAACTTCTCAAATACTGTAGTGGGTAATGCTTTTGTAAATAAATCTATAGGATTCTTGCTTGATTGAATTTTTTATAAGTCAATATCTCCACTTTGTAGTAAATCATGCGTGAAAAATAATTTTGGGGAGATATGTTTCGTCCTATCACCTTTGATATATCCACCTTTTAACTGGGCTATGCAAGCTGCATTATCTTCTTGAAGTATCGTTGGAGTTTTCTTGTTTACTAACAAACCGCATGATTTTTGAATATGATTAGTCATTGATCTGAGCCATACACATTCACGACTTACCTCATGGATTGCAATTATTTCAACATGATTTGATGAGGTAGCAATTATAGTTTGCTTCATAGATCTCCAAGATATTGCTTTGCCACCATATGTAAATACATAACCCGTTTGTGACCTAACTTTGTGTGGATCTGATAAATATCCTATAACGACATACCCAATTAATTGTGCATTTGGTTCATAAGGATAAAATAGACCCATATCAATCGTTCCTTGGAGATATCGAAAAATATGTTTAATTCCGTTCCAATGTCTTTTGGTGGAGCAGAACTATATCTTGCTAATAAATTTATAGCAAAAGCAATATCAGGTCGGGTATTATTAGCAAGATACATTAAAGCACCAATTACACTTAAGTATGACACTTCAGGACCAAGAATCTTCTCATTATCATCCCGAGGATGGAAAGGATCCTTTTGTATATCAAGTGATCGAACAACCATTGGGTTGGTTAATGGGTATGAGTTGTCTATATTAAATTATTTTAAAACTATCTCAGTATAAGTTGATTGATGGACAAAAATTCCATTTTTTAAGTGGTCGAACTACAAGTCGAGACAAAATTTAGTTTTACCAAGATCTTTTATTTCGAATTCTTTCGTTAAATAATTTATTACATTTAAGATCTCTTCAGGAGTGCCAATAATATTTAAGTCATCAACATAAACAACAATTATTACAAAACCATGTCCGGACTTCTTTATAAAAACACATGGGCAAATATGGTTATTTGTATAACTCTCTTTTAGCAAATATTCACTAAGACGATTGTACCACATCTGCCCAGATTGTTTTAAACCATACAAAGATCTTTATAACCTAATAGAAAATAATTTTGGAGAATTGCATGCTTCAGATTTTTTTAAACCATACAAAGATCTTTGTAACCTAAAAGAAAATAATTTTCGAGAATTGCATGCTTCTGGCATCTTTAGTCCTTCTCGGACTTTCATGTATATGTCATTATCTAGTGCACCATATAAAGATGCTGTAACGACATCCATCATCTGCATATGAAGTCTTTTCTATGCTATTAAACCAATAAGAAAACGAAAAGTAATAATATCCATTACAGAAGAATATGTTTCTTCATAGTCAATCCTAGGTCTTTGCGAAAAGCCTTGTGCAACTAGTCGAGTTTTGTATCACACAATTTCATTTTTCTCATTTCTTTTTCACACAAATACCCATTTGTATCCTATTGGTTTAACACCTTCAGGTGTTTTGACAATGGGCCAAAAAACCTCATGTTTTGAGAGAGATATTAGTTCTGTCTGAATTGCTTCCTTCCATTTTGGCCAATCCCCTCTTGATTGACATTCCTTTAAAGTCGTGGGTTCAAAGTCCTCATTTTCACTCAGAATATCAATTGCCACATTGCATGCAAATACATCATTAATATTTGTATTTGTTCAATCCCATGTTCTCATTGTAGAAATGTAATTTATCGATATTTCTTGATTATTTATTTCAATTTCTTCCGGAAGTTTTTCTTCTTGGATTGAATTATTTCCTTTTTCTATACGATCAATTTGTCCATTTGTTCTTCTTTTCTTTCGAGAGTTTTTATCCTTAGAACCCATTGATCTTCTACACTTTAGGCATGGTTTAGGTTCATTTGTTGGGAGGGGTCCTTCAGAGACATCAATTCTGATAGGAGCATTTTCTGCTAGAACATGTGATTTTGTTACTCGTTTTGAATAAGAGAAATTATCTGACAATTGATTTGCAATCTGTTGCAAATGAATGATTCGTTGAACTTCTAGTTCATACTGTTTTGTGCGAGGATCAAGATGACAGAAGGATGGTTTACTCTAGGTAATCTCTTTTTCCAACTTTTCTTTCTTGGTATTATCTCCCCCTAAAGTTGTAAAAAATGTTTCATCAAACCGATAATCAGGAAATCTAGCAGTAAAAACATCTCCCGTCATGGGCTCAAGATATTTGATAATGGAAGGAGAATCATAACCAATATAAATGCCTAATTTCCATTGAGACCCCATTTTTGTTCTATGAGGGGGAGTAATGGGGACATAAATTGCATATCCAAAAGTGCATAAATGAGAGATATTATGTTCTCTTCCAGAGACCAATTGGAAAGGGGAATACTTGAGAATTAGTGGGTTGGATGTGAATTAGTGTTGCTGCATGTAAGATTGCATGTCCCCAAGCATGAACGAGAAGTTTGGATTTCATAAGTGTGGTTTCGCTATCAATTGAAGGCGTTTAATAAATGACCCTGTTAGACCATTTTGGGTATGAACATAAACTATATGATGTTTAACCTTTATACCAATAGACATACAATATTCATTACATACTTGAGAAGTGAATTCTGCAGCATTATCAAGGCGAATTGTTTGAATAGAATAGTTAGGAAATTGTGCTCGTAATCGATTTAGTTGAGCAAGTAATCGTGTAAACGCGAGGTTCCAAGTTGATAACAAACACACATGTGACCATCTTGTAGATGCATCCATTAAAACCATAAAATATCTGAGCAGTCCACATGGTGGCTGAATTGGACCATATATATTGCCATGTATTCGATTCAAAAATTCAGGTGATTCAATTCCAATTTTACTTAGCGATGGTTTTATTATCAATTTGCCTTGATAACATATAGTACATATGAATTCATTAGATTGAAGAATCTTCAGGTTCTTCAATGGATGTCCGGAAGAATATTCCATAATTCATCGCATCATTACATATCCAGGATGACCCAGTCTATCATGCCATAAAAGAAATTTATTTTGACTAGTAAACTTCTGGTTTATTATGACATTTATTTCAATCGGTTTAATATATGTATAATAAAGACCCGAAGAGAAGACAAATAGTTTTTTCAAAACTTGTTTATGTCACATTTTAACATTAGTAATGCACAAATACTCATTATTTTCCATATTAGTTGTTTCTATATGATAGCCATTGAGGCGAATATCTTTGAAACTTAATAAATTTCGGTGAGACTTGGGTGAAAATAATGCATTACTGATTAAGAAATTTATCCCTCCTGGTGGTAAAACATTTACTCTTTTGGAGTCTTTGATTAAGGTTACACTACCAAATAGTATTTACATTTTGTTTTTTCATGATAAGATGAAAGAAATATCTTTTGCTTTTGAGAATTGTATGTGAAGTTGCCACTACAAAAAAACATACTTTTATGAATTTTGCGACAAACCAAAATTTATTGCCAATTAGCAACAACTTTTCCAACAAAAATTGAGTTCGTTGCAAATTAGCAACGAACCATTAAGTTCGTCGCAAAATTTGCAACAAATCCAGTGTTCGACGCAAATTTGCAATGAACCCTTGAGTTCGTTGCAAAATTTGCAACGAACCCAGTGTTCTACGCAAATTTGCAACGAACCCTTGAGTTCGTCACAAATTTTGCAACGAACTCAGTGTTCGATGCAAATTTTCAACGAACCCTTGAGTTCGTCGCAAAATTAGATGCAACAAATTTGCAGTGTCTACAAGACAGAGATTCTCATCTTCGATTTTTGATTCAATTTTAGATGCAATAATATCCATAGGTCTTCAAAAACAATAAATAAATAAATAAAACAATAAATTTGAATTTATTACAGATATTGAGAAATGAAAACAATTACATTAATTAAAATCACCATATTTAGTATTTTCAAGAAAATCACCAACTTCTAATTGGGGAAAATTTTCAAGACCCTCAAAAATATTTTTAGGGTGATTATTTTGATATAAGGCATTTGCCTCCATATTCTTATCATTTTTCTTCAACGATGCTTGATAAAGCTCGATAAGATGCTTTGGTATACGACAGCTACGCGACCCATGTCCAATCACCCCATATCGGTAGCATTTATTCTCAACATTCTGACTACATCCACCTTTTTCTTGTTTTGTCTCATTACTTTTCCACTTTTGGTGGTTTGTATGTCCACCACAATCATTACGGTAAACATTCTGGCCATGGCCACGGCCACAACCACGATCACGGCCACATCCTCGACCACGACCATTTCTACGTCCTCGTCCACGTCCAGAATTGTTGTGAGTTATTGCATTCACTTCAGGGAATGGACTAGAGCCAGTTGGATGAGATTCATGATTTTTCATCAGTAACTCATTATTTTATTTAGCCACAAGTAAACAAGAAATTAGTTCTGAGTACTTTTTGAAACCTTTTTCTCGATATTGCTGCTGCAGGAGCATATTCGAGGCATGAAAAGTGGAGAGTGTTTTCTCTAACATATCGTAATTAGTAATATTCTTTTCACATAATTTTAATTGAGAACTGATTTTAAAAACGATTGAATTATATTCACTAACTGATTTAAAATCTTGGAATCTCAAATGAATCCAATCATAACGAGCTTTATGGAGTATTACCGTTTTTTGGTGGTTAAACTTTTCCTCCAAACTTTTTCACAATTCAAATGGATCTTTCACTGTCAAATACTCGATTTTCAAATCTTCGTGGAGGTGGTGACGGAGAAAAATCATTGATTTGGCTCGATTTTGCAAAGTCTCTTTATTATTTTCTTTAATTGTTTCTCCCAGTCCATTTGCATTCAAATAGATTCCAGCATCAAGGATTCATGATAAATAATTTTTTCCCGAAATGTTGAGAGCCACAAACTCAAGCTTGGTAAGATTTGCCATAAAATACTATCATATAAGCACAAAAAGATAAATTAGAGTATAATCTATATAAGTGTTACTAAAAAAAAATATTATAAGTGACAATATGCTAAGAAATTTATTATATAATAAGTATGGTAAAAAAAATCCTTAAAAAAAATGACACACGAGATTTCCCAAAAAAAAAAAAAAAAATCATAAGAAGCAGCATTAGCATAATTTGATTAGCCCAATTTCACTATACCATGTAAAATTCAAGGATGTCATCGGTGAGACAAATTAGGGGATAGATTCTTAATTTCTGAATAAAAAAATGTGAGGAAGATGAACAAATGAAATTACCCAATTTCCAATAAATTACATTATTTTCTAATGGAACAACTTTACACATGTTTGTGCATCCTTGTTTAACAGGAGCAGGGAGTGTGAAGGGCCATTTTTCTACATTTCTACTGAAGCCGTATGCTTCACACAAAAATGTGCATTTAGAAACGTGCACAGCTTAGGGTAACAATAGAAAGTAAGCATGGATGAAAAACCTAAATGAGTGTCCATAGATCAAGATTGCACCACAACCAACATCTCTGCATATATACTAAAGTCTATTCTAAAGTCAACCAACAAAGCATTCTCAAGTACAATAATTAAGATAGTTATTACTTTTAAAATGGCCATAAATACAAAATGCAAATCATCGCATACCACATTGCAGCATTTGTTCATTCCAATGGAAATGGCTAGATGTTCAACATATTGCAGGATAAAAATATAATAAAGAAAAGGTTGGAAGGAACTTACAAGTTGTGATTACTGAAAATGAACTAGACGTTGAGCTTGTATAAAATGTAGCAAAATCATGCTGATAACGTATTATAAAATATCAATAAATAAAAATTATTTAGAGAGAATGAGAGAAAGAATTTTATTTCTCAATTTCATATGCATACAAATGAGATAACAAGAATGCCTATTTATAGGCATTTGAAAAAGAATGAAAAGACATCTCTATTAATGAGATAATCAAAAAATTAATAATTACTAATGATCCCAAAAGTTAAAGGTTATCATACCATTAAATAATTACTTAAAAACCAATAGTTATTCTTGAATATGACAATCTACTTGAAAAGTCATTCTTATAAATGATGAATATGGACATCCATCCAAATTCCATTGCATTTATAGCAACAATGAAATATTAATGAAGGTAGTTTAATTAATTTACGGATCAAAATAAAATAGCTTATAAGCTACCTAGAAAAAGTTAGGGTAAAACTATTTTTTCTAAGAGATTGTAAACTCCTAATATCTTATTTTTAGATATTATAATTAAACATTAATGATGATAATTTAGTTGACTTATATGTCAAAATAAAATAGTTTATAAACCATGTGAAAATATACTAGGGTAGGGTTACTTATTTTTTTTTAAAGGAATTAGTAATCTCTTATTATCTTATTTTTAGAGCTTATAAGCTCTATTTCAGAAAATATTATTAAAAAATTTTCATTGACTTTTAATCTTTTAAACATTTTATAAAATATTTTGAAAACCTTATAACCTTAACCAATTATCCTCTAATTCCTGAGGAGGCATTTCTTATCCTCTAAATCCAAAGGATGCATTTGGCTTAGTTTACTCTCCTTTGTCCTTTTATAGGTACGTTGTTGTGTTTACTTTCCTCTACTCTTTTATAGATATTTTATTATAAATAAAGAAAAAATTACATACAAATATAGTCAGTTTTAAATTTGAAAAAAAAAAATCATAAATACTAACTAGCAGTCCCACGCTAAGTACCGGATGTGTCACAGCAAAAAATCACAGCTCCTAACTAGCAGTCCGATGCTAAGTGCCGGATGTAACTCCCTCCTGCAAGTCCTCAGAATTGACAGAGAGCAACCAAGAGAGGTATTCTGGAGGACAACCTAACGCAGACCCAGACATATCCGCCGGACTGATTCTCTTCCGTATTAAAGATTCTATTGACGATGCCCTCCTTTTCCGCCCACCCCTCGGTCTTAACCTGAATAATTCATCAGCCTCAAAATCTCCCTATACCAAAGATGAATATGCTTACATAGCTTAGTGTTGTTTGTGTTGAAGCAAAACATTTCCAGCCAAATGCCATTTACAATTGCATGCTCAAATATTAAAATGTTGCATACAAGTAGCTTATAACTAGATCCAAACTCCAAACTTATATTGGTTTTGTAATACTGAAAATTAGGTGTTAGAAGAATTCATATTAAAATTTCTTGAAAATATAAGAAAAATTTGATTGTAAATGATTTTGGGTTTGAATGTAACACCAAGGAAATTTGCTAGTTAAATTTCTAATTATTGTTATTTTATGATATGAGAAAAAGAATATATAATTTAATTGATGTAAGTAGATTTAAAGTGTTGAATGTTTTAATGGTTAAAATGAGGAAGTTAGTGTCTTGAGTTCAATTCCCATTAGAGACATAAAAGGTAAGTTGTGAATTGATTTGTGTGTGTGTGTGTGTATGCCAAGCCGAATGGGTGAAGGAGCAGTATAATTCGATTCATGAAGGAAGCCGAAGGGGTAAGTTGATTGAGGAGAGAGAAAGAGTAAATTGAAAAAACAAAAAGGAGGAGCATATTGTGCAGAGATTGGATTCTGTGACTTGAATTTGAGAAATCAATTTATCAAAGATGATGAATCGATTTGTAAGAAGCAAAAATGAAGAGGAAATCGAATGGGGCAATGTTGAGTCGATTCCCTCTTGTGCACAGACATGGGCTTTTGAGGGGTGGAGGAAGCAAACCGATTCATACAAAGCATGAATCGATTCAGTTTCATTCAGTTTCCAAAGGTGAATCAAAGTCCTCCACCATGAGTCGATTTATTTGGATTTTCAGAAGCATTTCTATGTCTTGTCTTGCATAAATCAATTTGCACTCTCAACCATTCGATTCAACAAGCAAATTGTGAATGTGTTTCTGTTGTGAATCGACTTATGCCAACGAAAATGAGAAGAAATGACCAAAATACCATCCGTATCTCAATAAAACTTAAAATATAATGAGGGCAAAATGGTAAATTCACAATTCCACTATTAAACACTTCAACTACACCTATTTTCATTTACTCTTCTTCATTTCCTCAACTGCACATTCTCTCCCAAAATACCCTCTTCTCACTCTCGACATAACTCACCCTCTCTCTTCCATATTCTTATTTTCTCTCTCTAGAATTTATTTTACCATCATTAAATTTTCCATTAGTCTCTCCAAAACCCCAATCAAACCTATAGAAGGAAGAAATTCAGAGAAAACCTAGGGTTTCCACACGAGGGGAAAAATTATGGATTTTGAAATCCGATGCCTCCGACTCGAAAACTAAGGTAATTTCTTTCTCCAAACTTTGTATTTAGGTTCATTTGTACTAGATTTGATTTTATTGTTGGAAATTTAAGGAGATTGGTTGAGAATCAAACCCTAGGGTTAGGAACGAATTTGGAAATTGGAAAAAAATGAACAAATTGCAAATTGGGGTTTGATAGAGATGCAAATGACATCACAATGGAGCAATGAGAACATAAAAATGTTAATACCCAAAATTTAGGATTATAATAATTTAGGAAAAATTAGGAAAAATTTAGGAAAAATTTCATAAACCCTAGAAATCATTGAGAATTGACAATGCATTATGATTTGTTGGTTTAGGAAACCGATTGGAAATTGATAAAGAAATTCCATTGGATTAAATTGGGGTGTCGAGAGTGAATACTTTCCCTAAAGGTAAGTGGATGGTTCATTGTGTTTTTAAATGAGTAACTTGTTTTAAAATTGTTTTATAAATGTTTTGAAAGATTTTTTTGCAGGTTTTATATAAATTGTTTTGTGATTGTGAGATGTCTGAATTAAAATGTGAAGTATGAATGTATCCACTGCGTTTATAAATGTCACGTCCCGATCCTCGGATCGACCACGCGACAGCCGCCGCGTAGTCTCGGTACACGGGCAGAACTTTCCCATATACCGGGACTCCGCAAGGCTATAAAAAACAACACAACAATTCTTTCTACACCAATCATCAAAAATAGAAAAACATCACATAACAATACACATGCAAGGACTTATCCGGTCCATCCCTGTACACACGAGCACACATCGGGGAGAGGGAACCTGTACATGCGCATTTACACATCAATACACAATCGGGAAGAGGGAACCTGTGCATACACGGCACACAATATGGCCATCCAAGCCATTTCAAAGTTCACAGTATAAGGAAAGCACTTAACAACAAGAAGTCCCAAAACATAGTCGTAGGATTTTTCTAACACTGGCCTGAAGCAATCAAGCTAATGTCAGTAAGATCCAAACGATATGAATTGTCCAAGACTTCGTGAAATCAAAAGAAAATAACCATTCTCAATATTACAAACCAAATGTCCCACTCAAACAATGAGTTTTTACCAAAAATAGGAGAAGAGAAAATAAACAACAAACCACGTAAGGATTCCATCAATACTTGTTCCTATACAGGAAACAAGTATCAATTAAATCCGTACCAAAAGAATTGTACAAGTCTTCCTTTCTTCGGATTTCAATTCAGACCAAAATGACTACACATCACGATGTATACCTACAAAGCCAGCTGGTAGGCCCTCCCCAAGCTCCAATCTCTGTCGCAAGCCTAAACTTCCTCTGAAAGATGTTAAAGAGGGGTGAGTATTGGGAAATACTCAGTGAGTGGGGGGTTGATATCATGTAATTAATATGTGGTGAACATGGAGTGTCAAATTCAGTATAATAAATACATTTCTCAAATTTACATTAAATTTTTCAAACAACATATTATATTTCAAGCATACATATCAAACCATTCATATGCATCCAGATCACTTTTAGAAATCAATAGAGCTGGCCATAAAATCGTTCCCAGCAAGGGTCAACCACGACCAATGACAGGCGCATCAGGGGTTTTTTAAATGCATGTGAAGTTCAAATTTAGCTCTCTACCCCGATGTTGGCCACGGGCGTCCCCCAATGCTAGACCGCCTATTCTGACGGCCCTCCCCTTTCGGTTCAACTGGGTTAGTCCGTAATCTGGGCCACGGGCCTCCCCCCGTGCTAGACCGCCCATTCTGACGGCCCTCCCCTTTCGGTTCAACTGGGCTAGTCCGTGATCTATAAAAACATGACGTTTGGGGATACCTCCTGCAAAAGTATATCCGGACACAATGGGTGCCTCAACAAACGCCCTCCGTAGCTACGGTTGTCCCCTAGGGACTATATCATATCCGTCAATTCCCATGGACTCTCAATCCAAGTACCAAATCATTATCAATCGAACGTGCCAAGATGCATAGATATAACAGAAATCATGTTTCAGAATTTCAAAACATGGCACGATATCATTTTTAACAATTCACATGGATGCATATTATCAACTCATTTTCAGAAACTCCATTTATCACAAAACATTTATCAAAACCTTTAGCAATATCATTTTTCACACGGATAAATCATGTCATTTCTGAAAACGGTAAAACATGGTTTGATATTAATAACACGATATCGTAAATCTCACTCACCTCTAGGGAGGGTACCCACTCCCTATTTCTACAATTAATCCAAAATGACTCCTTTCGAGTCTCCAAATGTCAACCTAAACCAACCAACACAAATAATCATCAATTAAGGCTCTATTAAAGGGTTTTCAAATTTCCCTTTTATTTAAAATAGCCTTAATTTGCACAATCACATTCCTAAATTTTCGTTTCATCAATCTAGGATCATTTCCATTACCGACGACTTTAAATTTCCAATATTCCTCAATTTTACCAATTTCCTCCCGAATTTACATAATCCAAATTTAATTCATGCCAATTTCAATTCAAATCTCAAGGAAAACTACACAGACCAATCAAACAAAACTCTAATACTCTCTAAGACATTCAATCATGCTTTGCAGTCCAATTTACATCAAATTCTAGACCTAACCTCAATAATTTCATATAAACTCTCAAGAATAAAGCATTTTCTACGGATCTAGCATATTTTCAGAATATATCTACACTTATTCTCAAGCTAAATTCAACAGAATAGTCTGAATATTGAAGGGATTGAAAATCCCTCACCTAGGGTGTTTTGCAGTTCGCAACCTTCGTCCAACTGTCTTCTCATTCCATTCCGAAACCTGCAAAGCTCCCAATTTAAAGTCAATTTTAGAAATCTAAAGCTAATTTTTAAGAAAATTTGAAACCCCAAAATTAAGGTTAAGGACTGAACCTCACCTATGCAGACCGGATCTCATAGTCGCAGCTAGGGTTTTCAGATGTCCATTTATTGCTGGTCTAGGGTGGGTTGCCGAAGGAGAATGCTCGTGCAGAGCATCGTGCGAGTGGAGGAGAGAGTGAGAAGACTCTGTGAGCTGTCGCGCGCGGAAGAGGGACGAAGAGAAGCTTCGTTCACGTGCAGGAGAGGGAAATAGTAGAGAGGGAGGGGCTGTCTGCGGTGTTTGGAGACGAAGGGTGAGAGGGAACCGTTCGATCGACAGAGAGAGAAGACACTGAGACCGAAAGTGAAAGAGAGAGAAATAGAGATAGAGAGACAGAGAGGCGGTGAGAGGGGGCGGCTATGGCTTGCGGTGGTCGGTGAGGGTGGCGCGGTGGAGGATGGCAATCGAGCGAAAAGAGGGAGAGATTGAGAGAGCGCAGAGAGCGAGAGAGACGAAAGAGAGGGGAGGAAGAAAGAGGGATTAGGGCTTTTAGCCCTAATCCTCATTTGGGGCAAAACGCAACGTTTTGCTGCGTTTTGTCCCCCCTTTTGTTTTGTTTT
The DNA here is from genome assembly GCA_037126225.1 of Dillenia turbinata. Taxonomy (NCBI): domain Eukaryota; kingdom Viridiplantae; phylum Streptophyta; class Magnoliopsida; order Dilleniales; family Dilleniaceae; genus Dillenia; species Dillenia turbinata. The sequence continues at coordinate 7,897,324 of JBAMMX010000015.1, forward strand.
TTTTTTTTAATAAATAAATAAATATATATATATATATAAATATATATACTCCTATGCTCTCCTTATATTAAAGTTTCGAAATCTATGAACAATAGATTGCACTATGAGTTTGCAACACGACATTTCAATTATACCAAAAATTTAAAATTTTTTCACTATATTTCACAGAACATTTCTAACACCGAATTTTCGGTGTTACAATAAATGCATGTATGCCATATGTTATTGAATATTGTTTTATAAATTGCTATGGTATGAAATTGATGATTATTTGTTGGAAATTATGATACATGATTTGTAAAATGACATGTTTGAGAAATGAATAGTGCTGTTAGTTAATGGCTATAGTCATTCCCACCACGGAGCGATCCGATAGTGTGGCGTGGTTGGGATTGGTTGTGCGGGGGAGATAGACGTCCCTCACTCTACCAAAGTTATACTATATCTGGTTTGCACCCCGGTGAGGTACGAGCCAACACTAATGAATGAGGTAGTGTTTTGAAATATTGGATTGAAAAAAATCTTGGCGGGCTTTCGTCTGAGTTCGGCCAAACCTAAAATGAAAGTGTTTTCAATGGGATCTCGTGATTTTCTGAAAGAATGATTGATGTGGATACACGTTTTGTGAATTATCTTGATTTATTGAAATGTTTTACATATATAAAGTGTTGTTTATGAGATATATCTTGACTCCCCCACATTCCCCCCTCATTTATGAGCATAATCACACTATTACACTCCACTCACTGAGTATTCCTGATACTCATCCATCTTTCCACATTTTTCAGAGGATACTTAGATGGGAGACTGGATGTTGAAACTCGTGAGGGATTATTTTGCTGATTTGCATAGGTATTTAGAAATGTAGGATTTATTTTGAATTGACCTGTAATCCATGGAAGGGAAAACTTATATCATTCTTTTGGTATAGATTTAATCGATACTTGTTTCATATATAGGAACAAGTATTGGTAGAATCCTTACATCGTTTATATTAGAATTTGCTCATTTTTGCTTAAACCCATTTTTGGTAAAAATTTATTGTTTAAATGAGATATTTGGATTTTATTTGATTTTGGAAAGGCTGGAATGACCGAATGTATGTATGTGATTTAGATTGGCCGAGGGCCTCATGTGTGTGCTGTTTGGATTTAAATGGACTGGTTGGTCTTTTGATTATTTGTTATCAAATTGAATTATAAACAGGTTGTACAGGTGGATAGCTTAGCGGTGTCCTGGTATATGAGGAGGTTCTGCCCGTATGTCGAGACAACGCGGCAGTTATTACGTGCTTAATCCGAGGATCGGGGCGTGATAGGTTTGAACATGGCGCCAAGTTTTCTCATGGCTATTCCTCACATGCCTAAATGAGAAACTCATATCACAACTAGGAATTCTACTGCTAAAAGGTCGGAGATTAAGGTGAACGGCCTTGACATGCTGTTGGAGATTTGACATCTGCATATATTTATATACAACTGAAACATAAGTTAAAAATGGTACTAAAGCACATTGTAAGAATGAGATAACTTTGTGGCAAGACAGTAGCATCTTACCGTTGAAAATGTCCGGTTACAGCCGGCAACACTGCATTTGACACTGTCCACCAGCTGTTTGGTCTCGTGTGTGCGGAGATGCCGCTTGATGTTCTTCTTTAGTTGCTTGATCCCACGTATATGGCAAGTGATGTGCTGGTGACAGGTCTGGACATGGGCTTTAAGGCATTGATCATTTGTAAAGACCTTCATGCAACCAGGTTCGAAACAGAATGCCTCTACTGAATCCAGCTTGACTGAAAGTGTTAAGATATCCCTAACATAAACACATGGGATAACATAAGAAACTAAATATTCAGCTAAAACGTATTATAACTATCAATATTTTCTGCGCCATCCAAGGTTGGGGAGGGAGTAACATACCATGAGAATCCTTGTGCTTTTGCAACTTCAATGCAAATTTGAATACCTTTCCACACCCAGCTTCAGGGCAAACATACTGTTTGGGACCATCATCAGGAGTCAAGCTAGAATCTTCTTCATGAAACTCTTTAATGTGCCTTGTCATGTTACCCTGGAAAGCAAATTCACTGTTGCATTGCTCAACAGGGCACCCGAAAGTCTTTCCTTGGTGCCGCAGAAGGTGGCGGTTGAGGTGGTCTTTTCTTCTGTAGCTGGAACTGCAGTCTTCAAAAGGACAAGCAAATTGCCTCTGCACCCAAGAAGGAAAATACTAAATCTTGTAGACCTTGAGCATACTGGAGCAATTAAATTAGATACCCAACTCTCCAAAAAAGAAAGTATACCAAACCTCAAGAATGAATTTTTTCTGCGTGACCGAGGCTGTCATGAGGGAGCTTCCCAGGAGGTCCCCCAACCGGGTACTAGACCGTTCAAGACAGGAATTGCCACCTCATGCATATTGGAGTTCTTTTTGTGGGTTCCAGTGCATCACACCATTAATTTAGTGGGGAATTCCATTATCACAAGTAGAACTAAAAGGCCCTGCAAGTCTATTAGTTTAGTGTTGGTCCCAATTAAAAAACAGAAAAGACGTTACATGATAAGTTCAAAAGCAAGCAAGAAAGCTTAGAACCTTTGCTGAACAACTATCACATTCAGAGGAGATTAATGAAACTACACACTAGCAAGATAATAAAACCAACAATATTTAATTTTTGTGGATAATTGGATAGGAAACCATGAAAATACAACACAAATGAATTACTATGCCACAATAGATCCTCTAATTTATCAACAACTCCACCAAATTTTGAGGTAAAAATCAAGACAAATACGCAGGACATTTAGGAAAACCCCTAGAAATTACCTAGGTAGGGGTGGGAAGTACCTCAAGAGAATGAGATTGCATATGCTGCTTCAAATGAGCAGGCTTACGAAAACTAGCACCACATTCTTCACAGACGTTCAACTTCTTTTCTCCATTGTCATCATCAACTATTAGATAATGCCCACGAAGGGCAGTTGAAAGTTTAAAATTTAAAATAAAGGGGTAATGGGTAGTTACCCATTACCTCACTTCCCCCCTATTTTCTCTCCATACAACTCTTACGGGAGTTGTAATTGTAAACGGATTTGACAATTCTTTATCAAACTAGGAAGAACTTGAGTTTGAGAGCGTGAAGAGATTTATTCCATTTTTGAAGAGAATTAATTAGAGAGAGAATAATTATTGAGAAAAACAATTATTCATAGGGTATTTCGATCATTCTAAAATCACCGGGTTAAGGGTTTGTACGTTGTGACATCGTGTTGATAGTTTGATTACTATGACTATCATCCCGACTGCGAGTTGTTCGTGTTCAGAGTTTGCGGTTCTGAAGATTTTCTGCATCACCGATTGAGGTATATCGCAAACTCATCTTTTTACGATTCCGAAAATTATTTATTGCTTCCGCTGCATGTATGAGTCATATTTTTCTAACATTGGTATCAGAGCATGTTAGAAATATTTTTAAATAATTTTTCAGAATTAAATTTGGATATAAAAATATATGGTATAAAATTTTGGGTTCGGATCACGGATGAATTTTGTGAATCCAATTATACCATTGTGTTACCCAACTCACGTAGAATACGAAAATAATTTTTTTCATAATTTTCTGAACACGTTTAGGCCAAGAAAATTTTGGTTGAAACATTCGACCGTGAATAATGACCGTACCATTCAACTCTAGATTTGGTGAGTTTTAGGTTAAATTAGTGCATAAAATTGATAGATCTGTATTTGTCTCTGCTAGATTTATATTTTGATATATATATTGCATGTTGTTGATACCGGAATGTGAGGCTTCCGGAAACAGGTCGAAAAACCCAGTTCCAGAGCGATTTAGGGTGAAGACGAAGCCCAACAGTGAGGCGCGTGCATAACACGCGCGCGGAGACGCGTTTGTGCAAAGGGCTACGGGTGCGTGAGATGCCAGGTCCAGATCGGGTCTGGATTGACCCGGGTTCAGACCTGACCCAGATCGGGTTCCGGGTCCCGACCCGGCCCCGCGTCCTGATGCGACCCAGGGATGTGGGCTGCGCGCGTGCAGGCGCGTGCCTGACGCGCTGCGCGTCCTGCACGCGCCCAGGCACCTCCCCGGCGCGTGAGAGCGCGTGGGACGTACCGCCGGAGGTCTGGCGGCGCGTGAACCCTCTCGGCGGCGCGTAGGCTATCCTAAAATTGGATTTTTCTAATTTTTTTAAGGGTTTTATGATAAAAAATAACTAATAGTGGATTTTTATGTACCGAATTTTATTCCGAATGGTGAGATGCAATCCCGGATTGTGGTGTATGGTGTCCGTTGACTCATACGCTTGTCTTCAGATCTGTATTCGAGTCATTTTGGTTTTGGTGATTCATAGGGTACATAAAATTGTGAATTTAAGTATCAATTTGTCACTAATGTCTCTTTTTCTATGTGACAGAGATATGGTTACAACGAAAACTGTCGTTCTAGATCTCGTAAAGGGGGACAAGCTAAACGGTGACAACTATGATATTCGGCACCGCAAGGTTCAGTTTGTATTCGAGGAACAAGAGCTCGGGGAAGTTCTTAAGAACGAGATGGTGGACCCTGGGAAGGGTACCACGGCACAAGCATGACGGGATCAGAAGGTGTATCGTGCTTGGAAAAAAGAAGGATGGCTAAGCGAGAGTGATCCTTCTTAACAGCATGCACGATGAGCTGATTCCCATCTACGAGCAGTATCCTACTGCACAGTCTATCTTGCATGCTTTGAGAGAGCATTATGACGCCCCGTCAACTCCTAAGTTGAGGATGCTAACCTATAAATTCATCACTTACAAGAAGAGGCACGATCATACCATGAAACAACATTTAATGCAATGTTGAGTATGATTGCCTCTCTAAGAATATGAGGAGTCGATGTCTGATGAGCTTTATGTACTGGGTGTGATCCAGTCCTTGCCTGACTCCTGGGATGTGGTTAAGGCCTATCTCATGCACACTGAGAGTATTCGTACTTTCATGGATGTGAGTAGGCACTGTGAGCTTGAGGAGGAGCGCTAGGAGGTAGCTAGGACTTCTTCTGCACATGCTAATATTGCGGAGTCGAGTAAGGGCTCCCGAGGAGTAAAACGTAAGTGACGCAAGCATGAGAAGAAGCCCAAAGGCCAAGGCTAGAAGAAGCAACCTACCAAGACCGACGAAAGAGGATAGAAGCGCAAGAAGAAAGAGCTTGATAAGAGCAAGGTCCAATGATACATGTGTGGGAAGACTGGGCATTTCGCTCGCGAGTGTGGCAAGCGAAAGGTTTGTCCTTCTTCTTTACATGGTATGAGTTACGTGTCATCTAGTGTGATACTCGTTAACTCTTTTTCTTTGTGGATTGTAGACTCAGGAACAACAGACCATGTAGCTCGCGACAGGAGCGCATACATGGAGTTCCCCTGTTTGAGTCCCCAGGTGAGGAGGCTATACGTGAGGAATGGAGCATTTATAGAAATGGATTGGCACTTGTAAGCTATTGCTGCGAAGTGAACAAGTCTTATATTTTCATGTCGTTTTGTATACTCCTGAGATTAGGTGGAATCTTGTATCTGTCTGATATTTGCATTTGCTAAGATATTCTGTGTTGTTGGGAAACTCTAGAGTTTCCATTACATATGACAGTTCTTTGATTTGTTCCGGTTTGGTCCATAAGGGACTTTATATATTGGATATGATTTCCTTCTGTGAGATTTATTCTTCTTCTACTATTGCTTTTGCATCTGATAGTTTAGTGGATGATGTGAATGTATGACATAGTAGGCTTGGCCATATAGGGCAAGAGATGATGACCCGGTTAGCTATGAGTAGCTTGTTGGGCCAGCTAACCAAGGTCCACTTGCCCTTGTGTGAGTTTTGCCTTGCGGGCAAAGCCACTAAAAAACATTTGGGAAAGCAATGAGAGCTGGGACTCCATTGCAATTGATCCATTCTGACATTTGCAGACTCATGAATGTGAGAGCCCGAAATGGAGCCACATATTTTATTACGTTCATAGACGATTACACACGTTTCGGTTACGTCTACTTGATCTCGCATAAGTCTGAGGCACTAGAGTGCTTCAATAGGTTTATTAGCGAGATTGAAAATAAGCTAGACATGAGGGTGAAAACTCTCAGAACCGATCGGGGGCATGAGTATCGGTCTGAACAGTTTAAAGAGCTCTGTTTCGATAGATGCATTACTAGACAGTTGACTATTTCTGCTACTCCTCAGTGAAACGGAGTAGCCGAGAGAAGGAATAGGAATCTGTTGGAGATGGTGATGTCGATGATGGAGCATACCAATTTACCTATCTCCCATTGGGGGGATGCGTTATTGACTGCCGCCTACGTCCTTAACTGTGTTCCGACGAAATCCGTAGTCAACACCCCATACGAGTTTTGGACAGGAAGACAGCCTGACCTTAGCCACTTGAGGCCATGGTGTTGCGCCGCGTATGTTCATGATTCCTCGTATTAGTACGGCAAGTTAAGCCCGCGAGGAAAGAAGTGTATCTTCATTAGATACTCTGAACACTCCAAGGGACATGTGTTCCTAGGAGAACATGCAGACGGCACTATCACTGAGATAGAATCTCGTGATGCCACTTTTCTCAAGAGTAATTTCCCTAAGAGAGGAGAAATCGATCGAGACTTCACCTTCTATGGGATGGATGAGCCTTGTGGCTCAGCCCAGCGGTGGGGCTCAAGACCCTATTACAGATCTTAGTCTTAGTGGGAGCGGTCCATCTGAAGGTGTGATAGCTTTTTCTCCTCGTAGGAGTAGTCGGGGACAAGTGCCTTGTCGCCGTTTCCCGATTGAGGATGAGATCCTCATTGTGACTCCTGAGGACGACGAAGAGCCGAGGACTGCACAGGAGGCTCTCGAGGGTTTAGCAAAGGACCAATGGTTACAGGCCATGTAGGAGGAAATGGAATCAATGAGAGTCAACAAAGTCTGGGAGCTAATTGACTTACCTGAGGATAGAAAGGCCATTGGGAACAAGTGGGTTCTCAAAATTAAAAGAAAGGCCGACGGATCGATCGAGAAGTATAAAGCCCGTCTGGTAGCCAAGGGTTAAACGCAGACTAAGGACATTGACTACGAGGAGACTTTCTCCCCAATAGTCAAGTTTATTTCAATCCGTTTACTTTTGGCGATTGTCACTAGTACGGATCTAGAGTTACACCAGATGGACGTTAAGATTGCATTCCTTAATGGGAGCCTAGATGGGGAGATCTACATGGAACAGCCCCCGGGGTTCGTTCTAGTAGGTCAGGAGGACAAAGTCTGTTGACTTAGGAAGTCGATATACGGTCTAAAGCAGTTATCCAGGCGATGGTACCTAAAATTTCATGAGAATGTGATATCTTACGTTTTTACGATGGTCGAGGAGGATCATTGTGTCTATCTGATTCGGTCTGATAACTCTTTGTGATTCTGTCGTTATATATGGATGACATAATGTTGGCTGGGAACGACATTCAGTATTTAATGACCATCAAAGCGTGATTGTCATCCAGCTTCGACATGAAAAACATGGGTGAAGCTGAGTTAATCCTCAGAGTTCAGATCCAGAGGGATCGCTCGAGAAAAACGTTGGCTCTTTTACAAGAGACCTACATTAAGAAAATTCTCGAGCGTTTTGGGATGAGTGACTGTAATCCCATAGATACTCCGATCGCCAAAGGTGAAGGCCTGAAGCTAGAAATGTGTCTGAAAACTCAGGAATAAGTAAGGGAAATGAGTAAAGTACCTTACTCCAGTGCAGTGAGAAGTTTAATATACGCAATGTTGTGTACAAGACCGGATATTTGTTATGCAGTTGGTCTAGTGAGTAGATATCAGGCAAATCCTGAAAGGGGTCATTGGAGAACAGTGAAAAGAATTTTCCGATATCTAAAGGGAACTGCAAACTTCTCATTATGTTACGGAGGATGTGATTTGCGCCTTGTGGGCTATTCAGACATCGACTGGGGAGGCGATTTGGATAAGCGCAAATCGACATCAGGTTTTGCTTTCTTACTCAATGACGGGGCCATCTCTTGGAGTAGTAAGAAGCAAACCTGTGTTGCTCTATCTACGAAGGCTGAGTTCGTGGCATGCTTAGTTGCAGTTCAGGAGAGTGTTTGGCTCTGGAGACTACTGGATGACTTAGGGATTGTAGCGGATAGTGGGAGGCCAGTAATGATTTATTGTGATAATCAGACCGCTATCGCTTACACTCGAGACCCTAAGTTTCATAGTAGGACCAAACACATTGACACCAGATACCATTACGTTAGAGACATCATCAAGAAGGGTGAAGTGACCGTCAAATACATTTCGACACACAGTATGGTGGCTGATTTATTGTGAAAAATGGTTTATGTATTGGTTTTAGGGCATGAGCCTGAGCCCCCATGGTGCATATATTGGTTTGGGGTATGAGTCTGAACCCTCAAATGACTATAGTTATTCCCTATACGGTGTGGCCTGACGGGGCAACGTGGTGAGGGCATTGTTGTTGTTGGTAGACAGGGAGGTGGTCGGATCGGAAAATACCTCTCCTGTCCATTTCGGGGCTATTCGGTTGTACCTCCAAAGAGGCCACGAGCTAACGCCAAGGTTGGGGTTGATGCTTGATGATCAGTGATAATGAAAACTCCTTGGCGGTTCCATCGGATGGTCTGAGCCAAGCCATCGGTGGAGAAGTGTTGAGGCAAACCTCATGATGATGGAAAAGTGTACATTGTGTTATGGAAAAGCCATGGTTCTTGATATAAATGTTTGGATGATCACTTCATGCTTGGTTGGAATGTAAATATGTTTGAAAATGTTGTTTAACACTTCCACACTCACCATTCACTCACATACACAGCTATACCATTGTATTCCACTACTGGGTATTCCTATATTCATCCCTCCTCTTATCCCTTTTCAGAAGAAATGTAAAGACAAGATCATCTCATCGGTAGCTAGATCCAGCCGAAGAGAAGAGCTGTCCGGGACCGATGGTGGTATTGGTCCCTCTTGATGAGGATTTTGTGGCATGTAGTCGGATCCATCGGAGGACACTTTTGAAACTCTTCATGTAATATATTTTCCTCATATTTTTTTCTAAAGTAAAATTTTATGTATTGAAAGATGTATTTTGAAACACTGAATATTTTTTGTTTATTATATCGTTGGTTTTAAAATATTGTGCAAACTGGTTTCCTTTATTGGAAAATATATTATCATAATATTGCGGGATCTTGGGGTGTATGTTGGCGATAACATGTACTTTGAGGTCACGTGACGGTTGTCATGTGCTCGGACCTGCGGGTCGGGGTGTGACAAAATATCTGATACTTCATGTGTTATGCCACTTTTGTAGTTATATACTTCATGTTTGGTTGTAAAGGCATATAACAGTTTTATTTTTATACTTATAATTTTTAATCCTGGCATAGCTTGTACCCTAAATAACTTATAAAATATTCTTAGCGCACAGTCTAGATTTTCATCGTCCAGATTTAAAGAGTTATTTGGATATATTGTCAGATTTATTTTTTGGTAGAATAGATTTGCATCTAATGTTCCTATTATAGAATCGTCTAAGCTATGTATTATTCTATTTTCTGCGATTATCATATTAAATGGAGAATCTATTTGTGGAGGAAAGCATGCTTTTACTGTTATTGATATTCCTCCCAGTTGTATGTTTTTGTATAACTTTATTTCTTTATCTGGGATTTTCCTTAATTCCTCTTGTATTACTTCTTTATTTAAAATACTAATTCTAGCTTCTCCTGTTGTGTCATTTATGTCTATAGCACTTTCTTCAAATTTTCCTATAAATATTTGTTTTCTTGGCCTTTTGAATATTGGAGCTTTAAATATTTTATTAAATATCGTGTCATGTTCTAAATTAAATATTTGTTTATGTTATAATTTTGGTTCATATCTTAACAATTTTAGATACTTTTCTCCATCAAACTCCTGACTTATATGTTGCATGCTAGTTTCTCCTTCACTAGTCGTTGCCAAGTCCATTTACCCATTCATATAGATATTTCATTTCTTCTGTAGTTCATACTGATTCATATACAGTTTCCTCTATTCTTTTTTCTTTTCTTTTTATATATTTTCTTATCCATGTTATATCATCTGTTGACCTTTTCTTCATTAGTTTTCTTATCCTAATATTATGTACGTTATCATTTATTACTTGGGCTACTGCTCTAAAAAATTCTTCTACAAACCGTATTTTTGATTTTGTTATTTCTTGTTGTTCTAAGCTTCTCCTTGCTAGTTTCCTTTGTAATATTCTTTGCTCCTTTTTTGTATGGTTAGTCATCTGTTAAGTAGTATATTTCCTCCTCATTACTTATTTCCGAGAGATTTTCAATACTTTCTAATTCAAACATTTCTATTATTTCTTTTTGGTTCTTATAACATTTTATGTTTTTACAATTTCTAGTTATATGTCCTTTTTGACCACATGCGTAACATTTACGGTTAGATTTTGACATTTTATTTTCTTTTCTATTTCCTCTTCTCTTATAGAATTTTTTAAATCTATATTTTCCTTTATTTCTTTTATGTCTAAACTTTTTTCATCTTTCTAAGCTTAGATCCATATAGTAGATCTCCTTTTATTTTTCCACAATCTAATTTCTTTACTTGTTTATATTTTTTCCTTAAATTCCTCATTTTTCTACATTCTGTTTCTATATAATATTTTCCAAAGGCTATTCTTCTTCCAATAGTATCATTTTCTTCTATAGTATTTAATGTTTCATATTTTTTACTTGTGTCCTCATTCCTTGGTGATGGAAGTTTATGATATAAAAGATTAAGATAAAATTTTGATCCTAAATCAGTTTTAGATCTTATCGTTAATTCCTCTAATTTACATGTGTAAGGTTTAAATTCATTTATATCACATATCTCTAAACTAGCTATATCCATTAAATATATTTCTCTAAGGTCTTGGGATTCTAAGTATATACATTTTTAGCAGTCCCTATAACTTTAATATTATTTTTGCAAGATCAGTTTTTGTCTCTATTTCTGTTCTTTCTTCTTCAGTTATGCTATTTTTATACCAATATATTAGGGTTCCCACCAAGGTTTGTATTAAAAAGTTTCTTGTTCTTTCTGCATCCATATTTTCTGAGATAACTATTGTTGAGTTTATTCTTCCCCAATTGTTTATGTGTTGTGCCATATTCCCACAGTTTCTTTTTAGCCAATATATTCTCCCTAATTTCAGAGCGTTTCTTAAATTTTCTATATCGTTCATCCCATATTTTTCTCTAGATGTACTAGCTTGTTGACTAGATTCTGTTTTCGGACCATAGCTTGTTGTCCATACTTTCTCGTCTGATGATTCTTCACTTGTTACGTTTACATCTTCACTTATTATGTTATTTATTTCTTCTTGTCCTTCTTCTGCCAAGGCTATCCTTTCTAATTCTTCCATCACTTTATCTAATTCTTTTGTATCGTCTATTTCATTGGTATAAGTTCCTATCTTTCTCCAGGGATTTATTGGTATATCTTCTTTTATTGATTTACCTTTTCCTTTATATACTTTATTTTCTCTTATATTTACAACTTCTATTTTTCTTTCCAAACTATCAAATAAACTATTCATTTTATCATATTGTTCTCTTAGTTCGTCGAGATAAGTATTTATTCTATGTTGGTCTATATCTTCTCATGCAGATCTTTTCTTATTTTAATAAGATAGCTCCTTTTATTGTATCCGCTATTATATGTAAATAACTTATTATAAAGTTTCTTTGTTTAATTGCTACCAGCTCAGAAGGTTTCTGGGATATGGCAAACCCATCTGGTTCATCTAATATTTGACCAGAAGTTACTAAAGCTTCTTTATATTCGGGAGTATTTATGATATACTCATATCCTGACATTATCAATCTCTTTTTTATATCTTACTAAATGTTCATATTTAACTTTCATATTATAACTTATTCCTATAATTTTTTCTAATATCTTTTTTATTGTTTTAGGTCTGGTATAATATCTTTATAATTTTGTTCGTAATTTCCTATAATCTCTATACAATTCTTTATGGACGCTAAAGAATCTATTATAGCTTTATATTCTTTTCCAAAAGTAGCTTCTATGGTTAAAGTTTGATTCATGACAAATTCTTTCATTGGTTCTATTTCCTTTTTATAGTATTGTTTATTTTCTATAGCTATGGTTTGATATAATAATTCTTTGTTATCTAATAATATAGAACGATGTGGTATATCTAATGTTAGATATATGTGGTACCATAGTGACTTCACAAGTCCCAAGAGATATATGTAGTAATTGTAATTGCTGCTTCAATTCTTCATTTTCTTTAAGGAGATTCATGTCCTGAATAACAAATCAGCTAATATGTTAACTTTTCCCTCTACATATTCTATTTCAAAAGTATAATTTGATAATGATGTTTTCCACTTCAGAATTCTCGTGCTTAAATTGTTTTGGGGAATATTATTCTTTATCCATGATATAACTATCTTGCTGTCTGTTCTTATTTTAAATATAGTTTCTATTATAAATATTTCAAAAGTTTTTATGGCTTTAATTATTGATAAAAATTCTTTCTCGCTTGAGGTGTATTTTTGTTCTGTTTGGTTAAATTTTCTTGAAGTATATCTCGCCACTTGTTCTATATTCTCTCCATTAAATGTTTCATTGAATGTTAATACTGCTACATATCCTGATTGTGGCTCATCTGTATATGGTCCATTTTTCTTCTCCTCTTGGTAGTGCCATAGGCTTTATTTGTTTAGCTTTCTGCTTTAATAATGCTATAGTTTCTTTTTCTTTTTCTCCTATTTTTATTTCTCTTCCTTTCTTTAACATTTGCTGTAATGGGTTTAATATTGTTAACAGATGTGGAATATATCTCCTTAATGTATTAGCTAGTCCTAATAATGATTGTAATTGAGATTTTGTCTTTATATCTTCTTCAAAATTTAAAAGTTTTTCAGAGATATGTAATCTACACGGGAGCAATTATGGGATCCTATACAATAAATTAAAGCAATTTCTACAAAAGCCATGTTTGAAGAATTAGCTCAGCATTTAGACGGAAAAACATGGGAATATTATTCAGATAAGTATACTTTGGTAAATACAAAATCTCAGACACCTTAGTGAAATAGACCAAGAAAGATAGAGGAATGGTATAAAGCCTTTGCTATAGGAGCTACAGACATGACAATAAAGTCGGCACAAGCATATTGTCAGAAGTCAGTCTCTGCAGAGCATAAATGCTCTTATTGCAAAAGCAAGACTCCATCTGTAGAAGCACCCATCAGCAAATTGACACTTCCACAAATCTAGAGTCCTTGGTGAATAGAAATTAGGACTATAATTGTGCTACTTTAGATCGGTGTTAGATTCTAAGAGTCCTCTACTAAGAAAAGTGGGACTATAATTTTACTATTCTAGACAGCTGTTAGATTCCGAAAATTGTAAAGTCCTTGGAGAATAAAAATCAGGACTATAATTGTACTACTTTAGATAGCTGTTAGATTCCCAAAGTCTTAGTCAGGACCATGACTGTATAAATTAAATTCAAAAGCAAGATGTAAAGGAAGGTGTGGACCCTATTCAGATACTTCCGGTAGTAGGTTAATGCGGTTGTAACTCCTATATAAGGAGAAGCATATGCAGCAATAAAATCAAGAAAAAATGTTAAAACTATTCTCTCTTGCACTGTCTTATATTTGCACTTAGAATTTAAAGGTTTAGTGTTGGGCATTGAACACTAAACTATAGGATAATTATATTTCATAACTTACATTTGTTTTGCAGGATTCTGGTTTTCTGAGCCTCAAGGTCTACAACATGAATATCCAGTTAAAAGTCTGTAAGCCTAATTTCCCGTTTGTGAGAGAGAACAGTAGGAAGCTGGCCGGAAGGTGAATCTGTATGTTCTTTTGTTGTATGATTTTGACGATCATGAAAATATAGACTCTTTGCAAAGCATGTGTAGGTTAGAAATATGATTATACTATATGTTTAAGTTCTTGTCAAACACTAAATCTGTTTTAAAAAATGAACATCATGAAAAATATAACGATTTTAAATATGTAGAGATCTATTGAAATAACTAAACAAGATATAGAAAGACAACTTGATGAAATAGAGAATTTATTTTTAAATATACAATTTATCTTGCATAAAATTATTTCTGAAAATTGTAATAATAGTACTAACACTACAGGAACATATAATTCTTTTAGATACACTTTAGGATCTTCCACTAGATCCTTTATGGACCAGAAATAGGATAAGGTCATTGACGTTTGTCCGACTTATCCTCAATATATCAGTACCCCTAGTTCTAGCAATCCAGATTTATCTTTTAGTTCTATACCTTATAGTCCAGATTGTAAACGAAGAAAATTAGATGCCTATGACATTTATCATTCAGTGGCTTATAATTTATAACAAGTCTAGACTTACCTCTTTTTAATTCTGAATGTTTAGCTACTATGAATGCTGAACATGAATTCCTAGAAGTTGAGGGTCTACAGAACCCTTTTTCTAACATTTCTTACGCATGCATCTTATATTCTTCTAGTTGTATAGGAGATGCCTTTATTAGTTTTCCCTTTATTGTATCTTCCTTATGTGCTTCTTTTATCCTTATTGGAACTTCTGTTTTATGGAAATTCCATTTTTCTAGAGGATTTTCTCCTTCTAAGTTTGCTATTTTATCTTTTATTATATCTCTTTGCATTTTATTTATTTCTGTAATTTCATTTATTTCATTATTTTTATATCCTTCTCTAAGGAGGTACTATTTAGAAGACTAAGAAAGGCTAAATGGTTTAGTACATTTGATTTAAAGTCAGGATTTTATCATATAAAAATATAAGAAGGAGATAAACCTTGGACAGCGTTTACTACTCCAATAGGACTATATGAAATGAACGTATTAACCTTTGGATATAGTAATTCTCCACCTGTGTTCCAAAAGTTTCTAAATGAGAAGATAGAAAAAATAAATAAATTCACAATAGCTTATATAGATGACATAATGGTTTTCTCGGAGACTTTAGCAGAACATGAAAAGCATTTAAATGAATTTTATGAGGTCATTAAAGATTAAGGATTTGTATTAGGAAAAAAAAATCAACAAAAGAAATGACATGGCTAGCATATCAGCCATGAAAGAATTTTAATAAGGCAGTAATATATAAGGGTGTTGACCCTAACTTTGGTAGAAATTTATATGACTTTGGACTGTTAGCATGTATATACCCATCCAGCGAGGCAGAATGCAGCAAGCTACCAGAACCAGTTAGAAAAGCCATAGAACGATTCCAGGATTTTATGAAAAAAAGACAAATATATGCCAAATTCTACCAGACTTGTCCAGAATTTGATCTCAGAACTCCTAGATGGATAAGGCCATATACCATTATAAGTTAGGAGTTACCACATCAGACATCACATATGAACTAGTTTAGAAAGAAGCCATGCAGGAGCAATTATGGGATGCTATACCAGAAATTAAAGCAATTTCTGCAAAAGCCATGTTTGAAGAATTAGCTCAGCATTTAGACAGAAAAACATGGGAATATTATTCAGATAAGTATACTTTGGTAATTATAAAATCTCATACACCTGAGCGAAATAGACCAAGAAAGATAGAGGAATCACTACAAAATTAAAGCATTGAGGTGACGGTAATATTTATAGGCGGTGACATATAGCGACCGTTTTTTATGACGTATAGCAACACTTGTGACGAAACCGTTAAGAAATGTATATATTTTACGATGGTATAATATTATTCGTTAGGAAAAGTTTAGCAATCGTCAGTAAAGGTTGGACAACCGTTTATAAAAAGCGATGTTGAATTTTCACTGTTATTATTTATAGTCAGTAAATATAAAACTTTTAGAAACGTTTGAAACAGTCAGTATATGACCGTTTTTACTGTCTACCTAACCATACCGTCTGCATAAATTCTACATTTATACTAACTCATATATTATACAGTCTTTAAAAGTTATGTTCAATTCAGACGTTTATCTTTTGTAGTCAGTAAATAAGGCAGAGTTTAGAAATGGTTTAAAAATAGTCTCGATATAACTATTTTGACTCACTATTTAAGTATATAGTCTTCATAAGTTACACTCAAATTTGACGATTATTATTTGTAGTTAGTAAATATGATAAAGTTTAGACGATTTGAAAAATGTCTCTAAATAACTCTTCTTTACTATTTAGTTAATCATACCGTGGACATAAGTTGTATATCTATACTAACTTATTTATTGTACAGTTTTTAAAACTTATGTTTAATTCTGACGCTTATCATATATGGTTAGTAAATATAACCGAGTGTTAGGGACTGTTTGAAAACAGTTACGATCATTACAAAATTAAAACAATATTTTATGATGGTATAAAATTGATTGTTGGGAAAAGTTTAACAATCGTTAGTAAAGATAGCACAACCGTTAAAAATTTCCATTAAAAACATCTATAATATAAAAATATTAAAAAAATACTCTTTACAATATAAAAACATCTATAAAATAAAATTTTAAAAACTATTAAAAATATTAAAAAAGAATATAAAATCAATCATTTTTAATATATTTTTAATATTCTTTCAAAAATTATTATAAAATCAATAAAATTATGGTTCTTGATAATGCTGTAAAATTAAATAATGTATATAAAATAAATAATACATTTGAAATATAAAATTTATATCTATAATGTCATTTTAATTTAATAAATTAACAAATTAATTAAAGATTGATAACAATAAAAAATAAAATGTTTTTATAAAATCAATAAATTAAAATAAATTACATTATAAATGTGAAAATAAATAATAAAAATAGAGAGTAATGAAAAAAATATATAATAAAAAAGGCGGGTGAATAATAAAAAAAACGGGTGTGAATCTTACAAATAAAATGTAAGTGACAAAAATATGAAAAAATAGCAAGTAATGAAAAAATATGTCTAATTAAAAAAAGGCGGGTGAATAATAAAAAAAAACGGGTGAATCTTAAATAAAATATGGGTAATGAAAAAATGTATAGTACAAAAAGGAGGGTGAATAATAAAAAAATGAGCGGGTAAGTAAGTGAGGGTTTTAAAAATTTGTTTTGTAAAAATTTGTTTGTGAAAATAGCATGCACATGTCCATATGCTGTAATGATAGTTATAATGTATGCTAACAAACCGTAATAAGTGGTAATAATAAATGGTAACTAGTGGTAATATGGCTATAAAGTATGTAATGAGTCGTAATAAGTGGTAATATAATTCATGATAATAAGTTGTAACAAGTGGTAATATAATGTGTGGTAACAAATAGTAATATAATGTAAGGTAATAAGTTATAATAAGTGGTAATATAATGTATGATAATAAATAGTAACAAATTGTAATATAATGCATGGTAATAAATTGTAATAAGTGGTAATAGGATGTATGGTAACAAATAGTAATAAATGATAATATAATGCACGGTAATAAGTGGTAATATAATTCATGAAAATAAGTTATAATAAGTGGTAATATAATGTATGGTAACAAATGGTAATATAATGCACGGTAATAAATTGTAATAAATGGTAATAGAATGTATGGTAATAAATAGTAACAAATGGTATATAATACAAGGTAATAAGTTATAATATAATTCATGATAATAAGTTGTCATAAGTGGTAATATAATGTATGGTAACAAATGGTAATATAATGCATGGTATTAAATTGTAATAAGTGGTAATAGAATGTATGGTAACAAATAATAACAAATGGTAATATAATGCAATGTAATAAATGATAATATAATTTATGATAATAAGTTGTAATAAGTGGTAATATAATGTATGGTAACAAATGATAATATAATGTAAGATAATAAGTTATAATAAGTAGTAATATAATGTATGATAACAAATGGTAATATAAAGTAAGGTAATAAGTTATAATAAGTAATAATATAATGTATGGTAACAAATAGTAATATAATGCACGGTAATAAATTGTAATAAGTGGTAATAGAATGTATGATAACAAATGGTAATAAGTGGTAATATAGAATAGTTATTAGTTGTAAAATTAATTTTTAATAGTTTAATATTTTAATATTCTAAAAAAACAAAAGAATAAAAAAACATAATAACTAGTAATAATTTATAGTAGTAATAATATATAGTGATAGTAATATAAAAGAACAAAAGAAAAAAAAAAATTAACTAAGAAAAAAATATAAAAAAATATAAGATAAAAAAAAATCAAAGAAAAATGTAACTTTGATTTCCTAAAATAATAAAAACAAAATAATCGTAAAAAGAAAAAAAATAAAAAACTAAAAAAAAAACCATAAAAAATTTAAAGAATTAAAGAGGCTTCCCCCGCGCTGTGCAGCCTTATTTCTCATTATAGAAGTAAAAAAGTAAAGAGGTTGCCCTCGAAAGGTCTCATTTTCTCTGATCAAAGGTCTCAAAATCCATTATCTTCTCATCCTCTCAAAACTTTCAAAATCCATCGAAACATATAACCTTATTTCTCATTTCTCATAATCCATAATCTATAATCAACAAACTCTCACTCAATCAAAATATATATTATACTTTCAGTATCCATACCTATCCAAAACTGTTACTCAAGGTCACTGAAACTCTCTTGTAATGTTTAAGTTTACTGTTTCATCACTTTGTTCAGATGAAAATCCAGGTGGATCTAAAGAAGTCTAACCATCTGAGATGTTACTAATGTATTTGTATGTATTTTTTTCTTTGTCATTAATATTATTAATATCTTGCATTACGTTTATCTTTGGTTGTTATCTTGGGTTGTAATGTAACATTTTCATCTTTGGTTGTTATCTTGGATTGTAATGTAACATTTTCATCTTTGGTTATTATCTTGGATTGTAATGTAACATTTGTAAGGGTGGTGAAAGATATGTTGATGGTGAACTTGATATTATAATAAACAAATGACAGTGGATTACATATTTGTATAACCGACAATAAAAGACATATATTTTCATACATTTTCTTAACAATATTTTTTCACTATATTTTTCTAACACTTGTGATAGTTGACGATACAAGACAAGATAGTAACTTATACTAATATATGTAACCAACGACACAAAACATACAAGACAGATTTGTGGTAACTCACAATATAAGATGGTAACTTTACTTACTGATCGACAATAAAAGTAACTTTTTTTTTTAATACTTGTTTAATCGACGATACAGGACAATATTTTCTAATACTTTCTAACACTCGTCTGACTGACAATAAGAGATATTTCATTTTCTTAACTTTTATAGTAACCGATAATACAAAATAATAACTTATAGTAACATACGTGGTAACTGACGATATAACATAGTAACTTAAAGTAATGTATATGGTAACCGATGATACAAAACAATAACTTATAGTAACATATTTGGTAACCGACGATACAAGAAAGTAACTTATAGTAACATATGGTAACCAACGATACAATACAATAACTATAGTAACATATTTGGTAATAAACTATATAAGACAATAGCTTAGAGTAACATATAGTAACCAACGATACAAGATAATAACTTATACTAATATATTTGGTAACCAACAATACAAAATAGTAATTTATAGTAACATATGATAATCGATAATACAAAACAATAATTTATAGTAACATATTTGATAATCGACAATACAAAACAGTAACTTATGTAACATATGGTAACCGACGATACAAGACAATAACTTATACTAACATATGTTAACCAACGATACAAAATGTAACATTTCTTAACACTTGTATAACCAACAATAAAAGTCTGTAACTTTTATCAATGGTTTTTTAACTGTCAGTATATATCAAGATATGTTTTAACGGTTATCACAACTGTCGGTATAGACCTATCCCGACATGTGTATAGCCAACTGAAGACCCATCCGTTGGAGAAGGTTCTGCTGACGATTTTTATAGGTTTTGCAAACAGTTTTCATCCGTCTGGATAGAGCTTTTATTTTGTAGTGAATGGTATAAAGCCTTTGTTACAGGAACTATAGACATTACAGTAAAGTCGGCACAAGCATATTGTCAGAAGTCAGTCTCTACCCCTTCAACTTTGACCCTAAGATCTAAAGAAATAGTTACCAAATATAAAATAGGAATTTTTTTCATAATATTTTAAAAATTTATTTTTCATTAACTCAATTATTTCTAATTTTTTTTATATTTTCAAATTGATTAAATACATAACAAATTTTACATAAATTAGATAAAACTAAATGAGTTATTGGATAATATACACCGGAAAATAAATTTATACAACTATAAAAAAATTTTAATAAATCGGTCAATGTTTTTACAAAATCAAAAGTGATTCAATCAATAAAACCATAATTATAATTAGAATTTGCAAATTCTATTACAACATTTCTAAATGGTAAAACACCTTGTAACATATCATATGTGGAGTTCCATTTAGTGTCAATTTCTATTTTAAATTTTTTAAATTTTATATTATTTAATTGACATAAATATCTAAATTCTTGTATTTTAACCGAGAAATTTTCAATTTGATAAATTAGATCACGAATAGGTTATGAAATTATTTCTGCAGCCTTTAATTCTTTTATACATAAATTTAATATGTGACATGCACACGTATTATGGAAAAATACTCTATCTAATACTGTTTTAAAAATATTTTTTAACGAATTAGTAGTATAAATATTGGTAGACTTATTATCTAAAGACAAACAAAAAATTCTATCAATTATTCTAAATTCACGACAAACATTAGTTATTACGTTAACAATATGTGCACTGAATGTGGATGTTCCCATATTTGGAAAGTTAAAGTTCTTTTTTCTAAAATTTAATATTCACTTATCCAATAACATGTAATTACTATAAAATATTCACCTTTTTTAACTTTCAAAGTATTCAAAATTAATGAAACTCTACTCGAAATGCTATTAAGTTTTGTTATAATATCATTTTTTAAGTCTTGAAACTAATCTATTGATCTCTTCCTATCCGATTTCCTAGAGGTTTTTTTTATAACTCGGTTGTAAATATTTTTGAACATATTTATCAAATATTTTACATTTAACAATACTAAATGATAATTTCTTATAGGCTATTCATTCAATTTGACCTATTTTTTCAGACTCTGTATTATACTTAAATATACCCGTTACATTTCCCCTCATAGTAGCTATTTGTGTTTGTCTAGTTTGTGGTAACCTATTCGAGTGATCTTTTACAAAATGTCTTTTAAGAATCCCAACTCCCTAACCCTTTAAAAATTTATATTTTTGTTAACATATTTTGCAAGTGGTCATTTGCTTCTCATAATCTTTAACAAAAAAATCCTACATATTGAAATCATCTTTTCTAGTGCATGTGGTATTAGATTGTATTTGACTAGGTTAATTTTCTTTTACTTTTAAATCTATATTAGTTTGTTCGGGAAAATCTTCTTGAAAAAATAATAGAGGTAGAGGAGATTGGTGAGAAGATCGTAATGAGTGTGTATTGGTCATTTTTTCTAAAAAAAAACTTGAAGTAAAAAAATTAAAGGCAATGAATTAAATTTGCTAAAAAAATTAAAGATATAAAAAAATAAATGGTACTGATTTGATGTAAATTGCGATTGTTTATTTCCAACTCTTGATTAATTAGAATTTTTAACCTCCAAATCTTGCCAAATCCATAGAGATGTTGAAAATTGTGATATTATGGAAAAGAAAGTGGTGATATATATTGTAGATGGAAAAAAATGATAGGGTATTGTAAATTGTAGATAATATTGTAAATGTAAATTGTTGGTAGAAAAAAAATGGTGAGAAGTTCAAATTATAGGTGTAGGAAAAAAAAAGATGATGATGTAAATTGTAGAGAGATTATGAGAGAGATTTGTAGAGAGATTGTGAGAGAAAGTTATAGATAGATTGTAAATTGTTTGGAATTAAAAAATGAGTTGCATCTATTATAGCCATCATTTTTTGTCTTATAGACCAAAATACCCCTCAAATTAGCCGTTTTATAGTTGTTGGGAGGGATATTTTGGGAAAGAAATCAAAAAAATGATCGTTGGAACCGGTTGGGCCGGGTCGGTTCCAATGACCGTTGGAACCGATGGTTCGATTCTCAGTCTGGGCCGGTTTCGTGCTCGGGTCAGGCCGATTTCCAGTTCTAAAACCTATTGAACTAGACTGGCCTAGCTATTGTAGCCTGGTCGGTTCAGAACTAGCACTTCTTTGCCTTTGGCCGGTTTCCGATCTGGGCTGATCCGGTCCGGTTGGGTTGGTTTTCGGGCCAAAACCTACCCATACCCACCTCTAGTACAAAGTTAAGAAGAATAAAAAACTTAGATCATGTTTGAGAGAGTTTTTTTTTCTTCCTATCTTCTCCTTTTAAGGAGAAATAAAAAATAATAATTTTTTGAAAAAATAAGAAATTGTTTGGTTTTTTTACTTTTAAAATGAAAATGAAGTTAAAAGTTAAAAGTTAATTTTTTTTTTTAACTTTTTCACTTTTGAGATAAAGTTAAAATTTAAAAGTTAAAGAAAATATTTAAAATTTTGTATCATTTAAATAAAAATATTAATGAAATAATAACAATTATGTGAGGATATAAATAAAATAAAAAAGGCTGAAACATTAAAAAAAAGGAGAAGTAAAAGCTCTTACCCGGATTTTTTTCTTAAAAGATAATTTCTGAATTTTTCTTCATAAAAAAGATCCTTTTTTTAAGAGTTTTTAAAAAATAGTGTTTGACAGGGTTTCCCCTTTTCGAAGATTTCTTATTCTTAAAAATAATTTTATTTTTTTATGAAGAAAAATAAAAAAATAGTTTTAAAAGAGAAATTCTTGAGAGTAACTTTTTTTTTTCTCTTTTTTTAATATTCCACTTTTTTAAATCATATTTTTTTATTCCATTCATATTTTTACTTGAATGATACGAAATTTTAAATATGTTCATATCATAAATGTGTTTATAAATAATATGATTCGGATAGATTTGAATTTTTTTTATAAATTTTAAATATGTTTATAAATTCTAAATATATTCATATATATTTTTGTTCCAATTATCTGATTTGGATGTTCATAAATATATGATTTGTATTATTTTCAAAATTTTTAATTCTTTATATTATATAAAAGTGATTTTATATTTATAAATATTTAATTTTAATAGTTTCAAAAAATAATTAATTTATTCTTATTTTAATTATTATTATTTATAAATTTTATTTTTAAAATGTAGATATATAAATTTTATTCGATCGATGGTGAGAAGAAAAAATTATATTTTATGTGTATATTTTTTTTGATAATTTTATTGGAAATAGATTTTATTAAAAAATATTTGGTTAAATAGTTTATTTATAAAAGGGAATATAAAATCAGTTTTTAAAATTAAAAATGTTAAAAAACTTTTGATTTTAATTCAAAAGAAATTAATTTATACTTCTTAAAAGAAGAAAATAAGGAGAAAAAAAACTCTGCTAAGCATGTTTTTAATAAACATATTTTTAAGGCATTTCAGAAAATGTTCAGCTGGTGCTACTAAAAGTAATTGAAAATGCCATTAAAAGTTAATCGTCCACTCAAAAATGCCACTTAAATTCATAAAATGATAAATTCTTTAAAATATTATTACAATTTTTATAATACTATTTATTTCTATCCTTTTCGCCCATACTTCATTTTATATTTTATCTCCTTAAGATAAATTTCTGACTTTACTTTTGTAAATAATATCAAATTTAAGGTGACATAATTTGAAAGATAATTTGTGAGTATATATTATTATGTAATACATTTTTCTGCTAATAGAATTGTAATACAGTAGCTTTAGTTTTTTAAACTTTTAATTTTTTTTAGTATCTATAATATATAACAACAATAATTAAATTTTTATTTCATTAAGTGGAGTTAGTTATATGGATTTTTTTACGATATTATATTATATTTTATGTCATATTTTCATATATATAATTATTTTTTTTGTACAATAATAATAATCATACTTTTATTTTAATAATATAAATATTTTAAAATCATTATTCTCTGTAACATATATCTCCCCCCATTTTTTATAAATCAATGGAGTACAAACTATGCATAAAGAATTTCTAAATTTTTTAGGGGTTATGGCTATTGTTTGACTAATTTATACTTACTACATATAAAAAATTGAGTTTTTGTCATAAATATTAACATTTATTATGGATTTTTTTATACTATATATATAAAATTAATTTTTTATCACAAACATTGATATTTATTATGGATCTTTTTAACATATAAACAAAAAGATCTTTTATTTTACTTTTAATTTAAATCATATATGACTTTTTACTTCTCATTCTATCCAAATGACATATGTGTTTTCCTATTTTACCTTTAATTTAAATCACATATGACCTTACACTTCTTCTTCTATCATTTGTAATTCATAACTTTGTATTCCAATAGTCATTATTATCTCTTCTGATCTCTTTTATTCTTAACCATCTTTATCATTTCACTTTTTTAACTATCATTAACTTTTCATTTTCTATTCTTCAAATTTTTTCTCTCAAATTACATTTCTTCTCTATTTCTCCTCAACAAGATCTATCTATGAGAGGAACAACTGCCAATTCACTATGCATCAGATATAAAAATTACTTTATATACATATATATCTTCTTTTCACTATTTATTCTCCTTTATCTCTCTAACTTGATTGATATATGATAAAAAATTATATATGATTATATGTTAGATTTCTCCATTATCTAGAATAAAATTATATATGATTATATATATCTTCTTTTCACTATTTATTCTCCTCTATCATATATTCTTTTCACTATTTATTCTCCTTTATCTCTCTAACTTGATTGAAATATGATAAAAAATTATATATGATTATATGTTAGGTTTCTCCATTATCTAGAATAAAATTATATATGATTATATATATCTTCTTTTCACTATTTATTTTCCTCTATCATATATTTTTGTTATTATATATTAGATATGATATAATTACTATTATTTACTTTTACTTTATTAATTTAATTTATTTTAAATATTAGATTTGAACTTGAATTGGATGTTGAAGATAAGAGTGGAAAGATTATTATAGTACTTTTTGTTGATACTGTTGAATTGATAATTGGATTCTAGGATCTGAAGACAAGGTAAGAAAAAATTTTAGTGCATGTGCGCACGCGGTTGGCCATGCAGTGCACATGGCTGACCGTGCTGTGCACGGTTGATTGCATGAACTTTACGATTGACCGCACAAGCATACGGTCAACCATTGCAGTTCATATGGTCAGCTGTTCGAGTTTCTTTGGTTGACCATTTGTAAACTATACTTAACCCAATTTTCAAATCATTTTTCGTTAGCTCTATGACGCATTTTCTCACTTGAATTTCCTTTAATTTGATTATCATCAAAACCTTATTTGTTAATAATATCTTTACTTTTATTAACATTTAATTTAATAAACATTTTATAGGAAAATGATGAACAATATCTTCTTCCAGACCATATCAAGAATATTATTGGAACTAAGCACAGTTTTCAAATACGACCAAATACCATTATAAATGATGGAAAATGTGCAAGGTTTGTTTGTATCAAAGTTGTCAAGGAAGAGAGAGAGACGGATGAGTTAATACTTTACTAACATAAAAGTTTATTATCTATATATATATTTCATTTATAAATATATATTTATAGTCTTCAAATTCTTTGATTGATAAACAAGTTTTTCCTTTTGTAGAATTTTCTTTATGATGATTATGTTTCAAAATCATCAAAATAGTTGGATAATGAAACTATTATGATTAGCATATTTAATGAATCAAGAGAGAAGAGAAGAAGATCGTTGAGGTATGATTTTTGGTCTAATCAGAATCCTATTATGTTAGATTTTTCATTTTTATCATGCTTCTCCATAGACTATAAATATGTTAATTTTATGATTTGGAGTATGATTATTTAATAATAATAATTCTATATTTTTAAAATTATATTGATATAAATTTTCTAATATTTTCTATAAGAAATGAAGATGATGAGTATACTTTTGACGAGATTCAACTTGGTGAAAAAATATCAATGGATATGTTGAAAGATAATGAACCTGCGTTGGGGGGAAAAAATTACATCCCTCAATTTAAAATGGCCAACTGTTTTTTCTTTTTTTCTTTTCTTTTTATAAATAGTTTGTTTCAATTAGTTATACTTTTCTTCACATGTTTTAACCCTTGGACAAATGTGCTTTTGTTTTGTTAGATATCGTTTAGTTTTTTTCATTCATTTTATATTCATGTTAATGTTTTATTATGGTTTAATTTTTATCATTTATGTCATATCCATTTTAATGTTTATTTTAATTTATGGATAGATTTGCTTTTCAATGGTTACATTGTAGCATAACTGTGATACTCATTAATACAATAATTTATTTCAGATTAATATTACCTTACACTTTTAAAATATTGTTTACACATTCCGATGGACCACTAATTAGTTTCTTTTAGTAACAATAATAATTGATTCAATTTATATCATTTACAAATGGTAGAATTCAGAACACTCATTTGTTTTCGTTTAATAATATTAATAATGTACTCCCTTTATTACGCATTTAACAATACCAAATAAAATTTAATGAAATATTTTTATAATTTTACTATTCTATTATGTTAGATTTTTTATTTTTATTATACTTCTCCATATATTACAAATAAATATTTAAAATAATCATATTTTAATTTTATGATTTGGAGTATGATTATTAATAATAAGTTTATATCTTTAAAATTTATTGTTTGGTGAAAAAACATTAATTGATATGTTGAAAGATAATGAATCCAACAATGAAGGAAAAAAAAAAAATACATCTCTTAATTTAAAATGGCTAACTGTTTTCTCTTTTTCTTTTTTCTTTTTTTTTTAATAAATAGTTTGTTTCAATTAGTTATACTTTTCTTTTTATGTTGTTTTAACCTTTGGACAAATGTGCTTTTAGTTTGTTAGACATGGTTTAGTTTTTACTATTTCTTTTATATTTCTCGTAATCTTTTTACCATGGTTTAATTTTTATTATTTATTTTATATTCATTTTAATGTTTATTTTGATCTATGGATAGATTTGCTTTTCAATCGTTACATTGTAGTGTAATTATGATAGTTATTGATATAATAATGTATTTCAGATTAATACTTTTAAAATATTGTTTACACATTTCAATGAACCCCTATTTATTTTTTTTAATAACAATAATAATGTATTCAACTTATTATGCATTGAATAATATCACATAACATTAAATTAATTATATACTTAATAATATTCAATTAAACTTAATTGAATATGTAAAAATTTTTATAATTTTATCTCATTCATTGAAAAATATCATTTTGTTTTTAAAAAATAATTACATAACTTTCATATGACTTTTAATGTATTTCTAGGTTAATATTAAATTATATTTTTAAAATATTATTTACACATAATCCGATAGACGTCCATTTTTTCTTTCATTTTTAACTTAATTGAATATTTTAAAATTATTATAATTTTATCTCTGAAAAGTATTTTTTAAATAAATTATATAACCATAATATGATTTTTAATGTATTTCACTTAATTGTAATTTTCAAATTAATATTAATTTATACTTTTAAAATATTATTTACACACAATTGGATCGACTCCTATTCATTTCATTTAAGAAATATTAATAATGGACTCTATTTTTTGTGCATTTAATAATATTAATAAAATTTCATTTTATAATTTTACAATTTTAGTATCCACTTGATAATATCAAATTAAATTTAATTGAATATTTGGAAATCATTATAAAAATTATTATAAAACTTACAACCTCCATATGATTTTTAATGTATTTTTCTTAATTAATTGCATATTTCAAATTAATATTATGTTACATTTTAAAAATATTATTTACACATATGGATACCCAATAATGGACTCAATTTATCCTATACTGAATAATGTGAAATTAAGTTTAATCAAATATTTTTACAATTGATACGCAATTTTGATATGGTGATTTCGGACAAGCATATCCTAGTCAAGTATTGTGTATAGTGCAAAACAAGTGTTGTTTCCATGATGATATATTGTACTACTAACTATGAATTACCCTATCTAAATTAGACAAATCAAATCACAATTATAAATATATTAAAAATCAAGAAAATATTAAAAGACTTGAGTTAATGCGTCAAAACTTTAGAGCGTCAATTTCATCTATTTTTAATCTTCCACATGGCAAAATCTTTTCAATCCCTTTAAATTTATTGACTAAAAAATCATTGTTGATGATGCAGATTTCTCTAGATTAGATTCACCTAGTAGTCATTCAATTAATCTCTAATTCAACCAACCAAAACCAATGGTCATACAATTTTGATTAAATCGACTTGCATTAAATTTATGAAACATCTATAATTTAAGATTTTTCCTAAAATCCCACATACACAATTAATAATCCATTGATCTTATAACCCAATGTGGATTTTATTGTATTGGAGTAAACTCCTACAATTATATTGGTTATGCATACATTCATTCTCAAATTATCAAAATGTAGGACCCTAAAATGTTTGAAATATTAAGATCAATAATAAAATTTTATCAAACAATAATTATGCTAATAAAGATTTAAGAGAAAGAAATAAATTCAAATCTCACTATTAATCAAAAAATAAAATCTATCAAGTTCTAGGAACAAGAAAATTAGCTAGACATAATAAAAAAAGAAAATAAAACCCTAAAATCGGTCTGGACGTATATATGAGTGGTCTATCCTGGAGGTTTACCTCTTATTTATAGATTTAAAACCCTAGATCAACAAAAATTCGTGAGTTCTTGGAAACTTGGTTGATTTGGAGACTTATTCTTGATAAACATTATCTTCTTGCTTTCCAAAGATTTGGAAACTTCATCTTTATCTTGATTTTCAACACTGCAATAACTTCTTTCCAATTTTCGAATACCTTATTAGCTGAATCAGTGCTAAAAGTGATGAGAGAATTTTTTTGGAATGCTCAAATTCAAGTAAAGCATACATAGTATATAGCAAAAGAATGATGATAGTTGAAGACTTGATACATGTAAATTTTGATGAAAATGATGATTTAAATAAGAAAAGCTTTTATGATGATGAAACAGTTAAACAAAAGCATTGTATGGATTTAAACAAGCTCTTATAACTTGGTACGAGAGAGTAAACAAGTTCCTAATAGAAAATGAATTTGAAAGAGGGAAAGTGGACACCACCTTATTTATAAAGAAGAAGAATAATGATCTACTAGTAGTTTAGATTTATATTGATGATATAATTTTTAGAGGGATTAGTGAAAGCATATGTCAAGAATTTGTAGAGAAGATGCAAACTAAATTTGAAATGAGCATGATGAGTGAATTGAATTACTTTCTAGGCTTGCAAATTAAGCAATATTATAAAAGGATATTTATAAATCAATCAAAATTTACTAGAGAACTCATCAAGAAATTTGGCTTTGGAGATTCTAAGGGAAATGCTACTCTAATGAGCACAAGTGTCATAACTGATAAAAATGAGAAAGGAAAATCTATATGTTAAAAATCATATAGAAATATAATAGGATCCCTTCTATGTTAGTGTTTGACATAGAGCTCAATCATTCAACATGTCTATGTTAGTGTAAGTGTTGACACCGAACAAAAATCAAATTCTATCGAGTACTGACCACTCAAATTATCTGAACATTTAAAATTGTGAGCCCAAGAAAATTCTTATGCAATCTAAAGGATAAAATTTACATTTACATTAAGAATTAATTATTTTCTTACATTTCACAAAATATAAGAATTTTCAAATAATTTATTTTAGAGTCAATATCACAATCCGAACTTGTTCGGTATTACAATTTCTACTTCCTAAAAGAAAAATTTGTTCTAAAAAATTTAATTCAAAATCATTCATCAAACAGCTAGGGATTTTGTTTACTCTTGATTGTTTAGACTCCTAAGTCATTTATTTTTCGTGGCTATTCTTCCATAGAACCTTAACAATTGGAATTTGTTTATTTCTTAATTTCTTAACTTGTTGCCCTTGGATGTTATCGGTTAGACTCCAAAATTTAAAATTTTCCTCAATTCATTTAGAGAAAATTTAGGGATGGTTTCTTACCATCCCTCCTCCAAGCTCTATCCACTAGCAAGTTCATGCCCTTTCATACGATAGGGAATAGATATACTGGGATCATTCCCACATGCAACTGGAAAATGAAAATTCCTAATCGTCACCATAAACTACTTTACTAAGTGGGTGGAAGTCGAACCAGGTTCAGTTTACCCCATGTCCTTGTTACTAACAATGTTAAATTATTCAACAACAAAAACTTTCAGGAGTTCTATAGCAAATTCGAGATCCAACATTATTTTACTTTTGTCGCTTGTCCACAAGCAAATGGTCTTGCCGAAGTAACTAATCGAATGACCCTCCAAGGACTCAAAAAGGCGTTGGCTGGAGCAAAGGGTAGATGGGTAGACTAAGTCTATGGGATCCTTTGGGCTTACCAAACTACCCCTAGAACAATCATAGGAGAAACACCATCTAGTCTAACTTACAGATGTAAAGCAATCTTACTGGTGGAGATAGGTATCCACTTGCTATGTATAGAGCAATATTAGCTGGAGCCAAATGAGGCTACATTGCACAAAAAACTAGACCTTTTGCTGAAGTTATGAGATATTATGTTCGCTCGAATGACCACCTACCAACAATAGATAGCTCAATACTGTAACAAAAGAGTGAAACTAAAATGTTTAAACCAGGAAATCTAGTCTGACATAGAGTAGAGGCGATGGGATGACCATAACCCGAAGGCACACTCACTTCAAACTGGGAAGGCCTATTCCGGGTGGATTTAGTAGTTTGACCAGGAATATACCGGCTCTACCACCTAGATGGTCATTCTATCCCAGAACATGGAAATCAGACAACCTAGGTATCTACTATCAATAATCCTTGTTATTTTTCCAACTTTGATATATGCTCCATTTTATTAGCAATAACATCACCTATTTTACTTGATCTCGTCTATCGAGTTCGTACTCTCTTATCCTACTTGACACAGACATTATCTTTTAGCTCCGCACCTCTCACATGGGTCCCACACCCTCCTTGGTCAACATATGTGATCAAACTCCCAAGCGGGTGGCTTCCAACAATCTCTCAACTCTGCAGCTCTCACATATATTCCACACCCATTCTTAGCTGACGTATGGGATAAAACTCCCAAATGGGTGGCTCCCAACAATCTCTCAGCTCCTAATGTCCATGGGTTCTGCACCTATCCTTAGCCAACATATGAGATCAAAATCCCAAGCAAGTGGCTTCCAAAAATCTCTCGACTTTTAACCATAAATGGGTTCCGCTCCTTTCCTTTGCCGATATATGGGATCAAACTCTTGAGTGGGTAGCTCCCAATAATCTCTCTGCACCTTGCCTCACATGGGTTGCACATCCATCCATAGATGACATACAGGATCAAACCCTAAAGTGGGTGGCTCCCAACAATCACTCGGCTTTGTGCCTTTCACAGTGTTCTCTTGGATATTCCTTCGAGGACATATCTATTATCAAATCCGACGATCGGTCAAGTCATTAAAATTATTGTTTTGGCTTTAACACCTCTACCAATCCACTCCAACCTCACCATTTAAGTCGCTCTCTTGGATATATGATTATGTATGAATCAAACGTTTCTCTCTCGACAATAGCAAGATTGGCAAGTAAGTAGTGAAAATTTCATTTCAATGTAATGAACATACATCAAAATACGTAGTTGATCACAACTAAATAGAAGGGTTAGATTTATGCATTTATACATTAGCATACATCCTAACTAGGATGCATCAAAGAAAGAATTGCTTTGAAAAGGGCAAAACTAGAAAGGTACAAGTCGAAGGAGTATCCTATCACTCCCTTTCATCTTTTTAAATGGATTAGCCCTCCGAATCCACACTTTTTCCTTCTGCTGATCAACCAAATGCTTTTTGAATAGCTTCCCAAGATTGAATATGAGTCAATTGGCCCCAGTTTCTCACCTAGTAAGATACTTGAACTAGGAAAGCAGCCAGAGAGAGAGAGAGAGAGAGAGAGAGAGAGAGAGAGAGAATAGCCCTTGCAGGTCATTGAACCAACTCCTAATAACAAAAGAGCATAAGAGCAATGATGAGCTGCAAGAAGCTAAAGAACACGCCAGTATAAACCCTTTATGGTAACAGGCTATAACTTTCCTATTGCTATGATGGAACCTTGTACCCACGATTCCTTTACTGACAGAACCTTGTACCAGCGGCTTTCACCTCTGCACCTCCTCTGATCATACCTCGAACCCTCTTAAAGGATACAGGTCTTTACCCTAATTCTCTCCCCACGAACAACCATACTAAATCCAAACGGCTTTTATGATATATATATATAGCCAAAAGACGGAAACCAAATCATCATGATTCCTCGAAATCGAAGAGACGCTAAACATTTAGTAACCATATTTCACCTTTAATGCTCCCCTATCATTTTTTTTCCCGCTTATCCACAACGCTTCATGCTTTTTCGAATTTCATGATTGTTACAGTCTTTACTCTACTCCTAATGCCACTTCCTCGAACTAACATTAGGAGTGGGGGGGAATGATGATATTAGGCCTGACAGCCCATGATCATAGGGGTCCAAACTCTACTAGGCCTACTAGGCTACAACCAAGCCCATAGAAGACCATGTTAGCTCTCGGCCATCATCAGGGGGACCTAGCCAGGTAATTAGCAAGTACTATATTCATTAAATAGGAATAAACCACTTATGATCTGATCATATAAGGAAAAAAAATCCTCATGACAACAAGGACTTCCTAAAACATCAGGAGACTCTAGATCTCGTATGATCTTGTGTAATATATGACTTACCAAATGACCCGGAAGATCTGGGATCCCATATGATCTCGTAAGGCATTCAATTCCTTTTGCATAAGGCAAGTAGGGTTTCTACACTCTCAAGCACATATTGAACTCCACATATATGCTATATATAAATATATATGTATATATATAAATATATATATATATATATATATATATATATATTAAGCTGAGGTAGCTTGCCAAGTACGTACCTCTAAATTTACACACTGCACACTGAAACCATAGAAGGCCTAGGGCTCTTCACTTTTCATTCCTTTTTTTTTTTTTATTTTTTTTGCATTTCTGACTTAAGTGTCAGAGCCTTCTCTTTCTGAGCCACTTTCGACAGGTTTTTTGCAGGATTCCACACTTAAGTCGACTCACTTGACTTTCCATCACCGGTTTCCTACTCATGTTAGAAGGGCGATCGACTATGCGGCCAAATTTGGCATCAACAATAAGGATACCTCAAATTTAGGTCTAGACACATTGATTTAGACAAAGATATGGACTGAATATCTGAACCTGTGCCTCCTATGGATTTTATATAAAATATTTCTACAACCTACAAATAATATGATTATAGAAACCAAATAATTTTAGAAGTAGGAGAGATTTTTCTTGAATAAAATGAAGGGACACCATATTAGCCCCTACCTCAATCATCACATCTAAGTGCATAGTTTGATTTTAACCCGTCCAAATTATGGGATCATTTCCATAAGCATACCAACACCAACAGAAACCTAAATTTAGAGATTTTGTAGCCCTAACACAATCTTTCTCCTCTAATCACCACTACCCTAATAATAATTATGAGTAATGTTATTTGAATTCTAAAAAAAAAATAATATTGACGTGACAAAATTTGACTTGAAATCCCATTATGTAATCCATGAGTTTTACTGCACCAATGAGGCAAGGTGCAAGAGAGAAGTACAATGGGACAACATGATTCTCACGTAAAAAGATTTGAATAGGTTATTGTTGGGGGGGAAGAAATGTGTGACTCTAATTGGGTGATAGAGAAGAAGACAACTAATACAAAAACCTACAAACATGAGCTTCTAACTCCAAGGTGGAGAGATGAATCTACCTCAACATTCAATGGTGAACAGCGTAATTGGGTGCACCCACCAAGCAAATGGGATTATTAGAAATTTAAGTAATAGATATTATGAAAAAAAGAGAGAATCTATGCTTTTACTCCATAGAAAATAGAGAGATGGAATATTTATACAAGTTTGGATATGATATGTCAACATATTGTGACAGAATTTTAACATATTATGATATTTGGAATAACATAACTTAACATATATAAAAAGATACTAGTTATAGTAAGAAATATCTGACATAATAATGTCATATAGTGTCTTGTGTATTTTCTGAAAATATTTACTTTTTATATGTTAATATATGGAGTAACACACACACACACACACATATATTAAGATCCCCCCTAAAACTTAAGGTGGTGAGAAATTTGCCATTTTGAATTTGCCAATTAGATCTCGAAATTGCCAATTTGAGCTCGACTCATGAAAATATCAGTAATATAATATCAGAGGAGATAGAAATAAGTTGAATAGTGCTATAAAGGACATAATATTGCACGAGATGACAGTCAATCTCAATATGTTTAGTGCATTCATGGAATACATCATTGTATGCAATTTGCATGGCACTTTGATTATCATAATGAAGAGGAACGACCGATGACACCCATGTCATGAAGGAGCCATCGTAACCAAAGGAGTTCAGAAGTGACATACAGTATTTTGCTTCTATACTAAAGTGAGAGACAATTGTTTGTTTCTTGCTATGCCAAGAGATGAGAGAGGTACCAAAAGAAAAAAAAAAGCAATATCTAGTAGTGAAGTGACAATTGGTTGGGTTACTGGCTTAATCAATATCATAATATGCCTATAGTTCTAGTGGAGGCAAGTTAGAGAAATAAAGACTATGGAATAGAGTGTCTTTAATATAATAAAGAATACGAAGAATAGTAGAAAAGTACGTGATCAGTGATGAACTCATGAACTGGCTAACAACATAAGCAATGTTGGGATGTGATACAATGAGATAAATAATATGTCTACCAAGTAGTTAATGATAAAGAGTAGCATCATTGAAAAGAGTCCTGTTAGTGGCTAAGTAATCAACATTAGGTTCAAAAGGAGTGCTAACTGTTTTAGTATGCATGATACTAGCACGTGAGATAAGGTCGATAGCATATTTGGTTTGCGATAAGCAATATTCAGACTCAGTGGATGTAATCTCAATGCCAAAAAAAAAATCCTGAGAGTATCTAAATCTTTTATTTCAAAGTGTTGGTGGAGAAATAATTTGAGAGCAGAGATGCCATTAGTGTCATCCCTGCTGATGACAATATCATCAACATAGAGAAGAAGAATAGTAGTCCCTCGATTTGTTTTTTGAACAAATAGGGTATGATCATAAGCGTCGGAATGAAGACCAAGGTAGCTAGTTGTGGTGTTGAATTTAGAAAACCATGCGTGAGGTGCCTGTTTAAATCCATATAAGATTTTGTGAAAATGACAAACTTATTGGGTGGGTGATCATAACATGGTGGGGGTTGCAAATGTACTTCTTTAGTTAGGTCGCTATTGAGGAAGACAATCATGACATCCATGTGAAATAATGATCAAAATTTACTAGTAGCAATAGCAATAAGACTACAAACTGAAGTTAAAAGAGTTATAGGGGCAAATGTCTCATTGTAATCAATATCGTACTTCTGTGTGAAACCTTTTGTTACAAGATGGACCTTGTACCAATCAATAAACCCATCATTTCTAATCTTTATTTTATAGACCTATTTGCTCTCGACAACAGACTTTTTTAGAAGTTTGTCGACTAGTTCCTAAGTATTTGTGCTGGCAAGAGGCTATAGTTTTTCTTCCATTGCTTGCTACCATAGAGAGTTAGTACTGGTGTCACGGTAGGTGCAAGGTTCATACAGAGAGATAATAGTAAAATAAACATGAAAGTCATGAAGTTGGTTAGGAGAGTGACTTACTCAATCAGATCGATAAAAAGGTGGTCGTAGTGTGGAAGGCTCAGTTGAAATTGAGGGATTATTTGAAAGAGGTGAAAGATGAAACGTTGAAGTATGTGATGGATTCCCAGTTGTTGGAGAGTCAATAGGAGCAAACGAAGGCGGAGACGAGAGTGAGCTATATGGGTTTTTAGAAGAATCAACAAAAGATATATAAGGAAATAGAGATATAGTTGAGTTAAAGAAGAACAGTTGAGTAGGGTTGGTAATTTTGAATTAGAATATAGTTAAGAACATTTTCTGTTTCCAAAAAGTGACGTGTCTAAAGATACAAAATATTTGAGATAGTGCATCTCAACATCTATACACTTTATTTATTTATTTTTATCCTAGAAAACAACATAATCATATTTGTGGTTCTAGATTAGTATGCTGATAGGTTGTATGAGTACAAAACAGGTGCTACCAAAAACTTTAAGAGTGTGGTAGTTAGGAGTGCAATTATATAATTATTCATAAGGAGATATATTACCAATGACTGGAGTAGAAATACGATTGAATATAAACAGTTGCAAGATCTACTTCTTTCCAAAATGTTTTTAGATATAAGGAGGGCTCGAATGGAATCTAGAATAGTCTAGGTTTCTGTTTGGCTTGACCATTTTGTTGAGAGCTTCCTAGACAAGATCTTTGAACAATCATGCTTATTGGGCAAAGATGTGAGTAAATGAATTTTCCTTGTATTCCATGACAGTATCAGTGTAGAGTATTTTGATTTTTTTGAGAGAATTGAGTCTGAATCATATTTACAAAACAATAGTAAGTAAAAAATAATTCAAACGTATGATGCATTAAATAAATCCAATTATAACAAGAAAAATTATCAATAAAGATAATATAATAACATGAAGATCCCATTGTTTAATGAGGGGGATGTCTCCAAATATTAGAATGAATGAAGTCAAAAGGTATTAAAGAGGTAAAATCATTATTTGGAAAGGGTAAAACATAACTTTTTGCAAGTTGACAAGTGACACAATCAAAACACTTAGACTTGTTATAAAAAACCACTAGAGATGTGGGAGTTTAATCTAACATCAAAAGGATAACCAAGATGAAAATGCTAGATAGTGGATGAAACAGTAGTAGCAACTAGTTTGGATAGGAAACAAAGAGAAGTGATTTTGAATGGTCGACCAATCTTACGGCTTGTCCCAAGGATCTTGCTTATCTATGGGTCCTTAACAATACAACATGACTCAAAAAATGTAAGTTAAGACCAAGGTCACATAGTTGTCGAATAGATATGAGAATTAAGGATAATTTAGGGACAAGAAAAGTATTCGATAAGGATAAACTACTTATTTTGACGATATTTATACTTTGAACATGCATGGTGAAATTTTTAATGGCATGAATCACATGAGAGGTAGAATAAGAAACGAAAGTGTCAAATATAGATATGTTAGAAGTTATGTGATTACAACATGTAGAACAAAAGTACCAAGAAGAGGGGGTACCTAGTTGGAAGATTAGGCGAGAGAAAAGTGAGTTTTAGAATTTCACTACCAGGAAAAAGGTTTTTAGCGACGAAAATTACCGACGGATAAATATCCGTCGCTATTAGCGACGGAAAAATCAGCGACGGATTTAGCGACGGAAAAATCTGTTGCTAATTTTTCCGTTGCTAAATCCGTCACTAAAATTAGCGACGGAAAGTTTCCGTCATTAAATCCGTTGCTAAAACTTTTCTGGATAAATTAGTGACGAATTTAAAGACAGAAATTTTTTGTCGCTAATTTTTCCGTCGCTAATCCGTCGCTAAAATTTTAAAAAAATTTATTTCTGTTAAATATATATATTTTTTATTTTTATTAAATATAATTTGTATTTTTATTAAATATAATTGTGTCTTTTTATTAAATATAATTTTTTTATTAAATATAATTTTTGGTTTTTATTAAATATAATTTTGTATTTTTATTAAATATATTTTATATTTTTATTAAATATAATTTTATATTTTATTAAATATAATTTTCTATTTTTATTAAATATAATTTTGTATTTTTGTTAAATATAATTTTATTTTTTTATTAAATATAACTTTTTATTTTTATTAAATATAATTTTGTATTTTTATTAAATATAATTTTGTGTTTTTATTAAATATAATTTTATTTTTTTATTAAATATAATTTTGTATTTTTATTAAATATAATTTTATTTTTTTATTAAATATAATTTTTTGTTTTTATTAAATATAATTTTGTATTTTTATTGAATATAATTTTGTGTTTTTATTAAATATAATTTTTATTTTTATTAAATATAATTTTATTTTTTATTAAATATAATTTTTGTATTTTTATTAAATATAATTTTGTATTTTTATTAAATATAATTTTGTATTTTTATTAGATATAATTTTTTGTTTTTTAAATATAATTTTTTGTTTTTATTAAATAAAATTTTATATTTTTATTAAATAATGGTATTGTATTTTTAATATTGAGAGTTACAAATAAAGTATAGAAATAGAAAAGAAATAAACCAATAACACAAATGTAATAGTGACATGATGGTTAAGACTTTCAAGTTTTCTCTCTCACACCTGGGTTCGAACTTTTGTGGATGCATATTTTCAGAACATTTTCAGCATATTTACGCGTGGGCGGGCAAGCGAGCATGCCGGGTTCCAGATGGTGGTGGAAGCGGGTCGAGCGGGCGGGCAGGTCAGGCATCCAGCTTCCTACATTTGGGTTTGGTCTTACTAACTTCACCGACGGATTTAGCGACGGAATTTTTCGTCTCTAAAAAATCCGTTGGTAATTAGAGATTGAAAAAATCCGTTGCTGATCCTTTACTAAAATTAACAATGTGACTTTCAGCGACGGAAATTTGAATATCAGCAACAGAAAAATCCATCGCTGATACCCGTTTTTCTAGTAGTGTTTGATTAAAGTTGCTAAAGAAATTTTTGAAAATTTGATAAAGAAAACTTGAGAGATATGCTCTCTTATAGACCTTATGTGGTGGTAGCAGCAGTAGGTGTAGACCGAGTATGAGAGGACTTAGAAAAGTTATCTTGTTTAGAATTTTATTGTCCAGAGGTTTGTTTGAATCTTGTTTTGCATTTAGAGTAGTGATAAGTATGTCTTTTGTAGTAGGTGTAATGTCTTAGTTGATTATTTGTAGCTAATCTTTGAGAAAACTAATAAGATGAGGTTCGTAAGAATTTGAAAGTATCTATAGTGTAATAATAACATTTAAAAAATATCAAAAATGAAAAAAAATACTTGTAGTGTCAGAATTTACCAAAATTGATCCTAGAAATGGATTTAGGATACCCAAAAACTTTAGGAACTGGTATGGTTGGTGAAAAAATTTGCTAGTGGTTGAATCAGACAGTTAAAGTTTGGTTAATGATTAAACCAGGCCTCTAAAGTGGGTACTAAACCAGACCAGGATGTGATTAGTGATGCGACATGGGATGCTGATATGGTGTGCGTAGAGGCCACATGGCTGATAACTCGATAGAAAAGTGAATCAAGAAATCTGACGTGGCAGACAACATAGCTATGTGGGCCTAGAATATGACTAGTTGATTAGATGGTAGAGTGGGCCTAAAATGTTGATGTGGTAGATGATGTGGCTATTGATGTGTTTAATGACGTGGTTGATAACTGGACCGGTGATGATCAGTCAGGGAACAACACGTGGCAGATGCTGCTGGTTGACTTAAAATGATGTTGTTTGGTTCTTTTTTCAACCTTTGGAGAATAGCTTTTGCCAAACTAGTGGCATTCTGGTGGTGCATGGGGGCGCATGCATGGTTATATGTCGGTCTGATAACCACTGTTGTAATTGGTAGGAGATGTAGATCAATTTGGTAGATACTAATTGACTACCAAATAAATTAATGAGTGGCAAATATCAGAAAATAGGACGTGATGACAAACTTTTTCTGGACGTTAATGGTTCTTATTGGGAACTTTTGGCAGGGTGTGAGGGCACGTGCATAGGAAATTAAGACCAAGATTTGTATGATTGATAGTACCGAGCCTATCGAACATAGTGATGTGCTCAGATGTTGGATCTGTCAACGTTGTACCGGTGGTGTGTGGGTACGTGTTTGGCAAGTGTGAAGGATATTTTGGCCAAAAATTGAGATATGTTGTCATGCCCCGACCCACAAGTCCAAGCACGTGACAACCGCCATGTGATCTAGGGATACATGTAGTCACCAACACATACCCTAAGACCCCGCAAAGCTATAGAAATATCCTCATTCAATCCAAAGAAAACAACACATTAAACTTTTAACATATTTAACGAAAGTTCTATTTAAGGAAATATAAATATATAAAATTTACAATGAATGAGTTTCCAAACATTATTCCAAAAATAAAAGTTTTCACTTTCAAAAATATGCCCTCCGATGGGTCCATCTACAGATCTCAAGAATTCACATCTAGGGAGAGCCAATATCAACAAAAGGTCCCGATAGTTTTTTCTCGGCTGGATCTATCTATTGGAAAGATGTTACTGCTATGTCTACAGTTCCTCTGAAAAAGAATAAAAATGAGGAATGAGTATATAATACTCAGTGAGTGAAGTGCAATGACATATTGTAACTGTAAATGAGTTATGAGTGTGGGAATGCCATGGTCACAATTTCCAACAAATAATTAATGCATAAGTAGTATCACATAATTCAACTCATTATAAAAACAGATGCATCCATAAATTTTTATACTTTCTAAAAATCATGGGATCTCCCTAAAGAAAATACTTCCGTCCAAAGTTTGGGCGAACTTGGGCGAAAGCCCGCCAAGGGATTTTCAATCATTTCTTTTCATAACACTAATTTTTCCTTCCTTGGCATTGACTCGTACCTCACTGGAGTGCTATTTGGATAATACAACGGAGACGTAGGAGGCCGCATCTACCTCCCTTACCAAACAAACCCTTAACCACGTCACACAGTCGAGTCGCTCCATGGGGGGAATGACTATAGTAATTTACCATCACCAGCACTTTCATTTCACAAACATCCAAACATTTTCTAATGTGCCATAAATTCATCTGGTTACCAAACCATACCACAATATTAATAAATGCAATTTTCATCAACAATGACACATATTTATTCATAACTGCAGTGGATGCATGTGTATTTAAACTCTCATTTTGGGACATCCCATAAATACAAATAGTTACAGAAAATCATTTGAAAATCATTTATAAAAGAATTTATAAAAAAATCATTTTCTCATTCAAAACACAACAGTCCGTCTACTTATAGTGTTTGGGAGGGTCGTTACTCCTAGATTCTTTAATAGCAAGAGCTTTGCCACGATCAGATTGTTCAGCTCCTAAGGACATTATCAAGTAATAAAAAAAATCATTAACAAAATCTCAATAGTCAAAACCTAGTTTTCTCCGTTACTTATTGTGACTTACTAGTCTCCAAATCTAAGTAAAGAACCGGATTGGTAAACTAGAGGAAGAGATAGAAAGATGATTATACCTTATTTTTGGTCTCTAAGAAACCTTTTCCGTTTAGGTTTTATCAAACCTTAAAATTTTGCTCTTCCTTGTGACAACTCTACATGCTTAAATTCTTCCAAAATCAAGACTTAAATTTAGTTTTGGAGTGTTAAATGGATAGTTTGGAACCTTAAATTTTAGATTTGTTAGTAGGTCGATTGAGTTTGAGGAGAGAAGAGAAATTAGTTTAGAGAGAGAAGTGAAGTTGGGTTACGTGAATCTTCTGGAGTTTCAATCTCTACTCCTCTTTTTATTTCCACCC
Source organism: Dillenia turbinata (assembly GCA_037126225.1). Lineage (NCBI taxonomy): Eukaryota > Viridiplantae > Streptophyta > Magnoliopsida > Dilleniales > Dilleniaceae > Dillenia > Dillenia turbinata. The sequence continues at coordinate 7,939,171 of JBAMMX010000015.1, forward strand.
CAATTTCATATTTGCTTATTAGTCCTTATTCATTCCTCAATTACACCATTGTCCCAACATGTCCTCTTGGGTTGTGGAAAAGTTAACACTATGAGTTAAGTATTGAGAGTTGGGTCTAGCCGGAGACAATATGCCGATGAGTAGAGAAAATTGAAAATGAAAGTACAATTTATTTAGAAATATAAATATATTAATTTTTGGGATATAATATAAATAAAACATAATTTAATTAAGAGGTTTAGATGGCTTAGTGGTAAATAACTTTTTGAAGGATCAATTCTACATCAAGGCATGTAATGACAAGAAAATTTGAAAATTGAAGGTAAGGCATGCACTTGTTGAAACATGACCGAAGACATTTATTGAAGCATGACTGAAGGCATTAGTGCATTGGTTGGAGCATGACCGAACGCTAAATTGACCGAATGTAACAAATTTATTCAGGCATAACCGAAGGGGCTACCAACAAGATCGAAGAGGCTGCCATTGGAAGAGAAAACCGATAGCCCCAAAATTGTAAATTAAAATATGAAAGTGACAACTAAAAACAACAAATGGAAAAGAATCGATAACTGCAAGTATGAGAAAATATCTCAAGTGAGAGCTGACGGGAAAAAATGAAAGGAGTGCCGACTAGCAAATTTGAGGGTTGACCAGTGATAAAAATGAAGAGTTAATGACATTTCCGAAGACTATTACTAAAGCAAAACCGACAAGAAGAACAAAAGGCAAATAAATTTGTTGAATTCAAGGTGACCAAACAGGATATCAAAAGAAATGCTTAAAATGGGTACCAACAGGAAAAATGAGAACAGTGTTGAATAGTGAAATTCACAATGAAGTGTACCAATAAGATTTCAATAAGGTATTGATCGGCAGTGATAGAACATTTGTTTGGTAGAAATTTAGGGAGATAATTACCGATATCCTAAAACAAGCAAATGAAAATATACTGAGAGGTAGGATTAAATGTCTACCGATAGGATAAATTCAAATATCCACAGTACCTAGACAAGCCACACTTCATATTACACCGAAGAGACAATAAGTTACCCAAAGATGGTTACCATCGGCTACCGATTAGAAAAATAAAAATTTTAAAGAAATTATTTATTGGACACTAAAATTTCACCGAACAAATAAATTTTCTCAAAAAAGTTAAATCCCGCCAAATCTTGATTATCGAATATTCAAGTAACTGATAACTTTACTGGTCGAGAACTTTAAAATTTAAAAACTATCGATATAGTATCTAAAGGGGTTTCCAGAATAATCCAAACAACAGAAATTCATACTTATATTTAAATTTAGTTATTTTTCTACCATTTTTCAAAATATAAAAATTTTTAAATAAACCACTTAGAATACACATAAAAAATCTGGATTTGTCCGGTGTTACATATGTTACAAAATAAAAAATAAGTTTTCTGTTTTTCTATATAATTTACTCAATATAATTATATTGAGAGAGCAATTTTATGAGAAAAAAAATGAGGGTTGATCTATATAAAATTTTTTGATCTATATAAAATGCTAAAGATTTTTTTTTTGACTTTTTTTTTTTTATAAAGAGGGATCTGATACTATATGGAAAATAGAGAGATAATATGGAAGAAAAAATTCTCTATATTTTATATTGTGTCTAATCAAATAATCTTCTAAATATCTAATATGTTAACATATTATTACAAATTGTTAACATATTATGATATTTGAGATAATATAATTTAATATACAAAAAATACTAGTAATGGTAAAAAAAATATCTGATATAATCATGTCATATGGTATCATATGTATCTTTTCAAAATATTTATCTTCTATATATTATATATATTATATATGAAAAGTTTAACATTCTCTAAAAAAACACAATTTTCGATATTATTTAATTCCCAAGAGTCGCTTCTCTCTCTCTCTCTCTCTCCCTCTCTCTCTCTCATATGTCAGGAACGTCTTTAACACAGTAACAAAGCATATTACATACTCTCCTCAACCAACAAGACTTTTGTAAGACTCCAAGTTTTGAAATAAAGATGGGCAAGTTCAAAAGGGTTTGTGTTTATTGTGGAAGTAAATCAGGAAACAGAAAGATATTCAGTGATGCAGCTCTTGATCTGGGAAGAGAACTGGTTAGTTTAAACTCTCTCTCTCTCTCTCTCTACAAACACACACACAAAACCAGCAAAGACGGGGAAAGTTTAATTAAATTACTTGATTGTGTGTAGGTGGAGAGGAAGATGAACCTGATCTATGGAGGAGGAAACGTTGGACTCATGGGATTGGTGGCACAGACAGTGTTTGATGGAGGATGTGAAGTCCTTGGGTAAGAGACTCACTATATGATATGAACCTTTGTTTCTTTTCTTTGTTCCTGTTTTGTGCAATTTTCTTATACCCCTCAATACTATTATTAGATCTACCCTTATATCCTAATGCAATGTTTTAGTACGTAATCTTGTTCTCCATTTCTGATTGATCCTTCTTTTGATTCTTTATTGGGTAGTATTATCCCAAAAGCTCTTGTCCCCATTGAGGTACATGCTCTCTCTCTCTCTGTCTCTCTCTCTCCCCTCTGTTAGATAGAAGGGTAAGATACTCTCTTGTAAAGGTCCAGTCATGAGATGAGGTGTTGTGGTGGTATTACATTAGATATCAGGTCAGACAGTTGGAGTAGTAGCGATTGTGGGAGATATGCATGAAAGGAAAGCTGAGATGGCCCGTCGTGCAGATGCTTTTATTGCACTCCCTGGTATATTTTCCACATTACCAATTACAACAACGCATACACACACTGACTTTATTGTTTATGTTTTATGGTCAAATAGCTTTTTCTTTTGGCAAATTATGGGAACAAATAGAATTAAAACATATTTTGTTCTATGGTGTTTGCAGGAGGTTATGGAACCATGGAAGAGTTACTAGAGATGATAACATGGTCTCAGCTTGGAATCCACGAAAAGCCAGTTAGTCCAATTCTCTACTTTTTCTAGCCTGTCTTAATTTTTTATGTTTTTTTTTGGGCTTATAATTATAAGTGCTATTTATTTTTGGATCTTTTTTTATTAAGTAAAACTGCAAATTGAGAATTTATTCAAAATTAAACACGTTAGAATTTTTAAATTTTAGTGGTATTGTAGTGATAGAGATTTATTCTTTGAATAGTAATTAGATTCAAATCGAATATTTAAAAAATTACTATATTAATGGTCAGTTCTTATCTTTTTCACCAAGGAGGTAAAAACACATTTATCGTTATGAAGTTTATAATCATTAGATCGTTAATAAATGGTAACAAATTATTTTATCTTTTCATTTTATAAAAAATACCCAGTAAAGGATGACGATTAGATTTTAGAATGAACCATTAACCCATGTTACTCTAGTTTAATTTTGTTTCTTTTTCTTTTTTTAAAGCATTTATTCGTGTAGCTCTTGAATGAGCTTGCAGTGCATGATGGATTTGGTCAGATGATTCTCAACAACGAGGTTATTCATACTAAAGATGATAATCTAGGAGTTACAATAGAGATGTTCCAGGACCTCCAACTCTCCAAATACATAATTTTGAACATACAAATCATGCAAGTGGGAGTTATGTAAAGTAATTCTATCATTATACAATCTTTAATAAATTAGAATAATTACCAAAATTTAAATTCATTCCTCCTGAAAAGAAAGTTACTGAGTGCACACTAAATGGACTGTTCTAATTCATAGATAGAAGTAAGTTCATTCATAACTTATCACAATGTACCCCCCAAAAAAAAAAATACCTTATCACATGATTTAAGATAACATACACGACCTAATTTCAAGGGTGTTTGAAAGTATCTTTGAGGTTAATTTAACTAATGGAAATGCATACTCATTTCCCTAGACATTAGAATATAGACTGGTCCTCAGAGACCATAAATTTTTCTTCTTTTTAAAACCACATGCACAGCACAGAAAAACATGCATGGGCACATGCATGCATTCATCTTTTGATTACGTGGTACATCCCTCACCAGTAGAAGTATTATTTTATCGTAGGTTGAATTGTAAACTCTTGTTTGATTGTATCTTTCATCCATTCTATGTTCCCCTTTCGGAATCCAAAGAATGGACTAGGTTTTGGCTATCCTAAACCAGATTTCACTTATTAGTAATTTTTCTTTTGATATAGTTTGATCATCGATATCTGAAAACTTAACTAATCTTGTTTGAACAATTGTAGGACCAAAATTAGGGCTGACTCTCCTATTCTCTGTTTTTATAATTTTAAAATTCAAATTTAAGATTGATTAAAAAAGTTTAGTATTCTATCACCAAACTCACAAGACATGAATAAAGTGTACTCTTATATCCCTCACCCTCATGTATTGCATAAAACATCAAATTTAAAGACGTAACATGGAGAAAGATATTATTCTTACATGGGGGGTGAGAATGAGACCTAGCATGACCCCAACTCGAGAAGCCTCAACTCCAAAAATTTAAGATATTGGAGGAAGATATTATTAATTTTTTTGCACTCTAGTAGTGTGTTCATATCATGTTATATATATATATTTGTATTTATATATATTTATGTATGTATGTAAAGCTAAGTAAAATGGTAAAGCAAGGATTAGCAGAACTAATCTTTATGATATTATAATAAGTTGTAAAATATTTGGTTTGAATCATAACTTTTGTTCTGTAAATGAACTTGTAACTACAGTTCCAGGATAATGCAAACCATTTTTATATGGTCACATACAACGTTGCTTTCACTTTTTCTTGATGTTTCTAAACTTTTCAAACGAATTCTTATTACATAACTAGAAAGACCTATTTGTTAGGTTTTACGTCACACAAAAATTTCCAATAAAGATTATATTTGTCGGTGCCAATAACATTTCTCAAGTTTGTTCATGCTGTGCTATTGTCCAAGTGTGAGTACATTTCCGTCATATTTATTAAATTAAATTTAGAATCGTATTCTGATTAATTTGATTTGTACATTATTGGTCTCATTTATAAAAAACTCTCTCACAATTTATTTCATTTTTAAGTTTCAAAATCAAGATTTGATTAAATAATTTAATATCTTTACCTATAAGACCGACTGTCTGTTGATTCATTTTTGTTGAATTGTGCTCGTTCTTAAATCTTTCTTTCATTAACAAGTATCCTCTAAAAGAGGGGAATAGAATCTTAAATTAAAAGAATAACCTTTAATCTCTCTCACATACAAATATAATATAATGTTCTAAACAAACTTCTAATCAAGCATTATGATAGGATTTGAGGTACATGTTCATATATGGACACATGAAATGATATATATATATTGCTTTATAAATTCTAGTTACATGTTTTCACCGCATACATAATATATGATGTCATAAAAACACGTTGATTTCTATACCAATCATAGTGGTGATCAAAATCTGTCCATTAGAGAGAGAAAGACATATCTCAAATCAAATCAGGCAATTCACATCAGATCATGTCAAGTCTCTAGCTTTACTTATTTGGTTATTAGTCATATCAACCTGGCCCCTTCAACTTAGACAGCTCTCCAATTTGATTTTGACTTCACAACTATTTCTTTCTATGCATCCAATAATTGAAGCCCTAATCCATTTTTGATACATTTCCTTTCATCTTCATTCGTGGGTCCAGTCCAAACGAAATACAATACTATAAATAAGTACGATTATATGCAATCAATCATGTATTTTATGGCAACTCCTTTTATTTGTTCATCAATCATTAAAGATAAAGATAGAAAATTGTATTTGACACCTGGGCCTCATTCATCATGTGTAAGCCTTTGTTTTACCTTCTCTTTTGGTTTTTTTAACAGGTGGGTCTCTTAAATGTTGATGGATATTATAATTGCTTGCTGGGATTATTCGACAAGGGTGTGGAGGAGGGTTTTATTAGACCTTCCTGTAGAAATATAGTTGTCCATGCCGAGTCCGCAAAAGAGCTACTACAAAAGATGGAGGTAACTTTAAGCCCATTTTCTTCACTTATTGATCATAAAATAAAAAAGAAAGAAAATTCATTAAAATTTTTCACAATTCATGCAAAATGGCAGTGCAATTCATGAGAGTTGAAAGCAACATATGGCACGTTTCAATTGACCAAAACATTTTCTGCAAGTATTAATGCAACGAGACGGCCAATGAGCTATTCCTCCCTCCCCCCTTGTAAAAGTATCAAGCTCGAATTTCCCTCTATACTAAAAAAAAAAAAAAAAAAAAATTGCAATGACATGTCTTCTTGGCTGTGTTTGGTTGTGTCGTGTCTGACCAGAATAATTACATAACTAGCGGATGGACAAGGAGTAAAAATAGTGTGATTTGAATGCACCAACGGTACATCTTTGTAAATACTTCACTTCTTGGTCTTTGATCCCCTTAGTCACTACGAATCAGTCACTACGAACGCCTTCGATCAGTGCAATGGGATGTATCTGTTTATCTATCCCTTGACTTAAAATGGAAGAAGGCTAGAAAAAGGATCTTAGTGTCTAGAGTTGGGTCAGCAGAGTCTCTTAACACCTTTTTTCTTCTTATCAAAGTAATCTCACAAAGACTTGCATCTCCTATGCTGACAAATTTTATATTACTGCATTTATCTGTTCTCTCCACAAGATGGATGCTTATTTTCACGTCTGTCTTGTGTAGGAGTATGTACCTACACACCACCAAGTTACACCGAGTACCAGTTGGAATGTTGAATTAACAAAGACAAGCGGCAGGGATCAATAGTTATCAGCCCGGTTGAAATCCTTCAAGATGCTTGTTTTCTGATTTTTCTTCATTCTTTTAATTAAAAGGAAATGGGTCTGATTCACATTTAGTCTTTCTACATTGGCACCAGAACAGCTGTAAACTACAAAGCGAGCACACACAAGAAAATCAAACCAAATATTTGGGGAAAAAAATAAGAAAAGAAAACGATGTCTTTACCCTTAGAAAACTGGGTTTGTTTCCATTTCTTGAGCAATCATCTCTTTTGTAAGCTTCAAACAGAACTTTTCTTTGTAAAGTGAGATTTTAGAAGCCTTCATCTGCTCTAAGGTCACATTGAGTTGAAGAAAAAAGGGGGAAAAGAAAAGGAGAAAAAGGAGATTTTCTTCCCCTTCCCACTAGAGAATAATGTTTACAAAGAGGAAACCAGGCACCCTGTTCTCCCAAATAAGGGGGTCTTTAGTTTGCTCTCTTTCATTTTCTTTCACTCATTTTATTTCCTTGCCTCTTCTTCCCCCAAACTAAGCTGAAGACATGTTTAGTCCCAGAGGTTTGACTATGAAGGACAATCACAAATTCCAGTTACATACAGCAGAGACAGAAACCTTGACATGCTGCAACTATTATATGACATTATAATTGCACTTTCTTCTTGCACATAGAAAATTTTACATTTTCTAGAAGTCACTAAAAATTTTTCATATTTAGCAATCGGATCGCAATCATCCTTATAATATGCAATTGACTTGGGGAAACTTATAAACATCAAGAACAATAGAAGCAACCAACGCTCGTCTTCATGACAATTCACCAGATATACATGGTTGAATGACAACCAACAATAGAAGCAACAATAGTTATTGTGGTCTTCATGACAACCAACAATAGAAGCAAAGTTGATTCTTTTACGACAAGCTCAAGTTTCAAAATGTTGATGCCAGGGAAACCTTTATGCTAGACTAAAGACTAACGGCTAGACTATGAAGCCCAAATCATACTAAACAGCATGCACATCAACAGTTCTTGTGGTCTCAAGAGATTCACTTCCAAACAAAATTTGTGTCATGCTGGACCAGAAAGTTCTTGAGAAAAAGTTGTTGGTCACTGGTGCCCCTTATCTGGACTTCCATCAAAGAGTTGCTCAGTTTGCTCATAGTTCATACTATATCAGTGAGTGTTACAGTTCATGTTAAAAAATCACGATAGATGAGGTAAGCTCAAAATCAACAACGTAAAATGAACATAACTGATTTTATATTACACTGATGTAGTAGTTTTCTGATGATTTGATTAACAAAAAGAATACAATAAAAGAAAAAGCAATACAAAAAGGGCTTGATGAATACTCTGCAATCTGACTTTTGAAGAAACTCAATTGCAATGTTGAAAGAAGCACGGAACAACTCACAGGAAACTGTAGAAGAAACAATCCCACTCAGCATGTATTAATGCCATCTTTGCAATCACTTGTCAGGTTGTAGAATGTTTCTACTCGCATCTTTGCCCTGTAAAGAACCTCTGTATCCACCGCAACTCTCATGTATCCATCGAAATCAACTGGATGCCCACCATTTAATTCTTTTGTTTCGTTAAACCACTCACTCGTATTACTCCACAACTCTTTATAGTCATCAAGCAAATGAACATGGTATTGGGACCTCAATTTATCAAAATAGTTGTAAAAGGGTTCATTTGTGGCAACATACACATGCCTCCACGATGGAATAATTTCCTTAAGCTTTGCCAATATGGCATCAGGGGATGTATCGGAATCCAAATGGGGCCAAAGCTCCTTATTCTGTGCTTTCTCTCCTCGAACCACATGGACAGCATCAAAATCCCAATCCATTCTCCCACTTATTTCAGAAACAATATTCATCAATCTCTTTGATTTCCACAAGGCATGCCACGGCCTCTGGATATACTTTGCTGCTTGCCCTTCACAAACCCTATACCAGTAATTCTCTGGTTCAGGAGCATCGAATTGCCTCCATATAATTGTTGAGCTTCTATCTTTCCTAAGTTGCATTGGTGTAATCTTGTAGTTTTTAACCTTTCTAACCAGTATCTTCCTTTTATGCATCTTATCCCACTTCTTCCAATCCCTGAGAAACTCTTCTTCCTCCACAATAGACGCCATCTCCTTGAGATGCTCAAAATCGAAATAGTATCGAAAATCCTTTCCCTCCTCATCCTTATTGCTCAAAGTATACTTAGCTGCCAAGCATATACTCAAATCCATAACGAATGTTCTATTTAGATACTGAGCCTCCCCAAGCCCACAAAGGAAACTCCACAGAAAATGGTTCATTCCTTTACAATAATCTCCACTGCGAGCATAATATAAGTATCTCCCCTTCCTAAAAGCCGTATCTGACCCTACAACTGGAATCGTGTCATTGATCTCCTCATCATGCACCGCGGCAGAAACCCTAGGACCAACTCCACCCTTTGTGACATTACCCCTGTACCTCGGCCTCCGAGCATTGGTCCCAGAATGCCAACCGCTAGCACCAGCAATCTTATACGTACAATTATCTCCTATCTCAAACCTAAATCTCCGAAAATCCCTATATTTCCTCCACGACTTCTCTTTCTTATTCCGAAACCTCCAACCCACATCACACTCATTATCTTTGGACCCATTTACTGGGGTCTGAAACTCCAGAAACACAACTGACTTAAAAAACCTAAGATTAAACCTCTCGACTGCAATCAAAACCCTAGGATCGGAACAATTAACAACTTGCTCGCAACCACCACCGGAACTCACCAAACTGGAATTGGCAATTTGCTCCTCAGATTTCTCAATCACTTCTTCGGTGATTGGAATCAACGAAGAAGAAGGAACTGCAGGAGTTACAGCTATCGGAACCAAATCCTCGCCAGTTTTAAGAACGGAAGTATCAGTTTGAAAGGTGGCATTTTCGACTTGGGTGAAAGTGCGAGTTAGGGCACGGGAAGATTCGAGCCATGGATCAGGGGGTTGGTAAGTGATTGCAATTACAGTGAAGATTAGGACGGTGAAGACGAAGACCGAGAAGCACACATTGCTTATCAATTTTATTAGGTTTTGGCCAATGGGTTCTGTCGAAATTGTTGCTTCTTTCATTTGAATAGGTGAATTTGGGGGTCAATTTTGAGAAATTTATGTAGGAAGAGAGAGACAGAGGTAGATCTTGAATTGAAGCTAAGAAAGGCAATAATCGACATGCATGATTAGCTTGAAATTAAGGTTTTGGGCTCACCTTTGACAAATCGGAGATTTTGAGTCCAATCCTGCAAAGGTAAGTGTGTGTCTGAGATCTGAATCCCTCTCTCTGTCTCCGTAGTTAAGGGAATGGAGTCCAGTGCAAGTCTATGCTTTGAAGTCACACAGTCTTTTGTCTTACTCCCATTCGAAGTTCCAGTGAAATTACAAGCATAGCCTAACCGCCCTTAAGGCCACGTCTTTGAAAGGATTTTACCTTTGTCGCCCTCCTGTCCTCATCGACATGAGGCCACATTTATTATATTATATTTGTATATTCTTCGGTCCCCAACAGAAATTTCACTTCCTTTTCTAGATCTTGGCCACTTCCGCTTCATACATAGTTTACATCTACAGGAGCAGAAGAATATGGTCCCCAGAAAAATAGGAGTCATGCAAGAGCGGGGCACTTGTCTATCGTATGACTCCCATTTTTGTTCTTGCATTGCATGCTCCCACAACATAAGAAAGAATGAATAGACTGTCTTTATTATGAATGTAGAATAATCTGGTGGATGTCCGTTATAGAAGATATGTTCAAAATGCATTTCATTACATTCCAATACGTGTTCGTATACATGCCTCCTTTGTATCTTTTGTGACAACTTACAAGATACATATCATATACAGTTTAACCTGTTGCTGATTCACCCAAAACTCCTGTCATGTGTCAACATATTGCAATCCCAAACGTTAACTCACCCAAAACTCCTGTCACGTGTCAACACATCGCAATCCTAAGTGTTGACCCACCAGAAGCACGTTCATATGTCAGTACGTCCTAGTTCTGGGTTCTGACTTGTCACTCTTTTCAACATTTATATATAGCACCCCTTAAAACTCATTTGTATATTCTTCTCTGAAAATGAAATGAAATTTTATTCTCTCAATCTCTCTATGATGTTCAAACTCATTCATTAAGTTAGATCTTTTTGCATTATTTCTTTTTAGAATATTTCATAATATGAGTATTTCATAATATGATATCATCACGAAACTCTATCTTTGAAAAACATAGTAGAGAAAAAAGTTTCATCATTAAAAAACAATCTTTACCAATTCCTTTCTAATGACCAATCTTGTTAAATTTGAATTTCTGTCTCTTAATTTTTCTGCAAAGAATTATTTATCATAGATTCTTGTTGTTGAAATGCATCTTGATGCGATGAGTTTTGAAAACACCATTAAAACAAATAATGCTACTATACACAATTGTGCAAAAACAATGATTTTTATATGACATCATCTTGATAAAAATTTGAAAACAAAATATCTTATTGTTAAAAGTTCTTTTGAGTTGTGGAAGAACTTAAAAGAAAGATATGACCACCTGAAAATGGTTATTCACTGCAAGATTTCAAGTCTATTAGTGATTATAATCTATAATGTTCAAAATCATATCCCAATTGAAATTATGTGGAGAAAATATTGCTGAAAAAGATATGTTAAAAAAAACTTTCTCCACTTTTCATGTCTCGAATTGCTCCTGCAGTAGCAATATTGAGAAAAAGGATTCAAAGAGTACTCTGAATTGATTTCATGCCTTCTGTCGCCAAACAGAATAATGAATTATTAATGAAAAATCACGAAACCCGACCAACTAGTAGCAGTGTATTCTCCGAAGTGAATGTGACTAGATATGAATATGGAAGAGGTCGGGTTCGAAATCGTGGCCATGCTCGTGGTTGTAGACAAAGTCGAGGACAAAATGAATATTACAATAGTAATACTCGTAACCATGGCCCTTCAAATCAAAAGGGTAAACATCACCACTAAAAGTGGGTCGATAATAATGGGAAAGGAAAAGAGAAATCCTCAAAAAGTTCCGATAATGTTTGCTATTAGTGTGGTGCCAAGGGACATTAGTTATGTATATGTTGAACTCCAAAACATCTTGTTGATCTATATCAAGTCTGCTTAAAGAAAAAAGACATATGGAAACGAATTTTGTCAACTCATTTAGTGATAATGATATAGATATAATTCATTTTGATATTTCCAATTTCTTTAAAAATCCTAAAGGAAAAATAGATCATTTGATCAATGATGGAAATGTCTAGATCAATATTATGAATAAATAAATTTAGTTTTAATATTTTTGTTATATGATGCACTTTATTGCTTATTTTCTAATTAGTTTTACTTGTTTATAATTGTATACAAAAGGATTAATTCCTTTTTTTTTTTATTTTTCTTAAATAAGATATAAATATTATCAATAACTTAGGATCCATAAGAAATGAAGAAAATATATGTTTTATTGATAGTGCTACAATACATACCATACTTAAAAATAAGAATTATTTCTCCATCCTAAAGTTGGAAGAAACAAATGTTAATACCATAAATGGTATTGCAAGATTAATAGAGGGATCTAGCAGAGCAAATATATGCCTTCTTGAAGGAATAAAATTAGTAATACATAATATGCTATACTCTTCTAAGTCTCGAAGGAATTTACTAAGTTTTAAAGATATCCGTCGAAATGTGTATCATATTGAGATAATGGGTAATGCAAATATCGAATATTTGTGTGCTACAAGTATCATTACTGGAAAGAAATGTGTTGTAAAAAAATTGTGTTCTTTTTCATCTGGTTTATACTATACCAAAATTAGTACAATTGAAATGTACCATTTAGTAAACCAGAAGTTTACTGGTCCCAACGAATTTCTCACTTGGTATGATCGACTAGACCATCCTGGGTCAGTAATGATAAGAAAAATAATTGAAAATTCACATAGTCATACATTGAAAAATCAAAAGGTGCTAAAATCAAATGAATTTTTATGTGTTGCTTGTTTTCAAGAAAAATTTGTTATGAGACCTTCACCAATGAAAGTGGGAATTGAATCCTCTGGATTTCTAGAAAGAATTCATGATGATATATGTGAACCAATTTATCCACCATGTGGATCTTTTAGCTGTTTTATGGTGTTAGTTGATGCATCTATAAGATGGTTATATGTTTATTTATTATCAACTCGTAACTTGGCATTTGTAAGATTATTTGCTCAAATCATTAAATTAGGAGTACAATTTTCAGATTATCTAATTAAGATAATTCAGTTAGATTATGCCGGTGAATATTCATCTCATACTTTTGATGACTATTATATTTCTATTGGTATTAGTGTTGAGCATCCTGTTGTTTATGTTTATATACAAAATGATTTAATTGAATTATTTATAAAGCATTTGCAATTTATTGCTAAACGATTATTAATGAGAACAAAACTATCTAGTTTTACATAGGGATATGTTATTTTACATGCAGCAATATTTATACTTATAATGCCAATAAATTATCACAAATACTCCCATTGACAATTGGCTTTTGGCTCTAAGCCTAATATTTCTCATTGGATGTGCTGTAATACCGGGCAAGTCCGAATTTTTGATGCTCAATCTAAAATGGAAAATTTGAAAATTTTAAATTTTATGAATATGTGAAAGAAATAATTAATTTGAATATAAATGTGAAACTCTATCCTTTGGGTTGTTCATGATGTTTCTTAAACTCTTGATCGGTAGATTTTAAATTGGGTTTAGTGTTCAGTGAACAATTGATATTTTTGAGAGAATTGGTTTGTTCGGTAGTGACTGCTCATGGGAGATTGTTAGCTCTAGATCATTATTTTATTTCTATCATTCGGTATATTACTGTCTGTCACAATCAAACTCCCTGTCGGTACCTATCTACAAGTGACTTTCACATGTTTCTCAATATTCCAGGTATTGAACACTTTCATAGACCCATTGGTATCTTTGCCTCACTAAAATGTTTAAATATTTATTTCTCATCTGTCCATTGACCGAATGCTTAACATTTTCAATTATATTTGGTATGGGATATAATGTATGAAATTGTGAGAATTGTTTGGGGTGGGTTGTTGCACCCAATGAGAATTGTATATGACCGAATAGCATCTCCAATCTCCAATCGGCACCCTTCATTTCTCTTTGGTACTGTTGGGCAATTTCTATTCGGCATTTGAAATTGGAAATTTTAGATAAGTCTCATCGTGCTTTCCATTTTACTTCTGAACCTATTCGACACAATACATTCTTCCAATATTTCCTTTCGGTCTCTCCCATTTGACCGAACACATTGACCGAATGCCCAATTTTCTTCATTGACCGAATAACACGCAAGACCGAACCCTCTTATCCATTCGGCATTTTCTTTCGATATTTGAATGCAATATGATTGGACAACACCCAAACTCCTCTTCGGCACTTGAATGATCCCTTTGGCAATAACAACACCCAAACTCCTCTTCGGCACTTCAATGAAGACAATTCAACTTACTTGAAATGGACATCAAATCTTCTACATGCCATCCCTTGAACCCATGACCTTGCCCTAATCTAAAAAGAACTTATACACTAAGCCATTGAAGAACGTCAATTACTATGTACAAAATCTATATTATATTATATACCATGATTGTTGCAATATTTAATGTATTTCTATTGTATGTGAGACTTCATAACATCCTTCCAATTTCCTATCGGTTTTGCTCTTTCGGTAACCGATGGAAATTGAACCCAAGACCATTGGGTTTCCAAAGAGACTTTCTACCATCATGTTATCCAATCACCTTAAATATAATGTACCCAATTTAAGTTATATCCATATTTTGGGTATTAACAATTTTATCATTTTTTTTCTAAATTATTTCTATAAATAGGCACTTCCCATTTCAAACTTTCCTGCACATCACCTATCACTCCTCTCTCTACAAATAAAATCTTAAGTGTTTGAACTCATTGAGAAAAGTCTCCAAATTACCAACAAGGGCATATTGGGCACTTGTGTACATTGAAAGTAAAGGAGGACAACTAAGTAAATTCAGGAAAATGAGTTATAAATGAAGAGCAGTGGTGGGACATTAGAACCCAGGAAGGCTAAAACTCCACTTTTTCTTCTTTTTTCTTCATCCTCTCAGTTCACACATTCTCTCCTTCTTTCCTTGTTTCTAGCAAAGGCTAATCAATACCACCAAGACCCACACCCTAAAGACTTCAAAACTCATAATCCAACCTCTCGAAGGTTAACTTTAATGAGAGATTTGGAGCATTCTAGTGAGAGAAAACCTAGGGTTTGATGGGAATTCAGCTTAAAGCGAGTTGGTGACAACAATCTAGGGGTTGAACAAACTTGATCAAGACCAAGTTTTGCTGTGGGAAAAATTGGGAATGACTATCCTCCCATACACTGTGAGTGGATACATGTTTATGATCTTAAATGAGAAAATATTTTATATTTATTTTATAAATGTTTTCTAATGATTTTACAAATATTTCTAAAATTGTTTTAAAATTATTTTATGATTATGGAATATACCGAAAGGGGATTTGAAATAACAAATGTATCCATGTGTTTGAAAATAATGTGCCATGTTTATTGATTTGTGTCGAATGCGACTGATTGAACACATGCATTAAGAATTCGTTTGAATAACTGTTAACACATTTTGGTATATGATGTGAGGATTGCGAAATGATGCTGTGTGCATGGTTAATGGCTATAGTTATTCCCTCCACGGTGTGAAGCCCGATGGGACGATGTGGTTGGGTAGTTATTTGGATGAAGAGGTAGCTACACTCGAGAGGTGCCTCTGAATCCCTTCCTTGGGAGGCCCGAGCCAAAGCCAAAGTAGGGGGTAATATGTATGATCGGTTGATGATGATAAGAATCCCTTGGTGATTCTACCATTGGTTAGGGCCGAGCTTTTGGTGAAAAGATTTTGACAACCCTGTGATTTTAGAAAACAAGTTGTGATGACTGGATGCATATGAATTATTTACCATGATTTGTTGAGATCTATTTATATCGAGATTTATTGATACGATCGTATGATTTTGAGAAAAACATTTGACATATTCACAATCACCACTCATTTATTATCATACTATATTATGCACTCACTGGGTATTTCTATACTCACCCCTCTCTCTACATTTTTCAGAGGAAGTTTAGTCAGTACTCTCGGTCGCCTGAAGCCAGACTTTCGGGAAGACCTCTATCAGAGACCTCTTTTGGTATAGATCTTGCTATGGTCTTGAAGTACCGGTAGTTCGACCCAAGGAGAGCATTTTGTATAAGAATCTGTTTGAAAACTTTTAAAACTCTGTATTTTGATTTCGATTGGACTTGGTTATGTGTAAACTTTTACTGGGGACCTTTAATTTTCTTTTTATGAAATTTACGTGGGAATTATTACTAGTTCTATTTTCTATCCCTAAATAGGAAAATTTTGTTGTATTTGGTAAATGATAATTGATGGCCAAAATGACTTACGATTTTATTTGGTATTCTGAATGTCTTGCGATGTCTTGGTGCACGGGGTGATAATTTTGTTGTATTTTGTCGCGTGCTCGGATCTACGGGTCGGGGCGTGACATGTGCTATTGATGATAGCTTACAATTGGCAATTTGGCTCTGAGCCTCAATATCAGATATCTTGAACCTTTGACGGGTGATATTTTCACTGTAAGAATTGCTAATTATCATTTTGATGAATCAAATTTCTCAACATTAGGGGGAGAAAATGAACAATCGAAAAAGGACATCATATGTCACACATCATTATTAACTCCACTTGATCCTCGTAAAAAAATTTGTAAGCTAGAAGTTAAAAAAATAATACATTTGCAAAGGATTGCAAATCAATTGCCTGATGTGTTCATTGACTCAAAAAGAGTTACAAAATCATATTTTCTGGCTAAAAGTGTGCCAATCAAACTTGATGTTTCAGCTGGACAATCCCCAAGTACTTTAGCAAATGAGTCTAAAGCACATTTAAAACATGGTAGATCTCTTAGCGCCAAAGATTAAAATCCTCGAAAGAAAAAAGGATCATAATCATTTGAAAGAGTAGAATAATAAAGAATCTCATGAGATTTTTGATGACAAAATTCATACTCCTATAAAGCCAGATATAGCTCCTAAAGAATACAAGTTTCAAACTCCTGAAGAGCAAATAAATAAAATTTCCATAAATTTCACCAGTACAAAGATGTGTTGGGATCAAATGGAAATAAAAGTAGATGATATTTTTGCATATAATTTAGCACTAAAAATCATGGAAGAAATCAAAGATCTTGAACCAAAATCAATTGAGGAATGTCAGCAAAGAAATGATTGGACAAAATAGAAAAATGTAATTCAATTTGAATTAGATTCACTTATTAAATGCAAGGTTGTTGGACCTTTAGTCCAAACACTTGAAGGTGTAAAGTCCATTAGATATAAATGGGTTTTTGTGCGAAAATGAAATGGAAAAATGAAATTGTGCGATATAAAACACGTTTTGTAGCATAAGGCTTTTCATAAAGACCAGGCCTTGAGACATATTCCCCTATAGTAGAAGCAATTACATTATGATTCCTTTTGGTCTTAGTGGTATATGACAAACTCGAGATATGTTTAAGGGATGTGATCACTGCTTACTTATATGGGATGTTAGAAAATGATATTTATATGAAAATCCCTAAAGGACTTAAACTGTCTAAAATAAGTGATCCAAACAATCAAGGAATTTGCTTTATTAGATTACAAAGATTTTCGTATGGTTTAAAATAATCAAGGCGAATGTTGTATAATTGTTTAAGTGAATGTTTAATTAAAAATGATTACATATCTTGCTAATTGTACAAGATCTAATATATCATTTGTTGTGAATGTATTAGTAAGGTTTAGTTCTTCTCCAACACGACAACATTGGAATCGGGTAGCATATTCTTTGATACTTCCCATAAATAATTGATCTTGGATTATTCTATTCTAATAATTCTAAACTAGAGTTGATTGGATATGCAAATGTTGTATTCTTGTCTGATCCATATAAAACACAGTCTCAGACTGGATATTTATTTACATATGGAGATATTGTTATTTCATGGTGCTCTACAAAGCAACAAACCATGCTAAGATTATAGCAATTTATGAAATAAGTTGAGAATGTGTTTGGTTAAGATCGATGACTCAATACATATAAAAAAATAATGGGATATCTTCCAATGAAAATACTCCTATAGTATTATTCAAAGATAATGCTGCATGCATTGCTCAATTAAAGGGAGGATATACCAAGAGAGATTGAACTAAACATATTTCACCAAAACTTTTCTTTATATACGATCTTTAAAAGAATGGTATAATTGATGTGCAACAAATCTTATCAAGTGAAAATTTAGTAGATTTATTTACCAAGACACTATCGACAGCAACATTTGAAAGAATGATAAAAAATAGGAATGCATCGACTTAAAGATCTCAAGATCTCAAGGGTTATTTCCAACTGGGGGAGTAAATGCACATTGAATAACATAGTCTTTTTCATTCACTAAGATTTTTTTTTCTCACTAGGTTTTTTCCTAGTAAGGTTTTAATGAGATTTATTCTTTGTGTAATGGACATCAAAAGGAGAGTGTTATGAATGTCTAAGAATCCAATGGATGTCCATTATGGGACATATGTCCAAAACCCATCTTATGACATGTTGATACGTGTTCGTATACGTGTCTCCTTTGTATCACGTGTGGCAACTTATAAGACACGTGTCACATATAGTTCAACCTGTTGTTGACTCACCCAAAGCTCCTACTATGTGTCAATGCATCGTAATCCCAAGTGTTGACTCACCTGAAGCTCTTGCCACACATCAACACATCACAGTAGTAGGTGCTAATTCACTAGAAGCATGTGCTACATGTCAGTACGTCATAGTTCTGGGTGCTGACTCATCACCCCCTTCAATATCTATAAATAGTACCCCTTAAACCTCATCTGTATATACTTATTTGAAAATGAAATAAAATTTTATTCTTTCAATCTCTCTATGATGTTCAAACTCTTTCATTAAGTTAGATCTTTTTGCATTAATTTTCATAATAAACTTATATTATTATCCAAAATAATTACAAGAAATTAATATAAATTTCTAGAAAATGCTGGAAAGAGTGAATAGGTTGTCATATATAGCTTGAGATTTCAGAAGGGGCATGTTAATGGTGCAGAGTGTTGTTGCCCGATTTATCATTGGCTGCATTGTCTTCGGTAAGAGTACTACTTGTTAAGGATGTTGAGTGATTTGTATTAAGCAATCTAGTCTTCCACGGAATGTGACTGAGGACCAACTACAACAACCACATCATGAGAATGTGGTATCACTCGAGTGTTCTCTTCTAAAGCATCCGATAAGTCCAATTGACCAACATCCTCCAAGTACTAGTTGTTGGAATTGATGAACTCTGTTGTCCTCTATAGAAGATAGAGGAATGTCATCGGTGATATCTGAATGTTGTGGCAAAGAGGCGCGCTCGTGTTGGCGTCAAAAGTGATGGTACAAAACCTATAGTCCACAAGTATAAAATCCAAAGATTACGAAATCTATTAGGCCATAATCACGAAGTCCACGGACCACTAAGGGGTTTCTCAGTAAATACCCAAAATGATCGAGTAAGAGCTTCATCAAATACTCTCAGTTATTGCTCGGCCAAACACTCTCACTCATATCTCTTGACTACTTTTCGGTTAAACCCTCTCAATAAAATCTCTCAGCTACTACCGGGTGATCTTCCACTGAGTGATGTCTATGCCAAACAAATTAAGATCATGATCACTCGAGATTTGAATCTACCCTAATCACGGGAGTAATCTTTTTCGATAAGGAAGGAAATCTCTATTATCTCTCTTAATAAGGTAAGGAATTTCCGAGACAACTTGAACTTCTCTTAATCCATAGGATCCTAAAACTCTTAAAGATCTTTAACTATAGTTCGTGTAATCTCATTAGATTTTCAATGATCACTCCATAAGATAATTAAGGTTTCTACACCTTTAAATAAGAGACTTGTCATGCATATATATGTTATATATATTGAACACAGATGACTTATAAAGTATATTCTTTACACATTACATACACACATTATACAGATGCCATATAGGGCTAATTTATGACTCTTCTTAGTTTGTTCTCTTTCTCTCTCTCTTACTTCTCTTTCTGACTTAAACATCAGAATTTCCTTTATCATACCACCTCCAACCAATATTTGTAGGTCTTTCTTTTCACGAAAACCTAGAAGACACATCAACCCTATTCCTCATTCAGGTTAGCAAAGTAGTTAATCTGTGGAGTTAACCTCATCCCACAGATTGGTACCGTTCGTAGAAACAGACTAACTGTTTAGTTGAAGAAACTTCATGTCCTATTATGTTCTGTAGCTCCTATCACCATGCCGCTAAAGAGAAAAAGATCAGTGACTGGTTAGAATAACAACCTAGTAGGGGATGATCCGAACTGACATAACTTACTAGCATCACGACAAAATAGGCCAATACATTATGAAAAGAGTCTTCGTCAATCAAGAGAAGAGCTATGATCTCCTTTATTGGGATGTCTTTTGACAAGTGGGTTTCAACCAAACATATCTTTAACCTCATGTCGGACCTTTGAAAGGACTCTAAAGCGAGTGGCTATACCCAGGGCACCATCCTACTCTTAGTAACTTTGGAAACACCACCCAACTATGCTACTACCACAAATACCTTCAATGTAGTCAAACTACTGTGCTCTTGCAATGCCATCCTAGGCTGCCCTAGTTTAGATGATCTAGAAGCATAGTCGGCCACCAAACATAGAAAAGTCAAATTCAGAGTGCCTCTCAATTTCGCAACACTCAATTGCGATTCTGACCCACGAATCACCTCTATACCAAAGAAGGAAAAGAAAAACCTTTCCATAAAAGCGATGGAACTTAGAGATAGCATCTAACAAGTTGCTAAACCCAAGCCTAAAAGGAGGTGATTGAGATCTCGATCATAAATGTGTCCGGTCAAACTATTTAAATTGGAACCCCGTCTATTGACACCTTTCCAGGACACCGTCACCTAGTGCTTACGATAACACTCTAAAGTTTTTGTATGGTCACCTGAAGACATGCTGAGGATCCATCTCTCAGTAATAGTTCATAAACTAAAGGTGTACACTAGCTGCAAGCCCATAAAAGAAAAGAAGATGGTGTTTAAATTGGAACATCAACGAGTAATACAAGAAGTGAAAAAACTACTAGCTGCGAACTTCATCAGAGAAGTGAAATATCCCAAGTGATTGGCAAATGTGATCATGGTAAAAAAAGTGAACAGTAAGTGAAAAATGTGTGTCGACTTCACCAACCTCAATAAGGTGTGCCCAAAGGATAGCTATCCATTTTCTAATATCTATAAACTTGTGAATAACTCATTGGGCTATCCGCTCAATCAGGTGCGCATGTTCCTAAAGTATGAGGAAAAAATGAGTTTCGTTATAGAGTTCGGTACCTACTGTTATATGATCTTGTCTTTCAATCTTAAGAATATGGGAGCAACCTTCAAACGATTGGTCAACAAAGCCTTCAGTAAGCAATTTGGCAGAAACATGGAAGCCTAAGTGAACAATATGCTTGTCAAGAGTATTAGCCCAGAGGGCCATGTAACAGACCTAGAAAAAATATTGTAGACATTAGAATGCTACAACATGAAACTAAACATATCCAAGTGTACCTTCAAGATCACTTCACGCAAATTCTTGGGCTTTCTAATCACTAACCAAGGGATCGAAACCTACCCAGAAAAGATCCAAGCCATCCTAGATTTGACACCACCAATAACATTGAAGGAGGTGCTGCGCCTCATAGGATAGATCGTAGCTTTGAGCATGTTTATGTCAAAAATGGGAGAAAAATACAAACTCTTCTTCAACACCCTAAAAAAGTTATAGAAATTAGTATGGACACTAGAGTGCCAAATGGCCTTTAACAAACTCAAGGAGTATCTCTCGTCTCCTCCTTTGCTTTCTTGGCCCATCCCTAGTGAGAAACTCTATCTCTACATATCTATCTCTATTCGAGCTCTTTGCCCTACACTTGTAAGATATGATGCTACCGTACAAAGACCGGTATATTATGTTAGCCAAATGTTCTAAGAGTCAGAAATCAATTATAAGCCTATTAAGAGAGTGGCATTCACTTTTATCACAATCGTTTAATGACTTTATCCACACTTTTAGGCACAAATGATTGTGGTTCCGATTGATTAGCTTCTAAAGAAGATCTTATATAAAAAAGGTCACCTTATATCGGTTCATCAAATGGAATATGGAGCTTGACAAATTTAGTATTGAGTATCAGTCGAGAACCACTATCAAAAGGCCAAGCCCTACTTGACTTTATCCTCAAATGCATGTTTCCAAACCTCATCGAACAAGTCACCGCCGACCATCTAAAAGGATGCTTACCACTAATATGGACCTTGCATGTAGATGGGTCCTCCAACTCATTAGGGAGTGGCGTTTGACTCATCTTGATAGGTCTTGTTGACTTTAAAATAGAATATGCACTTTGTTTTAACTTTCAAGCCACAATAACCAAACTAAATACGAAGCACTCTTGATGTGACTGTGGATCGCAACACTATTGGGAGCTCAAGACGTTCGGATCTTCACCGATAGCCAGCTTGTGTTTAAGCAAGTCAAGAGAACATATGAAACTAAAGAGTTAATGATGGCAAAATATCTAACCAAACTATGGAAAGTTATGAGCAAGTTCAACAAGATTGACATACAACAAATTCCTAAATCCAAGAACACCGGGGCTAACACACCCTCTAAGCTTGCCAGTTTTGATTTTGCTACTACTAGTCAAATAATCATGTCAAAAGTCTCCCATACCCAAGTATCGATGAACCAGAGATGAGTGGGAAAATTATATCAAGAAGTGGCAAACACCAACAAGTGATTGGGAAACCAAAATTAGAGAAACAATCTACCAAAATAAAGCTCTATTGATCAAGTCAAATTCTATCGGGCACCGAGCACTCTGGTAGACAAGAACTCTAGTGATCAGAAACTAAAAAATTGAAAGTCTATTGATCAAGTGTTTAAAGGAGTTCTTGGACAACCCAAAGGCCAAAATTCACATTTATATCTGAATTAATTATTCTTCCATATTTTTACAAAGTATAAAAATTTTCAACTTATCCATTTAGAGTCTACTTCACAATCCGGACTTGTCCGGTGTTATAGGATCAAATAATTAAGAATAGGCTATTACTATATTTCCTATCATATGTTCATGATGGTGATTAAAGCAGTTGAAAACTTACATTATTGTTCATGTGGAGTTGGAGGTGGGTCTGGCTCTATAGGTAATGGCTCTACTAACTCGAATGAGATGACTTGGTTATTTGATGGTTTGATCGATAAGACCTATAAAAGACCATCAGAGACTATTCCGACGGGGGAGATTTCGATGCTTAAGTTAGAGTGCAATTTTTGAAAGGAAGGAAATAGACTAAGAGAGAGAGAAAGCTCAATGTGTTCTGACTCATTGGGCTGAAAGGATCTAATTGAGGCCTACCTAAAGAATGGTTAACTACCAGATTGTCTACAAGACGCAGCAAAGATCAATCATAAAGCTATGCATTACGCCATTATCAATGGAGCTCTCTACAATAAGTTCTTCATTTACCCTTATCTCAAGTACCTAATACCCGAGGAAACTATATCCTTAGAGAAATTCATAAAGGAGTGTGCGGCAACCATTCAGGCGCTCAGAACCTAGCCACAAGGCCTTATGCCAAGAATCCTTTTGGCCCACCTTGAAGGCCGATGTGGAGATCTATGTCAAAAAATGTGATAAGTGCATGTGCTTATCCTTAGTGCCTTACCAGCCCTTCTTTGAGCTCTATTCAATTTCGAGTCCATGGCTATTTGCACACTGGGGGATGGACATGTTAGGACCATTCCTGCAAGTAACTGGGTAATGGAAATTTCTCATCGTGACCACAGATTACTTCATCAAGTGGGTGGAAGTTGAACCAACCTAGATAATAGCATGCAAGATTCAAACCTTCGTATAGGTCTTTATCAATGCACAGTTCGACCTACCCCATGTCCTCATCATCGACAACGGCAAGCAGTTCAACCACAAAAGTTTTAGAGAATTTTGTAGTAAGCTCAAAATCCAGCATTGCTTCACCTTATTGCTTACTTGCAAGCCAATGGCCTTGTCGAGATAACCAACCAAATGATCCTCCAAGGGCTCCAAATAATACTTGATGAAGTGAAGGGGCTCTGGTTAGATGAACTCTGTGGAATCCTATCGGCTTACTGGACTACACCCTAAATAGTGACAGGGGAAACTCCATTCACCCTTACTAACAGATGCGAAGTAGTTATACAAGTAGAAATAAGAATTCACTCATTGCACATACAACAATACCAACCAAAGTCAAATGAGCCTGCAATATGTAAATGACTGGATTTCTTATTAGAGTTGTGAGACACCGCATCTGCTTGAATGACAACCTATCAACAATAGATGGCTTAATATTATAATAGAAGAGTGAAAGCCATAATATTCAAGCCAAAAGATTTGGTCCTCTAGAAAGTAGAGGTAACAGGGTAACACCAATCAGGGGGTAAACTCGCACCGAATTGGGAAGGTCCTGCTCTACAAATGAGAGTCTATCAGTACGCTCATTTCAGCTAAATGAGAACTACAAACCTTCTCGTTATGTGGAGAAATTTATAGTCTGACAATATATTCATTTCGAATCCTGTTGGTATCCATTTTGAGACTACTTCTCGATACATTTTCATATTTGTTACTTTGTTTCCATTTGGCTATCGGTATCTTACTCCATTTCACTACTTCTCGATACCTTTTCATATCCATTACTTTGTTTCCATTTGACTATCGGTACCTTACTTAATTTCACCCTGTCAATACACTCCATTCACCTATCCGCTTGCCTTGCAAATCTTCCAAATTCTTCTTGATTGCATTTGTAGTCATTGATCCATCCACCTTCTTGGTTGCATACATAGTCATTGAGAATTGAATCTTAGAATTCCAAGTTATCCAAAAAGCTTTTCGCAGCTATCCAAATATTTTAATCATAATATTTATAAAATTTATATTATATTCCATATTTTATTATTTTTTCTACTTTATTTCCATAAATTTCAATTTCCATTCCAACTCATCTTACTTATTACCAAACATATCTTCTCAACAAATAGAATTTCAAGTACTTAAATTCATAGGATAGACCTTCTCAATAACTCAAGAGGATCTATTGGACACTTATGCAATTTAGAATTGAAAGAGAACAACTAAGCAAATAATGGAAATGGGTTTGTAGATAAAAATAGAGATAAGACTCCAGAATCTACAAGACTAAAAAAATTTATCTCTTTTTCTCTAGATCATTCTTCTATCTTCTCCCAAACCTAATTGATTTACCACAAAAACTCAAAGATCAAAGGTCTAGACCATCCATCCAACTCCTCGAAAATAAATTCTAGCTTTGATTTTGGAAGAGCTTAAGTATCTAATGTTGTTACAAAAAGGGGGAGAATCCAACGGTTTGGTATAACATAAATGGGAAAGATTCTTTGAAGACAAAAATCAAGATATTATAATCTTTTTACTCCAAGTTTTAGTTTTCTTCCCTAGTTGTTCCCTTTGATTTGGAGAATCTTAAGTCACAGTAAGTGAGAGAAAAATTAGGTTTTGAATGTTAGGAATCTGAGAGTGACTATCCTCCATAACACTGTAAGTGGATGGACCGTTGTGCCTTTAAATGAGAAAGATGATTTCTAATTTTTTTTTATATAAATGATTTTTACAAATATTTGTGATGGTGGTAGTAGTTTATAATATGTATACATCATTTGTGTTTTATGAATGAATTTGTGTCATATTTTGTTAGAAATTGTATTTATGGATATGATGATATGAATTGGTAACCTATTTGTTAAAAATCATTGTACATTGAATGATATTAGAATATTTGTACAATGATGGTGCATGTGATGTAAATGGATATAGTTATTTCCTCTATGGAGCGACTCAACTAGGTGTCGTGGTTGGAGTCTATTGGTAAAGGATGGTAGACGTGTTCTCCTGTACCCCCGTCCTACTATCCGATTGCACCACCGGTGAGGTACGAGTCAACACTCAGGAAGGGGGAAGTAGTGTTATGTAACGAACAGATTGAAAAACCCTTGTCAGGCTTCCACCCAGACTCAGCCAAACTTGGGCAGAAGTGTTCTCATTAGGGAGATCTCATGATTTTTGGAAAATATAAAACTTATAGATGTATCTATTTTTTAATTATCTGAATTATTTGAAATTACTTATAATTGATGAATTATTTGAAATTATGATTTTGATATTCCCCACTCATCACTCATTCACTGTCATAATCATACCATTGCATTTCACTCATTGAGTATTTTTATACTCACTCGGTTTTAATTATTTTGAAAATTCAAATGAATTTTTCCAAATGCTTTAAGAGATTTTCAAGTATTTTTGAGAATTTGGATGTTTAAAATATTTTTAGATAGTTTTTAATTTTAAAGCCTCCTATGGGTTCTAGGAAATTGGCACACCTCTAGATATAGATGCCTAGCGTTATCTTGGTGTAGTAAACTAAAGATACCTTTTCTTTTGTAGATTATCAAGTCTTCTTGCAAAAGAATGAGAAATATAAATGAGATTGCTCTTTAAGAGCATGAGGACGAGTCATCCTCGCATGCTTTACCACCTTCAACACCTACTCACCCGACTTCTCCAAACGAGATTCCTCCACCACCACTCGATGCTCTCCGACAATGGACTGAGTGGTGGAATGTATATGGTGTGTATCAACAAGTGGCACCTCAAGTCCAAGTTCCTCCCCTACCTCCTAATCCAGAGGTTCCATTTGTCCCTTCTATGGTGCTGATAGCACCTCCTACTTTAGTAGCTACACTATCCACACAGCTGCCCATTAAATTATCCCAATTATTGAAGGAAGCTAGACAACTTGGGTATGAGATCTTCTCGGGACCCAATGACCCTACGCTGGCCAAGAAATGGATCAAGAGGGTTCGAGAAGCAATAATGGGCATGAGGATCGATGATGAGATGAATCTTATGGTGTTCGCAAGATTATTGGATGAGGATACTAGTACATTATGGAATGGTGTGAAGGAGAGATCAACCTCACCCCTTACCTGGAATGAATTCCTTAGGGAATTAGATGAGAAGTTTTACATACAGTTTGATCAGGACTTTATCAAGGAAATAAGTTAGTAGCAGAATATGAAGTAGAGTTTAGAAATTTGTCCTCATTTGTTCTAGAGATAGTAGTCTCTAAGGAGTATAGGTGTTTTATGTTTAAGGATAGCTTAAGCCTGAACATCTGAAAGCGGATGTCGGTTACAGAGGATCACACCTACCAGAATGTTCTGCAGTTAGACTTAAGGGCTGAGCAAATGGTACTAGAGAGAGGTAAGATTAGTGGGCACTATGAGAAGAAGAAAAGTTCCAGGTTTACTCTAGGCCAAAGCTCCAAGAGGAGCAGGAGCATAGGCTCATATAGTGGTGGTTCTATCTCAAAGT
Source organism: Dillenia turbinata (assembly GCA_037126225.1). Taxonomy (NCBI): domain Eukaryota; kingdom Viridiplantae; phylum Streptophyta; class Magnoliopsida; order Dilleniales; family Dilleniaceae; genus Dillenia; species Dillenia turbinata. The sequence goes on from JBAMMX010000015.1 coordinate 7,966,597, forward strand.
CGGTTAGCACTCCCCAAGGCTAATCATTCTTCAAGTTGAATTCTCCTAACGAAAGTGTTAGATTGGGGGTAAGGCCCGAAGGAATAAAAGGGGATTCTTGCACAAATTGTAAAGGATACCACATGGGTCCTTGTAGGGGACCTAAAAGATACTATCATTGTGAGAAGGAGGGTCACTTTTAGCACTCTTGTCTCAAATTGAATATGGAAGGGTAAGGGAACCAACCATTTCGGGATCCTTTTAGTGGCTCTAAAGGTGGCCTAACCACTACTTCAGCATTTCTTATCAGTGCCACTCTAAGAGTAGGGATAGGAAACAACACTATGGCTACCAATCCCTAACATCCTCAACCTTGAACCCAAACTACGATCTATGCAATGACTAATGTAGAGGCACAAAACAATTTAGACGTTGTCAAGGTAAATTTGCTTAAGTATAAATTATTGATTTAAAAAGACATATTATTGGTGTTGTATGACAATGAAAGTGTTGCTTGGTGATGAATATGTGAGCTTTTTTGAGTATGTTGCATAATATTGAGGTATTGTTGATTATTTTAGAGGAATACTTTGAATGATTGATGTTTATATATATGAATTCATGTAATGTTATTGGAGTTGCATGTGAAATGTGTATTATAAGATTTGATTAGTGATCATTTGATGGCTTATATTAATAGGTTTAATGAAAATCATTGGTGTTGATGTCCGCATACTTATTGGCATGGAGTCAAATAATTCTTTTATTAGTGCAAATTTTGCTAGGCATGCTAATAGACCCATAACTCCATTTGGAGAAGAGTTGTTGGTGATTACACCTTTGGGTAAGTAGTTGATTAGAAGTATAGTTTACAAAGGCTGTGATATCTTGGTAGGTGAAATGATTCTTGAGGTGGACTTGATTTCCTTAAAGATGAAGGATTTTGATGCTATTATGGGGATAGATGTGAATGTTTTACTAAGGAACTAGAATTGTGAAAACCAAGATGTCTAGCACTTGTTTTTATTGACGAATGCCGAGTAGTATCGACATGTGTGATATCGGCATTAGAAACTCATAGGTTGATGCATAAAAGATATGAAGCATATTTAGGTCATGTCGTCGATACAACTATACAGAGCCTCACTCTAGATAATATCCCAATAGTAAATGAGTTTTTGGATGTATTTTTGGAAGCATTACTTAGTTTACTCGAGATTGAGAGTTTGATTTCACCATTGATCTACTTTCTAGCATTGCACCTATCTCCATTTTACCTTATACAATGGTAGCCGCAGAGTTGAAGGAGTTGAAAGTGCAATTCCAAGAGCTATTAGATAAGAGATTTATCTGGCAAAGATCTTCTTCTTGGGGTGCACCGGTCCTATTTGTGAAGAAAAAAGATGGTAATCTTAGGTTATATATTGACTATCGACAACTAAATAGAGCCACTATTAAAAATAAATACCCACTCCCTAGAATTGATGATCTTTTTGACCAACTTCAAGGTGCATGTGTATTCTCAAATATTGATTTGAGGTCAGGCTATTATCAATTGAAGATCAAGGAAAGTGAAGTGCATTAGACAACATTTAGGACCCAGTACATTACAAGTTTTTGGTGATGCCATCTGGATTAACAAATGTTCTTGCTACATTTATGGACTTAATGAATAGGGTATTTCACTCATATATTGATAAGTTTATAATTGTGTTTATTGATAACATATTAGTGTATTCAAAGTGTGATTAGGAACATTTAGAGCATCTTAGAATTGTTTTGCAAACTCTTTGAAAAAAGCAATTGTATACTAAGTTTTCAAAGTGTGAATTTTGGTTGAGAGAAGATTTGAATTTTAGAGTCCAAACATTAGTCATCCTATAGAAGTCAGTTAAGAGGTTAAAAAATAAGAAGATCTTAATTGTCAAGATTTTATGGAAGAACAACCATGTTGAAGAAGTGATTTGGGAACCTGAGGAGACAATGACGAAGTAATATCTCCAACTATTTGAGAAATAATTATGTACTGAAATTTAAGAACAAAATTTTCTTTTAGGGGATAAGAATTATAACACTGGACAAATCCGGGTTGTGATTGAAAATTTTTATACTTTGTGAAAATGTAGAAGAATAATTAATTCAGATATAAATGTAAATTTTGCTCTTTGGGTTGTCCAGGAACTCCTTTAAACACTTGATCGATAGACTTTTAATTTTTAAATTCCCGATCACTAGAGTTCTCATCTACCCTAGTGCTCGATGCTTGATAGAATTTGATCTCTCTCTGAGAAGTTGACTTGCTTGGTAGAGCTTTATTTTGGTAGATTGTTTCTCCAATTTTGGTTTCCCAATCAGTGGTTGATGATTGCCACCTCTCGAAATAATTTTCCCACTTATCTCTTGGTGTCTGTTTACTCGATAAACATCAGTTTCTCTACAAATGGGAGTTTGTTGATACACCCAAGCCAACTCGAACCCACAAAAAACAAATGCCAAGTCGACTTGCATAACCATAATTCAACTAGACCCCACAGGGAATTAAACACATAAGTCAACTTGAATTATTGGCAAGTCAACTCTTAAACATGGAAACCAGCGAAATGACGAAAAAGGATAACCAAACCTGAGAAAAACTTAAAGATAGTAAGGGACAAGATGGGAATTTCACACCACATTATAAAAGGCTTAAACAAGCCTTCACTCTCATTATTCTCTCTCAAACCCCATCGAACACTCACTCTTTTCTCTCCCTCTCTCGATTCACTTTCTTCCTTGACACTCTCGACTCTCATTCTCACACTTTTCTCTCAATCTCTCTCTTGAAATTAACCACATCCTCACTAAACCCACTAAATCAAGCTTCTAAACCCTCAATCAAACCCTTGGGTAAAGATAGATTTAGGAAAAAACCTAGGGTTTGCTCAAAAGGGGAAGAACCTAGGGTTTTTGTGACACAACATCCAAGGCTCGATTCAACCATGGGAGTAAGGTAATTTTCTCATCATCTTCAAGGTTTTAGTTCTATTATTCATAAATTTGATTTTTATGTTTGAAATTTTGGGATTTTTGTAGAGAGAGAAAGTTAGGGTTTGGACAAAATTAATCTTGAACGAAATTTATAGATTCTTTAGAGGTAATCTTGCTCTTTCAATCTAGATTTATACTTTCTAGTATGGATTTGGATTATCAAATTTGGATTGTGAGATTTGCCTTCAGAATTTAGACCTAGGGTTTATGAATGTTGAGATTTAGGAAAAATTATGAATGGTAATGGTATATAGATGCAAATAGCATGTAGTTGAGAACATAGATTCTTGGATTAGAGAAATTAGGGTTTGTGCTATGTTAGAGAAAACTCATAAACCCTAGTTATAGGTGTGATTTAATATTGAATTCATGTTGATTGCCATAGGTTAAAACTATTAGAAGTCGAGAAAAAATTAACTTTGGATTGGTTGTGAATTGGGAGTGTTCACCCTCCTAAGAGGTGAGTGATTGTATGCTTGTACTTAAATAAGAAAAATGCTTTTATTGAATTTTTTAAATGATTTTCAAAACTTGGATTTATATATTTTAGTGTGTTTGTGTGTGTGGAAAATTCTAAAGATTAAATTTTGAACTCCTATGCATTTTATATGCTTTGAACGAATAAATGTGCCATGTTAAATTATTGATGTGGAATATATTGATATGTTGACATTGTTGAACAATTCGCAAATTGATGGCATATGAAATGAATTTATGAATCTTATGAAATGGTGCATGATTAGATTGGGGGAAGAGCCTGATCCCCAAAAAATGACTAATCATTTTCCTCCATGGAGTGATTTGACGAGGTGGCATAGTGGGCTTAGTGGACATGGTATGTAGCTAAGCATGATGGTACATTCATGATCGAATAACACATTTCCTAAGGGGCGTGAAACAGTTGGTTGTGCCACCAACAAAAACCATAACTAATGCCAAGGATGGGGGCATTTTAAAATGTAAATTACTTAAATTCTTCGCAGTCCCAACCTAGGTCGTAGTAGATCTTTGTTGGCAATAATGATTTTGGGTTGCCTTGTGTTTGAAATTGTGAAATAGTTGGATGCATTTGAGATTGAATTATAATGATTGTGAATTCTGATGATTTTAGAAACAATAGTTTGAATTTATTTTTATCGAATGAAATTGAGAACGACTTGATGGTTTGAAAAATATACATTTGATATATTCATCACATAAATTTTATTTATATACAACTTGTATATTACTCACTAGGTATAGTATATACTCACCGGGTATAGTATATACTCACCCTTCATATTCCCATTTTCACATCGGAAGCCTAGTTGGTCCTTATGGATGCACAGTGCTGGATTCTTAGAAACTAGTTTTGTTGGATTTCTTTGGGTACTAGTTTTCTTTTGATTTGAAATATTAGTGGACCCTTATAGAGGTAAACTCTGTAACATTTTGAAAACCTATTTTATATTAAGTTTATTTGGTTTGGGATTTGGCTTTGGTTTATATATTTATAATGAGGATCTCCTTTTTTTCTTTTTCCTTGAATTTTCTTTGAGAATTGTTTGTGCTAGAATTTGATAAGGATCCATCAAGTACAGACTTGTTTATACTCTGTGGATTTGATTTGAACGGATGGGTGGCCCGATGCATGCATGTTTTGAATAGGCATGAATTGGGCTTGTTTTTCAGTTGTGAAATGAATGCATACTTGTTTAGTTTTAATTGTTGAATTATTTTAGAAAATGAATGAATATCGATGAATACCTTACGGTATTTTAGTGTATAGGTTAGGTTTACCCATATTTTAGAATAACGTGGCGGTTGTCGTGGACTCGATTTGAGGGTCAAGGTATGATAGTTGAAACCCTCAAAATTAATATTGATACCCTAATGCGAACAAATTTGTAGCAATTGTGATACCATATTGAATTCCAAATGAACTAAATTAATTTAATTTCTTAGTTAAACTTCAAAGTAAAAATGGGGCTTATCAATTAAATTTCTAAATTAAAAATTAATAATCTAAAAATAAGAAACAAATTAACAATATAAAATGATGAAAATTCAAAAAGAAATTTAATTTATCAAACTTTGATCTAAGAGTTCATTACATTCAATTGTTTCACTGATCACAAGTTAAAAATAGTTATCTTGGAATTTAAATATTTAATCTTAAATTTATTAGGATGACCATAATAAATCTTGTATTTTTTTAATTTAATTGACAAAATGTAACTTCCAATCAAAACTTATCATTAATCAATTGGATACGATAGTATTCTATATCAATACAATGATAGTATTAACTTTTGTGAAAACAATTAAATCAAAATCCAAATAATCGAAATAGTCACAATCATTAAATTTTTTTGTATCGATTACCTTAGATTAAATATGAATATTGGCCAAAGACCCATAAATATAAATAACCTAATTACTACTTGTACCATTTATTTATAACAATTTCAAATCATTGAACTCATGAATAGCAATAGATAGAATGATACTGAATTAAATTACAAATTAATTAATATCAATCTTTCATGTAAAATAAAATGAAGAATTAATGAATATTTGAATAAAATGGTAAAAAATTAAATGAAGTATATAACTTCATAGTGAAGATAATTGAAATAAAATTTCATTTAAATCAAAAAATAAAAATAGCCACCATGGTAGAAATCATTGTCTCTTGAATTCCAAAAAAAAAAAAATAAAAGAAAAAATGTTTATAATTGAAAAGATTCAACTACTCTCCCAAGGAATTCAAGCAATATATTCATTTGGAGAAAGGGTATATATATGACGTTCAAGTCAACACAATGAAATTGTATTATCATAAATTTTGCTAATATATCACATCTCCACTATTAAAACATTTGAATTTCATGCATCAATCAAAAGGTCTTTTATTTGATTGTAACGTAGTTAGGGACAAGATAGGATAAGAGGATAAATATGTGTGTAATTAATATATCAAAAGAAGTATACAAAGAAACACAAGATCCATTTTCTACTATCAAACACATCCCATAACGTGGAATACATATCCAACCCAAAAGTAATCCTCCTCTCCCTTTTTTAATTCCATCTCGTTTCTCAATCATAATTTTCGAGATTTTTCTCGATCACAATTTTTGAGAATTTCTTTTGAAATAAAACAAACTCAAGGATTAATGAGGATATGGTGCACATTTCACCATTTTATTACATAAACCAACTCTAATTGTATGATTCAATCCCTAAAGACAATCCCAAAATAAAAATTGTTTCATTTCCCTATATCAAATAACCACCAAATTCATACTCTAATCACATACTTCTTTGATATAAGGGCAAAAAATAAGGTTAAACATAAAAAAGGGCCATGTGTCAATTAATGAGGTTATAAATAAAGGAAAAGGGTATAGGCTCAAATGGGTTCAATAGAGGGAATAATACACATGGGAAAGTATTTTTTTTTTCAAGAGCTAAAAGGGAGTAAACTTAAATATCTTAATTATTTAAATGCAAGAAAATAAAAAATGTGGTCTCGACGTGCATAGCAAAACAAGTTTTAGAATAGCCACTCCAATGGTGATTTACGCTCAAAAAAAGAAATGAAGCATAAAAGATGTGTTGCTTTATAAGGCCCAATTCTCACTTTGGGTAGGGTTTGTTTCAAATCATATTTTTCTATCTCTTAATTCAGTCATCAAAAGATGAATTGTTAATCATGCACTACAATGAACACTAATATCGATTATCTATCAGACAATCTAGTCTAAATCAAGTATACATAATGAATAGTAAACCTTGAGTACATCTCGTTAACATGAGGCCAAAACTTTTTTTCAATTTTTTTTTTTAAATGTTCTCAACTCCCTATATCTAAAACATACATTGTCCCCAATATATAAGGTTATACTCAACATATAAAAGTAAGGTAATAGAAGGAAAAAGAGAAGAGAGAGAACTTCCCTAGGATGACAGCCGCCTGATTACGCCTTATTCTTTTGAGCACTTCTGCCAATTCTAAAAATCTTTCTTCAAGCAGCTGCATGATCATGCCTTATTTCTTTGAGTGTGTCTGCCAATTCTAAAATTCTCTTTAAATAGCCGTGTGATCACGCCTTATTTTTGTGAGCGTTTCTGCCAAATCTTGGAATTCACTATTATATGGTTTGAACTTTGGTTGGATGTATCTTTTCTATCTCCCATCTTTGTATGCCTACAAAGTCTAAAACAAAATAATGATACGAATCGAATACCGCTAAATTGAAACAAAAAAATCAAATATAAAACTAATCAAACATAAGAAAAATATTGGTTTGACTCCCAACAAGCATAATTATTTAACATCGTTATGCTCAACATTCTCAATTTGTTTCTCTTCAAGGATGCATCAACTTTAACCTGTGAGCCTCATATAACTCCTCTTTCGTATCTAATTGTGCATTCATTTCAAGATTACTATAATATTCTTCTTTAAAAAATTCTTGCACAATTGAATTAACATTGTTAGCAGAACAAACTGAATGATACTCATTTGGGTATTTCATAACATTAAAAATATTAAATTTAACAATCTCACCATTGAACTCGACGAAGAGAGTACCCCCATCCACATCTATTTTTATCTTGACTATTCTCATGATTGGTATTTCTAATAAAAGTGGAGTTGAATTTGTGATAGTGTTTTATGACTCTAACCTACTAATTAAGGTTACTAGTTGGGTAACCTGGTTTCCCAAATTCTATATACTCACCCTTGTTTCTTGTATACTGGCTCTTGTTTCTTATTGAAATTGTTGAGTGCTAGTCGCGAGAGATTTTACTATATCTTCCAGAGGCATATTTGAATTTGAGGATTGTGTAGGTATTGGCAGTGGTAGTCTGTTGAAAGGTTGGGGGTGGATATCTCTGTTGTTCTCCTTGATTCTCGTAACTCAAATTTGGATGATCTCTCTACCCAGAATTGTAACGGTTGGAGTAAGGATCATACGTACATTGTGGTTGACCAGGAAATCTTCCTACGATATTTACTAGTTGAATACGATTTTCTTGCAATGTTGGACACATATTCGTGGGATGCCCCGGAGTTGAGCATATGCCATAAACTTTAACTGCCTATAATTGTCTTATAGCCAATTGACAAATCAAAGCAGTTAGTTCAGAAATCTAAGATTCAAGAGTCGAGTGACTTACCTTATTAATTGGTTTGGTGCTTCTATCCACTCTCATCCCAAATTGTTGAGAATTTTCTACCATATTCAAAATCAACTATTTGGCTGTTTCAGGTGTTTTATTGATAAAAAATCCACCACTGGTTGTGTCTGTCATACTTCTATCCATGGGTAGAATCCTTCATAGAAATACTGAATCAGGAGTTGATCTAGAATTTGATGATGTGGACAGCTAGTACAAAGTTGTTTGAAACTCTCCAAATATTCATACAATGTCTCTCCACTAATCTGTTTGATCCCACATATTTCTTTTCTGATGTTGGCAGCCGTAGATATAGGAAAAGTTTCTCCAAAAATAGTATCTGCATTCTATTCTATATATTTATTGAATCATGGGGTAGATAGTACAACCAATCTTTTTTCTTGTCTTTTAGAGAAAAAGGAAAGGCCCTTAATTTTATTTGTTCCTCGGTCGCAACTTGGGGTTTCATGTCCGAGCAAACAATGTGGAACTCCTTTAATTGTATATGTGGATTCTCACCTGAAAGACCACGAAAAACAAGAAGTAAGTGAATTAAACTAGATTTGAGTTTGAATGCTTCCTCAAAAGCTGGGTATTCTATCCACAAAGGTTGCTGGTTCAGAACTAGTGTAGTTAACTCCTTTAAAGTTCTTTCACGATTTGCTATTTTTTCTTCTTTTTCAAAAACCAGTAACACGAGTGAGAAATGCAAATTAAGAAATTAATATAGTTCGCAGGCAATGATGCCAAAATTTGACGGGTTATCGAACCCTCAAAATTAATACTGATTTCCTAATATGAACAAATTTGTGGCAATAGTGACACCATATTAAATTCTAAGGGAACTAAATTAATTTAATTTTTTAAGTTAAATGTCAAAATAAAAAGGAGGATTTATCAATTAAATTTCTAAATTAAAAATTAACAACTTAAAAGTTAGAAACAAATTAACAATGCAAAATAATGAAAATTAGAAAAAAAATCAATTCACCAAACTCTGATTCAAGCGTTCACCATATTCAATTGTTTTACTGATCACGGTTTAAAAATATTTATCTTGTAATTCAAATATTTAACTTTATATTTATTAGGATAACCACAATAATTCTTATGTTTTCCTAATTTAATTAATCAAACCCAGCATGCAATCAAAATTTATCATTAATTGACTTGGTATGATAGTGTTCCATACAATACAATAATAATATTAAGTTTTGTGAAAACAGTTAAATAAAATCCAAATAATTGAGAGAGTTACAATTATTAAATTTTGTTCTATTGATTCAGTTAAACATGAATATTGGCTAAAAACCCATATACATAAATAATTTAATTGTTACTTATATCATTTATTCATGACAATTACGGATCATTGAACTCATGAATAATAATAGAAAGAATAATATTGAATTAAATTGTCAAATTAATCAATATCAATTTTTCATATAAAATAGAAACAAGAATCAATAACACTTGAGTAAAAAGACAAGAAATTAAATGAAGTACATAATCTCAAAATAAAGACAGTCAAAATAACATTCTTCTTGAATCAGAAAATAAAACTAGTCACTCATGGTGGAAACTATTGTCTTTTGAATTCCAAATAAAATAAAAGAGAAAATGTTTATTATTGAAATGGGGAAAAGAAGCACACTCCACACACACCAGCAAGCCGCCTCTCTCTTAGGAATATATGAAGTTCAAGTCCCTGCTAGCTTCCTTTTTAGTTGCCCTAAGAATCTCTCTTTTTATGGAGAGAATAATCTAGTGTAAATAAAATTCCCCAAAAATGAAGATTTCTGCAATTCAAAAAAATAGTTATTAATAGTAAAAATACCATCTAATTTAAGAAAATAAAAAGAAACTCCTAAAATTAGGATAACACAAGAGATGATAAGATAAATTCCTAATATGGGAAAAATCTTCAAATATTAGCATTTCAAGACTTTCTTCTTGTAGAAAATTCCATTTTTAGCACTTTCCAATTTTGTCTTTCAATTTGTTACAAATTTCCTTCATTTTCCTTTATATTTCCTTTATCAACACTTCCAATAACCTAATTGATAAATTTATTATAAAATATTCAGTTAGTGTAATATTCATTTAAAAATATAATAAAATTGACCACCAAAATAGCACTAATTTAAATCCCATCACAAATATTCCAAATTCTTCTCAGTTGCACTTGTAGTCGTTGAGAATTGAATCTTAGAACTCCAAGTTACCCAAAAAGATTTCCTCCACCAAGCCATCCAAATATTTTAATCATAATATATAAATTTACATTATATTCCATAGTTTATTATTTCTTTTAATTTATTTTCAATTTCCATTCCAACTCACCATACTTATCACTGAACATATCTTCTCAACTGAATAGAATTTCAAGTATTTAAATTCATAAGATAGACCTTCCCAATAACCCAAGAGGACCTATTAGACATTATGCAATTTAGAATTAAAAGAAAACAACTAAACAAATAATGGAAATAGGTTTATAAATAAAAGTGAAGATGAGACTCCAGAATCTACGAGACTCAAAAATTTCATCTCTCTCTCTAAACCATTTTTCTCTCTTTACCCAAACCCAATCGATTTGCTACCAAAATTCAAAGACCAAAGGTCTAGACTATCTAACTCCTTAAAGTTAGATTCTAGTTTTGATTTTGGAAGAGTTTAAGAATCTAGAGTTGTCACAAAAAGAGAGAAAATCCAAGGGTTGGTATAACCCAAATGGGAAAGATTCTTTGGAGACAAAAATCACGATTTTATAATCTTTCTACCCTAAATTTTAGTTTGCTTACCTAGTTATTCCCTTGGATTTGAAGAATATTAAGTTAAAGTAAGTGAGAGAAAAACTAAGTTTTGAATGTTAGAGTTTTTAGATTAACTTGGAAACTAATATTGATAATTTTAGTTACTTAATAATGTCTCTTAGGAGTTGAATAAGCAGATCGTGGCAAAACCCTTGCTATTGAGAAATCTAAGAGTGACTATCCTCCTTAACACTATAAGTGGATGGACCATTGTGTTTTTAAATAAGAAAAATAGTTTCTAAATTCTTTTATAAATGATTTTTATAAATATTTGTGATGGTGGGATATCCCAAAATAGTAGTTTGTAATATGTTTGCATCCTATGTGTTTATGAATGAATTTGTACCATATTTTATTGTAAATTGTATTCTTGGATATGATGACATGATTTGGTAACCTATTTGTTAAAAATCATGGTACAATGAATGATATTGGAATATTTATGAAATGATGGTATATGTGATTTAAATGGCTATAGTCATTCACTCTATAGAGTGACCCGACGGGGTGCCATGGTTGGATTTATTGTTAAAGCATGGTAGATGCAACCTCTTGCATTCTTGTCATACTATCCAGTTGCACTACCGGCGAGGTACGAGTCAATGTTAAGGAAGGGGGAAGTAGTGTTATGCAATGAATTGATTGAAAACTTTTTGGTGGGCTTCCACACAAATTCGGGTAAATTTTGGATGAAAACGTTTTTATTAGGGAGATCTCGTGATCTTTGAAAAATATGAAATTTATGGATGTATCCATCTTTTAATTATCTAGATTGTTTAAAACTACCCACAATTAATAAATTGTTTGAAGTTATAATTTTGATATTCCCATACTCACCGCTCATTTACTTTTACAACTATTCCATTGCTCTCTACTCATTGAGTATTTTTATACTCACCATTGACTCTTTCATTTTTTTTTAAATTTTTCAGAGGAAACTTAAATTTGGAAATTCTAGCTAACCTTAATGTCGGATTTTGCTGAGTCTAAGCTTTTGTGGAGAGTCTTCCGTACTAGATTTTACCTGGGTTGAGATCTGAAGGAAATTAGTTAGACCCAAAAGAAGGGTGTAAATATATTTTTGGAATTGTAATTAAAACTCCATTTTGTCAACCTAGTTAGATTACCAACTTTAAATTGTATTTGAATTTTTTTACATTTTTTGTTGGATTTGTTTTTTGAAATTTATGAAAATTTTATTGGATTTGGAATGTTCGGGTTGACCTTACGTATACCTTTGAGACAAAGATGGACCGAGTGGGTCTTTTGGATTTTGTGGAATTGTTTTGAATATTGATGGATATCGCTGAATATCTTACGATATCCTGATGTATTAGTAGGGTTTACCCATATTTTAGGATAATGCAACGATTATTGTGTATCCGATTTGAGGGTCGGGGCACTAAGATCCATTATGAAAGAGTTACATAGTGAAGTAGCACTTTAGATACCATATATCCAATTTTTTCTCCAACTTTGATGTTGCTGTCATAAAAGCCTTTGATATATGACAAGGAGCCTGTCCATGTCATACAAATACACAATCAATCATTTCCCTTTATAAAGGGGAGTTTTTTATTTTTATTTTTTTTTTGGGAGGGGGACGAACCCAAGTGGGCCGGGGACAAGAAGGGTGGTGGTACCACTAGGCTAGAACAAATACACTAGCAAAATGATGTGGCAATAGCATATAGTGACTACCAACCCAATGAAAAGTGGGGAAAAAGTGAGGAGGGTAGATCAAGTATATATTGTTAGATAGCCTCATGATGGGACATGGTCTAAGGCCCAGTCAAAAGGGCCAACTTTTGAAAAGCCCGTAAGGAATAGCAACCTATCGATGCTCGAATATCTTCTATGATTATCCACCGAAGGGGCTCAGTCACCTAAACTTCCCGAACAATAGGGTCTTAGTTACCCCGCCAACCGATATAATCCTCCAAGTGGAGGATTATCACCCTGATCGGGTATCTATCCGTTGGTCCATTAATCGAACCAGTCCTGAAGATACTTCTTCAGTTGAACAATCGATCGATAGCTAGCGACTGAAACAATTCTAAAGGAAGGTTAAAGTATCCTATTAACTACTATTTCCTATTGAGAGCAGTATCTTGAAAATCTTTCAGTTAAGGAAAGGATCCATTCAGAACACGAAAGTTTCCTAAAGGATAAGGATCACAATCAATTCGAAATATTGGATCCCTGAGATTTTCGAATCAGCTCGATAAGGAAAGTAGGGTTGAAGCACGTCGACAGCGCACGACTCTCACAGGTATAAGAGATCTCAAAACCCTCCAAGCTAGGTACGTTTTCTGGTTCTCACACATTGAGCACTCTAATCATAGAGAATCACTCCCTCGAACTCTTGGTCTATTTTTTTCATTCAAAAATCGCTCTTTCTGACTTGAGCGTCGGAGTTTCCCCGTCGGAATACCCTTCGACAGTCTTTTGCAGGTATTACATCCCTTTAACGGTAACCGTTCAAGTCTATAAGAAACCGGTATCTGTGGAGCTACAACCCATATTCAATAGATTGACGCCGTCCGTGAGAAACATACTAGAGCATCTTCTATTATTCTGACAACCATGCCTCCAAGGATCAGAGCATCTTTGAAAGCCGCCCTATTGTAAAAGGGCGCACTGCAACACTTTCTGAGGCTGCCCTTCCTGTAGCGCCTGATCACCCTATTCGCGAACATGTGGCCTCCCCTTATCCACCTCATCAGGAATAGGTCCTACAACTATAGTCCCCGACCAGCCGATTGTAGCCCTTGCTCAGGAACGAATCAGTCGCCCCCAAATAGAGAGGCTAGAGTAAAAAATTCAGGATATGAGCAAGCAATTGGAGGGCTTTAGCCGCACCCTTAGGCCTGAGGGTTAATCCTCTATCGGGGGATCTAGGCGTCCCCAGCGACGATCGTTACCCCCACGCCATGATGTGTCCGAAAATTCCAAATTAGTCCCCTGCGATCTTCAAAGGCAGGTCGAGCAACTTGTTGCCGATGAACTCAGGCGGGTCAATGCCCAAGGAGGCCAAACCCCCTCATACTCTCATGCTTCACTTTTGATTCCAAGATCTTTTCAGAACCTATGCCCCGCAACGTGCTCTTGCCCTCCATAGAAAGGTATAATGGGACAATAGACCCCCGAGATCATGTGGCCCACTTTGTAACCATGATGATTTCTAGAGACATGCCCGATGTTACTACATGTAAACATTTTCCCACCACTCTTTCGAGAAATGCACTTACTTGGTTTAACTCTCTCTCGCCATTGAGCATAAAGACTTTTTCTCAACTACGAGAATAGTTCGAGTCACACTTCGTGATAAGCAGAGGGGTCAAGAGAAAGTCCACCTCACTGTTGTTATTGCATCAGAAGGAAAAAGAGTCCTTGAGGGACTTTTTAAAAAGATTTAAAGCAGAAATGATAAGGGTTCCATCTTTGAACCATTCAATCGCGCTGGCTGTGCTATTGACAGGACTACGGCCTTCTGGCATGAAGGTGTCAATCACGAAGAAACCTCCTGCCACTATTCAGGAATTTTATGCTCGGGCCAAAAAATATATTGCTATTGAGGAGGCTGAGGTGTTCGACCGTGAGAGGGATCATTCCATTCGAAAAGAACGCAACCGATCACCTAGAAGGTCTCCACCAAGGAAGAACCAAACATATCCCCCTCTTTCGCGGAGGTATAACAACTATACCCCATTGAATGAGACCCCTAGCCGAGTCTTTGACTTAATCAAAGATAAGCCATACATCCGATGGCCCCCACAGTCGACTGAGGACGACTTCAACAAGGACATAATGAAATACTGCCACTTTTACTGTAATTATGGCCATATGAGAGACAATTGTAAGAAGTTGAAAGACGAACTTGAATTCTTGGTGCACGATGGGAGACTATGAGATTTCGTCATCAGGAGGGAAGGAGATTCTCCCGCCAATTATCGGCGTGAACCACAGGAACGTGATCTGACGGGGGACCGACAAGCCGCTCGGCCCCTGGCCGACAGGAGAGAGAGAGAGAGAGAGAGTAATACTTCAAATTCAGGACGAACCAGCTCTCCAGAAGCCCCCTCGTTCTTCTGATAGTCTATCAGAAAATGAAGCAGGACACCTGATCATGCCGATCTTCTATTTCCCATAGGCACTTCCTTCTGCACCACAAGAAGTCCAAGCGACAAGCGTCGATAAGCGACAAGGGGAAAATAGGCCCGTCATTAGCTGTACGGATGAAAATTTAGTCTTGATAAACCCAAGTCGAGATGACCCCCTTGTCGTAACCGCCAGGATAGGGTAATATGAAGTTAGAAGAATTTTTATCGATTAGGGGACAGGCTGTAATCTCCTATACCGGGATGCTTTCAAACCAATGAGGTTTACTTTTGCCCATCTCCAGCCCCATGCAGGCCCTGTCAAAGGGCTTTCAAGCAAATGGATATACCCCGTCACTCCCGGTTACCCTCGAAGCACCCCTTAACCATGTGACGGCCTCTGTCGAATTCAACGTGGTGGATCTTCCTTCGCTTTACAATGTCATCCTGGGCAGGTCGGGTCTGAACGCCCTGGAAGCTCTGCCTAGCACTAAGCACATGAAAGTCAAGTTCAGAATGTTGCTAGGGATCAGGACATTGTCATGCAATCCAGAGCCCTCGGCTCCCGCTCCTAAGTGATCATCAAGCTCTACTGTCAATGGTTCTCCTTTCGGGCTGAGGGGGTATTTTTCAAACTATTGAAGCACTGACTTAGTGGATTTTCTACTAACACACTCCCTGTTCCTATCGCTCGGAGGGCCTAAATCGCCTAACTTCTATCGTTCGTATGCGTCGGCAATAAGGGATGAAACTCCCCGAATGGGTGGATGTGGCCCCTTTATCTAAAATTTTTTCTTATCGCTCGGAGGGCCTAAGTAGCCCAGATTCTATTATTCGAACGTGTTGTCAATAAGGGATGAAACTCTCCGAATGGGTGGATGCGACCCCCTTTATCTAAAAATTTTTCTATAGCTTGGAGGGTTTAAGTTGCCCAGCTTCTATTGTTTGTGCACGTCGTCAATAAGGGATTGAACTCTCCGAACGGGTGGACGCGACCCCTCTATCTAAAAGCTTCTTATCGATCCGAGGGTCTAAGTTGCCCAACTTTTATCGTTCGAACACGTCATCAATAAGGGATGGAGCTCCCCGAATGGGTGGACGCAACCCCCTTTATCTAAAAATTTTTCTATCGCTTGTTGGGTCTAAGTCACCCAAATTCTATAATTCGAACGTGTCGTCAATAAGGGATGAAATTCCCCAGATAGGTGGACGCGGCCTCCCATTTATCTAAAGATTTTTTATCACTCGTAAGGCTTAAGTCGCCCACACTACTGACCGCACATGCTATCAGTGAGGGGTGAAACCCCCCGGGTGGGCGGACACGGCCCTTCCATCTAAAAGCTTCTTACTGAGCGGGGGACCTAAGTCACCCTGATTCAACCAGGTCGACACAACAAGGGTTACAGCTGAAAGTAACGAGATGACCTCTATCGATGAAAAAGCAGAAGTTTCTCATTGAACAGGCAAAAGTCACTGGGTACAAAATTTTAAACAAGAGTTATATAGCTGGGCTCTAAGTATTTGCTGCTTTTTCGATCGGAGGCAGAGCATCGTCTAGGCCCATATAACGGATTATCTCTTCGGTACACTTTAATCTCTCGGTCAATTTGTATTGGGAGTCTTTGAAGATAATTGTATCCTTCGCACGAGACTCCTCAAGCTCAGCTATTCTGCATTCTGCCGTTCGAAAAGACTCATCTCGAAGCTGGGCCAACTTCTCGATTGATCGAAAACGTGCCTCGTACACCTTGGCTTCTGATTTCAACCGTTCACATTGCCTTTGGCATTAGGACAACTCTGATCAAAGTCGTCTCAGCTCTTTCTCCTTATGATTGAGCAATGCACCAGACATGCTGTCACGCCCCGATCTTCGGATCGATCACGCGACAGCTGCCGCGCAGTCTCGATACACGAGCAGAACCTCCCCATATACCAGGACTCTGCAAGACTATCAAATTTACAATAAATCATCAAAAAAACATAAAACCCTTCGAGACACGAAATCATATAAACGATACACATGCAAGGAGTGGGAACTTGTACATGCACGAGTACACATCAGCACACATTGAGGAGTGGAAACCTGTACATGCACGCATGCAATGTGGCCATCCTAGCCACCCAAAATTCTTAACAAAAACAATCAAAGGACGCACCGGTCCATTTAACTCAAATCAGCACACATACAAGGCCAACCCGGCCAACCCAAATCATATGCACGCATCCGGCCATCTCGGCCTTTCAAAAATTAAATAAAGTTCAAATGTCCCATTTATACAATAAGTTTTTATCAAAATGAAATTTCAAAGAAAATGAACAAGTCTCCCTTCCATGGATTTCAAATCAAACTAAAATAACCTTACATTGCTCTTATACCTAACAAGTCAACGGATGAATCTTCACAAGCTCCAACTGCTGGCACAGACCTAAACTTCCTCTGAAAGGTTTGAAAGAGAGGGGTGAGTATTGGGAAATACTCAGTGAGTGTATAACATGTTATGATAATAAATGAGTGATGATTTTGGACATGTCAAATATCATTCTCAAAATCATATGGTCACATCAATAAATCTCAATATAAACAAGATCTCAACAAATCATGATAATTAAATCATACGCATCTAGTTATCACATTTTTGTTTTTCAAAATCACGGGGTTGCCAAAATCTTTCTACCAAAGGCTTGGCCCAGACCAATGGTGAAATCGCCAAGAGATTCCTCATCAATGTCAATAAATCATACACAATACCCCCTTCCTTGGCTTTGGCTCGGGCCTCTCCTGGGGCGCAACAAGGCTAGTACGAAGGGAGGGATTCAGAGGCACCTCTCGAGCGCAGCTACCTCGTCATCCAATATAACAACCCAACCACGTCACCCCGTCGGGTCGCACCGTAGAGGGAATGACTATAGCCATTATCCATGCACACAGTACCATTTCGCAATCATCAAATCATATACAACAGTGTGCCAACAACACCATTTCACAGTATCAAATCACATACCAAAATGTGCCAACAATTATTTAGATTCTCAGTATACGAGTTCAAATCAATCATTTTCAATGCAAGTCAATAAACATGGCACATCATTTTTTTTCTTCAAATAACACATGGATGCATTCGGTAATTCAAATCTCCTTTTGAGACATTCCACAATCATAAAACAATTTTAAAACATTCATAAACTCATTTGAAACAATTATAAAATCAGTATAAAACATTTTCTCACTTAAAATCATAAACATGTATAAACTCACCTCTTGGGAGGGTATTCACTCCCAATTCCGCAATTTAATCCAATGTAACCCTTCCCAACATTCGAATGGGTTATCCTATACCAATAATTACAAATTTCATCAAATAAAATCCCATGACAGGGTTTTCAAATTTTTCCTAATTTAATATAGCTTAATTTGCACATCCACAGACTCTACTGTCTTATTTCATCATTTCAAGATCATTTGTATCACTAATGACTTAAATTTTTTAATATTCCTCAATTTTCCTTCAAATTCAAGGGTTTACAAACTTTCTTAATTTTATTTAAATCTCAATTCCGATCACTTTCTTATTCTTGTTCGCATTTTACCAATTTCTCATCATTTACACCTCATAATATTTTACATTCCAATTTCCCACAAATTTTCAACTTCAACAAAACAGACAACATCAATCAATCACAAAACAGGTTCTCAAATAATACAAACTATAAACACTAATTTTTATCCTGACCCAACAAGCCTTGAAAATCCTATCTCTCATTTTCCATTTCGAATAAGATCAGATCTACACATACATTTCATGATGATGCAGTCAATAAGATCTCCCAATTCAAATACCAATTTGTAATTTATTCCATAACCCTAGAGCTATTGTCAGAAATCAACCTATTACCTGCGTACAGAAGTGTAGGTTCATGAAGATCTAGGTTTTTCGCAGGTCGCAGTTCTATTGTCCGTGCATCCACAACGCTGTCCGAGCGCTGCAATGCTTCTAGACTGAAGCAAAGTTTAACAATTAGTCCTAATTATCAAGAGAAATTGAAACCTAGAGCTAGGGTTAGAATTCAACTCTTACTTGCGTAGAGAAGAAATCGCAGGTCATGGTCTAAGGGCTTTCGAAGATTTGCAGTTAGGGACTTCAACGCGGGTTGCAGAAGAGCCCTCGGTAGCGAGCAGCAACGCGCGCAAGCGAGAGGAAGGCAACCAGCAGTCGCACACGGGAGAAAAGAGGCTCAGCAGTAGCGCACGAGGGAGGAGGGAGACAGGGGGCTATCGTGCGTAGGAGTGAGCAGAGAGTGAGAGTGATGAGCGGGAAGGAGAGAGAACTCTATCGAGAGAGAGAGAGACAGTAGAGATTCAAGAGAGAGAGAGATGTTGAAGGAAGGAGATAGAGAGAGAAACGAAATAGAGAGAGAAATCAGAGAGAGAAACGGAGAGACAGAGAGTGATGGAGAGAGAAAAAGAAAGCGACTGAAGGCGGCGAGCGGCGGAGATGGCGGATCGCGGCCGTTCGCGGTGGAGGGAGATCAAGAGGGTGAGAGAGAGAGCAGCAGGAGAGAGAGTAGAGAGAGTATAGAGAGATACGAAGGGATGGGAGATCGATTAGGGCTGAAAGCCCTAATCGAATTGGGGAAATGGGGACGCGGCGTTTCAAGTTGAAACGCTGCGTCTCCCCCCTTCTTTTGTTTTTTGTTTTTTGTTTTTTTTACAAATTAATTAATTAATTAATAAAAAATTATCAATATATATATTTATACCCTCATTTTATTTAAAACTCTAAATTTATCATCAACACAGAATGTACCTCAAATCGGAACACGGATATATATATATATTTTTTTATATACAAAAACTTCCAATTTAAAACCCCAAAATCAAAAATCAATAAAATTTAAAATTTAAAATTTTCTTTTGTAATTATCTAGACATTTACAAAATATCTTTAATACCGAATTTTCGGTATTACACGTGCTCTCGGTCTTTGCAGCTACTTTCTCCTGAGTAGGAATCTCCTTCTGTGCTTAAGCCAGACGAGCTAATTTAGAAAGACGCCCCTCTAAGTGACGTATCACCTGTCTCCCCTGCTATTCCTAAAATTTGGCCGGGTCATGGTCTGAAAGGAAAGCTAACTCAACAGAGGCAAAAATAAGAAAGAATCCAACAAGTATAGAGAAGGTGATACCATTAGGCCTAAGGACTTAAGAGCCCCGCCGACTTGCTTATAAGACATCCTATGGAAGTCGAGCTCGTACTGATGAAAGTCAAACCGGTTGGCGAAGCGATCTGCCTCAGCCAGGTCTATGTAGCTTACTACATATCCCCAGCACAAACGATGATGGTTCTACATTCTTTTGAGCCCTTTTTACCACCAAAAGACCGAACAAGGATGGCAGATAGAGCTGCTACCCCTACCATCTTGCCTCTTGTAACCCGGGAAACACTCACTCTCTCTGTGGTGCCAGATGAAGGATCATCTCCCGATCCTCCTAATTTGCCCACACCAGCATTCATTTCACCCGATAGATTATCTTCGTTCGGGATGGAAGTCCCCCTTGGTGTAACTACCGCTAGGGCCGAACGACTAGGAAAAATCACCAACGCAAACGAGGGAGAGGAAATTGCCCTCCTCTTCATCGAAGGAGGTGGCGACTTAGGAAGGGCCTCAGTTGCCCTAGAAGAAGATCCTAGGAGGGTTTTAAACATCCCGATGTCCTCCTGAAGGGACCTTTTTACACCTGGTCGAACTAGCTTATCAACAGTGACTTCCTCTAATACGATGTCATCAAGGGAGTCTAAAAAATCAACCAGTTCGACCCTCTCCCTTTCCAACAGAAGGGGTCTATCAATTTTTCTCTTTTCCCCAATCAACAAGCTAGCCAAATATAACATCTGATTATCTAGTAGGGATTTGACCCATACGCTTCGACCGGTGGACTTGCAGTAACCACCAACCGACCGAATGAAGCGACCATGTTTCGATACAACTGAGTGCTTTAGCCCCAAGAAAGGTACCTCGTCGGCTTCGGGTAGCCTCTGTGTATGATCCCTATTCAAGAACTCAACATAAAAGTACTTCTGCATCTAGTTCTTTTCGATGGATTCCTTATAGCAAAACCTCCAGTTGGACTTAGGTCTGGTCTGTAATTTATACCAGCCCTTAGTTGAGCTGCTATTCCACATTTTATCAAAATGAAGATGGATGACAAGATGTCAAAATCAAAGTGAAGATGACAAAACTTTAACAGAAAAGTTACCGCAACTACCAGACACCAGGCATTTGGGATAAAAAAGGTTAGAAATCTATTCCAATGGCATAGTACCTCCACGAAAGGACCGGTGTATGAGACTTTTAGTCTGCATTTGACCGATTGTAGGTATATCGGTACACAACCCTTTGGTGCCGTATTAGCCCTACAGCCTCCATTGCGATACCAGGACATAATCGTCTCCCAACAGCATCTCAGTTTGCATCTCTTGGAGCTCATTCGAGGAGATAGTACTCATAATGTCACTGTTGCCCGGAAAAGCCTGAGAAGTGGATGTTTTCGCTATTATTTTTGGAAATGGTTTTCTCTAATGGGTTTCAAAGAGGGATCAGAAAAGCGACGAGAAAGAAAGCTGAGGTGTGATACCCTCTGACGAGTGTAAACCCTTATAAAGCATACAAAAGATGATTCACAAAAATCGAAGCGACAGAAGTCACGTTAAAAAGTTTCGTGCCTTTTTCAACAATCATTACTCATGACGCCTCCTTGGCAAGAAGACCATGAGTCGGGGAAAAATGATGGGACATTGTCCAAGGCTCAGTCAGAAGGGCCAACTTTTGAAAAAGCCGTAAGGGACATCGACCGATCGATGCCTGAATATCTTCTATGATTACCCACCGAAAGGTCTTAGTCACCCAGACTTCCCGAACGATAGAACTTTAGTCGCCCCACCAACCGATGTAATCCTTCAAGTGGAGGATTATCGCCCTGATCGGGTATCTATCCGATGGTCTATTGATCGAACCAGTCCTGAAGATTTTTCATCAGTCGAACGACCAATCGATAACTAGCAACTCAAACAATTCTAAAGGAATGTCAAAATATCCTATTAACTACTGTTTCCTATTAAAAGCAGCATCTTGACATCTCTTAGTTAAGAAAAGGATCCCTCCAGAACATGAAAGTTTCCCAAAGGATAAGGATCACAATCAATTCGAAATATTGAATCCCTATGATTTCCGGATCAGCTCGATAAGGAAAGTAGAGTTGAAACACCTCGACAACGCACGACTTTCATAGGTATAAGAGATCTCAAAACCCTCTAAACCAGGTACGTTTTTTGGCTCTCACACATTGGACACTCTAATCCTAGGGAATCACTTACTTGAGTTCTCAGTCTGTTTTTTTCATTCGGAAACCGCTCTTTTTGACTTGAGCATTGAAGTCTCTCTACCGAAGTACTCCCGACGGTCTTTTGCAGGTATTACATCCATTTGAAGGCAACCGTTCAAGTCTACAAGGAGCCGATATCTATAGAGTCATAACCCTCTAACACCTCACATTAATCAGCTTTTGTTAGTTTCTAGTTCAAGGAAGCCTTCTGTCGAGATCTTTTGCAGGAGCAGTGCCACAATATCAGTTTGCTTCAATAATTAATCAGAGGAGAATTGAAGAACGGATGTTTGTAAAGGCATAGACACATGCAGCATGCTATACCGCAAACGCATCCCTGCACATTTTTGTGTAGGTGCTGATATCCGAAATTTGCTTCCATTGAGAAAACAAAAGGAAATTGATCATGGCTTGTCTAGGATTGTGCTAGCACCCAGCAAAGTACATTTTTCTTAAGTCAAGTCAATGAAAAATAATGAATTGCAAAAAGAGGATTCCCTTCCTCTTTAAGGGATGCTACAATAATATGACTTAGAAACTGAGGCAAATCTTCCTCTTATGACCAACCAGGTAATTGATAACATTGTACCCCATGGATTCACCCGAAGAAGTATATATTAGGGTTAGCTCATATATTTTAAAAAATAAAAACCTTTTCTTCCGTACCAAGTTTATTGTATGAGTTGTATTCTATTTTCTATTTAAAATTATATTTTATTTAGAAAAACTATAAATTTATAAATGCTCTTGCATACAACGTATTATGTCTGAAAATTGTGAGACTTCTTAGGGGTAAAGAGTGTAGGAAATACTTTGGGGGCTCCATATTTTTCTCTAGTTGCACCATACGGCAGAGAGAGATCTTCGAATTTGTAAGGTGTACAAAGGGTATTTAGGTTTTCGTGGGGTCTGAAACTGGGCATTACTATTTGTATTTTTTTTTCTCATCATAATAAAACAACTCGGTTATCATGTAGGCAAAGAATGCCGAACCACGTAAAACAATTCTCTATTTTTGGTTTGGTTTTGGTATGATTGTGGGTGTTGTGTTATTAATTTTTGGGTAGTTTTCAGTTTGTTCTCAATAAGTGGTATCAGAGTATGGCTATACAGTTAAAGAAATTTAACAAACATGATGGGTATTTTTTCAAAATTCACGATTGAGAAATTTGGTAGCCGGAGTAGCTTTGCACTGTGGTAGAGAAGAGTAAAAGATTTTCTGTCCAAAAAGGCTTGGTAAAGTTTTGAAGTGTCAGAAAGCCAAACTAAAAATGATGAGCGATGATGACAATAGGGAGGAGTTTGAAGAAAGGCATGTGAGTGGAATCCAGCTTTGCATTAAACATCACATTATTAACAATGTTATTGACAATACGTCTGTTGTCAAGATTTGGAAAATGTTGGAAAGGGTTTAGTTGGCAAAAAGTTTGACCAACAAGTTGTATCCAAAAAGAAGGTTGTACAAACTTTTGATGCAGGAATGACGAAATTTAGTGGAGCACTTGAATGGGTTCAAAAGGATTCTTGATCAACTCAAGAAAATTGAAATAAAAATTAAGCAGAAGACAAGCAATAATTGCATCTAACACCACTCCACAATTCATATGAGAACTTTGTAGACAAGTTATTGTGTAGGAAAGAAACAGTAACCATAAAACACGCACAGTCAGTTGATAGCTCATGATACATGGAAAAAAAATCAAAATCCAAGGATGAATATAATATGGCTTTGGTTACTCAAGGTTAGAATTGGTGAAACGGTTTCTCACAAGGAAGGATCTCATCAAGGCATGGCTAGATCTAAAGTTAGAAGTTTGAACGATATTCAGTATTTCGAATGCAGAGTATGATCACCTTAAGCATTATTCTTTTAGGTAGAGGGCAAGACGAATAAAAAAGGAAGACGAAAAAAGTAGCGAGTGCTCTTTCCCACAGGATGGTGACCGACATGATTTTCTAGTCCCGAAAGGTAATGGCGCATCTTCTCACGATGGTTGGTATTTAGATTCCTTTTATACCACTTGATGAGACATGACCCAAAAAGTCCAAACCAAAAGAAAGAATTCTGAAAAGGTCTATGAAGGGCTCTTATGAACCAACATTTGACGGATCGAATAATAATTTATCGAAGGATCTCAGTCGTCCAGATCAACTTACACGTGGGCTTCAGTCACACAGATCTACAGAACGATAGGACCCCAGTCACCCCGCCAACCGAACGATCCTCACTGAACGAAGGTAATCACCCCGATTGGGCAGACAGACATCAACTCTTCAAGCGGACAAGCCACAAAACCACGAAGATCTCTTAACCGATCGAGCGACCAAACAATTATGCAACTCCCCTGGCGGTTCCAAAGGAATGTTAGAATTTCTTTATCTTCAATCTCCTACTTCATAACGGCAATTCCAAAATCTTTAAAATAAGAAAAGCATCCCTCCCGAAGATGGAAACTCACCCGATAAATGAGGATTGTAATCAATTCGTAATATTGACCTCTGGGATTCCCGGATTGGTTCGATATAGAAGGTAGAGTTGGAATCCCCTAGCGACGCACGTTTTTCTGAGGTATAAGTAATTCAAAAACCCTAAGAATCAGGTATGCTCTCTAGAGCACACCGATCACAGGGAACAATCTTCCCTCAACTTTCAATTTATTTCTTGCAATCGAAAACCGCTCTTTACTAACTTAAGTATTGGAACCTCCCCGCCAGAGCACCATCTGGCGGTTTTTGCAGGTGTATCCACCCATTGACGGTTATTGTTCGGGTTAAGAAGGAACTGGTATTTGTGGAGTCATAACCCACCTCCAACACCACTCATGTGTGCTTAGGAAATAATATTTATTTATTTTTACATAAAAGTATAAGCAGTAAGTAGAAATTGGATGATAATTCAACTATGGATGTCATGGATGTATGTAAAAATTAAAATATTAGATACAATGGTATACACTTTAGGACAGGTTGCTTGTATTCTAAAATGTGTTGTAATCTAATATCTTTGAGTTTGTTAGACTCTCAAGATACAAAACTTTAGGTGGAATTTTAAACGTTACTTGTAGTACCAAGAAACAGAGGAAGAAAAAAAAAAGAGTAAGAAAGGTCAAAGGAAAAAAAAAAAACAACAAAAACAAAACCCACCTTTACTCTTTTGTTCTTCACCCGAAATCATTCTACATGATCTCTCTCTCTCTCACCCTCTTCTCACCCAAACTCACATCACTCTTATCCCTCCCTCTTCCTTTTCTCTTCTCTCTCTCGGCTTTCTCCCTCTTGTTTGCAGAACTCAAGATTCGGAATATTTAGCAAATGATCTTCAGAGGGAGACCCAGACTGAGGTAAGAACAACCCCAACCTTGATTTTCCTCTCTTATCTCTCTCTTCGTTGATTGTATGCTTGCTCTGCGACTCTGAGTATGATCAAAATTTGTGACTTTGCAGATGCGATTCTTTCATATGAAAGAATAAATCTATTGTTTCCTGTGAATCTAGGGTTCCTGCCAGAGGTGTTAGGATTTTCCATTTCAACAACGAAAAGACTTCGCTGTGGGCACAAGTTTATGGTTAGATCACTTGCTTCCTCTTCAACCTAACTTTTTGTAGTAGCAATTGTTTCTCTTTTGTCTAAACTTGTGCCTATGTGAGTTTGGTTGAATTAATTAGGGCTTGAGGGAATTAAATTGGAAAAAAAAATTTGTAACCTAGGGATTGTAAAAAATATGGAGAAAATTTAGAAAAATTGTAAATGGAAGTTTTATAGTGGTGCAATGACATATAAATGACGAAATGAGGACTTAGGTTCATGGAGTTGAGTAATTGGTGTTTGTGTTAAATTAAGAAAAATTCGTAAACCCTAGAATTGAACACAATTTAACGTTGAATTGTGGTTATTGGTTTAGGATAACCCATTTAGAAATTGAAAAGAGTTACATTGGATTAAATTATGGAATTTTGGGAGTGATTACCCTCCCACGAGATGAGTAAATGGTTCCTTGTGCCTTTAAATGAGCAAATTATTTTAAATTCTTTAAGAAATGATTTTAAATGATTTTATGTGATTTATATAAATTTTTGTGATTGTGGAATGTCTGAAATGAAGATTTGAATCACATATGCATCCATTGTATTTATAAATGATT
The DNA here is from genome assembly GCA_037126225.1 of Dillenia turbinata. NCBI lineage: Eukaryota > Viridiplantae > Streptophyta > Magnoliopsida > Dilleniales > Dilleniaceae > Dillenia > Dillenia turbinata. The sequence continues at coordinate 7,993,210 of JBAMMX010000015.1, forward strand.
GTGCGCCATATGATATTGGATATTTGATTCATGAATGTTTTGGTATGATTTTGGGAATTGTTTGTTGACAACATGACACACGGAATGTGATTTTGGATATTTGTGAAAGGATGGTACATGAGGTAAATAACTATAGTCATTCCCTCCACGGAGCGACCTGACGGGATGACATGGTTGGGGTTGAAAGAGCGGAGGAGGCAGACGTGAATCCCTCTGTCAAAATCGTGATATATCTGGACGCACCCCAATGATCTATGAGTCAACGCCAAGGAAGGGAGATTTAGTATTTCGATATATGTGGATTAAAAATCCCTTGGTGGGCTTTCATTCAGGTTTGGCTAAATCTGGGACGGGAGTGATTTCTTAGGGAGACCCCATGATTTTCAAAAAATCTGAAATCAGTGGATGCATGTTAGCTTAAAATTATTCTGATTTGTTGAGACTATTTTATATCTAAAAAAGTTGTTTATGAAATATACTTTGACTTCCCCATATTCACCCCTTATTTATAGACACAATTATTCCATTACACTCCATTCATTGATATCTCCATATTCACCCCTCTCTTCTATAATTTTCAGAGGAGGCTTAGGTGGGAGACCTCACTTTGGAGCTAGTTGAAGACATCATTTTGTTGAACTTGTATAGGTATTGATGATATAGGTTTCATTTTTGGATTGATGTAATATAACCCACGTAACAAAACAATTGTACTTTTCTTTTGGTTTGGATTTGATTGATACTTGTCCTATCTCTTGGGGCAAGTATTAGTAGAATCCACACTTAGCTATTGTTGAACTTGTATAATTTTGTTTAAAAACTTGTTTTTTGCAAAACTTATTATGTTATTGGGACATTTGGACTTTATTATGAATTTTGAGACATTTGGAATTTTGTAAAAAATTTTATTAAGAATTCCTTGATCGGCTGGAATAGCCTTATGCATGCATTAGATTTGGCAACTTATGTTTCAATGTTTGTGAACTCTGAAAAGTCCTTGTGTTCGAAGTTTGAATCAGGACTGAATTTGAACATAAGGGAGAAGATGTCAATCACTAAAGGGCATACATTCCAAGATGTCTAGGATTTGGCCTTAAGGGCCGAGAAATTGGTGTTAAAAAGGGGGAAAGTTAGAGAGAATCACGGGAAGAGGAAGAGACCTAGTGGTTCCAATTCGGGTCAAATTTCAAAAAGAACAGAAGCATGAGATTTTATAGTGGTGGATTTATTTTAGGATCGGTTGGTTCTCTTCAAGGCCAACCATTTTTCAAACCAAATGCTCCTAACAGAAATGTTGGATCAGGAGCAAAACCGAGGGGAGTGGAGCAGAACCTTGCCCTTCTTGTAAGGGGCATCATATGGGTCATATAGGTCTGTGTAGGGGACCCAAATGATGTTATCATTGCGAGAAGGAGGGTCACCTCCGATATGCTTTCTCGGAGTAGAATGCAGAAGGGCAAGGAAGTTATCAAGTTCGGGGTCTCCCTAGTGGCTCCAAGAATGACCCGGCTACTACTTCAGCACCTTCCACCAATGTTACTCCTAGGACGAGTAGAGGAAGCAATATCGTAGCTGCCCCCCACTCAACGTCCCCAACCTAGATCTTAGGCAAAAATCTATACTATGACCAATGAAGAAGCCCAATCCAATCCGGACATGGTTACAGGTAAACTACTTTGGAACTTGAACTAGCAATTTAAAATGTGATATAGATGGTTTATTATTATGATTTTAGGAATAATGATGATGTGATTTTGTTTATAATCGTTAGTATAATATTATGATTATTTAAGAGGGTGAATTCTTATAATAGGTGGATATATGAATTGATAATGATTATGTAGTACAATGGAATGTCATAGGGGGTTATATACAAATGATAAATTTGTGGGTTGACAAATGATTTTGTTTATGGTTTATATTGATAGGTACGATACAAATCTTGTGTTGATGTTCATGTGCTCATAGATACTGGGTCAATAATTCATTTGTGAGTTTGAGATTTGTTAGGCATTCTAATAGGCTTTTAGTTCCACTTGTTGAAGAATTGTTAGTTATTACACCTTTGGGAGAACACTTGATTAAGGATAGTATATAAGTCTTGTGAGGTGAAAATTTGTGATATAACTCTCGAAGCGAATTTTATTCCGTTGGAGATGAAAGATTTTGATGCCATTTTAGGCATTGATTGACTATATCTTCACCGAATTTCAGTGAACTGTTTCATTAAGGAAGTGAAATTCTGTAGGCCAGGGCATCCATTGCTTGTGTTCACTGGTGAATGACGAGTGTTGCTGAACTGTGTAATTTCAGCTCTTGAAGCACAAGGATTAGTGCATAAAGGATGTGAAACTTATTTGGCTCATGTTATTGACATCACGGTGGGAAGTCGTAATTTGAATGCTGTTCCTATGGTAAATGAGTTTTCGGATGTTTTCCCGGAAGAGTTGCCTAGGCTACCACTAGTACGGGAGTTTGATTTCACCATTGATCTGATTCCTAACACCGCACCAATTTCTATTCCTCCCTTTCGAATGACACCTACAGAGTTGAAAGAATTGAAGGTTCAACTCTAAGAGTTATTGGACAAGGGGTTCATCTGATCGAGTACCTCACCTTGGGGTGCTCCAGTTCTGTTTGTGAAGAAGAAGGACGGAATCCCCCAATCATGTATTGACTACCGACAGCTCAACAAGGCAATGATCAAGAATAAGTATTATCTTCCGAGGATTGATGATTTATTCGATCAACTCCAAGGTGTAAATGTCTTTTCGAAGATCGATTTGAGATTGGACTATCATCAACTGAGGATCAAGGGTGATGATGATCACAAGACCATATTTAGGACGTGGTATGGACACTACGAATTTTTAATAATGCCCTTTGAGTTGACGAATGCTCTTGCAGCCTTCATGGATCTCATGAATCAAGTATTTCATCCCTATCTTGATGTCATAGTTTTCATCAACGACATCTTGGTGTATTCCAAGAGTGATGAAGAACATTCCGAACATCTTTGAATCATACTACAAACTCTTAGGGAGAAGGAATTATATGCCAAGTTCTCCAAATGTGAGTTTTAACTGAGAGAGATTGGTTTCTTGGGGCATGTTGATCTAAGGATGGTATTTTTGTAGATCAAAAAAAGGTAGAAGCTATTCTGAAATGGGAGTAGCCTAAGAATGTCATTGAGGTAAGAAGTTTTCTCAGATTAGCAGGGTATTATCAGAAATTCGTAGAAGAAATCTCGAAAATGGCAGCTCCAATGACTAATTTGACTAGGAAATGAGTCAAGCTTGAATGAGATGAAAAGTGTGAGAGTAGTTTTCAAGATCTTAAGCGAAAATTGACCTCTGCTCTTATTCTTACTCTCCCTACTATCGGCGACGGTGATTTTGTAATATATAGTGACGCTAGCAAGTATGGGTTAGGGTATGTGTTGATGTAAGTCGATAGGGTGATTGCTTACGCCTCTTGCCAACTAAAAAAGTATGAAGTGAACTATCCTACTCATCACTTGGAACTGGCTGCCATTTTCTTTGCTTTAAAGATTTGGCGGCATTATTTATATGGAGTTACTTGCAAGATCTTTACCGACCACAAAAGCCTGAAATACTTGCTCACTCAGAAGGAGCTAAACTTAAAGTAATGAAGGTGGTTGGAACTAATCAAAGATTATGATTTGGTGATTGATTACCACCCTAGGAAGGTGAATATTGTTACTGATGCTTTAAGTTACAAATCTTCATCTTTAGCATCTCAAGGGAGTTCTTACCTCTCTTATTTAGTAAGACTTCGTATAATATGAGTCGAGTTGGCTAAGTATGATTAAGGTGCTTTATTAGCCAAGTTTGTAGTGAGACCTACACTAATAGACCGTATTCGGGAGCTTTAAGCGATCGATAAAGAATTAAAGGGCAAAGTGGAGATGTATATGTATCCTGAGGGATAAGTATTTTTGAAAGGCCATACTGGAAGAGACTCATTCCTCGACCTATGCTATGCATCTAGAAAGTACCAAAATGTACCGAACCATCAAGGAGACATATTGGTGGTCTGGGTTGAAGAGAGAGATATCTGAGTTTGTTGCTAGATACCTAGTGTGCCAGCAAGTCAAAGTTGAACATCAAAGGCCAGCTGATGTCCTCCAACTATTGTCTATACCCGAATGGAAATGGGAGCACGTCACCATGGATTTCGTTATGGGATTGTTATGTACTCCGAGCCGTCATGATGCTATTTGGGTGATAGTTGACAGGCTCACTAAGTTGGCATATTTTCTTCCAATTCAGAACACTTACTCTTTGGAGAGGTTAGCCAAATTTTATCCTTCCAATTCAGAACACTTACTCACTAAGTTGGCATATTTCCATGGGGTTCCGGTAACCATTGTATCAAATCATGATCCCCAATTCACATCTAGATTCTGGCCTAAGCTACAAGAGGCATTGGGAACCAAACTAAAATTCAGCGCTGCATTCTATCCTTAGAATGACGGACAATCAGAGGGCACGATTCAAACTTTGGAAGACATGCATAGAGCATGCGTTATAGATTTTCAAGACAGTTGGGATAAGTACCTTCCGTTAGTCGAAATTGCTTATAATAACAGTTATCAAGTTAGTATAGGGATGCCCCCTATGAATCTCTTTACGGAAGAAAATGCCGAACGCCTTTGTGTTGGGACGAGATTGGAGAGAGAAAGATTGAAAGTGTAGAATTGATCGAGACCACTAAAGGAAAGGTGAAACTAATTCGGGAAAGAATGAAGGTGGCTCAAGATAGGCAAAAGTGCTACGCTGACAAGGGGAGAAGACCCTTGGAATTCAAAGTAGGAGATAGAGTATTTTTGAAGGTCTCTCTTTGGAAGGGAATAATCTGATTCTAGAAACGAGAAAAGTTAAACCCTATGGTCCCTTCAAAATTCTTGAAAAGATTGGACAAGTAGCTTACCGACTAGAATTACCACCAGAGTTGTAGAAGATCCATGATAATTTTCACGTTTCAATATTGAAGAAGTAGTTATCAGATTCTTTGTATGTATTGGAAGCTCCTCTGGTAAAGTTGAATGAAAATTTGAGTTTCAAGGTACAACTAGTAAAGATCATTGATCGACAGACCAAGCAATTGAGGAGTAAACAAATTCCCATGGTCAAGGTATTATGGAAAGCAATCAAGTGGAAGAGAAGACTTGGGAGACTGAAGAGTTGAAGTGAAAACAGCACCCCTATCTTTTTGATTTATAATTTTCTTTTAAATTTTGAGGATGAAATTTATTTTTAGGGGGTTAAGTATTATAGTACCGAGAAACAGAGACAGAAGAAAAAAGGAGTAAGAAAAGTCAAAGGAAAAAAAAAAAAAAACAAAACCCACCTTTACTCTTTTGTTTTTCACCCGAAATCACTCTGCACTCTCTCTTTCTCTCTCTCGACTCACAGCACTCTCATCCTTCCCTCTTCCTTCTCTCTTCTCTCTCTCGGCTTTCTCCCTTTTGTTTACAGAACCCAAGATTCGATATATTTAGCAAACGATCTTTAGAGGGAGATCCAGAATGAGGTAAGAACAACCCCCAACCTTGATTTTCCTCTCTTATCTCTCTCTTCGTTGATTGTATGCTTGCTCTGTGACTTTGAGTATGACCAAAATTTGTGATTTTGTAGATACGATTCTTTCATATGAAAGAACAAATCTATTATTTCCTGTGAATCTAGGGTTCCTGCCGGAGGTGTTAGGATTTTCCATTTCAACAATGAGAATCCTTTGCTGTGGGCACAAGTTTATGGTTAGATCACTTGCTTCCTCTTCAACCTAACTTTTTGTAGTAGCAATTGTTTCTCTTTTGTCTAAACTTGTGCCTATGTGAGTTTGGTTGAATTAATTAGGGTTTGAGGGAATTAAATTGGAAAAAAAAAATTGTAAACTAGGGATTGTTAAAAAAAATGGAGAAAATTTAGGAAAATTGTAAATGAAAGTGTTATAGTGGTGCAATGACATGTAAATGACAAAATGAGAACCTAGGTTTATGGAGTTGAGTAATTAGGGTTTGTGTTAAATTAGAAAAAATTCGTAAACCCTAGAGTTGAATACAATTTAACATTGAATTGTGGTTATTAGTTTAGGATAACCCATTTGGAACTTGAAAAGAGTTACATTGGATTAAATTGTGGAATTTGAGAGTGATTACCCTCCCAAGAGGTAAGTGGATGGTTCGTTGTGTCTTTAATTGAGCAAATTATTTTAAATTTTTTAATAAATGATTTTGAATGATTTTATGTGATTTATATAAATTTTTGTGATTATGGGATGTCTGAATTGAATATTTGAATTACATATGTATCCATTGTATTTATAAATGAATGTTTGCTATATGATATTAGATATTTGATTCATGAATGCTTTGGTATGATTTTGAGAATTTTTTGTTAACAAATTGGCACACAGAATGTGATTTTGAATATTTGTGAAAGGATGGTACATGAGGTAAATGGCTATGGTCATTTCCTCCACAAAGGGACCCGACGAGGTAACATGGTTGGGGTTCGATAAGTGGGGGCGGCAGATGTGGCTCCCTCTGCCGAAGTCATACTATATCTAGACGCATCCCGGTGAGGTACGAGTCAACGCTAAGGAAAAGAGATTTAGTATTTCGAAATATGTGGATTAAAAATCCCTTAGCGGGTTTTCATCCGGCTTAGGCCAAATTTGGGACGAAAGTGATTTCTTAAGGAGACCCCAAGATTTTCGAAAAGTCTGAAATCTGTGGATGCATGTTTGTTGGAAATTATTTTGATTTATTGAGATTATTTTATATCTAAAAAGTTATTTATGAAATATGCTTTGATTTCCCCACATTCACCCTTCATTTATGGACACAATCATACCATTATACTCCATTCACTAAATATTTCCATATTGACTCATCTCTTCTATATTTTTCAGAGGAAGCTTAGGTGAGAGACCTCACTTTGGAGTTAGTTGAAGACATCATTTTGCTCAACTTGTATAGGTATTGATGATGTAAGTTTTATTTTTGGATTGATGTAGTATAACCCATGGATTGAAACAATTGTACTTTTTTTGTTTGGATTTGATTGATAGTTGTCCTATCTTTTGGGGTAAGTATTGGCAGAATCCACACTTGAATATTGTTGAACTTGTTTAATTTTGTTTAAAAATTTGTCTTTTGCAAAATTTATTATATTATTGGGACATTTGGACGTTATTGTAAATTTTGAGACATTTGGAATTTTGTGAAAAATTTTATTAAGAATTCCTTGATCGGCTGGGATGACCTTATGCATGCATTTGATTTTGATCAGTTGAGATGGCCTCATACATGTCTGTTGTGATAAAATGGACTGAGATGGTCCTTTAAATGTTATTGAGCTGGTTTTTAAAACAGGTTGAATAGGTTGAACGCCTTGTGATATTTTGGAATATGGGGGAAGTTTTGTCCGTATATCGAGATAACGCGACGATTGTCGCGTGCTTGACTCAAGTATCAGGGTGTGACATAACTCGTGGTTGTATTGTCCTAATGCTGAGAAAATTGAATCAGTGTTTATATCGTCCAGGAAGAAACATAATGAAGGTGGAGTGATGGAGCAACTATCGAAAATCATGTAGCGCAATTGACTCAATAGCAGTAGCTGCTTAAGTCAGGTATGGAGCTCTGACTGATTTGAATTTTTTGTGCAATTGTGTTATTTTCAAAAACCAATGAATTTTCTACAATTTCACAGTGGTCATGGAAAGGCTCCAAAATTGACAAAATATTCGTCAAAGGTGGGAATTGTTAGGGTTGACTCATATATTTTAGGAAATAGAAAGTTTTTCAGCAGTATAAAGTTTCATTGTATTAGTTATATTGTGTTTCCTATTTAGAATTATATTTTATTTATAGAAAGGACAACTCTATAAATACTCTTGTATACAGCCTTATTACGTACAAAAATCGAAAGGTCGCATAGGGTAAGAGGTTGTAGAATATACCTTGGAGATTTCATAATTTTCTCTGATTGTTCAAGAGGGTATAGAGAGCTCTTAGGACTTGTGAGAGGGCGTACAAGGGCTATTTGGGTTTGGGTGGATTCTTGAATTGGATATTACAACTTGTATTGATTTCTTTTCATAATCAGAGATTCTGGGTCTCCAATGGACACAGGCAAAGGATGTCGAACCATGTTTATAAAAAAGAAAAAAATTGTCACTTATTTTATTTACTTAATTTTTTGGGTATTTTTGGCTTTATTCTCAACAACATATCCCATGGATATGGATCGATCAAAACAATGAAATTCCTTAAACTCGAGGGTGGTCTAGCTTGAAACTTATCCAAGTCCAGCAAATACATGTGATTATTAGAAAAACGGGTAGGAAATATTCATCGTTAATACTCAAATTTCCGTCACTAAAAATATTAGTGACAAAAAATTATATCGCTGAAAGTCAACTCGCTAATTTAGTGACGAAAATTTTCCGTCGCTAACAAAATTCATCTGCTAATCTGTCGGTAATTTGAAAATTTTAGCGACGGATTAGTGATGAAAATTTTCGTCGTTAATAATCCATCGATAATTTAATTTTATATTTTTTAAAATTATTTCTAATTACCGTCAGATTTTTGCGACGGAAAAATTTTCGTCCCTGAAAGTGAGTATGAGCAAACCAAAGGGCACGAGACCAGATGCTCGCCCTGGCTGCCCACTCCTGCCCGGGCTCGACCCTCCCGCATCCCAACTTTTAATTTGTTGAAAAATGCTCACGCCCTGGTTCGAACCCGGGTGTGAGAGAAAAATATAAAAAGTCTTAATCACCAAGTCACCATTACCTTTATATTATTAGTTTATTTTTTTTCTCTTTCTATACTTTCTTTTTAATTCTCAATATTAAAAATACAATACCTTAATTTAATAAAAATATAAAATTTTATTTAATAAAAACATAAAATTATATTTAAAAAATATAAAATTATATTTAATAAAAACACAAAATTATATTTAATAAAAATACAAAATTAGATTTAATAAAAAACAAAATTATATTTAATAAAAACACAAAATTATATTTAATAAAAACAAAAAAATTATATTTTATAAAAACAAAAAAATTATATTTAATAAAAACTAAAAATTATATTTAATAAAATACAAAATTATATTTAATAAAAACACAAAATTTTATTTAATAAAAATACAAAATTATATTTAATAAATACATAAAATTATATTTAATAAAAATATAAAATTAGATTTAATAAAAAAAATTATACTTAATAAAAAGACAAAATTATATTTAATAAAAATACAAAATTATATTCAATAAAAATACAAAATTATATTTAATAAAAACAAAATATTATATTTAATAAAAATATAAAATTATATTTAATAAAAAAATTATATTTAATAAAAACAAAAAATTATATTTAATAAAAACACAAAATTCTATTTAATAAAAACAAAAAATTATATTTAGTAAAAAGACACAATTATATTTAATAAAAAGAAAAAAATATATTTAATAAAAAGAAAAAAATTATATTTAACAAAAAAAAATTTTTTTTTTTAAAGTTTTAGCGACGGAAAAATTAACGATAGATTTTTTCGTCGCTAAATCCGTTGCTAATCTTTTTAACGATAGATTTAGCGACGAAAATTTTAACGACGGATTTAGTGACGGAACAATTAGCGATGAATTTTTTCATCGCTAAATCCTTTGTTGATTTTTTCATCACTAATAAGTTGTAAATTTGTTATTAATAATAATAAATTATTATCTGACGATAATTTTTATCATTAAAAACCTATTTTTTATTAGTGTGCAGAGGGAAATAAAATTTTAAACTCTTACAAAACAAACAGAGTTTGTCAAAAGGATGAAATAATAGGAAGAGAAGACACACAGTCCAAATCACGTCAATTGCTTGCGTCAGTGGCAGCATGGACTCGGCCGCGGAAAGTTTACAAGTGGCATGTGCTACAAGAAGAATGCAGGTACATAACTAAGAAAGTAAAATAAATAATATTTAAAAACTGCTCACAAATCGGGCTGGAAAAACGTTGGCAGTTGTGGGGCTTGGTAAATTGAACCATCCAACATATAATAGGTCAGCATTGAAGTGACTTTCACAAGACCATCTCTCCTTGTTTACGCATAACAACAAGATTAGGCTACATAACTTCATTTAACATGTATTCTGTGCCCCTCATTTTCCTGTAGAACAAGACACTTTGTCATCTTTTACGATGAATTAACCGATTTATGTTGTTGTAGGAACACCAAGTGATAAAAAAAATTCTTGTTCAAATAATTTCTCTGAAATTTAGTATTCGTAATTTTGTAAACACGTATAATTTTATAATTTTCACGACCGTAATAAGTTAACTTTTACTACAAGATCATGCAGCTGTCAACTTTTCACGATTAGAAAAAATTTTTTATTCTAAATTTTGTCAATACTCTCACTATTTTTCTTGTGTATCTTTCAAAAGTGTCTCTCTTAATCTCTCTTTCTCGACAAGTATTCAGAGTAAAATTTGTTTATCCAAAAACCAAAATAAAATGATCATCGGTTAGAAGAGATATCAATGTATATGGGAGAGAGATATAGGGAGAGATTTTTGACTGGGGAGGTTTATGGAAGTTGGGGATAATGGGTTAACTTCTTATTATTCTTTAATTAATATTTAAATAAATTTAAATCACTTTACTTATGATACATTATAAGAAAAACAAGTATCAACGACTTAAAGTCACCTCATTAATTTAGTGACGGAAAATTTAGCGACAAAAATTTTTCGTTGCTAAGAAAATCCATCGCTAATCAGTCGGTAATTTAATTTTTTATTTTTTCTAATTATTCCTAATTACCGACGGATTATTAATAACGGAAATAATCCGTCGCTGAAGTGAGTAAAAGCAAACCCAAGCACACGAGCCCAGACGATTGGCTCGGCTGCCTGACCCGACCCGCCCACCCTCGCACGCACTTGTCCCGGCCCCGACCCGCCTGCCCGTCCGTCCGCTTTTAATTTGTTGTAAAAATACTACCTGAGTGTGAGAGACAGATATTGAGAGTCTTAACTACCATACCACCATCACATTTGTGTTATTAGTTTATTTTTTTATTTTCTTTCTAACTCTCACTATTAAAAATACAATATCCTAATTTAAAAAAATATAAAATTTTATTTAATAAAAATATAAAATTATATTTAAAAAATATAAAATTATATTTAATAAAAATACAAAATTATATTTAATAAAAAAAAATTATATTTAATAAAAACAAAAAATTATATTTAATAAAAATACAAAATAATATTTAATAAAAACAAAAAATTATATTTAATAAAAACAAAAAATTATATTTAATAAAAATACAAAATTATATTTAATAAAAAAAAATTATATTTAATGAAAAAACAAAATAATATTTAATAAAAACAAAAAATTATATTTAATAAAAACAAAAAATTATATTTAATAAAAGCAAAAAATTATATTTAATAAAAAAAAGATTATATTTAATAAAAATACAAAAATTATATTTAATAAAAAGAAAAAATTATATTTAATAAAAAGAAAAAATTATATTTAATAAAAAGACAAAATTATATTTAATAAAAACAAAAAATTATATTTAACCAAAACAAAATTTTTTTTACAAGTTTTAGCGACGGATTAGTGATGGAAAAATTAACGACGAATTTTTTCTTTGTTAAATCCGTCGCTAATCTGTCCAAAAAAGTTTTAGCGATGGATTTAGCGACGGAAAATTTTCGTCGCTAAATTTTTCATCACTAATCCGCGACGGATTTTTTTCCGTTGGTAATTATCGTCGTTGAAGGACTGTTTTCTTATAGTGATAAAAAGATCCTTATGGATATATTATGCGAACAAAAAATATTATACTTTTGTTTTATCTATTTTTTTTTTTTTGAAAATTAGGAAAAATCTCTCGACTAATACAAGCAACGTAAACATGTATTACTTCAAACAAGAACCGGCATGAACAACCGGCGTCAATGGCCATACTGGCCCACCGACAAACACATCATGCAAAACATAAGAAATAACCGTAATAACTTTTTAAGAAAAGTAAACCCTTTTGGAAGTCTTACTCTTCTACCCTTCTTCTTCCACACACACACACTCTCTCTCTATTTTATAGAAAAGCAATTGCAAATTTTTCTCTTCTACACAGAAAAAACTAGTTTAATTTTTCTTCTCGAATATAGTGCTATATACGGACAAGATATCAAAAACGAGAGGAGAGAGGTATTTGAGTTGCAAGATACGTTCTAGTTCCCAGTAGCATCCGTCGGAAAGGATTTGTCTTTTGTTCAAATACCCATAGCCATTGTCCATGGATATAGAGATTAGATTTCATATAAACATCTACCATATGAGACAAAATTTTAAGGATGGCCTCACCTCTCTTAGAGAGAGAGAGAGATAGAGAGAGAAATTTGACTGTAGAATACCTTTTGTTGGAGGCGAGTTTTAACTCTATAGATACCGACTTCATTTGACTCGAACGAAGGCTTTTAGAAATGATTTAAAACCTATCTTTGGCAGAGAGACTACGACATTCAAATTAGAAAGAGCAATTTTAGATAAGAAAAAAAGCAGATTGAGAGCAAGAGAGAGAAACTGGTCTCCTCGTGACTTGTGTGCTAGGTGTTCTGAGATACCTGAGTTTTGGGATATCGAAAGCTTACATATGAGGGCGCCGTCAGAGCCGTATGTACTCGAGATGTTACAACTGTAATTTTCTTTCGGGGAAATCTGAAGATTCTGAAATTTGGTAATCAAAACATTTGAGTAATGTGTGATCTTTATTATTTAGGAAGTTTAAATATATAGAAAGATTTTTTCCCATATTTGGGGGATACGTTCTGTGCCATGATAGGAAACAAAGATCATCGTAAGGTTTAGTTGAATATTACCTTTAACTGGTGAGAGTAAAAGCGATTGATCTCTTAAAGAGCTGTCGATCATTGATCAAGGATTGGGTTATGGTCGTTCGGTCATATCGAGCGCCTCTGTGGATCGGTTAAACCGTTCTTGTCGGGAACTAACCGATCGATCGATTAGGATGACGCCGATGATATGCTCTCAACGTGTCCGACCGTCTCTACCTTTCGGGGAGATTGTTCTTAGTCTATTGACATGTCTAGGCTTATGGGCCTCTTTAGATCATGGGTTTCGTAAGGTTAAACATACTTCAAAATGGATCCTTAGAACAGATCCTATCATTTATCCTCGACTCATGGTGTTATTTCATGAGAAAGGCACCATGAGTAATGACCATTGGAAAGATGCAGAATTTTTGTTATGACACATGTCGCTTCACGTTCTATGAATCGTCTCAAGTGTTCTTTGTAAAACCCATTGCAATAGAGGATTTTGCACTTCCTTCTTTTCGCATTTGTTTCTCCTTGTGAATCGTCGTGGTGTTTAAGAGATCTTTCTTGAAAGATATGGCAAAAGGTTTCACTTCTCAGACTTATCCAGGTATTGATGATATTAGGAGTGTTATGATAAATGAGGAACTTTATGAAGTTCAGACTAGCATGTTGATGGGTGATGATTATACTCTGGTGTCGGCCACAAATGCAGACAGGGCTAATAGTACGCCTGAAGGGTGTGTCCCATTATATAAACAATCAGTGAAATTTGGACTGAAAGTGCCATACACTGGCCCATTTGCTGAGGTATTACGTTATTGGAATATATTTCTGACATTGTTGATTCCCGTGCTTGGTATCTGGTCGTTGTTGTAATTTTTCTGTTAGGCTTTTGTTGCCTTCGTTTTGACTTTGACATTCTAGTGGCAATCTTTTTTTTGGTGAGGTGTGGAAGTAATGGTTCGACTCGGGGTTAGTACAAATTGCAAACCCGACCTGAGTCTGATTGGGGGTTTTGCTACAAGGAATCCTCTGATAGGAGTTGGATGTATAAATATTTCTTTATGGAATTCAATGACAAGGGCCTTGTGCAGGCACTCTCCAAGGCCGATGGGAAACCTTCCTGGGATAGAAGCCTTCAGCCCCTTATCATCATTTTTGTTTTATGCGGTCAGTTGGGAGCTATTGTAAGTTTACTCGAAGGGTCATTTGTATTGACTCCTTGATAAATGATCAAATGCTATCATTGGCAGGCCTACTGATTGGGGAGAAGAGAAAAATCGATAGACCCCTCCTAATCGGGAGGGAGAAGGTCAGCTTGGTCGATGTCTTGGATTCTCTGGACAATGTTCTATTGAAAGAGATTACGACTAGAAAAGAGGTGTCCCCGGATGCCAAGAGACTTTCGAAAGAGGCAGTTAAAGGTCCAAGATTTAGCCAGCACTCACATCTCCTCCGACCAAAATGATGAAAATCATACTACCCGGGCCTCCGGTGGGAGGCGAACGCGAAGGAAATGAGGGAGCTAGAGGGCCTATGCCTTCAGTTGTGTTGAACCATCCCGAGTCTAAGGTAGCAGAGCCAAGAGAGACTGACTGTTCATCACCTAAATGTGTTTCCGCACTGAAGCGCCAAAAGTAGGGGTACCCGAAGATGTTCCCCTATCTATCGTTAGGATGAAGCCTTCAAGTAGGGTAAAGGCCCAAGCCATATCAATGGAACAGATGTTTGGCCCATCATATGCTATTATATTATGGCCTTCAGGCAAGGGAAAATGCAAAGTGCTTGACGGGACTACCATCCCTCCTTCCATTCCTCTTCGGTCATTCTATGGAGATAAGGATTCGAAGGAGAGGGGAATGGCTACCATCAGTGGAGGAGACAAGTAGTACAACTATGTGGATTTAGCCGAGGTAGAGAGAATAGTTGATCGACTCGATTTTTATCGCTGCGATCTGGAATTACACAAGATGTCTCCAGAGCAGGTTGGCGGGGCACTTAAGTCTCTCGGCTTAATAGTATTGTTTTTTGAACTCGTTTCGTTTTATTTTTTCTTCACCATTGATTGATCCAGTTCTCTTTTTGGTAGATGATGGCCCTGGTAGAATTCTAGGAGTGGCAGAGGAAGTAGACAATAGAACACTTAGAGGAGCACGCTGATCGGATGAGTGTTTAGGTTTTGACACTGCAAGACCCTTTTGATAAAAGGGATGGAAGCTCAAAGGTAGAAAAGAAGCTCAGGGCTTCGCTTGCTGAGAAAGAGGAGGTAGAGAACTTGTAAATGGACTTGGCCTTGTGCCAAAATCATTGTAAGGAACTGAGAGCCAAGACGAAGGCTCTTGAGGCACCTTTGCAAACCGTCGAGACGTTGGCTCGATTGTGGGAAGAGTCTCTCTAGGCGAAGGAACAGAGAGTAATTGAGTTCGAAGAGTCCCTGACTAGAAGTGCTGTCACCTTTAGGGATTCCCATTGTAAACTATTCGAGAGATTGAAGTGTGCTAAACAGGTAATCCATCTGTTTGATTTGAAGGGAGCTCTACCCCTGAGTGGAAGCATTATCAATCATGGAGTATCGGACCGAAGTACAGTTCCCACCGGTTAGGTTGACATTCTTGCTGAACCAAGTGCGGTTGCAGCGGAGACTTTGTCTCAAGAGATCTGAGCACTTCCCCCAATTCCCCCTAAGTCTATGTAATATCTATATCATTATCCTTCAGCACATTATATCTTAACAAATTTTAATAGAAAATCTTTTGTATTCTTGCATTTGGCATATGTCACAATGAGGAGCATTCCCTTTATCATTTGAATAGGTAGGATGGGTTCATCGGTCATCCTCTATCGTTCTAGACTACTTAGAAAGATAATGGCTTATCTAGGGACATGCTGTTAGGTTCAAATGCATTGCCTGTAGGAGGCCATGGCTTTCAAATAGGTAATACTTGTTAGGACTCCATAGGATGGATGGGATAAAGATGTCCTTCAGTAGAGTTTTCATCGGTGTAGTATGTCATTTATCAGAGAATGAGTGAGAAAGTGGGTGATACTGACCCGTTTAGCGAGTTACATCCTATGTTATTCCATTCGATAGGAAACAACCGATTGGAAGGGTCGTTCCTACCCATTTGGGGAATTATATCTCTTATTGATGGTACATTTCGTTCGATAAGAAACAACCGATTGGAAGGGTCATGCCTACCCATTCAGAGAGTTACATCTCATATTGACGACACGTTTCATTCGATAAGAAACAATCGATTGGAATGGCCGTGTCTACCCATTTGGGGAGTTACATCCCGTATTGACAACACGTTTTATTCGATAAGAAATCGTGCTTATCTGTTCGGGGAGTTACATCTCATATTGACGACATGTTTCGTTCGATAGGAGACAACCGATTGTAAGGGTTGTGCCTACCAGTTCAGGAAGTTACATCCCATATTTACGATACGTTTTCTTCCATAAGAGATAATCGATTGGAAGGGCTGTGCCACCCACTCAGGGAGTTACATTTCATATTGATGACACGTTTTGTTTGATGGGAGACAACCGATTGGAAGGGCGGTGCCTACCTATTCAGGGAGTTACATCTCATATTGACGACACATTTCGCTAGATAGGAAACAACCGATTGGAAGGTCGTGTCTATCCGTTCGGAGAGTTACAACTCGTTTTGATGATATGTTTCGTTCAAAAGGAGATAATCGATTGGAAGGGCATACGTTAGGATATGATACGATAAGGTATCATGTGCACTAGTCAATGAATGGAAAAATACTACTATAATGATATGGAAACTTAGAAGAAGACAATTAAAATGTACCTTTACAACCAGTAGGTGGCAGATGCCAAGGACTCTAAATTGCACGATAGTGTTCCAATCCCGAGTAGGGTTTGAACTTGATCTTCATGTGTTTCGTACTGGGCAGGGCTTCTAGGGCGCTCAGACCGGGTCTGCCTAAAATGACATTGTAAAGCAAAAGAAGATTAACCACGTTAAAAATCATAGTAGCTGTCACATGGTTTGGTGGCGAACCGAAAGTGACTAGAAGTGAGATGATGCCCTCAGGATATATTTATTCGCCTAAAAGCCCTTTGACTAGGTATGCATAAGGTTGAAGATGTGTAGTACCAAGACCCATTTGTTTGAAAGCATCCCAATACAGGAGGTTACACCCTGCTCCCTAATCAATGAAGATTTTTCTGACTTTATATTGACCAATTTTGGCAGTGACGACGAGAAGGTCATGATGGTTTGGATCCACTTGGACTAAGTCCTCATCAGTGAAGCCAATGATCGATCATTTGCCCTTAGATTGTTTATTAACATGAGTGGTCAGTATCTGTTGCGGAATGCGGAGAGGCGTTTTGGGCATGTAGAAGATGGGCGTAACTAGGTGTTCAACTTCGCCCTTCAGTAAGTGCTCTTGAAAGCTCAAGACATCAGACAAAGGATAAGGCTCTCAAAGGGCATATTCATTATAGATTTGGATTATCACTTCATCCTGTCAGTCGGCCAGTGACTGAGCGGAAATTGGTTCATTTTGTCATGGCGGAATGTGTCGATCAAGGTTAGGCATGTTCCTCCCTTCTCTGCTGATGAATTTTTATAATCCTCCACTTCAAACTAAGAATTCTAGTTCGTCCTTGAGTCTTCTACAATTATCAGTCACATGATCGTAATTACGATGAAAGTGACAGTACTTGGTATTGTCCTTCTTAGAATCAATTTTTATAGGCTGGGGAGGCCATTAAACATACGGCTTGTCCCTAATCTGGAATAAAACTTGGCCAAGAGTCTCATTCAGAGGGGTTTAGGTGTTGAACCTTCGGGGAGGTGGAGGGGCTGATCAATTCTTTTTTGGTGAAGGTTGCCAAAGTGATCGGCTACATTCTCTTCGGGACAATTAGTTCCTGCATCCGTCGAATGCTTCGGCATATTCGACAATGATGTATTTTTCAGCACGAGCATAGAACTCCTGAATGGTAGAAGAGGGTTTTTTGTGATCAAGGTTTTCATGCCTGAAGGTCGTAACCTAGTGAGCAATGTGGCCATGCGATAGAATGATCCAAAGCTAGAACCTTCATCATCATAGTCTTGAACCTTTTTAGGAAGTCCATCAAGGGCTTATCATTCCTCTGCCGTAGCGACAATAAAGAGGTAGAGTTTTTCTTGGCCCCTCAGCTAATCACGAAATGAGCATCAAACTGTTGCCGAAACTAGGAGAAACTTTTAATGTTGAGATGTGGGAGTGAATTAAATCACGTAAGTGTATTAACCTTAAGGGTAGTAGAGAAGTGTTTGCACATAGCTATGTTAGCATATCCCTCGAGATCATAATCATCATGAAGTGAGCCATGTGGTCGCGAGGGTCGGCCGTACCATCATATCTTTCCATAGGAGGCAAGAATACATAGCAAGGCATCAGTTCCAACATGACTTTCAGATCGAATGGTGACATGCAGGTGGGATGAGGAGGGGCTTAGTCTCTTCACACATCGATTCATTTGAGTTTATCAGCCACAAGTTGCTCGATTGTTTCCTTAGATCTTTTGGATCATGGTGGGAAGTCATTGAGGGTTCATAGTTCAGTGGAGTAGCTGCCACAGTGGGCATACATGTCCAGATTGATAGTACGACTGAGTCCTTCTAACTATTTACTCATATTCTATATTCTGAACTCCAGTCTCTCTAGTTGAGGGTGATTGACTTGTTCTGAAGATTCCGGCACGGGAGGCCCGGTTAAAGGTTCTTGGTGTATAGGTTGGAGGACCTTCTCCGGCAAGGAGCTTAAGAATGAACGACACAATCATCATTAGAACAAGCAGGTGCCACTAGGGGAGCGGCATCAGTCAGGATAACAGTGTGTTTATCTGTAGCAGATGTAGCCTTTGAGGCAGTTCTAGGTTTTCTTTTTGGAGGCATAATGGTTTAGTGGCTTTAGGCATTCATAGAAATTGTCTAGTCTATTCCCTCAAACAGCGCCAATTTGTTGGAGGCAAATTTTGGCTCCACAGATACCGGCTTTTTTTGAATCGAATGAAGGCTTCCAGGAATGGTTTGAAACCTATAAAAGACCGCCGGAGGGTGCTCCGGTGGAGAGGCTCCAATACTCAAATCAGAAAGAGCGGTTTTCGAGAAGAAAGAAACAAACTGAAAGCATGAGAGAGAGAGAGAGAGAGCCGATCACCCCGTGACTTGTGTGTTAGGTGTTTTGGAACCAAGAGTGCGTACTGAGATTCGGGGTACCGAAGGCTTATATATGAGGGTGCCGCCAGAGCCGTGTATACTTGGTGTGTTACAACCCTAGTTTCCTTTCAGGGAGATCCGAAGGTTCTGAAATTCGGTAGTCAAAGCATTTGGGAGATGCGTGATCTTTATTATTTAAGAAGTTTAAATGTACGAGAAGATTTATTCTCTTATCTGGGGGATATGTTCCGTGCCATAATAGAAAACAAAGGTCATTGTAAGGTTTAGTTGAATATTACCTTTGAATGGTGAGAGTAAAACCGATTGATCTCTTAAAGAGCTATCGATTATTGATCAAGGATTGGGTTATGACCGTTTGGGCTTACCAAACGCCTTTGTGGATCAGTTGAACCATTCTCATTGGGAACTAATCAATCGATCAATTAGGATGATGCCGATGATATGCTCTCAGCGTGTCAGGCTGTATCTACCTTTCGGGGAGATTATTCCTTATCTACTAACATGTTTAGGCATACTGGTCTCTTTAGATCATGGGCTTCATAAGGTTAAACATATTTCAGAATGGATCCTTAAAATGGGTTCTATCACTTTCTAATCTCCTTGTCTCTGTCTTCCAGATAGAATTTATTGTTTGATCAAGAACCTAGTACTAGGGCATTCTTTCCTTTTGTTTTTGTTTTTGTTTTTTGTTTTTTGTTTTTGTGTTTTGTTTTGTTTTGGTTTTTTTTTTTTTTGGCACTCTGTTTTATTTAAGATTTGGCAAAAAATTGCATTAGCTTTATATATATATATATATATATATATATATATATATATATATATATAATTTTTATTTTCTAGGCATAAATTTCATTAACTCTTCTCAAAGATACCATCTCTCTTATAAAAACATAGGATGTGTTTAGTTATAAAAAATATTCTCTAATTTTTCATCTTTAATTTTCTTATATTTTTTACTTGTAAAGAAAGAGTAAAAGTTTTGAAAAATACAAGCTTTATTTATAATGAAAAACAGTAAAAAACAATCCTAAAATTATTTTCTATTTTGCTTTATAAATTGCAAAACCATGTTTTCTGATTTTTATTTTCTAAAATTGAAAAATGGGGTATTTGAATATAGTTTTATTTTTTAAAAAAATATTTTTTGAGAAACATCATTGTTTTTCACAAATAATACACCCATTAATTTTATGGCTCATTGTTTAGGTGTTCCAAAAAGAGAATTTATTTATTTATTTATTTTAATCTTACTCTAGCTAGTTATTGGGGGTCGTTTTGTATTTCGTCAATATGAATAATTGTGCATCTAGTGTTCTTAGAATTAATTTATTTCCCAATTTGCCTCGAAAAGGAAAACAAAATCCAAGTAGGAAGTGTTTCGATATGTTTATAGAAAAAAAAAAAAAGAAAGGCTTATTGGCCTCTTTATATAAGTATTCTATTTTCTAATTAAAGCAGATCGGTCCTATTAATAATTTTTATAAGTGGGAAGTTTTCTTTACTATGAAAAATACATTTTATGTAAAAATTTCTCATTTTAGCTGACAATTTTTTTTTTTTTTTTTTTTTTTAAGACAAAATAGCCAACAAGCATTTGTGAGGAAAGGAACCAAATGCCCATAAATATTTACAAAAATGTAATGTTTAATCAATGTATCAAGCATAACTTAATATTAAACTTGCAATTAAAATAGGTTCTATCAGGGGTGGACCTACTGCAACAACCAACCCAAGTAGCTAAATTATCTCTGCTAGTGAAGTTGTTAAATTCAACAGTGGTCGGTTGGAATAACTAACCAAAACTGTTGAAATGGTTAGAGCAGTTAGAAAGTAGTTAGAAAGATGTATAAATGTGTATAGGTGATGAAGGAAGAGGAGATTTTGGAAAATGAATCAATCCCTTCCCCTGTTTCTGCTCTCTTGTCTCTCTCTCTCTTTCTCTCTCTCCAAACCCCTTCTCTCCTCTACTTCTTTCTCTCTTAATTCTCTTTCTTCTCTCTCCCTCTACTTCCCTTCTCTTGCCCTGGAACATCTCCCATGATTTTCCTTCATCTCCATTGTAAAAAACCTGCTCATGTCCCTAGCCATATTCATACTTTGTTTTCCTATTTTCTTTGTGAAGTTGATGACTTAGGTTTCATCTCTTCCTTTCTTGGGTCAGATCGTGACAAATTGGTATCAGAGCTGCCAATCGTTAGTTCTAAAGAAGAATAAATGGAGGAGGATACTCATCAAGAGATCATTGAAGAACAACTCAAAATGTATGAAGCCAAAATGCAAGAATGGGCAAACAAGGCCAAAGAACATTGACTCCAAGTTGACAAACAATTAGAGGAATTTCGTCAATGGATGAATGAACAATCCTAGAGATGGGAAGCCTTCATGGTCAGCATAGATAGTCGATTCAATACCATTTTAAGATTGATGAACAATGATAAGGATAAAGAACAAGAAATGGACAGAATGATGAAATCACCGATACTGCCTACCCCTATTGAAGTAAGGATCAGAGGAAAAATAGGGCCAACACCTATTAAGAAAGATTTTAATCATCTGGGGTTCTTGCTGAATCATCCAAGAATTGAACTTCCTATATTCAATGGAGTGGCTAATCTCTTTGTCAAGAATCTAGACCTTTCGGTAAATAGTGGTCACTTGCAGAGCATTTTCTATAAATTTGGAATTATACTTTCTTACAAGATCATTGAGGAAAATGGAAGGAGTAAAGAGTTTGGTTTTGTCAAATTTGAATTGGAGGAATCTGCTCATGCTGCAATCAAGTTTCTCCATGGTACTATGCTTGAAGGAAGGAAATTATATGTCTCCAAATTCATGAAAAAAATGAAAGAAAACCTGCTACTAAAGAACCAAAATTTACTAATGTCTATATGAAAAATATGGATGAAGATTTGACTGAAGATCTTCTTCGAGAGAAGTTCTCTAAGTTTGGAAAGACTTGAAGTGTTGTCATCATGAAGAATAGTGATGGAAAATCAATAGGCTTCGGGTTTGTCAACTTTGAGTCTTTAGAAGATGCCTAAAAGGTTGTGCAAGCCATACAGGGTGCACTTTCAAAACATTTATATGTGAAGCATTTTAATTCAGATATTGATGATAAGGCATTGCAGGAGCTTTTTAATTCTTATGAACACTTAACTTCAACAAAAGTGATGTGGTATGCTTATGGGGTGAGCAAAGGAATTGGCTTTGTGTTCTTCTCCTCCCCAAAAGAAGCTAAGAAGGCTTTGGAAGCACTGCATGGTACACATTTTCATGGTGCAACACTTTATGTCACCTATGCTTAGTGAAAGCAAGATCAACAAAAGCATAAAGATGAAAAAGAAAAAAATGAAATACAAGAAGAAGAAAAAGAACACTACAGAAAAGCAGGTTTTAGTGACAAAAAAAATTTGTTATTATTTTGTGATGGATTTAGTCATGAAAATAGATTTCGTCGCAAAATAGCGATGAAAATCCATCTGTGGCAAAACTAGCGATGAATAAGGAATTTGTCACAAAAGTCATGGCTAGATAGTGACAAACAGCATCTTTGTCGATAATTTTTTCAACGAATCATATTTTCGTCGCTAATTTAGTGACAAACACTTATTTCGTTGCAAAAATTAGCGACGAAAAACATTTTTGTCACAAAAATTAGTAACGAATGAATTATTCGTTGCAAAAATTAGCGATGAACAGGACATTTATTGCAAAAATTAGTGACGAACGATAGGTTCAACACAAAAGTTAGCGATAAACAGGACATTCGTTAAAAAAATTAGTGATGAAAGATACGTTCATCACAAAAGTTTGCAAAACTTAGCGACGAATATGGGATTCGTCGCAAAAATTAACGATGATAGTGGGATTCGTCACAAAAATTAATGACGAACAGAATGTTCGTTGCAAAAATTTGCGATGAATTGATATTTGTAGCAAAAATTAGCGACGAACTCTATATGTGCTGCAAAAATTAGCAATGGAAATGCTGTTCGTCGTTAAAATTAGTGACGATTTCAGAGTTTGTCGCAAAAATTAGTGATGAATTTCTCTTTCATGGCAAAAATTAGCGACGAACATATTATTTGTCGTAAAAATTAGAGATGAAAGTGGGATTTGTTGCAAAAATTAGTGACAAACAATCTTGTTCATCGTAAAAATTAGCGACGATTATGGGATTCGTTGCAAAAATTAGCGACAAATTTCTTTTTTGTGGTTAAATTAAAACCAGTCGTGGCTAAATCCATTGCTAATTAGTGATAGAAAAATTTTCGTTACTAAGTTCGTCTCTAAGTTCAGAATTTTTGGCTAATTTCGTGGCTAAATTCTTTTAACACTCTTTTACGAAACATTTTCAACCATCTATCATTTTTTATCCCTTTCTGAGTAATGGTGTGGGCTAAAATATATAGTAAATGTTACAATTTTCATCAAATTAAATTTTTTTTTTACAATAAATAATTCAACGAATTTCTAACAAAGTATTACTATTTTACTTCTATAAGTATATATTTTGTCTTTTGGAGATTAGGGATTGAACAATTTTAGAAAAGTTACAAATTCTTTTATCAATCATAACCTTAACAAAAGTTACAAATTTGTTTAAATAATCAACTCATTATGAAAGTATGAAAACCAAGTTCCTTTTATTAATGAAACACATGATGAATATTTTTTTGTCTCTAATTTTGTTGTAAATTTTTGAAAACTATTTTTTTTTTGTTAATTTCATCGCAAATAGTTAATTTCCGTCTGTCACTATGGCAGAACATGCATGTTCTTTCATTTCTAATGCCACTACGTTTTGTATATAACTATCTGTAGGCAGATGCTATTATTGGTTCACCTCTAGCATGCCTAGTTGATTCAAATTCTAGCACAACATGTAGAGCTCATTTAAACAAGTAAATGGGAATTTTAACTAGCCTCTTTTTTGGTTGTTTCTCTGGCACTTCTATGATGCTGGAAAAAATTCTACTCTTTTCCTTTCAACTATAACTTGTTGCAAATCCATCTTTAGTTCAAAAAATTCTGCTCCCATGGATATAAGTATTGTACAATCATTTTTCCTGACACACTTTGTTATTGAATGTGATGAACTTGGCTTTCATCATTTGGTAAATATATGTTTTCATAGGTGGAGGCTGTTGTTTGCTCAACCTTATGGTGCCAGTCAATTCAAGTAATCCATGTCGAGCTTCAACATCAGCATTTAAATAGGTTTGCCAATTATACTATCCTGTCATCTTTTTTCTACATTCTTTTTTATTTTCTTTGGTGATTCTATTATTATTATAGAGCAACAATGCTACAGTATTCCTTTTAATTCTACCCTGTTTTATGAAATGCTGCAGTGTGCAACAATGGCAGTGTTGTAGTGCAAAGTTATTAAATTTGCAAGACACTTAATGGAATGATATACATCTCAAGCGTATGTTTTATAGTATCAATGATCTAGTGTATGTACACTTTTGCCAAAATTGAAGTGTAACATGAGATCATAATGTTGTTTTGCTTTGCCAAAAGCAAACAAAGCAAAAAACACATGAGCAACATATATATTAATATCTTTATATGTTGACAACTAGAATTCCTTCCTATGATGGTGGGATTTTTTTTTTTTTTTTGGAGGGGATTTGTAGATGTTTGTAATATACGATAATCAGCATATGTTATTGTTGTCCACATCCTTGTAGATTATTGCCTTGTGTTATGTGTTATGTTTTTTATCATTGCCTTGCTCTCAAATGTTTATTTTGAGATTTCAAATTTTAGGGTTTCGGTCCAATTGGGTGGTACTAAGAAATTTAATTTTCACATTTTAGTTCCTTTATCCTATTTCGAAGGCATTATCATTTGATTGTTGTATAAGCATTTGAATGAGCAAATTAAATTAAGAATTAGTAATTTATTTCCTTGAATGTCTGCACTCTGTTACTTAGGTTGCCTTATTTGGTTTGGTTCAATATAAACGTAATCTCACTTGCCATTCATGCAATTGCAGTGTGACCTATTTACTGTGTTGATGAATAGGAAAAGTGTTATTAATAACAATAACTAATCTTTGTTGGCATGTGGATTGAGTTCTCTGGTCTAGGGATTCTAATGTCATGAGATTAGATTACGATGATGATGATGATAATGATGAAGCTACAAGAGGGAACCAGATGTCTGTGACTACTGATAACCACTTGCTGTTGTTCCTTCGGTCACATCTCATTCTTAGTTGTTTGTTAATGTATGTTTATTGATGCATGCCAGTAAAAAAACTCATATTTCATTTATTGATGTATGTTTATTGACCGGATGTTTATTTTGGATTTGAAAACTTTTAATCATGGATATTTATGTATTTCAGTTTTTTTTTTTTGTTAGTTTTGACTTTTGTTGATGATTATTTATTCACATTGATGCATTTTTTTTATTTAACACATCCGTTTGGATAATTAAATTCAATTTTCAGGTAGATTTCATCTGGGTGATTAAATTCAGCATTCCAAATTTTTTTTGCCGACCATCAAAAATCTGTTGCAAAATTTGTGGCTAAAAATCCATTGATAACTTCATGGATAAAAATTACAAAATTCATCGCTAACTTCATCGTTAAAATTTCATCGCAAAAGTCATTGCTAAATATTCGTCGCTAAAAGGTTCTTCGCTAAATTCATAGCTAAAATTCTGTCGTTAAATTCGTGGCTAAATTATTCGTGGCAAAAGTCGTGGCTAAAAATGTAACACCGAAAATTCGGTGTTAGAGATTTTGTACATATATTTATAATATAATGAAAAAAAAAAAAAAGAAGAAGAGAGAGAGGGAGGAGGAAACGCTGCGTTTCGGCTGAAACGCAGCACTCCACTCCTCCCCACCCCCAAAAATCGAATTAGGGCTAAGCCCTAATTCTCTCCTCTCTCGCCCTTTTTCCTCTCTCACTCTTGGTCTCTCTCGACTCTCGCTCACACTCCGCCCTCGTCCGCTCCTCTCCGCCATCCATCGGTGGTTCGACCACCAAGTCGTCTCTCCCTCTCAGTCACTCTCTATCTCTCTCCACCGTATCTCCCTCTCCCTCGAACTCTCTCTCACTCATAGTCGCGCACTCCCTCTCAACCGTGTCTCTCTCCACCTCTCGCGACTGAGACCCCTCTCCGGCAGCCATCCCCTGCGTGCGGCCGCCTGTTTCTTCTCTCCCCTGTGCGCGCGCGACCCTGTCTCTCCCTCTTCTTCCCGCGCGCAACAGTCACAGTCCCCTCTGCCCTGTTTGCTCGACTGCGAATTGCCCACTGTCGTGAACCTTCTGCGATGATCGCAGGAGCTCCAACCAAGCCGGTAGTGCAGACCCTCGAAGAGCCCTAGGCCGCCTGCAAACTCCATTCTCTGCGTAGGTAAGGATGAGTTATTTCTAGGGTTTTGATCTCTCTCGGTGATAAAGCTAAATTTCTGACCTTTGCTATAATTTGGAAGCATTGCAGGATCCTGGACTGAGTTTTAGGCGTACGGATGTTAGGATTGCGAGTTGCAAAAACCCTAGGTAAGGGAATTTCTAA
The DNA here is from genome assembly GCA_037126225.1 of Dillenia turbinata. NCBI lineage: Eukaryota > Viridiplantae > Streptophyta > Magnoliopsida > Dilleniales > Dilleniaceae > Dillenia > Dillenia turbinata. The sequence continues at coordinate 8,019,877 of JBAMMX010000015.1, forward strand.
AATCCCTTCACAATTTTATCGAATTTAGGTTGAAAATTAGAATTGGAAGCTATATATATGTTCTGAAATAAGTTAGATTCAAAAGGAAATGTATTTTCCTGAAATTTCGTATGAACTTATTAGGTTAAGTTTAGAATTTGATATAAACTGGGCTGCGTTGCATAATAGATTGTGTTAGATAATGATAGAGGGTTGTTTGGCTCGTTTGTGTAGCTTTCTTTGAAACTTGATTGAAATCTGCTTGAAAGATTAAAATGGAGTTTATGTAAATTCGGGAAAAATTAGAAAAAAATTGAGAAATATTGAGAATTAGGTCATTGGTGAGCCAAATGATTCAACATTGATGAAACAGGAATCTAGAAAGGTGATTGTTAAATTAAGGTTGTATTAATTAGAAAAGAAAATTGAAAATCCTTTATTAGGCTTTTAATTGATGATAAATTGTGATCATTGATTTAGGCTGACCTTTTGGAGACTCGAAAGGAGTCATTTGGGAATTAATTGAGGAAATAGGGAGTGGGTACCCTCCCTAGAGGTGAGTGAGATTTACGATATCGTGTTATTAATATCAAACCATGTTTTACCGTTTTCAGAAACGACATGATTTATCCGTGTGAAAAATGATATTGCTAAAGGTTTTGATAAATGTTTTGTGATAAATGGAGTGTCTGAAAATGAGTTGATAATATGCATCCGTGTGAATTGTTAAAAATGATATCGTGCCATGTTTTGAAATTCTGAAACATGATTTCTGTTATATCTATGCATCTTGGCACGTTCGATTGATAATGATTTGGTACTTGGACTGAGAGTCCATGGGAATTGATGGATATGATATAGTCCCTAGGGGACAACCGTAGCTACGGAGGGCGTTTGTTGAGGCACTCGTTGTGTCCGGATACGCTTCTGCAGGAGGTATCCCCAAACGTCATGTTTTTATAGATCACGGACTAGCCCAGTTGAACCGAAAGGGGAGGGCCGTCAGAATAGGCGGTCTAGCACTGGGGGAGGCCCGTGGCCCAGATTACGGACTAGCCCAGTTGAACCGAAAGGGGAGGGCCGTCAGAATAGGCGGTCTAGCACTGGGGGAGGCCCGTGGCCAACGTCGGGGTAGAGAGCTAAATTTGAACTTCACATGCATTTGAAAAACCCCCGATGCGCCTGTCATTGGTCGTGGTTGACCCTTGCTGGGAACGATTTTATGGCCAGCTCTATTGATTTCTAAAAGTGATCTGGATGCATATGAATAGTTTGATATGTATGCTTGAAACATATTACATTGTTTGAAAAATTTAATGTAAATTTGAGAAATGTATTTATTATACTGATTTTGACACTCCATGTTCACCATATATTAATTACATGATATCAACCCCCCCCACTCACTGGGTATTTATAATACTCACCCCACTCTTTAACATTTTTCAGAGGAAGATTAGATTTGTGACAGAGATTGGAGCTTGGGGAGGGCCTACCAGCTGGCTTTTGTAGGTATACATCGAGATGTATAGTCATTTTTGGTTTGAATTGAAATCCGAAGAAAGGAAGACTTGTACAATTCTTTTTGGTACGGATTTAATCGATACTTGTTTCCTGTATAGGAACAAGTATTGATGGAATCCTTACATGATTGTTGTTTACTTTCTTTCTCTCCTAGTTTTTGGTAAAAACTCAATGTTTGAGTGGGACATTTGGTTTGTAATATTGAGATTGGTCATTTTCCTTCGATTTCACGAAGTCTTGGACAATTCATATCGTTTGGATCTTACGGATGTTTGCTTGATTCTTCAGGCAAGTGTTAGTAAGATCTTACGACTATGTTTTGGGACTTCCTGTTTGTTGAGTGCTTTCCTTATACTGTGAATTTTGAAATGGCTTGGATGGCCATATTGTGTGTCGTGCATGCACAGGTTCCCTCTCCCCGATTGTGTGTTGATGTGTAAATGCGCATGTACAGGTTCCCTCTCCCCGATGTGTGCTCGTGTGTACAGGGATGGACCGGATGAGTCCTTGCATGTGTATTGTTATGTGATGTTTTCTGTTTTTGATGATTGGTGTAGAAAGAATTGTTGTGTTGTTTTTGTAGCCTTGCGGAGTCCCGGTATATGGGGAGGTTCTGCCCGTATACCGAGATTTCGCGGCGGCTGTCGCGTGGTCGATCCGAGGATCGGGGCGTGACAGCTTTAGTGGTATCAGAGCTTAGGCTCACGATTTTAAAAGTTTATTGGTTTTGGAATGTTTTAAATTTTTCCAAATGTCCCGAAAAGTTTCTAAAGACTTTGAAGTATTTGGTTTTTGAAAAAGGTGTTTTTGAGAATGTACAAGTCTTCCATGGATTTCTTAGGAGGATAGGAATGCTCATTTTTAGGGAGTTAAATACCTAGTTCAATTCCTATTCTATTTGCTGAGATTTGACTCTTCTTCGTAGAACTATCCCTCATAGACAAAGATTGAGGAACCGAATGAGATTCCTCCTACACGCCTCTACATATTAATTATAGTCATCATATATCTTGATTTCACCTCTTTATTGAGTTGTGGTTAAGATTCTTGCCAGTAGATTGCTTACGGTACTCGGTGATACAATTATCTATAATTTAATAACTAGGGTGTTTTTATTGAAGATAGATTCTACATCTGGTTTTAGTGGCTTATTAAGTGGTTCATTTTGCTAAGAAGCATGATAAAAGAGTATATTTGAGATTTAAAAGGACTTGGCCATTAGGGGTTCATTTAGAGGGCACTTTGAGGAGTGTTCCTAGTTGTGGAGTCTTGATAACACGGTGGTGGTGAAGGATTAGATTGAAAAGATGACATGAAAAGTTACAAATGTGATGCCGTGACTTTGGTAGGGTTTCCTACAATCGGAAGAAGGAAAGGTTGTAATGAGGCTGTAGATTGGATTGTAACGGAAGTGTGCACATTGAAATTTATGGTTCAAAATTGGTTGAGTTTGTGAGATTCAAGAAGATTTAAATGCCGAAAAGTTTGGAGTATTTTATTTAGAAATTGTGTTCAAAGGATTCTAATATGAGGAAAACTGCAAATCTGCCTTCAAGGCGCTAATAAACAAATGGATATTTCTAAAAGGAATTTATGGATATTTCTTCTAGACAATTTAACCTTGAAAAAATGGATATTTCTTCTTAAACAAGCAATGGCCAAGTGATTCATGGTTAGGGATTTAAATACTAGAGCTGGTATCAATTATTTCTTTTCCCCTAAATAGTGGGAGTTCGAAATTTTTTTAATCATGGACATGAGAACTTTATTAGAACCATATGGATGTAAATTTAGTATATTAGATAGAATGAAGGAAAGGTTGGTAAGGATAAACTGAAATGATATTGACAGGAATTGTTAGAAAGTTTCTTCCTATTGCCTGTAACCGATATGGAAAATTTTGATGATTTGAGTGGATATTTGAATTGTGAAGATAATGTTACTGTTAATTATTGGCATAAAAGGGAATGCTTAGTTGCGTTTTGTTAGTAAGTGCGATCTGTCATAAAGTTAGATAGGGAAATTTACAACATGAATTTGATATTATTTAATAGAGATGCAAGGGTTTGTTTAGTATATTGAGTATGACAAAATTTCTTGCCATGGAGGACATTAGTTTGTTAGGAAAATTAAGAACATTTGTTGTCCCACAATTATCTGAGTTTAGTTTTTTTATATGGATCAAAGAGCAAAGGAAGATTTGTAATGCTGACTATGCGTTAGGTCAGATTTCAAAAATCACTTCTTTGGCCAATTGACCCAAGCTAAGGTCCACGAGGAGTACTACCATAGTGATGCACAATTTTGTATAATTTTGTTTTCATAATTGCATAAAAGGACTATTTGATGCTAAAGATGGTAAGTGGTTTGGGTTAATGCTAAGTAGATTCTTGGCAAATGTGGAGTCTTCGGAAACTCATAGAGGTGTATATCATGTGTTCAATGATGGTATTTACTTGAACTTTTAGTAGTTCGGCTAATAGAAGATAAATGAGGAATTTTAGAGAAATCAACTATAAGTTCGCCCTCACATTATCTTCTGATTTGTATGAGCTAGTGGATCAATCACTAAGTAGGGAAAATTTTGCAGAATCAGGCCATAATATATGTAGGAATTCCACAATTTGTTGGTGATGTTTATTGTCACGCCAGGAATGAAGGTTGAACTCAGTGTAGAACAGATGTTCGTCCGAGGGTTGTGTGCAGAATTTTGAGGAATCTGATGATCGAATAGGTAGGAACCATGAGGAAGATCTATTGAGTCTTATGGGGTCTAATGACGATTTGCTTTTGGAGAAAATTAGGGAACATGAATGATGGAGGTGGTAGTTGATGAGGGTTTAAATAAGGAAATCAAGCTAACTGAATTTGTTTTGGGGCATATTTTGCAGAATGAGGACGTTGTATGTTGTGGTGATAGCTGTAGGACTTAAAGAGATGTTACCAGTATGTTCAGCACCATGGAGTTTTCTAGTCGTAAAAGGGGCAGAAAACTTTTGCTTTCAAATTCCTTTCACAAAACAAAAAAAAAAAAAAATTGTGACATAAATGGCTATGCCAGGAGTCATATTCCGTGTCTAACGATTATGTTCATTCTAGTCTTGGCTTTCATCAAACATTTGTCTGTGACCATACTTGTTCAAGTAACCATAATGCATTGGTGAGCTCCTTTGGTGCTTTTGTTTTCTTTTTCCCCTGAAGGGTAAGAGGGATGACAGAGAACAATCCATTTCCAATAAATTGGACTCGAGGTTGACCAAACCTATTGTTGCTGCTATCATAGCCAATTCTGCCTTCTTATTTGTTACCAAAAGGAAAATGTCTAAGAAAGCGTTGCGGTGGGGAAGTTTTAGAGTCTCCAGTATGGGAAGATAAGTTATTTAATAAAGATGATTAGTTGGAATGTTAGTGGCTTAGGGGACAGAATGGAAAGAAGAAAGGTTAGAGATACTATCCTTAGGGTTGCTCCTAATATTGCCCTTGTTGAGAGGTCCCACTGTTGAAGATTAAGGACTTTAGACCTTTTAGTCTCACTACTACTCTCTATTGCATTATGGCTAAGGTGAAAGCTAATATGTTGAGATTATGATTCCATTTGTTGTAATCGAAGTGCTTTTGTCAGTGAGAGATTTGGTATTTTTGAAAATATTTCTTTGGAAAGAAGTAATCTGATTTCAAAAGCAGGAAAACTTGTATATTTGCTAAGTCGATCAATTCGGAGTTTTTAAGAGAATAGGAAAGTTGTATTGAAAGCACTGTAGGCAGATGAGAAGATTGTAATGTCTAGAATGTAAAAGTGATAAATATAACAGACACTAGAAGTGGTTATTACTTTGAGAATTTGGGAATATTAATGCAAACACCGAATAATATGTAGATATATGTACTAGATTTGATTTGGATAGAATATTGGTGATATTGCATAATACTAAAGTGATTGAGGATGAGCATGATAGAAATATCTTGATTAAAAAGCTATCCGGCTAAGGATTAGAGATTTAAAACTTAGAAGCGTTCAGGTATTGTCAATGGATTAAATTTTCTCATTTAGTCTAGGTCGTATTGAGGTTGATTTACATTTCGTCATACACCAGTCTGAGGATATAAGGATTTTCTCTACCTTGGATCTGGAATTGATATGGATATGACATGGTAGTGGACATTTCTTATTAAAGATTTCTTTTTAAAGATAATTTAAGGAATTTTGTTTTGGAGTCTTGATAGCTTGGTTGTTGATTCTGAAAGTTAAGGCATGTCGGTCCTAATATATTATAAGAAGTATTTGTCAGATCCTTTTCATGTGATTAAAGCTTCTCCGATAGAATTGAATCTAGATCTGAGTGTCCAAGTGCAATCAGTACAAATATTAGATCGGTAGCTCAAGCAATTAAGGAATAAACATATCTAAATGGTTAACGTGTTGTGGAGAAATAATCGAGTGGAAGAACAGACCTAGGAGATTGGAGAATCAATGCAGAAGCAACATTCGTAGCTTTTTGATGCGTGAATTATATTTTGAAATTTCGAGGACGAAATTTATTTTTAGGGGGTTAAGTGATGTAACACCGAAAATTCGGTGTTAGAGATTTTGTACATATATTTATAATATAATGAAAAAAAAAAAAAAAAAGAAGAAGAGAGAGAGGGAGGAGGAAACGCTGCGTTTCGGCTGAAACGCAGCACTCCACTCCTCCCCACCCCCAAAAATCGAATTAGGGCTAAGCCCTAATTCTCTCCTCTCTCGCTCTCGGTCTCTCTCGACTCTCGCTCACACTCCGCCCTCGTCCGCTCCTCTCCGCCATCCATCGGTGGTTCGACCACCAAGTCGTTTCTCCCTCTCAGTCACTCTCTATCTCTCTCCACCGTATCTCCCTCTCCCTCGAACTCTCTCTCACTCATAGTCGCGCACTCCCTCTCAACCGTGTCTCTCTCCACCTCTCGCGACTGAGACCCCTCTCCGGCAGCCATCCCCTGCGTGCGGCCGCCTGTTTCTTCTCTCCCCTGTGCGCGCGCGACCCTGTCTCTCCCTCTTCTTCCCGCGCGCAACAGTCACAGTCCCCTCTGCCTTGTTCGCTCGACTGCGAACTGCCCACTGTCGTGAACCTTCTGCGATGATCGCAGGAGCTCCAACCAAGCCGGTAGTGCAGACCCTCGAAGAGCCCTAGGCCGCCTGCAAACTCCATTCTCTGCGTAGGTAAGGATGAGTTATTTCTAGGGTTTTGATCTCTCTCGGTGATAAAGCTAAATTTCTGACCTTTGCTATAATTTGGAAGCATTGCAGGATCCTGGACTGAGTTTTAGGCATACGGATGTTAGGATTGCGAGTTGCAAAAACCCTAGGTAAGGGAATTTCTAAAATCCCTTCACAATTTTATCGAATTTAGGTTGAAAATTAGAATTGGAAGCTATATATATGTTCTGAAATAAGTTAGATTCAAAAGGAAATGTATTTTCCTGAAATTTTGTATGAACTTATTAGGTTAAGTTTAGAATTTGATATAAACTGGGCTGCGTTGCATAATAGATTGTGTTAGATAATGATAGAGGGTTGTTTGGCTCGTTTGTGTAGCTTTCTTTGAAACTTGATTGAAATCTGCTTGAAAGATTAAAATGGAGTTTATGTAAATTCGGGAAAAATTAGAAAAAAATTGAGAAATATTGAGAATTAGGTCATTGGTGAGCCAAATGATTCAACATTGATGAAACAGGAATCTAGAAAGGTGATTGTTAAATTAAGGTTGTATTAATTAGAAAAGAAAATTGAAAATCCTTTATTAGGCTTTTAATTGATGATAAATTGTGATCATTGATTTAGGCTAACCTTTTGGAGACTCGAAAGGAGTCATTTGGGAATTGATTGAGGAAATAGGGAGTGGGTACCCTCCCTAGAGGTGAGTGAGATTTACGATATCGTGTTATTAATATCAAACCATGTTTTACCGTTTTCAGAAACGACATGATTTATCCGTGTGAAAAATGATATTGCTAAAGGTTTTGATAAATGTTTTGTGATAAATGGAGTGTCTGAAAATGAGTTGATAATATGCATCCATGTGAATTGTTAAAAATGATATCGTGCCATGTTTTGAAATTCTGAAACATGATTTCTGTTATATCTATGCATCTTGGCACGTTCGATTGATAATGATTTGGTACTTGGACTGAGAGTCCATGGGAATTGATGGATATGATATAGTCCCTAGGGGACAACCGTAGCTACGGAGGGCGTTTGTTGAGGCACTCGTTGTGTCCGGATACGCTTCTGCAAGAGGTATCCCCAAACGTCATGTTTTTATAGATCACGGACTAGCCCAGTTGAACCGAAAGGGGAGGGCCGTCAGAATAGGCGGTCTAGCACTGGGAGAGGCCCATGGCCCAGATTACGGACCAGCCCAGTTGAACCGTAAGGGGAGGGCCGTCAGAATAGGCGGTCTAGTACTGGGGGAGGCCCGTGGCCAACGTCGGGGTAGAGAGCTAAATTTGAACTTCACATGCATTTGAAAAACCCCCGATGCGCCTGTCATTGGTCGTGGTTGACCCTTGCTGGGAACGATTTTATGGCCAGCTCTATTGATTTCTAAAAGTGATCTGGATGCATATGAATAGTTTGATATGTATGCTTGAAACATATTACATTGTTTGAAAAATTTAATGTAAATTTGAGAAATGTATTTATTATACTGATTTTGACACTCCATGTTCACCATATATTAATTATATGATATCAACCCCCCCCACTCACTGGGTATTTATAATACTCACCCCACTCTTTAACATTTTTCAGAGGAAGATTAGATTTGTGACAGAGATTGGAGCTTGGGGAGGGCCTACCAGCTGGCTTTTGTAGGTATACATCGAGATGTATAGTCATTTTTGGTTTGAATTGAAATCCGAAGAAAGGAAGACTTGTACAATTCTTTTTGGTACGGATTTAATCGATACTTGTTTCCTGTATAGGAACAAGTATTGATAGAATCCTTACGTGATTGTTGTTTACTTTCTTTCTCTCCTAGTTTTTGGTAAAAACTCAATGTTTGAGTGGGACATTTGGTTTGTAATATTGAGATTGGTCATTTTCCTTCGATTTCACGAAGTCTTGGACAATTCATATCGTTTGGATCTTACGGATGTTTGCTTGATTCTTCAGGCAAGTGTTAGTAAGATCTTACGACTATGTTTTGGGACTTCCTGATTGTTGAGTGCTTTCCTTATACTGTGAATTTTGAAATGGCTTGGATGGCCATATTGTGTGTCGTGCATGCACAGGTTCCCTCTCCCCGATTGTGTGTTGATGTGTAAATGCGCATGTACAGGTTCCCTCTCCCCAATGTGTGCTCGTGTGTACAGGGATGGACCGGATGAGTCCTTGCATGTGTATTGTTATGTGATGTTTTCTGTTTTTGATGATTGGTGTAGAAAGAATTGTTGTTTTGCTGTCTTTGTAGCCTTGCGGAGTCCCGGTATATGGGGAGGTTCTGCCCGTATACCGAGATTTCGCGGCGGCTGTCGCGTGGTCGATCCGAGGATCGGGGCGTGACAAAAAATCTATTGCAAAATTCATCACTAAATATTCACAAGAAAAGTTGTCACTAAAGTTTCATTGCTAAGATCGTCGCTAAAAATTCATCGCAAAAGTCATTACTAAGTGTTCGTCATAAAGTTCGTCCCTAAACTTTCGTCGCTAAATTCGTCACTAACATTTCATGGCTAAGTTGGTTACTAAGCGTTCGTCACTAAGTTTGTCGTCACTAAATTCCGTCGCTGAAAATTCATCGCAAAATTCATCACAAATTTACATTGAAAACTAAAATTTTTCGTCGCTAAATTTTGCGATGCCTTATTAGCAACGGATAATTTTTCATCGCAAAGTTCATTGCAATACTTTTCTGCCATGATTTTTTCGTCATTAAATCATGGCTAATGAATGATTTTTTTGTAGTGGAAGAAGAAGAAGAAGAAGAAGACAAAAAATATCTATTGTTGAAGCAATGGTTGTTCAACATCCTTCATCATTAGTAGACTTAACCAATATTGCAATCGACTTATTAAGTTCAATTTTCTATTTTTCAACCTTGAAAACAAGGTGTTTCTTTGAAGGAGAGAGAAATTATAACAACCAACCCAAGTAGCTGAAATATCTCGGCTATTGAAGCTGTTAAATTCAGCAGTGGCCAGTTTGAACAACTAACCAAAACTGTCAAAATGGTTAAAATAGTTAGAAAGTAGTTAGAAAGATGTATAAATGTCTGTAGGTGATGAAGGAAGAGGAGATTTTGGTAAATGAATCAATCCCTCTCCCTGTTTTTGCTCTCTTGTGTCTCTCTCTCCAAACCCCTTCTCTCTCTCTCTCCTTCTTTCTCCCTTAATTCTCTTTCTTATCTCTCCCTCTACTTCCCTTCTCCCACCTTGGATCATCTCTTATGATTTTCCTTCATCTCCACTGTAAAATCCCAACTCGTGTCCCCAGCCATATTTTTGCTCTATTTCTTGCTTAACATGCTCTATTTTCTTGTTTTCTTTGTGAAGTTGATGACTTAAGTTTCAACTCTTCCTTACTAGGGTCGAATTGTGACACCTACATAGTGATGGCATGGCCAATTACACCCCCTCAATTTTTTAAATTCAATTAATATTAATAACCTAAATTTATTTTGTATCACTTAACTATAAATTTACCCACACTTGTCCTTTTTTAAAACTCATTCATTTAACTAAATTTCATATAAATCTTTATTCAAAAACCCATTACATAACAAAATCAAAATATAATATTACAATCACGTATTTTAAATTAATAAAAATATATTTTGTAGTCTTTAAAGTTAAGAAATAAAAAGGCAAATAAGATTTCAATCCTGAGAAATATTAATTTGACATTGATTGCCCAACTTTGAACTTTTTTCCTCCCCTCCTTTCCCTAACCTTCCCTCTCATCTCCTTCTCCCTTTGGGCCTCTCTTCCCATCCATTTTGTTTTTTCCTTTCCTTTCCCTTTCATCCTTTTCCCCTCTCTTTTTATTTCCTTTAGCTCTCTACTATTTCTCTTATTTCCATATCTCTAATTCCTCCCTCTATATTTTCTTCACTTATCAAATAATGGAATCTCCATTCTCTAATTAACCACCGAAATCATCTTCAGAATTGAAAAAAAAAATCCATTATTTGTCCCATGAAAAAGATACTTGTCTTCAATTAAAACTTTTAATTTTTAGAATATTACGGTTGAAATATTTTTTTGTTGATATTGTAGATTTTTCTAATATAGTTTTATAATTCATGTTTGTCACTTGAACAAATATTTTATAATTTATTTGCACCAGCTACCTTTGGATCTTAGGCCCGCCACTGGGTTCTATTGATATACTTAATTTTTTGTCATAAGATATTAAATTTTAAATGTTAACAAATTAGTTTTCTTTATGTTTGTAGTCACATTAAAAGCAAGTTATATATCGAAATACTATTGATGTTGATAAATATTATAACAATAAATTGAAATATGAAAAAATATTAGTTCTATGCAGCTCACTAATAATATTGAAGTCCAAGAAATCAAACAATGAAACTATCTTCGAGGAGAAGAGTGTCACACCCTGACCTGCATGTCCTGACACGTGATAACCGTCGTGTTACCCTAAAACATGTGTGAGTCCCATCTCATGCTCCAAAATACCACAAGGCATTCAAAATTCCAGATTAAACTATAGGCAAGCCTAGCCGCTCAAATCTCATCCAATATGTAAAAAAAGTCCCTACTTAAGGGAATATAAGTCCAAATCATTGAAAACAATTTCCAGGTAAACTTTATAAAAAGAAAAGTGAAGGTTCTTGATAAAAGATATATAATTCTAACCAAAATCAAAATACAAGTTTAATTAAGTTTTCAAGTAAGTTTTTTACAAGATTACCCTCCTCAGGTCCATCTATCGATACCTCAAAAGGAATAAAATAAGATCTATACCAAAAAGAAGTCTATGAAGGTAATTACCCCAAATCCAATGATAAATGACCACGAGTATCAACTAAACTTCCTTTGTAAAAATAGAATTAGGAGGTGTGAGGATATATTATACCTAGTGAGTGTATAACATGCTATGAGAATAAATGAGCATTGATTGTGGACATGTCAAATATTTAACTCAAAATTCATATCATCGTATCCATAAAAACCAAGGGTTCATAATCAAACATCAAGTTGTCCAAATAAGGTTTGATAAATTATAGAGAACAAATTATATGCATCCAATCATATTCCTTGGTTTTCCAAAGTCATGACGTTGTGAAAAATAATAGTTATCAACCTTGGCATTGGTTCGGGCTTCCCCTAAAGTGCTACCAGGCTAGTCCGAAAGGGAGGACTTTAGAGTTACCTTTCGAGCACAGCTACCTTCTCAGTAAAATATATGCCCAACCACATTGCCACATCGGGCTACGCACTATGGAAGGAATGATTGTAGCCTTTAACCATGTAGACAACACTATTTCGCAAATATCATAGCAAGTATCAATGTGCCAACATCAGTCAAACAATTCTCAATTCATAAGTTTAATCCAATCAAGTTCAATATAATTTGATAGACATGGCACTTTATTTCTAATTCAACACATGGATGCACAGTTCATTCTAAATTCTCTTTTGGGACATTCCACAATTATAAAGCAAATTTAAAAACCAATTTCAAAAGCATTTATAAAATCAAATGAAATATTTTTTCACTTAAAATTATAAACTTGTATCCACTCACCTCTTGGGAGGATGAACACTCTCAAATTCATAACCAATTCCAAGATAATCTCTTCTCGGGTTCCAATTGATTTATCCTAAAGCAATAATCACAAATTCAATATTAATTCATATCTATTTCTAGGGTTTATGAGCCTTCCCCCATATAGTACAAACCCTAACTTCTCAAATCCATGAGTCTAGGTTCTCATTCCATCACCACATATTATTTGCATCTATTTGCAATTTTCATTTAATTTTTCCCTAAATTTTATCATTTACAAAGCCTAGCGTTATAATTTCCAACTAAACTTCTCCAATTTCAACAAAAATTTACAAATATACAATGAGAAAAATAAATCCAAGTTTTGGGGGAGGAATTTACTTTTATTTTGTGGTTGGATTGAATATTGAACGTTGGGTTTTAAAAACCCTAGATTTTCCCCCTTTTTGAGCAAAGCCTAAGTTTCTCCCAAATCTTCCTTCCTCCATGAGTTTGCTTGAGGGTTTGGAAGTTTTATAAAGTGATTCTAATAGAGGGATGATTGATTTAAAGAGAGAAATCAAAAGAGAAGAGTGAAGGAGAGAGAGCACAGAGAGAGAAGAAAGTCAAGAGATAAGAGAGGGATTGATTCAAATAGGAAGTGTGAAGGCTATGTTCAAACCTTTATATAATGGATTATAAAATCTCCATCTTATCCCTCCTTATTGTTAAGTTTCAATGAAGTTTGCAGGCCCTTTTTGGTCATTTCACTGCATTTCATGCACACAAGTTGACTTACAACCACTTCAAGTTGACTAATGTGCCTAGGGTCTTCAGGGGTCAAGTCGACTTATTGCCTCACAAGATGACTTGGTATTGGTTTTGTCATGGGCTCAAGTCGACTCGAAGATAGGTTGAGTTGACCCAATTTTCCCTTTTTTATAGCCCCCGAGTTGACTCAACTCATGTTAAAACACTTGCTTTAATTTCAGAAATGTTTTTTTAGGCTTAAACCTAGCGAGTTAACTCGTACTAGGCAAGTGGACTTATAAACACATAGTCAGGAAGCACAAATTGACTTGTTATTGGGCAAGTCGATTTGTCCATGTGCGGGGTTATGAATTCTGAGGCCAAATCTGGTGAGTTCCAAACTTAGCCAAAAATTAATTTTTCAACTCCAAGTCGACTTATCAAGGGCAAGTCGATTTGTCATCAGTAAATTGACTCCAATTACATTTTAATTGTCCTAAGTTCTCACCAAAACCTATTTTTCTCTCTACAAAACTTTATAAAAACTTCATTTATAAATTAAATTCAATGGTTTCTTCCGGAAATTTTACAAAGAACATTGAAAATTCAATGAAATTTCTCTAACACGGAACAAAGAGCGATCGCACCATCACCAATCACCTTGGAGTGAGGGAGGGAGGGAGGGAGGGGGAGAGAGAGAGAAAGAGAGATAAAAAGAGATGGAACAGAGGAGAGGACCAGAAACCTAGCTTCATGTATGTTGTTATTTATTTGTTTGTTTATATTGATGGCCACAAAAGATTGTTTGTACCAGCAGGTGAGAAAATTGTGCTACACAATTTTGAAGAAAAAAATTTTAATATACATATTCTGAAGGCATTTCAAAAAATATTCTAGTTATTGAAGAATGTGACAATCAACCATTCAAAGCTTAAAACCAAGTCCTCAAGACCTCAAAATGAAGCCAAGTCATGGTCCAAACCATCTAAACAATATGTTCTAAAACTAGGCAGAATGCTGCCGAGAAGATGCATCCAAGTTGTCCAAATTCCAACTCACTTTGATGGGCTAATTCATGCAACAAGAAAAGGCCTTTTCTTGTGACAGTTAGAGGAATTAAGGATCAACAAAAAGAGTCTAAAAGGGTCTAGAATGGAAGCCCAAAGAAGCCTAGAAAAGTCTAAGAAGACAGCCCCAACAATGAGCAGAATTTATAACAGTTAGTTTTATGTTTATCTCTACTAGTTAGTTTTATGTCTACCAACTAGTTTATGAGTCTACTAGCTAGTTGAGCCCCATTTCTATATAAATAAGTGTCTAATATAAATAAGTGTCTATCATCTCATTTGAGATAAGGAGAAAATTGAGAAATCTTAGAAAAAAATCTCTTCTTCAAGGTGGAACAATTATCTCCACTCTCTCTCTCTCTCTCTTTCTCTTTTACATATTAAAAACATTATAATGCTCATTGCTTTCTTGTAGAGTATGTGTCATACATTCTTGTTCATAAATACAAAGAAAATTCTTTCATTCTTGATCTTGATTGTACATCAACATTCAAAAAATCTACATTATATAAGAATAAGTTCCGATTAATTCATCTTCCTGCAAGAATGAATCAAAAGGTCAAAAGGAGATGTTCACATTGCAAGAAGGCAGGCTACTCCAAGAATTGGTGTTGGAACCTTTATCCTTATCTCAAAGGCAAGTATGTTTCAAAGAGTGAACAATCTTCCCTAATGTAATAAAAAATAATAGCAGCATTAGCAACTTTATTTTTCCTCCAAAACCGACTCGAGCAAGTCAAAGACGAGGCATTTTTGGAAGGAGTTATAGAGATGATCATGTTACTCAATAAGATATTCAGCAATCCCAAGGACCTCCAATTACTAAATGCTACCTTAGACGTTGTCATCATGCTGCACAAAATTTTGGAAGGCATAACGCCCAATCAAGGTACTAGCCTTCACTCTTCCTCTTCAAATGATCATGCATTACATGAAGAAATTGGATATAAATTGTGACATGCTAGATTAGGTCATCCTCATAGTGAAGGTTTAAAAAAATTATTCACAAATAAAAATTGTGGGATGGATATTGTGAAGCATGTATATATGGAAACAAACAAGGACACACTATCCCATGTCCGAAATCTAATACAAATAGCCTTTTGAGCTAGTACACTCAGATATATGGCATTACCCATGGAATCTAGGAGAGGGTTTAAATACTTTATATCATTCATTGATCACAAAACTAGATTCGCATGGGTTTATATGCTTACATCTAATACACTTGCATTTGAGATTTTTCAAAACTTTCAAAAATATGTCGCCAAGCAAATCAATGGAAAATTAAAAATGTTTAGAATGGATAATGGGGGAAATATATGAGTAATGCTTTTAGAAAATTTCTAGAAGATTATGATATAATCCGCCAAACATCATGCCCATTTACCCCACAACAAAATGGTGTAGGCGAGAGGAAAAACTGGTACATCCTAGAAATTGCTAGGACAATCATGTTCCAATAAAAAATATTTAGGAAATTTTGGAATGATGTAGTTAGTATGGCCACTCACTCGATCAATAGATTAACCTTTGGAATTCTTTAATGGAAATTCTCATTGGAGTTGCTAACAAAAATCAAACCAAATCTTAAACATCTTAAATTATTTGGTTGTGTATGTTATCTATATGTTCCTAGTTAACTAAGAGAAAAATTGGATAAAAAGGATACAAATGTGTATTATTAGGCTATAGATCATTCCAAAAGGGCTATATATGTTTTGATTCAAAAACTAACCGCATATACACATCGAAAGATATGATATAGATTGAAGATAAATTTTATTTTATATAAGTAAGTGAGAAAGAGCAACCACAACAAGAAAGCAATCCTCCACAAGTCTTCTACTATTTTCTACAAGTGACAACCAATTCTCCATAACAATCAAGAATAATGCATAGGGAAGATGCTCCGAGAACTTTTGAACAAAGGGAGGAGGAGAACACCTTAGAGGCTTAAGGAAGAACGGAGCAAGAGGGAGATCAACTTCAAAAAGACTCACCTTCACCGGACGACCAAAAGGAAGTTAGTGAATTTCTACCATCTCCACCACCTCTCAGAAGATTGACTAGGTTATGCTCACCTCCATTGGAATGGGTGAATAAGAGAGTTTATCACTACTCAAATGTAATTACCTAACCAAAGAAGAACAAGACCAAGGAGAAGGTCACAAAATCTGATGGACACTCTCTCCTCCTCTCATGCAATAAAAGGATCATCTCTTTGTAGCCTTAAAACGGCAAGAGAACCATAAGTTTAATTATCCAAGTACTTTTGGAAAGTTTGGCTCAAACACCAAACTTGAGAAGTGTTGAAGAGTAAGGCAATCAACCATTCAAAACTCAAAACCAATTCCTTAAGACCTCAAAATGAAGCCAAGTCATGGTCCAAACCATCTGAACAATATGGCCCAAAACTACGCAGCAAGCTGCCCAGAAAAGGCATCCAGGCCATCTAGATTCCAACCTAGTTTAACAGGCTAATTCATGTAGCAAGAAAAGGCATTTTCTTGCGACGGTTAGAGGAGTTAAAGATCAACAAAATGAGTCCAAAAGGGTCCAGAATGGAAGTCCAAAAAATCCTAGAAAGGCCCAAGAAAACAGCCCAAATAGTCAAAGATATTTTGGGCAGAATTTATAACAGCTAGTTTTTTATTCATCTTTACAGGCTAGTTTTGTGTCTGCTAACTAGTTTATGAGTCTACTGGTTAGTTGAGCTTCATTCCTATAAAAATAAGTGTCTCTCCTCTCATTTGAGACAAGGAGAAAGTTGAGAAGTCTTGGAGAACAATCACTTCCCCAAGATGGAACAATCATCTCCACTTTTCTTCTCTCTCACTTTTTTTCTTACATATTAAAAGTATTGTAATGTTCATTGCTCTCTTATAAAATACTCACACAAAATTGGACAATCGTTCCCCACACAAAGTGTTGTACATTCTGGTTCATAAATATAAAAAATATTCTTCTTTCATTCTTGATCTTTCTTGCACAACAAACACATTTAGAAAATTTACACCATGTTGCCAAAAAATGATGGAAACACTATTAAAAAGTTTATGTTAAAAAGTATTTACTAAAAAATATCACTTAAATCCCTAGAAAATACCGATATAAGTTTTTAAAATGTTATTAAAATTTTTTATAATAGTATTTATTTCTTAAATTATAATATCTAAACTTTTTGTTATTATTTCTATATTTCTATATTTTGTTTCATTTAAAATAAATTTTTAACTTTTACTGATAATATCAAATTTAACGCTACATAATTAGAGAGCATATATATTACTAAATAATGCACTTTCTTTTTACTAATAAAATTGTATTATAGTAGTTTTAGTTTTTAAATTTTGAACCTTTTTAGTATATATAACATATATCTATTTTATTTTGAAATTATGTTATACATCATTCTCAAACCATTCAAATGGAATTTCTACATTTTTGGCCTGCTATGCCTACCATGTTGGCTACAAAACGGTAAAAAGAGGTGTCATTGATGAATCAAAAAAGACACAATATCATGTAAATTTGGCGCAATAACATGCCACATAATCAATATTACTCGTTTGAAAAGCCGTAATTTGTCATAACTCTATTTCATGTCATATCAAGCAAGAAGTTTATTTCTATTTTTCTCTATCAGAAAAGTCTGGAGTTTGTACAAATTTATGGTGTTTCAATATATTGGTACTCTACATATAGTGGCATGACGTGGGACTTATTGCAAGAATGGGGTTTCTTCCATACATGGTGGAGCTTGAAAGTCTTATTTGAGAGCATGGTTGTAGTCATGGTAATGGAAAGTTTTGTAG
Source organism: Dillenia turbinata (assembly GCA_037126225.1). NCBI lineage: Eukaryota > Viridiplantae > Streptophyta > Magnoliopsida > Dilleniales > Dilleniaceae > Dillenia > Dillenia turbinata. Next base: position 8,037,720 of record JBAMMX010000015.1, read on the forward strand.
ATGAATTGAGACAACCACTTCGAGGCTGCGAAGGATAGAACTGACATACAGACCAGTGTAGTCCTTGTAGCTGCAGACATGAGGCCTTGTTTGGCAGCTGCAACAAACCCAATCAAAGCAACTGAGATGACCTGAAGTACAACTTCAAGGACGTTGAAACCTTTCAGCGCAGCACTGCAGCTGCGGCAATTCACCACATGAGACCGGTACCTGAAAGGCAGGGAAAACAAATCATTGGACCTTTTTATTTTGTCCCATCAGCCATTTTCTTGTGACAGCATCAACTTTAATTCTAAATTTTAAAATTAGACATTTAAAAAAATATGATCTAAATAAAAATATATATAATTAAAAATTTAAAATAAAAATAAAAATAAAAAAAGTAATATTACAAAACGGAAAAAAAATTAATGACAAGAGAGATTATTTAATTTTTTCGAATTCACTCGTATCATTTATTTCTGTCTAAAATCATTTTTTTAATTAAATTCTTAACTATAATATCTTTATGGATAAATTACATCCAAATTTTCAACGACTTATCCCTATATTTCATCAAATTTTCTATATTTAAACCATCAATTCTTATAAGTGATGCATCTTTGGATTTTTGTTACACATGTCAAAACTATCTCAAACGATACTTTCGCATTTTATTCACAATTGAATTCATTCCCAATTTAATTTGTAATTTTTCATTTCTAATCTTATTTTTTTTTAATTTTACCACACATCCACTTAAACATTCCAATTTTAGTTATCGTTATTTTCTGCTCTTGCTATTGTTTAATGGTCTAACATTTGGTATCATACAATAGTGCAGATTTTACAGCGATTCTATAAAACTTTTCATTGAAATACAATGGTATCACGATCGCAAAGAACTCCAAATGCACTTCTCCATTTCATCCAACTTATTTGGATTCTATAATTTATATCTTTATCTATATTGTCAACATTTTGAATTATGGATCAAAAATATTTAAAACGTTCACTATTTGTAAATACCGTCCTCCTAACTTAATCATTTCTTCATTATTCTAATAATTTGTCACTAAACGTATATTTCATATACTCAGTTTTTAACCTACTTATTATAAATTTTTTGAATTCTAGTATGTCCATCCATAATTCCATTTTAATACTAATACTTTTTCTAGTTTCATCGACCAATACTATATCATCTGCAAAAACTATACACCATTGTGTTTCATCTTGAATACTATTTGTGATTTTATCTATCAATATTATAAAAAGGATAGAATTTAATGTCAAATCTTAGTGAAACCCAATATCAATTGAAAATGTATCATTTAAACTCTTGTAAGTTTTTATATTGGTAATAAATCCTTCATGCATATCCTTGATGATATTAATTTATTTTAAAGAGATCCCCTTCTTTATCAACGCCCATTATAATACATCTCTAGGAACTATATCTTGTGTTTTTTCTAAATTAATGAATAACATATGTAAATCTCTCGTCTATATTCTGAATGTCTTCATTAAATGTGTTAACAAATGAATTTTTCGATAATGGATTGTCTTGATATAAATCCAAATTGATTCTAAAATATATTTATCTCTAATTTTAATTTATACTCCATCACTCTCTCTCACAACTTCATAGTATGATTTATAAATTTAATTTTTTTATAATTAGAATAATTTTGTAAGTCTCTTCTATTTTTATATAGTGATTAATTCAAATTCCAAAAATAAACAACTTTAGGACTTTTTGTTATAGAGGGCATTGGCATCACAACGGCAAGGTTGACCCATGGCGACCTATTGATCATATGGTCGACACATAGAAACAATCTTGAAAAAGTTTTAGTACTAGAACTTACCAATCTCGAAAAAGTTAACTACAGCATTTTCTAGGTATGCCAAAGAAATTACAATCCAAGTGAAAATCTTAGAAGATTCTAGAAAATTACCTATCCATGAGCTGTTCTCTCGGTGGAGTTGGGGGAAGGGCTCCTGTGAACTTGTTTCTCCAATCAACCTGACCTCCAGCATACTTATTTAACCATTTTCTGAACCCAACAACCAAGGCATCGGACTTTGTTGGGACGAAACAAGCCTTTTGCCAATTGGAAGGACCAACGTCCATAATTTTATGTTCCTGCAGAAGACAAAACGATGCCATTTTTCTCCATAATTCATGACAATACCGGGCCTTGAAGTTATATGGCCCTCCCGTATTTTCTTTAATCATGCGGAATATGGATCCCTATGCATCTTTACCTACCAAGCTAAACAAATTGCAAAACAAACTTTTGAACAGGAGAGGAGATTAAATTACCTCCACATGAAGAAGATATAAATCTGAATCCAAAATCAGGTTCTGACCCACATGAAACACCCATCGTGGGACAATGCGATCAATCCAGACTCCAAAATTTCTTGGGAAAGTCCATATCAATCTGCTTTTACCCGGACTAACAGGGATACAGATAAAAATCAGAAGCATCCTTTTTTGTGAAACGTGAGAGGATGACTTCTGAAACCAAAATTTTGAACATCTCAGATATTCTACAACTATAGAAACCAGAAGAGGAAAAACAAACATTGAAATAAAAGAGAGGATGTTCAACCACTCTGTCACCTTGCTGCTGTTGGCTGATTTCAAGGCATCATTCTGGAGCTGATATGTTGGAGAAGCAAAGAACACACAAGGTGGAAGGAACTTGCTAACTCCAGATTCCTGCTTTGCAGTAAAACCATTTGCATCTAACTTCTGTACACTAATTTCCAGTGGTCTTCCCCCTTCTCGGTCTGCCTTAGGTGTGAAATAAGTTTTTTTTTTTAGTTACATAAACCAAGGCATTTAAGGAAAATTGTAATGTAAGGATTGTTCAAGATCTTATCTGTTTTTGGCACTTGGAACACGCATGATTCCATAATGTGCATAAGGAACATGAGCTGGGTCCATAAGATTTTCGATCAGAACCTCGTATCTGGAAATTTTACTTTGCACACTTAGAAGTATAGAAAAACCACATTCATAGATACATAAGCTTCTACAGTAGTCAATCAATTGCTAGAATAATTGGGAAAAGGTCGATAACTATTTACAGACACAGCAAAGAATAATGACAAAAAATTATTTAGAGAAATTGACAGAAAACTTTTAACAATTCAATTTGAACAAGAAGGATGAAATCACTGAGTGCTACATACCCATAAGGTATATCTCTACTTGCTATCAACTTGGTATATGATGGATCCTCCAATTCTGGGATGTAGGGTGGTCTTTTCTTTAGGTGAATGTCTTTGTACTGAGGGTCTGTATTTGGCCAAAACCAAACAATTTCATGTTGCACAATGCTGGGATAAGAAGCGACACATGCCTTCTTGAATGTGCGAACCTGTAGTAATTTTCAGATAGTCAGAATCACAGTGTTGACATGATTTTTCAAATTTGTGAAATCTTCCACACAAAGACTATAATAAGGTATTATAATGTCTTTATATCTTTTCCTCTTCACCAACATCCTTGCAGTCAAAAGGCTTGTTATCTTGCTAATTCAAAGTTCAGTATCTGTTGCTTTTAAACTGCTTCTAACATACCTAGACTACAATGGCAGGAGGATCAAACTATGAACCAAAATCATTTTCACTTGTTATGTGGACAGAAAGATGTGAATATGAAACTAGACTCTCCATTGCTTTACAAACCCTTCCCTCCTGCAGATCCGTTTCTATGAGTCATGTACAGAATTGACTCTCTTTTTTTTAAAAAAAAAAAAATAATAAAACAATACCATCTCAAAACTATTTCCAAATCTAGCACCCATATGTCGGATTTTGAAAACACGACATGACACTGTTCATGTTTCACATTTGAAGTTGAAGACTCAACATGAATAGTGTCATATCAAGTCTTGAAAACTCGACGTGAAGAGTGACATGTCGAGTCTTCAAGTCTCGACATGGTTCATGTTGAGTTTTCAAGTTCCGATATATAGGTGCTAGATTCGAAAATTGTTGAGATAATGTTGTTTTAATTTGTTTTTTTTTTTTTTTTTTTTGGTGTCAATTCAGTCCATTGCTTCCGTTTCTATTTCACAGTTAGATAGCTCAGAAAGTACTTCCAGCATGCATAGACTATAAATGACAATAAAAATAAGATGGATTTATGTAATTTTGATCTCTTTTAAAGTCAATTTCTTAGCTCAAATTTACCAATGGAACCATTTGATTGAGACGATAAAATGGAATAGTACATAAGATTCTGAATCTGATAATAGATCATCTTTAAATTTTCCAAAAGAAATAATAACAATGTCTGGTTGTAACCTTCGCCCAGTTAGAGGCTGAACTTTATTCCTAAGTTAAACATCAGAAATGACACTTTTAATGATACTATCTTCTTTTACTTCAGGGCCTTATCTTGCCAACCAAGCAAGCACCATGCAGTTCTCAGATTAGCAGAATAAAGAGGTCGTAACATTTTTTGCTAAAAATTACAATTCGATGCTAGTTCATAGGTGAAAGGTGTAAAATCATGATCTAGATAACCAAAAAAAAAAAAAAAAAAAAAAAAGAACCCACAAGCATATTCTGTATCAAGCGCCACGCAAACAGAGGCTGAACTAAATTCGTTAGTTGAACACTAAAATAGACACTATTAACAATACTATCTTCACCTCTTTACTTCCATTACCTCGACAGAAAAGGCAAGCACAATACAACCAGTCTCTAATAAGAATAGCAACTCGACTCTGTTTCATATTTATCTTCATTTTATTATTTGAAATAAATCATACTATGTACTATTATGTGCTTTTCTAAGACCCCAATTAAAAAAATAAATAAATAAATAAATAAATAAAATCTCACAATAGTAACATAAATAAATAATAAAAAGGTCGTTGAAAAATTCAATTCGTATCCAATTCAATGCCAATTCCAGGAGGGGGGGGGGAAGACAAAACATAATATGTGTAACATCTAAATCAAGAAATAAATGTGTGAACTGAAGAGGGAAAAATTACAGGAGGACCATCAAGAGGAGCTTGAGGAATAAATTTACAATCACCAGCCCCATTAAAGCACCAACCATGATACACACACTGCAGTCTCCCCCACTGGTCAACCCTTCCTTCAGACAGAGGAGCCAATCTATGAGGACAACAATCATCAAACACTTTCCATTGATTTTCATTTCTATCCCACCACACAACCACATCAATACCCATCACTCTTTTCCCATGTGGGATTCTCTTGTCAAGATCACAAACTGGCATAATAGGATACCACTGAGCATACCAATCAAATTTCTCATCTGGGTTTTGAATTTCAACCTCAGGCTCGGATGGGTTTGTGGGTTCTGTCGAAATTGTTGGAGATAAGGCTGTGAAAGTCTCGGAGGGAAATTTTCTGGTTTTTTGAGAAATAGAAGAGAGCAAAGAGTTGGGTCTTGGCGGGAACTGAAGATTGAAGATGGGTGTGTTGGAGGAAGTCTTGTGGAGTTTGGTTGTGAGCGTTGAGAGGTGAATTGAAGCCCTGATAGCTTCCATTTCCAGAGCACTTCCTTCCAGAGAGAGAGAGAGAGAGAGATGATGTTGATGATGATGATGTTGAATAGGAAGTTGTTGATAAACGGTTGGCTGACTTGTGAATTGTGTGGCTTGGACGATAGACTCGTGTTGAACTATTTACCCCCGGTACCCTCAACATACAGACAGCATGGGGAAAAAAAAAAAAGAAAAAAAGACCCCCTATAAAAATGATAGTATAATTTCAAATATTTGATTGTGGAAAAGATTTTAGAATACATAAAACAGATCTTGTTTGGTTCTTTTCCCCTCATACAAATTATTTGTGCATTCAACTAAACATGACTACTGACATATCATTTAATAGATATATATATACATACATACATATATATTTATATATATATATATACGGCTTGACTGATGGGCTTATGTCAAGACCATCTTATGCTTAAGTCGCTGGTCTAATCAAAGATAATATGCAGAATGAATCCAAATTATGGCATTTGCGATGTTAGTTTTCCACTTAGGACTGCACTGGAGACTGTTATTTCAAATAATAGCCGGCCTTTATTCAAGACTTATTCAATTTTGTGAAGTAAGACTTTATTAAAAATAAAAATAAGACTTATTCAAGACATATTTCAGATAATAGTTTTCAACTTACACGCGTCATGTGTGGGTGACAATTTTGTGAAGTAAGACTTATTCAATATTTAAACAAGAGTGAAACAAAGACGTTTTTTGAAACATTTTCTGAGGAAAGGAAGAATTGAAGCCAGATGAAGGGATATTGGGGCCCCTCTTCAATTTTTCCCAAGCCCTTTTCGAAAAAATCTTGATAAGATTTTGATTGAGGAATATAACACCATTCTCCAACAAGAGGGGGAATTTGTGGTACCAAGTACTCGTTTGGTAGAGTTTATTTTTAACTTCTTTTATTCTTATAAGTAAAAACAAAAATTAAGAGCTTTTAAAAAGAAATTAAAAGTTATTTGGTAATTTTAATTTTAAAAATAAACTTATTTGATAGTTTTTAAATAAAGTTAAAAGTAAAAATTAAAAATTAAAGAAAAAAAGAGGATATGAGGGTAAATGAATTTATGATATGGACATATTTGAGATTTCATATCTTTTAAGTGTGGGTGTAATAGGAATAAAAAAATAAAAAACTAAATCTTAAAAAAAAAAAAAAGCAGAAGCTCCTCTTAGGAATTTTTGCTAAAACTCTATTTTTTTCATTAAAAAAAAAACTATTTTTTTAAGAGTTTCTCCAAAATAATGTTTGGTAGATCTTCTCCTTAAAAGGAGAAGATAAGCAAAAAAAAAAACTCTACCAAACGGGCTCCAAAAATCTAAAGCGCTCTGGCTTCAATGTGGATATATAAATACAAAATTCTACCACACCTCTATTATTTTTGTGCGTAACAAGAATCGAATCTCAAAGCTCAAGAATACGGGAGGGGAATGGATTTTGGTGATGTTGAGTTGAAGCATATGGTGATGAACTTCTTTAGAAATACACGGGAGCACACTCTTATGAACTTGTCAACTTCAGGGGTGAGTATTCGATCAAACCGAAGGTAAAATAATCAAAATTGGAATAACTGATATAATTTGATTATATAATTTTTATAATCATAATCTAACTAAATAGATTATGATGAAGGTAGGTTTGCCTCCACAGATACCCTATTCTATTGACCCTAGTGTGATACTGGTGTTTGAGAGTCTTCTAAGTCTTCATAAATAATAAAACCTGCAAGTATCGATTATATATAGCATGTGGGCATGGTAAGTCATGTGTTTGTTTAGGGTGTAGAAACCTTAGTTTACTTATAGACATTGCTAAAAATTTTCTAAGATTATAGGCACTATAGTCAAAGATCTCTAAGAGAATTAAAGTCCAGTTGGTTATGAAAAGTTCAATGTTATTGCACAGATTTCCCGCCTTATCGAGAGTGATTAACGGTGTAACACCAAAAATTTGGTGTTAGAAGAATTTTTATTTAAATTCTTGACAATATAGGAAAAAAAATTTAGACTGTAAATGATTTTGGACTTGAATGTAACACCGAGAAAATTTACTAGTTAAATTTTCAATTATTGTTATTTCATGAGATGAGAAAAGATTTTGTAATTTATTTGATATATATAGATTGTAAGCATTTAATGGTTTAGTGGCTAAAATCTTTTTGGACAAAGTTTAGGTCTTGAGATTAATTCTCATGAGAGGCACATGTGAAGGTAAGTTTGAATTTGTTTTGAATTGAATTTTGTCCGTGGGTGTGTGAGTGCCAAGTCGAATGGGTGAAGGAGCAGAAACACAAGTCAATTCATGGAAGAGAAGCCTAATGGGTGAGTTGGAGAGAGAGAGGAAATTGATCCTAAAAAAATAAAGAAAAAGGAGAAATCGATTCACAAGAATCGATTCCCACATTGTGCAAAGAAGGCCTTCTGAGGCCTGTGTTGCATAAATCGACTCATCAAGATGATGAGTCGATTTGTGAGGAGAAGAGGAAGAAAGGAAATTGAATGGGGATGGTGGGGAATCGATTCCCTGTGTGCAGAAGAGGGGGGCCTATGACTTGAATTGGATAAATCAACTCATGAGGGTCATGAGTCGATTTGTGAGGAGAAGAGAAAGGAGGGGAAATCGATTTCTCAAAGCATGAGTCGATTCAGTCCCTCTGCAGTCAAGACATTTGAGGCTTGGATTGGGTAAATCGACTCATGAAAGGGGAATGAGTCAATTCAAGTGCCTACAGACATGAGATCTGAGAAGTGACAAGCATGAGTCGGTTTACAATGAGGGAAATCGATTCACTTAAAAATTTGTGAGTTGATTCCCTTACGTGATGAGTCGATTTGTCCCCTCATGACACACTCATATGAATCGACTTGAGGGAAAGGGGAATCCACTTGTGCATTAGTGGAATTATGAAATGACCAAATTGCCCTCTAAATGTAATAAAATCCAAAGAATTCCTAAGGGCAAAATGGTAATTTTGTCTCCTAAATCAATAGAAATGAATGTGGATATCTCTCATTTACTCTATTTTCTTCTCACTTTCGAATGCACAACAACTCTCTTCTCTCTTTACATCCACACCCTCTCATTCGTCCTTGAGTTTAATTCTCTCCCACAAGTTAACCAATCTCTACAATAAGTGCACTAAATGGCCTTCTAATACTTCAAGCAAACTCAGGGAAGGGAGGATTGAAGGAGATCTAGGGTTTTCTCTTCGAAGGAGGAAATTAGGGTTTTTGAAACCTAACTTCAAAAACTCAATCCAACCCCAAAATCAAGGTAATTTCTCCTCCCTAAACTTGGGTTTAGCTTCTTTAATTCTATGTTGTGATTATTATTGGAATTTTAGAAATTTTGTTAGAGAATCAAAACCATAAGTTCGTGAATAGTGAAATATTGGGGGAAAATGAAATGTAAAATGGTAGAAGGGTCTAAATGAGGTGTAAATGGTGGAAATGGAATCATGAACGAAGATTTTTGGATTTGGGACAAATTTAGGGTTTGTGCAAAAATTTAGAAATTTATAAACCCTAGAAATGATGACAAATTGACATTGCAATTGTGGTTATTGGTTAGGAAGGCCAATTGGAAATTGAAAAAGGAATTACATTGGGCTTGAGTTGGAAATTTGGGAGTGGATACCCTCCCGAGAGGTGAGTGAATGATTATATATCATTTAAATGAGTTAATGATTTTAATATGATTTGCAAATTTGATTTTGAAATGAATTTATAATATTTTGTGATTGTGGTGAGTCTGAAATGAATTTTGTGATAAATCCATGACTCGTGAGTTGATTATTGACTTATTTATATCATGTTACTTTGAGATACCCATGTGAACTGTGAAATGTTGCTTTACTTTGTGATTAAGTATAAATTTATTGATAAATGGAAAATTTGTAACATGGTGCTGAGAAAAATGACTATAGTCTAAGTCTTGCCATGGATTGGGCCATCGAGGCGGCGTGGTTAAGGTTGGTTGATTTAGCTTGGGAGAGGTGGGTTGGAGAGCCTCCACAGGCTACCAGATAACGTGGTAGCTCCCCACAAAGTTTCGGGTCAACGCCAAGGTGAAGGGGATTTTATGAGAAATATAGAAAACCCCTTGACGGATTCTACCAATGGCCATTGGTATGAGATTGTTTTCGATAAACCCCAAAATTGTGAAAATGAAAATTTAAGTCGTTGGACTGCATAAATTAATCATGGTGGATTGATATGAATGATTTCATGAGAATGAATTTCGTTATTCATTAAATGATATTTGATACATATATTTGGCATTACCACCCTCACCCCTCATTTATATGTTATATACCACTACACTCCACTCACTAGGTATTTCCAGTACTCACCCCTCTCCTTTAACCTTTCAGAGGAAGTGTAGACTTTGGATTCAATTGATACTTTTCATATCTTTTGGGACAAGTATCGGTGGAATCCATGCTTGGTTTACGTAAAAAGTGTTTAATTTTGTTTAAAAACTTATCTTTGCAAAACTTATTGTTCTCATATGGGACTTTGGACTTTTATTGGGATTATTGAAATATTTTGAGATTGTAACTTATGTGTAACTCTGGAATGGCTGGGATAGACACACTGCATGCATTGTATGTGCAGGAACCCCTCCCCCGATTGTGTGTCGGCGCATGCTTATATGTACAGGGATGGACCGGATGGGTCCTTTGTATGCGAGTTGTTTTATGATTTTCTTATTTTGATGGGTTTTATATTTTAAAAGATTTATTATAAAAATTGGAATGCCTTGCGCTATCCTGGTATATGGGGAGGTTGTGTCCATATGTCGAGATAACGTGACAGTTGTTACGTGCTCGACGGGAGAGTCGGGGCGTGACAATTCTATTAGTATCAGAACATAAGCTCATGATTTTAAATGTTTAAAGGTTTAAATTACTCCCAAATGTCCCAAAGGTTTTCTAAAGGTTTTAAAAGCATTTTTTTCTTTTGAAATTTCAGATTTTAAAAGAATTTTCAAAGGATGTACAAAAGCCTTCCATGGATCAAAAAGGGCTAGGACTCAATTTATTTTTAGGGGGTTAAATATCTAGCCACATGTCTAATTTAGTGGGCTAAGCATAGCGTCTCTTCTTATAGGAATCATGCCGCCTAGACAAAGGACGAGGAATGTTAGTGAGATTCCTCCTTCTGAGCACGAGGATGAGTCGTCCTCACATGCTCTAACTTCTTTTCCAGCTGCCACAAGCACACACCTGGTTTCTTCAATCGGGGTTCCTCTACCTCCTATAGCTACCCTCCAGGAAGTGATGGAGTGGTGGAGTTCTTTCAGGGCACAGTATCAGGCTCCGACTCAATCTTCTGCTCCTCCGCTGGCTCCTCATTCTACACCGATTGTGGCTCCTAGTATTCCCATAGCATCTGCTCCACCGGTTGTTACATCAACCGAACGTCCTACAGTCGAGTTGTCATAACTACTTAAAGAGGCAAGACAGCTCGGATGCGACACTTTTTTCGGCACTTGTGATGCCTCAACGGCCTAGGAATGGATTGGCCGAGTTCAGGAGACCGTCACCGATATGAGATTAAGTGATGAGATGAAGTTGTGGGTAGCAGTGAAATTGCTGGATAAGGGATCCAGAACTTGGTGGGAGAATGAGAAGGCCAAGGCAACCGTACCTCTCTCTTGGGCAGATTTTATGAGAGCTTTTGAAGAAAAATATTACACTCGGTTCTATAGGGACCAGAAGAGAGAGGATTTCCTCAAACTTGTTCAGGGAAACAAGACGGTGTCAGATTATGAAGCAAAATTAAGGGAACTTACTACTTATGTTATGGAGTTTGTGATCTCCGAGAAGTTCCTATGTGTGAAATTTGAATTGGGACTAAATCTGAGTATAAAGGAGAAAATGTCTATCACAAAAGGGCATACATTCTAAGATGTTCTGGATTTGGCCTTAAGGGCCGAGAAAATGGTGATAGAAAGAGGGAAAGTTCAAGAACATGGGAAGAGGAAGAGGCCCCGTGGTTTCATACCGGGCCAAAGTTCTAAGAAGAGTAGAAGTTTGGGCTCTTTCAAAGGTGAATCTGTTTCAGACCGGTTGGCTCTCCACAAGGCCAACATGTGTCCTAATTTAAACCTCCTATTTCCAGTGCTGTTTCGGAAAGCCAATCAATGAGAAATAGGATGGAAAAGTGCAAGCACTATGGCAAGTTTCATTTTGGGATATGCCAAGCACCCAAGAGGTGCTACCACTACGGAAAGGAAGGTTATTTCTGTAATGTTTGCCTAGAATTGGGACGAGGAGGTCAAATAAGTCGGGATCGCCCTAATTGATTGATGGGCAGCCAAGCAAACACTCCTGTTCCACCTCCAGTTGGTATACCTCGGGCAGAGACTGGAAGCAACACTGTAACTGCTCCAGCTCAGAGTCCACAAATGAGGGAACAAACCAGAATCTACGCAATGACTAATGAGGATGCCTAGAACAACCCTGACATAGTCACGGGTATGATGAAAATTTTTGGGGTTAATACTTGTGTTTTAATTGATACTGGGTCTAATAATTCTTTTATAAGCACTGAGTTTGCCAAGCATTTGAATAGACCCTTAACCCCACTCGAAGGGGAATTATTAGTTGTCACTCTATTGGGTGAACGGTTGTACAGAAACACCGTGCTCAAGGCCTGTGAAGTAGAGGTAAATGGAAAAATTCTTGAAGCGGATTTGATTCTGTTAGAAATAAGGGATTTCAATGCTATATTGGGCATGGATTGACAACACCCTCATAGGGCTTCAGTAAATTGCTTCATAAAGGAGGTAGAGTTCCGTAGACCGGGATATCCTCTACTTGTATTTGTTGGTGAACGGCGGGTTTTACCGAGTTGTGTAATCTCGACATTGGAAGCACGAAAATTAGTGTACAAGGGTTGTGAAGCTTATCTCGCCCATGTTATTGACACCATCGTGCAGAGTCCGGAATTAATGAATGTCCCAGTAGTGAATAAATTTTCAGATGTTTTCCCGGATGAGTTACCAGGTTTACCTCCAGTTCGGGAGTTCGACTTTGCTATTGACTTGACTCCCTACACCGCACCTATTTCCATTCCTTCGTATAAGATGGCACCTGCGGAACTTAAGGAGTTAAAGGTCCAACTACAAGAATTGTTGGACAAGGGATTTATTCGACCGAGTATCTTACCTTAGGGCGCTCCGGTTTTGTTCGTGAAGAAGAAAGATGAAACATTCTGATTTTGTATTGATTACCGACAGTTGAACAAGGTGACTATCAAGAATAAATACCCCTTGCCGAGAATTGATGACTTGTTCGATCAACTCCAAGGGGCGAGTGTGTTTTCCAAGATTGATTTGAGGTCCGGCTATCATCAATTGAGGATAAAGAAAGATGATGTCCCCAAGATTGCGTTTAGGAGGCGGTACAGGCACTATAAATTCTTGGTGATGCCTTTTGGCATAACGAATGCTCTGGCAACTTTCATGGACCTTATGAATCGAATTTTCTATTCCTATCTTGATAAGTTCGTCATTGTTTTCATTGACGACATCCTCGTGTACTCTAAAAATGATGAAGAGCAATCAAATCATCTTCAAATTGTGCTGCAGACTCTCCGAGATAAGCAATTGTATGCTAAGTTCTCAAAGTGTGAATTCTGGCTGAAGGAAATTGGCTTTTTGGGACACTTGGTATCCGAAGAAGGAATATTTGTTGATCCAAAGAAAGTTAAGGCAATTCTGAAATGGGAACAACCCAAAAACGTCACTGAGTACGTAGTTTTCTTGGTTTGGCGGCGTACTACCGAAGATTTGTAGAGGGTTTTTCCAAGATTGCGGCTCCATTGTCTGGCTTGACACGGAAGGGAATTAAGTTTGGATGAATAGATAAATATGAGTAGAGCTTTTAAGAACTCAAAAAGAGACTCACATCAGCTCCTACACTTGCTCTACCCACTGCTGGTGGCGATTATATTATCTACAGCGATGCCAGTAAACAGGGGTTAAGATGTGTTTTAATGCAGGATGACAGAGTTATCACCTACACTTCTCGACAGTTAAAGAAGCATGAGCTGAATTATTCTACCCATGATCTAGAACTTGCTGCCATTGTATTTGTTTTGAAGATATGGCGACATTATTTATATGGAGCGACATGCAGAATCTTCACCGACCATAAAAATCTCAAATATTTGCTTACCCAAAAAGAGCTCAACTTGAGGCAAAGGAGATGGCTAAAGCTGATTAAAGACTATGATTTGGTGATTGACTATTATTTGGGTAAGGCGAATGTAGTTGCGGATACTCTAAGCCACAAGTCATCATCTTCTCATTCTTAAGCGACTTCTTATCTCTCATGCCTTGTTGGACTTCGTACTCTTGGGGCCAAATTAGTCTGTGATGACAATGGTGCACTCTTGGTGAAGTTCGAAGTTCGACCAACCTTGGTGAATCATATTAAACAGCTCCAGACAACTGATAAGGAGTTAAGGGAGATAGTAGAGAAGGTTCGCAAGGGTGAAACTGGTGATTTTCATATTCGGGAGGATGGCATAGTGATGTATGGGAAACGGATTTGTGTTCAAAAAAATGATGAGATTTGGAAGGCCATTCTTGAGGAAGCACATTCTTCAGCTTATGCTATGCATCCCGGAAGCACTAAAATGTATCGAGCCATCAAAGAAACTTATTGGTGGTCAGGATTAAAGCGGGAAATAGCCGAATTTGTAACAAGGTGTCTAGTATGTGAACAAATCAAGGTTGAACATAAAAAACCGGCTGGGAAACACTTCAGCCATTGCCTATACCTGAATAGAAATGGGAGCACATCACTATAGATTTCGTGGTGGGATTGCCAAGTACTCTGAATTATCACGATGCTATTTGGGTGATAGTTGACAGACTTATAAAGTCAGCACATTTTCTTCCGATTCAGAATACCTACTCTTTGGAGAGATTAGCAAAACTATATCTTGATAAGATTGTCCGACTTCACAGGGTTCTGGTATCGATTATATTGGATCGTGATCCTCGATTCACATCTAGATTGTGGCCAAAGTTACAAGAGGCCTTGGGCACTAAGTTGAAATTCAGCACTGCATTTCATCCACAGACGGATAGATAGTCAGACTGTATAATCCAGACATTGGAAAACATGTTGAGAGCATGTGTGATGGACTTCCAAGGGAGTTGGGATAGGCACCTACCGTTGATTGAATTTGCTTACAACAATAGCTATTAAGTTAGCATTTGAATGCCTCCCTATGAAACTCTCTACGGACGGAAATGCCAGACTCCACTATGTTGGGATGAAGTGGGCGAACGGAAGATTGAAAATGTGGAGCTAATAGAAGCAACTATAGAGAAAGTGAAGCTAATTCGAGCAAGATTGAACGCGGCTCAAGACAGACAGAAAAGCTACGCCGATAAAAGAAGACCTTTGGAATTCGAGGTTGGAGATGTGGTTTTCCTGAAAATATCACCCTAGAAGGGTGTAATCCGATTCCAGAAATGAGAAAAATTGAATTCTCGATACATTGGGCCATTCAAGATCCTTGAGAGGATTGGAAATATTGCTTACCGGTTAGAATTACTCCTGGATTTGGAGAAAATTCATGATGTGTTCCATGTCTCAATATTGAAGAACTATTTGTCGGATCCCTCCCATGTAATTTCAGCTCCTCTTATAAAATTGAATCCAGACTTGAGTTTCAAGGTACAGTCAGTGTAAATCCTTGATCGTCAATTCAAGCAATTGAGAAACAAGCAAATCCCAATGGTTAAAGTGTTGTGGAGAAACAACCAAGTGGAAGAATAAATTTGGGAAACTGAAGAATCAATGTGAAAACAACACTAGCAACTTTTTGATGTATAAATTTTGTTTTGAAATTTCGAGGATGAAATTTGTTTTTAGGGGGTTAAGTGTTGTAATACCGAAAATTCGGTGTTAGAAGAATTTTTATTTAAATTCTTGAAAATATAGGAAAAAAAATTGGACTGTAAATGATTTTGGACTTGAATGTCGAGAAAATTTGCTAGTTAAATTTTCAATTATTGTTATTTCATGGGATGAGAAAAGAATTTGTAATTTATTTGATATATATAGATTGTAAGCATTCAATGGTTTAGTGGATAAAATCTTTTTGGACAAAGTTTAGGTCTTGAGATCAATTCTCATGAGAGGCACACGTGAAGGTAAGCTTAAATTTGTTGTGAATTGAATTTTGTCTGTGGGTGTGTGAGTGCCAAGTCGAATGGGTGAAGGAGTAGAAACACAAGTCGATTTATGGAAAAGAAGCCGAATGGGAGTTGGAGAGAGAGAGGAAGTTGATCCTTAAAAAAAAAAAGGAGAAATCGATTCACAAAATTGTGAATCGATTCCCACATTATGCAGAAAAGGCCTTCTGAGGCCTGTGTTGCATAAATCAACTCATCAAGATGATGAGTCGATTTATGAGGAGAAGAGGAAGAAAGAAAATCGAATGGGGATGGTGGGAATCGATTCCCTGTGTGCAGAAGAGGGGGGTCTGCGACTTGAATTGGATAAATTGACTCATGAGGGCCATGAGTCGATTTGTAAGGAGAAGAGAAAGGAGGGGAAATCGATTTCCCAAAGCATGAGTCGATTTAGTCCCTTTGCAATCAAGACATCTGAGGCTTGGATTGGGTAAATCGACTCATGAAAGGGGAATGAGTCGATTCAAGTGCCTGCAGACATGGGATCTGAGAAGTGACAGGCATGAGTTGATTTACAATAAGGGAAATCGATTCACTTAAAAATTTGTGAGTCGATTCCCTTAGGTGATGAGTCGATTTGTCCCCTCATGACATACTCATATGAATCGACTTGAGGGAAAAGGGAATCGACTTGTGCATTAGTGGAATTATGAAATGACCAAATTGCCCTCTAAATGCAATAAAATCCAAAGAATTCCTAAGGACAAAATGGAAATTTTTCCTCCTAAATCAATAGAAATGAATATGGATTTCTCTCATTTACTCCATTTTCTTCTCACTTTTTAATGCACAACAACTCTCTTCTCTCTCTGCATCCATACCCTCTCATTCATCTTTGAATTTAATTCTCTCCCACAAATCGACCAATCTCTACAATAAATGCACTAATTAGACTTCCAATACTTCAAGCAAACTCAGGGAAGGGAGGATTGAAGGAGATCTAGGGTTTGTTCTTCAAAAGAGGAAAGTTAGGGTTTTTGAAACCCAACCTCAAAAACTCAATCCAACCCCAAAATCAAGATAATTTCTCCTCCCTAAATTTGGGTTTAGCTTCTTTAATTCTATGTTGTGATTATTATTGGAATTTTAGAAATTTTGTTCGAGAATCAAAACCCTAAATTCGTGAATAGTAAAATATTGGGGGAAAATGAAATGTAAAATGGTAGAAGGGTCTAAATGAGGTGTAAATGGTGGAAATGAAACCATGAACATAGATTTTTGGATTTGGGACAAATTTAGGGTTTGTGCAAAAATTTAGAAAAAATTTATAAACCCTAGAAATGATAGCAAATTGACATTGCAATTGTGGTTATTGGTTAGGAAGGCTAGAAAAATGAATTACTTTGGGCTTGAGTTGGAAATTTGAGAGTGGATACTCTTCCAAGAGGTGAGTGGATGGTTATGTATCATTTAAATGAGTAAATGATTTTAATATGATTTGCAAATTTGATTTTGAAATGAATTTTGAAATGAATTTATAATATTTTATGATTGTGGTGAGTCTGAAATGAATTTTGTGATAAATCTATGACTCGTGAGTTGATTATTGACTTATTTTTACCATATTACTTTGAGATACTCATGTGAACTGTGAAATGTTGCTCTACTTTGTGATTAAGCATGAATTTGTTGATAAATAGAAAATTGGTAACATGGTGTTGGAAAAAATGACTATAGTCTAAGTCTTGCCACGGACAGGGCCATCGGGGCAACGTGGTTAAAGCTGGTTGATTTAGCTTGGGAGAGGTGGTTGGAGAGCCTCCACAGGCTGCCGGATAACGTGGTAGCACCCCACGGAGTTTCAGGCCAACGCCAAGGTGAAGGGGATTTTATGTGAATTATAGAAAACCCCTTGGTAGATCCTACCAACAGCCATTGGTAAGAGATTGTTTTCGGTAAACCCCAAAATTGTGAAAATGAAAACTTAAGTCGTTGGACTGCATAAATGAGTCATGGTGGATTGATATGAATGATTTCATGAGAATGAATTTCGTTATTCATTAAATAATATTTGATATATGTATTTGACATTACCACCCTCACCCCTCATTTATATGTTATATGCCACTACACTCCACTCACTGGGTATTCTCAATACTCACCCCTCTCCTTTAACCTTTTAGAGTAAGTGTAGACTTTGGTGGGTATTGGCTGATTTAGAGATCTTTTGGTGATCCACGATAGGTATCGGTAGTGGAATTTATTTTCTTGAGACTTGATGTAGTTTCATCCGTGGAAGGAAAACTATTGTACTATTCTTTTGAGATTTGGATTCAATTGATACTTGTCATATCTTTTAGGACAAGTATCGATGGAATCTAGGTTTGGTTTACGTGAAAAGTGTTTAATTTTATTTAAAAGCTTATCTTTGCAAAACTTATTGTTCTCATCTAGGACTTTGGACTTTTATTGGGATTATTGAAATATTTTGAGATTGTAAATTATGTGGAACTCTGGAATGGTTGGGATGGCCACACTGCATGCATTGCATGTACAGGAACCCCTCCCCCGATTGTGTGTCGACGCATGCTTGTGTGTACAAGAATAGACCAGATGGGTCTTTTGCGTGCTAGTTGTTATATGATTTTCTTATTTTGATAAGTTTTATGTTTAGAAAGATTTATTGTAAAAATTGGAATGTCTTGCGCTATCCCGGTATATGGGGAGGTTGTACCTGTATGCCGAGATAACGTGGCGGTTGTTACGTACTCAATGGGAGAGTCGGGGCGTGACAACTGGGTTCTGTTTCCTTTCTGAGAGAGAGACCTGCCCGAGTGGGAGGTTTATATTTGATTAAGAAATGTTTTAAGTTCATTCGAGATTTACTTCTTTAATAGGTAGTCTCAAATTATACTTATCGCGTAATAGAATAAATTACTTTTACATTAATAGAAGTGTCCACCGAAAAGTGGGATAACTGAGAGGTCTGGATACCGAGAGCTGAGATGACCGAGAGAGTCGAGAGGAGTGCTTGATAGAGAGAGCTCTCAACCGAGAGACCGTGATCATGTCGATCGCTTATGGGCGATATGGCCTAATGGGCCTAGTGGGTTCCAGTCTTATGGTAATAGTTCGTTGGACCATATACCATCATTTGTCCCTCACTTCTAATATTAGCTTGAAGAGATTGCATTAAAAGTAGAGTTAAGATGAAAAGAGTTGGGTAATTCGAAGAGACATAGAAAATAAGCAGTATCGAGAAAGTAGAATGGGCACAATGAGTCATTAAATGTAGTAGATACGATTGTTTCGAAAAGCCACAGGATGGAAAAGACTCAGAATTACTGTGTGTTAATGAGACACAAAGGTCACGAAAATGGAATGGCTGCCTGGAAGGGACGTTAAATTGGGAACTGATTGTTCCAATTTCGAAGCATGCCGCTTCATTTGCCGGGAGTCGTATTCAAGGCCCTAGGTAATTTTATAAATAATAGAGGGTAGTAAGGGGGTTCCTTTAGTTTACTAGATGAGGCAAAGTTATAGGCTAATGTTTTAATTCATGGATGATGAAGTGTGTGAAAAATAAAGTTTGTGAAGGACTATTTATTATTGCAATACTTGGGTATGTTTTGAAGATAGTGCGAGTGCTGCCAATACGATGTTCTATCAATGAGGGAACTGCTGATGTAAGGTTCCATCATGGTCTTTGGAAATATAATACCGTGGTAGCCTGCATTGGTGGTCTCAAGTGGCCTTGCAATGGGTGGAGATGTCTTCTCCTTTTGGTATTTCAAAATAGAAGGACGAGGTGTCTCTCCCGTGTGAGGTGTAATGGAGATGGCCGAGCACTAGTCTTAGTGCCTGCGTCTCCTTGGGGGTATAAAAAGAATGGGAGAACTTAATGTGTGGGGGATGGAGTCATGGAAAATGTGTTCCTCCTCTTTCTACGCAACTTCCTGTCTGTATATTTTGTTCTCCCTATATTTCCCACATCTCAACTTCTATATTACTGATATGTAATCATCATGCTATTTTTGTTTGTACTTGTACGAATTTCGGCTCATTTTATAAAGATCCTATGGATAAATAAAAGAGCTATTTTCTCGTACCTAATGACGTTGTTGTTCTGTTATATTGGTAGACTTGCGTGTCTAGCTCTTTGATTTTCTTTTGCATGAACTTTATCATATTTGAGCTTTTGAGGCATATCGAAATAGCCTATCGAGTTGTATGTAAATACCTCATGGCTATAGATTGCGTGTTAGAACCTTCCTAGAACGTCTGGATAAAAATACCGAGAGTCAAGTCTTGACTCATGCCACGGCCTCTATGTGCTAAAGGCTAGAGTACAGCCTTATTGCGACCAATGTAAGGCATTGAGCAAAAAGTAAAAGTGTAGGGCCTTTTTAAGTGCGCCTAACTGAGAGAATACAAGAAAGGATATGGAACTTGATTAAGGTGTATAGCTAAAAGGAAGAGGGTAAAGAACTTGTTATCGTATTGTGTCGAGAGAAAGTTTGATGGCGTGAGACTAAGGAGACTCGTTGGCATTGAGCCAAGAAAGAGTATAATGGCATTGCGGTCAAAATACTTGTTGGTATTGCGCCAAGAAAGAGTTTGAGGGTAATACGTCGAGGATGCTCATTAGCATTGTGCCAAAAAGAGTATGAGGGTATTGGGTCAAGCATACTCATTGGTGTTGCGCCAAGAGAGTTTGGAAGCATTGAACCAAGAGTGCGCTTTATGGCGTTGTGCAAAGAGATTTTGGAGGTATTGCGCTAAAAGTGTTTATTAGCGTTGCACCAAAAGAGTTTGGAGGCATTGCACTCAGAGTGTGCTCTTTGCATTATACCAAGAGAGTTTGAAGGCATTGCATTGAGAGTGTGCTCTTTGGCACTACGCTAAGAGAGTTTGGAGGCATTACACCGAGGGTGTGCTCTTTGGCATTGTGCCTAGAGTATGAAGGCATTACATTGAGAGTGCTTGTTGGCATTGCGCCAAGAGAGAATTCAAGGCATTGCTCCAAGAGAGAACTGTATCTGCTTGGTTCTATGTGTTGATAACACCTTAGAGGCGTAGAGCCAAGAAAGTCTAAGTCTGCAAAAGAGAATTAACAAACTAGGAGCTCATGGGTGTAAGGGCTCAAGTTATTTGTTATTGTATTAGATACTAATATACAAAAGTAATGACGTTGCAGCTTCACGGGTTAGAAGACAAAGATTATTAGTATTATTGAAAGTAGTAAGGATTACTGATAGTAAATGTGTAGGTTCTCGGCATTCCATGTTCGAGGTATAGTAGAGCTATCAAAGTGGTTGAGACGATATATCCCTGGGCAGACTACCAAGCAAACTTGATAGGGGGTTTTCCCAGATTGGTACAAGTTCCCCCCCAATTGAGGCTATCTTATGGCTCCACTTTCCAGAGAACGAGGTCTCTCAGTTTGACTATTCTAGCTTTGACTCTCCTATTGTAGTATCAAGTCATTTGTTGTTGGTAGGCAGCCATTCGAAATAGCATAGTGTCCCGCAGTTCTAGAATGAGATCTAGTTGCTCTCGTAATGATGGTTCATTTAAGTCTAGCCAATATTGAACTACGCACAATGTGTGGACTTTGATTTCCATTGGGATGATAGTTTTGCATCCATTGGTGAGACTAAAGGGTGTTTCCCCAGTAGCATTACGAGGCATAGTTTAATATGCCTAGAGAAAGTTGTTAAGTTCTTTTGCCCATAAGACTTTTGCCTCTTCTAGTATAGTCTTGAACCCTGGAGTATTGATTGGTTGGTGATCTCGGTAAGGCTGTTGGCTTGCATATAAGTGACAGAGATAAGGCGATGCTGTATTTTGAGCTTATCGCAAATTTCCCGAAAGCTTGTGTTGTCGAACTGTTTGCTGTTACTAGTGATAAGGACATGGGATAGGCCAAATCTCGTGATGATGGATGTCCATATGAAAGTTTGCACCTTATCGGTTTTGATTTGTGTTAGCAGCTCGATTGCTACCCATTTAGTAAAGTAATCTATGGCCACATGAGGAACTTAGGTTGTAACGCCAACTCTGCGGTGCCGTACTTTTATACTCCCGTTTCTGAATTTAATGAAATATTCCTCAGTTTATTTATATAGAGAGATAAAGAGAGAATTTTTATTTTATATTGATTTTCGATTTTGGGATTTTTAATTCAAATTTTTAGTATATTCAAAAGTATCTGTATTTTCGATTCGAAATGTGAAGCAAGTATAAAAATAAATTCCATTTATTAAATTTTTTATTCCCTTTTTTATTTATTTATAAATCTATTCTTATAAATATATAATAATAATAATAATAATAATAATAATAATAATAATAATAATAATAATAATAATAATAATAATAATATAAAAAAAAAAACAAAAAAATTGAATTAGGGCTTAAAGCCCTAATTCTCCTTTTCTCTCCTTCTCTTTCTCTCTCCACCTCTTCACCTTCTTCCCTCCCCCGCGGCCGCCTCATCTCTTTCCTCCTCCGCCGTCGCCGCAACCGATCGCCACCCACCGCCGCCGTGTTCCATCACCCATTCTCTCTCACTCTCCCTTCGGTTTTCTCTCTATCCCTCTCTTTCTCTCTCTCGGTCTCTCTCGATTACCCTCTCGAAATCTCTCCCGCGGCTCTCTCTCTTCCGTCACCGCCGCCTTCAACCACCACCCAAGCCACCACCGTCATATTCTCTCTCTATCCCCCTCACAGCTCTCTCCCTCCCGTGAGTTCTCTCTCTCTCTCTCTCCTGCGCGCACGACTGCCACGCGCGACAACCCCTTATTGTGCTGCCAGTGCACGACAACCCCCACCCGCGCGCGCGCCAGCACGCAACAGCTCTGTATGCCTGTGCAGCGCGCGATAGCTCTAGCACGCGCGCCAGCCCCTGCGCGTGCGACAGCTCCTGCGCGCGCGGGCAGCCGCTCTTCCTCCTGCTCGCACGCCCTGCTCTCGGCACTCTTGCAGAGCCCCAAATCGGCAGACTTCGAAACCCTAGGCCGGGTCTGCACTTATCTCCTGCGCAGGTGAGGACCAATTCCTAACCCTAGTTCTAGGGTTTTGAACTTTCTGAGTAATTAGGGTTAATTGTTAACATTTGCTCCGAATTTGAAATGTTACAGGTTTTAGACTGAACCGAAAGGCGAACAGAGACCAGATTTACGAGTCGAGAAAACCCTAGGTGAGGGATTTCTGACTGATTCAATTAATTGAATGCATTTAGGATAAATTTAGGGTAAATTAGAGTAAGAATGTATTCCATATGATAGGATGTATATTAGATTTGATTTATATGCGTTATCGGACATTATATGTAATTGTTTAGATAAAATATACAAATTGGGCTGTTCCGGATAATAGAATTAGGCTGACTTGATTAGAATAGTTTCTTTTAGAGTTTAATTTGACGTATGCATGAAAATAGTCAGAAATTGGATCTAAGTTTTGGGATTGGTACAATTTTTTTCATTTTAAGTTGTCTTGCATATAGGAAATCGAAATACAATTTTCGTAATATGAAAATAGGTTTCAATACCTTTAAAATGAGATATGGTTTGAAGAAATCGGATGAGAATTGAAAAGTGTATGAATTTTCAAAGATATTTCTAATTTGTAGGAAATTTATGTATTTTAGACTTGTTTTCGATTTTGAACGGTTTTAGATTTGAATTTAGCTTGATTTTGATTTGGTTATTTACATATAATGGAATGAAATTGATGACATTGGAGTATATTTATAAATTGAGGAATTAAGATTTTTACAAACTTAGGGAAGATGATAAACCCTAAGAATAATTGGAAATTTGATGGCAATTGTGATAATTTGATTAGGTTGATCTTGTTGGAGACTTGAGAAGTCAATTCGGATTTATTTTGGAAATAGGGAGTGATTACCCTCCCAAGAATGTGAGTGGGATCCTAATCTCTTGCATGAAATAGTGAAACCTGATTTTATCGTGTTTTTAATAAAACATGCTTTTGATATGCATTGTCTCGACGTATGGAATTGAAATTCAAATCTGTTTTGTGATTATTGGAGTGTCGTACTTATATTTTCTACGATTATGCATCCATGTTTGAAAAGAAATGAAATTGTGCCATGATTTGAGAAACGGAATGTTTTCTATTCTACCATTGCATTGGTTTGTTGAATTTAAAGGATTTCGATGAAATTGTATTGGCACACGGATTTGAATTGTTTTGAGGATATGATCAAATGATTTGGCTATGTGGGTTAGATGCCTACTAGCTTGAGATGATATGATGATATGACATTATTTGATTGATTCCGTAGCTACGAAGGGACTTTGTAGAGACACGGGTTGCTCGGATACGCTTTTGCAAGAAGTATCCGCAAACGTCCAGTTTATATATTTCGTAGGCACGAACGGTTGAACCCTTATCGGGGGAGGATGTGTGTGACGCCACCATCTAGCACCGGGCGGTGACCTATTGACGAGTCTGGGTAAGCAAGGGCTAAGCCCACGGCCAACGTCGAGGTAGAAAGCTACTTTTGAAACACTTTGCATAATAAAACCCCTGATGCGCCTGTCCTTGGTCATGGTTGACCTTTGCCAGGATCCTTTCGGCTACCTCTATGATCTACTTGATTTTAAATGGATGCATATATGTATGATATCATTTGAATGATTAAATGAGTTCATTTTACCGAACATCTCATGATTTGTTGCAAAATTCGAATTATTGGCTATGAAGGATATTATTTGACACTCCAATGTTCACCTACACTATTAGTACTTGAGATTAATCCCCTCACTCACTGAGTATCCTCCCATAGATACTCACCCCTCTTCTTTCCTCCCTCAGACAGGATCATTGTGCTAGAGCGACGTTTCAGACTCTAGAGGTTTTGGTTGATCATTGGGGGGTTTGGTTCTTCTTGACGGTGAGACTTAAGTTTAATTTGAAATACAAATTATTCACTTTATTTCGACCCTGCGAGGTCTTGATATTGAGGTCCTTAGTTGACCGTGTACATTTTTATGGGATGACTGTAATAATTATAGATATTGTTGTGAAACTCTCCTATTATACTTGCATTGAGGCGTTTGTAAACATTTAAACTCTCTACTTGGGAAATTATTGTATATTATATAAAAACTTAGGACCACTCAGTGTGGCGGCTGCTCATGCTCTAATTGGGCATGACAGTAGAGGTCTGTGGCTAGGATTGTTGGTAATTTACTTAGTCTGGCATTATCCTGGATGTCTGCTATGGTTGGTGGGTTGTTGTGAGGCCGGGATGACCCTCTTATTTTATTTACAGGATGATTTTAAATTATACAGGTTTATTTGTACATGGAAGACCTCCAATTTATGGGGAAGTTCTGTCCGATTTTCTGTAAAAATATAGCCGGCATTCAGGATAACGGGTGGCTATTCATGATCCCGGTTCAGGACGTGACATAGGTTGTCCAGTGGCTAGCGAGAATAGTCACAAGATATTTATCCCCCATTTTGCAAATGGCCACAGGTTTATGATCGGGTAGAGCTCAGAAGAAAGTTGGTGTGGCACCGAGAAGAATCATTGACACTTGTCACACTTCTTGATTTAGACCTTCGCATCGGCCTTTATAGTTGGCTAGAAGAACCCCTAGTGTAATACTTTATTGGTAAGATTTTGAGCGCCAACGTGATTGCCACATACTCCCTTCATGAATTTTCCTGAGGACGTAATTAGCCTCCTCTATTGATAGGCATTTGAGGTATGGGTGAATGAAATATTTCTTATAATATGATTGTCAATAATGGCATAATGCTTGGCTTGATGTCTGATCTTTACCGCTTCATTTGGCAAGTCCGACTATTGGCCAACTCTTAGATAATTTTGGATAACGTTTTTATAGCTTGGCGTATCATCAATTGTCAGGATTTGTTTTGGTTTATCAATGCTTGAATATGGGATGCCTTCGACATAGACTATTCGATTGGTTGCTACCAAGTCAGAGTTAGCAAGCTTAGAGAGCATGTCAGGCCTAACATTTTCTGATATAAGGATCTATTGTACGTCAACTGTATTAAACTTTCTCATCTCTTCTTGGAGCTTAGATAGGTACTTCATCATCATTGGCTCCTTGGTCTCATATGTCTCGTCGATCTGTTTAACAACGAGTTAGCTGTAACATTTTTAGCTCCCAATAACTCCATAATTTGGAATACAATCAAGAGAATTTCGTACTCGGCCTGATTGTTGGTGGCTTGAAAATTGAAGCAAAGTGCATATTCTGTTTTGAAGTTATTAGGATTTATTAAGATAAGTCTAACACCTCTCCCTAATGAATTGGATGACCCATCTACATGCAAAGTCCATGATGTCAAGAGGAACCCTTCCGGATGGTTGTTAGTGACTTGCTAAGTAGAGCTTGAGAAGCTGCATTCAATGATGAAATTGGGTAGGACCTAGCCTTTGATGGCAAGTCTCGACAGGTAATCGATGTCGAATTCATCGAGTTCGACACTCCATTTGATGAGTCGGCCTAAGGTGTCTCTTTTTTATAGATTTGTCATAGGTGCTGGTCTGTTAGCACCACAATAGTATGTGCATGGAAATAAAGTCAGAGGCGCCGAGCAGTTATGACGAGAGCGAATACTACCTTCTCTATGGGCTTATAGTTGATATCTGCTTCGTGGAGCATTTGACTGACGTAGTATACCAATTTTGCACTTCAGTATCCTATCTTATGAGTATAGAACAAAGAGTTCAATCAGAAATAGGTAGGTAAAGATAAAGTTTCTCATCAAAGATGGGTCAAGAGAGTAGAGGAGGTGATAAGAGGTACTTGTTGAGCCGAATGAAGGTAGTCTAACATTCTACTGTCCATATGAACTTTTAAGACTTTTTTAGAGCATTAAAGAAGGGTTTATACTTTTCCTTGGCTTTTGAAATGAATCAACTTAGGGCCTTGCTTTGTCCCATAAGGTACTGCACCTCTTTCGGTATTCTAAGTGGCGCCTTGTCTAATATGGCTTGAATCTTTTCTAGGTTAGGCTCGATTCCTCGATAGGTGATTATGAGCCCTAGGAACTTGTCTGACACAATATCAAAAGTACACTTGGCCAGGTTTAGCTTCATGTTGTAATGCACCAATATCCAAATTGTTTCCTTAAGATCTGCCATGTGGCTCTCTGGTCTAGTACTTTTAACTAACATGTCATCTATATAGATTTTGACTTTTTTGCCAAGTTGATCACTAAAGACCTTGTTAACAAGTTGTTGGAAGGGCACCCATGCATTCTTCAAATCAAAGGGCATAACCTAGTAATAGTAGGTACCAAACTTGATGATGAATCTGGCATTTTCCTTATCTTTTGGGGCCATGCATACCTGATTGTAACTAGAGTATATGTCTATGAAACTTAGGACTTGATGGCCCCATAAATTATCTATGAGTTTGTCTATGTTAGAATGTGGATAACTATCCTTTGCATGCTTTGTTGAGATATGTGAAATAGACACACATCCTCCACTTGCCATTTGCCCTTTTTACTATGACTATTTTGCTAGCCATTCTGGATATTTCACCTCTCTTATGAAATTCGCCGCCAAGAGTTTTTGGACTTCTTTTTGTATAGTGCATTGGAATTTTAATGTAAAGACCCTCTTCTTCTGCTTCACAGGTTTGTGATTTGGATCCACCACCAGTTTGTGGACAATTTACTTATAGGTGAATTGGAGGCATGTTTTTCGGGAGACTATGCAAAAACTTGAGAATATCGACATAGACAGTCAATGATAGCATCATAGAGTGCCATTAGTAAATTGGCTCCAATTTGGATGGTCTAGTCAGGCAAATCTGTAATGGGGATAGTAATCACCTCTTTACCTGGTTTGGGTTTAGCAGCTTGTTTGATATCATATCTGAACTCCATGGTGTTTATCAAAAGATTGTTATTTTCTCCCTCTAGAGTGGCGACAGTTAGAGGATTAGGATCACACTTAAGAGTTATGGTACTGATAGAAGTTCTGAACTTGATCTTCATATGCTTGGTGCATGGTAAAGCTTCTAAGCCATCTAAACTAGGATAGCCTAGGATAGCATTGTAGATAGATAGAAGTTTAATCACATTGGAAGCGTCTATGGTAATAGCGTGATTAGGGGGCATTCCTAAAGTCACAGGGAGCGAAACAACACCTTCAAGGAATAGTCATTCATCAGAAAGTCCTTTTAAGGGTCCGTTGCTGGGTTGTAGATGCAATGACGAAGGCTCATTCATTGGAAAGCATCACAATAAGGAATGTCGCAATCTGCTCCTTGATTGATAAATACTCTCTTCACCAAATATTGACCTATTATGGTGGTAATGATCAATGGATCATGTCGATCTGGGTTGATCCCTACTAGATTTTCATTATTGAAATTGATTGGAGGTCTCTTTCTCTTTGACAACATGGTTAGTTGAGGCTATATGTAGAATGGTGTAAAAAGTCAGTTTGTTCCCACAGATGATGCTAATCTGATGGAGTTGAGTTTGGCTCCACAAATACCTGCTTTGTTGACTTGGGTATGAGACTGGTGTTGGGGAATCTATTAAGTCTTCTTATGTAACAAGATCTGCAAATACCATTGGAGGGTACTCCAGTGGGGAGACTCTGACGTTCAAATCTGATGAGAGATTTTTAGAGAATAAGAAACAGACTGAAAAGAGGCAATGATAGCCCTGTGTTGTTTGTATGTGAGAAGTGTAGAGTTTCAAAGAATGTACCTAGTTGGTTGTCTGTGCTGAGTATATATAGTATGTGCGCATGGTAAGTCCTATGTTTGCTGAGGGGCATAGAACCCCTAGTTTCCTTATAGAGATTACTGAGAATCTTTCAAGATTGTAAGGACTATAGTCAATGATCTCTAAGAGAATTAGAGTCTGATTGGCTATAGAAAGTTTAATGTTAATACAGAGATTTTCTACCTTATCGGGAGTGATTGCCTAGATTTGTTTCCTTTCTAAAAGAGCAACCTTCCTAAGTAGAAGCCACATATCTGATTAAGGAAGATTTTTAGTTCATTCGCAATTTACTTCCTTAATGGGTACTATCAAGTTATGCTTATCGTGTAGTAGAATAAATTACTTTTGCATTAATATAAGTGTCCATCAAAGAGTGGTATTATCGAGAGGCCCGAGTTCCCAGAGCTAAGATGATTGAGAGGGTCAAGAGGAGTGCTCGACTAAAAGTGCACTCAACCAAGAGACTGTGATCATGTTTAGTTGTTTGCCTAATGGGCCAGGGGGTTCTGGTCTAATGGTAATGGGTCATTAGACCATGTACCATCAGATTAAAAACTCGCAATTCATTTAATCGAATGATGCGATTAATTTGATTTAATTATTCAAATTAACCATATTATGGTTAATTTCTGGCGTATGTGTATATATCAGAGAAATTCATGAAAATTAAAAAAAAAATAAAGAAAGTATTTAAAAAAATAGTTATCTTTATTTTTAAAATCCTTGGTGTTGTTGTATAAGAGAGTAACGTGGGAGCAAAATCAGGGCATGAAAGTAGCAAAGAGGAAGAAAAATAAGAGTGGTATTATCGAAAGGCCCGAGTTCCTAGAGCTAAGATGATCGAGAGGGTCAAGAGGAGTGCTCGACCGAAAGAGCACTCAACTGAGAGATTGTGATCATGTTAAGTTGCTTATGGGCAATATGGCCTAATGGGCCAGGGGGTTCTGGTCTTATGATAATGGGTCATTAGACCATGTACCATTAGAATAAAAATCGGCAATTTGTTTAATCGAATGAAGCAATTAATTTGATTCAATTATTCAAATTAACCATATAATGGCAATTTCTGGTGTATGTGTTTATATCAGAGAAATTCATGAAATTTAACAAAAAAATAAAGAAAGTATTTAAAAAAAATAGTTATCTTTATTTTTAAAATCCATGGTGTTTATTTTTAAAATCCATGGTGTTGTTATATAAGAGAGTAACGTGGGAGCAAAATCAGGACATGAAAGTAGCAAAGAGGAAGAAAAATGAGTGAAATAGGAGAAATAGAGGGAAAAACGTGAGTGAGAGTCTCACGTTTGGAGGTGAAAGAGCCGTTAAAAGGACTAGACATTGGAAATCTAAAACTAGGAAAGCAGAAAAAGTCTTTCATTAATTGTTCACACTCCAATTTATTAGTTTTAATTTTTAGGTTTTTTTTTCTCTTTTAGAATTTTTTATTAATTATATTATTTTTCTATTTTAAATTTTAATTATAATATTATAATAATATTTATATGAATTAAAATTATTTAAATATGTATATAATATTTTTAATTAATTTGATTTTTAATTTGATCGAAATAAAAATTGTTACCAATAAACCAAATTAAAATTTGGTTTTCTCTAAAACCAAACCGAATAAACTATCCAAACTATAAAAAAGTTCGGAGATAATATTTTTTCGGTTTTAACCAAATAAAGCTTCCCCCTAGTCAACCTCTCCCCTCTTCATTTTCCTACCATGTCTTTTGATCTCACCAATTTGTTGATTAATATGTCTATGAAGGGGCATTTTTGGTTTATTTGAGAGATAATTTAA
The DNA here is from genome assembly GCA_037126225.1 of Dillenia turbinata. NCBI lineage: Eukaryota > Viridiplantae > Streptophyta > Magnoliopsida > Dilleniales > Dilleniaceae > Dillenia > Dillenia turbinata. Next base: position 8,067,994 of record JBAMMX010000015.1, read on the forward strand.
ATTATTTAAATTTGAATTTGGAATAATAGAATAACTCCCATTATCCCTATAAGTCACCACAACTCTCCATAATAATTTCTCACATAAGGGTCATTTAATGAATTAGGGATTAACCTCTCTAAAGAGACATTAGGTGTATATTAAGAGCAATTGAGAATTGCTTAGAGAGATAATGGGATACATACATTCTCTAGAGTGAGAAAACTATCGAGAGATCGAAAAAATTTCAAGTAGGAAATTTTGTCATCATCATTGTGCTATCGGATTTTCGGTTGCATTATCCTAATATTGGGGTGGAGATTCAAGAGTTCGCAGTCACAATTTTTGAAAACTTACACAACGAGGTATTTATTCCGAAATTCTAATCCCATTTATTTTTGTGATTTTCCATACTTTTGCATATTAAAAGTAAATCTAAACATTGGTATCAGAGTATGTTTAGATTTATTTAAAAATTTTTCAAAATTTTTTGGGATGAAAAATGTGTTGGATAAACATTCATGGTCCAGATCACAAATGAATTTCGTGAATCCAATGATACCACAACGTTACCGACAACCCATGGAGTATGAATATGATTTTTATTTAATTTTTAGAACATATTTACACCATTAAATGTTTGGTTGAAGTTTTCGACCATAATGACTTCAAAACCTTAGATTTGTCAAGTTTAAGGATAATCTGATCTATGAAATTGTTTTAAACAAGTTTCTTATGTTCTGATCTGCATGTTTGAGACATTGGTCACTGAACATCAAGTTTCTCTAATGGCCATGAAGGGCCGCAACGGAGGATATTTAAATTGCCAATTTTGTGGCATAGATCTTCCAATAAATCATGTTTAAGATGATTATGGAAATCTAATTTCATGTTCCTGATGAAATCACCATGAAATAGTGGCCAAAAAATAGGTTTTTTGGCAGTTAGGTCGCATGACCCAGTTGTAGGCCCGTCACATAAATAAGAATCGATCCAGACTCGCGAGCGCATGCACTTCACGGGCATTGAGGCACATGAAGGCGGTGCATCCCGACCGGTGTCCCAACATAGGATGCGACCCAGGGAATGTGAGAGCACGTGCAGGACGCACTGCAAGTTTGGCACGTGTGCCAGCATGCTGCTAGCATGTGCAAGCACGTGACACGACTCGTGGTAGCATGTGGGGCCTCTTGTGGTGCATTAGGTCATTTTAGATTGAATTTTTTTCATTTTTTGAGGATCCTACTTAATATTTGTGTTTTTTGTGGTTTTTTTGTGTTTTTTACGTGTCGAGTCCAAATACGGGTGGTGAGATGTGATTCTGGGTTGTGGTGGATGGGTCCATTGATACATTTGTTCGGTTTAGGATTCACGTTTGAGTTATTTCTTATTTGTTGATTCAAATGGTACACAAAATATGAGAATAAACATCAATAAATAACTAGCATTTCTCTTTTATGTGTACCAGAGACTATGGCCGCTTCAAAAACTCTCGTTGTGGACTTTGCAAGAGGGATAAACTGAATGGTGACAATTATGATATTTGGTATCGGAAGATTCAGTTTGTTCGCAAAGAGCAAGAACTTTTTAAGATTTTAAGGGACGAGATGGTGGATTCTGAGGAGGGTACTGCATCTTAGACTTGACGGGATCAGGAGGCCTATTGTGTATGGAAGAAAAAGGATAGCCACGCTAGTACAATCCTGATTAGTAGCATGTATGATGACTTGATCCTGGTCTATGAGCAGTGTTTTATGTCTATGTCAGTGTAACTCACCCTAAAAGAGCATTATGGTGCTCTTTCAACTCCTAAGGTGAGGATGCTGACTTATAAGTTTATCACTTATAAGAAAAGGGCTAATTACATGATAAAGTAACATTTGATATAAATGCTGAGTATAATCGTCGGGTTAAGGAACATAGGTAAGCCCATTTCGAAAAAGTTTCAGATACTGGGTGTAATCCAGTAATTATCTGATTCATGGGAGACCATGAGGACCTATCTTATGCACGATGATAGTATTCATACTTTCACTAATCTGAGCAGGCATTTTGAGCTCGAGAAAGAGTGCCTAGAGACGAGTAGGCTGCACTCGGGTCATGTTTATACAGTAGAGTCGAGCAAGGGCTCCCATGGCACTAAATGCAAAGGGAAAAAGCATTAGAAGAAGACCTAAGGTCCAGGCAAGTAGAAGTCATCTAAGAAATTTGACAGTAGACTACAAAAGCACAGGAAAAAGGAGGTGGACAAGGCCAAAGTTAATTGCTATGTATATAGCAGATTTGGTCACTTCACTCATGAGTGTAATGAACAAAAGATATGTCCTTCTTTACATGGTTTGAGTTTTGTCTCATCCACTATGTGCTCATTGATTTCTTTCCTTTGTGGATTATAGATTCAGGAGCCACTGACCATATAACTCAAGATAGGAACACGTACGTGGAGTTCCACTGGCTGAATCCTTAAGCTAAGAGGATTTATATGGGGAACAGAACATTTGTTGTCATCAGAGGGATTGGTACTTACAAGCTAGAGTTGCAAAGTGGCTAGACTCTTTATCTGTATGACATCCTTTATGTTCGGGTTATTTAACAGAACCTGATTTCTGTATTTTGTTTAGATTGCCTAGGATATGCTTTGTCTTTTGGAAACTCTATTGTGTCAATTAGTTGACAGTTCTTTCATTTGTTCTGGTTTTGTCTATGATGGACTGTATACACTGGATGTTATTTCTTTTAATGGTATTTCTTTTTATTCTTTTATTGTCTTTATATCTGATTGCGTTGATGATGATATGAATATATGACATAGTAGAATTGGACATATAGGGTAAGGGGGATAAATCGGTTAGCAGTGAGTGGACTATTGGGCCTGCTAACCAGGGTCGAGTTGCCTATATATGAGTTTTGCTTAGTCGGCAAAGTTACAAGAAAATCATTTGGCAAGATAATGAGAGCTAGGACTCCATTGTAGTTAGTCCACTTCGATATCTATGGCCCTATAAATGTAGAGCCTGAAATGGAGTTGTGTACTTTATTAGTTCATAAACGATTACACATGTTTTGATTACATCTATCTAATCTCACCCAAATCTGAGACATTGAAATACTTCAGGAGGTTTATTAGTGAGACTGAGAATCAGTTAGACTTTAGAGTGAAAACTCTCAGAACCGATCGTGGACACAAGTATTTGTTTGAATAATTTAAAGAGTTCTATTTTGAGAGAGTATTATGAGACAACTGACTATTCCTATTACTCCTTAGCAGAATGGAGTAGCCAAGAGGAGGAATAGGACTTTGTTAGAGATAGTGAGATCTATGATGGTGCAGGCCAATTTATCTATCTCCCATTAGGGAGACGTCTTTTGACTGTAGCTTACATCCTCAATTATGCTCTATCAAAATCCATAGTCAGTAACCCATATAAGTTTTGGATAGGGAGACAAGCTGACCTTAGCCACTTGAGGCCATGGGGATGTGTCGCGTATGTTTACGATTGCTCGCATCTACACGGCAAGTTAGACCCACGAGAAAAAAAAAAGTGTATCTTTATAAGATACTCAGAACACTCCATGAGGTATATGTTCTTAGGTGAGCATATAAACGACATTGTTATTGAGATTGAGTCTCGTGATGCTACATTGCTTGAGAATGATTTCCCTAAGAGAGGTGAAATCAATCAGAACTTTACTTTTTATGAGATCAATAAGCCTATTGGCTTAGCTGAACCCAGCAGTGGGACCCAAAAACCCATTACAGATCTTATTCCTAGTGGGAGTGTTTCATCTAGAGGTGAAAAGGTTTCCCCTCCTCGTAAGAGTTGTTGAGAATAAGTACCTAAATATCGTTTCCCGATTGAGAGTGAGACCTTTATTATGACTCTTAGGAGCTTAAAACGGTCCATGAGGCTCTCGAGGGTCTTGCGAAGAACCATTGGTTGAAGGCCATGGATAAAGAGTTAGAGTCGATGAAAATCAATGAGGTTTGGGATCTAATTGATTTACCTAAAGATAGAAAGACCATTAGGAATAAGTAGATTCTTAAGATCAAGAGAAAGGCTGACGGATGAGTGAAGAGGTATAAGATCCATCTAGTAGCCAAGGGTTACACTTAAACTAAGGGCATGGACTACAAAGAGACTTTCTCCCTGATAGTTAAATTTATCTCAATCCATTTACTTCTAGTGATTATTGCGGACATAAATCTAAAGTTACACCAGATAGACGTTAAGACTGTCTTCCTAAACGGAAGTTTGGATAAAGAGATCTACATAGAGCAGTCATTTGGTTTTATTTTTGTAGGTCATGAGGATAAAGTCTATCAATTTTAAAAGTCGATATATAGCCTTAAACAATTATTCAGGTAGTGGTATCTAAGATTTCAAGAGGAGATAATATCTTTTGGTTTCGTGATGATGGAGAAGGATCATTGTGTGTACCTCATACGTTCTATTGATTCTTTTGTGATCATGTCTTTATATGTGGATGACATTCTATTGGTTGGAAACAATAGAGAGTATTTTATGACCATCAAAACGTAGTTATCGTCGAGTTTTGATATAAAAAACATGGGTAAGATTCATTTCATTCTCGGAGTTAGGATCCAAAGGAATCACTCCAAAGGGGTGTTAACTCTTTCACAAGAGTCCTATATCAGGAAGATTCTTAACTGCTTTAGGATAAGTGATCACAATCCCCTAGATAGTTCTATTGCCAAAGCTGAAGGCCTAAATCATGACACTTGCCCTAAAACTCAGGAAGAAATAAAGGAAATGAGTAGAATCTCTTATATTAGTATAGTAGACAATTTGATGTATGCAATGTTGTATAACTCTTTCACAAGAGTCCTATATCAGGAAGATTCTTAACTGCTTTAGGATGAGTGATCACAATCCCCTAGATAGTTCTATTGCCAAAGCTGAAGGCCTAAATCATGACACTTGCCCTAAAACTCAGGAATAAATAAAGGAAATGAGTAGAATCTCTTATATTAGTATAGTAGACAATTTGATGTATGCAATGTTGTATATACAACTAGACATTTGTTTTATAGTCAGTTTCGTGTGTAGATATCATTCGAAACCTAAAAGGGGTCACTGAAAAGCAGTAAAAAGGATTCTGAGATATTTCAAGAGAACTGGAAACCTCTCTTTGTGTTATGGAGGAGGTGATTTGCATCTCGTTGGGTATTCAAACGCCGATTGGGGTGATAATTTGGAAGGTTGCAAATCGACATCAAGCTTTGCTATCTTGCTTAATAACAGTGCCATTTTATGGAACAACAAGAAGCAAACATATATATCTCTATCTATTATGGAAGCTGAGTTTGTGGTATGCTCAGTGGTAGCTGAAGAGAGTATTTGGCTCTAGAGATTTTTTGATAACTTAGGGATTGTAGCTGATAGTGGGAGACGAGTGGTGATTTACGTGATAATCAGGCTGTCATTGTCTACACCCAAGACCCTAAATATTATAGCAAGACCAAACATATTGATACCAGATACTATTTTGTGAGAGACATCATTGAAAAGTGTGAAGTGATGATCAAGTACATTTTCATACACAGACACCATCACTGCTTTTTAAACAATGGACTTAACACATTTTATCCTTTTTAGACCTCAATAGGTGATCGCCAGATTGTTAATGCATGAGTCCAAGATCAAATAAAAGTACCATAAAAAAATTTGATATGAAAGAAACAAACAACAATTGACAAAGAAAGAGAAAGGCCTAGTGAATATGTTTTCGTTCAATAGAGTGCTGCCAAATGATAATCTTGTTTAGAGAGAGTGAAAAGGAGTTTGAGTCAACAAATTTTAGGTCTCAGTGTAACAGTAATTGTATAGGTAGTGTGGATTTTAAAGTGACAATTTTCCAGTAATCCTACCAATTGTTCCGAGGTAGCTCCACTTGGTGCCTTTTAACAAGAAATAATAAATAATAAAATTAGTGGCATAGATTTCTAAGAAGCCTTCATTCTTCCCCTTAGTTTAAACAATTGTAACAATTACTAACAATGAAGGAAAGATAATCAAGAAGGTCAATTCAGCAACTCTTTTTCAATTTCATAAAGGTGTGCAAACTGGAAAAAGGGGAACAGCTTAACAACAGAGCAATATGTAATACCAAAAATTTGGTGTTTGAATTTTTAATTTTTGTTCTTTTATGTAATTTCATTTTTTTTTTTGTAATTGGAGTTTTAATTTATAATCCCATATAAATCTTAAGGGATTGATTGGCTTAGTGGTATAAAACTTTTTTGGAAAAATTGGAGTTCATGAGTTTAAATCCCCTTGGATGCAAGTGATGAGAGATTAAGTTTAACAAGCTAATTTGTGTAGTAGCAAGTTGATTTGTGTTGGTGAAGTTTCTGAGAGACAAGCTGATTTGAGTAATTGCACATTGACTTGTGTTTGTGAGGGTTGTGAGAGACAAGTTGATCTGTAGAGATAACAAGTTGCCTTATGTGTGTGAAGAATGTGAGTGCCAAATCGATTTGAGTACTGACAAGTTGGCTTGTGATAAGAAAAAGGTGTGACAAATCGACTTGTATGAGGGAATGAGAGAGGCAAGTTGACTTGTACAATGAGGATAAGTCGTTTTGGTCATTGAGTAGGCAAAGTTTTTGATACGTGGACGTGTTAAGTGGATTTGTGCAATTTGACAAATCAACTTGGAAGAGAGCAAGCAATGGATTCTGAAGCTTGGGCGGGACAAATCGACTTGCGTAAATAGACAAGTCGATTTGGCAAGTGTGTAGACAACGAATTCTGAAGCTTGGCGTTAACAAGTCGACTTGGCATTACAAGGGGAATGCTCAAGTCTATTTGGTTTTATAATTGTAAGTCGATTTACCTATATCACAAGTGGACTTGACCCTGAGCACCCTAGACGCACGAGTCGACTTGCAGGGCTTGCAAATCGACTTGTACACATGAAATGTGAAGCAATGACGAAAAAGGATGAGTAACCTGGATTGAAACTTAACAATAGGGAAGGGTAAAATGGTGATTTCATCACCACAATTAAAGACGGCTTGATCAAGCTTTCCATTCCATTCGACTCTCATATATCTCTTGAACTCTCACCTCTCTCCCACTCTCATCCATCTCTTTTTTTAAATCTCTCATTTAAAATCCATTAATTCCTTATAAAATCACTCCATTAATCTTCTGAAACCCCAAGCAAACTTGTGATGAAAGTGATCTTGGGAGAAAACTAGGCTTCATGCGAAAAAGGAAGAAGTTAGGGTTTTTGACACTCAATGTCCACGGCTCAATCCAACCACACAATTAAGGTAATTTTCTCTTTTTAATCCTAAATTTAGCTTCCTCATTAATAGATTGAAATTTATTATTAAGATTTGAGGAGTTTTGTTAGAGATTATAACCCTAGGGTTTGTAAATGGTAGAAATTAGGAAAAATTGTGAATGAAAAATTTTATATAGATCCCAATGACATGTAAATGATGGAATGAGAATATAAATTCATGAATTTGAGAAATTAAGATTTGTTCTATATTAGGAAAAATTTATAAACCCTAAAAATAGATATAATTTAATATTAAAATTATGGTTATTGGTTTAGGATAATCGATTGGAACCTCAGAAGAGATTACATTGGATTTGATTGTGGAATTAGGAGTGAATACCCTCTCAAGAGGTGAGTGGATGACTATGTTGTATATGAATGGGAAAATGATTTAAACTATGTTTTGTGAAATGAATTTTGAAATGGATTTACATTACTTTGTGATTGTGATATGCCCAAAATTGAATTGTTGATAAATCCATAACTCTTTGATTGTTCATTAAACTATTTGCACTGAACATTGATTGTGAATTGTGAATTTGTTCTATCTTGTAAATGAATATGATTTAAATGACGAATTGAATTTCTTATGACATAGTGTTAGAAAAAATACTATAGTCTAAGTCTCCTACGGACCAGGCCATTGAGACAGTATGGTTAAGGCTGATTTGATTAAAATTAGAGGTTTGGATGAGGTGGGATGGAGAGCCACTCAAGCTGGCCGTGATGATGTGCTGGCACTCCATGAAAACTTCGGGCCAACGTTAATGAAAGGGGGATTATTTTATGAAAAATTATAAAAACACCTTGATGGATCATACCAACGGCTATTGGTAGGAAAGAGGTTTTGGCAAACCCAAAAGATATTGAAAAGAAAATTTGATTTGTTTATTGAATTGAAATTTATGAATCATGGTAAATTTGATCTGAAATCATTTTATGCAAGTGGCATTATTTATCATCCTCGATAATGTATTTGACATACATGTTTGGTACCACCACCCTCATCCTTCATTCATATTCAACATACCATTGTATTCCACTCACTGAGTATTTTTATACTCACCTCTCTATTTCTAAATTTTTCAGAGAAATCTTAGACCGGAGACATAGGCTTCAACTAGTGCTGGTTGGAGAAGATATTTTGTTGACCCTAAATAGGTAATAGTTATGAGAATATTGTTGGAAATTTTGTTATTGAACCCATGGAAGGAAATTTTGTACTTCTTATATGTTTGAATTTGTTTTATTGGAACATTTGGAGTTATTTGATGAATTGTGAACCATGTAAAATTTGTAAATTTATTTTAACGGCTTAGGAATAGTTTAGATGGTCAAGATTGTCCATGAATGATTTAAATTTATTTATGAAATAATTTGAATATTAAAATGTCTTGTGGTACCTTGGAATACAGAGTGGGGTTCACACGTATTACGAGGTAACGCGGTGGTTATCGCAATCTCGATGGGAGAGTCGGGACGTAACACAACAGCAATCACAAACTTCATGATGATCTTACATCAAACTAAAAATAAGACACTAAAGAGTTGATTTGATTAGCTGCTATCTATCCTATAGATAGGAGCCATCTAACAAAAACACCACAAACCCAGGGAAACAACTGAAGTATCCTAGAAAGAATAAGTATGAAAACACTAGGTCCAAAATATTCTTACAAGAAACAAATCATCCTCCACTTTTCCATCCAAATTTGAAACAAAATCCTTCATATGTGACTAATGCACTGATAGTAGGCTAACCTTGTTGTTGAACTAATAACCAAACTCTTCATCACCATAACCAACAAATATATAAGAAATGGTTATATTGTCCAGTTTTGACCTCTTCTCTTTCAACACATACACAAAAAGTTTACAACTAAGATCTTCAAGTGAGAGTATGAAGTATCTTTGTTTGTCCATGCCCTTTCTGGAATGTCAGAGCCCAAAGGAACTGATGGTAATCTATTGATTAGATAGCAAGCTATGGAAAATGCTTCACCTCAAAAGGATTTTGCCAATTTAGCTGTTCTCAACATGAATTTGACTTTTTCCATAATAGAACGATTCATCCTCTTGACTATACCATTGTGCTATGGTCTCCCATGTTCTGTCTTCTCATGCCTTATCCCATACTTTGAACAGTATGTTTTAAACTCAATGGAGATGTACTCTCATCCATTATCAATATGAAGGCATTTAAAGGATAGTCCACTCATTCTTTCCACCATAGCATGAAAAATTTGAAACTACTGCGGAACCTGACTTTTGTTTCTCAACAAAAACATCCACACTTTTCATGAAGCATCATCAATAAAGGTGACAAAATATCTGTTTCTACTAAGAGACTCAACTTCTATAGGACCACAAATATCAGAATAAACCAATTCTAGTTTATTCTCCTTCTTCTTAGAAGGAATGCGAAAAGAAACTTTATGGTGTTTACCAAATAAATAATAATCACATAAGTTTGGAGAGATACCTTTGGTCGAAGGAATGAGGAATTGTTTTGCCAAAAGTTGCAACTCTTTCTCACTCATGTGTCCCAGCCTCTTAGGCCGCAAATTTGATGAAGCATCATCCTCAACCGCATTGAACTGTTCATTTCACACTTTCAACCAAGTCTTGTACATGTAGGAACACAACTTTCCCTTTGCAGCTAACAAAGTCTCCCTAAGAAGCTTCCATTACCCATTCTTTTGCAGACTCTTATATATTTCTTTATCGAAGACATTAATTGAGAGTATGTTTATCCTCATATCTGGAATGTGTCTCACATCCGCATAGTCAACGGGCAACCGATGCTAATCTCGACAACAATATCACCAATTCTTATAATTTACGATGCAGTGTTGATTCCCATCTTGGCAACCCCAAAGTTACTTTCTTTGTAAGTTGTAAACAACTCACTTTTGAAAACACAATAATATACCACACCAGCATCAACAATCCACTCAAGCAATGGATCCCCCACATGATTGTAATCACTGGGTGTACAAACTAGAGACTCAATCTCTTCGTCGGAACCAACCACTGTAGCATTGTTATCATCTGAAATACTCTTGCCCTTTTTATCTTTCTTTTCTTGCTTCAAGAGTCGACAATTCCTTTTAATTTGACCAGTTTTCTTGCAGTAGAAGCACTTCACTGACTCCTTGGACTTAGGCCTCTTCTTAGACCTACTGTGTCCTCTAAATTCTTGGTCTCTATTCTTAATTTTACCCCCATTCCCTGTGACAAGAGCTTGACTACTCCTAAATTCCACGTCCTTCTATCTTGCTTCTTCATTGAGCATACTGTCTTTTACCATCCCCAATGTCAGCTTGTCATTAGAAGCTAAATTACTAACAGTCACAACTAGTGTTTTCCAACTGTCTGGCAAAGAACTCAAGAGAACCAAAGCCTAAAACTCATCATTAAAATTGATTTCCAAGGTTGTCAACTAGTTCAACACATCTTGGAAGTCACTCATGTGTTTGATAGTAGGACGTCTCTCCTTATGCTTCAGATTTGCAAGCTTTTTAATCAAAAAATTTTCTTTAAGGCAATCTTCCTCTCATACAACGTAGCTAACTTATCCGATGCAGGTTTAGCACTAGTCTCCATTGTTGCATGATAAAATACACTAATATCATTCCACTTTCTGATGGTGTCCAGTGTTTTTCCATCCAATTTTATCCGGTCTTCATCTATCATGATAGATGGTTTTGTAGACTCACCCTGTATTGGATCATGCAAATCCTTACAATATAGATGGCCATCCATCATTAGCTTCTAAATAGAATAGTTTGAAACTGTCAGTTTCATCATGGTACTCGTATCTTGGTTATTTTTCAAGATTCAAGGCAAAATAACCTTGCTTAGATACCTGTTGTTGGGATAAGACACTAGCACAGTGAAATATCCAGAAACCTACAGCCAACAAACCAATAACAAAAGCATCCATCTACTTAGCCAGTGATATAAAGCAAATATTGCAGAGAAAGTAAAGAGAATACAGAACACAAATTTACGTGGAAAACCCTCCAATATAGAGGAAAAAACCACAAGACAAGTTGGATAAAAAATCCACAATGAGAAATAAACTTTCACAGAAGATTCAATATCTCAACCTTATGCCCAAAGCGTGGGATTCACAACAAACGGGAAAGATTACAAAATATATTGTACCTCTTTGAAACCTACAAATAAATATCAGAGAGAACCCAATTACCGTAGAAATTTATCTTTCACCCTTACTTTCTCCGTGAAGCAAGAAACTCCTTCTCTGTCTCTCTATCTCTCTGTGGCTCTCTCTCTCTGTCTCTCTAATCAGACCCAAGCAAAACTAACCTATCTTCTTATTCTCCCATACACTTACTTTATTTGTGTTTTTGGGTGGCTTCCTCAAGAAGTAACAACCCACTTGTCTCCTTCCTTTGTCTTTGAGACATGTGCTTGATTGACAAAGCATTAAATGCTTCCCATGCAAGCATTAAATGCTACTCATGTTTGACATTTTCTTTTCCATGAAAAAAAACTGAGAGAGACCCATTCATTCTTCAAGACAAAGGACATCGAAAGGCTCGATGAGCATTGAGAGACCCAATCGGCACCAAGAAGCATTCATCAAGAGACTCAGCACCAGGAAGTTTGAACCGAGAGATCACTACCGAGAGACTCTATCAAGAGACATGCACTGAGCAATATACAAATACCAAGAGACCTGAAAAAATAAATGGGGGTGGACAGACATGCTCTAACCCAGAGCCCAATAGGGAGGGAGAGAGATCACCTTTGGCTACTTACAATGAAAGTCTTTATCCTCCGATTTCATGTTATTAACGATTGGAAAGTCATAATTAAGAGGAGATGTAGGACAGAAGAAAAGGAACAAAGAAGAATCCAGTGGCAAGCAAGTATTCTCCGCATAGTAAGATTAATTTTAACAACCACTTTTACCTAGCAAGGCCGGCAGCTACGCTTTGCAGTTTGAAATCATCTCCTAGATCTTGAAGGTAAAACCAGACAAAAAAAAAAAAAAAGTTAGGTAAAGAGGATACACAAGACCCCCAAACCAAAAAAGCAAAAGACGTCTTTTTCCCCTTCCCCGCTACTTCTGGTCCGTTAGATAGAATCATCTGAATCAATGCAATCAAGGTTTCAAAGTTCTCAGCTACCGAATGGCTATCAATTTTATATTTTCAGTTTAAACAATATCTCAGTCACTTATTAATACACAGGCACAATTTGCAATAGTTAACTCAAAAAACAAATATAATTTTATTATAAATTTGATATTCAACATTGTCCTAACAAAATTAAACTTGAAGTGAAAAGTGCTTTGAATTGAGATAAATAATACTTAACCACAAAGGAATCACTACTAATGATAAATGATTGTCACAAAGAAAGGCAACTTAAGATAACTAAATGAGCATGAAGCAAACAATTTGAAAGTCCCTCACATAATAAGCCAGTCCTCATACTTGATAAATCAACATGAAGAATGAATACATGAAGTGCGGCCAACCAAAACATGAAGAATGAATACAGATATAAAATCCACAAGGTAGCTTACCAAATGCCAATATCCAGATCACTTCTTTCATGTCACCTTTCCCCTTCACTTGGGAAGGGTTGGATTATTGTCTTATCAAAGGAAAAACAAAGAGAGGACCCCAGCCAAAACTTTTGCACAGTGGGGCAAATATAATAATTAAAAATTACAAAATCTAAACCTAAAAAATAATTTGGTTAAATATAAATGAAAAATTGTACCCGCTTGACTTTTTGTGCCTTTATTTGCTAGTAAAAGCAATGGATGCAAACAATAATTCTGAAAAAAAAAAATATTTTGGTGAAATGAGGATAGATAAAAAAACCATCAAATCTTGGAATGAGGATAGACAAAAAGCAACCCCTAAGAAAAGAGTAGGTCATCCCAATTTCAAGTAACAAGCACAGATAAAAAGTCTTCAAATCTACTGTATCATCTGGCCAAGTCCAAAAAAGACAAGGATTAGAAGTTGGTTGAGAAGTGTCAAGTATATTAGGATACTGAGACGTTTGAAACGTCTTCCCAGCATATAGTCTGCCAGCATCAGGGTAAGCATCTCTCATGCTCTGCTATGATCCAGCGATCATTGTATGCACTAAATTCTTCCCGTTAGCTTCATCTAGTTCCAAGTACCAAGTTGAGATGCAGTGACTGTAAAAAATTGATACAAACCTAATACATGAATTATAGAATAAAAATGAACCAAAAATTTAATAGAAGTGAATTATACCTCCAGCCATGATTTATGGCGATTGTAACCTTCTTTCTGGCACCTTCAAATGTGCAATATATCTTCCAAGCTCTCAATTCTCTCTCTAGGTGGTGAGCGAGACTAATAATTGAGTTTAGGGACCCTTACTATAATTGTCCCTATTTATAATAGTTGTGCCATTAACAACCATCATGAAAGCTAATACTTGGTTGCCCTTATGAATGGAATTGGTGGGTGAGAAAATCCCTAAATTCATGGAGCAAGTTTGTAGGTTATTAAGTGATGGACCACCCTTTCTCACATTCTCCCACTTGGTCCATTTACCTGACTTGGTGACTTTATTCAAGCCGAAACTCAATGGGAAAAGTATACATAAATCATAACAACAAGTTCTCTAAATTAGTGAGTATTGTCTTCCATGTATTACAATGCATACTACTCCCTATCATTATAATAACCGTCTTTATGAATAAACCCTATGCTTATTCGAGATCTATCCTCATGAATTTTTCTCAAAACTAAAATATGCACAAAATCTGATATAAGAAAATTCAATTCAAAGTTCTATTAAAATTGGGACTTAAACCTATATGTACAACATGATCCCTAAATTTAACTGGAGGCATGTCTTTAGTCAAGGGATCAGCAAGTATACATTCGGTGTTAACATGTTGGATTACAACCTTATATCCAATACACGTTCCCTTATGGCTAAACATTTAATGTCGATATACTTATTTCAACTACCACTCTTATTATTCTTAGCCAAAAATACCGTAACCGAATTATCACAAAAATACTTAATGGTTTAGTTGCAGAGTCCAAAATCCTTAACCCAGCCATGAAACTTCGTAGCCACACCGCTTGTGATGTAACCTCAAAACACACCACAAATTTGGCCTCCATAGTGGAGATCACAGTCAATATCTACTTAGCACTCCTCCATAATATAGCTCTACCGGTCAAAACAAAAATGTATCCAAATGTTGATTTCCGACAATCAACACAGTCAGTGAAATCCGAATTCGAGTATCCGACCACCTCAAAATTATCAGTCCTCCTTTACATAAGCATGCAGTTTTTGGTGCCTTGCAAGTACCGTAACACCTTCTTTGCAACCTTCTAATACTCCAAACCAAGATTACTCTGATATCATCCAGACATTCTAACTGCATGCGCCATATTAGGTCGGATACAGACTTGTGCATACATAAGGCTTCCAACCATGGAAGCATATGGAATGTTGGTCATCAGTTCCCTTTCAAGTTCCGTCTTGGGACACTGGTCCAAGCTGAAGCGGTCACCTTTAACGATAAAAGCTATATTTGGTGAGAGTCCTGCATTTTGTATTTCTGTAACATCCCTTTATCACTGGTTATAAGTAGAATATCGTCCAAATACAGTACTAGGAAGCAAATCTTACTCCCACTAACCTTCTAGTATATATACTAATCCACAACATTTTCTTCAAAATCGAATAAAGAGATTGTCTCATGGAATTTCAAATACCATTGGTAAGAGGCTTGCTTCAACCCATATATAGACTTTTTAAGCTTGCATACCAAATTCTCACCATCACCAAAGAAAAATCCTTCAGGTTAACATATGTAAACTTCTTCCTCTAGTTCTCCATTCAAAAATGTCATTTTCACATTTATTTGTTGCAACTCCAAGTCAAAATGTGCAACAATTGTTAGGATAATGCAGAGAGAATTTTTCTTAGAAACTAGAGAAAAAGTTTCTAAGTAATCGATTCCTTCCCTCTAAGTGAATCCTTTAGCAACAAGTCTGGCCTTGTATTTCTCAATGTTGTCAAATGAGTTAGTTTTTATCTTAAAAACTCATTTACATCCAATGAGTTTTACCCCATCAGATAACTCTATAAGATCTCAGACTTCGTTATTTCTCATGGAGTCCATCTCATCTTTTATAGCTTCCAGCCATAAGCTTAAATCGTTTGAACTCATGACTTGTGAAAATGACTTGGGATCATCTACAGCACCAACATTGTAGCAGACTCTTGGAAGTAGACCACATAATCATTAGGTATTGCTAACCTCCTAATCCTAACAGACCTACTTAATATCAGTTCAACAGTCTCTCTAGCAGAGGGCTATCCAACTTGACCTGTTTCGTGTTAATTGCTTGTTGAATACTTTGATTATCATCTGTAATCAGGTCAATGTCCATAAGAACTGGAGGGATGCTTTGAATGACAATCATATTTTCACTTGAAGTGAAAGGCATACTTGATAAATTCCTTTCAGGGACTAAATGTTGAAAGGAATCCCTCTCACTGATCAAGTGATTTTCAAGAAATTTCGCATTTCTTGATTTCACAAACCTAGTATGATAAAATGGACAATGGAATCTGTATCCCTTGAATCTTTCAGCATATCTAATGAAATACTCACTTATGGTCCTTGGATCCAGTTTCTTTTATTGTGGATTATAAACTCTTACTTTTGACAGGTATTCCCAAACGTGTACATATTGTAAATTGAGTTTCCAACCTTTGTACATTTCGAATGGGGTTTTGAAAACTGCTTTGGTTGGAACCCAATTTAATATGTACACCACAAAAATTTAGGCAATTTGGAGCTAGACATCATACTCCTTACCATGTCAAACAATGTCTGGTTTCTTCTTTCAGCCACACAATTCTAGTCTGGAGAACCAGGTATGGTGTATTGGGTAACAATCTCATTTTCTTGAAGAAATCAAGCAAATGGACCAGCTGCCTATCCATCCTCTGTATACCTCCTATAGTACTCTCCACCTCTATCTGATCTCATGATTTTTATTTGCTTACCACATTGTTTCTCTACTTCTGCCTTGAAAACCTTAAAGGTATCTAACGCTTCATTTTAATGGCGAAGGAGATAGAGATACATATAACGTGAGAAATCATCAATAAAGGTGATGAAATATTTTTTGTCATATGAGTCCTTATCCGAACAACATATGTTTTTATGAATGATCTCTAATAGATCTGAGCTCCTTTTGGCACTTTTCTTTGACTTATTGGACTACTTGCCCTAATACAGTATACACATTTTTCAAAGTCACTAAAGTCTAGAGCACTAAGTCTCCATCCTTTACCAACTTTTTAATCCTCTCAATGGAGATATGTTATAGTCTCCAGTACCACAATATAGAGGAATTTTCATTCACAACACATCTTTTCACACCAACGTGTGTTGTGTTATGACATATGTTATCTTGCAGATTAATTCCATATAGTCCGTCAAATAATAGACCCGTACCAACGACATTTGAATGTAAAAATAATATCATTATATTATTAAATCAAAAAGAATATCATATACAAGTTTTGATACAGAAATTAGATTTCTAGAAAAATTTGATACATAAAAAATTCTTTCCAACTGCAAAACATGTCTACTAGTCAAAACGAGCTTACGATTTCTAATGGTTTCTACATGCGAGCTAATCTTATTTCTTAAATAGATGAATTACTCACGACCTATTGGTTTCCGCAGGTTTATCAAGCCATACAACACATTCGTAATATGGATTGAGCATCCAGAATCAATCCACCATGTGTCATAAGAAGTCTTAATTATAAGAATTCATAACATACAAAAGATTTTCATACCTCTGGCAGCAAGCCATTTCTGAAATTTGGTATAGTTTTTCTTTATATGTCCTTTCTTTTTACAGAAAAAACACATGAACTCCTTTTTTATAACTGTGATAGGTCCCTTTGCCTTTCTTTTTAGCTTGGCTTTTCCCTACACCTTTCCTTTTGTAACCAAATGTGCACTACCGGTTCCCTCCATTTCTATGAGCAACCCTCTTCTTCCTGCACACACATGACTATCAATTCATTGATAGACCATTTAGCTTTATGTGTGTTGTAGGAAATTTTGCAAGGACTGTAAAGCTATAGAAGGGTGTTCAGAATGTAGTGCATCAGAAAGGATTCGGATATCTCTACCTCAAGAGTCTTTAGTTGGACTACTATATCCCGAATCCACATGATGTGCTCGCGCACACCGTGGATAGTGGTGAGTCTCTTTGATGAGAACTCCATGATCAAGGTGCTGGCAAGAGGTTTATCAGACGTCTTAGACTGTTCATCAATTGCCTTAAGAAGAACACAAATGTCATCACACTAATTGACCAAGCCATAGATGCCAACCAATATTTTATCCTTAATGAATATCATATGCCAAGCTCATTTCAAGGCAGCTCAAAGTCTGGCCTTTAAGGGATTTTAGCCCATCATCTCAGGCATAAAATGGCCCACAAGGGCCCTAAAATCAGGCCCCAACCCCCAGCAAAGAACTGGCAGTTGGAGGCCCCAATGGCTAGAAAAACTACCCATTGGGAGAGAGGGCTATTAAGCCCACTCACTCTCTCATCTCCTCTCATTTGTTTCTCCTCTCATTCTCTATAAATAGGAGGCAAAGTGGAGGAGCAAAGTATGATGAAAAATATGATCTTCTTATGCTGAAAAATTATCAAATGTATGGAAGGAAGATGGGATAATCTTCTCACTTTATATCAAAATGGAGCAATGACTCCTTGTTTTTGTTTGAGCATAGTCTCGTCTTTGTAAAACCATTTGAGCTTTGTCTCAACACCACTTGTAAACATTCTTTGAATATTTATAAAAACATCTTTGAGGTTATTCACTCAAACCTTTTGTATCATTTTATTCCTACAAACTTCCAAATGTTCTTCCAAACACTTCTGAGTTTTATCTCACCAAATTAGCTTTCTGATTTTTAACCTACAAACTTTCTGATTTTTGAGTTTTATCTCCTCCAAGCCATGATCACCTTCAAGATTTCTTACAATTACCAGCTCCTCAGAACCCCTCTGGCCCTGAAAATGCAATTTACGGTGAAAACAAAGTTATTAAAAGGTTGATTGACCAGTCGACTAAGAAAATTGCATATTACAGAATAAGGAAAATTGCAAACAGAAAAAGTGAGCTTTCTCCCAACGTTTTACAGAATGCCTCCTTTGTAATCCATATCCACTTTTCATGTTAAAATCAAATTCAAATTAATACTTATTCATAAAAACAGAATGAGAATTTACTTGCTTTGATATGACCCTTGTCACAGATAATTTTGTTTGCTTATGCTGATTGAGTGCTCTAAAGAAAAAACACAAGAGTGTCATCACTCTCCGGGTTAATGTCTTTGATTATGAAATATGATACTAATTCCAAAATTCCATTCACCAGTGTCGCAAAAAAGGTGGACAAGAGCAGAATTTTTTTTATGTATTTTTCTGTGAGAGTAATTCATTTCATTTCCTCATTCCATCATTTTTACATAACACACACATGACTTTTCAACTTCACACAAATAGACTCTTTTAACGTATGACTTTTACTCTCCTATTTTATAACTCTTAGACTATCCTAACTTGAGACTCTTGGTTTCTTTTATTTTTTACTAAATAAAAAAGTACATTAACTCTATCACTTCCCCTTAATGTGCTTTCTTCTCTCCAACTATTTTTCTGTATGACTTCTCCATGCCAAGCCTTTCCCTTAGCAACTGAAACTTATCCTTTGGTAATGCCTTGTGAAAATGTCCGTCACTTGCTCTTCAAATGTGCAATACTTCAAGCTGACTTCATTTTCCTCTATTGCATTTTTGATAAAATGGTACTTGATAGCAATATGCTTTGCCCGATGATGTTACACAATCATTGTCACAAAACCCCTACAACTCCAATTTTCTCCCGTGCAATATTTAATTCCATAGCCCTTGGTTCCTTGCACATACCTTAACACCCTTTTGCCTGCTCCATTGTGAAAATAGCTAGGACAATGCATAAAACATGGCAACAAACTACTGCAAACATAATATCTGATCCAATTGCTCTGAGATACAACAAATTACCAATCAAACTCCTATACATCCTTTCATCAACACTTCTTCCACCATCATCTTTTTTCAATTTTTCATTCAACATCATTGGAGTATCAATTGGTTTGCAACCTTACATCCCAAATTTTGCCAAAATTTTTTCTGCATAATTTTCTTGACAAAAAAACATTTCGTTTTCACATTGATAAATCTTCATTCCAAGAAAATGATGCAATAACCCCAGATCACTCATTTCATATCTCTTCATCATGTCTTCTTTAAATTCTTCAACCATTTTTTGATTGTTGCCGGTAAATACCAAATCATCAACATGCAAAGCAATAATAAGAATGTACCTCCCTTGCTTCTTCATATACAAAGTTAGCTCACTCATGCTCTTCTTGCATCCATTGCTAATGAAATAGTTATCAATTTGACTATACCATGTCCTAGAAGCTTGCTTTAGGCCATACACTGCTTTCTTCAACTTAAGCACTTTGCCCTTTGAATTTTTTGCTACAAAACCAGCCGGTTGCTCCACATAAACCTCCTCTTTTAACTCACCATTCAGGAATACAGATTTCACATCTAACAGATAAAGTGGCCAACCTTTTTGAGCAGCCAATACTATTAACATCCTGATAGTATCTAGCCTTGCAACTAGAGTAAAGATGTCACGCCCCTACTCTCCCGTCGAGCACGTAACAATCGTCGCATTATCTCGACATACAGGTACAACCTCCCCATATATAGGGATAGTGCAAGGCATTCCAATTTTTATAATAAATATTTCAAATCATAAAACCCATCAAAATAAAAAAATCAAATAATAACTCGCATGCAAAGGACCCATCTGGTCCATCCCTGTATACACAAGCATGCGTCGGCACACAATCGGGGGAGAGGTCCTATACATGCATGCATGCAGTGTGGATATCCCAGCCAATCCAGAGTTTCACATAATTTACAAACTCAAAATATTTCAATAATACCAATAAAAGTCCAAATGTCCCAGATGAGAACAATAAGTTTTGCAAAGATAATTTTTTAAACAAAATTAAACACTTTCCACGTAAACCAAGTTTGGATTCCTACAATACTTGTCCAAAAAGATATGACAAGTATCAATTGAATCCAAACCACAAAAGAATAGTACAATAGTTTTCCTTCCACGGATGAAACTACATCAAGTCTCAAGAAAATAGAATCCACTACCGATACCTATCATGGGTCACCAAAAGGTCTCTTAATCAGCCAATACTCACCAAAGTCTACACTTCCTCTGAGAGATTAAAGGAGAGGGATGAGTATTGGGAATACCCAGTGAGTGGAGTGCAGTGACATATAACATATATATGAGGGGTGAGGGTGGTAATGTCAAACACTTATATCAACTATTATTCAATGCAATAAATAAAATCCTTTGCATATAAACAATCGTATCGAATTTCCATGACTCAATTATGCAGTCCAACGATTTAAGTTTTCATTTTCACAATTTTGGGGTTTACCGAAAACAATCTTCTACCAATGGCCGTTGGTAGGATCCACTAAGAGGTTTTCCATAATTTTCATAAAATCCCCTCCACCTTGGCGTTGGCCCGAAACTCTGTGGGGTGCTACCACATTATCCGGCAGCCTGTGGAGGCTCTCCAACCCGTCTACCACCAAGCTAAATTTAACCAGCCTTAACCACATCGCCCCAAACGGTCCGGTCCGGTCCGTATCAAGACTTAGATCATAGTCATTTTTTTCTAGCACCATGTTATCAAATTCAATTTATCAATCAATGCATGCTCAAATATAAGGTAGAACAATATTTCACAATTCACATGAGTATCCCAAAGTAACATGGTGCAATTAATTCAATAACCAAGTTCAAGAGTCATGGACATTTCACAATTTCATTTTAAGCATACCACAATTACAAAATAATTTCAATTCCATTTGCAAATTCATTTTAGAACTCAATTTATAAATTATAACTGAAAACAGTTTACTTATTCATATGCACATAACCATCCACTCACCTTTTGGGATGGTGTCCACTCTGAATTTCCAATTCAAGTCCAATGAAATTTTCTCAAGCTCCAATTGGTCTTCCTAACCAATAACCCCAATTGCAATATCAATTTGCCATCATTTCTAGTATTTATAAATTTTTCTCAATTTTTGCACAAACCAAAATTTTTTTCCAAATCCAAAAAAATCTATGTTCATGGTTCCATTTCCAACATTTACACCTCATTTAGACCTTCATACTAATTTTCATTCCAATTTTCCCCAATTTTCACTATTCATAATTCTAGAGTTTTGATTCTCCTTTGAAATTTCTATAAATTTCAACAATAAAATTTATTCTAACATTAAAGAAACTAAAACCAAGTTTAAGGAGGGAAAATTACCTTGATTTTAGGGTTGGATTGAGTTTTGGGGGTTGGGTTTCAAAAACCCAACTTTTTTCTTCATAGAGCACCTTGCCAACCTCCTTCAATCCTCCCTTCCTTGAGTTTGTTTGAAGTATTGGAAGTCCATTTAATGCCTTTATGGTAAAGAGTAATTTATTTTGTAAGTGAAAAATCAATTTAAGTGTGTAGAGGGAGAAATGAATATGGAGAGAGAAAGGATAGTATTGGTTTCGAAAATGAGATGAAATTGGCGAGAATGAGAAGGCTCAATGCATTGTCCATTGTTTTGATAGGGAAGTTACCATTTTACCCTTCATAGGATTAATGTTGTAGTTGAAAGTGAATGGTATTTTAGAAATTTCTCATTTCTACTAACGTGTATCGATATGGTTTAGGTATATCGATATATCCAGCTACAAATTTTTACAGACTGAGGAGGAGTGTTGATATATCGATATACTCGATTCGGATATATCAATATACTAAATGTTGCTCTCAGTAATTTCTCTACAGGGATCATATATCGATATACTCTATCGAGGTATATCGATATACTCAGACATGCTCTCAGGAAGTTTGTTTCAAAGATGCATGTATCGATATACTCCATTGAGATATATCGATATATTCAGACATGCTCTCAGGATCTTTGTTTCAGAGTTCAATATATCGATATATATTCACTTGGGATATCAATACACTCAATCTCAATTTCAAGAATCACTTCAGGGATTTGACACAACAACCCAAATTGCTCCATATATTAACCTAACACATCAAATGAGAATCATAAACCTTCTTCCTATACTACGGGACCAATACATTCCCAATTTATTTCGAAATCATATTGAAGAATTTATTAAAAATTCTAACACCGAATTTATTTTTTTCGGTGTTACAAAAGTCTTTATAAAAATCCACTCCCCTCTGTTGTGCATATCCCTTGGCAACCAATCTTGCTTTATTTTTCTTAATAGAGCCATTTGCATTATGCTTTACTTTATAAACCCACTTCATACCAATTACTTCTCTATCTTTTGGTCTATCAACCAGCTCCCAAGTCTTGTTCTTTTCAATGGCTTCAGTCTCCTCCTCTATTGCTCTCCTTCAATCTTTCTTTGTTATGGCTTCTTCAAAACTTTCTAGTTCAATAATACACAAATTACATCTTGCATAAATATCACTCAACCTCTCATCTTGATTGGAGTTGAGCTAGGTGAAGAAGAGCTTGAACCAGGAGAACTTGTAACTATTTCTGGACTAACTACATCTTCTTTATCTTCATTTTCAATTGGCTTTTATAGCAAAATCATGTTTGGCTCTATTAGTTTAAAATGCCCACGAGGGGCATTTTAGACATTTTACAAAAGGGTTAGTGGGGGTAACTCCACTAACCACATCTTAACACTTCCCTTGATTCTCTCCATATTTGAGGCAACACATTGTGGAAGGAGATTAACAACTCCTTCAGGGATTGTACGTACAATCAAGATTGCAGCCATGGATGAAGATTGAGAGAGAAAAATATTCTCTAGAGAGAGAATATAGAGGGCATGAGAAAAATTCCGCGTAGGGAATTTTTCCCGTCACGTTGATCGCCGGACTGAGGGTTGCGGCGTTGTGACATTGCGGTGGTGGTTCGATTAACATCGTGATCACCATCCCGACCGCGAGATTCGATCGAGGGACGCACGGTCGATTTTTGGGCTCTGCATATTCGAGGTATTTATATCCTATACCCAATCTATATTTATTTTTTCCGAAAATTATTTATGAATGCTTCCGCTGCATGTTGAGTCAATTAATTCCAACATTGGTATCAGAGCGATACGTTGGATTAAAAAATAATTTTCGGGTTAATTTTTGGGTATAAAAAATATTGGGTTTAAAATTTGGGGTTCGGATCACGGATGAGTTTCGTGAATCCGAGAACACCACTGTGTTACCCATAATCCCTAGAACACGAAAATAATTTTTTCGTAATTTTCTGAGCACGATTAGGCGACGAAAATTCCGGTTGAATGTTTCGGCCGTGAATAGTGACCGACCCATTCAATCTTAGATTTGTCGAGTTTTAGGGCAAATCAATGCATGAAAATTATAGATCTGTAATCCTTGTTTCATGCTCTTCAATTTGGTATATATATTGCATATGATTGTGGCCGGAAAATTGGGTTTCAAATTTGACCGCGGAGGGTCGGATTTTTGGATCCAAAATACGCCGAGTTTAGGGCGCAATTATTCCAAAAATCGAGTCAAGGATGCTTGGAATAAATGGAATTAGAGATTTCATAAAAAATCCGGTCAAAATCGTGCCGAAAATGGGGTTTTCCGGCAACCGGGTCGAAAGACCCGGTTACAGGAACAGTCGGGCGAAGAAGACGAAGTCCAGACCCGGGGGCGCGTGATATACACGCGCGAGGCAGGCGCGTGTAGCAGCAAAGGAATGGCGCGTGTCTTTCACGCGCGAAAAGGAGCGTGAAACGACCGGGTCGTCCGGGTCGGTTACGACCCGGACACGTGTCCCCGACCCGCGACCCACGGATCCGGAGCGGTTCGGGTTCCGACCCGAGTCTGGGTCCGGAACCGACACCGCCAGCGGGTCTCGCGCGTGAGGGCGCGTGACATGCGCGCCTGCGCGTCAGGCGCGTGAGACGACGCGCAGAGCGCGCGTGTGAGCGCGTCTGGCACGTGCCAGAATCTGTTCTCCGGCGCGTGGAGGCACGTGGGGACGCGCCGCCGGTGCGTGGCGGCGCGTGGGACCTCCGGCGGCGCGTCAGGTTGTCCGGAATTGAAATTTTTTCAATTTTTGAGGGTCCCACATCCATAAAAGTGACTTTTTGTGGGTTTTTGTGCATCGAATCCTAGTCCAAACAGTGAGATGCTATCCCGGATTGTGGTGTATGGTGTCTGTTGATTCATACGCTCGTCTTGGGGTATGTATTCGAATTATTTGGGTCTTGTTGATTCGTAGGGTGCATAAAATGTGAGAATAAGCATCACAAGTCACAACTATCTCATTGACTGCTTTTAAAATTGTCGTATTTGATTTTTGCAAGGGGGATAAAATTGAATGGTGATAAATACGAGATTTTTCACTGGTAGATTCAATTTATCCTCGAGGAGCAAGATCTAATTATAATTCTGAGGCATGAGATGGTGGACTCCAGGGAGGGTTCCACACCTCAGAAAGACGGGATTAGGAGACATTACGTGCATGAAAGTGGAATGATAGCCGAGTCAGGGCAATCCTCCTGAGTAGCATGCACGATGATGTGATCCCAGTCTATGAGCAATATCCTACGGTTTTATCGGTTTGGCTCACCCTATAAAGAGTATTGTGGTGCTCTTACAGATCCTGAGATGAGGATACTGACTTATAAGTGTAACAACTTATAAGAAAATGGTTGATCATATGATGATGCAATATTTGATAAAAATGTCGAGTATGATCGCCGAGTTGGGGAATGTGACCGAGCCCATTTCGGATATATTTTCTTGTACTGGATGTGATCCAGTTCTTTACCTGATTCATGAGAAATCATGAAAATCTATTTCACATACGACGAAAGTATTCGCACTTTCACTAATGTGAATAGGCACAGTGAGCTCGAGTAGGAGCATCTAGAGGCGAGTAGGCCATACTCGGGTCATGCTTATGCGATGGAGTCGAGCAAGGACTCCTGTGTGACTCGAGCCTCAGGTAAGAAGAAAACCATCCGAGAAAACCGATAATACTACGTAGCTCGAGATAGGAGCGCGCTTATAAAGTTTCGTCTAGTAAGTCCTCAAGTAGGAGGATTTACGTACAGAAACGGAGTGTTTTGTTGACATCAGAGGGAGTAGCACTTGCAAGTTAGAGTTGCAAAGTTGCTAAACTCTGTATGCCCTTTATGCTCCAAAAGTTCGACGGAACTTGATTTCAGTTTAAGATATGCTCTGTTAATTTAGAAATTTAAAATTTATTTGTTACGACAATTTTTTGATTGGTTTTATTTTGGTCCATGAGGGACTGAATGCACTGGAAATGATTTCTTTTCAATGGTATTTCTTGTTGTCCTCTTAGTGTGAGAGAGGATGAACCGGTTAGCAGTGAGTGGTTTTGTAGAACCCGCTAACCAGTCTTGCCTAGACGACAAACTTACAAGAAAACCATTCGACAATGCAATGAGGGCTGGGACTCCATTGCAGTCGGTTCACTCCTACATCTGTGGCCTTATGAACGTGAGAACCTGAAATGGTGTTGGGTACTCTATTACGTTCATAGACAATTACACGTGTTTCGGTTACATCTATCTGATCTCGCGCAAGTCTGAGGCATTGAGATGCTTCAGGAGGTTACTAGCGAGGTTGAAAATCAGTTAGGCTTGAGAGTAAAGACTCTCAGAACCGAACGAGAGCGCGAGTATTTGTCTAAAGAGCTCTATTTCAAGAAGGGCATTACGAGAAACTGACTATTCCTTGCTACTCAGTGGAATAGAGTAGCCGCGAGAGAGGAATAGGACTTTGTTTGAGACGGTGAGGCCGATGATGGCGCAAACCAATTTACTCGTTTCCCATTGGGGAGATGCGTTATTGGCTGCAGCCTATGTTCTCAATCGTATTCTATTGAAGTCCGCAGTCAGTACTCCATATGAGCTTTGGACAGGGAGGCAGCCTGACCTTAGCCATTCGAGATTATGGGGTTATGCATCGTATGTTCACTATTTCTCGCATTTACACAGCGAGTTAGGCTTGCGAGAAAAGAGATGTATTTCTAATGAGCATACAGATGGCACTCTCACTGAGATTGAGTCTCATGATGCCGAGATTCTTGAAAGTGATTTCCCTATGAGAGGTGAAATCAATTGGGACTTTACCTTTTCATGAGATGGATGAGCCTAGTGGTTGGCTAATCCCAGTGGCAGGATCCAAGAATCCATTACTGATCTGGGTTCTAGTGGGAGCGATCCATCTAGAGGTAAAAAGGTTTCCCATCCTCTTAAGAGTAGTCGAGGATGCGTACCTAACCGTCGCTTCCCGATTGAGGGAGAGGCTCTCAATATGACTCTTGAGGATTACGAGAAACCTTTAACTGTCCTAGAGTTTCTTGAGGGTTCCATGGAGGACCATTGATTATAGGCCATGGGTGAGAGGAGTTGATGAGAATCAACAGGATCTGGGATCCAGTTGATTTACCTGAGCGAAGTAGGGCCGTTGAGAATATATGAGTTCTCAACATCAAGAAAAAGGCCGACGGATCGGTGTAGAGGTATAAGGCCTATCTGATAACCAGGGGTTACTCAGACTGAGGGCGTGTTACCTCGATCCATTTACTTTTAGCGATTGTCGTGGACATGATTTGGATCTGGAGTGAGACCAGATGAACGTTGAGACTGTTCTCCTGAGTGGGAGTTTTGGATGAGGAGATCTACAAGGAACAGCCATCTGGCTTTATTCTTGTAGATCAGGATGACAAGGTCCATTGACTTGGAAGTGACATGCGACCTTAATCATCAATCCAGGCAGTGGCGCTTGAGATTTCACGAGGAGGTGACATCTCATGGTTTCGTGATGATCGATGAGGATCATCGCGTATACTTTTTTACGTTCTTGTGATCATGTCCTCATGTGAATGACATTCTGTTGACTGGGAACAACAGAGAGTATCTAATGACCACGATGACGTGGACATTGTCGAGTCTTGATGTGAAGAACATGGGTGAGACTAAGTTTTTTCTCGAAGTTAAGATCCAGATGGATCGCTCGAGACAGGTGTTGACCCTTCCACAGGAGTCAAACATCAAGAGAGTTCTTGAGTACTTCGAGAAGATCGACTGCGACCTTAAAGATACTCTTATCGCTAAAAGGTTAAAGCCTAATTCTTGACATATGCCCTAAGACTCAGAAAAGGACAAGGGAAATGAGTAGAATCCCTTGTTCCAGTGCACTGAGTGATCTGATGTACGCAGTGTCGTGTACACATTCAGACATTTGATTTGCAGTCACTATGGTAATTAGGTATCGATCGAATCCTAGAGGGGATCACTGGAGAGCAGTGAAAGGATTCTGAGATATCTCGAGAGAACTGCGGACCTCTTCTAGTGTTACGGAGGAGGTGATTTGCATCTTATTGGGTATTCAGATACCAACTGGGTTGGTGATCTGAACGTATGCAAATCGATATTAGGTTTTACTGTCTTGGAGTAGCAAGAAGTAAACCTGTATATCTCTATTTACGATAGAGACTGAGCTTATGAGTTGCTCAGCGGCAGTTCAGGAGAGTGTTTGGCTCCGGAGATTTTCGGATCACTTAGGGGTTGTGTCAGATAGTGGGAGGCCAGTGATGATTTATTGAGAAAATCAGGCCACCTTTGACCACATTTGAGACCCTAAGTATCAGTAAGTCCAAACACATTGATACCTAATACTATGTTATGAGAGACATCACCGAGAAGGGTGAAGTGACAAATTAAGTACATTACTATACAGCATGTTGGCTGATCCCTTCAATAAACCCATTGTGATAGATTCCTGTATGAGATATTGGAATCATTGGGTTTGCATGTATATTGACATTTCTCATTTTGTATTGATGCTTATTACGTTATATATATGACATGTGTGCATGATTGGGTCACTTATTTATTGCACTATTTTAATTGTCATATATTTTGTGATATGTTGTGATAAATGATATGTCAGACAGGCGTGGTCGACTCTCTCACACGAGTGACCACCTCCAGCTCTGAGTGAGCGGAGATGAGACGGTTTCTAGTTGTAAGAGGCTTTGAGAGTGGCCCTACTAGAACATAAGTCGCCCTGATATGTGTTCAGGATGAGGTCATATACGATATGACCGGCATGGACGTACCCACATCCATGTTGCCTGTAAGTAGCCAGGTTTGAGATCTCAGATATCACCTGCGACTAGTGATATTGTCTCTGAGATACTCTCTCTGAGATCTCTGGGTAAAGTCTTATGTGTAGACTGAGTCCCATACCTGCACAGTGTTAGAGAAATCTGACATATGCCCTTTGAGAGATGGGGAATTACACTGTAGCACGCATTTCATACCGTGTGTGATATGACGACCAGGGATAGTGGGAGCATTATTTGAGACACTGATATGATTTTGATCCCCGTTCCCACTGTGTGAGACCCGAGATCCATTGGGTGGGATCTCATGTACCCTTATCACTTTCTTTGTTTCTAGAAGTCTTGGTTCGATGTTGCTACTTTAGTCTGTTTACCGATGGCCCGGAAGATAAATTGAGGTCTGAGGGACAAGTCTAGGAAAGCAGCTGAATTGAGGCTAATAGATTCGAGTTTGGGAAAAGGAAGACCAACTGACATTACATCATTATGTTGTATTCACCGGCTAGCCTATTATGTCTATCCATGTTGGGATGTAAGCATAATAGTGGATACACAGTCGAGCATTTATTAGGGATTACTTTCGTTGAGGAAAGTAGCTCGATGGATGTAATTAGTCTTGGATCTGGGGTGCAGCGAGTTCTTTTGATACTAACGATGACTTCTCGATCATCCTAACAGGTGCATCGAGAGGTCTTTGCTTGCAGGTGTACTCGCAGGTCGCACGACGCCCAATTCTGTATGAAAGTCCAGCAGGGTGATGTGATCGCATGAGTTGTGATCTTGTGACGAATATTAAAATGCCCTCGTGTGCAAGTGGGAGATATTAGTTTAAAATGCCCACGAGGGGCATTTTAAACATTTTACAAAAGGGTTAGTGGGGGTAACTCCACTAACCACATCTTAACACTTCCCTTGATTCTCTCCATATTTGAGGCAACACATTGTGGAAGGAGATTAACAACTCCTTCAGGGATTGTACGTACAATCAAGATTGCAGCCATGGATGAAGATTGAGAGAGAAAAATATTCTCTAGAGAGAGAATATAGAGGGCATGAGAAAAATTCCGCGTAGGGAATTTTTCCCGTCACGTTGATCGCCGGACTGAGGGTTGCGGCGTTGTGACATTGCGGTGGTGGTTCGATTAACATCGTGATCACCATCCCGACCGCGAGATTCGATCGAGGGACGCACGGTCGATTTTTGGGCTCTGCATATTCGAGGTATTTATATCCTATACCCAATCTATATTTATTTTTCCCGAAAATTATTTATGAATGCTTCCGCTGCATGTTGAGTCAATTAATTCCAACAGGCTCATTCCCAATCTCCTACGATTCTTCTTCCCACTTCCACTTCTTATCTTCATCAAATACCACAGCTCTACTTATGATTACAGAATTCCTTTTAAGACTATATAATATGTAGCCTTTAGAAACCAAGCTATATCGTAAAAAAATTTCCCACTGGCTTCATCAAGTTTTTTCCTCTTTTTTTTAGGAATTAGAACAAAACATACACTGCCAAACACCTTGAGATGACTAACTGAAGGTTTTCTGCCACTCCAAGCTTTAAATGGCATTCTCTCCTTTAATGCACTTGTGCAACACCGATTGATTAAATACATAGCTGTATTAACTGTTTCAGCCCAGAATTTCTTAGGTAATTTTTTCTGAAATAACATGGATTTAGCCATTTCCATTACCGTTTGATTCTTCCTCTCAGATACCCTATTTTGCTGTGGTGTATAAGCCACTGTCAGCTGCCTTTCAACCCCTTCATCTTCACAAAATTACAGAAACTCCCTTGAAGTATACTCATTTCCCTTATCACTTCTTAACACCTTGATCTTTTTACTACTTTGATTTTCAACAAGATTCTTAAATTTTTAAAAATAATGAACACTTCAGATTTATTTCTCATGAAATACACCCAAGTCATCTTGCTGAAATTGTCAATAAATAAAATAAAATACCGATTTTCATTTTGCGAAAGTATTTTCATTAGTCTACACACATCTATATGCACAAATCCAAGTTTTGCCTTTGCTCTCCAAGCCACTCCTTTAGGAAATGGTTGCCTATGTTGCTTGCCAAATACACACTCTTCACAAACTCCAACTCCAATTTTATCATGAATATTCGGGAGACCATGTACTATACCTTTTTTTTGCATCACCTTTAGGTTTTGAAAAATCAAATGGCCAAATCTGTAGTGCCACAACCAGCTATCATCTTCAAAATCAGCCTTCATAGACTTCTGTGTTGGATATTTAAAATTAAGAGGAAAACCATTGCTTCTGCATTTTCACTTTGGCTAGAACATTTTGAAAGAATTTCTGTCATAAATTGTGCAATAGTTATCCTCAAAATGAAGAGAATAACCATGCTTAAGCAACTGGCACAAACTCAACAAATTAGCATCGGCATCAGGCACATAAAGAACTTCTTGAATCTTCTTGACTCCATGTTTAGTCTGAATAGCAACTGTACCAACCCCTTCTGCATGCATACATTCTCCATTTCCAATTTTCACTTTTGGATGAAAGTTTGTATCCAATTCACAAAAAATACTTCTCTCAGGGGTCATGTAATTACTACAGGCACTATCAACATACCAATAATCATCCCTTTTTCCTATTGCACTTTGAAAGCATAGAAAACATTATCTGCTACATCACATTTTTCTATCATTTTTGCCTGATGATCAACATTTACCCTGTTATCTTTCTTCAAGTGACCAAACCTTTTGCAATTAAAGCTCTGTGGCTTTCCTTTGTGATAGCAATCTTTTGCCAGATACCTCGATTTGTTATAAATAAAACACTTTTTAATCGAATCTTCTTCATTATTCTTTCTCTCCCTTTCTCTATTCACCTCTGCCCTACCTCTTCCCCTTGAACTTCTACATCTATCTCTTCCCCGTCCACTACTTCTACCCAAATCATTTTGTTTTTCATCACTAGACATTCCCTGACTTCTTGAGCCAAGCACAATCTTAGATTGAAATGTACTTTCTACAGCTTTTTCACTACGATGAATCAATCTTTGCTTAAATGCTTTTAGTGAACCCATCAACTCCTAAATATTCATAGTCTCTAGATTTTTTGTTTCTTCTATCACAACGACTTTGGAGTCAAATTTTTCAGGCAAACATATTAACACCTTTTCATTTATCTTCTTATCAGTAATCTTCTCACCATTAGCCTTCATTTAATTCACTAATTCAATCAATCTAGTGAAGAACTCTTGCACTGATTCATTTTCTTTCATTCTAATATTCTCAAACTCCCTTCTAAGAGATTGAAGTTTTATCAACCATACCCGAAGATCTCTTTGAAATTTTTCTTGCAAAATATCCCATGCCTGCTTCACCTTCGTCACTTTCATGATTCTAGGAAAAATTGTATCGAAAACTCCTCTCTGAATCATGGAAAGGACAGCTGCATCAAGATGCTTCTTTTCCCTTATTTCCTTTCTCTGGGCTGCAATCAAAGTCGCTGGTGATTCTGGCTCCCCAACTCCATTTTCTGCAAGTTCCCACACATCTAATGACTCCAAAAGAGTCTTTCCATTAACACAACAGAAATCATAATTTTCTCTAGTAAAAATAGGGATTTGGACTGCACTAAAATTGACGATAGAACTTACCATCTGTGTTTCAAATATTGCATAAACTCTCTTGGATCTTCAAGCTCTGATACCAAATTTGTTGCAAAAAGGTAGATAAGAGCAGAATTTTTTTTTTCTGTATTTTTCTGTGAGAGTAATTCTTTTCATTTCCTCATTCCATCGTTTTTACATAACACACACGTCACTTTTCAACTCTACACAAATAGACTCTTTTACCGTATGACTTTTACTCTCCTATTTTATGACTGTTAGACTATCCTAACTTGAGACTCTTGGTCTCTTTTATTTTTTACAAAATAAAAAAGTACATTAACTCTATCAACCAGAGCCACAACATGCAGAGAGCATTTTCTGTATCAACTGATTGGTTAACCAGAGCCACGACATGCTTATAAACCATTCTCTAATAAATAATTACTTGACATCACAGGACTCAAATTCTGAATGCAGTTCTGGATCTCAAATTGCTTAATTAGAAAACAAGATGACTTCTCATGAATAATAATGTGGCCCTATCATTTCCCATAAGAACATCATGAATAACAATGTGACCCTATCCATTAATGAACAAATTTTTTTTAGCAATCAAGGGGGAAAAGACAAACACCCCGTCTTCGCCCCTAGTTAGGACTATAAATATTCAGATGTTTTGCTGTTGTTTTTCTAATAAGCAGATATGTATAAGGTTTGCTTAAGAAGCTTAACTTACTTGCTTTAACGGTGTACATTTAGGATAGGAACTTTATGGGTGCTTAGGAATTGATTCCAATGGAAGTGGACTTGTACATGGAAGATGTAGGTTCAACCGTAAATTAGGTGGAATATTGTGAGAAAATGACTGGAATCTTATTGCTTCATGTAGAATGTTGGTGGGTACATGGTTTGGCCCTGTGATTACCAGTCAATTGCATAAAACAAGCAGAGCAGTTCATCTTCTCACTCTGCATATTCTGGTTCTGGTGTTTAAATGCCCCATGAGTATCCAACGAATTTAACATACTAATGACAATATTGTTAACAAGTAGCTCTGCACCATAATTTATTCACTAAAACATTCCATGTGGAGGCCAAATCCTAGATAAAAAATTTGAGTTATCTTTTATAAACAAAATGGGATGCATTTCGTGTCAGTGTGACATGCCAACCCTCTCCCCAGGTGACATGTAACGGTCCTTTTGTATTTATATTATCTTTAACCTAAGAATGACAAAACTTAGGCACTAATCTTGTCCCAATACCCAGGTTTTACATACACTTTATCTTACTCTTTCATAGCAAGGTCTTCTTCTTTTCCCTCAGCCAAGAAAGTACAGAAACGAGAAATCCAACCAAAAGAGTTGGTTTCTGGTGCATCAGAAGAAATCTAGAGGTTCAAAGGCACACTCAGAATCCCTGGTTTGTTTTCAAACAGTTTTATTTGACAATTTTCATGCCAATTTCTAGATTATACATTTAAATCAACTGAGCTTGAAAACAGATATCCAAATAATCGACATCATTATGGAAGAAACAAATTCTTTGTACTTATATCATTTTGAATGATTCAAGAGAATATTATTAAATTTAAGAAAGGTTCAGAATCAAGGAATGAATGGAACTGAAGGAAATTTAAGCACAGAAAATAAGGCACAGAGAGAGAGAGAGAGAACCTTCCTTTCCTTCTTTTTGTTTCTCGCGATTTCTTTCTTTCATCGACCGTTTCATCCCCGATTGAAAATCCTGACATTCAAAAGTTTCCGATCACAGAATAGAAAGCAAAGCAAGAAACGTCTCTTCACAGCAATGAGTGGAAGAAACACATTTTTTTTCTTTTAAAATTTAAAAATGATATTTCAAACTCTGCTTAGGTTATTTTGAAATCGGGACTAGTTTTGTTTCACTGCTAGTTTCTAGGTCGCATCAAACTATCAATGTGACATTTGAAGATGATTAAATAGAAATCACACAAAGCAAATTCCGAAAACAGACGATTACTAGTGGAGGGGGGAGAAAGAGAAGACCATTTTCTTCCTTCTTTCTTCTTTCTCTCGATTTCTTCCGTAGACAGCTTCATCGTATCCGATTCAATCTACAGAAGATA
This sequence comes from Dillenia turbinata, assembly GCA_037126225.1. NCBI lineage: Eukaryota > Viridiplantae > Streptophyta > Magnoliopsida > Dilleniales > Dilleniaceae > Dillenia > Dillenia turbinata. The sequence goes on from JBAMMX010000015.1 coordinate 8,102,370, forward strand.
TTCAATGGTTTCTGATGTAAGTGTGCACGCGCACGTGAGAGAGAGAGAGAGAGAGAGAGAGAGAGGTGACTTCTCTTCTCCCCTTCTCGAGTCTGAGAAGGTAAAGAAAGTCTACGGCTCCAATAATGATTTACGAGTTGACGACCCGATGTAAAGTCGGTTTTATCGTTATTGTTATACTCCAAATTTAAATTCCTTTTGTTGCAAGATGACCGTTGGAATCGAGTCAAATTTTGAGTTTAGTCATAGTCCAAAAATTTTCCCTTTTCTTTTCTTGGAGGATGCAAGATTATGACGGTTGTAATTAAGATTGGCAACTGGGTTGGGTTGGACCGACCCAAACTCGGCCCATTTTAAAGTGTTGAACTTGGCTTATTTTAGAGGTGGGCCGAGTTCGCGCCCAATTTATAGGCCCATTTTAATTTTGGATCAAGCCTGAATATCAACGAGATCAGCCCTTTAAGAGCCTAGCCCTCTTAAAATGTAATATTTGGTTTTTTCTTTTTTTTTTTTATTTTACCTAGGGAGAGAGAAGTGACACTGCATCATGATCTTGTCCCTTGGAATTGTTTCAAGCCACTCACTCTTCCTCTCTCACTCTCACTCTCTTTTCCCTCTCTCTCTCTCTCTCTCTCTCTCACTCTCTTGGTCACACACACACTCTCTCTCTCTCTCTTTTTGAATAAAAGAAAACGCACTCAACAAAAAACAAAAGAGCACACAAAGAAAAACAAAAGGAAAACCCTTCTCACCCTGAAAGAACCTAAAGCATCAAGATTAACTAAGACCACCACCTCCACCGATGGAGTACTCACTTACTCTCTATTCCCTTTCTCTTTCATCTTCCCTCTCTTAGTGTCTCACTCTCAGTGTCTCACTCTTCCCTTCTGAGAGGATACTTCTTTTTCCCTCACTCACTCTTTCTCACCTCCTCTCCATCTCTCTTCTCTCTGAGATGAAGATCAATTCCTGTAAAGTGATTGATCTGCCTTCTTTTTCCTTCTTGATCAGTCCCCCTCTCTTCTCTCCTTTCTTTGAGATAAAGGTACAGTGACGCAAGATAACCACCGCCGATTTCTTCCTTATCCGCTTAGCATCCTCACTTCGACTATGATACTCTCTTTCTTTCTCTCTCTGTCTCTCTCTCTTAGGGTTTTTCTTTTTCCTGTCTTCTTGAGAATTTTTGCTCTGCGATGTTGTTTACACGTTTCAATAGAATAGTTCGCTATCGAACCCGTTGATAATGCTATGTTTTGATGATGCCAAAATGGAATTAAATGGATTTGATGGTATCAGGAAATAGAACTGAAAATCACTAAGTCTGTAGTCCCTTGTCGACCTACTCCTAATACATGTCAACCCGTGCAATCAGGTACATCAATTTTAAGTAACATGTCCACCTAATGATGCTTCCAATCGACACGAATTTTGCTAAAAGAGCAACAATCATCAAAAGCCAAATCTTGTCAACACAACCAAAAACAAATCAACCCAAACAGTGACATGTCCACCAATTGAAGTCCTCACGTCCACCAATTTCATTCCATGTCAACCTATTTCAATTTATATCGACCTGTGCATATCAGTACACATTATTTGGCAAAGAGTGAGTTTGTCAACACCTAAGTGAGACTTATGTCAACCTGATGAACCATCTTCATATTTCATCCAAATTAAAGGCATGTCAATCTGCTCCTAAAATTGGTCCACCTAATCAATTTAATTGGTCCACCTATTGTACATGTCGATCTGTTTTAAACATCATATCCACCTATTTCTCTCACAGGTCTACCAATTTTTAGGCATGTCAATCTGAATACTTCCAATGTTGACCAAATCATATACATGTCCACCTATTTGAGTATTCAGGTCTTCCAAACTCAAATCCCAGGCCGACACATTAAATTACACGTCGACCTAGACCTTAGCAAAGCATTAAGAGATGTTGACATACCCGAAAACCTGTCGACCTATTACACTGTGCACAACGACATTTACTAAAAGCATACATCGACACACAAATCAACTCCACCAATTTTTCGTTGAATAGAGCTTTGTTGACCTGTGACTCTATCTATGTCAACCTGATTTTCCTAAATTGTGTCAACCTTAAATTCAAAATATGTCGACACATCATTATATGTCGACCAATTCAGAAAACCTTGTCTACCAGTTATGGTACGGAATAGAATCGTGTCGACCTATATCATAGATATGTCGACAAGCCTTTGCTTAGAAATAACAAAAAGTTGACATAATATTGTTCAAATCGATTGACAAGTTAAATTGGTCCACACGTCTATCAAAATTGATCAACAAACCTTACTAGTTGACCTGCTTGGTTATCATGTCGACCTAGTTATAAGGAATTACAATGCAAATCCTTTGAAATCAGGTTGATGTATTCATTAATCTTGTCGACCTAAGGCTATCAAAAATCAAAATTCAAAAATTTTAAGATAGTAATGGCCATCTCTTTTTGGAACTTGTTTTCTGCATTACATTTTCGATGTAAAGCTAACATTTAAATGCAGCAAACCACCTCCCAATTGGTGAAATGCAAAGTGCCACCAGGGGGAATGCAAGTCTCAGCTGGAAACAAGAAATAGAGCAATAGGCAAATACATTAAATGAAGTTGGTGAAGAACTTTAATGCCCAACATTCGAAAGATCACCAACCACTCAACAGCTCTCTTTAATGAGCCTATAAATACCCAACACTTGAGAAATGAAGAAGCTATTGAGTGTGCTATCAAAGTTCAGAACCAATTATGAAATACTCTTCATACTCTGTTCTCAAAGTCATTGTATTCTGTTCTTGCATTACTTTTACTTCCTGTGAGGAAAAATCATCTGTAAGTTTAAAATTGTCTATTCTGAGGACTCTAGCCTCATCTCATAGACACCCCTTGTGTTTTAACACTGCGGTTTTACAAGATTGGTGAGTGAATCACGATCTTGGGTTTAAAGAGAAAAATAACCTATGAGAGGTTGATTAATGTTTGAGGATAAACACTATGAAAGGTTTTAGACTTGAATTTGAAAATCAAGTTAGAGAAGGTTTTAGACTTAAACTTGAGAATCAAGTTTGGGAAGGTTTTAGACTTGAACTTGGAAATCAACTTTGGGAAGGTTTGAGACTTGAACCTGTGAATCAAGTTTGGAAAGATCTAACTTGAACTTGTGAATCAAGTTTGTAATTGTGAGGTGATAGTGAAAAATCCATGGGGAGTTTGGGAGTAGACGCACATTGAATTGGGTAGAACCGCTATAAAAGCTTTTGGTATCCTTTGTTATTATTCTCATTTACTGTCAATTATACTTCCACACCAAAATCTTTCAAAAATTCAAATTAGCCAAAAATTATAAGACAAATATCCATATTCACCTATTTGCCTCCTCTAGTTGAATAATAGAATCGGTCAACTTGATTGATCCGGTCCAAGTTTAAAAACATTATTTTTAACTATTTAACATAAGAATATAACGCAATAAGCTCAAATAAGGCTACCTAAACCGTAAACCTAAGGCTTAGTTTGGGAGTGTAGGAAAGAAAAGAAAAGATAAGATCAGACAAGGCAAGACACGAGAGAAAAGATGTATTATTTTATTTGAAAATTAAAAAAAGAAAAGAAGGGAAATAAATTTCTTTTGATCCGAAGTTGAAGAGAAAAAAGAAAAAAATCTAAAAATATACTACTTTACACTCTTTTAGTTTTTAAATCCAAGAAGTCTTCACAAAGGTGGAATGACTTGAAATCCAAACTGTGATTTTCACAGCTTTGTAAAAATTGATTGTTGATAATTGAAAAAGAATTAAATGATTCAATATTCTTCCTTTGCTTTGAGCTTTGCAACCTCATTTTTGAGATGCATGTGAGTTGAACAACATTTTATACTGTTAATAAGATATATTGAATATAAAATTTATTTCGTATCTGGTTTTTTAAAGGTAGAATTGGCAGATTAAAATTTCAATCCTACACATTGGCTTTTTTTCTCCTTTTATTTCCATGTTTGAAAAGAAAGTTTCTAAACTTTTGAAAAGGATCTTATTTCTACCCTCATCATTTCTTTTCCGTCTCCTTCGAATCTCAAACGAAGGAATCTAATAATTTTTCCGTCAAAATCTTTTCTTTTCCGTCTGTTTCCCTGCTCCAAACAAACCCGAAGCGGCAATTTAGGTCAACCCACAAAGCGGCAATGAGTTGGAGCCAAGTGAAACACCACACCCCATCTTCCCAAAAATAAGAAAGTATAGAATAAATAAATAAATAAATAAGCCACATACAAGAAGCAATCTCAGCCACTTTAAAGGGGTCATAAAGGGCACAAAAATTGACAAAATCCACCCATCAAAACAATCATCATTTAAATCCCCCCTTTGTTTGTAGGCGTATGACGATGAGTTTCAACACTTCCCCTCTCTCCCTTGTAATAGGATCAAATTTGAACAGGACCCCAAAAAAAATTATTTGCAGGTGCATAACATTACATCAAATATATAATAATACTCTTTGCATAACATTACATCAAATATATAATACTCTTTATATGAGTTCAATTGTGATTTAACACATATAATTGGAGTAACTCCAACTTATTTCTAAATCATTAAACATGAGAAGGATAGATAATGATCATATGATATTGATCATCAGTTAAACTAACTCACAGTCATATTACAACCTTACTTCAGAGAATGATCATAATCATGATAATAGAAATTTTTGTAGATGAAATGAGACAACCACCTCGAGGCTGCAAAGGATAAAACTGCCATACCAACGAGTGCAGTCCTTCCAGCTGCCGAGATCAGACCATGTCTGGCAGCTGCAACAAGCCCAATCAGAGCGACAGAAATGACCTGGAGTACAACTTCAAGGACATTGAAACCTTTAAGAGCAGCACTGCAGCTGCGGCAATTCACTACATGAGACCAGTACCTGAAAGAATTGGAGATGAAAAAATTATTGTGTCATAACCTACTCCAACACCAAATTAAGGTATTATGTGACCTGGGGGTCCTAAGTCCGAGACATGAGAACAATCTGTATTTGCAAATTAAGATTACACACATTCGACTCTTCTCAAACCTGATAGAGATGTGTGCTTGATAGGTTACCTTTCTAAGATATTTGAGGAGTTCCATTAATAGTCAAAATGTTGTGGTATCAGAAAAATTTTTTAAATCTTAAAAAATGGTGATTATGGCCATCCCAGAATATGCTATAAGTTACCATCTAAGTGAACTTAAAAGATTAAATTTGTGCAAATAGTTTACCTATCCATGAGTTGTTCTCTAGGAGGACTCGGTGGAAGGGCTCCCAAGAACTTGTCACCCCAATCAACTTGACCTCCGGCATATTTTGTTAACCACTTTCTGAGTCCAACAACCTGAGCATCAGATTTTGTTGGGACAAAATAAGCCTTTTGCCAATTGGAATGACCAAATTCCATCATTTTATGCTCCTGCAGGAGACCACAAAAACACAAGTACATTTTTCTCCATAACTCACACAAAATACAAATTCTTTGATAATGCACGTATTGATCCATTGGCATATCAGTCACTAAACTAAACCAAGCTGCAAAATAAGCTTTTGAAAGAAAGTATCAAATTACCTCCACATGAAGCAGATGCAAATCTGAGTCCAGAATTAGGTTCTGACCTACATGAAACATCCATCTTGGGACAACATGATCAATCCAAAATGCAAAGTTTCTTGGGAATGTCCATATCAATCTGCTTTTACCAGGACTAACAGGGACACACAGGAAAATAAGAAGAATCCTTTTCTGTGAGATGGATGATGGCTTCTGAAACAAAATTGTTGAACATCTCAGACTTTCTATGACTATAGAAGCCATAAGGAAATTTATTATAATAATAGCAGTAGAAAAGCGGTTCAATTATTGGGTCACCTTGTTTTCAGATGCTGTATTCAATGGAGCAGCCTGAAACAGAGATAGTGGGGCAGTGAAAAATACACAAGGTGGAAGGAACTTGCTAATGCCAGCCTCATGCTCTGCAGTGAAACCATTTATATCTAACTTCTGTAACCTGATTTCTAGAGGTCTGCCACCCTCTCGGTCAGCCTTCGATGTGAAATAAGGTACTTTTAGTACAACAGAACTTAGATGTCAAGGAAATTGTAAAACAAGAACAAAGTAGGTTTGTTCAAGAAAATCTTATCTGTCTTTGGCACTTCCAAAATCCATCATTCCATAATGTGCATAAGGAACATGAGCCGGATCCATGAGATTTTCAATCAGAGTCTCATACCTGAAAATTTCACTTAGTTTTCTTAGAGCTTTGAAGCAAAATTACACACATACACAAAGAAAGACTCATATACGACTTTGCTGTAGCCAAATTATTACCAGAAAATTTTGCACTTGAATTAGATAAATTATTGGGAAAGCTATAGGTATTTCTATCAAACAGAGTGAGTAGGAGAAAATAAACATCGCCAATATCTGGCACAAGAAATGTGTATGTTTTCTCAGGTCAAGAATCTGTTGAAAAATAATCACAACACTATGACCAGTTCCTTTCTGGTTTATGTGTCTAGATAAATTATTTTTCCCAACAGTCACAGCAAGCAATTATGACTAAAAATTATCAAGCAAAATAGATGGAAACATTTAATAATTCGATTTGAATAAGACAGATGAAGTCACTGCATACCCATAAGGCACATCTCGACTTCCTATCTCCTTGATATATGATGGGTCCTCCAATTCTGGAATGTATGGAGGCCTTTTCTTCAGGTGAATCTCTTTGTACTGCAGGTCTGTGTTAGGCCAAAACCAAAGAATATCATGCTGTACAATGCTGGGATAAGAAGCCACACATGCTTTCTTGAATGTGTGAACCTGAGGCAGTTCTCAAATATTCAGAAGTCACACTCACAATGTTTAAAATTAATTTTTCACAAAAGTAAATAAATAAAATCTTCTAGGCAGACTAGAATAAGATTATGGTGCCTTCATCACTCCATAATTTTTTTTTCCTCAAATAACAAGTCTCAATGCTTATATCTTACTCGTCCTCGATTGTAATAAAGTGAGAATCAAAGTATCAGTCATGTGAATGGGAAAACAATACAAGCACCATGCGGTTCTCATTTCTCAGAAATAACAGCATAAAGAGGTTCTAAAGTTCAGTGCTAGAAGTACAATTCAATATTAGTCCAAGAGCAAAATGTGCCAAATAATAATAATAATGATGATGATGATGATGATGATAAATAACGGAACTAAATTCCCCAATGGTATATCAAAAAGAAACACAAGAAAACAATATCATCCTTTTTCTTTTAATTTTCATTCTATTGACAACAAAGGCAAGACCAATGCAAAGGAACCAATATTTTATGATAATACCATACCAACTCAATTCAAAAGAAGTTCCATGAATAGAACCATGGCATATAAGATATTATCATCTTGTTCATTGACTTTTCAAATAAGAAATAACATCCCTTGTACAAAACTAAACACAAAATAAAAATGGAGGAAATTCTGCAATTCCCTTGTAAAAATCCAATTCAAAAACTAATTGAGGAGTCATAAATTGAGTAACAAAAAGAAAAATAAAAGAAGGAGAAAATTACCGGAGGGCCATCCGGAGGTGCTTGGGGGATAAATTTGCAGTCACCTGAACCACTAAAACACCAACCATGATACACACACTGCAGTCTTCCCCACTGATCAATCCTTCCATCGGAAAGAGGAGCCAATCTGTGAGGACAACGGTCATCAAACACCTTCCATTCTTTCTCATTTCGATCCCACCACACAACCACATCAATACCCATCACTCTTTTCCCATGTGGAACTTTCTTGTCAAGGTCACAAACTTGCATAATAGGATACCATTGTGCATACCAATCAAATTTCTCACCTGGGTCTTGAATTCCATCCTCTATCTTAGGTGGGTTTGCTGGTTCAGTTGAAATTGTTGAAGATTTGGTCGTGATAGTCTCGGTGGGATAACTTCTGTGTTTGTCAGAAATGGGCGGGAAAGAAGAGTTTGGTGTTCGCAGAAACTGTAAATTGATGACGGGTTTTTTCGAAGGAGTAGAGTGGAGTTTGGTTGTGAGTGTGGAGATTGAGAGCTGAATTGAAGATCTGACAGCTTCCATTGCCCAGAAAAAAATTTGATTAAAGAAAATCAGAGGAGGGGGAATAGTAAAGGGATGTAATATTTAGGAACTGAAAAATTGATCAACTCTTACGCGTGAATTTATTTTACTATGTTTTAAAAAAATATTTTTTTATTCAATTTTAAAAAAATTTGTTTAAAAATTATTAAATTTATAAAATCATGATTTTTGTCCTATATGGATTTTCACACGGGATTTAATAGTTATTTGATTCATCCGTATTGCTCTGATTTGAAAAATAATATTAGGTAGATCAAATGAATAAAAAAAAATCAAATATATTAAATTTTTCATGACAATTTGTCTTATCATATTTTATATTTTCTTTTACTTAATTTGAAAAATATTTTAACTAAATAATATATGGCAATCCATCTAACCATGTTTTGCTTAGTTTGAGATAAGATTATTCAAAAAATCCAAGAAAACCAAATTCAGAATCGATTCAAACCGTACCTAAAAATTTTAGCATACTGGTTCATGTTTAGAGTCATGATTCTAAAGAAAGATGAATTGAACCAAATCAAATTTGATTTATATATTCAAGTTTAATTAATATTTTTACTTTTATCATATTCAGATTCAATTAACCTGAACATATATTTTTATCACATGTATTAATAATATATATAATTTGATTTTTAAAACTATTAAAATAAAACTATATTACTTTATTTGATCGATAATATCACTTAATCTATAAGAAATCTATCTAAAATCAATTAACTCAACAAATGTAGAAAGAATCAAGATATAGCCATATTAAAATAAATTTATTATAATAATTCTATATAAGATAAACTTAATTACAGATGTATTACAATAAATGTAAAAGAAAAATACATGAATACAAGAATTAATTATGCATTTCTATATGGAATCAGTTTATAAATATATTGTAATAAAATTATGATCACAAATATATAATATAAATTCATAAATTTATCAACAAGTTTAAACAAAACAATTTAATTGAGTTCAACACATCTATATACAAGCAATCAATAAACATATTACAATATATTTATTATAACATGTCCATGTAATATGAAGTCATAAACCTATAACGATAAATCTATAAATTAAGTAAATTTAACATAATTTATACAAAATCTATTAACAAACATATTATAGTAGGTATATATATAATCAATTAAATCACATCTCAGTTAATAGCATTAAAAAGACAATGATGCATCAAATTGCGAGTTTACCATAAGTTTATATAAAAACTTAATTAAATCCAACGAGAATTTGGATTAGTAAATGGTTTAAAACAATAAACTAATTAGATTTAAATTTAATAAATTAGTGTAATGGACACACTAAAGTATATTAAATACTGATCAATTATTTTTAATGTGTTATTTTGTTGAAATGCTAATTAAAGTATAGTATATGAACAATTGTGGCTGATCATTCGTTTATTTAATAAACCTAATATAAGTTTTTGGGTCTCCTTAATTTTATTTGTTTATCAATTTATCATTGTAATTCTATTTTATTTACCGTAGAACTTGCGTACCCGGATCGCCAATACAGATTTGACCCTATCCAAATTCTTGTTTGAAATTTAAAAGTTAATAGGTAATAAGAGGTTGCGAGGGAGTGGTTTTCTAGAGAAAACCAACTCCAACTCCCATAACCACTCCCAACCTTGAATTTCAAATAAAGGAAAAGAAAATCAACTCTCTTAATTTTCACTATCACTCAAAAAACTCATGTTGAAAAACTAAGAAAAGTACAAAAACACATTTGGGGGTTTGTTGTTAAGATCTACATAATATACCACAAATCAAATGGTTCTTGGATTGTAGAAACAAAAGCTGATGTGTTCGTATCAGTCATTTCGACCTGTGCATTAAAAGGGTTAGTGATTCAACCCTAGATTTTGGAAATTTTTTTTAATATCATGTTTTTAATAATTTTTTGGATATGAAAATCCATACTAGAAAATGTTAAAAATGCTTACAATGGTATCAGAGCATGATTAGGGTGTTTCCTAATTTTTTTTTATGCAAATCGTACATATAGGTCACTAGAAAATATAACCATTAAAGTACAATTTTTTTTTGAAAAAAATTGTGAACGGTAACTTTGAATGTAGAAAACAAAATGCTCTAAAATTTTGACTATGAATGCCCATAACATGAGGATTCATTCTACAAAAAAAACATAATTGCACGACTTGTATTTTTAGAGAAAAATGAACCCCTACCCAAGAAATAAAATGGTTATATCTTCTAGCATTTTTTTTTCTTTTGGTGCCCTAGACTTGGTTTACCGCCCAGTATCCATATTTTCGTCCTGACTAATTTCAGCCGAGCTATTGTCGGGTCCACTATAGAGAGGGAGCTCTCTCAACGTGATTTTTTCTATTCCCAAGGAGGCTTGAACTCAAGTGTTTGGTTAAGGAGTCGTAGTGTCATTTCCACTACACCAACCAAACGTTACTGTTAGATCTTCTAGCATAGTGTTTCATGAAGAAATAATTATATGGCTCAATTCCTTGCTAAAAACCCTTTCCAACCATATAAAACACGTGCAAAATGGTTTAGAAATGAGGGAGAAATAGTCTCTAAAAGTCTGGTTCGAAATGCAATCATGGTAGAGGCCAAAGGTTGAAGATGAATAGTGAAAAAGACAAATCCCACTCTTGGGCCACCACTGGTGATGTCCAAACACTAGGTTGATGTCTGATCAAAAAACTGAGAGCACTATTAGAATTAGAGATACAAAAATGGGGGGATAGTCGAAATCTAGTAACCGGATTCAACCGGTAAGGCGGCGCGTGGAGGTCATGCACCGCCCTAGGCACGTGGGTGAGTGGCCAAGCAACCCGCCACTTCAAGTGGCGCATGAAGCGCCCTCTCTGGCCAGAAATTTTGCTAAAATGTTTAAAATGTTCATTCGGATTTTTCTGTGATTTTAAATTATTTTTTTGAGATGAAAAATATTTTTTATTTATTTTAATTTAGTAAAATATTTGAAAATTACGAAAAAATCAACTACCAATTGAGAAAAATTTCTGAAAATTTCTCCTATGTTTGAAAAATTATTTTGTAATTGTTAGTTACCTAAATTAAATTTTACAATAACCATTTATTGTATGTTCGTTGGTTTATATATGAAAATTTTCTTTTTTCGACATAAATTATTTAAATATTGAGGATAATCATTATGGATGGCATTTTAAAACTTTTGTGATTGGCTTTATGATCAATCTGATGTTTACCCTATTTTAGGATATGGTGAGAATCAAACGCACTCTTTTCATTTTTTGGGGGAGATATAGAGACAAGAGGACTCTAGAGTGTTTGGCAAAGTTAAATGTAACGATACATAATAAGATGAAACAAATGCACACTTTGTCACAACACTTAAGGGTTATGAGTCGAAAGCACTATGAATTTCGGTATTTGGGTCATTGGTTTGGGGGTGATGAAGCCGAGATTAAGATAATAAGGAATTCTCTCCCTGATGATTTAGCTAGAATGACTGATAAAATAATAGAAGAGAACAAACGGATTAATTTTAAGAACTTCAGACTGAAATTACTTAAAATGTGGAGAGCTAGGGAGATAGACATTAAAATGAAGAAATCATTGTCTCTAAGAATTAATGGCTTTACACCACAAACTGTTAGGAGATTTGTTTTGAGAGATAGGCTTTTCAATTGGGATGGTCAAAATGGTTATTCACACGTATATGGAAGAAAAGAAAGAAAAGAAAAATAAAAAATGATTGTATTTTTTTCTCTCTATGTTACATAGTTATGTACTGTGACATGTTAAGTGGAAAACCATGAACATGTGATATAGTCTTTTCTCTCTTTGTATATATTTAGAATATAAATATTTTTGACATTCTAAGACTTATGCATATCTATGTGTTTATGCAAGCATGTGAAAAAAAATGTTCTAATTTCGCATGATATTAGTGAGAGGTTTTAGGTTAATAGAATTTAAGTATTTCTGTAACACCGACTCTCGGTGTATTTATATGTACTCAGTCTTATATACATATATGATGTCACTTCATGAGTATGATATCAAATTTTCACTAAGAAATTTTTTTCAAATAACGGTACCGAAATTTTTGCTTCGAAGTTCTGCAAAGATAAAATTTTTGAAATAACCCAAAAAGAGTCTTTGATGAAATTCATGGATTTAGGAGTGTGAAATTTTACATAATTACCGAATATGGGATTTTTAGATTTAAACAGCAAAATTTCGACAAATTGTCATTCGGAATTCGAGAAGGCCCAATGAACTTATTTTACACTAAATAAATTAAATTAGGCCTAATATAAGATCTTGGATCTAATGTGTAATTATGAAAATTTTTGGAATCAAATTTGAGTATCTATAAGTCAAAGGACCTATTGGCAATTAAAGGTAAACTTAGAGTAAACATGAACAAGTGTAATTTTTAAAAAGACCTAAATTTAACAAGTGTGAGGGTGAGGAGAAGTTGCTTGGCCAAATGGAGAGGGTGGAACGGAACAAATGGAGCTTCTTGCCACATTTTGAGGACACATGTCATGGGTGAAAGGAATAAAAAAAAAATTTGCCCAATCAAATGTCGTGCAAGTTTGGGCTATTGGTGGACTTGAAACAATGTTAATAAAAGAAGAAGGCCTTAGAATGCTTGTTCATTCTTCCCAAATTCGTGAGAACAAGGAGAGAAGCAACAGAGGAAGACAAAGAAAGTGAGGTAAGAAATTTTATCATGTCTCACTTTAAATTATTTCTATCTGTGACTTCATCTCTATTTTAAGGCACCTTAGAGCCAGAATTTAAAAATGTGCTAGTTATATGAATTTTAGATCTAAGTCTTATCTTTCCAACGAGATAAGAATCAATAAAATCTGACGTCCGTGCCAAAAGTTATGGCACTTTTCCTGAAACTCGACATAAAAGTGTCCTGTTTTGAACTTTGACAGTAGTGAGTAAAAACGCCCCTCTCCAGTCTTAGTTTGAAGAAACACAAAACATGAAAGTTATAGATATACTTCTTTCCTATAACATATAAAACTTTCAGCCATTTTGCACGAGGAAATTGAAAGTTATACAATTTTCCTTAAAACTGTATTGACAGAAACTTTATGTTTCACTAAAACGTATCTGTCTTGTTCATGAATTTTGTTATATTTGGATAAAACTCAAAACATGAAAGTTGTAGATCTGCATCTTAGCTATAACATGTTAAAATTTAATTAAATTTTGGTGAGTAGATGAAAGTTATGGCTTCTGCACAAAAACCGGACAGAATCTAAAACTTAAATATGACAGTAACAAAATGAGGCTTACCGGGAATTCTATGATTTGAATCTGAGGAAGTGTGCAAAATCAAAGTTATAGTTCTATCTCTTAGCTTTAAAATGAGATAATAATCATCTGATTTGGATTGGTATAGCCAAAGTTATAGTCTATTTTTCATGACTGTGCAGGTTAAAAATCTACAGACTGTTTGTCTCCCTAAAAGTTATTTGAGTTGAACGGAGGGAATACTTGATTTACGCTTTGTGGAGATATTGGGAGTACGTTATCCTCCCCTAACTGTGAGTGGGACTTGACATCTACATTTAATTGATACCGTGTTTTAAAAAGCTTTCAAAGGCATGATTTAAAATGGTATGATTGACCTATTTCCTTGGATTTATGAAAATGTTTTGTGATATATGGAGTGTCCCAACTTGTTTATATCGATATGCATCCATGATTTTGATACTTGATGATTGTGCCACACTTTGATATATCCACATGATTTTATGCTTCCATTGCATATTGACACATGCTTTTGATATGATATGGCTTGATGACTTGGCTTGACATATGTGATTTGGGCTGGATACCCCTTGGATACTGTGATAATGATGATATGCTTCCTATGGCATTCCGTAGCTACGAAGAACATTTGGTAGAGGCACCTGTTGTGCCCGGATACGTCTCTGCAGGGTGTATCCGTCAGATTGTTACACATATTGTACGGACAGTCGTCGGTTGAACCACTTCAGGGAGGACCTTGGTAGGTCTAACACCGACGGGTTTCTATACACGCTTGATCCTTGATACGTGTGCGATATATATATACAGGCTAGTTTGAGTAGTCTGTGGCCAACGTTGGGGTGGAGAGCCTTATTTTATTACTTGCACCGTGAAAACCCCCAACGTTGCCCGTCCTTAGCCATGGTTGGCCCTTGCCGGGATATTTTCGACCGGCTTTACATGATATGATGGACATACATAATGGATGCATATTTGATTTGATACGTATGCCGTGAATGATTTATTGAGATGTCATAATATTTTTTACCTACTATGGATTTATTGGGACATATCTTTGACACTCCTGCTCACCCTAAAATTAATTGTAGCATGTCATCCCCCCGACTTGCTGAGTACCAACCCCCCCTTTTCTACGGTACTCACCCCTCACATTTCCCTCCTACAGGTCTAGACTCAGACTGAGAGATTTGTGCGCATTGTTGTATTGGATATTCTTTGGAGACTACTGGGCTGGGGTATGACTACCCGCTCTTCCGCTATGTATTGAATTTATTGTATCATTTTGAGGAAGTTAGGATGACCATTGTATTTGTTTAAATTGGGATGACTGTATTTATAATTCTTCTGGTTTATATAAGGTTAACTCTCACTTGTTTTAATTTGTATCGAGGCATACATGTATTATTTTTATCACTTAGGGATCTCTGTGATTTGGAAACCTGAATTTTGTGAATGCTGTCAGCCTTACGGTGCTTCGATGTGCGGGACGTGGTGCCCGTGCATCGAGGTGCCGCGGCGGGCTAGTCGCGTGCTCGGCTCGGGAGTAGGTTGGGGCGTGACAATTTCTCACCTAAAACTTATGGAATTTTGTTACTTTAAAATCAAATTTATGGTAATCAAACATTTGGATGATGGATGATAATTAGGAATTTAGTGAACTTTTGAGTCTATACCTTGTGTTCGTTTATCATAAATTTTGATTTTAATTACAAAATTATATGCATTATATGAGAATGAATATTTACAATTATCTCTAATAGAAAACCCAGACCATGACATCAAATCTATAATAGCAGATCTAAATAAGGGTGAAAAATTTAATGGCGGCAATTATGATATTTGGCGCTATAAGATATGGAATGTCCTAGAAGAGCAGGATACCATAGAGGACATCAACCATATCATGCAAAACCCTAGAATTGGAAACACTACTCAGTAGAGAAGAGATCAAGAAAATTACCAGGCGTGGAAGAAGAAAAATTCCACTGCATGTGGCATCCTGGTTAGTTCTATGGTTGATGATCTCAAACATGAATGTGAGCAATTCTCTACTGCTTATGACATATGGGTATAACTCATAGCGAAGTATGGAGATACTAGTGTGACTCGTCTGAGATAGTTGACGATTAAGTTTGACACATACAAAAAGAAAACTAATAACAGCATCAAATAGTATCTGAGGACCATCTCAACATGATAAGGGAATTGAAAACAGCTGATCACATTCTCTTTGATGAACAATAGGTTCAGACCTTAATCTGATCCCTTCCAAACCAGTGGGAGTACCTAAAAGTGAATCTAACTCAACCTCCTTCGTAAAACAATCCACGGAAGCTCGATATAAACTCAGTCAATCCATCTCTAGGATGGCATCAAAATCCGTGATAGGGAGCGGAATCAGATCTACCTCTAATACCACCTCCTCAATACTGACCTCGCAGCCTCTATAGACTGTATCTCGAATGATATGCTTGTCAAAAGGAGTGACTACCATAATCTCCTCATCAAGTGGCGAGAGAGGACTATCAGAATAGTGAGCGAATGTGTCGCTCACATATGAAAAATTTGACCCATTATCTATAAGAATACGGGCATCGATACCAAATATTCGCATGGTACCTAAAGGTAAGAAAAAGATTAAAGGTATTTAAAATGCGAAGAAAAGTAGACATATTTATATATATATATATCAAACTAGTTAAGTTTCTAAAACTTTAACTAGTCAAAACTGTATATCGATATCATGATATACAAAATCTCATAACGAAAGTACAATAAAAGTCCTATACTGAGGGGTCTGCGGAAGGATTACCCATAATGACATCAGGGTTTACCTGTGCATCCTCCTGCGTCATCGCAAACACACGACCTTGGGCCCTAAGCTGCTGTCACGATGGTCCTGGCATGGTATTACTCCCGACTGCAATCCGAGGAGCTGTAAGAGCTGAGTGCGCAGGTGCCCCCTGCTGGCCTGTGCCAGAAGTGCCAGTACAACTCCATAAAGTCTGTCCTCCTCGACCTAAATCTGGGTAGATACTCTTAATGTGATCTTGTTTTCCACACTGGAAGCAAGTAACCGGTACTCTACATGCCCTAAATGCATGGTGGCTGTCGCATCTGTGACAAAAAGGTTGTCTTTGTGTAGTAGACTATGTAGCAGCACTAGGGACTGGTGCCCCAAAACTCTGTGGTCAAGGTCCCTCTCCTGGTCCTACTGGTCTGAAGCTAGAAGACCCTCCGTGATATCTAGAACCTCTACCCCTCTTCGAAGACGGTCCACCCAGTGACCCAGTCTTCCTCCTTTTTGGGTGACTCTCTTTCTGCCTAGTCTCTGCTCGGACGATCTCCTCTACCCGATATGTTGAATCAATCACTTCTGAAAGTGTAAAAGTAGGAGTCACTGTCATATACTTCTTGATGCTTAATTGGAGGCCATCTTCAAACTTAAACCACATCTGAGTTGGTGTAGCCATGTCGAGGACAAATGCTGCTAATCTTCTGAGCTCAATCTCGTACTCTGAGACTACCTAGTCCCCTAACATAAGTGCAGAAACTCTGTCCTCATACGATCCTGCTGAAACGGGGTAAAGTACCTGTGGTCGAACTCTAATAGAAAGTCCTCCCACCGCAGAGTCTGTGTAGCATTATCACCGATAGCCTCCTACCATGAAAGGGCATCCCCATCGAGTAGTCTCTCAACAACTCTCAACCTGAGCTCCTCTGTCAACCCCAGATCAGTAAGGATCCTATGAGTCTTGTTAATCCAGTGCTTCACCACTATGGCATCACTAGATCCTGAAAAATCAGTGCATCCGAGCTGTCGTAACTCTTTCACCAACTGTGTAAGCTCATGGATGCGCCTCAAAGTAACCGATCTATCATCAATCAGACTAGAAATGGATGGACCGGCCACCGGAGGAGGAATCAGTGTCGTAGGTACAAGTACAGTCGCAGGTGCGGTCGCTGGAGTCTGTGGTGGAGGTGGTGGCATCTGCACCCCATATCTACTGTACCATTTCTGCCACTTCCTCAAGGCGTCGAGTGGTGGTGGAGAAATCTTGGCTGTAACAGTCGGTGGAGGTGTTGGTGGTGGCACTGGTGAAGGTACGTGAGTAGAGGAAGCATCCTCTGGTAGTCGTGGAGTCTCGAGTGCCCTACATGCATCAGGACTGAGGGAATCTCTGGTGGTGTACCGCGCCTACTATGTTTAGGTGGCATAGTTCTGCAAAAAGAGTACATTTTCATTAGGCAGAAATCAAGGATTAGGGTTAGTTACTGAGCAACTAACCCCCTAAAATAGATAAATTTATATGCCTATGGCCATGTATGGGACTTTAAATGACTGTATGAAACTCTCTAATGCATTGAGGACTTTTAAATGTACTTGAGAAGATTTTTATTACTATCTTTTCTCCAACCTCGCTCTGATACCAATAGAACTGTCACGCCCCGAATCGGGATCGTAAGCAACCGCCCGTTGTCCTGGTTGCCGGCTACATTTTATTAAAAATCGGGCAGAACTATCCCATATTTGCAGAGGTCTCCAATGTACAAAACAACCTGTATATTAAACAATCATCCTGTCACCTAAATAAATGGGTCATCCCGACCTCACAACAATCAACCACATTCCAATAATACCAACCACTCCACAGTGGACAACCAGGATAACGCAAGGCTATCATAAATACTAGCAGTCCTAACCACAGACCTCTACTGTCATGCCCAACTAGAGCATGAGCAGCCGCCACACTGGACGGGCCTAAATTTTATACACGTGTACAATAAATTCTCAAGTTAAAAATTTTAAATGCTTATAAGTGCCCCAATGCAAGTGTAATGAGCCAATATGAGAGTTTTACAAATAAATGTTCATAATTTATATAGTCATCCCATAAAATGTACGTGGCCAACTACGGACCTCAATATCAAGACCTCGTAGGGTCGACATAAAATACGGATTTCATATTTCAATTTAAATTTAGATATCACTGTAGCGGATAAGTAAATCCACGAACACGCGACCAAAGATTTCTAGAACCCGAAGCATCGCTTTATCACAAAAATTCTTGTCTGAGAGAGGAAAAGAGAGGGATGAGTATCAAGGGAGATACCCAGTGAGTGAGGGGATTAATATCAAGCATAAATAGTGTAGATGTACCATTAGAGTGTCAAACAAGATTATTCGTAAACAATAATTCATGTTTTGCAGTAAAACATGGTATGTTCAATAAATTGAAATCATTTAGCCAATCATACGATATCATACATATGTGTATCCATTCAAAATCAATTATTATATACATATATATATTTTTAAAGCGAGCAAAATATGTTCCTAGCAAAGGTCGGCTATGACCAAGGACAGACGCATCGGGAGTTTTATTATGTAAAAATGTTCAAAAGTCGCTCTCTACCCCGACGTTAGCCATGAGCTTCACTGAAGCTAGCTTATACACAGATCAGAATCATGTATAGGACCCCGTCCGGTGCTAGACAATGACGTCATACACGTCCTCCCCCAATATGGGTTCAACCGGCCACGCCTATAGCCATATGACGTTTGCAGATACCTCCTGCAGAAGCGTATCCGGGCAACCCTGTGCCTCTACAAACATCCTTCGTAGCTACGAAATCCATCAAGAAACATCATCTCATCACAAGTAGGCATCCAACCCACACAATTCATCAAAATATTTCAAATCTATGTGCCAATACATTTCATCAAATCATTTCAAATCAATATACCAATACAACGGTAGAATAGAAAACATATCTAGTTCTAAGTAATGGCACAATATTATTTCATTTCAAACATGGATGCATAGTCATAGAAAACGTAAATTCACGACACTCCAATAGTCACAAAACAAATTTGAAATTTAGTATCACACGTAGAGTCAATGCATATCAAAAGCATGTTTTGTTGAAAACACGGTAAAAATCAAGTTTCACTTTTCATGCATGAGATTAGAGTCTCACTCACCTCTAGAGAGGTATTCACTCCCTATTTCCACAGTTCAGTCCAATGAAGTCTTACTCCGATCCTCAATTGATCTTTCCTAATACACAATAACAATCTTGTCATCAATTTCCAATTTTTTTTTTTAGGGTTTACCCATTTCCCCAAATCTTTGTACAAATCCAAATTCTTCAATTATTGTATACACTCTAATGTCATCAATTTCATTTCATTTATAAATAATTAACACAATTAAAGTCAAGTTAAATTCAACCCTGAAGACCTTTCAAAGTCGGAATGAGCATGAAAAAAAAAATTAGTTTTCTACAAGATAGAAATTCTTTGAAAAATCATAAACTTTTCAATTCTCATCCAAACGTTTCAAACCATATGTCATTTTCGACGTGTAGAGGTCTAGTTTCATAATACAGAAATCGTATTTAGATTGCCTATATGTATGACAACTTATAATTAAAATTACAACAGTCCTTAAGCTATAACCATAATTTTTAAACTATCCTTCATATACATATCATTATGCAAATTAACAACTCAAAATAACCTAAGAAAGACATGAAATGCAACAATATCCTTCATTTTACGGCACATTTTATTCTAACCCTAAATCCAAATACTTTCATGCATATTTTAAATTAAACTCTAAGGGAAACTATTCAAATCAACTCAACTCGATTCTATTATCTTTTAACATGCTTCTTTCATAGCAGACAGCATAATCATGTAAAATTCTAAACTTAGCATTAACGATCACATATAGATTTCAGAAAATGCATTCTATTCAGATCCTACATACATTCTAGACATATACAGAACTTCTCTCCCTAAATTAACCTTAGGTTCATTCTATTTATTGAAAGGATCAGACATCTCCTCACCTATGGTTTCTCGGATCGCAGACCTCGCTTCCATTCGTCATTCGATTCAGTCTGAAACCTGTAACGCTTCCAATTTGAAGCAAATGTTAGTAATTAACCCTAATTACTAAACCCTAGAACTATAACCAAACTCAGCCCTTACCTGTACAGTGGATGAAATTACAGTCCTGCGGCCTAGGGCTTCGAAGATCGGTTGACGACAATAGTTTGGGGCTTCAGCTGAGATTGCAGCAAGGAGTCCGTGCACAAGTAAGCGAGTGAGGGAGAGGGAGAAGGCTCTGCGGTCGTGCGCGGGAGGGGAGAGGAAGAGAGCAAAAACTCTCTGTTTGCACGGGAGAGAGAGAGTAGGGCGGCCTTGCGCGATGATGGCCGACAAGACAGTGACTGGAGTAACCACCGTGAAAGGTAGAGAAATGAGAGAGAAAGTGCACGACAGAGAGTGAAATAGAGAGAGAGAAAAACAAAGAGCAAAATAGAGAGAAAGAAAAAGGGGTCGACGACCGCGCGGTGGCGATGGCGATGGTGCAGCGGGGAGAGGCAGAAGAGAGCGCTAGAGATTAAGAGAGACGAAGAGAGAGTTACGGGAGAGAGAGAATCGAAGAGGGTAAGAGAGGAAATGAATTAGGGTTTCTAACCCTAATTCATTAAGAGGGGGACGCAGCGTTTGTCCCAAAATGTTACATCTCCTCTCTCTCCTCTTTTATTTTTTTTTTATAAATAAATTATATATATAATTTCACACCCACATTTCATTAGAATGCGAATTTCATAAAAATGAGATTTATTATGATTCGCGAACACGACAACTTAAAATATACCAAAATTTTAAATTTAATACCCCAAAATCGAAAATTAATATAAATAAATATTTTATATATATATGTAAACTGAGGAATATTATATATATATATATATATTTCAAGAATAGGAGTACTAGTATGGACACCGTAGTGTTGGTGTTACAAGAAATGTCTCTTTTTTGAAAAACCAGAGAGCGGGGGAGTTGAGGGGTGGTTGCCTAGTAACCACCCCTCCCTTTTTCCTTTTAATTTTCAAATTCAAAATTGAAAGTGGTTTTTGGGTTTGCCCTCATGGGCCAACCACTCATTTTCCAGCACACAGTTTCAAGAATTATGTTTTAGGGATAGATGGGTCCCTATGCCCACAAACAAAGGAGTTCTTTTGATTGTGCAAAGACCAGAACCATCATTCTTTGAAGTTTCTACAATGCATGTGGTATCATTGTCGCAGTATTTTTTACAAGCTTCCTCACTTAGCATGACATTAACATCATGCGAGGTATAAAAGCCATAATGATAGAATATTGACCCATATACTTAGGCTATCACTGATAGAATATTGATCCATGTATTTAGACTATTATTTAGTATAGAATATTGACTTATTTAATAATCTGTCATGTATAATCAATTATGTATCTAACCATGCATTGTGTACATATACACTCTTGTAATCTTCTATATATAGTGGAATACAATTGTCCCAAGATAGGGCAGAATTTATTTTCTCAATGAGCCCTCTTCTAACATGGTATCAAAGTCACATTAGAGAGCCTAGCCTCTCTCTCTTTCATCCGTCGCCAAGAAATCTTTCTGATTCAATTATGCTCTGTACTTGCCTTTTGTAAGGATCCCATGCATCAAAACGAATTCAATTAATTTCTTGGACATCTAAAAAAAATTACCTGAGTCCATTTCTTGCAAAGATCTCATTCCCTCCTTGATTGCACCATTTTGATTTATTTTGATTTATTTTTTTTGGTGCTCCAAATCTCACCATTTTTATTTTGACAGATTTAATTTTGTGGCTTGATTTTCTTTCCTACTTGCACTATTTTTTTTTCGGTGCACATCCTCTTCCAATTCTTGGTACTATTTGATCACATCGAACTCTATCTTACTAGGGTTGCAGTAGCCACCTTAAGTCATCTATCATGAGTGTCCTTGTCATACACAACTAAAGCATTCTCAAATTGCTTGTTCTCTTCATGTGTCCATTTTGCCCCTCCTTGCTTGCGTTTGAATTTCTCATTTGAGATAGCATCATCCAAAAAAAAAGTATAAAAAAATGAGGTACAAAAAAAAGGAAGTACCAAAAAAAATCAAGTACAAAAGATAGGTACCCACAAAAAAAATCCTCCAATTCTATGGCACCAAACAACAGTGATTCACCCATCTATCATTCCTTCTCCTATGCTTATAATGGGGGATGGCCATGTTACTACCAACATCGCCATGGAAACTGCAACCAAGGTCGTAATAACAAAAGATGTGAACGAGGTTATGGTCCGACAACTAAAAATTCGGGATTACGTTTTGGGCCGCTTGTAGCACCTTTTGGGGTACCCAATCTCTTGTTTGGCCTACCAGAGGCCAATCCATCAATTCCACTGGGTCTGGTCTTTGGGTAGTGCATAACCATAGTTCTTTTGGAGTGGTTTGCATGCTTCCGACCCTTCCAATCAATCCACAGACATAGCCCAACAACTCAACTCTCTACCATTTCAACAGCCACATGACAATTAGTGGTATCTTGACACTAGCGCAACCTCCCACTTGACATACGCTCCAGGTAATCTTCATACTATTTTTAATAACAGAAATATTTTGCATATTTTTATTAGTAATAGAACCCCCTTCCTGTTTCTTGTATTGGAAACACTTGCCTAAACACCTCATCCTCTCCTCTTCATCTTAAAAATATGTTAGTTGCACCTCATATCATCAAAAGTCTCATTTCTGTGTATCAATTTACAAAAGATAACTCTTGCTTTATAGAATTTGATCCCTTTGGCTTCTTTATGAAAGACCTTAGAACGAAACAATTCACTCTTAGTTGCAATAGTTTAGGAGATCTCTAGCCCACAACTCCTTCTCCCACTTCTTCTCCACCCATTGCCTTAGCCCTCTCCTCCTCCACTACTTGGCATAGACATCTTGGTCATCCTGATGAACCTATCTTTCATTATTTATTATCACAAAATTTAATTTCCTATAATAAAAATACTTTACATACTTTTTGCAATGCTTGTCAATTAGGGAAGCACACTAGACTTCAATTTTCTACCTCACAATCTATGAGTTCTACTCCCTTTGATATTATCCATTGTGACCTCTGGATATCACCTATACCTAGTGAAAGTGGTTTTTGATATT
This sequence comes from Dillenia turbinata, assembly GCA_037126225.1. Lineage (NCBI taxonomy): Eukaryota > Viridiplantae > Streptophyta > Magnoliopsida > Dilleniales > Dilleniaceae > Dillenia > Dillenia turbinata. Next base: position 8,125,866 of record JBAMMX010000015.1, read on the forward strand.
ATTTGATTTTTCTAGATGATTTATCCCACTTTGTTTGAGCATATCCTCTACATACTAAATCTCATGTCTTTGAAAAATTTCTCCACTTTCATGCCTTTGTTCACACACAATTCAATACTAAAATCAATATGCATCAATGTGATAATGGCACAGAGTTTAATAACTCATCTTTTGTCAATTTATTTGCCCATCATGACATCTCCTACTGCTTCTCTTTTCCTAACACTTCACAACAAAATGGCAAAATTGAACGAATGCTACATAGCATCAATAATATTATTCATACTTTTCTTTTTCAAGCCTCTATGCCGCCATCATATTGGGTAGAAGCATTGCACATGGCCATGCATCTACATAATATACATCCCACAAAACCACTTTCTAATCAAACACCATTTCAAACCCTTTTTCACAAACCACCACTTTATACTCACCTTCTCATTTAGGGTGTCTGTGTTATCCAAACATATCTTATACTACCCCTCACAAATTAGCTCCTCGCTCCACATCATGTGTATTTCTCAGCTATCCACTTCATCATCGAGGCTATAGATGTCTTGACCTCACTACCAAGAAAATAATCATCTCTTGCCATGTTACATTCGATGAGCAGAACTTTACTTTTACATCACATCATACACCCAAACCCACTTCCTATAATTTCCTCGATTCCATTGATAACACACCTACTCCTTTTCTTCGCCATATTCTTCACCCTTCATCATCTCCTCACCCTATGACATCCCTACTATCATCTCCCAACTCAACAACCTCTCTAACTTCCTTTCTTTCGTTGCCCTCCACATAAGAACCAGCTCCCTCACCTAGTCCCCTCGCTCCCCCTCCTCCTCCTCACCAACCTCATCATCCCATGGTCACACGTAGTCAACGTGGCATATTCAAACCAAAGCAACCGCTTTCTCTTCATGCTCACACTTCATCTTCCATTCCTCGTAGTCACCAACAAGCTCTTCATGATCTAAACTGGTAACATGCCATGCTTGAGGAATATTCTGTTCTTATTAAAATTGATACCTGGGATCTTGTTCCCCAGTCTTTCAAGGTTAATGTTGTTAATTCTCAATGGATCTTCAGGGATAAATTTGATTCACGATAAATTTGATTCACAAGGCAATCTTCTTCGCCATGAGGCTCGTCTAGTCGCTATTGGTGGTTCTCAACAGGTTGGTCTGGATTATGATGAGACCTTCAGCCTTGTGGTCAAACCAGCCACTGTCTGTATAGTTTTAAGCCTAACAATTTCTAGATCTTGGCCCATTCACTAGTTGGACGTACAAAATGCCTTTCTACATGGACATCTTTAGGAGATAGTCTATATGTGCCAACTACCTAGTTTTGTTAGTGACACTCACCCAAATTATGTTTGTTGTCTCAAAAAGTCTCTCTACGGAATCAAACAACCACCATGAGCATGGTACAAAAGATTTGCTACTTTTATCACTTCCATCAGATTTATCAGTTGTTGATCTGATGCATCACTCTTTGTGTATCATCAAGATAGGGACATAGCCATTCTTCTTCTATACAATGTTGACATCATATTGACTACATTTTCAACTGCTCTTCTACACTCTATTACAATCACTTTAGGCAAAGAGTTTGCCATGACTGATATGGAGCCTTTAAACTATTTTCTGGGATCTCCGTGTCTCGCACCAAGATTGGATTTTTTCTTTCTCAATGCAAATATGCTCTAGAAATTCTAGAATGCACTAACATGAGCTCTTGCAATGCCTCCACCACTCCTACAGATACAACAGCCAATTAGGTTCTTTTCATTTTAAGAGATCTTTAAGTAAAATCGATGTCTAGAGTACATGACTGTACCTATATTGACTCTTGATGATATGATATGTTTGTAGCAGACCAATGCAAACATCCGCGCACTTGGTCCAAAGTATTTCCCGTCTAATATGGGCATTCGACTTCTTTAGGTCAGCATTATAGTATAAGTTTCTTTATTCATCTCTTGCTAATGAGGAAGATGACAGAATTAATTAATAGCATTTATATGAAGATATAATCATGAATATTTAGCTCGTAGCAGATATTAGAGCATATGTGCATCTCTTAATATGTCATCTGAGCATGCTTCTTGGTGATCTGATACTTGGTAGTATGAAACGCTACAAGTCATTTGTCTTATGGCGTAAGTCAAAATCAGGTGTAGAACACGTGATCATTGACTCCTTGTGACAAAAGATAAATATCCCAAGATACCGACTCATAAGAAGATTTTGTTTTATCATTTCTATATATAATGTTTAGAAATAAGAGTTGATAAAAACTTTATATGGGTCCCTGGTAGGTGGGACTAAAAGGATTTCAAGTGCATCATAAATTTAAAGAACCTCTAAAAGTTGGATAAGGAAACTTATGAAAATATTAGGGTAAAGAAGAGCATCATCCTTGACCAGATGGATGTTTCATAGGTTGGATATTTAAAGTGATTGCTTATGATCCTTTTTTGTCAGAATGTGAGTCTTAAGTAAAAGGTAAGGTCTTTGTACTCATTTTATTTACACTCTATCCAAAAGTTACAAGCATTAGATGTTTCCTCTAATGGTAATGTAATCTCTTTCTATTTTTTTGAATGTCTTCTTCAGACCATGCTAAAGAGGAATGAGAGTATGAAAAGCATTATGGAAATTGTTGCCTTTCTCTTTAGGCAATAATGTTATAAGACTATCAATAAGTATTATCAATTCAAGCATTAGCTATTTTATATATTATATGAATTCAAGGTTGTTTGAATTATATTATATGGGATGTAAATTTAGAACATTGGGTAGAATGAATTAAAAGTTGGTAAGAGTAGATGGAAAGGGTATCAGTAGGAATTGCTAGAAAGTTCCTTCTAATTGTCTATAACAAATGATTGTGATCCTTTGAAGGGATATTCGTATTGTGAGAATAAGGTTATTACACTATATATATGAACCTATGGTTACTGAAGTTGTGATGGTTGGTATTGTGTGACTAAAATAGATTCTTATCCTGCAAAGAGATTTCTCTATAGGATTATGGAACATTGCATTTTGAGATTTCCATAAATTAGATGTATTCTAGGACTTGTTATTCTATAATTAAAGGGGCCCTTGACTTATATGGCTTGTGGTTTGATTACTTGTAGAAAAAATTGATTGCTTGTGAGATCACTATAAGAGCCATTGTGGCATATAAAGATCTAAAATTAAGTTCTTGATTGGCAGTCATATTGGAATATGAATAAGAGGTATTGAATAATAGATTCAAAAATAGATGGAGAGTTATGCAGATGCCCTACTATGATTGCATATGGCTAAGTTAAGATGATTAATGTATATATACTTTAACAGATTGGAAATATTATGGGTGATTAAATATTAGTTTAATTCTAAAACATTGATGGTGCATTGCCCTTATAAGGAAATTAATGACTCGTAGCCTTTGATTCACTTGGTTTTTTTATTTCTTTGATGAGCGGTTGGTGGCACTATTTAGCTTGTCTCATGCCCCTAGCACACTTGCGTGAATGATAACTTAAGTTCTAGGAGCATTTTAGAGAAAAGATATGTGGTTTATAGATAAGCATACCACTCATTGATATAGAACTAGTACAAAGACTTTGTGTAGAATGAGACATGAAAATTGTTATCATTTAGTATTTTCTTAAAATTTAATTCAAATAAGAAAGTTGTTTTAAAAGCACTGTATGTAGATGGGAAGATTGTAATGTCTAGAGTGCAATAGTGATAAATATAAGAGGCACTAGGAGTGGTTATTACTTTGACAATTTGGGGGTATTAATGCAGACATTGGGTGATATGCGAATATATGTGTTTGATTTGATTTGGATAGAATATTGGTGATATTGCATGATACTAAAGCTGAATGAGAATGATCATGATAGAAATACATTGATTTAAAAAGTTATCCAACTAAGGATTTGAGATTTAAAACTTGGAAGCGTTTAAATATTGTCAGTGGATTTAGTTTTCTCGCTTAGCCTAGGCCATATTGAGGTTGATCTACATTTCATCATACATAAGTTTGATGTTTTACGTTATTGTTCCTGCCAAATTGCTAATCACTTAGTTGTTAAGTTGTTATCTATATTTAAGAGTCTTGGTGGAGTTCCTGTGTAAATTAAAGGTCAAGGTAGAATAAGACATCTTCTATTACGGCTGGGCAGCCCAAACATAACTCACTTAAAATGACCTGAAATTAAGAAAATAATAGGTATGGAAACATCTTATGGAACTCTATGGAGTATTACCCAAAACTTATTGGTACTAGAGCCCCCAATTATATTTCTGGTATACTTTTACTCATAGTTTGAGATCTAGTTATATTGTTATTTTTATTGATGACCATCCAAGAAAGACAAGTTTTATCTGATGAAAGAATATTTTAAATTGTTTACTAGTTTGCAAACTTGGTGACGAAATTGGAACTTAATTATTCGACTTGGGATTTGTCCATAGCTTAAAAGGGTGGAGAGGATATCCTCAACGTGCTAAATATACTTGAGAGTTATAAGAAATTTTGACCATGGTAGATAAGATCAGTAGTAGATTAAATGAATGTAAAGCAGATTCTTATGATATATCCTATGAGGTTTCATACTTGTTTGTCCATTCTTGTGATACTTAATGTTTTGTTGAAGTCTAAGAGATATAAGCAAACTTTTCAATTTTGCTCTAGAAACAATTACAATGAACATAACTATAATTTGTAAGATGACCCATAGAAGCCATTGGCTCTAATAGAAATTTTCGAGTTATTATAGAATGAACAGAAACTAGAATTATAGAATTGATGTGGGAGACATGATATTTTTGAAAATATTTCTTTGGAAAGAAGTAAATTGGTCTCAAAAGTAGGGAAACTTGTATACTTGCTAAGCCAATCAATTCGGGGTTTTTTTTTTTTTTTTTTGAGAGAATAGGAATAGTGGCCTATCATTTGGAGTATAAATTATATTTTGAATCAATGCGGAAGCAACATCCACAACTCTTTAATATATAAATTGTATTTTGAAATTTTGATGACGAAATTTGTTTTTAGGGGGTTAAGTGTTATAACCCCGAAAATTCAGTGTTAGAGATGTTCTGTGAAATATTTTGATAATTATAAAAAAAAAATGCGAAAGATGCAGCGTTTCCCCAAAACGTCGCGTCTCCCCTCCCCCCAATTTAATTAGGACTGAAAGCCTTAATCTCTCTCTCTCACTCCCTGTACCCTCTCCCTCTCGCGATTTCTCTTTTCGCCTCCCTCTCTTCCGTCGCTCTCTACCGCTCACGGTGGCTCCTTGACCACTGCACGCGGCCACCATCACAACATCTTATCTCTCACCATCTTTCTGTCTCTCTCTTCCGTTTCTCTCTCTCTATCAAACTCTCTCTTCCTCTCGCTCGTTGTCACTCTCTTTGTTTCTCTTCCTCCGTCGCGCACAGCCGTGCTGTCCCTTATCACCGACCACCGGCCATCATTGCTCGGTGTTCTTCCTTTCTATCTCACTCTCTATTTCTCTCTCACTCTCGGTCGCGCTCTTTCTCTCTCTCTCTTGTGTCACGCCCCGAATCGGGTATCGTGAACAGCCGCCCGTTGCCCTAAATACTGACTGTATTTCTATAGAAAATCGGGCAGAACCTCCCCATAAATCGGAGGTCTCCCATGTATAAATAAACCTATATACCTGTATAATTTAAAATTATCCTATAAATTAAATAAATGGCCATCCCGACCTCTTCAAAACTAACAAATCCCGCAACTGACATCCAGAACAACACAAGGCTAAATAAATTACCAGCAATCCTAGCTACAAACCTCTACTGTCATGCCAAACTAGAGCATGAGCAGCCGCTACACCGAGCAGGTCTAAGTTTTTATACAATTTACAATAATTTTTCCAAGTATTATTTAAATACGTACAATTACCTCAATGCAAATGAAATATGAGAGTTTCACAGATAAACATACATAAATTATACAGTCATCCCAAAATAAGTACACGGCCAACTACGGACCTCAACAAGACCTCGCAGGGTCGAAAATAAAATACGAAATTCATCTTTCAAATTTAACTTAAGATCTCACCGTCGTGAATCACCCAAATCCACCAAAAGCTCCAAAATATGAAGCGTCGCTCCGGCACAACAATAATCGTGTCTGAGGGGGGAGAAAGGAGGGGTGAGTATCTATGGGAGGATACTCAGTGAGTGAGGGGATTAATCTCAAGTACTAATAGTGTAGGTGAACATTGGAGTGTCAAATAATATCATTCATAACCAATGATTCAAATTTCGCAGTAAATCATGATATTTCGAATAAAATGAACTCATTTAATCATTCACACGATATCATATATATATGCATCCATTTAAAATCAAGTAAATCATAGAGCAAGCCGAAAGGATCCTGACAAAGGTCAACCATAACCTAGGACAGGCGCATCGGGGATTTTATTATACAAAGTGTTTCAAAAGTAGCTCTCTACCCCGACGTTGGCCGTGGGCTTAACTCCTTGCTTACCCAGACTCGTCAAATAGGTCCCCGCCCGGTGCTAGACGGTGGCGTCACACACGTCCTCCCCCGATGTGGGTTCAACCAGCCGCGCCTATGAAATATATACATGGCTCATCAATAGGTCCTCGCCCGGTACTAGACGGTGGCGTCACACATGTCCTCCCCCGATGTGGGTTCAACCGGCCGCGCCTATGACCATGTAAACTGGACATTTGTGGATACTTCCTACAGAAGCGTATCCAGACAACCCGTGCCTCTACAAAGTCCCTTCGTAGCTACGGAATCAATCAAATAATGTCATATCATCATATCATCTCAAGCTAGTAGGCATCCAACCCACATAGCCAAATTATCCCATCATATCCTCAAAATAATTCAAATCCATGTGCCAAATACATTTCATCGAAATCATTTAAATTCAACAAACCAATGCAATAGTAGAATAGAAAACATTCATTTATCAAATCATGGCATAATTTCATTTCATTTCAAATATGGATGCATAATCGTGGAAAACATAAGTACGACACTCCAATAATCACAAAACAGATTTGAATTTCAATTTTATACGTCAAGACCATGCATATCAAAAGCATGTTTTATTAAAATCATGATAAAATCAGCTTTCACTATTTCATGCAAGAGATTAAGGTCTCACTCACAGTATAAAGGAGGGTACGTCCAAGCAGAAAGAGTTCCCCTCGAACGGTTAACCAACATACCACTACAATATTAACACATATAACACATAAAAATGTCATAACATTGAAATATTCAATGTTACATTTTATTTTAACTAATCTTTTATATAGAATTGAAGTCTATATATTATAACTAGACTCTCAATATCTCATATAAACCATTCATTTTTTTAAATCACCAAAACTAACTCCAATCACACCTTTCCAAAGCTACATAATTTAATCAACACAATGTCATTTTCAACTCACAAATCACATTAACATAATCCATTCTCTCTACCAAAGTTCATACACACTCATTTCTCATACATGCACATACATATATTCTTCACACCTTAAAATTCTGCACACTTACTACCATTCTCCTTGGCCTTTAAGGTGATTTTAGAACACAATAACATCCCATTATACTCAACCAACAACACACACTCTCAAATCCAACATTTAGTCCCATATATCATCTATTTTCATAATATAAGAGTTATATTTTGATTTCCTATATGCAGCACAACTTATAATGTAAAATACTACTATCGTTCTTAAATTATAACCACAACTTTTAATCTATTCTTCATATACATACCATTATACAAATTTAACAACTTAATATAACCTGAGAAAGATACAAAATGTTACAGTATACTTCATTTCACGGCACATCTCATTCCAACTCTCATCCCAAATGTTTTCATGCATATTTCAAATTAAACTCTAAAGGAAACCATTCCATTCAAGCAAACATGAATCCTTCATCTTCTAACATGCTTCTTTCATACTAAACAGCCTAATTCGCGTAAATTTTTAAACTTAACCCTAACATTTAGGCATAGCATTTTTGAAATTACATTCTATTCCAATCGAACATAATTTCTAAACGCATGTAAGCCTTTTCACCCTAAATTCACTCTAATTTCATTCAATTAATGAAAAGACCAAAAATCTCTTTACCTAGGGTTTCTCGATTCGCAGATCTAGCCTCCGTTCGCCATTCTGTTCAGTCTAATACCTGTAATATTTCAAATTTGAAGTAAAAATTTAGAAATCTAGCTAAATCCTAAAATGATATTGAAACCCTAAGATCCTTACCTTCACAGAGAAAGGATTGCAAGTCGGTCTAGGGTTTCAAAGCCTACTACTGCTATCAATTTGGGGCCCTGCAAAAGCTGCAGAAGCGCTCTCAGCAGAGGGAGAGCAAAGCGCGTGAGCGTGCGAGCAGGGAAGAGGTGTTGCAGCCGCGTGCGCAGGAGCTGTTGCGCGTGCAGGGGCTGTCCGCATGCAGGACGGAGAACAAGTGGCCGCGCGCTAGGGTGGAGAAAACTCAGCAGTCGTGTGATGGAGGCAGTCAGAAGAGGGTGAAACTACTTCGCTAGTGAGAGGAAGAGAGTGAGTGAGAATCGAGAGAGTGACAGAAAATGAAATAGAGAGGAAGAATTGTGGGAGACAGAGAGAGATAGAGGGAGCGAAAGAGAGAGAGTGAGACAGGATGGTGGTTCACGGTGGCTGTGGGTTGTGGTACACGGTGGAGCTCCGCGGAAGGGAGAGATCGGGAGAGAGCTAATTGCGAGACCGCGAGGGAGAGAGAGGGAAAAATAGCGATAGAGAGTGAGACCGAGGGGGAGGTAGAGAAAGAAGTGATCGGTGGTTGGATGGTTGAAGGCGGTAGCGGTGGAGGAGGGCAGTGGCAGAACGGGCGGAAGAGAGAACAAGAGAGCGGTTGCGGGAGAGAGAGAGAGAGAGAGAGAGAAAAGCAAATTAGGGCTTTAGCCCTAATTTTGATTTGGGAGAAGGGGGCCAAAACGATGCGTTTTGGCTCCTCTCTTTTATATATATATATATATATTTATAAGAATAGATTTATAAATAAATAAAAGAGGGAATAAATAATTTAATGAATGAAATTTATTTTTATACTTGCTTCACATTTCAAATCAGAAATTCAGATACTTTTGAATATACTAAAAAAAATTTGAATTAAAAACATCAAAATCAAAAATCAATATAAATAAAAATTTCCTCTCTATATAAATAAACTGAGGAATATTTCATAAAATTCAGGAACGGGAGTGTAATACGAACACCGTAGTGTCGGTGTTACATCCTGCGTACGACTGTGTTCTGTCTCTCTCTTCCTTGCTCACACGCTCGAGCGCTCTGCTCTCTCCTTCGAGAGCTCTTCTGTAATCTTCGCATAAGCCCTAAGCCAGCAGTACAAGCAAGCCTCCGAAAACCCTAAGCTGTGATTTCATGCGATTCCTCCACTGCGCAGGTAAGGGCTGAGTTTGATTATAGTTCTAGGGTTTAGTAATTAGGTTCAATTGCTAAAATTTATTTCAATTTGGAAGCATTGCAGGTTCAGACTCAATCGAACGACGCACGAATACTAGAGCTGTGAATTGTGAAACCCTAGGTGAGAGAAATTTTAGTCCCATCGATAATTGAATGAGTTTAGGCTGAATTTAGAATGAAAGCTTTGTATATATCCTGAAAATGTGTGGAATTTGAAGAGAGTGCATTTTCCTGAAATTTGATGTGTGATTTCTAGGGTTACATTTGAATTTTACATGAACTAGGTTGTCTGATATAAAAGAAGTATGTTAAAGGATGATAGAATTATGTTGAGTTGATTAGAATAGCTTCCCCTTAGAGTTTAATTTGAAATATGCACGAAAAATATTATAGTTATGTAAATTCAGAAGAAAACTGAAAAATTGAGAAATATTGGGAATTAAAGCCATTGGTGAGCCAAATAATCTCATATTAATGAAAACGAGAATCTAGAAATATGATTGTGTAAATTAAGGTTGCATTAAATTAGGAGAAAATTTGAAAACCCTTTAATGTGATTTTATTTGATGATAAATTATGATGATTGGTCTAGGTTGACCTTTTGGAGACTCGAAAGGAGTCATTTTGGATTAATTGTGAAAATAGGGAGTGAATACCTTCGCTAGGGTGAGTGGATTGTCCGTTGTATTATAAATGAGCAAAATTGTTTTAAATTCTTTTATAAATGATTTCGAATGATTTTTACATGATTTATATGAAATTATTTGTGATTGTGGAATGTCTGAAATGGAAATTTGAATTACGAATGCATCCTATGTAATTATAAATGAATTTGTGCCATTTGCATTGGATATTGAATTGTTGTAGCATGATTTCGAGATTTGTTTGATGAAACATGGCACTTTGATGGCATTTTGAATGATTGTGAAATGATGGTGCATGAATGAAATGGCTATAGTCATTCCCTCTACGGAGCGACCCGATGGAATGACGTGGATTAGGGTTTTATTATGAGAGAGGTATACGCGGCCTCTGTTCTGCCACGTCGGACTATCCGGATTGCACCCCGGTGAGGTTCGAACCAACGCCAAGGAAGGGGGTAGTGTTTTGAAAGACTGAAATGAAAAATCCCTTGGCGGGTTTCCGTCTTGGTTCAGCCAAACACAGGACGTAAGTGATTTCGATGGGACCCTTGTGATTTTCTAAAAGAATGCTGGTATGGATGCAAATTTTGTAAATTATGTTGAATTAGTGAAAATGTTTTGATATGTAAAATGTTGTTTGAGATATACTTTGACTCTTCCACATTCACCCCTCATTTATCACACAATTATACCATTGCACTCTACTCACTGAATATTCCTCAATACTCACCCCTCTCTCCACATTTTACAGAGGATACTTAGTTCAGAGATTGGACGTTGGAGCTTGCGAAGTATCTTTACTGATTTGCATAGGTATTTGGCAAATGCAGGATTATTGGAGAATCGTAGTTCTTAAAACCATGGAAAGTGAAGTTCTGTACGTCACATACCGTGCGGATTTTACTGATACTGGCTGATGTTTTGGCAATATTAATAAAATCCGACGATTATGATTTGTGCTTCATTATTTTGATTTTAATCGTTTTACGAAAATGTTTTCGTTATGTATTGGGATATTTGGACAGAAATTATGAATTTCGATACTTTTTTTTGGATTTGTGAAGTTCTGTACATCTCATCTTATTTGGACTTTACTGATGTTAACTTGATTTCTTTAGAGAAGTATCAGTAAAATCTTACTACTATGATTTGAGACTTCTTGTATTTTAAATGCTTTATTGGTGGTGAGAAATTCTAATTGGCTGGGATTGTCACATCGCATGCGCGCATGTAAAGGAGCCCCTTCCCCGATTGTGTGACGACGCATGCTTGTGTGTATAGGGAATGGACCAAAGGGGTCCTTTGCGTGTGTATTGTTTCATACTTTCTTTATTTTTTATGGATTGTGTACTGGAGGTTTAAATGTTCAGGAATATAGTTTTGTGGAGTCTCGGTATATGGGGAGGTTCTGTCCATGTACCGAGATGACGCGGCGGTTGTTGCGTGCTCCATCCGAGGATCGGGACGTGACAGCCTTGCATGTTGTAAAAAGCTAGTTAAAGCATTAATCTACCGATGAATGAGGATTTATAATCTGAAATTGAAATAAATTCCTTTAAGTACTTGGAACATAATTAGTTTACCCATGTTTCTACCAAATGCGTATTGATAACATCCATTCATCCTTGGAATCCAGATTAAACCTTCAAAACCAAAGGATGGAGAGTCACAATAGAAATACTCCATTGTGCATTGTCTCGAGCACAAGGACATGGAAAAGTCATCAAACCTGCTAACATATCCAGTTCATGAGAGCTAGGAGCATCAGTTTCAAAAGAGCAAAGCTTGAATATTCAACGGCCTACAACTAATGTCACTGTGCCATTGGTCTCTCAAGATAACGTTCCTATGCTATAACTAATTTAACTAAACACTATCGCATTTGCTTAAAACTTAAAAAATACAAAATTCACATGTTATTAAATGTCATAGACACTGAACGGACTACAGACTCATATGTGCACACCTCTCCTGCTGAAAAATTTGAACTTGAAGATGCAATTCTTTTTTATGATGTTGAAGAAAGAAACCCCAAAAGTCGCCAAACAACCCAAAGCACTGTTGCTTCTCTGCATTATGAAATAATTGGATAGTGCATTATGCCTTTTGCAGGTTAACCTTTTATGCTTTAAGACCATCAATCTCTATAGTTGTGATCAATTCTTCATGCATGAAGAATATTTTGTTTGGTACAATTGATCTGTATGGATGTGATCAATTCTTCATTCATGAAGAAACTTTTGTTTAATGCACAGAATCTAGATGGATGTTCATGAAGAAACATTTGTATGATACACTTAATCAATCTTAGTTTCCTTGTGGATAAAAATGTACAGTGCATAAGATGCTTTAGTGTATAGTGCATGCTTACCAGATGCATCGGTGATAAAGATAAGGGGAGAGAGAGAAACTTGTGGATAAAAAGTTCAATCTTAGGTTTATATGATCCACTTGATTCACTCATTTGTGTGTTTGTTTAGATATATATGTACATGTCCATGTTTGTATACCTATAATATTGTTGCTGACCTTTATCTCTCATTTCTTAGAAGTATGATAAGATTGTAGGTTTTGAATCAGGCTCCTTGCAAAAAAAAAAAGGGGGGGAAGATTGTCTAGGTATTCCCTTCCCCAGAGCTCACAATGTAAGAGTTTCGACACTGAGTACGTCCATTATGATAAGACTGTAGATTGTTTCCATGATGAAGGGACAACTAGGTTGGACAACTAGGATGTTCTCATCTTCTGCTTCACCTGTTAGAGAACTTGTGTCTGCTATCTTGCTAACAATCTTTTATTTAGTGACGTAAAAGGTATGTTGACTCGACTTGAAATGTTTTGTCATATCGTAATTGTATAGAGAAGATATTAGGAAGCACAACTTCGATAGAAAGCTCTTTTACAACTTTGTGGATGGTTAATTGAGACAATGGTACATGGAGGGAGTTCGATAGATTCATAAGTCCATTTCTAAGGTGGATTTTCTTATGCATGTGTGTAATATATCAAAAACATATGTTGTTTGACACTTTGATTTAGACACTAGAGTCTAATTATTTTGAATTGATATCATTTGATGGTTATTCCAGATTATCCCATTTTTTCCCAATAGTGGTGACACCTTTTTAACAGCTACGCGGTAAACACATTGGACAATGCAGAGAGTGTAGCATTGCGGAAATGATATTCATGTTCCAGACTTGAATGTCTGATCTAACTTTGATACAAATATTTTGATCCTTAACAGTCAACAACATTTGTAAATTATTGAAACCCAATATTGAGAATCCCAGTGTTAGACTTAGGTGTGAGCTGTTGTTCAGGCTTTTATTTTTGTCTTCTTGGCCTTGAGTAGTGCACTAGCTGCTGATGTTGTATGTGCCTATGCTTTTGATAATGAAAATGCCATGTAATCAATTTTTTCTTGTAATATCCCATGGAAACACCATTTTGTAAAAAAAAAAAATCATTTCTTTATGAACTTGCAATACATGCTGTTAAGCACTTGCAAGTTCATGTTCTTGCCATCAAATACGATGCAATGAAATGCAAGAGTAAACACGACTTATGTGAATTCGAAGACTAATAGATTACGAGCTTATTGAGTTCAGAAGGACCAATAACAAATCAGTTAATGAAAAATGATGGCGCAAAATTAAAGATCTCTATCTCATTTGTATTTATTTTGATTACTTTCCTGCATTCTATCTTCTTTACTCTTGGATGGAAGTTATCATGACACTATCGGCAGAATTTCAAATAAAATTTGTAGAGAGAAAATAGTTTTGATCTCAAAATTTAAAATTTCTTAAATCTGTTAAAAAAAATTGAAATTGTTGAAATAATCTATTACAATCGAAATCTTAATATTTTAGATTGTACTATCCATAATTTGATAACTATATTATATACCTAATAAATTATAATTATTTTTAATTATTTTTTTTCACGGCATATACCGCGCAATGCACAATGTATTTGCCACCTGCTAGTAATTTATTAATTTGGAGACTTGTGCATGGAAATAGAATAAAAAAGAAAAAGAAAAAAGAAAAGTTTTTAATAAGCAATTTCGGTGGAATGCCTATAGCGTGGGGATGGTGAAGCTGTGGTGTGTGCCTCGAGCCATGGTAGTGCCCTTTTCTTGATTCATAATCCCATAGTGGGTTTTCGTCGGCCCATGGACCAAAACTAAAAATTTCAGGCTAATAAGGTTTACTAAGGACTGGCCTGGCTATTGAACTTTTGTGCAGCGAAGTGTCCTTTTTTCTTTTTTTTTTAAACTTGATCACTAACCTTTAAAATCTGATTTATTTTATTTGAATAGTTGTAAAATTCAATTAAAAATTGATTCTCTTAACACATATTTTTTCACTCCCAAGGATTAAACTTGAGATTTTATTTAAAAGAGTTTAGTGCCAAACCCATACGATATTGTCGTGATGCAAAAATTTATTGAATTAATAGAAAAATGATTGTCTCCGACAGGATAATCTAGTGGTCACAACCCCCTCTCCCAACCTAGAGTTTTCAGATTCAATTCTTTGAGTAACCAAAAAAAATAAATAAATAGAAAAAGGATTTGGCAACTGTCTTAAAATTGACAAATGCTAATTTTTATTTATTTTCTCTTTTACAAAAATTCATAAAAAGGGTAATGAATGAGTTTGATGAGCTTAGGTTAGTCACATTTTCTAAACATAAACAATTTTATCACCCTTTTTTTTAATTATTTCGACAAATTAAGATATACTGAACTCAAATCTCATTTCTAGATAAAATTAAAAATGTTATCTAAATCTAACTTTTCCAAGTAATGGAATGAGTTAATCTAAACTATAATATAAAAGTGTGAATAAACATTTCTTAAAATCTCACCCTTTCCTTTTCACATGTGAGTCGGGGGTGCTTAGTGTTTAAAAAAGTGTGAATCGCATTTTAAGTTCTCACCATGTCAAATATGAAAATTGGGCTCCAGAGGAATTGTCAAATTTGGGACTAAAGAGGGCCAATTGTGGAAAATTGATTTATGAATCAAACTCCGAATTTCCTTATCATTTCTGATTTTTAACAAACAGTATAACATAAAAAAAACGTTTAAGGAAAATGACATTTCTCCATGTCTAATAAGAAAGAAACCAAGCTAGACTCTGCAACCCAGGAACGGGTCACGTAGTTTGAAGATTAGACACAAAGTTTCTTGGGCACTTCATGTCAAAAATCAGAAAATGGGACTCATTTAGTTGACAAGTCAATTTCAAAATAAAAATTGACGAGGAAAACCGTGTGGGCGACAATGTAATTTTTGCCTTGCCAACCACTAACATGGCTTTTGCAATCCCTTACCCTGTTCCTAGCTACTTTGTGTATTGTGGTTTGATCAATTCCTTCCCTACTCGTTTTTGGAGACTTTATCTCCTGTCCCTGGTGCAACAATATTTTCCAAGTCTTTGTATGGAAGGGGAGAGAGAGAGAGAGAGAGAGAGAGAGAGAGAGAGAGAGAGAGAGAGTTTTTGTGCAAAAGATCAAGTCAATCTTGCCCAGGTACTGGTCTTCCTTTATGGTAAGCTCAAGTGGTGAAGGTCCAGTTACGTACATAAAAGAAGATTAGAAAAATATACTGCATTAAAGATGTTAATAACCTTGACCGGTAAAATCTTCTTCTGTAAGTTCAAAAGGGGGCAAGGAATACCCAATGAGCTTTACTGATAGGATTTCTGTTCATAGATCAAGGCTGTAGCGTTACACTTGCAGAAATCATGGAGGGCCAAGAACATAGGAGTGAAAAGTCCAAAGAAAATGGAAAGAAAGTTATGCTTTTGTATTATAAGGCTCTTTCCCCCACAAAACTTTACAGGGCACAAATAAATCAGAGATTAAAAAAACAAAAAAAAAAAAGAAAAAACAACTTGTACATGAATGAATTCAAAAACAATGTAAAGAATTCCTATATCATTTCGGTTCACATGAAAGAATAGATCAACTAGGAATCTAATCTAAACTTATTCATGTTAAGTTAGCTATTTGCAGTGACTAGCTTTTCGGTTTTCCGCAAAGAAGAGGATGTATTCTAGACTAGTGAATGCTTGCTTCTGATCCTAGGAGAAAAGCGTGATTCACATCTCAAAAGGCTTGCGCTTCTTGGAGACAAGTTAACTTGCTCCAAGGCACGAACTTGGAGCTCCGAGGGATAGTCCCTCACGCATCCTATTCGAGGTCCAGCTCCAGTTGTCCATTTGCAAGACAATAGCTTCCCCAGTTGAAATGACTTCGTCCCTTTATGGGAATTTATCCTTTGTAGAACTGATTCTTCTGGAATCTCATCATCTACAATTTCTTCATGTTCTTCTGCATCCTCAAACAAGTTTTGTTTTGGACCCAAGTAGTCTTCATCTGAAGTAATCACCTCTTCAGCTGTTTCATAACCGTCTAACTGAGAATCATCTGCGGAATTGTTGCAACTTTGTTCAACATTTGGATCTGCATTTTCACACCTCTCAAACAAATCATCCCTTTTAGGTATTTCAATTTTGGACAATTTTTTGCTAAGACGGCCTGACATTCTTGGCTTGAGAACAACAGAGGCAACAGTTTTCTCTTGTTCCATTGAATGGGTCATCTCTGAATTCAAGTCTCTGACACTAATCAGATCTGCCTGTGAGGTGGTTTCTACCAGTGTCAAGTCTTCTACAGATAAGGTGCTTCGGAGGCAAATTCCACTAATAGAGTCATCATCATCATCCACAGGACTCATCTGAAATGAAGAAAAACTGATATATCAGCATCTTACCATTTACTTTCCTAATCTAATTTGGTGCAGAAGCATAGGCCATGTGATATTACCTTGACATCTGTGAGATCCACATTGTTATCCCCCAGGAATGATAAGAATTCCTGGAAATTTTCTTCTGTTGGCTTATAATGACCACTGTGAGGCCAAACGGCCTTCAGGACACCATTTTCAACAACTAATCTACCAGCTGAAGATGTGGCGCCCCCAGCTAAGAAGCTAGAATGTTGAAAGGTACCCTTCTTCTTCTTGCCAACATACAGGACCCTTGATGTGCTGAGGACAAAAATCCACTTGGAACCTTTGTGTTTCTCAGTGGTATTGATTAGCTCACCGGATTGCTTATAATACATTTTCCCGTCTTCCACTACAACTTCATAAGCCTTCCTTTCCATCTGTATCAATAAACATTTATTAGTAAGAATGTTCTGTGCAGCCTAAGAATGGAAGTACAAAAATGAACAGCAACCGAAGCTTACCGGACCAAGGTACTTAATGCACTGTTGCTGTAGTTTTGATCGAGGGCATTTTTCAACAAGATTCACTTCTTTCCCTTCTCCAATATCCAGCCTGCATAATTATGCCAATTACATAAGATGATGCAGAACTTTTATTTATTGCTTTTTCTTTCCAAAACAAAAGGAGATGTAAATTACCAGTAGAAGAAGGGCTGTCTGCTTTGGCAGTGGAGCCACTTAACATAATATAAGTGAAGGTTATGTCCATAACGATGGCGCGGATCAATCTGTACAAAGAAAAGAAGGAACCAACAGTCAGAACCTGTCAAAGCTATCTTTTAACAAGGGAGATTTATCTATATGCCTTTCAACTCACCGCTTCAAGCCAATGTTGCAACGCGAGTTTCCGAGCTTTGTCATTTTTAGATAGTCCTTTTCCAACCTGGAATAAGTAGCACAAAAGCATTTAGTGTGGAACTTTAATAGAAAGTAATCACGAAAAACCTAAACCATCATAGCTTTAGATTTTACCTTAGCAGCTCTGGTTCTTGCTCTTGACCATCTTGAAATGGCACTTTCATGTTTTTCAATGTCAAAAAATGATATAGAACTTCTCTTAAGCTCTGCAAAATCTAGCAGTTTCCACCAGCTTTGCTCAACTAAAACTGCACAATCTGCAAGCCTTCTTCTCGTTCGAAAGCTTTTGTACACTTTCTGCAACTTTAATGCAGCCTCATGCTTGAAGTCACCCAAATCAAATAAGGGTAACTGAGAAATTTCACTTTTACAATCTGATCTAGGAGATGGGGTAATGATCTCTTTGCTTTCCTCGGTGTTTGATTTACTTATATCCTGTTCCTCATTCAAGGTATGAACTTTAACTGGGATCATTTTCTCCAACCCTTTGCTTCTAAAGCTAACAGATCCTTCGAGGACCATCTCTCCAGAGTGTGAAGACCGCAGTATAGTGGTTTCAGAATCTTGACCCTTGAAACTGATGGATCGCAACGGAGTCCTCCACTCATTATCTCCCAAGCAGACAGATTTTACAATAACAGAATCAAGCGCACTTTCTAAATCACTTAATGATGCAAATGGGCATGACAAAGAAACCCCCATTCACTGGAATACAGTTTCACAGATACTGATTACCTGTCAAAAATTCAATTAAGCAATTAACACTTAGGAGACTAACTGCAGATGAACATGATTTGTTTCAAACAACAAACAACCAATAAAATTTGCAGACAAAATCCATTAATGAAAGAAATGGGTCTCTCTCCAGATCTAGGGAAAACATATTGAAGAGGCATCAACATGAAATTCAACAATTTACTAAATCCTCAATAAATCTAGGTTGTAGAGACAACACAACAAGCCTAAAGCAATCTACGTGGTATATGAGCTGTAAAAAAATACAACGAAAGATGGGATCAGGCATTGCAGACAAACCCTAATCGAATTCCCTCCAACCATATCAAACTGAACAAAATAAACTAAACACAAACACATGAAAATCAAACTGAAGACATAAATTGCCGAAACCCTACTTCATTAGAATAGCATAGTTCATGCGATTAAAACAAACTAAACTTACATAAGCATAAAACAACCCAAATTTCTGCACATTGAAACAAATTCTTGAAAGAAAAAACCATTTGAAGAAGTCCAAAGACCAAAGAAAAGGAAACAAGAAAATGTCAACTACATCACAAATCCTGAATACCCAGCTCAGATAAGTTTAATCAAAGGTAACAATAGTACGGATAAATAAACAGCATTGTAGCTCAAAACAAGAAATAGAGCAAAACTCATCAAAAAATAATGGCAAAGAACAGAGCTTTTACCTTACAAGAGCCAACAACCCCTAAACCAATGAATGAGTGGATGGGTATAAATGAAAAGAATAGCCTAATGGGTTTGCGATTTTTCTCGAGTGTTGATTGGGTAAATGCAGAGTGATTTCTCTTTCTATTTCTCTCTCTCTTTTAGAGGTGAAACCGAAACGTTGCCGAACTCCTCTCTTCAGCTTGGTTTATAAAAGGAGGGGCGGGGGGAGGGGGGAGAGAGAGACAGAGAGAGAGAGAGTTCTACCACGTGGAATGGACCGGGGGAAGGAGGTTTCGTTTTTGACTCACTGTAAGGTTCCATCTCCATGGCCCCATGGCCAAGACCCGGACCCACCCCAACTTCTTTCTTTATTTACATTATTATCTACTATCATTTCGTCATCCTTTTTTATCTTACATTTATCAGAAGAATTGGAGGACCAAAACCTTTAAAATCCAAAATTTGCCTCTCTCTCTCTCTCTCTCTGTTTTTCTTTTGTTTGTTTGTTTTCTTTTTTTTCCTAGTTTCATGTACAAATGGTCTCTCAGATTGCAATAACTTTTTTTTTCTTTGTGTGGAAAGAGTTTGAAAAGATGTGGGCGTTTTATTAAATTTATATAAGTACCGTTATATTATTAAAGTATTAAAGTATTAATATATTGATCCAAATAAATAATTGTTTCACTTTATAATAATAATAATAATAATAATAATAATAATAATAATAATAATAATAATAATAATAATACGTCGGCAAAAACCTGAAATTTCTAATTAACTAAACACGAAATTTCAAGTATTTGTAAGTGTCTTTACCACCATGGTTTTCAATTTGTTATGGGAACTTCTTCATATCTTCATATAATGTGTCCAATGTATCATCTAGAGACTGTCTTCTTCGAAAAGGAAATTGCAAAAAGTTCTACTAAAGAAAAATATAGATTAAATTTTGTAAAGAGGGGGAGAGAGGGAGAGAGAGAGAGTGGCAACATTCTTAGAAATTATCCATTGTGCGATTCCAAATATGTATGAGCAAAGGAAGTAGTCATGTTCACATGAAGTCATTCTCATTTGTAAATTAGAAATGACAGAATAGGTTGACCCTTCGTTGCAGTCGCCACCACTTATGTCATAGAGGCAAGTCTAGCACCCTCCCGTCCCAAGTCCCAAGTAATCTCTAACGTAGCTTAACTCCCAAGTTTCTCTCTCTCTCTCACCAACCTAAATTGCACGTAAATTATATATAAAAGAAAATTACTATTGGGCTTATAGTTTGGTTTAGTTGGATTTATGATGTATGGGCTAACGTGTGTTTTGACCATGTGTCTTGAAAAAGAAACGGAATTTGAATTTAATCTCTCACCCTCTTTTTTTTTTCCTCTTAAATATAATCCACGTATCTAAAGTTTTATTTCAATTAATCTCAACTGAGTTATTGTTGAATTCAATTAAAATGGGGCTCTTCCAATATCATTTTTATCATCGTTAAGAATCGAATCTCGATTCTTGATGTAAGATACTATTACCCTTCTCATTGGACCAACGAACATCGGTTAATCCCTCTCATGTTAAACCTAAGTAAAATATACTCACTTGAATTTATACGGCAGTGAACTATTCAAAGTCATGAGGCAAACTTGACTTACCCAACCAAATTGCAAGGGTTGATGAGTTAATGGGTGACAACAAAGGTTCTTGAATTGTCTCTGACCCCATCAACATAATAATAATAATAATAATAATAATAGGAAAATTTCAGACCTTACCATGCATCCTAAAATTTGGTGAAAATATTTTTTTAAAGAAAAACATTTATTTGTCAAGCAATTAAACCTACCCACATTTAAAAATGTATATATCTAAATTAGGTGTCATATAAGTATATGCGTGTGAAGATCATTGCATCATTGAGATCCAACTGTGTATCTCTCCTTTGTTGCACTTCATATGGATCACTCACAATATATATATATATATATTATTTATGATTATGAAATTTAAAAAAAAAAAACATAGGAATTTAAGTATAAAAATATATCAAACCAAATAAGATTTTTTTTTTTTTTTAATATGGATAAGTGTCCTGTACAATGAGGTGCGCATTACTATTTTAATATCCACAATTTGTTAGACATTTATTTAATTCATTAAATGCAAATCATTGTATGGTATGGTATGGTAGCAAATTAAGTTATGGGACAAAGGTGGGGTTTACTCCCTAAAAGTAATTAATCCCATAAAACCTAACTATGTTAGTTCCAAATTATGGTATGGTAGCAAATCCGTGTGTGACAGATTCTTAAAGATTAATAAATGTGATCCATATTTAACAATTTGGCAAAGTCAAAACTATACTTAACAAATATTCCTTTTCTACTTCAACCATATTACATAAAACATGTGGCCTTCCATTGCCTTGGTTCACTTTTAATTCCAAGATCAAAGGCGCCATATGTCCAAATGGGCAATGGTTTTCCATATTTGTTTTCATATGATTCATTCACTTTTTTTTTTAAATAGTCCGAAAATTATTTTTTTTAAAAAAAAAAATCTTCCAAATAAGTAGAAATTCTAAGATAACAAGGTTTTCCTAAAAGATTAAAAAAAATCATTAATATATTTTTCCCTTGAAAACTATTTTTAACAAGCAAATGTGTTTCTCAAAATGTGAGATTTTTAACCTTTTTTTTTCCGGTTACCATTACCAACCTTTTCTTAATCAACTTAAAAGATAAAATAAAATAAAGTAAAACAAAACATTCAAAGGAAGCTCTCTTTTCTCCATCAAGGATCAAGACTTGGTCATGGACCGACAGCTTTCCAAGGATATTTTCTTAGTCCATTCGCACATATATATTTAGTATAGCAAATAAAAACAAGAGAAAATTTGGAAAAGCCTAGATCTTTCAACAATCTAAGAAAAATTAAAACAATAATTAACATCAACATATTGATGACATCGAAACACATGTTATTGTCATTCACTTGCTTTGTGGAAGTCATATTTACCATATTCGAAGTCACTCTTAATTAAGTTCAAAGCACGCTTGGATAATAATAAAACAACCAGTCACGATCGCAGCCACTCGTGTCATAAGCCATCTGACCGTGCATGGTTTAATTAGGCATAATAATAAATAGAAAACTAAATGCAAAGACTTAACGATAACACTTTTTAGAGAATATATTTGAATTTTAGTGATCCAATTTTATTTTTATAGCGACGGATTCATTTTCAGTCGTTAAAATTAACGACGGATTTGGATTCATCGCTAAATTAGCGATGGAAACCATTTCCGTCGCTAATTTTAGCGACGGACGTTTTCATCGCTAATTTTGCGACGAATCCAAATCCGTCGCTAAATTTAACGACGGATTTGGGTTTCTAGCGACTGATTTAGATTTTCGTCCCTAAATTTCGCATTTAAATTTTTTATTTGTGGAACCCGTCCACCAACCTGCCGGCCGCCGCCCACCACCACCCCGCCCCCTGCTGCTTGCCCACCCATGCCCACACGCCGCCAGCCCATGCCCGCTCGCGCATGACCACCTTTTGCTATTTTATTTTTTTTACAGAAAATGTACTTTTACCCAAATTCGAACTTGGGTTTAAAGAGTTATCTAAAATACTCTTAACCACTATACCACATTAACTTATCTGATATACTTTTTTTTTTTATTTCTATACTTTTTTTTTCTAATTCTCGTCATTAAAAATATAATTACTTAATCTAACAAAAATACAAAATTATATTTAATATAATTACAAAATTATCTTTAAAAAAATCATAAAATTATATTTAAAAAATATAAAATTATATTTAATAAAAATCAATACCCTAATTTAATAAAAATATAAATTATAAATATATATTTAATAAAAACATAAAATTATATTTAATAAAAATATAAAAATATATTTAACGACGAATTTAACAACGAAAAACAAAATTAATGGTTAAATTTAGCGACAGATTTTTTTTTTTGTCGCTAAATTTAGCAACGAAATTTTTTTTCCGTTGCTAAATTTAGCGATGGATTTTGTTTTCATCACTAATTAGTGACGGATTTCGTTTTTCGTCACTAATTAGCGACGGATTTTTTTTCCGTCGCAAATTAACAACGGATTTTAATTTCTGTCGCTAAATTTTGTATTTAATTTTTTTATTTGTAGAACCTTTCCACAAACCTGTAAGCCGCCGTCCACCACTTCCCTAACCCCCTACTGTTTGCCCACCCATGCCCACACCCCTCCAACCCTTGCCCATCCGTGCATGATCACCTTTTGCTACTTTATTTTTTTTTACAGAAAATGTGTTTTTTGTCCAGTTTCGAACTTGGGTTTAAAGAGTTATCTGAAACGCTCTTAACCAATATACTTTTTTTTTACTTCTATACTTTTTTCATAACTCTCATCATTAAAAATATAATTTCCTAATCTAACAAAAATACAAAATACAAAATTATATTTAATAAAAATATAAAATTATATTTAATATAATTACAAAATTATCTTTAAAAAAATCATAAAATTATATTTTAAAAATATAAAATTATATTTAATAAAAATCAAGACCCTAATTTAATAAAAATATAAATTACAAATATATTTAATAAAAACATAAAATTATATTTAATAAAAATTTAAAATTATATTTAACAACGAATTTAACGATGGAAAACAAAATCCGTCTCTAAATTTAGCAACGAATTTTTTTTTTGTCGCTAAATTTAGCGACGGATTTTGTTTTCATCACTAATTAGCGACGGATTTCATTTTCCATCGCTAATTAGCGACGGATTTTTTTTCGTCGCTAAATTCAACGACAGATTTCAGTTTCCGTCGCTAATTGGAGACGGATTTCAGTTTCCGTCGCTAAAACGATGGATTTCATTTTCCGTCGCTAATTTGCGATGAATTTTTTTTTGTCGCTAAATTTAATGACGAAAAAGTAAATTCATCGCTAATTAGCGACGGAAAATAAAATCCGTCGCTAAATTTAGCGATGGATTTTAAATCCGTGACTAAATTAGCGATGGATATGAATCCGTCGCTATTAGCGATGAATTCTGGTTTTGGTCGCTAAATTCATCGCTAAATAGTTACGAATTTTTTCCGTCGCTAAATTCTGTCGCTAGAAACGTGTTTTTTTTGTAGTGACAGCTGGTATTTCAAATTTCATGATTTTTTATCAATTATTTATTATTTTGTTACGACACAATAATATATGAAATCAATTTAAAATATTTTTTGAATCGTTTTTTCCGATATTATTGTTACAGGAACAAATTCAAAAAATGAAATATGAAGGAAGTTTTTTCTAATATATCTTTTTCAGTAATATTTTCTTTGCATAACTTTAATTGGAATGTGATTTTAAATATTGTACAACTATACTCACTAATTGACTTGAAATCATATAATCTCAAATGTAACAAATTATAGGGAAAAACAACCATCTCAAGGTGGTGGTATTTTTCTTTTAAATTATTTCATAAATCAAGAGAATTTTTAACAGGAAGATATTCAATTTTCAAACTTTCATTAAAATGATAATGAATAAAAATCATTTTCTTGGTAGGATCTTGTACAAGAAAATTATTTGTTTTAATAATGTCTTCAAAACCCATTACATCAATATACATTTCAATATCAAGAATTCATGTTTAATAGTTCTTTTTGAAAATATCAAGAGGTAAAAATTCAAATTTTGTAAGACTAGCCATAAGAAATGATAAGCAAAATTTACATCAAGATCACTTTGAACAATAGGATTTTTCACTCTTCAATAATTCATCAAAATAGAATCATGCTAATAACTTATTATAAAATTCAAAATATATGATAAACTTAAAAAATAGAGTGCAACGTAAAGAGAGAATAATTTTAGAGAAAATAGTCTTATTTTCTTTATCACTTTTATATATATTCAATGCACTAAACAAATAAACTATTTATATAAATTAGGATGTGCACATCAAAGAAAAGGTCTAAATTTAAACTAATCAAATATTTTTCTAAATATATGATATATCAACGTATTGTGATATTTGGGAAGACATAACTTGATAAATATAAAAAAAAATGTTGGTAATAGTAATAAAGGTATCATGTGACGACGGACCGGTCGAAATGCTCTCTCGGCGCTCGATGTTCGGTTAACTCAAGGAAATATTCGACTTCCTCAAAACCACAGGAGTAATATTTCTCGTAAGTAGTAAGGAGATTCAGAATTCTAATCGACAAAAAAATAAATTCTTCGGTAACTAAAACTTTCTTAGTTAAAAAGATCCTAGATCTCTGAAAACTTTTCCTCAAGAATTCTCATGATCTCATGATACCTTCATGAGAAAATTAGAGTTTTAACACCCTATATGCATACCAAATTTACACAGATGGACTATATATACATCATTAAGCCAATCAGCCAGATATGCTCTTTGAATTTATACATAATACACAAAAGTATAACAGTCCTCTCTTTAAATTTGTTTCTCTTTTTAGAAATCACTATCTGACTTGAGTGTCGGAATCTCTCTCGTCGAAATACTTTCTGACGGTGTTTTGCAAATCTCATTAATCAAAATCGATAGACGACCTATCAATCCGTTCGAGTCAGCAGAGCCATTATCTGTAAAACTAAACCCACCTGTAACAAATACTAAGACTTTTTTTTTTTTAAGGATCATCAAGACTTGGTCATGGACCGACAGCTTTCCAAGGATATTTTCTTAGTCCATTCGCACATATATATTTAGTATAGCAAATAAAAACAAGAGAAAATTTGGAAAAGCCTAGATCTTTCAACAATCTAAGAAAAATTAAAACAACAATTAACATCAACATATTGATGACATCGAAACACATGTTATTGTCATTCACTTGCTTTGTGGAAATCATATTTACCATATTCGAAGTCACTCTTAATTAAGTTCAAAGCACGCTTGGATAATAATAAAACAACCAGTCACGATCGCAGCCACTCGTGTCATAAGCCATCTGACCGTGCATGGTTTAATTAAGCATAATAATAAATAGAAAACTGAATGCAAAGACTTAACGATAACACTTTTTAGAGAATATATTTGAATTTTAGTGATCCAATTTTATTTTTATAATTTTATATTTAAAATTATCTGGTTATGTCAATTTAGATTTATTAGTTTTCTGATAAGTAAAAAATATATATATATGTAAAATTACCCTATTAAGTTAAAAATGTTTACTATCCTATTAAGTATGGTCATAGTTTTTTGTTTCTTCTAATATATGGTATTTCAAATATTGAATGTGTCGTTTTGAATTTACTAATTTCTTATTAGTATTTTGTTTTGCTTTGACTGAAACATAGATTTGGATTTTGTAATTAATAATTTTAACATTAGTGTCAAACTATTGCACCTTGTAAACCTATTTCGACTTTGTTTCTTTTAATATTAATTGGCACCAAATCAGATTTCCTTTTTTCTTTAAAAAAAAAAATAATTTGTTCACATTAAATAATTAATCAAGAAACCATAGTCAAGCCACATAGATCTTACGAACATGATTACTTAAAATTGTCATATCAATTGGGAGAGAATTGAAACTTGAGTACCCTGCTTACAATCTTGACTTTGTACAAAAATCTAATGAAGGTGTTGTGTCAAAAGACAAAGGAATATGCAAAATTCTCGGGACTTAGCAGCCAACTACAATTACCTAGGAATTGAATTGAATTGAACCTCAGACCAAATCAAATCCAGCTCTCCTTTCCTGCATTGAAATAATATGATGGGTTCAAATCCAGCTAATCCATGATTTCACCAAATTAATGATTTTTAATCTGTCCCATTTCAATTAAATATGTGTTCAATTATTCCGGCAACCTAATTACATTCACACTACTAAACCAAGTTGAATCCAACAAATTTTGCCCAGCAAAATTTACCATCATTGAGTTGGTCGTTTTGAAAATAATTAGATAAATTTCAATACCGATCCATTAACTCGATACAGATACTCCTTAAATGAGTCTCGAGTTCGAATATTATGTATGACGAAAATAAATATCGAAAGAGTTTTTACCAATGACCTTATTCAGCTTGAATCAAATTTAGTCAGAGTTATCATGATAATCAAATATCAGTGGGTTATAACAAAAAAAAATTAAATAAATGACTCATATGGAGATTTCTAACATATTTTTTTTATTTTCTTTGTATGTTATTAGATATTTTTTTTTTTGTATTATGACTCATATTTTTATCATTTAAAATGAGTGGAAATAGACATCTAATATGGGAACCACCAAAACGTCATCGTTCGAGGCATTTGTTAGGGAAAATTTGTTCTAATATAATAGTTATATAATTAAATTAATAAAAAAATAAATATATAAAATTTTAAATGTGAATACGTCCCGGACCTCCTATATTGACACCATCTAGAAAGGGATTCTTCTTATTACACTACTAGAAAATACGGTATTAGCGACAGAAATTAACAACGGTAGTTATCCGTCGCTAATTAATAATAAAATTACGATGGAACAGCGACGGAATTAGTAACCGAAAATTCCGTCGAAAAAACAAAAAAAAATCAGAACTATTAGCGATCGAATTAGTGACGAAAAATTTCATTACTAATCCGTCACTAAAACAAAAAAAATAATAATTCGGACCTATTAGCGACGGAATTAGCGACGAAAAAATTCCGTCGCTACAATTTCCGTCGCTAATCCATCACAAAATATAATTTTACATTTTATTAAATATAATTTTATATTTTTTATTAAATTAGGATATTTTGTTATTAAAAATAATTTTGTATTTTTATTAAATATAATTTTGTATTTCTATTAAATATAATTTTGTATATTGTATTTTTATTAAATATAATTTTGTTTTCTGTTTTTTTTAACAAGGGTATTTTTCATTAAATATAATTTTGTATTTTTATTAAATATAATTTTTTATTTTATTTAATATGATTTTGTATTTTTATTTAATTAGGTTATTGCAATTTTATTAAATATAGTTTTGTATTTTTATTAAATATAATCTTATATTTTTATAAAAATAAATATGATTTTGTGTTTTTATTAAATATAATTTTGTGTTTTTATTAAATATATTTTTATATTTTTATTAAATATATATATATATATTTTTTTTATTGAATATAATTTTGTGTTTTTATTAAATATAATTTTGTATTTTTATTAAATATAATTTTTTGTTTTTTTAAATATAATTTTGTGTTTTTATTAAATATAATTTTGTATTTTTATTAAATATAATTTTTTGTTTTTTTAAATATAATTTTGTGTTTTTATTAAATATAATTTTATTCTTTTATTAAATATAATTTTTTATTTTTATTAAATATAATTTTTTGTTTTTATTAAATATAATTTTGTATTTTTATTAAATATAATTTTTTGTTTTTATTAATATATAATTTTGTGTTTTTATTAAATTTAATTTTATATTTTTATTAAATATAGTTTTTTTTATTAAATATTATTTTGACTTTTTATTAAATAAAATTTTATATTTATATTAATATAGTGTATTGTATTTTTAATATTAAGAGTTCTAAATAAAATATAAAAATAGAAAAAAAAATAAATTAATAACACAAATGTGATGGTGGTATAGTGGTTAAGACTCTCCGGATTTATTCGAACCTGGGTAATAGCAATTTTTTCAATATTTATAATAGGGGTGCGCAGGCGGGCAGGCAAGCGCGGGGCACGGGCTGGCTAGCGTGCGCGGGCGGGCTCCTGAGCCCGTGCATATTTGGTTCACGAATTTCACCGACAGATTAGCGACGAAAATATTTTCGTCACTAATAATCCGTCGGTAATTAGCGACGGATTAGTGACGGAAAAATTCTATCGGTAAAAAAACCGTCACTGATTCGTCGTGAAAATTAGTGAGGTGACTTTCAGCGACGGAAAAATTCGTCGTTGATTTTCCGTCGCTGATACTTTCAGCGACGGAAATGTGAGTATCAATGACGGAATATCAATGACGGAAATGTGGGTATCAGCAACGGATTTTTCCGTCACTGATACCCGTTTTTCTAGTAATGTTAGAGATTTTGGTGCAGTCACACTTTCCATCTAAGTTCAAGATTTTTTGAACTTGATTTTCACCTATGAAATTTTCTCAATTATGTCTTCAAATGAACAGTTTAGCAGTCGCAATTCCTCTCTTTCAAACATGTAATTTCGAATTCAAATTGCAATGTAAAAAAAAAAAAAAAAAAAAAAAAAAAACAATATGGGAAACTTCAAACCCTCTCATAGAACTAATACTTGCTCAATTATAAATCCTCTCGCTCGGTTCATCCTTACAAGTTTTGAGGAGGAAAGTAATAAACCCTAGAATAGATTCAGATTCATCAGCAGTGACAGCAAGGGGCAAGGCCAGGAGTGCATTGCATAGCAGCAATTTCCACTTAATTTTTTTTTTTTTTAAAAAAGAAAATTGATTTGTACAACTTCAAAAACTCTTTGATCGACAGAATTTTTAAAAATACATTTGAAAATTTCAAAAATAAAAATTTTTATTCAATTTCAACAGCATATTTTAATTGGCATTTAATTTCAATTTTTTAAACAAGCCCACGAGCATTTCAAAAAAACAAATTCTTAATTTGCTTTTTTTTAAAAAAAAAAAATTCATTTTGCAGAACTCTTGTGTTGTCATCCTCTCATATTTCCATGTGCAGGAAATAATAAGCACGCAAGTGGGTCGTTACGTACGTGTCGCCGTACAGTCTGTCGAGTCCCCCCTCCTCGGCCAATGTTCATGTTTCATGCTAGACTGCTCTACATGCAGACCATAGACATCGTCTCCCATCCAACGTTGTTTCTACTACTATTTAGTAGTACTACGAATCTAAAATAATAATAATAATAATAATAATAATAATAATAAATTAAGTATATTTTGTATTTCATAACTAATATAATAAATAAATATTACATTGCTTATAATATATTTTAAAATTTTAATCTGATATTTATTATTATGTGATTTACAATGAAGAGTATGATTTTTGAGTTTTTTAAGCGTTAATATAGTCAGATGCAAATGCCCTTTAAATATTGGAAAAATTACTAAGCATATATCTTTTTTTAAAAGTTTCAAAATTTCATCAAAATTTATATAAATTGTGATATTTAAAATTGCTATTAAAATTTTTTAAAATGTATCTCGTTTTTTCAATCTCAATCATTTACTTCTTATATTTTATATTTTTCTTTCTGATATAAATTAAATTTCTGTCAATAAAACCCTTAATATCAACAACGGAATGCAATTGGGGAGAGGGAGTAAAGGGGCAAAATCATAGTTGGGAGACGAGCGCCACACATTAATTCCATTTTCAAAAGTGAGATGTGAGAGAAGTGAATATAGATGATATATGTGTCTCACGCAGCTGGTGCAAGTGCAACACTAATATGGCATGACAAGGATGGAAATGAAAATGTAACAACGCGTTTGTGATGTGACTCTCACCCTTTTTCCTGTTTTCGGTTTTGTCTCATGATCTTTTTAACATTGATGGGACTTGATTCAAAGATCCAGAAAGTGCCAAAAAACTGAAAGACCCATAGCCTGGCTCATTCTTGATTTAACCGCAATAAGAGATTTATCTGCCTAAATGACAAACATAGACCGACCCCTTAGTCTCTAGTGGTGACCATTTAATTGGTTTGTGACTTGGTGAGCTCAAGTTAATACCCTCCTTTCGATTGATGACCGATAGTTTTGCTAAAAATCTAATCTCTAACCCTCATCGGCTAAAGCCTTACGAGAAAACTAAGGTTGCATCAATATTCATCGACATAGTTAGAAGGTGATTTCAGTCACTTAACTATGGTCAAGAGTTCGAACCACTATGAGAACGTAAAAGTCAATATTGAAAGATTTTCCCCTATAAAGGACCCGATAACAGATCGATTCAGATTAATTGGAGCGAAACCCCAGATACCGGGTGGTGGTCAAGTCAAGGAACCAAAAAAAAAAAAAAACTAAGGTTGCAATACACCGAGTATTCACGACTCCCAGACTCCCAACATATAAAAGGATTCTACATATCAAACCTCAATATGCTCTCTGGATACCACACACACAACACATAAATTACAGGATTCTTATTCTCAGCTCTTCTCTCGCTTAGTCTATTTTATTCTTATTGCAAATCATTTTTTTTGACTTTAACATCGAAGTCTTCTCCATCAAAATATCCTCATGATCTTTTGTAGATTTTTATTCATTCTTCAGAGCAATTATTTGAGTCAAAAGAGTTAAAATCTATGAAGTCAAAATCAACATTTAACAAATATCAAAAGGAACCCGGCTGTTGTTACATGTGTGTTCTATCCACTATAATCACTCATTTTTGGTCTCATGCTTCTCGTTTTAGCCGATTTATATGTATGTGTGCACAAGGGCTGGAGAGCCTACCCCAAATTTTAAGGGTAAAAAAATTTATATATAGATATGTGGAATATTGTTTACATCATGGTGCCAAAGGAGACAAGATCTGATCAGGCATTGGTATTACAGCCATCATGCATACCCGTATAGGCATGGGCCCTCCTATCTAATCTAATTCCGCATTTTACAAGGCTTCCGTTATACTTAACAATAAGATGAATTATAAGTAAAATGCTTAATTTTAATTTAACTACAAATTCCCCCCCCCCCCAAAAAAAAAGATAGGACACACAAAATCCAAATACCACTTGGGAACAGTACACAGGGGCAGAGGTAGACGGTGGGGTTGGGGTTGGGGTTTGGGTTGGGGGGATGCCTACAAACAAGTTGCAGTTAAATGTGGGCGTCCTATGCGCGTTGAGATTGATTGTTTACCCCAAAATGAAGGAAGAATGACTTTTTGGTCTGGTCTTTAATGGTGAAAGCGTCTCCCCCCAACCCCATCTTTATAATAAGACCCAAAATTCAATTTTAAATTCTTTAACAAACTCGTACACAAATTTATTTTATTCACTCTATTAGTAAATTATTATTATATATATATTTTATTTACTGGTACAATAATTTAACAAACTCGTAAATTATTATTATTATTTTTTGGGGGGTGGGGGCATTCACCCTGCCCGACTTAGGCACCGCATTTACATATTTAACAATAACAAAATATTTTTCATACACCCAATAGTAAGTTCTTTTATAAAAAAAAAAAAAAAAAGAAATTATCATTAACGAATAATAACACTAAATGGGGGTGACTCTGGGTTTAGACCTTTGCTTGGGAATGGTAGAAAATTTGGATGATGTAAAGTTGGGTAAGAACGAAATCCTCTAAAATTGGGATTAATAATAAAGCAGTCAAGAAGGGGTTGTGTGAACCTTGTCAAGCAAGTTTTGGAGTCAATCTGTCGTCCGAGACAGGAAAAATTGTAAAAGGGGTATGGCCTTTTTTTTTTTAATTAATATAAAAGAAATTGTTTGGTCTAAAACGACAAGTCTCCCTCCCTCCCTCCCTCTCTCTCTCTCTCTCTCTCTGTCTCTCTCTCTCTCTCTCTCTCTCTCTTTCTTCACATTGACCCACCCCCCAAGCTTCAGGTTTGGTGGACGGTTGAGACGAGACAAAAGCGGCATTGACTAGCTTGCTTGCTATAATTTTTCTTTTCTTTTTTTTTGGGATTTATTTTTAATTTCATTTTTTTCCCATTGTTTTTTGTCTTAAAATCGACGCAGCACACATTGAATATTTGTATTTCCGCGTCCATTTTTCTGTTTAGACCTCTTCAAGCATGGTCTAATGTGAAAGTGAACCAAAAATAAGTAGGTTTTTTAACACAAAAAATTACTAAAATAATAATTAAAATTCTTTTACAACAAAATAAAATCTAAAATCGTGGAACCTAACAAAAATAGTTTTTCGCCGCTAAATTTTTTGTAAATTAGTGATGAATACATTTTTCATTATTAAATTCGTCACAAAATAATAATGAATTTTTTTATCGTTAAAATTATGTTTTTTTTAATAATCTGTCTTAGTTGGGATTATTATGGATTATTTTTCTTTACCCACTAAAACAAGATTAATCAAATCATACTTAAAAAGTCAACACTGTCTTTAGCGCCCAAGTGCTCCATTTATTTATTCCCCTCTTTTCACCCTTTCCATTCTCAAAAGGACTGCAACTTGCAAAACGGTTCAGTATGAGCTGAGCTTGATCACCCCCATGACCCGCCACCTCCTACCCCAGCAAGAGTAACATTGTGTTGACTTTCTCTTCATTTAATGTTGATTGACAATTTCATTCTTCACATTAGAATTTGGAAACTTGTTTTGTATCCATAAAGATAAAACTAACTGCACAGGTCAGACCTAGAACTCGAATAAGGCAAATTTTCATTAGTTCCATTTCCAACTTGAAAAACATAGAACAATGCCTAGTGTGAATACAGTTGACAATGTTACATTTCAATGTCAACCACGATTAAAATTAACATTTAGACACTCACATTGCAGAATAAAGCAAGCTAAAGTACAATAACTGTCGGTAGAGAGAGAGAGAAGGGGGGGGGGAGAGGGCAGGTGCAGAACAGCAAAGCAGCGCCTGGCAGTAGAGCCTAGAGGGAGATCTAAAACCAAGTTCATATGCTCAAACTAAGCATGCAGCATTTACTTCTAATGCCTATCTCGAAAGCTCATCCTAACATTCATTAACAATGACCCACTTGCACGAGGACAGACCAAACAGATGAGAACTGATGAAGAAAAAAAGCAGAGAAAGATTAAACAAAGGACAAACAAAGCATTTGATTCATTTGATTAGCCGGGAAAAAAAAAAAGACATGACTCCTTTGACTATTCACATCGCATTTAGCAAGTGATTCTTCCATGTTTTCTAGCCAATTGGGTAGGAAAGAAGACACAACAATTAAGGAATCAGCAGCTGAACTTGCGCTTCTAGAGTTCACAGGATGGCATCCACAGAGTCGCAGAATACCAACTGACTAGCAAGCTGGCGTCGGAAACTTAAGCCCAACCTACCCTACTTGATTCAACCTTATTAAAATTTAAAAACACATTATTTGAGTTTCTTAATCAGTTTGTCACATGCTTGAGTTAATAATGCATAACCTTTAGTTATTCAAGAGGCACGAA
Source organism: Dillenia turbinata (assembly GCA_037126225.1). Lineage (NCBI taxonomy): Eukaryota > Viridiplantae > Streptophyta > Magnoliopsida > Dilleniales > Dilleniaceae > Dillenia > Dillenia turbinata. Next base: position 8,160,251 of record JBAMMX010000015.1, read on the forward strand.
GACCAAAAACGAAATGCAAATCTAGCCACTCATCAATCTGGAAGTGCATCTAGTTCTAGGACTAACAAGGGTCATGTAATTCTACAATGAGAGCCAACAAGCTGGCTGTGCAACACAAGCTTCTAATGTTGTGCAAATACTGATAATTACAGACAATTCCAACCACAGAGAGGCATTTTATTGTCTCGAAATTTTTTGGAGAAAAGAAACGAACAAGGTATAAATCCCATCCCGGCAAAACAGGATATCAACTTCTCTGTTTCTTTTGGTGCGTGTCCCAGTGAATCAAAAGAGATCAACTTTACCCAGCTACATAATTTTGAAAAAGTTAGTAAGCTGACTTGCTATAGCATCATTACAACCTTTTCTTCCCAGATTGTGAAACTAATAGTATCAGATACACTAATTAACATTTCCCATCTTCTTCATTTCAGGTTTTCCCATTCTCATGAATGAGCTTTAGTGGAATTGGGATTTGGGTAGGTGGGTTGGTAAGATTTGGGCACTCTTACCTAAGAATAGGTCAAGAGTTTCTCATTTCCTCATACGGACCTCCAACCATTCCTTCCATCTCAGTTTCCATTTACTTTACTTCCCGTGTTTGCAGACAACAGACAACTCAGTGTCCAGCGACACTATTCATGCCTTCCGACGTTTTGACTTTTCATCTTTTTCCTAGTATTCCACCGTCAACTTTCCGGAAACTCCCCCCCCCAAAAGTCAACAATTTAATATCTTGGGTTCAACTTCACTCGACTGACGACGTGAGGTGAATGGGGCTGACTAAATTGTATAAAATGTCAACCGTAGCTTTTTTTTTGTCACATTTAGCAGGCAGAATCCAAAAGCGCATAGTTGATTTCAAACTATTATTCTTTCTCACCTCATTGCAATTTACTTGCACTATATTAAACTTATTAAACTTGTGAATCAAATAGCATCGAGAAGAACTTTAATATGTAATTGCGAGTGTAAGACAAGTCATCATTATACATGGCAATTCATAAATTCGATTACAAATGTTCACAAACCAACAATTTATTGATAAGAAGTTCTAAATGGCCAACCAAAACCATACTCCAAGGAAAGAAGTCTAACTATTTTAGGTAATTTGGTAGGAAAGATGTCAAAGTATTGTTAGCTTAAGAGGCTATTAGAAATTACAGGATGGCATGCTCAGCCAAACCAACATAAAGAGCTGGCAATCTTAGCAAGATCACCAACCATAGCACGCGCTTCTTGCATCCCAAGATTTCAAACTTCAATATGATTTATAATTTCCTCATTCATGTGCTTCACGGGATGTTTATGTTTATCAGAAGTATTAGTTTAGAATGCCCATGAGGGGCATTTTAGACATTTGTGATAGGGGTTAGTGGGGTAACTCCCAATAACCACATATTAACCACTTACCATTATTCTCCCCTGGGAAGTAGCATCACAAAGTGTGGAAGGAGACTAACAACTCCTTTGATTGTACGTGAGATTTTGGGTAGCCATGGATGAAAGCTTGAGAGAGAAAAATATTCTCTAGAGAGAGAATATAGAGGGTTGAGAAGAATTCCGAGCAGGGAATTTTTCTCGTCACAACGAATCGCCGGACTGAGGGTTGCGGCGTTGTGACATTGCGGTGGTGGTTCGATTAACATCGTGATCACCATCCCGACCGCGAGATCCGATCGAGGGACACACGGTCGATTTTTTGGGCTCTGCATATTCGAGGTATTTACCCTATACCCAATCCATATTTATTTTTTCCGAAAATTATTTATGAATGCTTCCGCTGCATGTGACTCTATTAATTCCAACATTGGTATCAGAGCGATACGTTGGATTAAAAATAATTTTCGGGTTAATTTTTTGGTATAAAAAATATTGGGTTTAAAATTTGGGGTTCGGATCACGGATGAGTTTCGTGAATCCGAGAATACCACTGTGTTACCCATAATCCCTAGAACACAAAAATAATTTTTTCGTAATTTTCTGAGCACGTTTAGGCGAAGAAAACTCCGGTTGAAAGTTTCGGGCGTGAATAGTGACCAACCACTTCAACCTTAGATTTGTCGAGTTTTATGGCAAATTAACGCATGAAAATTATAGATCTGTAATCATTGTTTCATGCTCTTCAATTTGGTATATATATTGCATATATTTGTAGCCGGAAAATGGGGTTTCAAATTTGACCGCGGAGGGTCGGATTTTTGGATCTAAAATACGCCGAGTTTAGGGCGCAATAATTACAAAAATCGAGTCAAGGATGCTTGGAATAAATGGAATTAGAGATTCCATAAAAAATCCGGTCAAAATGGTGCCGGAAATGAGGTTTTCCGGCAACCGGGTCGAAAGACCCGGTTGCAGGAACCATCGGGTGAAGACGAAGATGACCAGAACCGCTGGGGCGTGAGTTACACGCGCGAGGCAGGTGCGTGAGGCAGCAGAAGAAGGGCGCGTGTCTTTCACGCGCGAAAAGGAGCGTGAAACGATCGGGTCGTCCGGGTCGGTTACGACCCGGACACGTGTCCTCTAACCCGAAACCCATGGATCCGGACCGGTTCAGGTTCCGACCCGCATCCGGATCCGGAACCGACACTGCCCGCAGGTCGCGCGCGTGATACGCGTGACATGCGCGCCTGCTCGTCAGGCGCGTGAGACGACGCGCAGAGCGCGTGTGTGAGCGCGTGCCAGACGCGCAGCGCGTCTGGCACGCTCCAGAAGAGGTTCCCGGGGCGTGGAAGCGCGTGGGGACGTGCCGCCAGTGCGTGGCGGCGCGTGGGACCACCGGCGGCGCGTGGAACCACCGGCGGCGCGTCAGGTCGTCCGGAATTGAAATTTTTTCAATTTTTGAGGGTCTCATATCCATAAAAGTGACTTTTTGTGGGTTTTTGTGCATCGAATCTTAGTCCAAATGGTGAGATGCTATCCCGGATTGTGGTGTATGGTGTCTGTTGATTCATACGCTCGTCTTGGGGTATGTATTCGAATTATTTGGGTCTTGTTGATTCGTAGGGTGCACAAAATGTGAGAATAAGCATCACAAGTCACAACTATCTCATTGACTGCTTCTAAAATTGTCGTATTTGATTTTTGCAAGGGGGATAAAATTGAATGGTGATAAATGCGAGATTTTTCACTGGTAGATTCAATTTATCCTCGAGGAGCAAGAACTAATTAAAATTCTGAGGCATGTGATGGTGGACTACAGGGAGGGTTCCACACCTCAGAGAGACGGGATTAGGAGACATTACGTGCCTGAAAGAGGAATGATAGCTGAGTCAGAGCAATCCTCCTGAGTAGTATGCACGATGATATGATCCCAGTCTACGGTTTTATCGGTTTGGCTCACCCTATAAAGAGTATTGTGGTGCTCTTATAGATCCTGAGATGAGGATACTGACTTATAAGTGTAACAACTTATAAGAAAAGGGTTGATTATATGATGATGCAACATTTGATAAAAATGTCGAGTATGATCGCCGAGTTGGGGAATGTGACGAGCCCATTTCGGATATATTTTCTTGTACTGGATGTGATCCAATTCTTTACCTGATTCATGAGAAATCATGAAAGTCTATTTCACATACGACGAAAGTATTCGCACTTTCACTAATGTGAATAGGTACAGTGAGCTCGAGTAGGAGCATCTAGAGGTGAGTAAGCCATACTCGGGTCATGCTTATGCGATGGAGTCGAGCAAGGACTCCTGTGTGACTCAAGCCTCAGGTAAGAAGAAAACCATCCGAGAAAACCGATAATACTATGCAGCTCGAGATAGGAGCGCGCTTATAAAGTTTCGTCCAGTAAGTCCTCAAGTAGGAGGATTTACGTACAGAAACGGAGTGTTTTGTTGACATCAGAGGTAGTAGCACTTGCAAGTTGGAGTTGCAAAGTTACTAGACTCTGTATGTTTTTTACACTCCAAAAGTTTGACGGAACTTGATTTCAGTTTAGGATATGCTCTGTTAATTTAGAAATTTAAAATTTCTATTTGTTACGACAATTCTATGATTGGTTCTATTTTGGTTCGTGAGGGACTGAATGCACTGGAAATGATTTCTTTTCAATGGTATTTCTTGTTGTCCTCTTAGTGTGAGAGAGGATGAACCGGCTAGCAGTGAGTGGTTTTGTAGAACCCGCTAACCAGTCTTGCCTAGACGGCAAACTTACAAGAAAACCATTCGACAATGCAATGAGGGTTGGGACTCCATTGCAGTCGGTTCACTCCAACATCTGTGGCCTTATGAACGTGAGAACCTGAAATGGTGTTGGGTACTCTATTACGTTCATAGACAATTACACGCGTTTCGGCTACGTTTATCTGATCTCGCGCAAGTCTGAGGCATTGAGATGCTTCAGGAGGTTTACTAGCGAGCTTGATAATCAGTTACTTGAGAGTAGAGACTCTCAGAACCGATCGAGTACGCGAGTATTTGTCTAAAGAGCTCTATTTCAAGAAAGGCATTACGAGAAACTGACTATTCCTTGCTACTCAGTGGAGTAGAGTAGCCGCGAGAGAGGAATAGGACTTTGTTTGAGACGGTGAGGCCGATGATGGCGCAAACCAATTTACTCGTTTCCCATTGGGGAGATGCGTTATTGGTTGCAGCCTATGTTCTCAATCGTATTCTATTAAAGTCCGCAGTCAGTACTTCATATGAGCTTTGGACAGGGAGGCAGCCTGACCTTAGCCATTCGAGATTATGGGGTTATGCAACGTATGTTCACTATTTCTCGCATTTACACAACGAGTTAGGCTTGCGAGAAAAGAGATGTATTTCTAATGAGCATACAGATGGCACTCTCACTGAGATTGAGTCTCATGATGCCGAGATTCTTGAAAGTGATTTCCCTATGAGAGGTGAAATCAATTGGGACTTTACCTTTCATGAGATGGGTGAGCCTAGTGGTTGGCTAATCCCAGTGGCAAGATCCAAGAATCCATTACGGATCTGGGTTCTAGTGGGAGCGATCCATCTAGAGGTAAAAAGGTTTCCCATCCTCTTAAGAGTAGTCGAGAATGCGTACCTAACCGTCGCTTCCCGATTGAGGGAGAGGCTCTCAATGTGACTCTTGAAGATTACGAGAAACCTTTAACTGTCCTAGAGGCTCTTGAGGATTCCATGGAGGACCATTGATTATAGGCCATAGGTGAGAGGAGTTGATGAGAATCAACAGGATCTGGGATCCAGTTGATTTACCTGAGGGAAGTAGGGCCGTTGAGAATATGTGAATTCTCAACATCAAGAAAAAGGCCAACGGATCGGTGTAGAGGTATAAGGCCTATCTGATAACCAGGGGTTACTCAGACTGAGAGCAAGATTACCTCGATCCGTTTACTTTTAGCGATTATCGTGGACATGATATGGATCTGGAGTGAGGCCAGATGAACGTTGAGACTGTTCTCCTGAGTGGGAGTTTGGATGAGGATCTATAAGGAATGACCATCTGGCTTTATTCTTATAGATCTGGATGATAAGGTCTGTTGACTTCGGAAGTTTACATATGACCTTAATCATCAATCCAGGCAGTGACGTTGGAGATTTCACGAGAAGGTGATATCTTACGGTTTCGTGATGATCGAAGAGGATCATCGCGTATACCTTTTACGTTCTTTTGATCATGTCCTCATGTGAATGACATTCTGTTGACTGGGAACAACAGAGAGTATTTGATGACCACGAAAACGTGGATATTGTCGAGTCTTGATGTGAAGAACATGGGTGAGACTCAGTTCTTCCTCGAAGTTAAGATCCAGAGAGATCGCTCGAGACAGGTGTTGACCCTTCTACAGGAGTCAAACATCAAGAGAGTTCTCGAGTACTTTAAGAAGATCGACTACGACCTTAAATATACTCTTATCGCTAAAAGGTTAAAGTCTAATTCTTGACATATGCCCTAAGACTCAGAAAAGGACAAGGAAAATGAGTAGAATCCCTTGTTCCAGTGCACTGAGTGATCTGATGTACGCAGTGTCGCGTACACGTTCAGACGTTTAATTTGCAGTCACTATGGTAATTAGGTATCGATCGAATCCTAGAGGGGATCACTGGAGAGCTGTGAAAGGATTTCGAAATATCTCGAGAGAACTGCGAACCTCTTCTAGTGTTACGGAGGAGGTGATTTGCATCTTATTGGGTATTCAAATACCAACTGGGTTGGTGATCTGAACGTGTGCAAATCGATATTAGGTTTTACTGTCTTGGAGTAGCAAGAAGTAAACCTGTATATCTCTATCTACGATAGAGACTGAGCTTATGAGATGCTCAGAGGCAGTTCAGAAGAGTGTTTGGCTCCGGAGATTTCCGGATCACTTAGGGGTTGTGTCAGATAGTGGGAGGTCAGTGATGATTTATTGAGAAAATCAGGCCGCCTTTGACCACACTTGAGACCCTAAGTATCAATAAGTCCAAACACATTGATACCTAATACTATGTTATGAGATACATCACCGAGAAGGGTGAAGTGACAAATAAAGTACATTACTATACAGCGCGTTGGCTGATCCCTTCAATAAACCCATTGTGTTAGATTCCTATATGAGATATTGGAATCATTGGGTTTGCATGTACATTGACATTTCTCATTCTGTACTGATGCTTATTGTGTTATATATATGACATGTGTGCATGATTGAGTCACTTATTTATTGCACTATTTTAATTGTCATATATTTTGTGATATGTTGTGATAAATGATATGTCAGGCAGGCGTGGTCGACTCTCTCACACGAGTGACCACCTCCAGCTCTGAGTGAGCGGAGATGAGACGGTTTCTAGTTGTAAGAGGCTTTGAGAGTGGCCCTACTAGAACATAAGTCGCCCTGATATGTGTTCAGGATGAGGTCATATGCGATATGACCAGCATGGACGTACCCACATCCATGTTGCCTGTAAGTAGCCGGGGTTTGAGATCTCGGATATCACCTGCGACTAGTGATATTGTCTCTGAGATACTCTCTATGAGATCTCTGGGTAAAATTTTATGTGTAGACTGAGTCCCATACCTGCACAGTATTAGAGAAATCTGACATATGCCATTTGAGAGATGGAGGAATAACATTATGGCACCCGTTTCATACCGCGTGTGATATGTCGACCAGGGATAGTGGGAGCATTATTTGAGACACTGATATGATTTTGATCCCCGTTCCCACTGTGTGAGACCCGAGATCCATTGGGTGGGATCTCTTGTACCCTTATCACTTTTGGCTGTTTCTAGAAGTCTTGGCTCAGTGTTGCTACTTTAGTCTGTTTACCGATGGCCCAGAAGATAAATTGAGGTCTGAGGGACAGGTCTAGGAAAGCAGCTGAATTGAGGCTAATAGATTCGAGTTTGGGAAAAGGAAGACCAATTGACATTACATCATTATGTTGTATTCACCGGCTAGCCTATTATGTCTGTCCATGTTGGGATGTAAACATAATAGTGGATATACAGTCGAGCATTTATTGGGGATTACTTTCGTTGAGGAAAGAAGCTCGATGGATGTAATTAGTCTTGGATCTGGGGTGCAGCGAGTTCTTTTGATACTAATGATGGCTTCTCATCATCCTAATAGGTGCATCCAGAGGTCTTTGCTTGCAGGTGTACTCGTAGGTCGCACGACGCCCAACCCTGTATGAAAGTCCAGCAGGGTGATGTGATCGCATGAGTTGTGATCTTGTGACGGACATATAATGCCCTCAAGTGCAAGTGGGAGATATTAGTTTAGAATGCCCATGAGGGGCATTTTAGACATTTGTGATAGCGGTTAGTGGGGTAACTCCCACTAACCACATATTAACCACTTACCATTTTTCTCTCCTGGGAAGTAGCATCACAAAGTGTGGAAGGAGACTAACAACTCCTTTGATTGTACGTGAGATTTTGGGTAGCCATGGATGAAAGCTTGAGAGAGAAAAATATTCTCTAGAGAGAGAATATAGAGGGTTGAGAAGAATTCCGAGCAGGGAATTTTTCTCGTCACAACGAATCGCCGGACTGAGGGTTGCGGCGTTGTGACATTGCGGTGGTGGTTCGATTAACATCGTGATCACCATCCCGACCGCGAGATCCAATCGAGGGACGCACGGTCGATTTTTTGGGCTCTGCATATTCGAGGTATTTACCCTATACCCAATCCATATTTATTTTTCCCGAAAATTATTTATGAATGTTTCCGCTGCATGTGACTCTATTAATTCCAACAAGAAGAAAAATAATATGAAAACTTTACTGACCTTTAACAACTCCATATGCACAATCTACCCCCAACACCCAGTGGGCTGCTACCAGATGAACCTCTCAAAAGATTTTCATTATGTATTGAAAAGCCGGCTCCGATGGCTGCAGCATGAGCAAAAACATTATATTATATCCTAGTTAAAAGTGGTGGAACTAATAGCAAAGAATGCATTTGGGTTCGGACTACATTTTATCAAATTGAAATTTGCTCAATCATCAAGGGAAGTGCATGTGAGCAATGCCCACCAGCAAGGACAAAGAACTATCACTCTTATGAAAGATGGAGACATAAAATTTATGCATATCCTATTGTGACATGAATCTTTCAATTGTTTGAGAACGTTTCACTTTGATTGAATCCCACACTTCTCTCCTTGCTCCTATTTCCTTCCTCCTACCACCTTACACATGGGAGCCATTCAGGAAGAACCGAAGTCAAGTAAAGCAAGGAATCGACTAAAACAATATAAAAGGAAATAGCTTCCATGTGTTGTGTAAAATACAGAAAAGCTGTCATGCCCTAACCCTCGAGTCTAGTACGCGACAACCGTTACGTTACCTTGAAATACAGTTAAATCTAACTTGTACACCAAAATACCGTAAAACATTTATCAATATCCATCCATTTTTTAAAATAATTTAATAATTAAAACTATACCAGTATACATTCATTTCAAAAGCAACGAACAAGTCCGGTCAATCCATGTTCAAAACATGCATACATGAAACCGCTCCAGCCATTCAAATCAATCTTTTGAATTCATCTTGAACCATTTTATCAAAAACAATTTTCACAAAATTTCAAAAAAATAAAGGAGCTTCTCAATTTAAGTATACAAACCAAAGTCAAATCCCAAACAAAAAAAACGTAGTATAAAATAGATTTTCAAAATATTACACTGTCATGTCCCGACTCTTGGATCGAGCACATGACAACTGCTTTGTTACTTTAGAATACGGGTAAACCTAACCCATATACAAAGATATCGCAAGATATTCATCGATATCTATCTATTTTTCAAAATAATCCAACAAATGCAAATCGGTCAAAATGCGTTCATCACACAACCAAAAGACCAACTCAGTCTGTCTCTATTCAAAGCATGTAGACATAAGGCCAACTCGGCCATTCAAATCCAAACACATACACAAGGTCAGGCCAACCATTCTAATCAAATCCACAGCAATAAAACAAGTCACTATTCAAGGGATCCAAATCAACTCAATCAAAATGAATTTCTAAGTAACTTTTGAAAAATCAAATAAGTTTTCAATATACATATTTAAAATCAAACGAAATTTAAAATCCAAAATCAGCAAAAATAATGTTTAGAATAATTCTCCAAGATAGTTACAGGCAATGCCTTCACAAGGTCCACTAATATGTCAAAATATAATAAAAAACAAATGGATACCTACATAAATTCATAAAAATATCTTCAATTCAGCTCAAAATAGGGGCTAAACTCCAAACTAAACGTCATCTGAAAAAAATAAAATAAAATAATGAGAATGAGTATAAACAATACTTAAAGAATAAAATAACACGTTATGCAATGAATGAAGAGTGGGTGTTGATATGTCAAATAATATTTCAAAAAAATAATTTTCATTATATTCAATTTCATAAATATTCTCATAAATATTAAGATTGTCTAACCAAATCCAGATTTCATAATAAAATAACTTTTATGTATTCAAATTATAACAATATTTTTAACAAATAAAGGGGAATACCAAAAATATTTTGTTCGACAATGGTCTACAGCGGCCAAGTGCCAATCCGTCAAAAGATTTTCATACAATTCATATTTATCAAATGCCCCCAATCTTCGCGTTGGCTCGGGACCTCCCTGGTGGTATAACTAAGTTAACCTGATGGGACAAAAGAGGCGTTTTCCAAACTCGATTAACCTCTCCATCTAATAAAACTCTAACCGCATTGTCCCGTCAAGCCGCACCATGGTATGGAATGACTATATCCACTAATAGGAGCTCAGACTCACACTCAAACCAATAAATACACAATTTTATATTTAATCAATGCAACAAATATACTAAATTTAATTCAACAATTTCTCAAATCAAATCATACTCAATACATCACATAAAATATGACACTCCATTTACAGCAATTTGAATGTATAACTATGTCAAATTTATGTATAGAGACATTCCACACGCAGAAAATATTTCAAAATTCATTTTAAAATCATTTTAAAAATATCAAGTAAAATATTTTATTCATTTAAAATATAATATAAAATCCATTCATCTCTTGGAATGGTTAACACTCTCAATGCACAATCCAAACCTAATTAATACTCTCTAAATTTTCAATTGTCACAACATAAAGCAATAAACACCACTCACCATTAACCATAAATCAAATTTTGGGTTAATTAATTTTCTCTTAAATTTTTCCTAAACCTAGATTTTCAATATCATCAAATCTATATTCAAATCATTTTAATAAATATCATAAATCTAGAGAAATAATAATTCAATATTTTCTTTAATTTCATCATTATACAAATCCTAAACTTAAATCCCCAAACTTATTCCTTCCGATTTCAATATAATAATTCAAAAATATGATAAAACAACTCAAATCTAGTTAAAAAAAGAAGATTACCTTAAATGGAGATACCAATTTCGTTTTCAAGTCAAGTTACACCAAAACCCTAAACTCTCCTCTCTACAAAATCTCAAATTTCAACATAAATTGCAATTTCATATAAGAACAATACAAATATAAGTTAAGAGATGAAATTTACCTCTATTGGGACCCCAATTACACTCCCTAGTTGAACCACTCCAAATCCTAGGTTTTTCTCTTTCTAGAAAATCTTGAATTTTTTTCTCTAGATTCAACATTCTAGGGATTTCTTGGAGTGTTTGGAGTTCAAATTTATGGATGTTTGGGGAAATTTGATTAAATTTGGATAGAGAGAAGAGAGGGAGAGAGACAACCGAGAGAGAGAGAGACGAGAGGCGCAGAGATGGTCTTCAGGTGACAAGCAGGGGAAGAAGAAAGAGAAAGGAAAAGAAACAGAAATAAAAGAGTGGTGGTGGTGGGGCTCGGCACTTGTGTGATGGGTCTCTCTTTCTGTCTTTTTTTTCTTCTTCCTATTTTTTTGGTGTTTACATATACAGTTGCCTCCATGGGGTCCACTAATACTTCAAATCGAAAAAAAACTAGTACCCAAAAAAATCCAACAAAACAAAATTCCACGAATCTAGCACTATGTGTCCACAAGCCCTGATTATACTTTCTCTATGAAAATGAAAATAGGAGAGATGAATATATATTATACCTATTGAGTGATATACAACTTGTAAATAAATAAAATTTGTGTGGTAAATATATCAAATATATATTTTTCAAACCCTTATGGCATTCTCAATTTCATTCAATAAAAATAAATTCAAACAAATATTTCCAAAATCATCATAATTCACAATTATCATAATTCAATCTCATATGCATCCTATTGTCTCGCATTTTCAAATACGAGACAACCCAAAATCATTATTTCCGATAAAGATTTACTACAACCTAGGATGTGATGCTAAGGGTTTAAAGTAATTTACATCTAAAATGCCCCCTCCTTGGTGATAGTTAAAGTTTCATTGGCGGTACAACCAACTGTTCCACGCCCTTTAAGTGATGTGTTATTCGATCATGTACTATCGCATTCGGTTATATATCATGTCTATTAAGTTTACCACGTCACTCCGTATGGTCGCTCCGTACAGGAAAATAACTAGTCATTTTTTGAGGATCATACTCTTCCCCCGAAACCAATCATGCACCATTTCACAAGATCCATAAATTTATTTCAAGTGCTATCAATTTAACAATTGTTCAATAATGTCAACATGACAATATCTTTCACATCAATAATTCAACATGACACATTTATTCATTCAAAGCATACAAAATACATGAGAGTTCAAAATTCAATTTTTAGGATATTTCACTTGCACTAAAGCATATAAATTCAAGTTATAAAAATCATTTAAAAAATTCAATAAAAATAATTTTCTTATTTAAGTACAAACATGAAATCACTCACTTTTTGAGAGGATGAATACTCTCAATTCACAATCAATCTAAAGTTAATCTGTTCTCAAATTCTAATTGTTTTATCTTAAGATAATGAATATGAATTCAATGTTAAATCGCATCCATATCTAGAGTTTATGTGTTTTCCCAATATAAAACAAACCATAGTTTCTCAAATCCAAATTCTACGTTCTAATTCCATTATTTATATATTATTTGTATATATATATATATACAATTTTCATTCACAATTTTTTTCAAATTTTTTCACTTACAAATTCTAGGTTCATGTTTTTCAACAAATCCCTCAAATCTCAACATCAATTTATAAATCTACAAATGAGGAATGCAAATCCAAGTTTAAGAGGAAGAAATTACCTTAATTTCATAGTTAGATCAAACTTTGGATGTAGGGTCTCCAAAATCCCTAGATTTTTCCTTTTTGAGCAAACCCTAGGTTTTTTCCAAATCTACCTTCACCCACGAGTTTGTTTGAGGATTTAGAACCTTTACAGAGAGAATTTAGCGGAGTCTAGTTGTTTTAGATAGAGATTGAGAGAGAAAAGGGCTAGAGAGGGAGGGAGAGTCGAGAGAGAGGAGATGTCGAGTGTGTTTGAGAGAAAATTATGAGTGAAGACTTTGTTTAAACCTTTTTATAATGGGTTATGAAATCTCCATTCTATCCCTCATTGTTTTTAAGTTTAATTCAAGTTTGGTTGTCCCTTTTTATCATTTCACAACCTTCTTTGCTTTTGAGTCGACTTGCAAGCAATTCAAGTCAACTTATATATCTAATTCCCTTTGGAGTCAAGTCAACTTATGGTTTTGCAAGTCAACTTATGTGTCTTATTTGCTATGGGACCAAGTTGACTTAGATAGTGATCAAGTCAACCTAATTTCCTTTTTATGTAACCTTTAAGTCGACTTAACTTCTTAATAAGTCGACTTACTTAAATAGTAGACTTGTTTTCTGAGGTTTATATCTGATTGTAAGTCGACTTATAGAGTCATAGTCTAGAAGTTCAAGTCGACTTGTTATTGGACAAGTCAACTTGCTTATGTGTAAGATTAAAAATTCTGAGACCTAAATTTCTCATGTCGACTTGACAATTGTTCAGATCAACTTGGTGAGTTCCATATTTAGTAAAAATTCAATTCTTGAATTACAAATCGACTTATCAAAGGGGCAAGTCGACTTGTCAAGTTGAGTTTTAATTTTTACAATTTTAATACCTTACTAAAACCTCAATTAATTGAACCAAACCAATTTTAATCATCCCCATTCATCACCAGAACCAATTTTACTCGACGAAACTTTTATAGGGCTTCCATTGATAAGTCCAAAATCGATCACAATTGATTTCTCCTAGTATTTACAAAGAAAATTTTAATAAAAATTTTTCTAGCACTGAATTTTCAGTATTATAACAGTTAACTACCTAAAAAAAATTTCATTGTTAAAATTTAAAAGAAAATTTATACATCAAAAGGTGAGAGTGTTATTTTCGCATTGACTATTTGGTCTCCCAAGTTTCTAATGGTATAAAGTAGCCCGTAGTTTCAATACTCCAAATCCTACTTAATATGAACCTATTATGTATAGCATATAATATAATTAAAAACAATATCACAACCTCTAGCTTTATTAACACAGACATCAGGAGTAAGCGACCATAATTACGTTCTTTTTCCATGAAAGTCTCCATTCAACAATCACTAATGCTGGTACTTTATCAAATCCATAACTACATTTTCAACCACTATAGTATCTGGGATTGAATCACTGTCAATTTCAATAACTTTCAATACCAATATAGTAACTTATAAACTGTTACATCCAAAATTTCTTAAGTGGTTTCAAATATTAATATCAATTTACTGCGTAAGAATATTTTTATATCAAAATCCATCTTAAGCTCTCATTTATCGTTAAAGTATCCACCCTTTTGACCTAAGATCTTAAAACTATGGATTTTGGAGTTTGGATCATGTCGACTATTCATGTTCTCAAAATTTTGAGTTTAATTTCTTCACAATCTTTTGGTTCTCAACCGTAATTGTGATTCAATCCAAAAGAGTGAAAATGCCACATGGGTTTCCAATTTCACTCCAAAATAGTCCAAATTTTTGTTCGTTATTAAAAGACCCAAAACAATTCAAACTCATCATCTTAAAACAAACTTCAACTTAATTAGAAAAAAAAAAAAAAAACTCCAAGTCTTCAAAATAAAAATAAGGGCTTCATGCTCTAAATTATGAGTAAAATAGTTTTCCTCATGAGATTTCAACTATCTAGAAATATAAGCTATCATACTCATAGTTAATCAAACCATTTATGGATGTATCACTGTAAATCGCATAGTCCAATTCATTGATCAACAAATGTCAAAATTAGAATTAATAAAAACTTATCCATCAAACTCTGGAAATTTGCCTTATGTTGCTCATCCCAACTATAAGCTACCCATTTAAATCCTGTTTCCTCTCTGATTTAGTTTATTTTGTATTTTGTGATATGATTCATTTATATAAATTATTTGCTAATAGAATATGGCAATGACTGCAATTGCAAAGTCATTATTTCACTGAAGAGACACACATGATACCTGACTAAAATTATTGTTACAATGTTATATGATTTAGATTGGTCAGATGCATGTAGGCACTTTTAACTTGAAATGTATAATGAGACAAATCATAGGTGTATAATAAAGGGAAGACTTCTTACTTTATATCCTAGAATGGATGCCAATAAATGACTACTCACTCCCTTGCCTAATTGGCAAGATCTTAGTTTTTGACAATTTCACCTTTAGCCTGACAACCATTTCTAAACTCCCTGATGCATTTAGGGAGAAAGATTTGCCTAATGCTATTGTCACAAAAGATTTGAGACATTTGCAAACGAGAGATGGGAGATAGAATAGTTTTCCTTTTTCCAACCTTTTATGTGAAAATGAAAGAATCTTAAACTTAGATAGTTAATATTACCATGAAAATAGAACTAGAAAACAATTGTGTGTTCTCCTAAGTAAAGACAATACTTTTTTAATGACAAAACTATCTAGAAATCTTAACTATTGCTAAATCCCAATAGCATCAAACATAGCATTACCTCCCAAAGGAGCACTTAAATATTGTACAGGCAAATCTATCTCACCACAACAACACCTTGAGGCTAGATCATCTATGACATTACCTTGGATAATGGCAGCATGAATATTACTTTTCATTATCCCTAAGACCAAAAATCTCGTTAAACACTCCAAGCATTAAAAAGAACACTATTTAAACCACCTCTATCCTTTGATATGAATAGGATGGTTTAATTGGAGAAGTTACCATGAGAAACAATTTTATTATCGAAACCAATCTTAAACTTTCAATGAAACTTGTCCAGCTCCCCAATCTAACATTATCCATAAAAAGGGAGAAAGGATCCTCTTGCCTAACCCTTTATATAATTTAAACCAAGATTTAGGTTTCCAATTGATGATAAGTAAGGACACAACAGTAGACAAACAGCCTCTTATCTATGGGCACCCTATTTCTCCAAAGCCTTTTATGTTCCATGTCAAAAAATTTAGACCAACTAGATCATTAGTACTAGGAAATCTAAGAAAACTTATGACCCTTTTTTCTCCTAGCACCTGCCACAATCTCAAGCAGTACTCAATATATGTCAAGAAAGCATAAGACACTTCGATAATGCTACCTCATTACACTTTTCGCATTCAATACCTCTCCAAAAGTCCATTAGAGAAGAGTAAAACTTAGATTATAAAATGATCACCACTTACAAATGATTTGACATACAAAAGAATAAGGATTCATCAATCCAAGTTACTAAAATAGGATCTCATTAGAATTCTATAAAAATTTAAATTTGTCCGTTTTGAAATCATAGGTTCCTACTTGTGGAATATATATATTTCAATTACCATCATCTCAACAAATCATCAAAATACTTGTTCAACATATACTGTCCTAGAATCTTTTACCCCACCAATTCATAGAAAATCCAAATTCTATAGTTTGACTCACAAACTGAATGGTAAGGCACCATACTAATAAACCTTTCAATAAATAGAAATACTTTGATCTAGCTCTTGAATAGGTGTATCCCTACTATTAGCAATCTGATAATTGAAGTCCATTGGTCTTTAACAACCATCTGCAAAATTTATTAGATAATTACACTGAGCAATTTGGGTATAACACAAATCATTTTTTCAAACCTAGAAAAATTGTTAAAATCGAATATTATATAAGCAAGTCGACTTGTATCTTAGACGAGTCAACCTGCTTTTACTGAGGGACAGAATAAGTCAAACTAGAAAGAGAACAAGTCGACCCAGACCAACCTGCTCTCAGAAATATAAATCTATAACATATCTAGATCGACTTGAAAGTACACAAGTCGACCTGATCTAAAGGCAATTAGGCTCTCAGGTCGACTCAGCCATAAACTAGGTTAACCTGAGGAATCAAAGTTACAGAAATTAGTGTCTGTGACATAAACAAGTTGACCTAAGGCTAGGACAAGTCGAACTACCTCTCACACACTGGTATAAGGAAGTCGACCCAATTCTCAACAAGTCAACTCGATTATTTTTAAATTTAAAAACAAGTTGACACAACACCTCAACAACCTGACCCTATATGAATAACACCTATATGATTCCAAAAGAAATTAAATGACAAGCTCAACCAAACTCTCAACCAAGATATATATAGTTGCCATTACCACCATAAACCACCATAAGTTATCAAAATCACATCTCCTAACTTTACTATCATAAAATGGCATCAATATGTCTTCAAATCGAAATCATGCACACAATAACCACATAGTGTTTGTATCAAAATTTTCTAAATCATCAAATCTAAGTTTAAAGGAATTTACCTGTGACTATGTCTGAATTATTTTGGACTTCTTCATTCATCATCACATAGATCCTTATTTAAATTCTTGTTTGTGGACATTGGGTTGGAGCAACCATCGTGTTGCTCCTAGTCTCTGTTCGTGGTGTAATATTAAGGGAAGAAGTGAGGATGTTAACTTGGCCGCCATGGATCTACTTAGGTGATCTCGGCTTAATTGGCTTCCCCATCCCAACTCTTGGCAAATGTTGCGGAAATGACCCTCCTTTTCTTATCGATAACACTCTTGAGTGCACGATAGATCCCGAAATGATATTTTCCATAATGCTTGTACTGCACCTTCTTATTTCTCATCGATTTACTTCCAGTGGCGGTACTAGATGTGGGGGACACCAAATTGGATAGTCCTAGGCTTTGTGGGGTGCCAACGGATCTAGAAATGAAAATACTACTATAAGGGCCTATGCTCCTATTCTTCTTGGAGCCTTGGTTTGAAGTGAATTTGAACTTCTTTCTCTTGCCATGTCTTTTATTAAATTTTCCCAGCTCAACCACCATTTTCTGTACCCGTAAGGCCAATTACAACATATCCTTGTATGTATGGGGTTTGATCACCGACAACGTTTCCCTTATACTCAGATTCAAGTCTGCTTTAAACTTAGTGTATAAGATCTCTTCGGAGTTGAGAAACTCCAGGACATATTTAGACAATTTTCTAAACTCTGTCTCATATTCAATCACCATTTTGTTTCCCTACACTAATTTGAAAAATTCTTTCCACTTTTGGTCTCTATAGGAGCAGGTGTAATACTTCTTATTGGATCCCCTAAGGGATTCATCCCAAGTCGGAGGAAAAGAAAACCTAAAAGGAGAAGCCAGTAGGAGAACTAAGATTTGATGTGGAGCTTGTAACTGAGTTCCATAGGCGTTTCAGCACTCCATCACCTGCTGGAGGGAGGAGTAAGAATCCTAGTTCGAAGAGCCAGATGCATCCTTGTCAGAAGAGGCGCATGCAAAGACAATGCAGTCTCGGGTTGAAGAGGAAGAGTATGAGAAATGTCATTCGGATTTCTCATACCTTGTTTGGGGGCATAGCTCTACAAAAGAAAATCTAAACTTAATGATTGTAATATGAATTAAATTAGGTATTTAACTCTCTAAAAATAATATTACTAATTTTTTAAAACCCAAAGGAGATTTTCAAAATCATTTAAAATATTTTGAATATCAAATTCTTTCAAATAGTTTGAAAACAATTGAGGACCTTTGAAATACTTGAGAATTTTTTTCCAAACATTTTAACGCATCTCAAATCGAAAATCTAAGCTTTGATAAAACTAATTTAGATAATAGAGCATTTGCAGGCTTCACAGAAGGTTTAAACAAAATTTATATCACACTAAAAAATGCAAATAAGCACCCTGATCTTTGAGGTTGAATGGTCTGTATTCATGTGAGTAGCTAAAAAATTCTTTGCCTAGCCAACTAAAATAAACAACCAAATTTCCATGTAAAGCATAGCCACATTCTAATTGTAAATTGGGTTGTTAAGATTAAATTGAATCATCAAATTCATCAGAGTCACTTCTGTCAGGCTCTGCAGCATTTGTTCCCATCTTATGAGCATTGGGTTTGACAGTAGGAGCAAAAGCAAGTTTTTTGTTAGTCTTTTAAGCATTTTCCTCTCCGTCTTGCTATTGCTCAACAACTTCAACACTACAAGAAAATAGGGTTTTAGTGACCATTAAAAGTCATCACTAAAGCACTAAAAGTCGTAACTAAAGGGTTTTATAACGGTTTTTCACTCGTCACTACCTCATCACTAAATCATTGTCAATAGTTACGAGTTTCAAAGTTGTCGCCATATATACCATATAGTGATGAGATTATCTATTGTCACTTAAGTAGTGATGATATGATGTTGTTACTAATTGCAACCCAAAATTATATTAGTATTGGTTTATGTTGTTATAAAACATGACAAACCATAGAGCATTTATGACAACATTTTCTTGTGACAATAGTGACAATATTCTAGTTATCATTAAAGGTACTATATGCTAATGACATTTTGTCATCACTGATATAGTGATGATGTGAAGTTGTCACTAAACATAAACTAACGAGTATTTGTGACAACTTATTGTTGTGGATATAGTGACAAAATTAATAGTCATCATTAAATATACCATATAGTGATGACTTTTTTGTCATCGCTGAGATAGAGACGACAGGATATTGTTACAAAACATGATAAATCACACAGCATTTGTAATGACTTCTCTTTGTAGCAACAGTAACAACTATTAATATCATCATTAAAGGTATTATATAGTGACAACTTTTCTGTTATTACTGAATCAGCGATCACATGATTTTGTCACTTAAAATGGTAAGTCATGAACCATTTGTGATGACTTTTTGTTGTAACAATGGTGATAATTTTTTAGGCCGTCATTAAAAGCACTATATAGTAACGAATTTTTTGTCATCATTGATTATATTATAATTTTTTATATTATTTTATTCCTTTTATTATTATATTTACAAACTAAAAATTATAATATATA
Organism: Dillenia turbinata; assembly: GCA_037126225.1. Lineage (NCBI taxonomy): Eukaryota > Viridiplantae > Streptophyta > Magnoliopsida > Dilleniales > Dilleniaceae > Dillenia > Dillenia turbinata. The sequence goes on from JBAMMX010000015.1 coordinate 8,179,994, forward strand.
TATTCATCAATGTCATTTAACGTAAAAATATCTAAAATTATCCTCATGCATACAAAATGAAAACTCATTAATATGTATATATATATTTATAAATACTAAATAACCAAATTCATATATATACAAAGCTCTCTTTTTTTTAACCAAATTCATATATATACGAAGTTCTCTTTTTTTTTTTTGTTTCAATCTATACAAAGTTCTAAAACACTACAACTCTACCAAAAGGCCACATACTAGCTTAAAAGTGAATAAAATTCAACAAATTACAAAACATAGTGTTATGTACGTATAAAAAATAACATATATCTTCTTAACTCTAATGTTGTAAAGGAAACATCTAAAGTTAGTCTAAAGCACCGCAAATCCACAAAATTCACTGTTATAAGGCACTGCAAATCCACAAAATCCACATAAAGCATATGTACTTCGAACTGTACATTGGGTTGTTAGGATTAAATTGAATCATCAGATTCATCATAGTCACTTCTGTCAGGCTCCGCAGCATTTGTTTCCGTCTTAAGAGCATCAGGTTTGACAGCCAGGCAAAGGCAAGTTTTTTGCTGGTCTTTCGAGCATCTTCCTCTCCGTCTTCATCTTGCTCAACAACTTCAACATGTAAGGCCTTTTTGCACGACACATCCTAATGTTTCAGACTAGGTTGGACATCACATGGAAGCAAGTAGGCACGTATGTCATTACAGGGGAAACAAAAAAAAAGGCAATAGCTTAAGATAAATTCACTGCCCTTTTAAATAGTTTGTAGTGCCTGTGAATTAAGATGCTATTCATGATCCATATCTTGAAGTGATTATCCAATTAGGTGCAAAACTTACCTCAGAAGGTTGACAAAGTAAATAAAGCATCACTAAAAGAACAGGCTAACAGTGACGACCTCAGTGCCATCAGCCATGGGCATTCAGTCACAAGATGTGCCACGCGGTTACAACGGCAAACTTATTCATGAAGCCTCAAAGCCCATCGACATATGGTTGTGGGAGATTTGGGAATATGGTTTCTCTAAGAGTAATGAAAATACACATAAAAAGGGATATCCACATTCTCTGTAGTACCACCAGCCATGATATTCAACAAATCTTTCTCAACACGTTGAACAAGCTCGGGCTACAAAAGTAACACAATCGCAATCAACAATCCTTATAAGGCAAAGATGAGAAAGAAAGCAAAACTAGATAGCAAAAGGAGGAAACAAGAAAATCAAGTAGGGCTAACTTCTAATTTAATTAAGAAGCACTTTGCATGGGCTTTAGCATAAGTCAAGTATTGTTCAATACCTCCTTAAATACAATTTGCCATAACAAAATATATAAAAAACATAAGAAATCACCATACATTCAGATCTGGCTCCCTAAGAAATCTTCGCCCTCGAGCATCCCTCATCAATATATTTTTTTCCTATTTTCATGTTCCAAATGGTCCTTCAGATTGCAATAACTATTTTTCTTTGTATTTATTGGAAGTATTTTTGATCCCACAGATAACTACCCTTTTCGACTTGAATGGGAAGCCTGCGCCGATATGTTCGTTCGGTCTTCTCGGATGAAAAATCTGCAAAAACCCCACCGAGACTAGCCCGGCGGGGGGACTCGACACTCAAGTCAAGAAGGGTAATAACAAAAGGAAAACTGAATACAGCCGAGAGAAATATGACTTTGTGGCCTCTGTCATGTGATGTATCGGTCGAGCGGATATCAGAACCCCCGTGCATGTGTGTAACATGCATGCGTATTGCACAGTAAGCATTATGTATGTTGCATATGTGAAGCCATGTGATGCAATATAAAAACATATGTATAGAGTCATATCTCTGATCATGTGTAGAATCGGTGTAAAAATCATACCTCTGGTGGAATATGTTTGGTTACGAAACCCCCCTCTGAACGATATATAAAGTTGACTATTGAGTCATCTAGAATTGGGCATCGAGTCCTACCTTATTGATGTATGGAATTGGGTATAAAACCTTGCCTTTGCTGATGTATGGGATTGGGTATAGAACCCTACCCTGAATAGCATATAGAATTGTCTCCCTCTGGTGTGTAAAAACTGAGTCCCCCTCTAAGGGTTACCTATACTCTGTATTTATAGTCTTACCAAGGGTGTAGAAAACCCAAGTTTCCTTTTACTTAAAGTCTTTTAAGATGGTTATGATTATAATTAGAGATTTTTGAAAAGTTTAGACTTCCTCCAGAAATATGAAAAAATTTAACCTTGATAGTGATTGCCTTCCTTATTGGATAACCATGCATGATTTGGGAGACATATTAAATAGAGTATCATCATTTGCCCCCACTCCTGTTGCATTTTGAGGAAATAGTATTAGGAGTAGTGTGGATTATAAGAGGTCTACCATAAGATCTAAAGGTCAAGAGATCAACAGGTCAGTAGACTGAGAGATCAAATGATTGAGAGATCAAGTCATCAAGAGATCGAGTCATTGAGAGACCGAGTCATCAGGTGATCGAGAGATTAGCAGATCGACAGGTTGAGTGATCGTGAGATCCAGAGGTCGAACGATCAAGCAGAATACCAAACTGACAGGTCGAACGATCGAGAGAATATCAGACCGATAGGTCGAACGATCGAGAGAATACCAGACTGACAGGTCAAACGATCGGGAGAACACCAGACCGACAGGTCGACACCAAACCGACAAGTCGAATAGTAGATCAAGGCGTCATAGGCCCGCTCGGGAAATTAGATCTCTATCGGTAGATCGGGGCGACATTGGCCCTTTCGAGGATCTCCATCCCTTATTGATGACACACTCGAATGATAAGATCTGGGCGACTTAGACCCATCGAACGATAGGAGTTGGGTAATTAAGACCCTCTGAACGACAGGAATTGGGCCACCAAGGCCCTCCGAATGACAGGAGCTGGGCGACTAAGGCCCTCCGAACGACCAGAGCTAGGTGACTGAGACCCTCCGAACGACAGGAGCTGGGCGATTGAGGCCCTCCAAACGAACGATAGGAGTTAGGCGACTGAGGCCTTCCGAACAATATGAGCCGGGCGACTGAGGCCCTCCGAACGAATAATAGGAGCTAAGCGACTGAGGCCCTCCGAATGATAGAAGCTGGGCGACTGAAGCCCTCCGAATGATAGGAGCTAGGCGACTGAGGCCCTCCGAATGATACGAATTGGGTGACTGCGGCCCTCTGAACAATAGGAGTTGGGCGACTGAGACCCTCCGAACGATACGAGTTAGGCGATTATAGCCCTCCAAACGAACGATATGAGTTAGGCAACTGATGCCCTCCAAACAATAGGAGCCAGACGACTGAGACCCTCTGAACGAACGATAGGAGTTGGGCGACTGAGGCCCTCCGAACGATACGAGTTGGGCGACTGCGGCCCTCCGAACGATAGGAACTAGGCGACTGAGACCCTTCGAACGATATGAGCTGAGCGACTGCGGTCCTCCAAACGATAGAAGATGGGCGACTGAGACCCTTCGAACGATAGGAGCTGGGTAATTGAGGCCCTCTAAACGATAAGAGTTGGGCGATTACGGTCCTCTGAATGATAAGAGCCGGGCGACTGAAGCCCTCGGAATGAATGATAGAGCTGGGCAACTGAGGCCCTCCGAACGATAGGAGCTGGGCGACTGAAGCCCTCCGAACGATAGGAGTTGGGCGACTGAGGCCCTTCGAATGATAAGAGCTGGGTGACTGCGGCCCTCCAAATGATAAAAGTTGGGCGACTACGACCTTCCAAACGATAAGAGCTAGGCGATTGAGGCCCTCTGAACGAACGATAGGAAACTTTAGATAGATGGGCCAACAAGCCAAACGATGGAGAGACCGATAGGTCGAAAAATCAAACGATCCTTGAGTCAGGAAATTGATAAGAGATTGAGAGGCATACAGTCCGAACGATAAAGAGATCGACATGTTGAAATATCAAGCGATCCGGGAGTCAGGAAACTGACAAGAGATTGAGAGGTCGACAGGCCGAACGATGGAGAGACCAACAGGTCGGATAGTCAAGGGTGGTATAGACCCATTCAAGGAGATAAATTCCATCGGTAGATCAGGGCGACATGGGTCCATTCGGAGAGATAGATTCTAAAGATGAGTCGGGGCGACACAGCCCCATTCAGGGAGACGGATCCCAGTGGTAAGTTAGGGCGACACAAGCCCGTTCGTACTAATTGTTAAGTAGAATGTGGAATGACAAGATTTCTTATGAAAAGGGAATGATCGTCACTGATAGTAGGCACATAGGCTCTTAGAGTTTGAGATGACATATTTGATGCGCACGAATGATAGTAGTTAGGCGACTAAGACCCTCCGAATGATAAGAAATTTTTAGAGAGTTGGGTCGCGTCCACCCATTCGGGAGTTACATCCCTTATTGATAACACGTATGAATGATAGGAGACTCTAGATAGAAGGGTCATGTCTACCCGTTCGGGGAATTATATCCCTTATTGATGACACTATCCATTTGGGAAAGTTCATTTGAGAGAACTTAAATGAGAAAATATCATAAAACAGATAACCAATGGATTATCTATGCGAGGCAATTAAGGTCAGGAGGTCGAATAACCAAGCGATCGAGAGATCATGAATTGAGAGATTGACACGTCAAAAGATGGAAAGACCAACAGGTCGAACGATCGAAAAATCAAAGGATCATGAGGTCGGTTGACTAACAAATAAAACAATGGAGAGACCAACAGGTCGAAAGATTCGAATGATCAGGAGAACTAAAGACCAACGAGGAGTTAGAGACCAATAGATCGAATGATTGAGAGACCAACGGGTCGAACGATTCGGATGATTAGGAGGTCTAGGGACCAATAGGTCGTTAGAGATTATCAAGTCGAGAGACTTAAACAAAAGTGTTTGGCCAAGCAGTGACCAAAAGTCTAGAGTGTGTGTGTTATGAATAGTAAAATATCTGAAGGCTAACCTCGAGTTTGTGTCCGACGATACGAGAGGCTAGTGACCGAAAGAAGAGAAAATAGGGTCGGACCACAAGTTGTCGAATCGATAACAGTATCATCTCATTACAAAGAGTCTACTTCTTCCGCTGTGTTATGTGATGAGTAAAACTTTGTACGAATGAAAAGAAACTCGCTTGTCACCCTCGCATTCTTGTGATAAGACTAGGCGACGATGGCCTAACAATCAGCAGGAACAGACCGATGTGAGTCCGTTCGGGGAGTCAAGTCCCAACTTAGTGACATATTCGGTCAGAAGGACTTGGACGACTGAGACCCGACGGTCGATTAAAAGCTTTAGAGATTAGGGTCGTGTCCGCCCATTCAGGTAGTTCTATCTCAACTTAGTGACACATTCATTTTGAAGGATCTTGGTGACAGAGACCCTCCGACCGATTAAAGGCTTTAGAGATTAGGGCCATGTCCGCCCGTTCGGAGAGTTCTATCCGAACTTAGTGACACATTCATTCGAAAGGATCTGGACGACTGAGACCATCCGGCCGATTAAAGGCTTTTGAGATTAGGGTCGTGTCCGCCTGTTCGGAGAGTTCTATCCCAACTTAGTGACACATTCATTCGGAAGGATCTGAGCGACTGAAACCCTCCGGTTGATTAAAGGCTTTAGATATTAGGGTCATATCTGCCCGTTCGGGGAGTTCGATCCCAACTTAGTGACACATTCATTCAGAAGGATCTGGACGACTGAGACCCTCCGATCGATTAAAGGTTTTAGAGATTAGGGTCGTGTCCGCCCGTTCGGGGAGTTCTATCTCAACTTAATGACACATTCATTCGGAAAGATATGAGCGACTGAGACCCGACGTTCGGTGAGAGTAGGGCAAGTTAGGCCCAACTTTCGCTCAGGGGGTCAGATCCCTTCGTTCGACAAAATCAGGTCGTAAAGATTTTTCAGCTTATCAGTTAGTCGTTTCCCACGGACGGCGTCAATCTGTTTGAGGTATTTTTGACCCCACAGATAACTGCCCTTTTCAACTCGAATGGGAAGCCTGCGCTAATATGTTCGTCCGATCTCCTCGGATGAAAAACTTGCAAAAACCCCACCAGGATTGGTCCGACGGGGGGACTCCGACGCTCAAGTCAAGAAGATAGAAAACTGAATACATTCGAGAGAAATATGGTCATGTGGCCTCTGTCATGTGATGTATTGGTCAAGCAAATGTCGGAACCCCCGTGTGTGTGTAGCATGCATGCGTATTGCACAGTAAGTATTATGTATGTTGCATATGTGAAACCATGTGATGCAATATAAAAGTATACGTATAGAGTCATATCTCTGATCATGTATAGAATCGGTGTAAAAACCATACCTCTGGTGGAATATATTTGGGTACGAAACCCTCATCTGAATGATATATAAAGCTGACTATCGAGTCATCTAGAATTGGGCATCGAGTCCTACCTTCCTTGATGTATGGAATTTGGTATAGAACCCTACCTTTGCTGATGTAAAAAATTGGGTATAGAATCTTGCCTTTGTTGATGTATGGAATTGGGTATAGAACCCTATCCTGAACAGTATATAGAATTGTCTCCCTCTGGTGTGTAAAAACTGAGTCTCCCTTTAAGGGTTGCCTATACTCTGTATTTATAGCCTTCCCAAGAGTGTAGAAAATCCTAGTTTTCTTTTGCTTGAAATCTTTTAAGATGGTTAGGATTGTAATTAGAGATTTCTGAAAAGTTTAAACTTCCTCCAGAAATATGAAAAGATTTGACCTTGATAGTGATTGCCTTACTTATCAAATAACCATGTATGATTTAGGAGATCTATTAAAAAGGGTATCATTAATTAACTAAAGACGAATATTAATGTATTTGTGAGTGTCTTTACCATCATCATTTGTAATTTGTTACAGGAACTTCTTCATATCTTCATATAATTTGTGTCCAATGTATTACCGGTAACTGTCTTCTTCGAAAAAGAAAATTGCGAAAAGTTCTCCTAAAGAAAATATAGATTAAATTTTGTAGAGAGAGAGAGAGGTCATTCTCATTTGTAAATTAGAAATGAAAAAAGAGGAGGTTGACCCTTCGTTGCAATCGCCACCACTTATGTCATAGAGGCAAATCCTAGCACCCTCCCAAGTAAAATCTAATGTAGCTTAACTCCCAAGTTTCTCTCTCTCACCAACATAAATGCACGTAAATTACATATAAAAGAAAAGAAAATTACTATTTGGCATATAGGCAAATTCTAGCACCCTCCCAAGTAAAATCTAATGTAACTTTACTCCCAAGTTTCTCTCTCTCTCTCTCTTTCCAACCTAAATGCACGTAAATTATATATAAAAGAAAAGAAAAGAAAATTACTATTTGGCTTATAGTTTGGTTTAGTTAGGCAAACGTGTGTTTTGACCATATGTCTTGAAAAGGAAACAGAACAAGTAAAATAAACACACTTGAATTTATACGGGAGGGAACTATTCAAAGTCATGAGGCATACTTGGCCCACACAACCAAATTACAATGATTGCGAATGCTTTATTTAAAGAACACTTTCCCAATATAATCTTTTCTATTCCTAAGTTTCGAATCTGAAACTTGATTAAAATATATAAAACTCTATCCACTAGATCAACTATCCACTGATTCCTACTTCAAGCGTATTATGTTAAACATAGATTAACTTCATTTTAATTCCAATATGGGAATATTACAAGTAAGGTTTGCATATGCTCTACTCGTTCTCAAATTCATCAAAAACCAACAAAAAGTAAGATTTTTAACCCTTTTTTTCGATGAACTTTTTCTCTATCAACTTAAAACAAACAAATAAATAAAACATTCAAAGGGAGCTCTCTTTTGTCCATTAATACTAAGACCAATTTAAGGATCATCAAGACTGGGTCATGGACCGACAGCTTTCCAAGGGTGTTTTCTTAGACCATTCGCACATATATATTTAGTATAACAAATAAAAACAAGAGAAAATTTGGAAAAGCCTAGATCTTTCAACAATCTAAGAAAATTTAAAACAATAATTAACATCAACATATTGATGACATTGAAACACATGTTATTGTCATTCACTTGCTTTGTGGAAAGTCATATTTGCCATATTTGAAGTCCCTCTTCATTAAGTTCAAAGCAGGCTTGGATAATAATAAAACAACCAGTCACGATCGCAGCCACTCGTGTCATAAGCCATCTGACCGTGCATGGTTTAATTAAGCATAATAATAAATAGAAAACTAAATCCAAAGACTTAACGATAACACTCTATAGAGAATATATTTGAATTTTAGTGATCCAATTTTATTTTTATAATTTTATATTTAAAATTATCTGGTTATGTCAATTTAGATTTATTAGTTTTCTGATAAGTAAAATATATATATATATATATGTAAAATTACCCTATTAAGTTAAAAATGTTTACTATCCTATTAAAAATTACCCCAAATTAGTTATTTTATAACTATTTTATAACATAGTTTTTTGGTATTATAACTCATATTTTTATCACATAAAAAGAGTGGAAATAGATATCTTATTTGGGGACTACCAAAACGTAATAGTTATAAAATAATTAAATTAATAAAAAGAAAATAGATAAATTCACCAAGGGGCAAGGCCAGGAGTCCAGTGCACAGCAGCAATTACGACTTGCAATTTTAAAGAAAGAAAACTGATTTGTACAACTTCAAAAACTCTTTGATTGATAGAATTTTTAAAAATACAATTAAAAATTTCTAAAATAAAAAATTTTTATTCAACTTCAGCAGTATATTTTAATTGGCATTTAATTTCAATTTTTTAAACAAGCCCACGAGCATTTCAAAAAAACAAATTCATTTTGTTTAAAAAAATTTTTAAAAAAAATCAATTTTTTAAACAAGCCCACGAGCATTTCAACACTATAATTTTATTACTAAAAATTATAATATGTGGTTCCCTCTGCCCCTACTATAAATGTGCTTTTTTGTGTGTTCTATCCCCTATTCTCACTCATTTTTGGTCTCATGCTTCTCGTTTTGGTCCAAGGGCTGGAGACCCCCCCCCCCCCAAAAAAAAATTAAGGGAATATATATATGTATGTATGTATGTATGTATGTATATCATTGAAGAATAATAATACTAAATGGGGGGGTGACTCTCTAGGTTTTGAACTTTGATTGGGACGGGTAGAACCAAGAACGAAATCGTCCGAAATGGGGATTAATAATAAAGCAACCAAGAAATTAGGATTATGTGAACCTTGTCAAGCAAGTTTTGGAGTCGATCTGCCGTCCGAGACAAGAAAAGGTATAAAAAGTGCATGACTCCTTGGTCTACAAGGACAAGTCTCTCTCTCTCTCTCTCTCTCTCTCTCTCTCTCCGGGGGCTCCACATTGAAACCCCCCCTCCCAAGCTTCAGGTTTGGTGGACGGTTGAGACTAGACAAAGGCGGCATTGACCTGCTTGCTTACTATAATTTTTGGGATTTATATTTAATGCCTGTAGGGTATATTTGCACATGATATTTGGGGTTCATTAATTTCATTTTTTTTCACCGTTTTTTGTCTTAAAATCAAAGAAGCACACATTGAATATTTTATATTTGTATTTGCGCGTCCATTTTTTTTTTTAGACTTCTTCAAGCTAGTTCTTATGTGAAAGTGAACCAAAATTAAGTAGGTTTCTTAACAAAAAAAATTACTATGATAATAATTGAAATTCTTTTGCAACAAAATAATAACTAAAATTACTATTAAATTTCCAATTGAAAATCTCATGTATTGTTATTCGAGCTTAACTTCAACTTTCTTCAAACAACCTAAATCTTTGCAGTACATTTAGAAATTTACAGTAGTAAATGAAAGTTAAGATTTAAGTAAATTCAAAGGTGGTGTCTAGTGATAATGCATTAAACTTTTTTAACAAAATCTCGAGTTTCAGTCAAGAGTCGATCTTTAAATTGAACTTTACAATCGTTCGAATCGAATTAATAAAAAAAAAAAGAGATGTTGTAATGTGGAAGCACAAGAAGGAAAAATGAATAATAATGTGGCTGAACTAACAATCTAAATATCAGCAGGGATTGGGATCTCATAACCATAAACATCACTAATTGTCTCTTTCGGTTTGATTTGGAGTTCATTCATGAAACCTAACAAAACCATTATTAGTCTTCTTTTGTCTCAGTTGGATTATTATGGATTATTTTTCTTTACCCACTACCTAAATCTCAACCCTAAGCTACTAAGTACTAAAACAAGATTAATCAAATCATACTTAAAAAGTCAAAAGTGTCTTTAATGCCAAAAGTGCTCAATTTCTCATCCCACTCGTTTCACCCTTTCCCACGCTCAAAAGGACTGCAACTTGCAAAACGGTGCGGCATGAGCTGAGCACCCCCATGACCCGCCACCTCCTACCAAGAGTAACATTCTGTTGACTTTCTCTTCATTTAATGTTGATTGACAACTTCATTCTTCACGTTAGAATTTGGGAACTTGCTGTGTATGACGACATGATCAATTAAGATAAAACTAACTCCACAGGTCAGACCTAGAACTCGAATAAGGCAAATTTTCATTAGTTTCATTTCCAACTTGAAAAACATAGAATAATGCCTAGTGTGAATAGAGTTGACAATTTTTCATTCAATGTCAACCACGATTAAAATTAACATTTAAACAGTCGCATTGCAGAATAAAGCAAGCTAGAGTACAAAAACTGTCGGTAGAGAGAGAGAGAGAGAGGGCAGGTGCAGAACAGCAAGGCAGCGCCTGGTAGTAGAGCCTAAAGGGTCATCTAAAACCAAGTTCATATGCTCAAACTAAGCATGCAGCATTTACTTATAATGCCTATCTCAAAAGCTCATCCTAGCATTCATTAACAATGACCCACTTGCACCAGGACAGACATCAAAACAGATGAGAACTGATAAAGAAAAAGGCAGAGAAAGATTAAACAAAGGACAAACACAGCATATGACTCATTTGATTAGCCAGGGGGGAAAAAAAGGACATGACTCCTTTGACTAATCACATTGCATTAAGCAAGTGATTTTTCCTTGTTTTCTAGCCAATTGGTTAGGAAAGAAGACACAACAATTAAGGAATCAGCAGCTGAAATTGAGCTTCTAGAGTTCACAGGATGGCATCCACAGAGTCACAGAATACCTACCGACTAGCAAGCTGGCATCTGAAACTTAAGCCCAACCTACCCTACTCGATTCAACCTTATTAAAAACACATTATTTGGGGTTTTTCTTTTTTCCTTTTTTTTTGTTACAACGAGATTTGAACCAGTGTTGAGGATGTGATCACTAGGCTATCTAAACACATTATTTTATCACATTTGAGTTAATAATGCATAATCTTCAGTTATTCAAGAGGCAAGAAGTCCCAAAAAGAAAAGCAAATCTCGCCATCCATCAATCTGTAGGAGCGTCTAGTTCCAGGACTAACAAGCGTCAAGTAATTCTACAATGAGAGCCAACAAGCTGGCTGTGCAACACAAGCTTCTAATGTTGTGCAAATACCGATAACTACAGACAATTCCAACCACAGAAAGGCATTTTATTTTCTCTCAAAATTTTTTGGAGAAAAGACACAAACAAGATATAAATCCCATCTCGGCAAAACAAGGGATCAACTTCTCATGTTTGGACTACATAAAAGGCTGGCAATCTGAGCAAGATCACCAACCATAGCACATGCTTCTTGCATCCCAAGATTTCACAAACTTCAATATGATTTATAATTTCCTCATTCATGTGCTTCATAAGATGTTTAAATAAGAGCTCACCCAATGTACAAAATACTCCTCACTTAGTGCGGGATAGCGAGAGAGTGGACGTAAATATATATAGTATGTAGTGAGAGAGTCGACGTATATATATATAGCCTTCCCCTTATATTTTGCAAAGAGCCTGTTTTCACACCTCAAACGTTTAATCTCGAGATCACCAAAGGAACAACTCTAATGCCGTGCCAAGATTCTCCCTCAAAAATTTTGAAAATGGCCCATGCAGGTTTTGAACCTACGACCTTCGCGTTATTAGCACGACGCTCTAACCAACTGAGCTAATAGGCCTTTAACAACTCTATATGCACAATCTACCCCCAACAACCAGTGGGCTGCCTCCAGATGAACCTCTCAAAAGATTTTCATTATGTATTGAAAAGCCGGCTCCAATGGCTGCAGCATGAGCAAAAACATTATATTAAAACCTGGTTAAAAGTGGTGGAACTAATAGCAATAACACATTTGAGTTTGGACTACATTTTATCAAATTGAAATTTGCTCAATCATCAAGGAAGTGCATGTAAAGAATGCCCACCAGCAAAGCCTAAGAACTATCACTCTTATGAAAGATGGAAAGCTGGGGACATAAAATTTATGCATATCCTATTTTGACATGAACTTTCAACTGTGTGAGAACGTTTCACTTTTATTGAATCCTGCACTTCTCTCCTTTCTCCTAGTTCCTTCCTCCAACCACCATACACATGTGAGCCATTCAGGAAGAAGTGAAATCAAGTAAAGCAAGGAATCGGCTGAAACAAAATAAAAGGAAATAGCTTCCTATGTTGTGTAAAATACAGAAAAGCAATTGTAGGTAATAGAGCATCTGCAAGCTTCACAGAAGGTTTAAACACAAATTTATATGACACTGAAAAATGCAAATAAGCACCTGATCTTAGAGGTTGAAGGCTCCATATTCATGTGAGTAGTTACCAACTTCTTTGCCAAGCCAGCTAAAATAAACAGCCAAACTTCCATATACATTGGGTGGTTAGGATTAAATTGAATCATCAGATTCATCAGAGTCACTTCTATCAGGCTCTGCAGCAGTTTGTTCCGTCTCAGGAGCATCCGGTTTGACAGCAGGAGCAGAGGCAAGTTTTTTGCTGGTCTTTCGAGCATCTTCCTCTCTGTCTTCCTCTTGCTCAACAACTTCAGCATGTACACAATTTAGTCAAGGAATATGTCATTGCAAAAGAAAAAATAAAATAAAAATAAAGCCCTTTTTTGCACTACACGGACTAGGTTGGACATCACATGGAAGCAAGCAGGCATGTATGTCATTAGAGGGAAAAAAGCAATATCTTAATATAAATTCACTACCCTTTTCAATGGTTTGTAGTGCCTGTGAATTAACATGCTATTCATGATCCATGTCTTGAAGTGATTATCCAATTAGGTGCAAAACTTACTTTAGAAGGTTGGCAAAGTAAATAATGCATCACTAAAAGTTCAACCTAACAGTGACAACCTCTGTGCCATCAGCCATCGGCATTCAGTCACGAGATGTGCCATATGGTTACAACAGCATACTTGTTCATGATCAAAGCCCATCAGCATATCTTTTCATGATTGTGGGAGATCTTGTAATATGGTTTCGCTAAGAGTAATGAAAATATGCATAAAAAAGGATATCGACATTCTCTGCAGTTCCACCAGCCATGATATTCAGCAAATCTTTCTCAACACATCGAACAAGCTCAGGCTACAAAAGTAACAGAGTCAATCAACAATCTTTATAAGGCAAAGATGTGAAGGAAAGCAAAACCATATAGCAAAAGGAGACAAGAAAATCAAGTAGGACTAACTTCTAATTTAATTAAGTACCTTGCATGGGCTTTAGCATAAGTCAAGTATTGTTCAATACCTCCTTAAATACAATTTGCCACAACGAAATATATAGAAAACATAAGAAATCATCATACATTCAGATCCAGCTCCCTATGAAATCTTCGCCTTCGAGCATCCCTCATTGGAGGGGTTAGGCCATGTCTGTATTCCACTACATTTGGGGTTGGGCCATGTCTGTATTCCACTACATCTGGGGCAGAATCACCCTCCTCTCTTACCATGATCATCTGTCAGAATCCAATAACTCAAACAATGAAAGTGAAAAGGATAAAGAATATAGCCATTATAACCGAGCACTCTACCTGACCAATGTCTGAAATTTTGATTAGCACGTTATCATCATATGTTTTATATTATTCCACAATACAAGGAAGATCCAGGAGGGAAACAGGAAAATGATCATTCCCAATGAAAAGTGTGCCGGTTCTTCTGTCCTCTGATACAAGGTAGTTTCAATTCCAGTTCTTCTATTACAGAGTTCACAATCATATAAGATGAAGAGCTACTCTTTTAGTATATTTTCTTAATCAGTCTAGAATGTCCCAAATCAATGTCATCTAAGTTACTCATTTTGAAAATCCAGTAAACAGAAGAACATAAATTAACATCCATTTACAATCCAATGTACATAGATGAATCATGCATCCTACCTGGGACTTTCTATTCCGCCCAAAGGAACTCTCTAAAGCTTCATATGGTCAAAAGTTAGAAAATAAATGGAATGCTCCTCTTCATAGCCAATAAGCACAAAGAGAATGATTAAACTATTGACCGACCAAAAGGGCAATGCTTGCTCTAGACATTCCATTCCAAAAGTGGACATGGAATAACTATCAAGAACCAGTAATTATTAAGACCATGTGAGAATCTCATTGCAAGAAAAGAATTTTTGAATGGTATACCCATAAGCTCAGCTCACCGACTGTCTTCATCTCCTCATAGTGACTATGATTTGACTCATCTCCCATACAATCCTACTTCCATGCTAGTATTTAAGTTGGGGATGCAATCAGACATTCATTGACAAAAATAAATACTCAAGACTAAAATTGGGAGAAAAAAAAATCAGTTTTCCTTTGATTAAATTTTTAAACTGACTTTGTCTTTTTGAAATTTAAATGAAATTCTTTTGCTTGAAATGACCAAAAGGTATGTGAGTTCAATCCGAAAGTTTGTTATTTGTAGTAACTACGAAGTAATAACAAGGGGCCACAAACTTGTTGAAGTTTGTGATGCTTTATTGGTTCATGTTCCTAGCCTGTGGTGTCTAATTAATTTATGTTTCTCTAGAAGTCATATTGAGTTAATTTCCACAAAGTTCTATTATCCAATTCATGAGTTATATTATGCAAGAATCATATTATTCCAAAAGTCATATTATTTATGAATTATCTTTCAAAGATTCTGTCAGAGCCTATAGATATTGAGTCTTGTAAGTTTTATTGTGTAGCGAAAGCTTAGTACATTCTTATTTGTGCTGCTATCTTCCTTGTTTTTTAATAGATTAATTGTAGCTAGTGTAGCTGCACTTTGTAGTATTGTTTTTTATTTTCAACTTTGTGGAAAACATCTTAACCTAGTCCACTACATTATGTTGCCAAATTGGACAGTTTGTATCGACTGCTTGTATTTCTGTCAACATCTCACCCAAAATAACAACATAAATAGACATCACATTTTACGTATAGAAGTTTTGTTTGAAAATAGAAGGTAAGCATGACTGCACAAATAAAGGCTATACGAAGCCAAAGTGATCTTGATTCTTCTGGCTTTTTTCAATCTCATTTTGATTCGCGATTCCCACCCCTCTAAGTGGGCTTCAGAAACTGAGACAATGCCGTATTTTCTTCCCACCTAATATTCATTTCAATTTGTCTGTGTTGCTTCCAAAGGTTCTAGAAAAATGGTTTGGTTCCCATTCCTTCATTTCAATTGCCACTATCAATGCAGGCGTCAAGCCAATTAGACTCAGTTAAAGACAGTATCACACGAAAATTGAGCTATCCCTAGAATTTGTTTAGGACAGAGATGTTATCACTCTCAAAATTTTGTTTCATCCTCTATATATATCTCTGCATTTATGTTTGTGTTCCATGAATTTTGTCCTGGTATATAAATATTATTGATTTTGTGCTTTGGCACCGAAGTGGGTGGTCTTTTTGTAGAAAGAATGACAATGAACAATTGTTCACAGTGGTACACCAAATTCTTATGTTCAGAAATCTTAGAAAACTATCTATTTTTTGTCACTAGCCCTCCATCTACAAGAGAGGAACCATATTCCTGCTATTCATAAACTTTGCCAATCCATATCTGGCTCCTATGGAGGAAACAAGCTCTCTAAGTGGCACAGGCACACAAAATTAAAGTAAGAATAACAAGAAGACAGGGCGCATGAAATGAAAATGGGAAGGAAAACAAAGATGATAGTGCGAACAAGGTAATTGTGATTATGCCAGGAAACTATGGCCCTGAAAAATTTCAGGTATGTCACGAGCTTTTCTCAATAAGATCAAGTGGACAAATGAAGAACAAATAGACGGGAAAAAAAAACGAACACCCTAAATTATCATGACTTGAGATTTAGCGTGAAATCAAAATGGCCCCAATACTAGGGTTTTGGTAAAATCTTACCAGAGAACGACAAATCCAAAGATTTATCATCAGAAGAGGACGCATTCTCATTCAGTAGCTGCTCAATCCTCTCTGCCACTGAAGGTGGAACTCTGAGTACGAATTGTTCCTCCATAATACCAAGCACTGAAAAAGATGAAAAAGAAACAATTTACAGAAGAAAAAATTGCACGCAAAAACTTAAACAAGTCTCGCTTCCGTAGCCATTTGAACTAGGATCGTACACAAAAAAAAAAAAAAGAAACCTAGAAGATGAAAACAGAAACCAACACCTTGATCACAGGCCTGGGCCCTTCAAGTCAAGATCATCACGGCCACGGAGAGAGAAGGAAGGAGATTGAAATGAAAAAGGGGATCGGAAATGGAGTGAGAGGAATCCGACGACTATATGTGGACTGAGGGAGAAGAAATCCCAGGCAAATCCATTGGGAGTTAGGGTATTTGCCGGTGTAGGCCATCTTCCAAAATTGAGGTTTTGAAGTTTGTAATTTCATTTAGTTGGAGTGGGTTGGGCAAGGTGGTAATAGATGGGACAATGGGACATAAATTGCAAAGATAGACAGTTATAAAAACACAAGGGATTTTCTGACAACCAATAAAACTACCAGGGATTTAAAATTTTAGAGAACTACAGATCTGACCCATTTTTTTTAAAATTTTCTAAAACAACTCTTAAAAAAAAATTATAAAATAACATTCTTTTGTTATAGATTCAACATGCGATATGTTTTGTCACATCATCAAAATGCGATAAATATTTATCACATGTTTAATATACAACATATAACATATGTCGCATCTTGAACATGCGACATATTTTTAAATCAGAGAAGAGATGAGAAGAAAAAAACGAAAAAAAAAAAGAAAGTGCTTTGTCGCATGTTAAACCTACGACAAAAGAGAATTATTTTACAATTTTTTTTTTCTGCAAGAGTTGTTTTAAGAAACTTTTTAAAAAATGGGGTCAGATCCATACTTGTCTCTAAAATTTTGTTCATAAGAAAAATAGGATTTTATAGGTAGCAATCAACTTTTGATATAAAAGGAATTTAAATTAATTTTTATAATTATAATTCTTTTGCATTAAAATGTCTAGACTAATCTCAACTAATTACATCAACTTTCTTTAACCCAACTAATTATATCAATCATCTTTAACGGACTTCCAACTATGTCTAAATTATGTAATATTAAAAAAAAAGAAAATATCAAGAAAATTTGTGGGGGTTGACAAGATGACGCTTGGTACAAATGTAGCCTTGATCATTGAAAGTTGTAACGAAAAATCTAACTTTAAAGAATTTATAAAGTCTTGCTAAGATTGAAAATCATATAGGATTTTGAAATAGTCCAATTTTTGTGAAATAACAATCTATCCTTGAGTTAAATTACACATTATATCTCCAGAACACTCTCTACTCTCTTTTATGCCTGAGAGCACTTGTCCCCCTATCTGGTCAGGGCCGCTAGCATAGAGTTAGCTGGGATTTCTTTCTTGAGTCTTGTCATGATTGCGCACTTGACGAAAGAGCTTTACAAATAGTATTGCCCTTCTTCATTCACGTACTCATGATTTTGATTCAGAAAAGAGATTTCAAGAGATGGCTACCTCGCGCTATCTCACGATACCTTCTATAGCTTGTCTTGCAGTAGTACCTTGACAACTCTAGGAGAAGAAGAAGCGGGGTGGAGGAATTGGTCAACTCATCAGGCTCATGCTCCTGAAGATTGCAGGTTCGAATCCTGCCCCCGCCTAATCACTTGAGATGTTGGGGGGCCAATAGCTCTGCCTTTCAATCCTTGAAGTACTTCAAGTTCATTCCCTCACATTGATGCCTTAATCTCAATTTGTTTTCTAGTGATGACAAGAATCCAATGAAAGATCCAAGACTGATTAAAAATCTCACATCAAAGATTGACTTCTTAGTCACCGAATCCACTACAAACAAGTGCCTAAGTCATGGTTTTCCTTTCCCTTAGTTGAAGTTAAAGAATTCAGTTCCAAAAACAAAAGCCCCTTAGCACCCTAGCTCCTATGTCTCTCCTCTTTTTTTAGTCAATCTTTTTTTCTGTTTCAATCTCTCAATCGATTGTAACCACTCTTTCTTCTATCTTTATCCTCATCCCAATCTTTTCTCTAAACTATGACTAATCAATCTCTTTTTTCTTGTCTCTCAGTCGATATATCATTAATTGATGTCGATTTCTATCTTTGTCACTTGATCTTCCTCTTAGAGACCAATGCTGTCTCTCTTTTCTCTTTTCATCTTTTGCTTTATCTAGCCAACAATAAGTTTCTCTCTCCTCATTTTTCCCTCTATAATTCTTTGTTTCCTTTGGTCTTTGCTAACAAAGATAAAAATAGAAGAAGAGAAAAAAGAAAGAGAGTGAGAGAAACTTTATCTAATACCAATGAGATGCATAGAGTCATGATATAGAGAGTCACGATATTAACATTGAAAGCTATCGACCATACGTACGAGAGAGAGAGAGAGAGAGAGAAGTGAGGAGAAAGAGATTGGACGATTAACCATGATAAGAGAGAAAAGAACTTGGGAAGAAGAGAGAGAGAGAGAAAGGATTAGCAAGATGAGACAGAGAGAAGAGAGGAGATAAAGGTTACAGGGACGAAAAACGAGTATAGGGATAGATTTATCATTTCATTCAAATCGGTACTATTTTTTTTCTTTTTTTTTTTTTTTTGGTTACAAGGACAAAAGCTCAACATCTAAATAAGACCAAACCCCGATTGTCAATTAAAAAATAATGTTAGACCTCACTGGGGAGAGACGAGCTTGTGAAACAGGACCGTACATCCGATCCTAGCAAGAGCATCACCACTCCTATTACCCTCTCTAGGAGTAAACAGAACCTTATTAATAAGAGTTTTCCACATCAAACTCTGGCACTCCCTTATAATATAGTATTGGGGGTTGGTTGGCACTACTAGTGAGGAGAGCATTTCCACCAGCTCTGTGAAGTCTAGCTCCAATATAATAGGAAAAAGTTTAGCTTGGACCAAAAAGCAAAGGCCCTCCGAAACACCAAACAATTCTGTCAAATAAGTACCAATCATACCAATATTAGCCATGAATCCACCTATCCACAAACCATATTCATCTCAAACCAAAACCCCTACACCAGCCACTTAATTCCCAAGATTTAAGGACCCATCAATGTTGAGCTTGAAAAACCCCATCAGAGTGGGTTCCATCAAACTCAAGATCTAGCCTTAGTAGATCTTTCAACAATTCCAACGGTAGCCATCGTGCCCTTCCTAGCATACGTGCAAGCTACTAAACCCACCACTTTTGGGAAAATTTCCGCACCCTTAAAAATCTTCTTACACGTGCTTTTCCATATTGCCTAATGAGTGTAGACAAACCATACTGCCTAAGGGAAATAATAGAGTGACCTACAATTCCCTTCCACACTATATGAATCTTTCTACAATCTAAAAAACGGTGAAGCAAAGTCTCTCTCTGATCCTCACATACGGGATACAGGGGATTGGGAGAAAATCCCCTATGGAAACACATATCATTTGTTATTAACGCCTGATACATCATCATTCACAAAAGATACTTGACCCTTTCTTGACTCTTCAGCTTCCAAAGCCAAACCACATGACAATTTTGGCCATACCAAATTATAAGTAGACCGGATGAAAAAGTCTCCCGATGAATTACCAACTCTGCAAACTATATTATGTGATTCCAAATTCTAGGGAATCATCACATCTTTAACCTCCTCTACTATCTTTGCAGGGAGCAACGCCTCAAGTCAGGGAACATCCTATTTGGTGCTTAAGTGTGATAACCTAATTAACCCTTAAATAAAGCAAATCCTCCAACTGACTGCCTTGGATCCGTTGGCATAAAGGCTCTGATCCTACCCGTTTATCTGTCCAAAATCTAATATTTTCACCATTGCCTAGCTGCCATCAAATGCCCCCTATAAGAGTATCCTGAATTCGTAACAGACCCCTCCAAAAGGTTGAACACCCATTGGACCGACTATAATGCATAAAACCCATCCCCTTAAGATACTTGGTGTGAAGAACCTGACATCAAAGGGCTAAATCTATAGAGATCATATGCCATCCTAACTTATTCAGGAGAGCCTTTTTAGTGGCCCAAGACGTCCTGAGACCCAATTCGCTAAAATCTTTCGGTTGGCAAACTATCTCCCATTGAAGTGCATGGACACTGAGGGCGCCATCCGACTCCCCACATAACAACTGACGATGAACTCGATCGAGCTGATTACAAATACTCATAGGCAGCAATGTCGAATGCATGGTGTAAGCTAAGATAGAAGAAGTAATTGCTAATATCAATGTTCTCCAACCTACGAGACTTAGACACTTATATTTCCATTCTGTCATTCGTAGTTGAACCCTTTTCACCAGATACTGATACTCAGTATGGGTAACTCGGCCTTGAATCAATGGGACGCCAAATAAACCTCAAGGTTCCCAATAATCAAGAACTAACATTGGTCGGCCAAGCACTGCTTGAGAGACATAGGGGCTCAAGAAAAAACCAATAACTTTGATTTCTACGTATTCAGCACCATTTCATTACCATTTACAATCTCTCTAAGGCATTGTAAAATAATGTCCATACTAAACAAAGTTAGGCCTGGCAATCAAGTTTTTTGAGCCGGGCTTTGCGAAGCCCAGGCTCAGCCTGGTCAATTTTTTTGGTCCGAGCACGAGTTTGACTCAAGAAAACTCAAAAAATTGAGACTCGAGCTTGACCCAAAAATGAAAAGGGCCTCAGGCCCGAGCTTGAATGAGGGGAAAAAGAACCTTAGAGAGAGAGAAGCAAACCAATCATGCCAAGCTTTGCCTTGTAAAAGAAAGGAAACAGTGTGGTCGAACATCACCGTCATTGTTAAATCTCTCTGCCAAGATAATAAAATCAATTGTCCATTGTTGTTCGTCACCTTCTTCACCACCGCTACGGTCCTGTTTTCAACGAGCAGTAAGCGCCATTAAACGGAGACGCTGACTGAACTTCATCTTCGTGCCACCAAATAGAGAGCTTCAAAACCATCGAATGGAAGGAAACGTTGAACTGATCAGTTTCTGAATCCATCATCAATGTTCCTCGATCAACCTTTTTCAGCATCTAATCTTGTTTTCCAATAGCTTTGTTGGTAGTGAAGCAATGGACGGTGAAGGCTTGTCGACAAAAGTTTGAAGAGAGGGTTCTGTTTATTAAAAAAAAAAAGTGAGAGAAGAGAGGAAAGTGAAAAATGAAAAAAGAGAGAGGGTCTTTCTTGTGCTCACATTAAAACCAATAAATAAATAAGTAAATAAAATTTTGTATTGCTTTTGTCCCTCTTGCGTGTGTTGGTTTGAGATCCGTCGGGCCAGGCTTTTAATAGGATGAGCTCATTGAGATCAAAGCTCAGCCCATAATTAAAATGAGCCTAAATAGTAGGCCTGAGCTTGGCCCGGCCTGGCCCTAAAATGAGCTGAGCTCAGCCCTTCAAAACAAGCCAAGTTCGAGCCGAGATTGGGGCGGCCCGGTCTAATTGGTAGTCCTAGATAGAGTAGCATCCTTAAAGAGCAATAAATCATAAGTGAAAAACAAGTGAGAAATCTTTGGGCCTATTCTAAAGGCGCTAATAGGAGTCCAGTGTCCCTTCTCCTCTTGATCCTGAATCATGAATAATAATTTCTCCATAACCATGATAAAGAGTCCCCTTATCTTAACCCTCTCCCCAGATAGAAAAAGGAAGCATTTCCCTATTCCATAACACCACTGATTGGGCATGGGTAACTAAAAACATGATTAGCCAGATCAAATTATTTGGAACCTAAAAATCTACCAAAAACTAAGCTAAAAAACTCCAATTGATACTATCATACACTCGCTGCAAATCCACTTTCATAATCATTTGCCAGTGCTTGTCTCCTGACTTACACAAATAGTGCATCTCCTGCATAACTATAATATTATCACGGGTTCCTCAACCCAGAAGAAAGCTATTCTGATTTGGTCCCACTACCTTCTGGAGAATAGGGTGAAGGTGCTAGACAAGAACCCTGGTAAGAACCTTATAGCTAGTATTTAGAAGACTAATCGAGTGAAATCCATTCAGACTTATTGGTTGCGGCTTCTTAGGAATTAGCACAATTAGGGCCTATAGAAAGACTTCAAGGAAACAACCCTTCCTAAAAGTCTCCCCAATAAAGTTACATAAAGTCGGTTGAATGACCTCCCAAAACCGTTGATAGAATTAATGTTGGGTTCCATTCGGCCTCAAAGCCTTTAGGCCCTTTATAGAGAAAACTGACTCTCGCACCTCCTAAACATTCACAGTTTGGGCCAAGTCCACTAGATCTTCATTAAAAATTTCTTGGTGTTAGGCCGAATAATCATGCATCCCACCCCGATTCTCCCTTGCTCGGAACATTTCTTTGAAGAGGTCTATCGCAAAAGTCTTAAGCCTCTACTAATCATAACACCATATGCCAATGGCTTTCAACTGAGATACCAGTTCCTATTCTTGTGGATAACTGTAGTGTTATTGTAAAATCTCATATTTCTATCACCTTGGTAAAACCATTTTATTCAAGATTTTTGATACCAGAAAGCTTGCTCCATGTCTAAAACCCGATTATAGTCTCTATTTAACTGGTGCTCAAGATTTCTTAAAAACTTGAAATTATCATAATTTGGTGATTGCTGGATACCACTCAAACTGGACTCAAGTCTTCATTTCCTCCCAAGTATGTTATCAAAGACTTGTTTGTTCCACAACTTAAGTCTCTTAGTAGTGGTCTTAATGCATCGAAGTAATGTCGAATCATTCTCCCCCCTTTTCATGTTGTTGTAAAAGTCTGATGAAATTAGGGGTGACAGAACCAAGTAGCCTCAAAGCAGAAAGGGCGATTACTCCTCGAAGGTGGGGATGTCATATAAGTTTGAAGCATAATGAGATGTGAGTTGTAACACCGAACAAGTCCGATGTTTGACTTTTTCTTTTGAAATGGAGAATCTAAAAATTTTATATTTTATTTTATTTTATGTAAGTGAGTGAGATATAATTAATAGAAATATGAAATTTTGCCATTGAGGTTGTTCAGAAAATTTATCAAGTATTTGATCGGCAGATGTTTTAAATTTTAAGTGATCGGTTAGTAGAGTATTGGCTTGTTCGATAGAGACTGCTCCTGGGAGATTGTTATCTCTAAACCATTTATGTGTTTCTATTGTTCGGTATATTACCGTCAGTTATAATTGAATTCTTGATTGGTACCTACCTACCAGTGACTTTCTCATATTTTTCAAAATTCCAGGTATTGAACACTTTCATAAAACCATCAGTATCTTTGCCTCACCGATATGTTTAATTATTTATTTCTCATTGGTCCATTGACCGAATAGCATTTCCAATCTCCAATCGGCATCTTTCGTTTCTCTTCGGCACTATTGGAAAATTTCTATTCGGCATCTAAAATTAGAAATTTTAAATAATTCTTATCGATACCTTCCAATTTTGCTCCTACACCCGTTCGACATAATTTTCTTCATTGTCCAGACAGTCCATTTCATTTCCCTTCGGATATTTGTAAATCCATTCGGTCACAAAATCTCTCCAATATTCCCTCCTTCAGTATTGACCGAACAATCCATTATATTTTTCTTTGGATATTTGCATATCCGTTCGGTCCAAATTTTCATTTTCTTTAGAAGCCCCTTTGGTTCCTTCCACTAGACCGAACAACATCCATTTGCTTGCACCCAATGAAATTCATATTTGACCGAACAGCACATCACACTTGAGATGTTTTTCGACGCTTGAAATGTTCCTCCACCGGACAACACATTTCTCTTCGGCATTCTTTCCTTTAACCGAACAACACATAAACACATGCCATCGGTCCTGCTCTGTTGCCAAGAGAATGGAGGAATTGCCAATATTGATTGTTAAGCCTTGACCCCCATCGTTGACTTTTGCTTGAACATTTGAACTTCCATATCTTGATTTCAATAATCCCTATCGGTTGAAGTCCTAAGGAATAGAACCCATGACCTTTGGGTCATCAAAAAAGATTTCATCTATTAGGCCATTTAAATATTTCAATTATCATGTGCCAAATCTATATAATATTCCATAATTATTATTACATTTAATATATTTTTATTGTATGTGAGACTTCCCTATATCCTCCCAATTTCCTATCGGTTTTCCTAAGTGCTCATTTGTTCCTTCGGCTGGAAGCAATTGCAGGCAGCCATCGGCTTCCCATTTGATAATTACAAATTAAAATCCATTCTCCACAAGTTGCATTTTATTTTTTTCAAACATCCCTTATCCATCACCGACCATCTCTCTCTCAACAAATAAAATTCTAAATATTTAAACTCACTAAATTGAGTTCCAAATTACCAACAAGGACATATTGGGCACCTGGGTATATTGAAAGTGAAAGAGGGTAATTAAGTAAATTCAAGAAATGAGTTTATAAGTAAAGAGAAGTGGTAGAACATTAGAACCCACGAAGACCAAACTTCATTTTTTTTCTTTTTCCTTTTCTCTCTCGGTTCACACCTTCTCTCTTTCTTTCTTCCTGTTTCTTCCAAAGATCAATCAAAATATCTTTAGACCCACACTCTAAAAATTCAAAAACTCATGACCTAACCTCTATCAAGTTAAAGCTATTGAGAGAGTTGAGGTTTCTAGTGAGAGAAAATATAGGGTTTGATCATGATTCGACTTGAGATAAATCGGAGACTGAAGTTTAGGTAATATTTTTAATTTTAGTTTAGATTTATTTTTCCTCTTTTATGGTTTTGAAGTTTATGTTGAAACTTAATGAAATAGATTTGGTGAATTTTGAGTCACCGTAAGTGAGAGAAAGATTGTGTATTCAATGTTAAGGTTTTGGATTTTTTTGAAATAATTGATATTGGTGATAGTGGATACTTGGTTATGTCCCTTAGGAGTTGCCAAAAGCGGAAAAAGGCAGGACATTCACTGTAGAGTTCGGGAGTGACTATCGTTCCTAGTACTGTGAGTGAGACTTTGACACTGTCTTTTCGATTGAACAAATTCCTATTTTATAACTTTTCAAATGGCATATTTTAAGGCATGAGTGAAAGCATATGATTTTGAATATGTATTATAAATGATGGCTTTTGTGATTTATTGGAGTGTCCCAAATGTTTGATTTGAATATTATGCATCAACGGTTTGTAATGAAATGATATCGTGCCACTCTTTGAAACCTTGACATGATTTATATGCTACCATTGCAATGGCACATTGATTTGAAATGATTTGATGAAATATATTGGCATACAGATTTGATATGATTTGATGATATATGTGAGCCGGATGCCTACCTGTAATATGATGATGTGATGATATTCTTGATGGATTTCCGTAGCTACGAAGGGCTTTGACAGTGGCACCCATTGTGTCCGGATACGCTTCGGCCTGAGGTATCCCCCAAATACCATATGTATAGTTGCGACTGGATGAACCAAATCGGGGAGGACATGTGTGATGCCACTGTCTAGCTCCGGGCGAGATTCTATACATGGTTGATTATTTATATGCACATAGACATGGGCTAATCAAGTTGAACCAAAAGGGGAGAACATGCGTGAGCCACTGTCTAGCACTTGGTGAGGCCTGTGGCCAACGTTGGGGTAGAGAGCTAAAATTTTTATATATACACTTGCGTATGAAAAACCCCAAACGCACCTATCATTGGTTGAGGTAAACCTTTGCCGGGATTATTTTCTTGGTAAGCTCTAAATGATTTCGGAAATATAAATGGATGCAAACTTTGATACTATGATATGTGATATGTGATCACCTGATTTCTAGAAATGGTATGCTTGGTTTTGATATCATTATGGTTTTGAAATGTATTTTGACACTCCATATTCACACTTATTATTGAGAACATATTGTAGATCTGCTCACTCATTGAGTATTTTTCCATAATACTCACCCCTCACTTTTCCTTGATCTCAGTTATAGACTTGGCAGGAAGACGTGTCGAGAGAGTTTGACACACTTGATTCACATTTGGAGACCTTGGACTTGGGTATGGTATCGACCATTCTTCCATAATGAAACATTTGTTAATGATGTACATTTGAGGTCTATAGAATGACCATTGGGATGACTGTAATTTGGTTATGTAATATAATTGAAACTCTCACCAATGTTATATAATTATGCATTGGGGCATTGTTTTGCATTCTACATTCTTTATTTGGAAAATGATATTTTTGAGGAAAAACATGTTTTAAACAGTTTTGAGCAGGTGATTGTTTTAGCCTTCGTTGTCTTGGTATATGTGTCCTGTGACGGGCAACGTACGGAGTAACGGGCGGCTGTTCACAATCTCGGATCGAGGATCGGGGCATGACATGGGTCCCCATAAAGCTAGGCTAAATTAGTGATTTGGGATTTTGGAAATGTGAGTCGACTCTCAAAATTTCTCAAAACCCGATCTAACCTTTCTCTAAGCATTACCATCCTAGTCCATTTTTGAACCCATGTATAAGAACACTTGCTAAGCACCCAAATCTTGTAATTTACATTTATTCTACCACTCCCGAAATCGTTGAGCCCCATTCTTAACCCTTGACCTCCTGTTACTGGTCTCCATCTAGCTCACAATTTTATTAAAATCACCAATAACAAACCAAGGCCTTTGGTTGTTCAAAGATAGAGTATGAAGTGATTGCCATGCTTCCAATTCCTTCCTAGCATGAGGTTGAATGTACACAAATGTAACAAATCAAGATAAGCTACCCAATTGGACTCAACAATATACTAGTTGGTTTGAATTAAAGACCACTTCTACTTCTGGATCGTCAGCTTCCAAACCAACCACAAACCCCCATAGAAACCAGAAGATTCCATGTGAACTCTTTATTATAACCCAAATGATTAACAAAAAGTGGAATCCTCCCTTAGCTGGCTTTAGTTTTAGATAAACATATCATATTTGGCCCCTTACTCTTAACCAATTCCTTAGTCACCCTTTGAAGTATGGGGTATTCACACCCCCTACATTCTACATTGTTGACACTAAATGTGATAACCTAGAGGAGGGTTAATAGGTTATCAAATAATTTTGACTTTCTTAAAATATTAAAATAATATTAATTTGTAAAAAAATTGAAGAGAGAAAGATAGGAGACAATGGACACACAATTTATTGTGGTTCTACCTTCTTGGTGTACATCTACTCCCAAGTTTCACCTAGATTTTCTAATCCACTATTGAAAAATAGTTTACACACTAATTTCATAGGTGCTATCCAATCTTACAAGTGTTTTTCCAAACACTTACATTTGCCTCTCACTAAAACAAGCAAACTTACTCACTCTATTCCACAATACAATTTTGACCCAAGATCAAGAAGCACACCCTTCTGATCTTTTACAACTAAGAATAAATGTACATAGATTGCAAAGTGAAGCTCACTGCTCTTAGATATGATCATGAAGATACACTAATGAGAAGAACTGAGAGTAATAAAAATAGAGCATGAGTTTTTAGATGAATTGCTCATTGTGGACTTGAAAAGTTATTTGTCTCAATCTCTAGTAGTTATATTTATTGCATCGAAGATGATTTTAGCCGTTGGAACGTTTTTACAAACATTGAATGCATTGTAGGATTGGTGAGGTAGTTGTACTTTTTATTTAATTCAAAATAGCTTTTCTAAGCAAATGAACGTTACTCACATGTGTTTGACCTGTTGAAGCTCTGAGTCGACTTACTTTTGAATTTTGAAATACTCGAGTCGACTTGTCAAATGGTGAGTTCGACTTTTCCTCGTAATTTACAAACTACTCGAGTCGACTTTTATATATTTGTATTGTGAGAGGTAGGTCTGCTTGTTTTGCTCATGGGTTAGCTTGCAAACAAACTTACAAATTTGTTATGTTGACATTTTCTAGTCTTAGGTTGACGCGGTGGGGTAACACGGGAGTAGGGGTTTGAGTCCCCTGTTTCTGGGCAATGGATTCAATAGACGACCACCCGTGAGGACTGTGTCAACACCAAGGGAAGGGGGAAAATATATGTGTTTTATTCTTATGAATATTGTGGTGACCCCTTGGTAGATTTTACCCTAATTAGGCCAAACTATGGGTAGAATACGTTTTTGACACCCCATAGATGTATGATTTAACGGTAAGAATGCATATTATTTTGAATTACACGATATATTTACAAATGAATGAAATATGAATTTGAAATGATGTTTTGACTTGCCACTCTCACAAATTCATTTATTATCATTATGTAATCATTGCACCTCACTCACTGAGTATGTGGATTATACTCACCCCTCATATTAATATTTTCAACTTATACTGTACTTGACATACATTGAGGTACTATCCCATGAGTTTTATTGAGAGACGTTATCGGGTAAGTGATTTTACCCATTCATGTTTACGATTGGACCATGCATATAAATATTATATATAAATTGGAGGCAAATGTTTTAAAGAAAATTTTTATTGAGAACTATCTTTTTTTTATCTTCCGCTATATGATTTTGACTTAATGATATCGAATAAACTCATAATATTAGTCTTACGTCACCTCGATATGCGAGTAGGGCATACCCGT
The DNA here is from genome assembly GCA_037126225.1 of Dillenia turbinata. NCBI lineage: Eukaryota > Viridiplantae > Streptophyta > Magnoliopsida > Dilleniales > Dilleniaceae > Dillenia > Dillenia turbinata. The sequence goes on from JBAMMX010000015.1 coordinate 8,208,830, forward strand.
GCCTTGAGGAGTCGCGGCGGTCTGTTCACGTGCTCGACCTGGATGTCAGGGCGTGACAGATTTCAGTGGTATCAGGGCTCTAGGTTCTATATCTATTCTATTTCGCATCTAGTATTTGTAAAATATTTTCAAAGAGTTTATAATTTGCCTCCTATGGTCCTATAACGTTAATCCTTATTTGGGGGTTAGGTTAGCACCTAACCTAACCTTTTGCTTTTTCACTCTTAAGTACTAAGCTTAGTCCTTTATATAGAACCATGCATCCCCTTGAACGACCGAGGCGTACCACAGAGACCTCGCTCGAGGCCGTATCATCGTCTCAAGCACCTCGAGCCCCGCCTGCTGGAGAAGTACCCCCACCTCTCTCCATTCTCAGGGAGATGATAGGATGGTGGACGACCCACCTAGACCAGATGAGAGCACCACCTCTACCAGCGGTTGAGACTCCACCTGTACCTGTAGCGGCACCAGCACCCTCTCCTACGCTGACGACTACGCCGACTACTCGGTAGATGACAGAGGTCTCCACCTTACTAAAAGAGGCCAGGAGTCTAGGGTGTGAGTCCTTCTCTAGGACCCACGACCCTGTTGTGGCCAGGAAGTGACTCAAACGGGTCAAAGAGGCTGTAGAGGACATGAGAGTTGAGGATAGACTCAAGCTAGTGATAGCAGTTAGACTGCTAGAGGATGACTCCCGTGACTGGTGGGATGGGGTCAAGAATAGAGCGGATGAGCCGTTGATTTGGGGTGACTTTCTGAGGGAGTTTGATTCCCAGTATTACATGATGTTCGACCGCGACATGAAGCGGCGAGAGTTCCTGGAGTTGAAGCAAGGGTAGAAGTCTATGTCAAAGTACGAGACTGAGTTCTACAGACTGGCAGTATTTTTTCCAAAGTTGGTGGAGACTGAGGAGACCAGGAGATTCAAGTTTGAACATGGACTAAATCTCACCATCAGAGACCGGATAACAGTCTCCGAGGAGGATACATATGCTAGAGTACTACAATGGGCACTGAGAGAAGAGCAGAACATCAAAGAACGGAATAGACTTCGCGAACAACAAGATCAAAGGAAGAGGCCAGGATTTGGGTAGGGACAGAGCTCTAAGAGGAGCAGAGGCCAAGGTTCATACAGCGACGGCCCCTAGACAGGGGCTCGAGACCACAACTCATGGGCAGTATAGGCAGTCATCAGCACCGATGAGTACACCAGGAGGTAACTTGGGCAATGCGCCGTGGACAGGAGAAGCGCAGAGGAGGTCCTGCCTGATTTGTAAAAAGGTACACACAGGCCCATGCTGATTCTATGGCAGATGTTACCAGTACAGAAAGGAAGGACACTTCAAAGACCGTTGTCCCGACCTACGAGCTGAGGGGTACAGTCATGCCCCAGATCATAGCTTTCCTTATGGCCCCAGGGGCAGCTCAGCACCTTCTACGACACCTCCTCATAGTATCGCAGGGAAGTCTTTTACTGGGAGTAACATGCCTGCTCTACCTCTTCGTCAGCAGCCCAGGACGCAGACTAGACTATATGCTATGATCGACGAGGTGGCACAGGCCAGTCCAGACATAGTAACAGGTGCTACCCTCACTCCTCATCCAGATGATGTACAATAACTCTAGACTATGATGTATTTTGCTGAACTTTAAAAGATGATATATATATATATCCATTTTACGGTTTTATCCTTAAGTAATTTTTATTTATTTTGATGATATTGGGCTAATGGACTTTATAAATTTGGATGATAGGCACTATGATTATCTTCAGAAGAGACGCTCATGTGTTGATTGACACTGGGACGAATAGTTTATTTGTGAGCACGAACTTTACTCACTACACTGACGAGGTTCTAGTACCACTAGATAAAGTGCTCTAGTCATTACTCCCTTAGGGGAGCAGATTGTCAGGAAGGAGGTGTACCGACACTGTGGAGTCGAGGTGGAGAGTACAGTGTTAAAAGCATATCTGATTCCACTAGACATACGGGACTTTGATGCCATCCTGGGTATGGATTGGCTATACCGGCACAGAGCTTCAGTGGATTGTTTTGCTAAGACAGTCGAATTTCGAAGACCAAGGTGTCCAATATTGGTTTTCCATGGAATTAGACAGGTCCTCCCAAATTGTGTGATATCAGTTTTGGAGGCCTGCAGATTGATGAGCAATGGTTGTATAGCATATCTGGCACATGTTGTTGACACCACAGTAGAGGGACTAAGATAAATGATGTCCCAGTGGTACAGGAGTTTCCTAATGTATTCTCTGAGGAGCTACCCGGATTACCTCCAGTCTGGGAGTTTGATTTTGCCATTGATTTGGCACTAGGCACTGCGCCTCTCTCCATTCCGCCATACAGGATGGCCCCGGCACAACTAAAAAAGCTAAAAGTCTAATTGCAAGAATTGTTGGATAAGGGCTTCATCAGACTGAGCACTTCACCTTGGGGAGCTCCGGTATTATTTTTCTGAAAGAAGGATGGCACTCTTAGACTATACATCGATTACCGACAGTTGAATCGGGTAATCATAAAAAATCGATACCCATTGCCTCGGATTGATGATCTGTTTGATCAGTTGCAGGGAGCCCGGGTTTTCTCTAAAATTGACCTGAGATCTGGATATCGCCAACTACAAATCAGGGAAGGTGGTGTTCCTAAGACAGCCTTCAGGACTCGGTACGGTCACTTTGAGTTCTTGGTGATACCGTTTGGGCTGACTAATGCCCCGACAGCTTTTATGGACCTGATAAGCTGAGTATTCCACTCCTTCCTGGATAGATTTGTCATCGTCTTCATTGACGATATTCTTATATATTCGAGGAGTGATGAGGAGCATTCCGAGCACCTACGAGTTGTACTACAGACACTCCGTGAGAAGGAGCTATATGCAAAATACTCCAAGTGTGAGTTTTGGCCGAGAGAGATTGACTTTCTGGGTCATGTGGTTTCAGCTGACGGTATCTTTGTGGACCCAAAGAAAATTAAGGCTATTCTGAAATGGGAACAACCACGAAGTGTTACAGAGATGCGAAGTTTCCTGGGATTGGCAGGATATTATCAGAGGTTTGTAGAGGGATTATCCAAGATTGCCGCTCCACTCTCTAACTTGACGCGAAAAGAGGTCAAGTTTGTTTGGGATGATCACTGTGAGGCGAGCTTTCAGGAGCTCAAACAGCGACTGACGTCAGCACCTATCCTCGCTCTCCCTACTAGTGATTGTGAGTATGAGGTGTATTGCAATGCCAGTCGATAGGGATTAGGTTGTGTACTGATGCAAAAGGGTCGGGTCATCGCTTCTGCCTCCTGATAGCTAAAGAGGCATGAACTAAATTATCCTACCCATGACTTAGAGCTTGCTGCTATTGTATTCGCATTGAAGATTTGGCGACACTACCTATACGGAGTTACTTGCCGGGTGTATACAGATCACAAAAGCTTGAAGTACCTACTCACTCAGAGGGAGCTCAATCTCAGGCAGAGGAGATGGTTGGAGCTTCTCAAAGACTATGATCTGATTATTGACTATCACCCAGGGAAAGCAAATGTTGTTGTGCATGCACTGAGCTGCAAGTCATCATCGTCAGCACCCACTAAGAGTTTTTATCTCTCATGTCTTATTGGACTCTACTCACTAGAAATTAGACTGACGACAGATGATTTTGGAGCACTTTTGGCTAGATTTGAGTGAGACCGACTCTACTTGACCACATTCGGAGACTTCAGTCTACTGATGTGGAGTTTCAGGGGATTGTTGAGAGGATCAACAAAGGGGAAGGCAAAGACTTTAGAGTCAGGGATGATGGCTTAATAGTTCTGAGGAGACGTATCTGTATTCCCAAGGATGATGATCTTAGACGTGTCATATTAGAAGAGGCTCACTCTTCAGCCTATGTTATGCATCCTGGTAGCACAAAGATGTACCGCACGATTCGAGAAAGTTACTGGTGGGCAGGCATGAAGCGTGAGATAGCCAGTTTTATTACCCGGTGCTTAGTATGCCAGTAGGTGAAGGCTGAGCATCAACTGCCCGCCGGCATACTACAACCGCTTCCCATTCCTGAGTGGAAGTGGGAACACATCACTATGGATTTTGTAATGGGTCTTCGATGGACTTCGGCACGACACGATGCTATCTGGGTGATCGTAGACAGACTCACTAAGTCCGCACTTTTTCTTCTTAACCGCAGTAGCTATCACTAGAGGGTTTCGCTCGCCTGTATATTAGTAAAATAGTTTGGCTACATGGAGTTCCAGTGTCCATTGTATCGGACAGAAACCCACGTTTTACTTCCCGATTTTGGCCGAAGTTACAAGAGGCCATGGGTACTCGATTGAAGTTCAGTCCTGCATTTCACCCCCAGATGGATGGTCAGTCTAAGAGGATCATTCAGACACTAGAGGATATGTTGAGATCCTGTGTCATGGACTTCAAGGGAAGTTGGGACCAGCACCTCCCGTTGGTCGAGTTCACCTACAACAATAGCTACCAGGCTAGTATTGAGATGCCACCATATGAAGTCTTGTATGGGAGAAAGTGCCGGACACCCTTATGTTGGGACGAGGTCGAGGAAAGACAGGTTGATTGTATAGATTTGATTGAGGAGACCCGAGAGAAGGTGAAGGTCATCCGTGCTCGGATGAAGGCTACCCAGGATAGGCAGAAAAGCTATACAGACAGACGATGACAACCTTTGGAGTTCAAGGAGGGAGACATGGTGTTTTTGAGGGTCTCCCCTTGGAAGGGGATGATCCGATTCAGACAGCGGGGAAAGCTTAACCCCAGATACATTGGACCTTTCCGAATCCTTGAGAGGATTGGGAAAGTGACATATAGATTGGACTTACCACTTGAGCTAGCACAGATTCACGATGTATTCCATGTCTCGATGCTGAGGAAGTACCTTCTTGATCCATCCCATATATTGGAACCTCCGCCAGTAGATTTGAACGATGATTTGAGCTTCCCCATCAAGCCCGTAGCCATTTTAGACAGGCAGATCAAGAAGCTATGGAACAAGGAGGTTTCCCTGGTCAGAGTACTTTGGAGGAACGACCAAGTCGAGCAGCGGACTTCGAAGCCTGAAGATGCTATGAGGAGACAGTACCCCCAACTATTTGCTGTATAGTTTCGGTTTAGTTTTGAGGACGAAACTTTTTGTTAGGGGGTTAGGAATTGTAACACCGATTTTCAGAGACTTGTTAGGGGGTTAGGAATTGTAACACCGATTTTCAGAGATTGTATATCATGTACTACTCCTTATGATTCTAAATATATAAGCATCCTTTTGAGACATCTATTTAATTATCTATTTATTAATTTTGAAATTTCGCCCTAAAATCGCTAAAACTAAAAATTTTATCGGTAAGTCAAAAAATTTCTCGGAAAGTGCCGATAAGGCCTAAAGAAGTCAAAAATAGCTAAGAGAAGGTCTACACACTTAAATAAAGATATTTAAATGATATTTCACATATTTAAGAAATTTCAAATAAAAATTCATAGGGACCAAAAATACAAATTGTTAAAAGTTAGGGGTTTAAATACAATTAATGAAAGTTAAGGGACTAAGTTGTAAACCACTAAAGGATGGACAATTGGAGCCAAATGATTGGTCAAGAGGGAAGCAAGGTTGGTTAATGGCCACATAGGATTTTCCACATTCAAGAAAGCTCATTGAATAGAAATTTATGCATGAAAACTTATTGGGTAAAAATTTTTGCATGAAAACTAACTAGAATAACTAGTTCTAGCTTGTGACACCTCCTCCCCTTGACATAGACGTCCAAAGACACTTGGTGGAGTGCATAAAGGTTGCTTGAATCAACAATTGCATGGTTTAAGTGTTAGGACAAGTGGAAGGTCAAGATAATGCATGGAATGATCCAATGGTTAAGGATATTTTGTTAGGTTTATAAAAGAACTTGTTTAAGAAGAGTTTGGCTTATTTTCTTCATTCAAACTCACCTTGGACGAAATTGTGAGGGTTTTTTATCCATTTTGAGTTCAACCATGGAGCCAAAGAGCTAAGAACATTTTTGGGAATTCTTAAATTTCAATTGGAAGTATAGAGGTATTGTATAGGAATTTATATTTATTGTGATTTGATTTTTTTCTAGGGTGATAAAAATTCAAAGTTTCAAAGGGAGTGATGATATATATTGTTAGCAAGAGATCTTACAAAGGATGTAACATATTCTAACTTATGCTAAGATTAAATTATTTGATGAGTAGCTACTTTGGCATCCATACTAACATGCTAAATGTTGATTTCTAGATTGAGTTTTGTATAGTTTTCTTAGGATATCTCATTTTGTAGAATTCAAAAATCTAAGATATTTATTTATCTATATACTAGACTTCCTAGACTTTAAAATGGTATATCATGTGAGGCATTTCATGAAGAAATCGATTTTTGGTGATTTTTTGAAATTTAGCATGTCTCACAAATTCTGTTTCATGTCCTGTATACGACTAGTAATTTGTATAAATTTTTGAGGTATTTTCTGTTCATAATTTGGAGAAATGTTAAGCATAAAAATTTTAGGTCTCTGTCTTATCTTTAATTTGAGATAAAGATCACTTGAATCGAAGTTGTATGCAGAACGTTATGATGATTTTACTAAAACTGTGCAGAAGTAGTTCTAAAACTGAAATCGAGATGAAAACTGAATTTTATAAAATTATACATTTAGAATCTGAGAATGGTCAAAACTAGAAATTTTTAGATCTATGTCTTAACTTAATTTAAGGTAAGAATTACTTAAATTGGAGAAGTACATAAGGAGATATAAAAATTCTCCCAAAACTGTGTAGAATTGGTTTTAGGAACTTAGTATGAAAAGTGATAAATTTTTTATAAATTCGTATATTCAGAATTTAAAGATGGATTGAACATAAAAGTTGAAGATATATGTCTTAGATTTAAGAAAAAATTTAAATCAATTGAATCTGATCAAGATTTTTGAAGATATCATGATTTTACTAAACATGCGCGTTATATGTTTGTAGAAATTTCTCTAAATATGAAAATTGAAATTCAACCTTATGAAAGATGTCATTTTTATATGCATGTTGTAATCCAACTATATAATATTGAATTAATAAATGATATTGTTTAACTTAGGATTAGGATTCGAGGGATGACTCGTTCGAAAAACGAGGATAGTTAGGGGGAGTGGCGTACCCTCCCCGGTCGAGGTGAGTGGAACGACTATTTCTGATTTTGAATAAAAAATATTTTGATCATGATTTTTATAAATGAATTTTTGAAATGTTATTTAGAAATGTTTTAATGTTTGTGGCATATCTTGAAATGATGTTTGTGACGAATTGCATTCTGATATTATGATGATCTGATAGTGTCTTGTTTTACAAGTAAATATTTATAAATGATGATTTATGGCACAAGTGTATGATTATGGAATGGTGCATAGTGGCTATAGCGCACTCTCTACCACGGTATTAAGCGTTTATCCGACAGGGTGACGTGATGGGGTAACACGGGAGCAGGGGTTTGAGTCCCATGTTTCTGGGCAATGGATTCAATAGACGAGCACCTGTGAGGACCGTGTCAACACCAAGGGAAGGGGGAAAAATATATGTATTTTATTCTTATGAATATTGTGGTGACCCCTTGGTGGATTTTACCCTAATTAGGCCAAACTATGGGTAGAATACGTTTTTGACACCTCATAGATGTATGATTTAATGGTAAGGACGCATATTATTTTGAATTACACGATATATTTGCAAATGAATGAAATATGAATTTGAAATGATGTTTTGACTTGTCACTCTCACAAATTCATTTATTGTTATTATGTAGTCATTGCACCTCACTCACTGAGTATGTGGATTATACTCACCCCTCATATTAATATTTTCAGCTTATACTGTACTTGACTACATTGAGGTACTATCCTACGAGTCTTACTGAGAGACGCTATCGAGTAAATGATTATACTCATTCTTGTTTACGATTGGACCATGCATATAAATATTATATGTAAATTGGAGGCAAATGTTTTAAAGAAAATTTTTATTGAAAACTATCTTTTTTTTATCTTCCGCTATATGATTTTGACTTAATGATATCGAGTAAGGTCATAATATTAGCCTTGCGTTACCTCGATGTGCGAGTAGGGCATACCCGTGCCTTGAGGAGTCGCGGCGGTCCGTTCGCGTGCTCAACCTGCGGGTCGGGGCATTACAAAAATGATGTTCTAATTTGTTGCCTCCGATCTATAAAAGAAAACCTGGACGTCCATCAAAGAAAAGGAGAAAGGAGGCCATTGAAATTCTACCAAAAGATCCTCATCGATTGTCAAGAGTTGATACAACTATCAAGTGTACGATATACAGGAGAGTTGGACATAACAAGAGATTGTGCAAGTATAATCGTCATAAGGTTAAGTTTTTTTACTATCCTCATTGTCATTGTAGTTTGTTTATATCAATTACTAAATCATTTATTTATTGTAGGGGCAAGGCAATTCATCTTAGACTTCCCAAAACCAATCCCAAGAGGTTAATCCAATACCCTCTCAAGCTTTCCAAAACTAGTCACAAGTGGTCAATCCAACACCTCCTACAAGATAGGCTCTCCATATTGAAATTATGATGTATTCAAACTGTTATTTTTTAACAATTCACATGTAATGTAAGATTTCTAAAACTGTGCTTCGAAACTGAATGTAAGTTGTGATTTTAAAACAGCATATGAATGTTCTGCGATAAGCTTTTTGTAATGTAAGATTTCTACAGTAAACTTTTTGAAATAACATGTGATTTTTGAAGGTCCGAGTAAGCTTTCTATAGTTTAAGATGTAATGTAATGTAAGCTATGATTTTAACAGATGCATTATTTCCTTTACTTGTATGGATATAGGGATTTTATAATAGATGTTTTGATCCATTATATAGGGATTTATAACGTTTAGAATCATGTTCCTATTAGAAACATATTGAAACACCTATTTGTCCATATTTGGTACATCATAATCTTTTTTCTATTAGGACATGTGATTGATGGAAACTCTCTTTTAGGAATTATGTAGTACAAGGATTTCTGAAGCTATTTGAAATAGCGTGTCAGATTTCAATTTTTTTAATGATTTCATATGCTTGGGGGATGTTTTTGCCACCATTTTTATAAGATTGTTGATCAACATTGTTCCTAAACAATCTGCCTAATTTGGACAATTTCAACTACATTGCTATATTCTTCTATTGCTAAATTCTGAAACAAAAACCTCCATCACCATTCTTCTTCCTACATTCTGTAAGTTAGAAAATTTTAATAGCAAAAATATTTATAGACGGATAAAACAGAGTTTGAACTCCTTTAGTTTGGACTCCTTCCATTTCACAATCTAAAACTAAAAGCTTCAACCATTGCAACATTTTTAAACAACAGTCATTTTACACTTTTAAATTAAACACTAGAGCAATTATTAAAATTACAATAGTGATTATTCCCCAAACATGTCTAACCCTAGGCCATGATTGTTGTTGCACATCCTTCTTTTGTAGACTCAGAATCTCTATGTTCAGCTTTGATCAAATTTTCTCCATTTCTATCTTCTGCAGATTCAGATGTTGATTTTCTCCTTCAGCCTCTTGACCATGCTGCTTGCTACTTCTATCCTCATATTTCAATCAACAACAATAGAACTGCATTTTGGCTTTTGCTCCTTAATCTTGTTTTTGAGTCCTAGGATGACCTCAATAGCTCAATCAGACAATGGTGGATCATACCATTGGAAAATTTCACATGCATTTCCATCCTATAAAAAAATTGGGGAAAATTACATTTCACAAAAATTAGTCAACTTACCCAAAAATTAGGGCAATTATAAAACCTTTGTTAAGAATTTCGAGAAATCCATGAAGTCACTAACATAGCATCAAGATCGCATATGTAGTTCAATAAAATTTCTTCCATTTCAAAACACTAAATTTTTAACGAGAGAGAGAGCAAGTGATCAAAAGGGAGATTGAGGGTACGAGAGGAATCTTTAGTGTGTTTGAGCAAGAGATCAAGAGAGAGATTGAGAGTGCGAGGGGAATCTTTAGTATGTCTACCCACTTAGAATAACAAAAACTTCAATCTTAAGTCTCTCTCTAACTCAAACAAAAACTTTCTCTCTCTCTATAATTCCTATTCTCTGATTCTGAATCTCTCTCTCTCAATCGAGTAGAAGGTGTCATCTATAATGGAGGGGAGAGATAAAGTCTTCTGTACAGTTGAAAGACCAAAAAGCCCCTCTTTGTTGATGTGGCATTATGAAGTGTCTTTTAGTGATGACATGACAATAACACATCATTATTCGTTCATCCAGCTGGTCCACCACATCATTCTATATCAGTATTTAATGGATAGTCTGTTTCCGTCAATAACAGAGGAACTAATCCATTACGTTTTTGAAAGTCTGAGAACTCTAATATATCATTTTAAAGTTCAGGGATTAATTTGTGAACTTTGGACATAGTTTAGGGAAAGAACATGCAAGTATCTTTTCTTCAAATCGGTACTATTTCTAAATTCTTTGGAATTTTATCACAGATTATGCAACCCATAATTGTTATCCCTACTTGCCACTATGCAAGGCCAAGTTAGGTAATTTCGCACAACATTATCCTATATATATAAAGAGTCACTTGGGGTTACTGTTCACGCTCACTATTCATGAACAGTATCCCAAGTCCAATTACCAAAGTACCCCTTGTTATCCTTTTTTTTTTCTTTTTCTTTTCATTTAAGTCCTACCTTTTTTTTGGTCCAATTTTTTCGCTTTAATTCTTTCTCTTTTAAAGAATGCTATGTCTTTTTTTTTTTTTCATTCAGGATGTTATAATTTTCCCCTTATTTTTTTCTAGTCTTTATACCTTTTTTTTACCCGGTTTCTTTTTTTCACTTAGATCCTTCGTCTTTTGGAGAACTCCGCTATATTTTCTTTTTAACCATAATATATTTTGTTTTCTTTTAAGTCCTTTCTCTTTTTATGACACCACTATTTTTTTCCATTTCAGTCCTTACTCTTTTTTTTTTTCACTTTGTCCCTTTATAATTTTTGAATCACTTGCATTTTTTAACCTCGTTTTCTTTTTTTTTTCACCTGTTCTTCTTTTGGGAAAACCATGTTGTGGTTTTTTTTTTTTAAATTCAGGATCTCACAATTTTTCCCCGCTTATTTTTTTCATTTCAATCATTGCACTTTTTTTTGCCCTATTTTTTTTCCACTTAGGTTCTGTTGGAATTTTAGGGTTCTCATGCACAGCGAAAGTATGCAAAATAATTTTCGAGAAAAAATTAAATAGAATCGGGTATAGTGTATGCACCTCGACGTGTAGGGTTTCCAAAAATCGATCGAACCGCGTCAAATCCCCTGATCGGATCTCGCGGTTGGGATGGTGATCACAATGTTAATCGAACCATCACCACAACTCCACGACGCCTCAATCCTCAGTCCGGCGATCGTTATGATAGGAAAATTTTCATATTCGGAATTTTTCTCAAGCCCTCTATATTCTCTCTCTAGAGAATATTTTCTCAAGTTTTGTGTAATTTATCTCTAGTCATTCACACTCATGGCTACACCAAAAAATATCTCACAAAGGGAGAGGTTAGTCCCCGTTATATTCCTACTCTAATTAGGAGAGAGATCATGGGAGAGAATATTGAGAGTTATGGGTAAGTGGGAGTTACCCCACTAACCCCATGCCAATTGTCCAAAATGCCCCTCGTGGGCATCCTAAACGAATATCTCCCACTTATATGCGAGGGTATTTTACGTCCGTCACAATATCACAACTCATACAATTTATCGCATATCACCCTGCTGGACTTTCATACATGATTGAGCGTCGTACGACTGGCGAGTATACCTACAAGCAAAGACCTCTCGATACACTTACTAGGATGATCGAGAAACCATCGTTAGTATAAAAAATAACTCGCTCCATCTTAGATCCAAGACTAATTACATCCATCGAGCTACTTTCCTCATTGAAAGTAATCTCTAATAAACACTCGACTGTGTATCCACTATTATGCTTACATCCCAACGTGGACAAGCATAATAGGCTAGCCGGTGAATATAACACAATGATATAATGTCAATTGGTCTTTCTTTTCCCAAACTCGAATCTATTAGTCTCAATTCAGCTGTTTTGCTAGACCTATCCGTCAGATCTCAATTTATCTTCCGAGCCATCGGTAAACAGATTAAAGTAACAACACCGAGCCAAGACTTCTAGAAATAGCCGAAAGTGATAGGGTACAAGAGATCCCACCCAATGGATCTCAGGTTTCACACAGTGGGAATGAGGGTCTAAATCATATTAATATCTCAAATAATACTCCCACTATCCCTGGTCATCATATCACACGTGGTATAAAAACGCGTGTCACAGTGTTATTCCCCCATCTCTCAAAAGGCATGTCAGATTTCTCTAACACTGTACAAGTATAAGACTCAGTCTACACATAAGACTTTGTCCAGAGATCTCAGAGAGAGTATCTCAGAGACAATATCACTAGTTACAGGTGATATCTGAGATCTCAAATCTGGCTACTTACAGACAACATGGATGTGGGTACGTCCATGTCGGTCATATTGCATATGACCTTATCCTGAACACGTATCAGGACGACTTATGTTCAAGTAGAGCCACTCTCAGAGCCTCTTACAACTAGAAACCATCTCATCTCCGCTCACTCAAAGCTAGAGGTAGTCACTCGTTGAGAGAGTCAACCACGCTTGCCTGACATATCATTTATCATAGTAAATCACAGAATATATGACAATAAAATAGTACAATAGATAAGTTCGTAACTCAATCATGCACACATCTCATATATATACAACACAATAAGCATCAGTACAATGTGAGAAATGTCAACATACATGTAATACCGATGCCTCGGTGTACTCATATTTTATTTCTCCTCACATTTATATGTAATATTTTTCATATTTCATAGAATGAAATTCACTCAAAAAATTCATCAAATATTTGCTCGACAAATGATTTTAAATTTTAGTTGATCGATTAGTAAAATATTGGTTTGTTCGGTAGCGACTGCTCTTGGAAGATTATTATCTCTAGACCATTTATTTTATTTCTATCATTCAGTATATTACCGTCGATTATAATTGAATTCCCGATCGGTATCTTTGTCTCACTGATATGTTTAAATATTTATTTCTTATCGGTCTGTTGACCGATAGTATTTCCAATCTCCAATCGACACCTTCCGTTCTCTTCGGCACTGTTGGGTAATTTCTATTCGGCACCTGAAATTTGAAATTTTAAATAATTCTTATCGGTGCCTTCCAATTTTGCTCCTGCACCCATTTGACATAATTTTCTTCATTGCCCAGACAGTCCGTTTCATTTCCCTTCGAGTATTTGCCAATCCATTCGGTCATAAATTTTCTCCAATATTCCTTCGTTCAGTATTGACCGAACGGTGCCCATTACAGTTCCCTTCGGATATTTGTAAATCCTATATGGTACTGTTGACAATAAATTCTTGGTACTGCCAAGAGCCTGTCGGTATACACTTGTAATTTTGAGAAGCCTATGTCCCTTTATTTATTGATCGGCTAGCCACAAGGAAGCACTCTCATTTGGTTGGCCGATCAGTCTTCCTGATCGACCATCCCAGTCAGTCTTCCTGATCAGTCTTTCTGATTGACCATCCCAGTCAGTCTTCCTGATCGACTATCCCGGTCAGTCTTCCTGATCAGTCTTTCCAATCGACCATCCCGATCAATCTTCTTGATCAATCTTCCCGATCGGCCATTCCGGTCAGTCTTCCTGATTAGTCTTCCCGATCGGCCATCCCAGTTAGTCTTCCTGATCAGCCTTCCCGAGCGACCTATCTGATCAGTTTTCTAGGGTGATTTATCTAGTCAGCCTTCCCGGGTGACCTATCTGATCAGTTTTCTCAAGCAACTTATCTGGTCAGTCTTCTCGGGCGACCTATCTAATAAGCTTTCCCGGGAAACCTATCTGATCAGTCTTCCTGGGCGACCTATCTGGTCAGCTTTCCCGAGTGACCCATCTGGTCAGCCTTTCCGGGCGAACTGTCTGATCAGCCTTCCCGGATGGCCCATCTGGTTAGCCTTCCCATTCGGTCTTCCTAGACAACATTTTCTCTCTTTAACTGATAATCAGTTAGACCACTGAGACTTGACCCAGACACATCACAAATCATACTTTTCCTCAATAAATAAAATTTTTAAATATTTAAACTCGTTATATTGGGTACCAAATTACAAAAAGTGACATATTGGGAACTTTTGTAAGTTGGGAGAGAAAAGGGGCAACTAAGTAAATTTATGAAAATGGGGTTCTAAATAAAGTGTAGTGATGGGGCATTAGAACCCACGAAAGTCAAACTCTGTTTTTCTTCTTCTTCCTTTTCTCTCTCGTTTCACGTCTTCTCTCTCTCTTTCTTCTTGATTCTTCCAAAGATCAATCAAAATACCTCTAAACCCACACTCTAAGAGTTCCAAAACTCATGACCCAACCTCTAGCAAGTTAGGTTTGATCGTGATCCGACTTGAATCAAATCGAAGACTGAAATTTAGGTAATATTTTTAATATTAGTTTGCGTCTATTTTTCCTCTCTCCTGACTTTGGAGTTATGTTGAGATTTGATGAAAAAAAATGTTAAGGTTTTGAGTTTTCTTGAAAGAATTGATATTGATGATGGTGGATACTTGGTTATATCCCTTAGAAGTTGCCGAAAACTAAATAAGGCAGGACATTCACTGTAGAGATGTCCGGGAGTGACTATCGTCTCTAATACAGTGAGTGGGACTGTAGACACTATGTTATTGATTGAACAAATCCATGTTTTTATAGCTTTTCAAATGACATGGTTTATGATGTGTGTGAAAGCATATGATTAATATATCTTTACAAATATTTCTTTTGTGATCATTAGAGTGTCTCAATAAATTGTTTAAATGATATGTATCCGTGAAATTTGTGTTGAAATGACTTTGTGCCACTTTTGTGAAACTGACACGATTTACATTCTTCCATTTGTATTTGCACATTTATTTGACTTGGTTTAATACATTGTTATAGGCCAAATCGCTTACTTGTGATGCGTGGATCGGATGCCCACTTGTGATATGATGATGTGATGATGTCCATGATGAATTTCTGTAGCTACGAAGGGCTTTGGCAGTAGCACCCATTGTATCCGGATACGCTTCAGCCGGAAGTATCCCTCAAATTCCATATGTATAGTTGCGACTGGATGAACCATATAGGGAAGAACGTGTGTGACGCCACTGTTTAGCTCCGGGCAAGATTCTATACATGATTGATTATATGTGCTTGATACTATTGAGGCCCGTGGCCAATATTAGGGAAGGGAGCTTGATGTTTTCTTTATACTTGCATATGAAACACCCCCAATGCGCCCGTCATTGGTCGCAGTAAACCATCACCGGGGATATTTTATTGGCTAGCTCTATATGATTTTGAAACGATGACGGATGCGTGTGTGGATACCATGATGTGTGACATATGATTTATGAATTGTGGAAATATCATGCCATCGCATTTTAAAACTTTGCTTTGACATTCCGTGCTCACACATATGATTAATAACATATTGTCGATCCTTTCATTCACTGAGTATTCCCCATAATACTCACCCCTCACTTTCCTTGATTTCAGAGAATAGATTAACAGGAAGATGTGTTGAGAGAGTTCGACATACTTGATTCATATTGGAGACCTTGGAATTAAGGTATGGTATCGACCATTCTTCCGCAGTGATGTAGTTAATGATGTTGGATGATATATATGTATAGTTGAGGTCTATAAAATAACCATTGTATATATTTATTGGGATGACTGAAATTTTATTGTGCAATGTAGTTGAAACTCTCAGATATGTTATATACTTATGCATTGAGACAAATGTCTTACATTTTATATTCTTTAATTGGAAAAATGATATTTTGAGGAAACAGATATTGATGTTAGCCTTCGTTGCCTCGATATGAGTGTCAAGTGATAGCAACATACGAGGTGACGAACGGCTGTTCACGGCCTCGGATCGAGGATCAGGGCGTGACAGTTCGGTTGATATCAGAGCTCTAGGTTGAGAGCTATGTTTTATTAAACAGTTTCGAAAATATTCCCAAGTACGTTTTCAAAGTCCTCAATGCATATGAGAGTTTCATTACAGTCATGAAATCCCAGTACATGGTCTTAGGCATATGAGTTCTTTCATTTTAGGAGGTTAGATACGGTTCGTATCTAACCTAACTTATCATTTCCATCGGTTCTTAAACCGATAATTTCATTCATTTTAGGAGGTTAGTTACTTCGTAACTAATGCTAATTCTTGAATCCCACCTAATAAAAATCATTCTTATGCAGAATTATGACGACTAGGTGGGGCACTAGGTTTGTACCCCCTGAGCAACTTCCTGAGATGCCTAGAGTAACCGAGGATGTTTCCTCGTCCCGTGCGCCTCTTCCAGCGCTTTCTCAGCCGACTACTACAGCCGCGGCTCCACCACCGTCACTTGATGCATTTAGGCAAGTGTATGAGTGGTACACCACACATGGGGTTCAAATGCCACCCCCACTACCACCAATGGCAGCGCCGACTCTTACGACAGTGCCTATTCCTACGACAACACCTTCTCCAATGGCACCAGATCCTCCACCAGTGGCCGGTCCTTCTCTAGTTTCTGGTCCGAGTGACACTACGTTATCCATACTTAGACGCATCCACGAGTTTACTCAATTAGTCAAGGAAGCTCGACAGTTAGGATGCACAGACTTTACGGGACTCGGTGATGGCACTGCAGCTAAATACTAGGTCAACAGGACCTGTCGGATATTGACGGATTTGGGCTTGAGCGAGAAATATAGGCTACAGGTTGTTGACAGATTGTTGGACGGTGATGCCCTCACTTGGTGAGATGCTATTTGTGTCACGCCCCGATCCTCGATCCGAGGCCGTGAACAGCCGCTCGTTACCCCGTATGCCGCCACCACTCGACACGCATACCAAGGCAACGAATGCTAAGACCAATACCTGTATCAAACCTATTTCCTCAAAATATCATTTTCCCAAGTAAAGAATATAAAATGCATGACAATTGCCTCAATGCATAAGAATACAATATATCTGAGAGTTTCAATTTCATTACTCAACATAATTACAGTCATCCCAATAAGTGTATACAATGGTCATACTATAGACCTCAAATGTACGTATATATATATCATCCAACATCATCAAATACATCACTGCGGAAGAATGGTCTATACCATACCCAAATTCCAATGTCTCCGACACAAATCAAGTATGTCGAACTCTCTTGACACGTTTTCCTGTCAATTTATCTCTGAAATCAGGGAAAGTGAGGGGTGAGTATTATGAGAAAATACTCAGTGAGTGAGGGGATCAACAATATGTTCTCAATAATAAGTGTGAATATGGAGTGTCAAAATATATTCCAAAACCATAATGATATCAAAACTAAGCATGTCATTTCCAGAAATCAAGTGATCACATATCACACATCATGGTATCAAAGTATGCATTCATTTATATTTTCGAAATCATTTAGAGCTTGCCAAGAAAATAACCCCGGCAAAGGTCTACCTCGACCAATGACGGGCGCATTGGGGGTTTTTCATATGCAAGTATAAAAATTTAGTTCTCTACCCCAACGTTGGCCACGGGCCTCACCAAGTGCTAGACAGTGGCTCAAGCATGTCCTCCCCTTTTGGTTTAACTTGATTAGCCTGTGTCTATGCGCATATAAATCATCAACCATGTATAGAATCTCGTCCGGAACTAGACAGTGGCGTCACACATGTCCTCCCCGATTTGGTTCATCCGACCGCAACTATACATATGGCGTTTGGGGGATACCTTCGGCCGAAGCGTATCCAGACACAATGGGTGCCACTGCTAAACCCCTTCGTAGCTATGGAAATCCATCAAGCATATATCATCATATCATCATAACACAGGTAGGCATCTGACCCACATATATCATCAAATCATATCAAATCCGCGTACCAATATATTTCATCAAATCATTTCAAATCAATGTGCCAATGCAATGGTAGCATATAAATCATGTCAAGGTTTCAAAGAGTGGCACGATATCATTTCATTTCAAACCGTGGATGCATAATATTCTAATCAATCATTTTGGAACACTCCAATAAATCATAAAATATTATTTATAAAACATAGTTCAAATTATCTGTACTCACACATGCTATGAAATATGTTATTTGGAAAGTTGTAGAACATGAGTTTGGTTCAATTGAAAATATAGCATCAAAGGCCCACTCACTGTACTAGGAACGATAGTCACTCCCGAACGTCTCTGCAGTGAAAATCCTGCCTTGTTTAGCTTTCGGCAACTCTTAAGGGACATAACCAAGTATCTACCATCATCAATATCAATAATTTCAAGAAAATCCAAAACCCTAACATTGAATACCCAAATTTTCTCTCACGTACGGTGACTCAAAACCTACCAATTCTTTTTCATCAAATCTCAACATAACTCCAAAGTCAGGAAAGAGAAAAAATAGACCCAAACTAATATTAAAAATATTATCTAAATTTCAGTCTCCGATTTCGCTCCAAACCGAGTCACGATCAAACCCTAGATTTTCTCTCACTAAAAACCTCAACTCTCTTACTAGCTTTAACTTGCTAGAGGTTGGGTCATGAGTTTTGGAACTTTTAGAGTGTGGATTTAGAGATATTTTGATTGATCTTTGGAAGAAACAAGAAGAAAGAGAGAGAGAAAGTGTGAACCGAGAGAGAAAAGGAAGAAGAAGAAAAATGAAGTTTGGCCTTCGTAGGTTCTAATGCCCCATCACTACACTTTATTTATAAACTCATTTTCATGAATTTACTTAGTTGCCCCTTTCTCTCCTAACTTATACAAGTTCCCAATATGTCCCTTTTTGTAATTTGGTACTCAATAAAATGAGCTTAAATACTTAAAATTTTATTTATTGAGGAAAAGTGTAATTTGTGATGCACATGGGTCAAGTCTCATCGGTCTAGCTGATCATCAGTTAAAGAGAGAAAATGTTGTCCAGGAAGACTGATTGGGAAGGTGACCAGATAGGTCATCCAAGAAAGCTAACCAGATAGGTCATCCGTCGAGAAGGCTGACCAGATAGGTCATCTGGGAAAGCTGACCAAACAAGTCATCCGTCGGGAAGGCTGACCAGATAGGTCATCCGGGAAGGCTGATTAGGGAGACTGACCGGGATGGCTGATCATGAAGGCTGATCAGGAAGACTGATCGGGATGGCCGATCGGGAAGACTGATCAGGAAGACTGACCAGGACGGCTGATCGGGAAGACTGATCAGGAAGACTGACTAGGACGGCCGATCGGGAAGACTGATCAGGAAGACTGACCGAAACGGCCGATCGGGAAGGCTGATTAGGAAGACTGGCCAGGACGGTCGATCGAGAAGACTGACCGGATAGGTCGCTCGGGAAAACTGGTCAGATAGGTCGCCTGTGAATGCTGATCAGATGGGTCACCCGAGAAAACTAATCGGATAGATCGCCAGAGAAGGCTGACCAGATAGGTCGCCCGAAAAAACTGATCAGCTAGGTCGCCCGAGAAGGCTGACCAGGAAGACTGACCGGCCAACTAAATGAGAGTGCTTCCTTGTGGCTAGCCAATCAGTAAATAGAAGGACACATGCTCCTTAAAATTACGAGTGTATACCTACAGGCTCTTAACAGTACTAAGAATTTATTGTCAACAGTTCCGAATAGGATTTACAAATATCCGAAGGGAAATGAAACGAATTGTCCGGCCAATGAAGAAAATTATATCGAACGGGTGCAGGAACAAAATCGAAAGGCACCGATAAGAATTATTTAAAATTTTAAATTTTGAGGTGCCGAATAGAAATTACCCATCAGTGCCAAAGAGAACGGAAGATGTCGATTGGAGATTGAAAATGCTATTCGGTCAACGGACCGATGAGAAATAATTATTTAAATATATCAGTACGGCAAAGATACCGATCGGGAATTCAAAATATACCGAATGATAGAAATAAATAATTGGTCTAGAGATAACAATCTCTCAAGAGTAGTCATTATCGAATAAACCAATACTCTACTAACCAATCACCAAAATGTTACTGAATACCGAATATTTAAAATCCACCCAATATCTAGAAGATCTCCCGAACAATCCAAAGAACAAAAATTCACACTTATATTTAAAATCAATTACTCTTCTAAAATTTTACAAAATACAGAAATTTTCAAATAATAACATTTAGAGTATATTTTTATAAATTCGGACTTATCCGGTGTTACAATTTCTAGTCCCCTAAAAATAAGTTTTATCCTCGAAACTAAAGGAAGACTATACAGGGAAAAACTGGGGATGTTATCTCCTCATAACCTCTTCTGGCTCCCAGGTCTCTTCCTCGACTTGGTCACCTCTCCATAAGACTTGGGCTAAAGGAACTTCCTTACTCCACAATTTCTTAATTTGCCGATCAAGGATAGCCACGGGTTGAACTGGTAAACTCAAGTCCTCACGCAACTCAACTAACGGAGGCTCTAAGATATGTGATGGATCAGGTAGGTACTTTCTAAGTATCGAGATGTGGAAGACATCGTGAATACGTGAAAGCTCATCTGGCAGCTCTAACCTGTATGCCATATTTCTGACCCTCTCAAGGATACGGAAAGGCCTAATATATCTTGGGCTTAGTTTACCCCACTGCCTGAATCGAATCACCCCTTTCCAGGGCGATATCCGAAGGAAAACCATGTCTCCCACCTCGAACTCAAGGGGTCACCATCTCTTATTGGCGTAAGCCTTTTGTCAGTCCTGGGTGGCCTTCATCCGCTCACGGATGATCCTCACTTTCTCTTTGGTCTCCTCAACAATCTCAACATTGGTGAGTCCCTCTCTCCTACCTCATCCCAACACAACGGAATACGACATTTCCTCCCATACAATGCCTCATACGGAGGCATCCCAATACTGGCCTGATAGCTATTATTATATACAAACTCTACCAATGAGAGATGCCGATCCCAGCTACCCTAAAAATTCATAACACATGCTCTTAGCATATCCTCTAGAGTTTGGATGGTCCTCTCTAACTAACCATCGGTCTGAGGGTGGTATGCTGTACTAAAGTTCAGTCTAGTGCCCAATGCCTCTTGTAATCTGGGCCAAAATCTAGACGTAAAACTGGGGTCCTTATCTGACACTATCGACGTAGGCACCCTGTGAAGTCTAACAATGGTGTCGATGTAGAGGCGTGCCAATACCTCTAAGGAATAATCACCACGAATAGGGATGAAGTGTGCAGACTTGGTGAGTCTATCGACGATCACCCATATAGCATCATGCCGTGTCGAAGTCCGTGATAGCCCCTCATAAAATCCATCGTGATGTATTCCCACTTCCACTCGGGAATGGGAAGAGGCTGTAAAGTACCAGCGAATCGCTGATACTTGGCCTTCACCTGCTAACAGACCAAACATCGAGTGACAAACTCTGCGACCTCTCTCTTCATACCGGGCCACTAATAACTATCTCGGATGGTTCGATATATTTTCGTACCGTCCAGATGCATAGCATAAGCAGAGGAATGAGCTTCCTCAAGAATAGCTCTCCGAAGATCGCTGTCGACAGGAATACAAACCCGCTCTCGATATACCACTAGTCCGTGATCATGGACTCGAAAGTCTCTGCCATTTTCTCTGTGGATCCTATCAAGAATAGTCTGGATCTCTTCATCAGATACCTGAAGTTCACTAATACGGTCGAGCAAAGTTGGCCTCACCTCAAATCGAGCTAGCAGTGCTCCTCGATCATTACTAGCCAAGCTGACTCCTAACGCACGGAATCCCACTAAACAAGAGAGATAAGCACTCTCTGTCGTCTGAGGAGAAGATGATGACTTCCAGCTCAAGGCATCTGCCACAACATTTGCCTTTCCCGGATGATAATCAATGATAAGATCGAAATCTTTCAATAACTCCAACCATCTCCTCTATCTAAGGTTCAATTCCCGTTGGGTGAACAAGTACTTTAAGCTTTTATGGTCTGTGAATACCCTGCAAGTCACCCCATATAAATAATATCGTCATATCTTCAAGGCAAAGACTATGGCAGCCAACTCGAGATCGTGTGTCGGGTAGTTCAACTCGTGCTTCTTCAACTGTCGAGAAGCATATGCAATCACCCGACCATCCTGCATTAGTACACAACCCAATCCCTGTCGGCTGGCATCACTGTATACCACATACTCCCAACTACTAGTGGGAAGGGTCAATATCGGTGCGGATGTCAATCGCTGTTTGAGCTCCTGAAAGCTCGCCTTACAATGATCATCCCAATGAAACTTGACATCCTTTTGCGTCAATTTAGATAGTAGAGCAGCGATCCGA
This sequence comes from Dillenia turbinata, assembly GCA_037126225.1. Lineage (NCBI taxonomy): Eukaryota > Viridiplantae > Streptophyta > Magnoliopsida > Dilleniales > Dilleniaceae > Dillenia > Dillenia turbinata. The sequence continues at coordinate 8,231,306 of JBAMMX010000015.1, forward strand.
GAGAATCCCTCTGCAAACCGCTAGTAATAACCTGCAAGACCAAGGAAACTCCGTACCTCAATCACGGTCTTCGGTTGCTCCCATTTCAATATAGCCTCAACCTTTTGTGGATCAATGAAAATACCCTCCGCATAAACTATATGCCCCAGAAAATCAATCTGTTTCAACCAAAATTCACACTTGGTGAATTTGGCATATAACTGTTTCTCGCGAAGGATCTGTAAAACAACCCGAAGGTGTTGAGCATGCTCCTCATAACTTTGCGAGTAGACTAAAATGTCATCAATAAACACGATGATAGACCGATTAAGAAGGTCGTGGAAAACCCAATTCATCAAGTCCATGAATGCGGTTGGCGCATTGATCAGCCCAAATGGCATGACTAAGAACTCAAAGTGTCCATACCTGGTACGGAATGCAATCTTGGGCACATCCTCAGCCCTAATCCATAACTGGTGATAACCCGATCGAAGATCTATCTTCGAGAAAATCCTAGCACCCTGAAGCTGATCAAACAGATCATCAATGCAGGGTAATGGATATCGGTTCTTGACAGTGGCTTTGTTCAATTATCGATAATCCACACAAAGTCAGAGAGTACCATCTTTCTTTTTCACAAATAACACCGGAGCACCCCAAGGTGAAGTGCTCGGATGGATAAATCCTTTGTCCAGCAGTTCCTGCAACTGAACCTTGAGGTCTTTCAGCTCTGCTAGTGCCATTCTATATGGCGGAATAGAGATTAGAGTAATCCCCGGAGTCAAATCGATTTCAAAATCAAATTCCCGAACCGGTGATAATCCGGGTAGCTCATCGGGGAATACATCAGGAAAGTCCTGTACCACCGGGACCTCATCAAGCCTCGGACCCTCTATGGTGGTATCTATCACATGGGCTAGATATGTCGTGCAGCCATGGCGTATCATCCGTCTGGCCTCCATCACCGATACTACACAACCGGGTAATACCCGTGTCTCACCCACAAATATTAGTGGTGGCCCTTTAGATCTCGAGAACTCTACTTCCTTGGTAAAACAGTCCATGGAAGCCCTATGAGTACTCAGCCAATCCATCCCTAGGATGGTATCGAAGTCTGTCATATTGAGTGGAATTAGGTCTACTTCTAACACTGTCTCCCCAATTATGACATCACTCCCTCTATATACGGAATCTCTGATCAACTGCTCACCAAGAGGAGTGATAAATATTAGCTTCTCTTCTAGTGGTGACAACGGCCTACCCGACCATTGAGCAAAGGAAGCTCTCACATAAGAGAAATTTGACCCGGTGTCTATAAGAACACGAGCGTCGACTCTAAATATTTTCATGGTACCTAAATGCGAGAAATTTGAAAGAGGGATCAATTTAGGGTGTACAAAAAATATATATATTTATCAAAATAGTTAAGCCTCTAGGGCTTTAACTAGTCATGACTATACATAATCCTCATGGTATACATGATCTCCAAAAAGAGGAGTATTAAAAGCTCCTAAACAGGGGGATCTGTGGGAGGATTACCCATGATCACATCTGGGTTCACCTGCGCATCCTCCTGCGTCATCGCATACACGCGGGCCTGTGCCCTCGGCTGCTGTCATGAAGGGCCTGGTATAGTGTTGCTCACGGCCACCGTCCATGGAGCAGTGTAACTTGATAGTGCAGGTACTCCTTGCTGTCCTACTCGTAGAACAGTCGAATAACTCGAAGTGACCTGACCTCCAAGACCTAAATTAGGGCACGAACTCTTGATATGTCCTGGCTTCCCACACTGAAAGCACGTGATAGGTACTTTGCAAGCTCTCAGAGGATGGTGCCTACTACATCTGCGACAACGAAGGTGCCGCTGAGTTGTGGTCTGACTCGTGGCACTGGGGGCTAGTGCTCCAAACCCCTGGGGACGTGGTCCCTGTCCAAAGTGTGCTGGTCTGAAGTATGAGGGGCTTCCCTGAAAACCAAAAGTCCTACCCCTCTTTGAGCTCTAACTCATCTGGGTCCCAGCCTTTTTCCTCTGATCTCTACTCTCCCTCTGCCTACTCTCGGCATGGACAATCTCCTCAGCACAGTGGGCTGAATCGACTATCTCTGCAAGGGAGAAGCTGGGTGTAACTGTCATGTATCTCCGAATATTCAAGTTGAGGCCATCCTCAAACTTGAACCTCATCTGCTTTGGTGTAGCTAAATCGGGGATAAAAGCTACTAATCTCCTTAACTCTGCCTCATACTCAGCGATGGATCTAGTCCCCTGTCTCAGATGCAGGAACTCTGTTCTCTTACAGTCCTATTGGAACTCTGAGAAGTACTTGCAGTCAAATTCCCTTAAGAAGTCCTCCCACCGCAGTGGCTCGATAGCGTCATCACAGGTAGCCTCCTACCAAGTGAGGGCATCCTTATCTAACAATTTCTCTGCTCCCCGCAGCCTGTACTCCTCACTTAACCCCAAATCCGTCAAAATCCGACCGGTTCTATTGACCCAGTGTTTAGCCGCAGTGGCATCACCTAGTCCCGCAAAGTCGGTACATCCTAATGGCCGAACTTCTGTGACTAGCTGAGTCAGCTCGTGGATGTGTCTAAGGGTAGAAGAAGAACTGTCACTAGGACCAGAAACTGTAGAATGAACGGCCACCGGTGGAGGATCCGGTACCGTAGGAGAAGGTGCTGTCGTAGGAATAGGCGCTACTATCGGTGGTGGTGGGGGTGGCATCTAAACCCCGTGTGTAGTGTATCACTCATACACCTATCTAAATGCCTCGAGTGATGGTGGTGGAACCACGGTTGTAGTAGCCAACTGAGAAGGAGCTAGAAGAGGCACACGTGATGAGGAAACATCCTCGGGTACTCTAGGCGTCTCAAGGAGTGGCTCAGGGGGTACAAACCTAGTGTCCCACCTAGTCATCATAATTCTGCATAGGAATGATTCTCATTAGGTGGGATTCAGGAATTGGCATTAGTTACGAAATAACTAACCCCCTAAAATGAATGAAGTTATCGATTTAAGGACCGATGGAAATGATAAGTTAGGTTAGATACGAATCGTATCTAACCCCCTAAAATGAAAGAACTCATATACCTAAGACCATGTACTAGGATTTCATGACTGTAAAGAAAATCTCAAATGCATTGAGGACATTGAAAATGTATTTGGGAATATTTTCAAAACACTTTTATAAAACATAGCTCTCGACCTTGAGCTCTGATACCAACCTAACTGTCACGGCCCGATCCTTGATCCGAGGCTGTAACACCGACACTGCGGTGTTCGTACTACTGTATTCCTATTCATGAAATATATATAAAATACTCTTCAGTCTATATATATATATAGAGAAAAAAATTTTAATTTTATTGATTTTCGATTTTGGGGTATTAAATTTGAGTTTTGGTATATTTAAAATGACTGTATTTCAAATTTCTAAGTATATTCCATTTTTGGACAAATTGGAGTCTTAATATAAGGTGAGTGAAATAGATATAAATATATGTATATAATTTATTTTAATTTATTTGTAAAAAAAAAAAAAGCCCCAAATTCGAAATTTGGGTTTTTACCCTAATTTCTCTCCCTCTTTCGTTCTCTCTACTCTCTCTCTCCCGCAGCGCTCTCTCTCACCCACGATTTCGCATCGCCCCAACACCATCTCCACCGCCACCACCACCGTACGTCTTCCCTCCCCGTTTCTCTCTATCTCACCCTCTGTTCTCTCTCTCACGCATTCTCTCCACTCTCTGTTTCTCATTCTCTGTCTCCCTCCTTCGAAATCCCTTTCTCTCTTTCGGTCGTCACCCGCTCCTCCACCGCACACTAGTCATGCTCCAACCACCGCATGCGGCGGTCCCTTCTTTCTCTCTCTCTCCTTCCCCGCGCGCGACAATCCCTCTGCTTCCTCTCCCGCGCACGCGACTGCAGCGCTCCCTCTCCCTTACTCGCTCACTGCTCGCAAATTTCCTTGCTGTAACTCACTTCTGCAACCCTTGTAGAGCCCCCAAGTCAACAGCAGTGCAGACTTCGAAAACCCTAAGTCACGAATTCTTCACTGCGTAGGTAAGGATGAATTAGTTCTAGGATTTTGATATCTCTTTGTAATTAAGCTAAATGTCTGAACTTTGCTCTAATTTGGATGCATTACAGGTTTCAGACTGAGTCGAATGGCGAATGGAAATTAGGTCTGAGCTGCGAAAAAAAAACCCTAAGTGAGGTAAAAATACAAATTCATTCGATTAATTAAATAATTTATGATAAATTTAGGGTTAGAAGTCTTGTATACGTTTGGAATGTATACTTGAATTGATTTGAATGGTTTTTCTAGAGTTTAATTCGAAATATGCATGAAAGTATTTGGATCTAGGGTTGGAGCTTAAGGATTGATGCATTGTTTTATATTATAGGTTGTTCTGCATATAGGTAATTCAAATACGATTTTCGTATTTTGAAACTAGACTTTTATACATTGAAAATAATATATGGGTTGAGACATTTGGATGAGAATCGAAAAGTTTATAATTTTTAAAAAAATTTCTATCTTAGAGGAAACTAATTATTTTATGTTTGTTTCCGACTTTGAGTGATCTTTAGGGTTGAATTGGACTTGGCTTTGATTGTGTTATTTATTTATAAATGACAGGAAATTGATGACATAATTTTGATTGTGTATTAGTAAAGATCAATTGAGAATTGAGTAAGATTTCATATGATTGAATTGTGAGTATATGCAAGTGTATATGGGCTGAAAAGTGTGGTGTTGTTGGTTGAGCATAATAGGATGTTATTGTGTGCTAAAATCACCTTAAAGGCCAATGAGAATGGTAGAAAGTGTGCAGAATTTTTGTGGTGCAATGGTGAATGTGCATGGATATAATTGAGGTCGAGGTATGAGGAATATGTATATGTGTATGTATGACCAATGTATGTGTATTATATTTGTATGTCGAAGGAGAAAATTTAATAAAGAATAAATATGTTTGTATGCAGACTGTTTTATGTATGCAAAGGGTGGAATGGGAGGCATGTATGCTTGTTGATGATACTATGAGGAATGAATGTATGGAACATTGAAGTTGTTGTTGGTGATGGAGAAAGAGGAAGATAAAATGCGCGAAGTTGAGAAAGTATTTAGCATGCCCTAGTTTTAGCCTAGATATAGGGTTAGTTAAAATGCTAACTAACTTAGTAATTTTTCAATTCATAACATATGTGATGTGTTACAATTGTAGTGACCTGTTTGGAGACCGAACGAGGGGAGCACAGTTTCGACACTTGTTGTGCATTGTAGGGAGTGATTGACCCTCCCGTATACTATGAGTGAGATTTATTTCAATGTTTTTGTTTAATATGTAAACCATGTTTTACAACATTTTGATAAATGAGCATGATTTGTCGTGTGTTTGAAATGTTTTGACTGGTTTTGGAACTGACTTTTTGTGAACCAATTGAGTGTCCAAAAATTGGGTTGAATTATGAAATTATGCATCCATGTGGTTGAAATGTATAATGTGCCATTTTACGCTATATGTTGCATTTGGTTTGTGAACCTGATTTACGGCATATTCTTGATACGATATTGATTTTGGCCTTGAGGGCTTTGGTATGTATTATTCCATAGCTATGAAGGACACCGTGAGAGGCGCTTGGGTGGCGTCCGGATATGCCTAGACCTGGGATATCCCACGAGTTGTCTTGATTATATTAACGACACGGTACGAGTCAGGTTGAACCCGAAAGGGGGAGGATTTTGATACTCTCTTCAAGTCTAGCACCTGGACGAGGTCCATTGCCAACGCCGGGGTAGAGAGCACTTTAAATAAATTTGCATATAACACCACCGGTGTGCCTGTCATAGGTCGAGGTAAACCTCTGCCAGGATACTTTCAGCTGACAGCTCTATGATTTTAATGACAGTGCTTTGGATGCATATTTGACTTGATAATGCGTGCTAATGATATATTGTTGAAATGAAAAGCATGATGATTTGAAATATGATTTGTATACTTACGCTTTGACACTCTAGTTTCACACTCCATATTAGACGATTACATTGACCCACTCACTCACTGAGTATTCTTCCCTGAGTACTCACCCCTCTTCTTTCCCTCCTCAGACAGGATTATTGTTGTGCTGGAGCGACACTTCAGATTTTGGAGATTTTGATGGATTTGGGTGATTCACGACGGTGAGATCAAAGTTTAATTTAAAATATGAATTCTGTAATTTATTTTCGACCCTGCGTGGTCTGGATATTGAGATTTGTAGTTAACCGTGTACTTAGTTTGGGATGACTGTATAATTTACGTACCTTATCTGTGAAACTCTTATTTTTCATTTGTATTGAGGCAATTGTAGTGTTTGAATGTTAACTTGGGAAAATTTATTGTAAATTGTATAAAACTTAGGCCCGCTCAGTGTGGCAGCTGCTCATGCTCTAGTTGGGCATGACAGTAGAAATCTGTAGCTAGGATTGTTGGTAATTTACTTAGTCTGGCGTTGTTCTGGATGTCTGTCGTGGTTGGTGGGTTGTTGTGAGGCCGGGATGGTCATTTTATTTTATTTACAGGACGATTTTAAATTATACAGATTTATACAGGTTTATTTGTACATGGGAGACCTCCGGTTTATGAGGAGATTCTGTCCGATTTTCTGTAAAAATACAGTCGGCATTCAGGGCAATGGGCGGCTGTTCACGACTCCAGTTCGGGGCGTGACAGTTCTATTGGTATCAGAGCTCTAGGTTGAGAGCTATGTAGGAAGAGAGTCTTAAAAACATTCCCAAGTGTGTTGTGCTTAAAGTCCTCAATGCATGAGAGTTTCATACAATCATGAAGTCCCAGTACATGGTCATAGGTACATGAGTTCATCCATTTTAGGGAGTTTAGATACGTTTGTATCTAGCCTAACATGTTATTTTTCACCCCTTATTGAACTAAGGATTCCATTCTTTTGTGAGGGTAGTCATGCTGTGACTAGTCCAAATTTCTTAAACCATGCCTATTCTTTGAATAATACCTAATAAGGATCATTCTCTTGCAGAAGTATGATGACCCGACGGAGCACCCGTTTTGCCCCACCAGAAGAATTAAACGAGCCGAAGGATCGTTCCTCGACTCGCGTGCCACCACAGGCACCTACTCAGCCAGCTGCTCAGGCTGAGATTCCTGTACCCACACTCGACGCCTTTCGGCAGGTGTACGAGTGGTACGCTTCGCATGGGGTCCAGATTCCTCCCCCGCCACCTCCTACAGTAGCGCCTGCACCTGCAGCAGCGTCAGTTCCTTCGGCATCGGTTCTACCGCCGGTGGCAGGTCCTTCTACTTTGTCAGAGCCGAGTGAGACCACATCGGCTACTCTTAGACAGGTACATGAGTTGACTCAGTTGGTTAAGGAGGCTCGTCAGCTAGAGTGCACTGATTTGACAGGGCTTGGTGATGCTGCGGCAGCCAAGCATTGGATCAACTGCACCCACAGGATTTTGACCGATCTGGGGATTAGAGAGGAGCTCTGCCTGAAAGTGGCGGAGCGATTATTAGAGGGAGAGGCCCTCTTATGGTGGGAGGCCCTCACTGATGAGGCGACAGAGCCACTACGGTAGGACGATTTCCTTTGGGAGTTTGACCGCAGATTCTTCCCACGCTACCAGCAGGACCGGATGAGGTCAGAGTTGGGACGGCTTACACAGGGGGCCAGATCTGTCTCAGAGTATGAGGCAGACATGCGGAGACTTGTCGCATTTGTACCGGATCTGGCCACACCTCAGTATTTGCGCTTCAAATTCGAGGACGGTCTTAGCCTCAGCATAAAGAGGAATATGACTGTTACTCCACAGTTTACACTGGCCGAGGTGATAGACTCTGCTCACCGCGCGGAGGCTTTGGTCTGCGCCGAGGCTAGGCAGAGAGAGAGTAGAGAGCAGAAGAGAAAGAAAGAGAACTCTCATTCTGCACAGAGCTCCAAGAGGAGCAGGGGATCCAGTTCGCACAAAGGCGGATTTGGATCTGGATTTTCTGAGCTGGGACGGAGACAGTACTCCCAGGGGTTCAGACAGCCCGCTCCGACTCATCCTGCACAGTATACTACTTAGCGGTATCCTTATTGTCGCAGGTGCAATAGGTCTCATTCGATAGGAGCTTGTTCAGTGTCGGTCACTTGCTTCCACTGTGGGAAGCCAGGGCATATCAGGAGTTCCTGCCCTGAGTTAGGACTCGGAGGATAGAGTTCATAGAGCCGCACTAGTACTCCTCATATGGGTCAGCAGAGGCAGCCTACTCGGCCAATATCTTCTACTCCCAGGGTGACCACCGGGAGTAACACAGTGCAGACCCAGGCATGACAGCAGCCTAGGGCTCAGGCCCGGGTTTATGCTATGACGCAAGAGGACGCTCAGGCAAACCCTGACATCATCACGGGTACTCCTCCTTCTGATCCTATAGAATAGGATCTTTATTCGTTTTCCCACTTTTTTTGGGGATGTCAGCATTGTATCATGATATTTGTATAGGTATTTTATGTTGTGTACCTTTTGTCGACATGATACTACTCTGATATCTTTATACACTGAAGTTGTAAAAGCCTTAGAGGCTCAACTATTTTGACATATATATATATATATATCAGATGTGATTTTATTCTAAGTCTATGTGCATTTTTGTTCAATGATAGGTACCCTACCTATCTTCGGAATAGATGCCCGTATCCTTATTGACACGGGGTCTAACTATTTGTATGTGAGCAATCAATTCTCCCGACATTCTGATAGGCCGCTCTCACCTTTGGACAAGGAGATATTGGTCATCACTCCTCTGGGTGAGCAGATTGTGCGCGGCACGGTGTATAGAGAATGTGAGATCAAAGTTGGGGATACAGTGTTGAAGGCAGATCTAATCCCTTTCGCCATGACTGATTTTGATGCCATCTTGGGGATGGATTGGCTATATATGCATTGGGCTTCAGTTGACTGCTTTAAGAAGGAGGTGGAGTTTCGAAGACCCGATCAGCCAGTATTGATTTTTGAGGGCGAGAGGTAGGTTTTACCCCGCTGTTTCATTTCAGTTTTGGAGGCCAGACGCATAATTCGCCGTGGGTGTACGGCATATCTGGCTCACATCATAGACACCACTGCTCAGGGACCGAGACTTGAGGATGTTCCAGTGGTATAAGAGTTTCCTAATGTTTTCCCCGAGGAGCTACCCGGATTACCACCGGTTCAGGAGTTTGACTTTGAGATCGATTTAGCTCCGGGGACTACCCCTATCTCTATGCCGCCATACACGATGGCGCCGGCTGAGCTGAGAGAGCTCAAGGTCCAGCTGCAGGAGTTGCTAGATAATGGGTTTATCTGTCCTAGTATATCACCTTGGGGTGCTCCAGTGCTGTTTGTAAAGAAAAAGGACGGCTCACTGAGATTGTGTGTGGATTACAGGCAGCTTAATCAAGTGACTGTGAAGAACAGACATTCGCTGCCTCACATAGATGATTTATTTGATCAATTGCAAGGTGCCCGAGTTTTCTCGAAGATTGATCTTCAATTGGGATATCAACAGTTGCGGATTAGGACTCAAGATGTGCCAAAGACAGCTTTCCGCACTCGATACGGGCACTATGAATAGTCATGCCATTTGGGCTGACTAATGCCCTAGCTGCGTTCATGGACTTGATGAATAGAGTTTTTCACAACTATCTGGACCAGTTTATTATAGTCTTCATAGACGATATACTGGTGTATTCGCGGAGTGACAAGGATCATGTTCAGCATCTTCGTACCGTTTTATAGATCCTCCGTAATGAGCAGCTGTATGCCAAATTTACAAAATGTAAATTTTGACTAAGACAGGTTGGATTTTTGGGGCATGTCGTTTCTGCGGAGGGGATTTTTGTCGAGCCACAAAAGGTCGATGCCATTATGAGATGGGAGCAGCCGCAGACAGTAACTGAGATCAGGAGTTTTCTTGGTCTGGCCGAGTATTACCGTAGATTTGTTGAGGGGTTTTCCCGGATAACTGCTCCATTGTCTAGATTGACGCGAAAGGGTGTCAAGTTTGTATGGGATAACCGTTATGAGGCGAGTTTTCAGGAGCTCAAACAACGGTTGACTACAGCTTTGATTTTGGCGCTTCCCACCAACAGTCGGGAGTACACAGTGTACAGTGATGCTAGCCGACAGGGGTTGGGTTGTGTTTTGATGCAAAATGGTCGGGTGATCACCTATGCCTCTAGACAGTTGAAGAAACATGAGGTGAATTATCCGACACACGATCTAGAGCTTGCGACCATAGTCTTCGCATTGAAGATATGGTGCCATTACTTGTACAAGGTGACTTGCCGGGTGTATACGGAGCATAAAATTCTGAAGTATTTATTCACCCAGCGAGAACTTAACCTGAGACAAAGAAGATGGTTAGAGCTCTTCAAAGATTATGATCTTGTCATTGACTATTATCCGGGCAAGACCAATGTGGTTGCTAATGCCTTGAGCCAGAAATCAGCTTCATCGTCTCAGGAGAACGATACGGCATACCTCACTTGTTTAATGGGACTCCGGGATTTGGGAGTCAGATTGGCTAGTGATAATTAGGGCACTCTGCTAGCAGGTTTGAGGTCAGGCCGACGCTGTTGGACCGTATTAGGGAGTTTCAGGGCACTGATACCGAGCTCCAGGCTCTTACTGAGAGAGCCCGTAGAGGTGATATTGATGATTTCAGAGTCCGTAGTGATGGACTTCTGACTTATCGAGATAGAGTGGCTATACCCGCCGATGAGGATCTCTGCAAGTCCATATTGGAGGAGACACACTCCTCGGCCTGTGCCTTGCACCCGGGTAGTATAAAGATGTATCAGACTATTTGGGATAGCTATTGGTGGCCAGGTATGAAGAGGGACATTGCAGAGTTTGTGGCTAGATGTTTAGTCTGTCAGCAGGTGAAAGCTGAGCATCAGAGGCCAGCGGGTTTACTACAGTCTCTTCCCATTCCCATATGGAAGTGGGAACATGTGACTATGGACTTTGTTATGGGATTTCCATGGACTCAGGCCAGATATGATGCCATTTGGGTGGTAGTCGATCGACTCACCAAGTCCGCCCATTTCATTCCAATGCGCAGTGACTCTCCATTGGAGACATTGGCACGTCTGTATATTGACGAAGTAGTCAGACTGCATGGAGTTCTCGTGTCCATAGTCTCAGATAAAGATCCGAGGTTCACTTCTCAATTTTGGCCCAAGCTGCAGGAAGCTTTGGGCACGCGGCTTAGTTTTAGCACAGCATATCATCCACAGACAGATGGTCAGTCGGAGATGACCATTCAGACGCTCGAGGATTTGCTTCGGGTTTGTGTTATGGATTTTCGGGGTAGTTGAGACAGGCATTTACCGCTGGTGGAGTTTGCATATAATAATAGCTATCAGGCCAGCATCGGTATGCCACCCTATGAGGCACTTTACCGCAGGAAGTGTCGCACCCCGTTGTGCTGGGATGAGGTAGGCGAGAGACGCCTTACCAATGTTGAGTTAGTCGATGAGACTAAGGAAAAGGTCAGGGTGATCTGCGAGCGGTTGAAAGCCGTCCAGGATAGACAGAGGGCATATGCGGATCGGAGACGCCGGCCTTTAGAGTTTGAGGTGGGTGATATGGTGTTTTTAAGGATTTCTCTCTTGAGAGGACTCATTCGACATCGACAGCGGGGCAAGTTGAGCCCCAGGTACATTGGCCCATTCTGTATCCTCAGTAGGGTTGGGAGCGTGGCATACAGACTAAAGCTGCCAGACAAGTTATCTCGAATCCATGATGTCTTCCATGTATCAGTATTGAGAAAGTACATCCCAGATCCTTCGCATATTTTGGAGCCTCCGCCAGTAAAGGTACAAGAGGACTTGAGTTTACCTGTTCAGCCTGTGGCCGTACTTGACCAGCAGATCAGGCAACTACGGAACAAGGAGGTATCTCTTGTCCGAGTGCTATGGCGCAGCAATCAGGTCAAGGAAGAGACCTGGGAGCCTGAGGAGGCCATGAGGAGACAGTACCCCCATTTATTTTTTGTATAACTTTCTTTTAGTTTCGAGGACGAAACTTATTTTTATGGGGTTAGAAAATGTAATACCGACACTGCGGTATTCGTACTACTGTACTCCTATTCATGAAATATATATAAAATACTCTTCAGTCTATATATATAGAGAAAAAAATTTTAATTTTATTGATTTTCGATTTTGGGGTATTAAATTTGAGTTTTTAGTATATTTAAAATGACCGTATTTCAAATTTCTAAGTCTATTCCATTTTTGGACAAATTAGAGTCTTAATATAAGGTGAGTGAAATATATATGAATATATGTATATAATTTATTTTAATTTATTTATAAAAAATAAATAAATAAATAAGCCCCAAATTTGAAATTAGGGTTTTTACCCTAATTTCTCTCCCTCTTTCGTTCTCTCTACTCTCTCTCTCCCGCAGCTCTCTCCCTCACCCTCAATTTCGCACCGTCGCAACACCATCTCCACCGCCACCACCACCGTACGTCTTCCCTCGCCGTTTCTCTCTATCTCTCCCTCTGTTCTCTCTCTCACACATTCTCTCCCACTCTCCGTTTCTCATTCTCTGTCTCCCTCCTTTGAAATCTCTCTCTCTCTTTCAGTCGCCACCTGCTCCTCCGCCACACACTAGTCGTGCTCTAACCACCGCAGGTGGCGGTCCCTTCTTTCTCTCTCTCTCCTTCCCCGCACACGACAGTCCCTCTGCTTCCTCTCCCCCGCGTGCGACTGCAGCGCTCCCTCTCCCTTACTCGCTCACTGAGCTCAGAGTTCCTTGCTGCAACTCACTTCTGCAACCCTTACAGAGCCCCCAAGTCAACAGCAGTATAGACTTCAAAAACCCTAGGTCACGAATTCTTCACTGCGTAGGTAAGGATGAATTAGTTCTAGGGTTTTGATATCTCTTTGTAATTAAGCTAAATATCTGAACTTTGCTTCGATTTGGATGCATTACAGGTTTCAGACTGAGTCGAATGGCGAATGAAAGTTAGGTCTGAGCTGCGAAAAAAAAAACCCTAAGTGAGGTAAAAATAAAAATTCATTCGATTAATTGAATGAATTTAGGATAAATTTAGGGTTATAAATCTTGTATACGTTTAGAATGTATACTTGAATTGATTTGAATAGTTTCTCTAGAGTTTAATTCGAAATATGCATGAAAGTATTTGGATCTAGGGTTGGAGCTTAAGGATTGATGTATTGTTCTACATTATAGGTTGTTTTGCATATAGGTAATTCAAATACGATCTTCGTATTTTGAAACTAGACTTTTATACGTTGAAAATGATATATGGGTTGAGACATTTGGATGAGAATCGAAAAGTTTATGATTTTTCAAAGAATTTCTATCTTGGAGGAAACTAATTATTTTATGTTTGTTTCCGACTTTGAGTGATCTTTAGGGTTGAATTGGATTTGGCTTTGATTGTGTTATTTATTAATAAATGACAGGAAATTGATGACATAATTTTGATTGTGTATTAGGAAAGATCAATTGAGGATCGAGTAAGATTTCATATGATTGAATTGTGAGTATATGCAAGTGTAGATGGGCTGAAAAGTGTGGTGTTGTTAGTTGAGCATAATGGGATGTTATTGTGTGCTCAAATCACCTTAAAGGCCAAGGAGAATGGTAGAAAGTGTGCAGAATTTTTGTGGTGCAATAGTGAATGTGCATGGATATAATTGAGGTCGAGGTGTGAGGAATATGTGTATGTGTATGTATGACCAATGTATGTGTATTATATTTGTATATCGAAGGAGAAAATTTAATAAAGAATAAATATGTTTGTATGCAGACTGTTTTGCGTATACAAAGGGTCGAATGGGAGGCATGTATGCTTGTTGATGTTACTATGAGGAATGAATGTATGGAACATTGAAGTTGTTGTTGGTGATGGGGAAAGAGGAAGATGAAATGTGCGTAGTTGAGAGAGTATTTAGCATACCCTAGTTTTGGCCTAGATATAGGGTTAGTTAAAATGCTAACTAACTTAGTAATTTTTCAATTCATGACATATGTGATGTATTACAATTGTAGTGACCTGCTTGGAAACCAATCGAGGGGAGCACAGTTTCGACACTTGTTGTTCATTGTAGGGAGTGATTGACCCTCCCGTATACTGTGAGTGAGATTTATTTCAATGTTTTTGTTTAATATGTAAACCATGTTTTACAACATTTTGATAAATGAGCATGATTTGTCGTGTGTTTGAAATGTTTTGACTGGTTTTGGAACTGACTTTTTGTGAACCGATGGAGTATCCAAAAATTGGGTTAAATTATGAAATTATGCATCCATGTGGTTGAAATGTATAATGTGCCATTTTACGCTATATGTTGCATTTGGTTTGTGAACCTGATTTACGGCACATTCTTGATACGATATTGATTTTGGCCTTGAGGGCTTTGGTATGTATTGTTCCGTAGCTACGAAGGACACCGTGAGAGGCGCTTGGGTGGCGTCCGGATATGCCTAGGCTTAGGGTATCCCACGAGTTGTCTTGATTATATTAACGACACGGTACTAGTCAGGTTGAACCTAAAAGGGGGAGGATTTGGATACTCTCTCCAACTCTAGCACCTGGACGAGGTCCGTCGCCAACGCCGGGGTAGAGAGCACTTTAAATAAATTTGCATATAACACCCCCGGTGCGCCTGTCATAGGTCGAGGTAGACCTCTGCCAGGACACTTTCGGCTGGCAGCTCTATGATTTTAATAATAGTGCTTTGGATGCATATTTGACTTGATAATGCGTGCTAATGATATATTGTTGAAATGAAAAGTATGATGATTTGAAATATGATTTGTATACTTACGCTTTGACTATCTAGTTTCACACTCCATATTAGACGATTACATTGACCCACTCACTCACTGAGTATTCTTCCCTGAGTACTCACCCCTCTTCTTTCCCTCCTCAGATAGGATTATTGTTGTGCTGGAGCGACGCTTCAGATTTTGGAGATTTTGGTGGATTTGGGTGATTCACGATGATGAGATCAAAGTTTAATTTAAAAGATGAATTCTGTAATTTATTTTTGACCCTGCGTGATCTGGATATTGAGATTTGTAGTTAACCGTGTACTTAATTTGGGATGACTGTATAATTTACGTACCTTATCTGTGAAACTCTCATTTTTCATTTGCATTGAGGCAATTGTAGTGTTTGAATGTTAACTTGGGAAAATTTGTTATAAATTGTATAAAACTTAGGCCCACTCAGTGTGGCGGCTACTCATGCTCTAGTTGGGCATGACAGTAGAGATCTGTGACTAGGATTACTGGTAATTTACTTAGCCTGGCGTTATTCTGGATGTTTGACGTAGTTGGTGGGTTGTTGTGAGGTCGGGATGGCCATTTTATTTTATTTACAGGACGATTTTAATTTATACAGGTTTAAACAGGTTAATTTGTACATAGGAGACCTCCGATTTATAGGGAGGTTCTGTCCGATTTTCTGTAAAAATACAGTCGGAATTCAGGGCAATGGGCGGCTATTCACGACTCCGGTTCGGGCGTGACAGAGGCCATGAACAGCCACCCGTTACCCCGTATACTGCCACCACTCGACACGTATACCAAGACAACGAATGCTAACACCAATACCTGTATCAAATCTGTTTCCTCAAAATATCATTTTTCCAAGTAAAGAATGTAAAATGCATGACAATTGCCTCAATGCATAAGAATACAACATATCTGAGAGTTTCAATTTCATTACTCAACATAATTACAGTCATCCCAATAAGTGTATACAATGGTCATACTATAGACGTCAAATGTACGTATATATATATCATCCAACATCATCAAATACATCATTGCGGAAGAATGGTCAATACCATACCCAAATTCCAAGGTCTCCGATACAAATCAAGTATGTTGAACTCTCTTGACACGTCTTCCTATCAATCTATCTCTGAAATCAGGAAAAGTGAGGGGTGAGTATTATGAGAAAATACTCAGTGAGTGAGGGGATCGACAATATGTTCTCAATAATAAGTATGAATATGGAGTGTCAAAATATATTCCAAAACCATAATGATATCAAAACTATGCATGTCATTTCCAGAAATCAGGTGATCACATATCACACATCATGGTATCAAAGTATGTCTCCATTTATATTTCCGAAATCATTTAGAGTTTGCCAAGAAAATAATCCCGACAAAGGTCTACCTCTACCAATGACGGGCGCATTGGGGGGTTTTTCATATGCAAGTGTAAAAATTTAGCTCTCTACCCCAACATTGGCCACGGGTCTCACCAAGTACTAGACAGTGGCTCACGCTTGTCCTCCCCTTTCGGTTCAACTTGACTAACCCGTGTCTATGCGCATATAAATCAATAACTATGTATAGAATCCCGCCCGGAGCTAGACAGTGGCGTCACACCTGTCCTCCCTGATTTGGTTCATCCGACCGCAACTATACATATGGCGTTTGGGGGATATCTTCGGCCAAAGCGTATCCAGACACAATGAGTGTCACTGCCAAAGCCCTTCATAGCTACGGAAATTCATCAAGGATACATCATCATATCATCATATCACAGGTAGGCATCCGGCCCACATATATCATCAAATCATATCAAATCCGTGTGTCAATATATTTCATCAAATCATTTCAAATCAATGTGCCAATGCAATGGTAGCATATAAATCATGTCAAGATTTCAAAGAGTAGCACGATATCATTTCATTTCAAACCGTGGATGTATAATATTCAAATCAATCATTTTGGGACACTCCAATGAATCACAAAAAGTTATTTATAAAACATAGATCAAATCATCTGTGCTCACACATGCTATGAAACATATTATTTGAAAAGCTGTAGAACATGAGTTTGGTTCAATCGAAAATATAGCATCAAAGGCCCACTCACTGTACTAAGAACGATAGTCACTCACGGACAACAGTGAAAATCCTGCCTCATTCAGCTTTCGACAACTCCTAAGGGACATAACCAAGTATCCACCATCATCAATATCAATTCTTTCAAGAAAATCCAAAACCCTAACATTGAATACCCAAATTTTCTCTCACGTACGGTGACTCAAAACCTACCAATTATTTTTCATCAAATCTCAACATAACTCTAAAGTCAAGAAAGAGGAAAAATAGATCCAAACTAATATTAAAAATATTACCTAAATTTTAGTCTCCGATTTCGCTCCAAGCCAAGTCACGATCATACCCTAGATTTTCTCTCACTAGAAACCTTAACTCTCTTACTAGCTTTAACTTGCTAGAGGTTGGATCATGAGTTTTAAAACTTTTAGAGTGTGGATTTAGAGATATTTTGATTGATCTTTGGAAGAAACAAGAAGAAAGAGAGGGAGAAAGTGTGAACCGAGAGAGAAAATGAAGAAGAAGAAAAATGAAATTTGGCCTTCGTGGGTTCTAATGCCCCATCACTACACTTTATTTATAAACTCATTTTCATGAATTTACTTAGTTGCCCCTTTCTCTCCCAACTTATACAAGTTCCCAATATGTCCCTTTTTGTAATTTGGTACTCAATAAAATGAGCTTAAATGCTTAAAATTTTATTTATCGAGGAAAAGTGTGATTTGTGATGCACATGGGTCAAGTCTCATCGGTCTATCTGATCATCAGTTAAAGAGAGAAAATGTTGTCTATGTTGTCCAGGAAGACTGATCGGGAAGGCTGACCAGATAGGTCATCCGGGAAAGCTGACCAGATAGGTCATCCGTCGGGAAGGCTGACCGATAGGTCATCCAGGAAGGCTGATCAGGGAGACTGACCGGGATGACTGATCAGGAAGGCTGATCAGAAACACTACCGGGATGGCCGATCGAGAAGACTGATCAGGAAGACTGACTGGGATGGCCGATCGGGAAGACTGATCAGAAAGACTGACCGGGATGGCCGATCAAGAAGATTGATCTGGAAGACTGACCGGGATGACCGATCGGGAAAGCTGATCAGGAAGACTGACTAGGACGGCCGATCAGGAAGACTGACCAGATAGGTCGCTCAGGAAAACTGGTCAGATAGGTCACCCGAGAAGGCTGACCAAATGGGTTGCCTGGGAAAACTGATCAGATAGGTCACCCGGGAAGGCTAACCAGATAGGTCGTCCGGGAAAACTGATCAGTTAGGTCACCCGGGAAGGCTGACCAGGAGACTGACCGGCCAACCAAATGAAAGTGCTTCCTTGTGGCTAGCCGATCAGTAAATAGAGAGACACAGGCTCCTCAAAATTACAAGTGTATACCTACAGGCTCTTAACAGTACTAAGAATTTATTGTCAACAGTACCGAATAGGATTTACAAATATCCGAAAAGAAATGAAATGGACTGTCCGGCCAATAAAGAAAATTATGTCGAATGGGTGTAGGAGTAAAATTGGAAGGCACCGATAAGAATAATTTCAAATTTCAAATTTCTTGTGTCGAATAGAAATTACCCAACAATGCTGATGAGAACGAAAAATGCCGATTGGAGATTGAAAATGCTATTCGGTCAACGGACCGATGAAAAATAATTATTTAAACATATCAGTGTGGTAAAGATACCGATCAGGAATTCAAAATATACCAAACGATAGAAATAAATAATTGGTCTAAAGATAACAATCTCCCAGAAGTAGTCACTATCGAACAAACCAATACTCTACTAATCAATCACTAAAATTTTACTGAATACCGAATATTTAAAATCCACCCAATATCTAGAGGATCTCCCGAACAACCCAAGGAACAAAAATTCACACTTATATTTAAAATTAATTACTCTTCCAAAATTTTACAAAATACAGAAATTTTTAAATAATAACATTTAGAGTTTATTTTTATAAATTCGGACTTATCCGGTGTTACAATTTGTGATGAGGCTACAGAGCCACTACGGTGGGAAGACTTCCTGAGGGAGTTTGACTGCAAGTACTTCTCAAAGTTTCAACAGGATCGCAAGAGGGCAGAGTTCCTTCACTTGTGACAGTGGACTAGATCAGTTGCAAAGTATGAGACAGAACTGAGGAGATTAGTAGCTTTTGTCCCCGATTTAGCTACACCAAAGCAGATGAGATTCAAGTTTGAGGACGGTCTCAACTTGAACATTCAACGATACATGACAGTTACAACCAGCTTTTCCCTTACAGAGATAGTCGATTCAGCCCACCATGCTGAGGATATTGACCGTGCCGAGAGTAGGCAGAGGGAGAGTAGAGATCAAAGGAAGAAGGTTGGGACCCAGATGAGTCAGAGCTCAAAGAGGGGTAGGACTTCTGGTTTTCAGGGAGGCCCCTCTCACTTCAAACCAGCACACTTTAGACAGGGACCACGTCCCCAGGGGTTTGGAGTACCAGCTCCCAGTGCCACGAGTCAGACCACAGCTCAGCGGCACCTTCCTTGCCGCAGATGTAGCAAGCACCATCCTCTGAGAGCTTGCAGGGTACCTATCACGTGCTTCCAATATGGGAAGCCAAGACATATCAAGAGTTCATGCCCTGATTTAGGACTTGGAGGTCAGGTAACTTCGAGTCATTTGAGTGGTCCGCAGGTAGAACAACAGGGAGCACCTACACATTCGAGTCACTCTACTCCACAGACGATAGCCGGAGCAACACTGTACCCGATTCCTCCCAACAACAGCCGAGGGTTCTGGCCCGCATATATGCTATGACGCAAGAGGACGCTCAAGCAGACTCAGATGTGATCATGGGTAATCCTCCCACAGATCCCCTTGTTTGGGTGCTTTTAGTACTCTTCATTTTTTTGGAGATCATGTTTACCATGATGATTATGTACAGTCATGACTAGTTAAAGTCCTAGAGGCTTAACTATTTTGATAAATATATACATATATCTTTTGTATACCCTAAATTGATCCCTCTTCCAATTTCTCGCATCTAGGTACCATGAAAATATTTGGAGTCAACGCCCGTGTTCTTATAGACACCGGGTAGAATTTCTCTTATATGAGAGCTTCCTTTGCTCAACAGTCGGGTAGGCCGTTTATCACCACTAGATGAGGAGCTGATGGTTATCACTCCTCTTGGTGAGCAGTTAATCAGAGATTCCGTATATAGAGGGAGCGATGTCATGATTGGGGAGACAGTGTTAGAAGCTGACTTGATTCCACTCGACATGACAGACTTTGATGCCATCCTAGAGATAGATTGGCTGAGTACTTATAGGACTTCCATGGACTATTTCACTAAGGAAGTAGAGTTTCGGAGATCTAAAGGGCCACGACTGGTATTTGTGGGTGAGAGACAGGTATTACTCAATTATGTAGTATCAGTAATGGAGGCCGGACGGATGATACGCCGAGGCTGCACGGCATATCTGGCCCATGTGATAGATACCACCATATAGGGTCCGAGGCTTGATGAGGTCCTGATAGTACAGGACTTTCCTGATGTATATCCCGATTAGCTACCCAGATTACCACCAGTTCGAGAATTCGATTTTGAGATCGATTTGACTCCGGAGACTACTCCTATCTCTATTCCGCCATATAGAATGGCACCAGCGGAGCTGAGAGAGCTCAAGGTTCAGCTACAGAAATTGCTGGACAAGGGATTTATCCATCTGAGCACTTCGCCTTGGGGTGCTCCGATATTATTTGTGAAGAAAAAAGATGGTTCCCTCCGACTTTATCGGCAATTAAACAAAGTCACTTTCAAGAGCCGATATCCATTACCCCACATTGATGATCTGTTTGATCAGCTTCAGGGCGCTAGAGTTTTCTCAAAGATAGATCTTCGATCAGGTTATCACCAGTTACGGATTAGGGCTGAGGATGTGCCCAAGACAGCATTCCGCACTCGATATGGACATTTTGAGTTCTTGGTCATGCCATTTGGGCTGACCAATACACCCGCCGCATTTATGGATCTGATGAATCGGGTCTTTCATGATTATCTAGATCGATTTGTCATTGTGTTTATTGATGACATTCTAGTTTACTTGCGGAGTGATGAGGAGCATGCTCAACACCTTCAGGTTGTTCTACAAATTCTTCACGAGGGACAGTTATATACCAAGTTCACCAAGTATGAATTTTGGCTGCGAAAAATTGGTTTTCTGGGGCACATAGTCACTACAGAAGGTATTTTTGCTGATCCGCAAAAAGTTGAAGCTATATTGAAATGGGAGCAACCGCAGACCGTAACCGAATCCAGAGTTTCCTTGGTCTTGCGGGTTATGATCGGCGGTTCGTAGAGGGATTCTCTCGGATCGCTGCTGCACTATCTAAGTTGACGCGAAAGGACGTCAAATTTTATTGGGATGATCGTTGTGAAGCGAACTTTCAGGAGCTCAAACAACGATTGATGTCCACACCTATACTGACCCTTCCCACTAGTAGTCGGGAGTATGTGGTATACAGTGACGCCAGTCGACAGGGATTAGGTTGTGTACTGATGCAGAATGGTCGGGTTATTGCATATGCTTCTCGATAGTTGAAGAAGCATGAGTTGAACTACCCGACACATGACCTCGAGTTGGCCGCCATAGTCTTTGCCTTAAAGATATGGCGATATTACTTATATGGGGTGACTTGCAGAGTATTCACAGACCATAAAAGTATAAAGTATTTATTCACCCAGTAGGAATTGAATCTCAAACAGAGGAGATGGTTGGAGTTATTGAAAGATTACGATCTTATCATCAATTATCATCCGGAAAAGGCAAATGTTGTGGCAGACACCTTGAGCCGGAAGTCATCATCTTCTCCTCAGACGACAGAGAGTGCTTATCTCTCTTGTTTGGTAGGACTCCGTGCATTAGGAGTCAGCTTAACCAGTGATGATCGGGGAGTGCTACTAGCCCAATTTGAAGTGAGGCCGACCTTACTCGACCGTATTAGGGAGCTCCAGAGATCATATGAGGAGCTCCGAAGTATTCTTGATAGGATCCGCAGAGGTGACGGTGGAGATTTCCAAGTCCATGATGACGGACTAGTGGTATACCGAGAGCAGGTTTGTATTTCTGCAGACAGTGAGCTTCGGTGAGCTATTCTTGAGGAGGCTCATTCCTCCGCTTATGCTATACATCCGGGCGGTACGAAGATGTACCAGACTATCCGAGGTAGTTATTGGTGATCCGGTATGAAGAAGGAGATTGCAGAATTTGTTGCTCGATGTCTGGTTTGTCAGGAGGCGAAGGCCAAGCGTCAACGACCCGTCAATACTTTACAGCCTCTTCCCATTCCCGAGTGGAAGTGGGAACACATCACGATGAATTTTGTGATAGGGCTACCACGGACTTCGACACGGCATGATGCTATATGGGTGATCGTCGATAGACTCACTAAGTCTGCACACTTCATCCCTATTCGTGGTGATTATTCCTTAGAAGTGTTGGCACACCTCTACATCGACACCATTGTTAGACTTCATGGGGTACCTGTGTCGATAGTGTTAGACAGAGACCCCAGATTTACGTCTAGATTTTGGCTCAGATTACAGGATACATTGGGCACTAATTGAGTTTCAACATAGCCTACCACCCCCAAACCGATGGTCAGTCAGAGAGGACCATCCAGACTTTAGAGGACATGTTGAGAGCATGTGTTATGGATTTCCAAAGTAGCTGGGATCGGCATCTCCCATTGGTAGAGTTTGCATATAATAATAGCTATCAGGCCAGCATTGGGATGCCTCCTTATGAGACATTGTATGGGAGGAAATGTCGTACTCCATTATGTTAGGATGAGGTAGGAAAGAGGCGACTTACAAATGTTGAGATTGTTGAGGAGACCAAAGAGAAAGTGAGGATCATTCGTGAGCGGATGAAAGCCGCCCAGGACTGACAGAAGGCTTATGCCGATAGGAGGCGGCGACCGCTTGAGTTCGAGAAGGGAGACATGGTTTTCCTATGGATATCACCCTGGAAAGCGATGATTCAATTCAGACAGTGAGGTAAGCTAAGCTCCAGGTATATTGGGCCTTTCCGTATCCTTGAAAGGGTTAGAAATATGGCATATAGATTAGAGTTGTTAGATGAGCTATTACGCATCCACGATGTCTTCCATGTCTCAGTACTTAGAAAGTACCTGCCTGATCCATCACATATCTTAGAGCCGCCGCCAGTTGAGTTGTGTGAGAACTTGAGTCTACCAGTTTAGCCCGTGACTATCCTTGATCGACAGATTAAGAAGTTACAAAGTAATGAAGTTCCTTTAATCCGAGTCTTATGGAGGAGTGACCCGGTCAAGGAGGAGACCTGGGAGTCCGAAGAAGCTATGAGGAGACAGTATCCCCAGTTTTTCACTGTATAGTTTTCTTTTAGTTTCAAAGACGAAACTTAATTTTAGGGGGTTAGAAAATGTAATACCGACACTTCGGTATACTCATATTTTACTTATTCTCACATTTATATATAATATTTTTCATATTTCATAGAACGAAATTCACTCAAAAAATTCATCAAATATTTGATTGGCAGATGATTTGAAATTTTAGTTGATCGATTAGTATAGTACTGGTTTGTTCGGTAGCGACTACTCTTGGGAGACTGTTATCTTTAGACCATTTATTTTATTTCTATCGTTCAGTATATTATCGTCGGTTATAATTGAATTCCCGATCGGTATCTTTATCTCACTGATATGTTTAAATATTTATTTCTCATCGGTTCGTTGACCGAATAGTATTTCCAATCTCCAATCGACACCTTCCGTTCTCTTCAGCACTGATGGATAATTTCTATTCGGCACCTGAAATTTGAAATTTTAAATAATTCTTATCGGTGCCTTCCAATTTTGCTCCTTCACCCATTTGACATAATTTTCTTCATTGGCTGGACAGTCTGTTTCATTTCCCTTCGGGTATTTGTCAATCCATTCGGTCATAAATTTTCTCCAATATTCCTTCGTTCGGTATTGACCGAACGGTGCCCATTACATTTCCTTTCGGATATTTGTAAATCCTATACGGTACTGTTGACAATAAATTCTTGTACTGTCAAGAGCCTGTCGGTATACACTTGTAATTTTGAGAAGCCTGTATCCCTTTATTTATTGATCGGCTAGCCACAAGGAAGCACTCTCATCTGGTTGGCCGATCAATCTTCCTGATCAGCTATCCTGGTCAGTCTTCCTGATCAATCTTCCCGATCGACCATCCCGGTCAGTTTTCCTGATCAGTCTTCCCGATCGACCATCCTGGTTAGTTTTCCTGATCAGTCTTCCCGATCGACCATCCCGATTAGTCTTCCTGATCAATCTTCCCGATCGACCATCCCGGTCAGTCTTCCTGATTAGTCTTCCCGATCAGCCATCCTGGTCAATCTTCCTGATCAGCCTTCCTGGGCGACCTATCTGATCAGTTTTCCCGAACGACTTATCTGGTCAGCTTTCCCAAATGACCTATCTGATCAGTTTTCCTGGACGACTTATTTGGTCAGCCTTCTCGGGCGACCTATTTGATCAGCTTTCCCGGGCAACCTATCTGATCAGTCTTCCTGGGTGACCTATCTGGTCAGCTTTCCCGAGCGACCCATCTGGTCAGCCTTCCCGGGCGAACTGTCTGATCAGCCTTCCCAGATGGCCTATCTGGTCAACCTTCCCGATCAGTCTTCCTGGATAACATTTTCTCTCTTTAACTGATGATCAGCTAAACCGATGAAACTTGACCCAGACACATCACAAATCACACTTTTCCTCAAGAAATAAAATTTTAAAATATTTAAACTCATTATATTGAGTATCAAATTACAAAAAAGGACATATTGGGAACTTTTATAAGTTGGGAGAAAAAAGGGGCAACTAAGTAAATTCATGAAAATGGGGTTCTAAATAAAGTGTAGTGATGGGGCATTAGAACCTACGAAAGTCAAACTCTATTTTTCTTCTTCTTCCTTTTCTCTCTCGGTTCACGTCTTCTCTCTCTCTTTCTTCCTGATTCTTCCAAAGATTAATCAAAATACCTCTAAACTCACACTCTAAGAGTTCCAAAACTCATGACCCAACTTCTAGCAAGTTAAAGCTAGTAAGAGAGTTGAGGTTTCTAGTGAGAGAAAATCTAGGGTTTGATCGTGATCCGGCTTGAGTCAAATCGAAGATTGAAATTTAGGTAATATTTTTAATATTAGTTTTGGTCTATTTTTCCTCTTTCCTGACTTTGGAGTTATGTTGAGATTTCATGAAAAAGAAATGTTAGGGTTTTGAGTTTGCTTGAAAGAATTGATATTGATGATGGTGGATACTTGGTTATGTCCCTTAGGAGTTGCCTAAAGCTGAACAAGGCAGGACATTCACTACAGAGACGTCCGGGAGTGACTATCGTCTCTAGTATAGTGAGTGGGACTGTAAACACTATGTTATTGATTGAACAAATCCATGTTTTTATAGCTTTTCAAATGACATGGTTTATGATGTGTGTGAAAACATACGATTGATATATCTTTACAAATATTTCTTTTGTGATCATTAGAGTGTCTCAAGAAATTATTTAAATGATATGCATCCGTGAAATTTGTGTTGAAATGACTTTATGCCACTTTTGTGAAACTGACATGATTTACATACTTCCATTTGTATTGGCACATTTATTTGACTTGGTTTAATAAATTGTTATGGGCCAAATCGTTTACTTGTGATGCGTGGGTTGGATGCCCACTTGTGATATGATGATGTGATGATGTCTATGATTGACTTCCGTAGCTACGAAGGACTTTGGCAGTGGCACCCATTATGTCCGGATACGTTTCGATCGGAGGTATCCGCCAAATGCCATATGTATAGTTTCAGCCAGATGAACCATATAGGGGAGGACATGTTTGACGCCACTGTCTAGCTCCGGGTGAGATTCTATACATGATTGATTATGTGTGCTTGATACTATTGAGGCCCGTGGCCAACATTGGGGAAGAAAGCTTGATGTTTTCTTTATACTTGCATATGAAACACCCCCAATGCGCCCGTCATTGGTCGCAGTAGACTATCGCCGGGGATATTTTATTGGCTAGCTCTATATGATTTTGAAACGATGACGGATGCGTGTGTGGATACCATGATGTGTGACATATGATTTATGAATTGTGGAAATATCATGATTGTTTTATAATGCCATCGCATTTTAAAACTTTACTTCGACACTCCGTGCTTACACATATGATTGATAACATATTGTCGATCCTCTCACTCACTGAGTATTCCCCATAATACTTACCCCTCACTTTCCTTGATTTCAGAGAATAGATTGACAGGAAGACGTATCGAGAGAGTTCGACATACTTGATTTGTATTGGAGATCTTGGATTTTGAGTATGGTATCGACCATTCTTCCGCAGTGATATAGTTAATGATGTTGGATGATATATATGTATATTTGAGGTCTATAGAATATCCATCGTATATATTTATTGGGATGACTGAAATTTTATTGTGCAATATAGTTAAAACTCTCAGATATGTTATATACTTATGCATTGAGGCAAATGTTTGACATTTTATATTTTTTATTTGAGAAAATAATATTTTGAGGAAACAGGTATTGATGTTAGTTTTCGTAGTCTCGGTATGAGTGTCGAGTTATGGCAGCGTACAGGGTGACGGACGGCTGTTCACGGCCTCGGATCAAGGATCGAAGCGTGACATTACACGCAAACCAAATGATTCCTATATTTCATGCGAGAATCTCTCATAATGGGTTTATAGAAGGCATCAGCCAACACGCTGTATAGTAGTGTACTTAATTTATCACTTCACCCTTCTCGGTGATATCTCTCATAACATGGTATTAGGTATCAATATGTTTAGACTTATTATGATACTTATGGTCTCAGGTATGGTCAATGGCGGCTTGATTTTCTCAATAAATCATCCACTGGCCTCCCACTAATTGTCACAACCCCTAAGTGATCTGGAAATCTCCGGAGCCAAACACTATCCTAAACTGCCGCTAAGCATATCATAAGCTCAGCCTCTATCGTAAATAGAGATATATAGGTTTGCTTCTTACTACTCCAAGACAACAAAACCTGATATCGATTTGCATACATTCAGATCACCAACCCAGTTGGTATCTGAATACCCAACAAGATGCAAATCACCTCCTCCGTAACACAAGGAGAGATCCGTAGTTCTCTCGAGATATCTTGGAATCCTTTCACTGCTCTCCAGTGATCCCTTGTAGGATTCAATCGATACCTAATTACCGTACTAACTGCAAAGCAAATGTCTGATCGTGTACGCGACACTGTGTACATCAAAGTACTTACTGCATTGGTACAAGGGACTCTACTCATTTCCCTTGTCCTTTCCTGAGTCTTAAGGCATATGTCAAAAATTAAGTTTTAACCTTTTAACGATAAAAGTATCTATAAGGTTACAATCGTTATTCAGAAGCGGTCGAGAACTCCTTTGATGTTGGTCTCCTGTGAAAGAGTCAATACATATCTTAAGCGATCCCTCTAGATCTTAACTTCGAAGAAAAACTGTCTCACCCATGTCCTTAATATCAAGACTCGACAATGTCCACGTCATCGTGACCATCAAATACTCTTTGTTATTCCCAGTCAACAGAATGTCATTTAAACACAAGGACATATCATAAAAAGTTATGAGAACGTATAAGGTATACGTGATGATCCTCCTCAATCATCACGAAATCGTGAAATATCACCTTCTCGTGAAATCTCAAGCGCCACTGCCTGGATTGATGATTAAGGTCACATGTCGACTTCCAAAGTTAACAGACTTTATCATCCTAATCTACAGAAATAAAGCCAGATGGTTGTTCCTTGTAGATCTCCTCATCCAAACTCCCACTCAGGATGGCAGTCATAACGTCCATCTGGTCTCACTCCAGATCTATGTCTGTGACAATCGCTAAAAGTAAACGGATCGAGGTAATCTCGCCCTTAGTCTGAGTCTAATCCCTGGTTATCAGACGGTCCTTATATCTCTCCACCGATCCATCGGCCTTTCTCTTGATGTTGAGAACCTACTTATTCCCAACAGCCTTACTACCCTCAGGCAAATCAACTAGATCCCAAATCCCGTTAATTATCCAGTTGATTCTCATCAAGTCCTTCTCTCATCCATGGCCTTTTAACCAATGGTCTCTCACAGAACCCTTAAGAGTCTCTAGAACTGTTTAAGGTTTCTCGTAATCTTCAAGAGTCACACTGAGAGCCTCTCCCTCAATCGGGAAACGACGATTAGGTACGCGTCCTTAATTACTCTTATAAGGAGGGGAAACCTTTTCACCTCTAGATGAATTGCTACCACTAGGACTGAGATCCGTAATGAATTCTTGGTTCCAGCCACTGGGATTAGCCAAACCACTGGCTTATCCATCTCATTGAAGGTAAAGTCCCAATCGATTTCACCTCTCATAGGGAAATCATTTTATGAAACTCGGCATCATAAGACTCAATCTCAATAAGAGTGTCGTTTGTGTACTCACTTAGAACACATTCCCCTCGGAGTGTTCTTAGTATCTCATATAGATACACCTCTTCTCTCGCAGGCCTAACTCGCCATGTGGATGCGATAAATAGTGAACATATACGACACAATCCCATAACCTCAAATGGCTAAGGTTAAGCTATCACCCTATCCAAAGCCCATATGGGGTACTGGCCATGGACTTCAATAGAACACGATTGAGGACATAGGCTGTAGCAAATAACGTATCTCCCCAATGGGAAACGAGCAAATTAATTTGTGCCATCATCGACATCACCGTCTCAAACAAAATCCTATTCCTCCCTCGGCTACTCTGCTCTACTGAATACTAAGGAATAGTCAGTTATCTCGTAATGCCTATCTCAAAACAAATCTCTTCTAACAAATACTCACTCCCTTGTTTGGTTCTGAGAATCTCCACTCTCAAGTCTAATTGATTTTCAACCTCGCTAATAAACCTTATGAAACATCTCAATGCCTCAAACTTGCGCGAGATCTGATAGACTTAACCGAAACACATGTAATTGTCTATGAACGTAATAGAGTACCCAACTCCATTTTGGGTTCTCACGTTCATAAGACCACAGATGTCGGAATGAACCGACTATAATAGAGTCTTAGCTCTTATTGCATTGTCGAATGGTTTTCTTGTAATTTTGCCGTCTAGGCAAGACTGCTTAGCGGGTCCTATAGACCACTCACTGTCAACCGGTTCATCCTCTCTCACGCTAGAAGGATAACAAGAAAACCATTGAATGGAATCACATCCAATGCATATAGTCCCTCACGGACCAAAGCAGAACCAATTAAAGAATTATCGTAATAAATGGAAACTATAAAATTTCTAAATTAACAGAGCATATTCTAGACTGAAATCAAGTTCCATCGAACATTCAAAGCATAAAGAGCATACAGAATCTAGCAACTTTACAACTCCAACTTACAAGTGCTACTCCCTTTGATGTCGACAAACACTCTATTTCTCCATGTAAATCCTCCTATTCGAGGACTCACTCGGCAAAACTATATATGTGCGCTCCTGTCTTGAGCTATGTGGTCAGTTGCTCCTGTGTTTACAATCCACGAAGGAGAGAAAACAGTAAGCATCTAAATCTACGTAAAGAAGAAAGAGATAATTTACCCTCACACTTATGAGCAAAATGACCAAATCTACTACAGATGTAACACTACACCTTGGTCTTATCCAACTCCTTCTTTCTGTGCATTATTACATTATTATCGATTCTCTCGGATGGTTTCTTCTTACCTGAACCTCGAGTCTATTACTCATACTTATACCATTTGTATTTGGTACCATGGAAGTCCTTGCTCGACTCCATTGCGTTAGCATGATCCGAGTATGGCCTACTCGCCTCCAGATGCTCTCACTCGAGCTCACTGTGCCTATTCACATTAGTGAAAGTATGAATACTTTCATCGTATATGAGATAGACTTTCATGGTTTCCCATGAATCAGGTAAAGAACTAGATTGCACCCAGTGCTAGAAAATACATCCGAAATAGGCTTGTTCACATTCCCCAACTCGGTGATCATACTTGACATTTTCATCAAATGTTGCTTCATCATATAATCAACCCTTTCCTTATAAGCTATTAAACTTATAAGTCAGTATCCTCGTCTCAGAATCTGTAAGAGCACCACAATGCTCTTTATAGGGTAAGCCAAACCGATAAAGCCGTAGGATATAGCTTATAGACCGGGATCATATCATCGCACATCATACTCAGGAGGATTGCCCTAACTCGGCCATCATTCCTCTTCCATGCACGTAATATCCCTAATTCCATCTCTCTGAGGTGTGGTACCGTCTCCGGAGTCCACCATCTCATACCTCAAAATTTCAATTAGATTTTGTTTTTCAAGAACAAACTGAATCTACTGGTGAACAATCTCGTAATTATCACCATTCAATTTTTTTTTCCTTTCAAAGATCTAATACGATAATTTTTAAAGCATTCAAAGAGATGATAGTGACTTGTGATGCTTATTCTCATATTTTGTGCACCATACGAATCATTAAGACCCAAATGACTCGAGTACAGACCCCAAGACAAGCGTATGAGTCAACGGACACCATATACCATAATTCAGGATTGCATCTCACCATTCGGATTAGGATTGATGCACAAAAACCTATAAAAAGTCACTTTTATGGATGTGAGACCCTCAAAAATTGAAAAAATTCTAATTCCGGACGACGGCGCTCCACCACGCGCCTGCACTAGTCGGGGGGTGGTTGAGGCACGTGCCAGACGAGTGCGAGTCTGGCACACGCCCACACGGGCCTGACACACGGGTCACGCGCCCACACTCACGCGACCCGCGTGTATGGGTCGATCCGGATCCTGTTGTGGGTCGGATCCCAGATACGGTTCAAGTTCGCGGTTCGGTACCCGGGTCGGTGACACATGTCCACGTCGAAACTGACCCAAACAATCAAGACCGGTTCACACGCCTTGCGCACACGTGAACCTCACACGCCTCATGCCCTTGCTTCATGCTCCTCCCGCGCACGTGCAGTGCACACGCCTGAGGGTTGGAGCCTTTCTTCTTTGCCCGAATTCTCTACAACTAGGTGTTTCGACCCAGTTGCTGGAAACCTCTATTTTCGGCCATATTTCTGGCGGATTTCGATTGGGAAATTTAATTCAAACCTCCTTCAACCATCCTAACTTGATTTTATGAAGGATTAATGTTTGAATCGGTGAATCAAGAACCCAAAGTGCCATTGTTGGAAACTCAATATTCTGGCAACGACAATACACAAAACATATATAAAAAACGTAGATCGGTACACATAAAACACATATTAACTATTTATTTAGATCAACATGTTCTTAAACTCGACAAATCTAAGATCTAAAGGTCCGATCAATATTTGGGTCGAAAACTTTAACCTCAGTTTTCATAGTCCTATTGTGCTCAAAAAATTCAGAAAAAATTATATTCATGATCTACGTGTTATGGGTAATCTCATGGTGCAATCGTATTCACGAAACTCATCCGTAATTTGAATCCTAAATTTGATACCCTACATTTTGTATATCCAAAAATAAATTCCAAAAATTATTTTTAATAAACCAACAATCGCTCTAATACCAATGTTGGAATTTTAGGATTCTCATACACAGCGGAAACATGCAAAATAATTTTCGGAAAAAAATTAAATAGAATCGGGTATATGGTGTGTATCTCGATGTGTAGGGTCTCCAAAAATTGATCAAACCACATCAAATCCCTCGATCGGATTTCGCGACTAAGATGGTGATCACGATGTTAATTGAACCACCACCACAACTCCATGACGCCTCAATCCTCAGTCTGACAATCGTTACGATGGGAAAAATTTCATACTCAGAATTTTTCTCAAACCCTCTATATTCTCTCTCTAAAGAATATTTTTTCAAGTTTTGTGCAATTTCTCTCTAGCCATTCACACTCATGGCTTCACCAAAAATTATCTTACAAAGGGAGAGGTTAGTCTTGATTATATTCCTACTCTAATTAGGAGAGAGATCATAGGAGAGAATATTGGGAGTTATGGGTAAAGGAGTTACCCCACTAACCCATGCTAATTGTCCAAAATGCCCCCTGTGGGCATCCTAAACTTATAGGTTCTTTTTCTTTTGAGAGGACTCCACTATGTTTTTTTTTTTTTACCGTGTTATATTTCGTTTTCATTTAACTTCTTCCCTTTTTTGACATCACAATGGTTTTTTTACCTATTCCAGTCTTTGTTTTTTTTTTCATTTAGGTCCTTCATATTTTTGGAATCACACTATTTTTTTTGTTCAAGTCTCGACACTTTTTTTTTCCCGTGACCACGTTGTCGTATTTTTTTTTTCATTTAGTCTTTGCATTTTTTTCCGTTTAAATCCTTTATCTATTTCAGACCATACTTTATTTTTTTCATTCAAATCCCAACACTTTTTTTTTACCTGTAATCACACTTTTTTTATTCAGATTTTTACACATTTTTTACCTTTTTTTCGTTTATATTCTTTATTTTTTTGGACCACACCTTTTTTTGTTCAAGTTCTTTCATATTTTTTACATGTTTTTCCCACATTGGTTTTTTTTTTTTAACATTTGGGTTCTTGCTCTTTGTTTTTTTTTTAAAATTGTGACCACTCTTTTTTTAAATTCAACTTCTTGCATTTGTTGGCCTTTTTTTATTTAGGGGGTATTAGGTAAAAGAATATGAAAATGAGGAATCAGAATGAAATCAAAAAATGATATTTGGATTAATATTATGAGAATGAATATTTTGGAATCATATCCAAAAATATAGGAATCTACAAAACCCAATATAGACTTTGTTGGAAACCCACATTTGATTCCCAAACAATTATCCACTCTCACACTTATCCAAAATTACTCATCACTCACTATTATCACACTTCCTTTTTTTTATAAATTATCCATACTCATATATATATATATATATATATATATATATATATATATATATATATATAAACACAACTAAACAAGTAAAATATATATATAATATTTTCATTATTAAGTTAAATTTTTAAATTTTTGAAAACAATATAAAATTTACTTGATAAACTCATATAATATTTATTTTTTGTTATAAAATTTTTCATTACCCATTATTCATACAATATTTTTATAAAATTATTCATTATTCATATATATATATAATTAAACAAATGAAAAAATATAAAATTTATGTGATGAACTCATATAATATTTATCTTTTTTATTATAAAATTATCAATTAGTCATATATATATATATATAAAACACTAAACAAGTGAAAAAAATAAAATTTTTATTATTAAGTTATTTTATTTTTATTTTTGAAAAAAAATATAAAATTTATTTGATGAACTCATATAATATTTATTTTTTCATTATAAAATTGCTCATTACTCATTACTCGTTATTCATACAATTTTCATTATAAAATTATCCGTTATTCATATATATATAAAAACTAAACAAGTGAAAAAATATAAAATTTTCATTAATAAATTATTTCTTTTTTTATTTTTGAAAAGAATAAAATATTTACTTGATAAATTCATATAATATTTATTTTTTAAATGAAATTAATTTTATATAATATTTTAAAACAATTTTTTAATTTTTTATAGTTTTTATTGTATATATATTAAGAGTAAAATTAAAAAATTATTAATTCCTATAAAAAAAAAAGCAACCAAATATTAGGTATGATAATGCTACAATTCCAATGTACTGAATCAAACAAATGAATTGGAATGATTCTGTCGATTCCGATTCCAGAATATATGATTTTGATTCTGATTTCGATTCTAATTTCGATTCCTAAAACTGAACCAAACACCCCTTTAGATTTTTCATCTTTTTGGGATCACATTTTTTTATCTAAATCTTTACACTTTTTTAACCATTTTTTTCATTTATGTTCTTCATCTTCTTGGAGTATAGATTTTTCCTCTTTTATTTTTTTAGCTCATGGATTATCGTCCCTTTAATTTTAAAACATAGGTCTTTTTTACTTTTTTTTTTCATTCAAATCTTTATTCTTTTTATTTTTTAACATAGATTTTTTTTTCGTCTTAATTCCTTTGGTTTTTTCGGATATGAGTTTTCCCCTCTTTTTTTGTCTCATGCATGATCATCCATTTATTTTTAAACCATAACTTTTTATTATTTTTTTCATTCTGGTTTTTGCTCATTTTATTTTTTTTTCTCTTTTTTCTCTTAAATTCTTCATTTTTAACATAGGTTTTTTTTCTTTTTTTAACCCTATAGATAGTAATTTTTTTATTTTATCATCTTTTTACTTTATTTATTACTCTTTTTTTTTCATTTGTTTGTTTTTTTAGAATTTTAATGGTTATGTTTTTTTATATTATTAATATATATTATATTTTTTTTATTTGAACGATGATTTAGTTTAAATAATAATATAATTATATATTTAATAAATATTTATATAGTAAAAAAAACATATGATTCATATATTAAGGGCAACCACGGACAGATGACTAGTCAAGTCTAAAACGCGTCTGATATGATTCTGACATCCCTCTTAGCATCATTTCGTTCAAAACAGTCGAGCTCGGAGTTGGAGAGAGAGAGAGAGAGCGCGTGCTAGGGTTTTTCCAACCACCACCTCTCGCCGTCTTCGCCGCTGGCACCAGGTTCTCCCTCCCTCCCTCCCTCTCTCTTCGTTTTCGGGTACTTGATCGATGTGTTTCACTTTGCAGCTGTCTCCCTACTTCACACGATTAGGGTTTCACTGCGCCCATACACACACACACACAGGCACTCTCTCTCCACCCTCTCCTCTTGGTGATTACCTCCAGAAATTCCTTCACATGTGCAATTGCTTTTTGAAGTTATGGTATTAGTTGTGCTGAAGTTGCGAGGAGCGTATTTTTGGAATTGTTCTTGAATGGCTTTTCAGTGTAATTGGATGATTTTGTACACCTTGGTGTTTGATACTATAGAGTTGGTTCAAATTTATTGCTCAATTTTCTCTAAACTCGGCAACATCTTCTTTTGCATTTGCTAGCCCTCATTTTGCGTGGTCCGATGTGAGAAACTGGAGGAACTTACTTTTATTATTTCTTTTTCCACCGGTGGGGTGGCTCTTGTTAGAGAATGTTTCTCAAAATATTCCGAGAATTTTAGTTTTAAGAAGACCCCTTATTTTGCTTCCTGTATTCTGGGTCCTGCTGTTGCTTGGCTTTTTAATTTTTTTAACTCCATATAGTGTGTTGTTCTTGGTCTTAGATCCATATTTTGTGATTGGCAGAGGTCAGTCATATCTTCACATATGAGGGGAAGGAGTTACACGCCATCGCCACCTAGGGGTTACAGCAGGAGAGGAAGAAGCCCTAGTCCCAGGGGTCGCTATGGAGGTCGTGGCCGAGATCTTCCCACCAGCCTTTTAGTTCGCAACTTGCGCCACGATTGCAGGTATGTATGATTCCTCTACGCACATGCCCAAATATATATAGAAATATTGTGGCATTTTTACACAATTCGTTCCACTTTTCTTGTTCATTAAGATGTCACTCTAGCATGGTTGATTCTTTTGATTTTCATATACTCTGTCTTGTGCTTTTGTATATTTTTCGTTATTGTGCTTGAGATTGCTGTTGTGGTTTTGCTTTCTCTAAATGCCTTGCTCAAATGTTGTCTTCTTTGTCTGGTATGAACCATGGACACAACAACAAAAGCCTTCTCCATGTTTTCATTAGACCCTTGCTAGACATGTTGTAATACCCCACATCCAGATTTATACTAGTATATTTAGACACTTGACATTTCATAGACACTCTTTTTTGACATGTTTAGGCACTTTTTGGAACATTCTAGATATACCATATGTAATTATCATTGATACCATTGGGATGCAATTATGTTATTTACAGTGTCTACAAGGGAATCTCAATTGAATGTTAAAATGGTCACTTTCAAACCTTATAAATTGTTTATTGCCAAATTTAAAGCGCAGTCTCTTAACATTGTATGGATTAGTCTTCATATTCATAAAAGTAACATTAATTTGGCCTTGTTCCTATTGCATCTTGACTATTTCTGTGAAAACTTTCCTCATTGGTATGTTCATGTTGCACCCTGGCCCAACTGTCTGTTCTTCATAGTTTTCAAGATCATTAAATAGGTTTTGCAGTCACCATGTTTTTTTAATTTGTAATTTTAATTTTGTAAGACTTACACATTTTTAAAGAACTGCAGGAAGACCTGCGGGTTGGATGAAGTGGCGAAAGGCATCTGGAGTCCTCTGTGATCGCATGATACTATTATATTTAAAGGGAAAATTTTATAGAACTGCAGTAAAACCTGCGCTCTTATATGACACTAAGTGTTAGGCTATCAAACAGCAAAAATAGAAAAAAAAAATAGCTATTGCTGAGATGTGAATGTTTAGATGGATGTGTGACAAAACTATAAAAGATAGAATTAGAAACGATGAGATACGTAATAAGTTGAGACTTAGTTCAATTGTAGATAAGATAAGAGAGTATCATATGAGATGGTTTGAACATATACAACGATGACCTAAGGACGACTTAAATATAAGAGAGTTAATAAAACGTAGAGATAGGTCATTGAAAACTTGGATGCAATGTATTCATAAGGATATGATAGATATGAATTTAACTGAGAAAATAGTTTTAGATAGGGATGAGTGACGTAGAAAAATTCGCACAAATTAAATCAATTTTATTTTATTTTATTTTATTTTATTTTTATTTTTAGTTTAGTTTATTTTATCTTTATTTTATTTTTACTTTATTTTTTTTCTCTTTTTTCACGATATTTGTCTCTCATATGGTTGATCCCAAATTTTTGGGATAGAAGACCTAGATTGTTGTTGTTGTTGTATGTTTAGTACACATTTTTAGGTCTTTATCTAATGTTGTCAATCACTCTATGAGGTCTTATATTTCTCATATTTACCTGAGAGCATAAGGGATATGTTTGGCAGATTGCATCCCTTATTAAATTAACAGTTTTTCCGGGTATGCTCATGACTAGCATAAATCTTATATTTTCATGCTTTTATTAAGGTAATCATGCTATATGCCATGATAAATTACTATAGTCCAGAGACCAACTTATGTTACACCAGTCATTTGAAAAGTTTAGGATTCAAATTTTCCTTGGATCTATATTTTTCACTTAGATATTTTACTTCTGTGTAAGAAGAAATCTTTACTTAGATATTGGGAACGATCAAAGTTTAGTAATTTTTAGTACAAGCCTTCAGATGAAATATGGACTAATATTATGGCTGTGATTTTAAAATTTGAGAAATTATTTGAGATCCACAGTTATAACAATACGTGACTAGTTCTTTTACTGTGAAGTTGGACAAAGTATCTTGCTGGTGATAATCATAATTGGGCAATGTGACATTCTACACCTTCGTACATTTTCCTAAAGAACCTACAAGTGTGTCGTAAATGTGGTGATAAACATTATTGTTGAGATGATTAGCTTTTTTTAGTTTCATGTGTCTCTGAAATTTTACTTATATTTTATTCAGGCCAGAAGATCTCAGGAGGCCTTTTGGAGAGTTTGGTCCTCTGAAGGATGTTTACTTACCTAGAGATTATCATACTGGGTGAGTAATTTTTTTGTTCTTTTTGCAAATTTAAAGGCATCTCTATATTGCATTTTTTTTTTTGGGGGGGGGGGACATGATTTATCTGATATGTTTAAAAATTATAAACTAATAAGAATCTGCCTCCTGTTGAATATGCTACTTTCATCGCATGAAATTGCTTTTCATTTTTTTTTCAAATTTTAATTTTTATGTTAGGTCATTTCTTAATGATCTAGTTCTCAACTATTG
This sequence comes from Dillenia turbinata, assembly GCA_037126225.1. Taxonomy (NCBI): domain Eukaryota; kingdom Viridiplantae; phylum Streptophyta; class Magnoliopsida; order Dilleniales; family Dilleniaceae; genus Dillenia; species Dillenia turbinata. The sequence goes on from JBAMMX010000015.1 coordinate 8,269,079, forward strand.
CAAATTGGTTATTCATTTAAGCTATTGAGATTTAATTTAACAGTGAGATTAGAGTTTTGAAGATACCAATCAAGTAATAAGAGTTCTTTTGAAGATGATGTTATTGCTAGTGAAGATTGGAATGAAGTGGGGTTTGAATACATTGTGAAGATGTTCAAGTCTTGAAGAATTACAAGTCATCATAAAATTGACACTTGCAAGGTCAGCAGCCAAGTGCTAGCTTTTAAGTGCTTATCATGACCTTCCCTATTGCTGGAAAAGTGTTCTGGAAACTTTAATAATACAGGTCCAAGGAGTGCAGAATACATGTCACAGTATTTCTTTTCTTTGCTTCTCATTGTGACAATTTTTTTTGTTCTTTGGTGCCCCTTCTCCCTTTGTTTTCTTTTTAATATTTTGTTGCAGGGAACCTCGAGGCTTTGGCTTTGTTCAATATGTGGATCCTGCTGATGCTGCAGAAGCAAAATATCAAATGGATGGTCAAATTTTTCATGGCCGAGAGTTGACTGTTGTATTTGCTGAGGAGAACAGGAAGAAGCCAGTTGAAATGAGGCAAAGAGAGCGAACGAGGTAGACTATTTCTTTATATTTGAAAGGCATTGTTATTTGAGAGCAGTTCTTCTTCATGACCAACTTTTTGCATATCTGTGGTGATAAAATATATTATTTGTTTTGTTACTTGTGATGCTTCACGACAGCATATTGCATTATAATATTCTTTATGGTTCTGCAATATATCTGAACATTTTAAAGTTTAGATTAACTGGCCTATGGGGATTGCCATATGCTGCTTTTACTGGTAATGTTGTTAAACCTAGAAAAGGTAAACTAGAAGGGACTGGAGGCAAATTTGCAGAAGATATGAAACAGCACGTGCGGCTGGTTGGAGCTGCATTCTTGTTGTGTTGCAGTTGTGATCTTAAAAAAACTTTTAATGGAGTTACCAACTTAACAATTGACACAAACCAAGTATCTTTTGTCCTAGCTATTTGTAACTATAATTGGATGAAGTGTTGTGAAACAGTAACAAGCTTTTCATAATGTATTTTACAGAAAAATAGTTACATAACAATCGACTACCCTTTTTGCTGGAATCCTCGTATTCTTCACATTCTTATAAAGGTTCATGAGATGCTGCTTTTGCTGAATACTGTCTTGATAGTCTCACGATTTGAAATTCTAGCTGTGCTTATTTCAGCATATTAATTTTAGCGAATATTGGCAATCATGCCATTCAGCCCTTGGTGCTCATGCATTACTCAATTTTTTAGTGTAGAAAATGTTTGTTATTCTTTCTTTATGGATATATGCTACTTTCAATTAGCAATCCTAAATGTTTCTGTTGTAGGGGTGGTGGTCGATATGATCGCAGACGGTCTCCTCCTCGCTATTCTCGTTCCCCACCTCTTCGTTATGCAAAATCACGATCCCGCAGTCGTGATTATACGCCCTCCCCTAAAAGAAGGCAATATTCTCGGTAAGAGTCCTTGCTTTATTTATTTCCTGCCCCTCAAGGAGGTAGTGAAGTCATTATTATGGTGGAAAGGGATGGTTCTTTTCTCTAACAGAAAAAGGGTGGAAATGGGTGGTGTTTTCTAGCTGTAGTAATGATCATCAGAAAAGAGCGCACATGTTGATGGAAAAACCGTCCTATTGAGCACTTAAGTTTCACCATTTAGTATCTGTAATATAGGTCATCAGGAGTCAATTTGGTGATTGTCAAGTTCTGATTCTGGTGTTACCATTTAATGTCTTCCTTCTTTTGTTTATATTGTTTTTAAGCGTCCATGTTAAATATTCCATGTTTTGCTTTCGAGCTTACCCTGTGTAGGTGGTGATTGGAATTTTGCTTTTGCTGCCCTCCCTTTCCTTTTATCAATTTTGTTTTGCTTCAATTTTAATTGGTGATCAGTGCAAATGATTTTCAAGTTCCTACTAAATATATTCACTTTTTGTATCCAGGTGATACCATATGTTGCTTTGGATGTCCATAATTCCCTTTTTGCTGTTTATCACATTTCCTCCGAGAATGCTGCTATAACTGGTCACTTGCCAAGTGTAGTGCTTTTTATACTTGATAGCATAGTATAGTATACGTAAATTTTTCTGACCAATGAATTGTGCCACATGATATTTAGTATTTTTTGGTGTTTCACTTTTTTGGTAGACGTGTTATCACTACTTTTGCGCACATTTGTCTGTTGTTTATTTTGGTCTCTTGTCCTTCAGCAGCTCTGTTTCACCTCAAGACAGGAGGTACAGTCGGGAGAGGTCGTACTCACGCTCTCCTCCACCATATAATGGCTCACGAAGCCGCAGCCAGAGTCCAAGGCAAGTCCAGAGTCAGAGCCCAAGCCGGGGCAGAAGTCGAAGCCCCAAGCCTAGAGAATACTCGAGGGAACCAAGTCAAGACCTGTCTCCTAGATAATTGCAGTACTTCTAGTGTTTGTGAGTTCTTTGGTAGGCTTCATTTCATTGAAAGCAGGATTCTGTAATATTACCCTGGATTTAATGTTTTATGTACTTGTGGTATATCTGGGTTCTCTTGAGCTACATGCGGATTTCCTGTGACCTCGGTGCCCAAAATCCTTAGAAGTTATTGGTCAGCTTAATCCTGTTTAACTGAATGAATGGTGGATGGTATCTAAACATTGTGATCTAATGAGCCCCACGGTTTGCACATGAGTAATGCTTTTGCAATTGTAGTTTATTCTCTCTTGGTTTGTCCTTTTAATATGTACCCTACTTTCACGGGTTCGATTAGGGTGTTGGGGACCCAGTTGAATGCCAGAGAATTTTTATCGCCAGTTTGCTCTGTTTTTAGTCTGTGGACAAAGGCAAGTGAAAGTTTCAAAAAGAGAATGGAGTTCTTTTGACGAATGGCATCTCACTTTCCAACTGGGCAGTGTTTGTATTTTTCCTCCAAAATTTTGGTCTCCTTCTCCCCCAAATCCTTGAGACCAATGAAGGTTCAGTTGGAACTTTTGTTATTTTTGGTTTTCTGGTTCTTGTCCGAGTGGGATAACAAAATTTTCATCTATTGGGGCTTGTTTGAGTTATTTTCTTTTAGGTTGCTTCTGATGACTTGGATTTGCATTTATTTATGCATAAATACATATATACATATATATATGTGTGTGTGTGTGTGTGTGTGTACACACATACATACGTGTGTACATATACATGCATCTATATGTTTCAAACATAAAATTTGTAAATGCGTTAAACTAAAATCTACAAATTGATATATCTTGTTAGGAATACATCATATGACAGATTTACTGATAATAACAATTGACAATTAAAATACTCCCACCAACTTATATAGGATATTTAGGAGATGGAAAAAAATTGCAGGGTTGATTTTTATTTCAAATAGGAAGAGGGAGGGAGGGAGGGGATTTAAAAATCAAGTTATCATTAGAAAGAGTGAAACTGATATTTAAAGAGAGAGAGAGAGAGGTTATAAGGAAGATGGTCATTCATACCATACGATGATAATGATTCATACCATACGATTAAAATGATAATAAGTTGATTGCATGACTTAATTCAAAAATCTAGAAGTAAATAGATTCGATCAGTTGAAATTCTCCACTTTTGACATTTTTGAGATGTGATTCAAATTTGGGTTCCTCTTAAAATTGAGTAAAGATTCAGGTTTGACTCCCTAATATTCAGCTTTTGCAGGAATCTGAGAAATTACTTTTTAACTCATCAGATATGAATATAAAATAGACTGGGTCAATTTTTTTTTTATTTTTTTGTTTGTGTGGGATCAAAATCCATCAAATGCAATAACCAAAATGTAGTATTTGGATATTGTCTAGAGAAAGGATGTCTCTTTATTAGCTAAGTTAGGATTTGAATGCACTTAAGAAAAAGTGTTTATCCACTCCTTAGACTCGAATGAATTCATGTAAATTGGCATCTCTTGCTCAGAAGAGAAAGAAGGGGAAAGAGCCATAAGGCTTACTTGAGTGGAAAGATGCACTTACTGAGTCGCGCTTGAGGCTTGAGCTCCCCATTTTATGATCAACTTCTCAATATATTCCCACGCAAACTTAGTAAAAATGAAGGACCAAAAAAAAAAAGTTTCAATAAAATCCTTATAGATTCAAAAAAGTCAACAATCATGTGATTTTATTGTCATTAAATGTGATATCACTGACTTGTGATATATAAATAAGGAACAATTTAGATTTTAAATTCAAATTTTAGTATAATAAAATAAAAAATACAAAAAAATACTAGAAAAGAAAACAAGATAGATTTGATCGGCTTAAATTCCAGATCTAACAAGGAAATCTACTCTTAAAATTGTATTATTCAAAGTCCAAAATTTTTTACAATGAAAATAAAATGTTAAATCTTTTAATTAAAAAAATATTAAATTTTATATCGACTAATTAATCAAAACTGACTTAATAAAATAAAGTGTTAAATTTTTTAATTAAATTTTGAATTCGAAACTTGAAAATAAAAAAAAAAATTATATTAAAAGAACCGCTCTCTAAATAAGATTCGCTCAAATTGAATTAATCGAAATATAATTTCAAATATTGATGATGAGAATAAAAAATATATATTTTCTAACTCAATATTTAAGATATGATATATAAACATGAAAATTTTTATTCAAATATTTAAATTAGGAATCAAATTTTCTCCTCATTGTGCGCTTGGTATAATTTCTTCAAATGAGTCTGTTGAGTTTTTAATGGTTCTATTTATCCGGTGATTATATAAAAAGACTCTTTTTCCACCTTATTTAAAAATTAAAAACAATGAAAATTGCATGATTGAATAAATTATCAAACACGAGGAGAAAGTATTAAAATACAAAAATAAGTAATAACTTCTCATTTTCTTTCTCACCCCATTTAAAATAATTTAACGAGGAGTGTAAAAATACAAAACAATTAATAGATTTTTTTTCTATAAATTTGAGATACGACAGCTACATAAAATATTAAATAAGATTTATTATTTTTAAGCGATAGAGTTTTTCTATTTTTATCTTTTCTTTTTTAATTTGATTCCATTTGATTACATATTTTTATATAAAATAAATAAATAAATACTCTCTATTTCACTTTAAATGTTTGCTAAGATTATTGCATAAAAATGACAAATATAATTAAATAATTATAATTTTTAAAAAGTAATTATTTGACTAAATTACCCTTTAAAAATTAATTTTATCATGTTAAAATTGAGTATTTAGTTAGACAACAAGTAACAACGATAAAATTAAAAAAAAAAATAATTAATACTTTTTTAATATTTTAAAATTTGAAGTGGATGAAAACAATTTCATCTTTTAAAAAGAGAAATGCCTTTTATAATATTTTAATATATACAATGGATTTCATCTCTCATCTTTGATCAGAGTTCGAGTTCTTTCTTCTTTTAAAGGATTAAAAAATACTTTTTCTTTTTCCTTTTTCCTTTTGAGAATTAAAAAAAAATCCTTTTTATTTTTATTATTTTATAGAATAATATTTTAACCCATACATTTTTATTTGTATTGTATTAGAAGGGTGTTTGGCATTATTTATAAACTGGTCAAATTAGCTTATAAATCAAAATTAAAATTATTAATCGTTTGGTAATTAAAATTTATAAAAGTGTTTATAAATTTAAAAAAGTGATTATAAACTAAAAAAATAATAAACTCCTTCTACTGGTTTTTTGATTTTGATATTTTTAAATACAACTAAAATAAATTATTTTGACCAACAAAAGTACATATTCACCCCTTTGGTGAAAATAAGCCCAAAAAGTGTCCATTTGGCAGAGTTTTTTTTTTTTTTTTAATTATTTTCCTTATAAGGGAAACAGAAATTTATAATTTTTGAAATAAAATTAAAAATTATTTGGTATTTTTGTTTTTAAAAACAAATTGATTATATAATTATGGAGAAAAAAATCTCATAAGAGTTTTTTCTTAAAATCTATTTTTTAAATTTTTATTTATAAAAAAAACTACTTTTAAGTAGAAGAAAATTTATTTAGTAGTGTTTCTCATTATAAGGAGGAAAAAAGTTGAAAAAAAATTGTATCAAATGAGCAATATGTAAAATCGTATAAATTATGTGAGTTAAATAATTATAATTTTTAAGTAAATTAAAATTTTTCTTGATATTAATTATCAAAACAATATTAAAGTCTTTTATAAAGAGAGATGTATTTTCTATTAAAACTAAAATTTGAAAGAAATCATTTTATTGTTCAAATAGTTATCCAAACAAAATAAAACCTTTACATATTAATTAAGTTTTAATATTAAATATTATTTCTGCCCATAAAAAAATGGTCTCGCCGTTTACCCACTTCATATTGCCACTTTGATTGTGGGTGTGAAGTGAACCCCTTCAAGTTCCATGACTTTTGAGGTAGCTTTTCACCTTTTCAGCCGAGAAAGTGAGACATTTTTCGCTTTTCCTTTGGAGGGAAAGAACATTAAATTGGTCTTTAGAAATGGGGGAATTATTCTATTCTATCCCAATTCCTAATTATTGCAGGCGACAATCTCGATGTCGTCCATTGTTTCACTCCTTGTGTTGTCTTCAACTCAGCAACAGCAAGACATTCAATATTACATTTCATACCCCTCTCGTTCTATTAAAGAAATAAATAAATCTTCGTTCCTTTTTCTTTATTCGGAAAACTATTGGAAAAGACAAACAGCGCAGGACAGCCCTTCCGATGTTTCTTTTGCCTTAACAGTAGTGGCGAAACTCTAAACACTAATATTAACATAACCATTAACGAGAGGGTGGGTACTGAGGTAGTAAGGTGTTCTACTCGGTTTCATTTTTTCCAGGGGCATTTTTCTTATTTTTCTCAAAATTTCTCACTCTTGGAGTAAAGACTTAAATAAAAAAGTCCTAGCATTATGTCACGACCTTCTGGTTTCCTCTGAAATTTCCGACTTTTACCGGTGGGTCTGGAAAATCTCTCAAGGTTCTCTCTAGATTCTCATTGTGGGTCTTATTTTTCTTTGTCTGAAAAATCAAATTTTCAGATTTTTCAGGGTTTTGTCCCTTACTTTCAGGACTTTTGATGTTCTGATTTCTGGGTTTCTTGAGCTGGGAAACTGGCATCAGGTTGGTTTGTCTTTTTTGCATACACTTGACTTCTGCTTCTGGGGTTTTTGTTATTTCTGCTTTTTGGGAAGTTTGGTATGCGGGTATTGCGAAGTTTATGCTCTTCATGCCACTATGCTTGTATTGTGAGTTTGACATATGGGTTATGAAATTTGGTAATTGGAGGTTTGTTTACTTTAATCTTTTTATGTCTATATGCCAGTGATTTTGACATTTGGCTTATGAAAAAGTAAGTGGCTCTTGTTGTACCGTGGTTTTGCCCTTCCTTTTTGTTTTCTTCTTCTTTTCTTTCTTCTGTCATTCCCTTGTTCTCCAGATGTCATTCTTGTGTCTATGATATTGGCGGTGGAGAAGATTGCTGAATCTGAGGTTTAGGTTAGGCAAGTTTAGCTGTGCCTTGGGAAGTGCTGATAGAGATTGATTGGAACATCCTTTAAAACCTAGTAAAAATGCACTTGGGATGAATGAAATAAGTTGTGTTCATGTTTCTGGAATTGTTCATTGGCCTCTTCTTTGATGTTTGCAGCATCATTTTCTTCGAAGTTGGTGATCTTCTTGTCAATATACCTGTGGGTTTTAGAAATAGAAAACTTTTGGTCTAATTAGGTATCTAGATTTTGTTAGGTTTGAGCTATTATACGCTTGCGGTTGTTATTATTTCGTTTATGCAAAAGAAAATTTTGGCTTAATTAGGTATGTGGGTTTTGTGAAGAGTAAGCCCCTCATCCGAATTTGCTTTTAAGTTTTGACATCTGGACCGGGTCTTGAAAAAGGAAAAAAAAAGTGGCTTTTTCTGTAATGGGGTTTTCCCTTTTGTATTTTTAATATAATTGAATCCGGTAATTTTTTGAACTGCATTGAATGATGCACTAGTAAGGTTTTGAAGTTTAGTCTTGTATTGGATGAAGACCCGCAAGATGTTTGAAATATTGAGAAAGAGGGCTATGGCTTGCATTTGGCAATTTTAATATAATGTGGAATGAGAGATGGGATATTATTGGATCAAGATAGAAGGATGATGGAAATATTCAGATGGGGTTATTACTTGCATTTGATGATCATAAGAGAGTATGGAATGAAAAGGTACCAGACGGTGATAGGGTTTACATACCTATCCTATTGTAGTTGCACTTTAAGACACTTTGTGGAATGAGTTGAATTCTAATTGGAATTCGTTTAAGGTGCTGTGTGGTGCAAGGAAGAACCACAGGGATAAATATTAATAAATTATTCTTGGAAAAAACTGTGAACAAAGCTATACCATGTAATTCATGCTATACAATTAAATCCATGGCCGATTTTAGTGGAGCAGAGGAAGGAGAGCGTGAAATATTACCGTCAACAGGAAGGTTAATGGGTGATAACCCTTTTGTACAAAATGCAGCCATTTTACCTATGTAGTTTGTTTTTTACTTCTCTGCTCTTACCCTTTGTATGAAATTGCTCTATGAGGTGTCTTCATGAATTTCTCACTATATATACTTTTAAATTACACCATGGTGATTGTTTAAAAGTATTGGCATGAGTGTAGCTATATTGATTTTTACATGCATGTAACCGGAAAATAAATCTCAATTCGGCAATTTATTACTTTGTTCTAATACATTATGCACTGTTCCCTAATCTGTGTTCCTTCTGCTTACATTTTCAGCTTAGTCAAAGTTCAGGTATTCATCATTACTTTGCTGTTGCTGACTTCTGACAAGGTCGATTGTACCAAATAGTAAAGAGTAGGAGAGTGAAAACCTGCTCTGAAGCTTGGACTGGATGATGTCCAAAAAATGGTTTGGAAATGCTTTTTTGATCTTAATTGGCATGCTTTCCACTGCATCAGGTAATTCATCGGGCTTCTGATTATCCTACTGCTATTTTATCTGTGACATGGTGTCTAAGATGCCAAGACGATCAATATTACCATGTTTACTCAAGAGGGATAATTGTGATTAATCATAATCATATTACCATTTCTGCTCAATGAGGCATGTCTTTTGATTACTACTACTACTACTACTATTGCTTTGTGCCTCTTTACTGAACTGGTGTAATTAATATCCTGAGATACCCTATTGGACAATATTTTGGGGGAAACCAATATGGAAAGGTAAACAAACAAAGCATAAGGAATAATTGGATATCAGGTACAAGCTGATGGGTTCATTGTGGGCCTATATCCATGTATGTTCTGTTGCGGAGAATGAGTCTTAAATCATCAGAGACACTGTCTCACTGGTTATAACTTATCCAATTTTGGTTCCCTTTGGCCTTCAAGCCTAATATGAAAGCCAATTTATGGTCTTTCCCTGTAAAGGGAACTCTTTCACATGCTTCCCAATTGAGAGACTGGATTTGAATTGTTTTCTCTTGTAATTTTTGTTGTTTCAATCTTGTTTTGGACATTTAATGATTCCTAATCAGCAGTGAAGGCATGGGCGAGCTCTGGTGGTTTGGGCAATCCCATATCAGAGGCTGAAGGCTATGCCTTCATAGCAAAGAAACAACTCGTGCCATAAATCCAGAGCAACTAATTTTCATTTTGACTTGTAGTTTATAACAAAAGACATAATGAAAGTAATGTATTCTAGACATGAAACTCGAAACTTATTTCCTAAACTTGCAGGCGCATATGTTGGAATAAATATTGGTACTGATGTTTCCGATCTGCCCTCGGCTTTAGAAATTGTTGCGATCCTTAAAGCCCATCAAATAACCCATGTACGCCTTTTTGATGCTGATGCTCGCATGCTGACTGCTCTGTCAAACACTAGTATTGAGGTAATGGTAGGTGTCACTAATTATGAAGTCCTAGGGATCGGAGAATCTCCATCAACTGCGGCTGCTTGGATCAATAAGAATGTTGCAGCTTACTTGCCCTCAACCAATATCACAGCCATTGCAGTTGGCAGTGAGGTTCTTTCTTCAATTCCTAATGCTGCTCCAGTGTTGGTTCCTGCCATGAATTACCTTCACAAAGCCTTGGTTGCTTCAAATCTCAATTTTCAAGTCAAAGTTTCAACATCTCAAACCATGGATGTCATTCCTAAGCCTTTTCCTCCTTCAACTGCCACCTTCAACTCAACATGGAACTCTACTATTTACCAGATCCTGCAGTTCTTGAAGAACACCAACTCCTTTTACATGTTAAATGCCTATCCATATTATGGGTATACAAATGGAAATGGCATTTTTCCGATTGATTATGCTCTATTCAGACCATTATCCTCAATCAAACAAATTGTTGACCCGAACACCCTTTTCCACTACAATAGCATGTTTGATGCTATGGTCGATGCTACCTACTACTCTATTGCAGCTTTTAATTTCTCCGAGATTCCAATTGTTGTGACAGAAACTGGCTGGCCATGGCAAGGTGGAGCCAATGAGCCTGATGCCACTGTGGAGAATGCGGAAACCTACAATAATAATCTGATCCGACGCATTTTAAATGACTCAGGCCCACCTAGTCAGCCAAATATACCAATTAACACATACATCTATGAGTTGTTTAATGAAGACCAAAGAACTGGGCCCCTGTCAGAAAAAAATTGGGGATTGCTTTTCACTAATGGCAGTGCTGTTTATTCCTTAAACTTGGCCTCTACAGGTAGAGTTACTTCAAATTCTTCTGTGGTTTTCTGTATTGCAAAAGAAGGTGCAGATTCCAGTAAGTTGCAAGCTGGCCTGAATTGGGCTTGTTCTCAAAGCCAGGTTAACTGCAGTGCCATTCAAGTTGGGGGGGCATGTTATGATCCTGATACTTATGAAAACCACGCTTCTTATGCGTATAACGATTATTATCAAAAGATGCACAGTGTTGGTGGAACCTGTGACTTTGATGGTACAGCCACGACAACTACTAATAATCCCAGTAAGTTTTACTTTATTTCTTGAACTTTTTTCTTCTTCTCTAATCTACCTGTATTGCGAACTACCATTAGGGGAGGGAAGTTTTATTGATTTATTTTTATTTCCTTCTTATCATTGTTTTTTTGGGAGGCTGCTTAAATTGTTGAGGCTAATTTTGTTGGTGAAGATTTTTAGTGTTAGTGTTTCTGTTTTGGCAATTGTTTGGTCCACACTTTCCACATGCATTCATGGCATGAGTCCTCTAGCAGATGGTACTACAACTATTTAAAATGAGTTGTTTAAGAAATCAAACATAAACTTTCACAATTTGAGTTAATGGGAGTGGGAAACTTGAGCTGGGCAAATGGTTGTAAACGTCCAAAGTTTGTTTCTGATGACTTGTTAAACCTAGGGATTCCAAATCTGCAGGTTTTGAAGTTCATTGTGTATATGTGGATATCTGATTGTTTTTTGGGGGGGGTCTTAAAAATATAAAATAATATGAATATGAAAGATAAATGAACATGGCTTTAATACCATATTAAAGATGGAAATCAATATAATATTATGAACACTAATACTTCATTATCTCAATTAAACTATTACAATAAGTTGGGTTTACGTAGAAAACCCATTGTCACAAAAATGACAATATAATATTACAAAATAAGTAAAGTCAAATATGTATCAAAATCAAATCAATAATTGATTTGATTTTGATATATAATATATTTCCCTACAAGGGGTGGGCGGCGTTGGGGCAGGTGAGTGTCAGCTCCTGCTTATTTGCAAATGCATGGATATCAGGACTGAGAACCTGGTCAAGGGTTTGATTCTTTCCTTCATTGAGAAAGGGTGTGTAGGGATTCCACTTACATGAATATTAGGTCTCTATGGTAAGCCAGACGCTGGTGCTTCATGTGCTGTGATATAAAAAATTTGAGTATAACCCTGACTGATAGAATATTTTTGGGTGAGAGTGGGAATATGACTGGCTTGTCTTTAGTGCCAAAGGCCTAGTTAGTTGATCGGTTGAGTAGATCTGTTCACATTGGCAGTCCTTGTCGTGTGTTGCTGAATATGGGTTAAGCTTCGACCTCAATCAAGGGCATGCTATGTACTAACTTTTTTTTTTTTTGGGTCATAATGCTAAGTACCAACCGATCAACCTGTTGCTGGTGATATTATAATTCTTTGTTGGGTTTTGGGCCTAAAGTGGAATGGACAAGATGGTATCAATGTTGAGGGAGCTCGGATGACTTGCTTGGCATTGGGTTTTAACTAAGGTCTTAACAACTCTAGGCTTCTCTTTGTTCTTTCTCATAATTTTAATACACTAGACCATGGTTTTACAATTTAATTATACCAAATTTTTAGTCCCATTAAAGCTTTCCTTTTCCTTGAGTCACTGCTAAGATAATTGGGCTATTAGGTGCACCTAAAGAATCCTTCACTACTGGGGAAAAAAAAATGAAGCAATGTGAGATCTGGCATTGTGTGGTCCTCTAGAGTTATGGTTAGTTTGTTACTTCCTTTCTGTTGAATTCAATTATGTACTGATTGTTGGTCTTTTACAGGTTATGGATCCTGTATTTTCACAGGAAGGTAAGTAAATTTTGCCCAATCTCGAGTGCTCTACTTCAATACGCTCTACTTCAATGCATTTTCCTTGATGTGGGATCTAAACCATCACCACCATTTTTTTTTTTTGAATTGAACAGTGTGAATTCCACAAGTACTGGAACCCCACCGCCATCATCCTTTACTTTTGGGCCCATAAGTCCCCCCTCTGGAGGGACTCCGCCTTGCTTCAGAGTCGATACCACTCACATAGTGGGTCTGTTAATATTTCTTGCTTTGGTATTACCTTGAACCTGAACATGAAGCAGGCAAATGTTCATACAATATTGCACGAGGCTTCACCCAGCCAGATTAGGGAAACAGCAGTGTCTGAGTTGTACGATTTTAAGGCTATAATCAAAGGTACAAGAGATTGAATGACAAATTGAAGATGGTTGTGATGACAGATTCTTTCTTCTTATGTAGCCGGTCATGTATTGTTTGTTTATCGTTCCTCACACTTTCTTCGCTCTTTGTTCTGATGTAGCTGCTCATCAGCATGTAATTGGACAAAAAAAGTGATCATTTGTTCGATCATCATCTTGAAAACTAAATTGGATTTTCATAATCTAGGAGTTTGGTTTAGTCTTTCCTTTCACGGGGGCAGACAAATTTACATGATTTAGGTGATGAAAACATGCTTCAACAAGTTGAAGTAGACAACTTTGGAAGAAATCCTCAGCAGGCGGTCCGCACAAGAAAATGTGATTGATTGTGAGCTTGGGTATCTGGGTTCCGGCTGCAACTTCAGGGCAGAAAAAGGTTTGAACCCAAGAACGCAATCCCCCAAAGAGCTTTCTGAATGTGCTAGGTTAATTATTTATCAAGATCCCTAAGGGGAAGGTTGAAACTGATTTGTGACGCTATCTTTAGGATATGTTACACGTTATTCAATCTTATTTTTTCCTGGGAAAATGTTAAATATTTAAATGGGTAATAACTATTGAATCACATGTACTAAACGAGTACATAGAATAAACATTATAATTATTCTTAACACAAATTTATCAACCATAATAGGGTAAATAGAATATAACAATAATAACAATCTAGACTATAGTTTCAAAATTTAGAGTCAGGTTACGAGAAATAAATATCGAAAAAATATAATAATAATAATAACATTAAGTATTAATAATAATAATAAAATATATATATATATATATCAAAAAATATATGTTAAATAGAATATATATATTTATAAAAACATTAAATGTTAAGTTCCCATTCAATATGATGATAAAAATATTTAGCCAATTTATACGTTAGGAGAGACATAGCTAGAGAGAGTTGCTTTTTCAGCTATGCATATTGGAAAATCCTTTCAATTTGAACTCGCCGCTTCATTTGACAATACAGAGAGCAAAACCCAAAGTATGAAACTAATAGAAGAGGACTTGGGAGAGAATTTCAATTGAAGAAGAAATATTTAATAGTATTGTGAAGAAGAGAATTTCAATCATCATCATCTTGTCAACGAAATCCAAGTCAGTCATTAGTGGGATTAATTATTCTTCCTTGAATCTTTGGAAATGGAAATGAATCCATTTGGGTTCGATTGCAATTTTTATGTGGAGAACATCGAATCGTTTCGACGTTTGTTGTGGAAGAATGAAGGATGCAAGAAATGTGTTTGATTTAATGCCTGCGAGAGCACCGTGTCTTTTAATTAACCTTTATATAGAATTTTCAGTATGCTATTATTATTGTTTTTATCAAGATTAATTTTTTTGAATTTTAATACTTAGTAAAAAGATTATTACTGTCACGAGGTAAAAGAAATTACTTGTCTTGAAATTTTGAGAAATTAATATTAGTGAATGAAAATTAAAAATAGAGAAAAAATTTAGAATTGGAAAATAAAAAAGGATTTTTTGTTACTGAACCATCCACAAGTGACGCACTACGCCCGATGAAGTTTTCAGTTTTCATTTTTTTTTATTTTTTTAATTTTAAAAAATGATAATATATAATATATTATTGTAATTAGTGATTAGGAGATAATTATTAATTCTCGTGAAAAATTAAAATTAACAAACTAATATTATTATCCCGCTCAGGATTAGGCTCTGCTCGTCATTTCGCAGATTCAACTCCTATCATCGAGACATGTACCGTTTTTGACGTGAAGAAAACAAAAAAGCATGATTTTCAATCTAAAAATATTTTAAAATAAATACCTCGTTGGAAAATATAAATATGATATTTATTGATATTATTTATATAAATAATATTATATTATATTTTAAAAATATGATATGATGTTATTTATTTATTTTATATTTTAAATCTTTTTATATAAATAATATATAATACGATACACGTGAATATTAATTTTAAAATATTTTTTAATAGGTCGGGTTCAAAAGAGTACATGTCTCCCTATCTTTTCAATATTATTTCCCCCAAATTCAAACTCTCCTCTCTCTCTCTCTCTCTCTAAAAGTAGGGTGATGAACGGAGTAGGAGGAGGAGCAAGTAGTTCAGGGGTGGGAGGAGGAAGATCATGGGGGTCGACGACATCGGTGTCAGCTTCGGGGAAGAGAATACAGAAGGAAATGGCAGAACTCAACATGGACCCCCCTCCTGATTGCTCTGCTGGTCCCAAAGGCGACAATCTCTATCAGTGGAATTCTACCATCATCGGTCCTCCTGGTTTGTTTCAGTTTCTTCCAAGTTTTAACCTAATTCGAAATTGGTAGTCGCTATCCCTACCTGTGAATGATTCATTTCAAAATGCTCCTTTACTTTTTGAATGAGTTTTTGATTTCGCTTATTCACTCAACTTGTTAGATAATTCTCCAGTTTTCTTGTTTGGTTGTTGCAAAGATTAAATGATTAATCTGATTGGATTACTTTTGAGCATATCTGAGTGCTTGGTGTAGTCTAGCATCAGATGGGAGAAGAGGACTAATGGATGTACTTTGGTACCTGTCAATTCAAGCTTCAAAATTACGCTATTGCAATCCTTAATCGGGGTAACCTTCCCACAAGAAAAATGTATTTAATTTATTTGGATTCCATAACGTGAAGGAATCTTCCACTTCCACTGCTGGACTGAAAACCTTCTTTTCCCCCCTTCAAGTGAATAAATTTCACTTGCAGCAATCAAGTTGAGAGAAGAAAAACTAAATCCTTTCCCAAGCTCTCAACTTGTCTTTTTTTATTTTATTCCTATTTTTCGATTTTCATCATCAACTGTCTTCTTTTCCCTTTTCTATATCATCACACAAACCTCCAAAGTCCACAAATTTGAAGGACACACAGACATATCTGAGAGAACAAAAGCCAAGTGTTTTTTTCGTAAATGGCTGTGAGCGATGGCAATTTACCTGGACCCGACTGGTATCTGTTAAGTCAGGCCGGGTAATATCTGGTGTTGACCGGGTAAATTCTGGCACAGGTGACTGCATTGGTGGGGCCGGGCCGGTGCCTAGGTCACTTGACCCGGTAATACCTGAAATAGATATTATATCATATCAATGTTTGTAACACTTACTCACAGTCCAACAAATTTCAATATCCCCCCGGTAAGTATTTTAGATTCTCTTATACCATAAACCATGTGTAATTTCAGCTGATGTTTCCTGTCGTATTTTCATTACCAACCTTGCTGATTTGATAGAATGTTTGTGTCAGTTGAGAGGAACACCATGGAAGGTTGTACTAATCATTTATGCGATCACATGTATGAGTGTTTAAACCATTTTCCTTTTGTTCTATTTTGTAGGAACACCATACCAGGGTGGTATATTTTTCCTAGACATGTCATTTCCAATTGAATATCCATTCAAACCTCCCAAGGTACACTAAGCTATATCCAACATTAGTTTCTCAGTTATTTATGAAGCCTGAAAACATCTGGTATTCTGCTCTTATTGGTTGTCCTGTTATCAGTAGCTGAAATCACCTGGCATTCTTTGTACATTGTATTCTTCTCTCTTCTTCTCTTCTCTCTTTCACTTTCCCATTGGTTTTTTTTTTTTTTTTTTGGTTTTGTTTTTTTGGCGGGGGGGAGGGGAGACTTTTGGAAGAAAGTATGCTGATTCTGCAGATTTATCCATTTCTATTTTGGATACGAGGCAGATTCAAGTTCTTTCATAATTTAAATGACAGTTTCAGATGAGCCAAGATTGATAAAATCCAATTCAAGGTTCGTATTCTTAAGTCATTGAAAATTCTCATGATGAAGAGGGTATAGCTTTGAGTCCTAGGCATAATATTAACTATTCTTATCGAGTGGGCGAGTAAGAGATCTAGAAACAAATAAGTGGATTTGTGCTCTTGAGAAATTTGTTCCTTTTTTTTTTTGAATGTGGTTTGTTACTAAAATTTTGACATTTTTTGCACATATGGCATGGCCTATCCATTGTGGAGTTCTGCATGTTTAGTTGATCTATTTGCCATGTGGCTGGTGGTATACTTGTCAGATAATATGCTTCTCCCTTTACCTAAGGTCTAGCTTTTTTCAGGTGGTATTCAAAACACGTATCTTCCATTGCAATGTTGACCCATCTGGTAATCTTGGTCTGGAGATCTTGAGTGCTGGCTGGAGCCCAGCTTTGACAATCTCAAGAGTATTACTTGCCATTAGATCAATTTTCACAAACCCGGATCCTTGTAAGTGTTTTGCCTTTGTTGCAATTCTTTATTTAAATGTTAAACTTGAGTTTCATTTTCCATCACCAGTTAGTCGTGTTAAACTCGAGTTTCATTTTCCATCACCAGTTAGTTGCAGCTGAAACTTGTAGTATCTGATTTGCTCATGATGAGCATTCACAATGTTAGAAACCATAAAAACCAAGTGAAACAGCAATCCATATCCATCTTGAATAATGATTTGAAGGAGAAATGCTGTCAAACACATGCACGCTGCATTTTGTTTTTGTTCCCATAAATAATTTTGTATGCTTTTTTCTTAATGGTTGTAGATAACCCTGTTGTTCCCGGCATTGCACGGTTGTACTTGACAGATAGAGCTAAACATGATGAATTGGCTGCAGAGTGGACACTGAGATTTGCTAGGTAGATCATGAGTTGGTCATGTTCAAGGGTAGCACATACTGCCCGCAAGCAAATTAACAGTTACATTCATTATAGTTCCTGAAAGAGATGCAATCTTTCATGGCTATCCTGTGAATATATTCGTGTGTATTTTTCTCTTTTCTTGCTTTCTTTATTTTTATTTTATTTATTTTTCTTTTTTTTTGGGGAGGGGGGTGGGTTTAACAATCGATGACAATGAAAATGAACCATAATTGGGATTTGGAGGCCTAAATCTCATCATCCATTATCTGATAACAAATATATATATATGGTTTGCAAGGTAAGAATCTTGGACCATGTTTGGATAGGATAGTTTTAATCTCTTGCATTCTCCGATGTACAAGAAGATAGATAATTCTCCGAGCTTCAAGATTTGGTCGCATTCTGCTTTTGAGGGGTTCTTTTTATTTTTATTTTTATTTTTATTTTTATAATCTTGGCTTAGAACTTCCAAAAGGGCTTTTGTTTTATGTTATACTATTTCATGACTTTGGTGCTCAAAGAAATATCACTAACAATAGAAAAAATAAAGCAATAATTACATATAAAGTCTTAACCTTTTCCCCTATTTTTCAATTTAGTTTTATTTATTTTTTTAATTTTCTTATAAGTCTTAAATGTTTAAATTTAGTCACAACTTTGGTTGCATGACGAAATTACAAGAGGATTATGTACTCTATCATACGTCGCTAAAGTAGCTGTTATGGAACTTTTTGTGATCCGAATATTTTTAAAAAATTTATGTGACCTCAAGTGTATTAATTTAGATGCCAAATAAAAAAGAGTTTATCCGATACAAAAAGTGTTCCCTAACTTAGCGTAAGGATAGGAGGGTGGATGTGGATATATATGTACGTAGTCTTTTTTTAATAATTTTATAAAAAGATTGTTTTTACGTAATTTAGATACAAAATGTTAATGTTATTTTACTAATTTGATAATAAAAATACTATTGTGGTAGACACATCAATACCACAAAATACCACAATTAGGATGTTATGTTGCCTATTCAAATGTAGAGTATGCGATCCATTTGTTTGTAATTCTGTTATAGGATTAGAATTGTAATCAAATTTAAAAATTTAAAACTTAACATAAAAAATTAAAAAGTTTAAGATTAAGTGCAAAACTGGTAAAAAATTGAAATATCTAAAAAAATAAATTAATTATAATTTAGTGGTTAAAAAAATGTATGTATATATTCTAAACAAGATGTGGAATTGAATTTTGGATAAATGCAGATGAATGCATGTGGATTTATTATTATATACTCGAAAAGTAATTGAATTTTTAAGTTTTGATTAAAAGGTGTGAAGCAGTGGGTGTAGAAGCAGCTCCTTTTTTTTTTTTTTTTTTTTGTCCCTGGTTTGGTCATTATTCAGTATCCAGAATTTTATCTTGATTAATCCGAATTGATTCTATTGTTGGACCTTTTATGAGAGGAGGTCTCCGAATGTCAAAAGCAGCTTTGATCACGTGTTAGCAAGCGTTGTTCTTTTTCACCCATAAATTCAATTTTTTAATATTCAGAACTTTTTTAAGATCAAAAAAATATGTTTTCTTTTGAGATTTTTCCAAATTTAATGTACAAGGGACAATTCTCTCTCTCTCTCTCACACATTTATTTCAAGGTAATATAAGGATTTTAAGTCATTTACGTTACTATTAATTATTAAAATTAAAATTACACTTCTAGGTTCCTATTAATTATTTAGAATTATCATTTTAGTTTTAAGAAACCTCAAGGTTGTATTGTAATTATTTAATTACATTATTTTTTTTAACCAATTTTAATTTTGACACAATCACAAATACAATTACCTAGAAAAATACAATTCCGGCGTGCAAAAATGACGTCAAATCCACGAGAGGGAGGAAGTTGGTTTGGTGAAGGGCAGTTTGGTAAATTGGATTCCAAAATTTGAAAAAGGTTGAGGGGAGGGTGGTCGCCAAGTAACAAACCAACCACACCAACACCTACACATCACGTGGCCCATCGACTGGCTGCTCCTCCTACTTAACCCGCTCTTCATTTCCTCTGTTTCTCACGCCCTCTCTCTCTCTAAACAGAAACACAGAGAGAGAGAGAGAGAGAGAGATGGGGGGAGAGACAAAGACAGTGCGAGAACTGGGATTTGAAGACTTCGTTAGAGCTGGTTTGTCTGCAGAAGAAGCGAGAGCATTGAAGGGAGAATTAAAAAGGGTAATTGATGGAGTGGATGAGTCGAACCCAAAGGTGCTGTGGCGCGACATCACTGCTCGGAAATTGCTGAAGCCGTCGTTTCCTCACTCCCTTCATCAGCTTGTTTACTACTCTGTCTACTCGTCTTGGGATGAGTCCACCAATGGTCCTCCTCTTTACTGGTTCCCTTCTCTGTAAGTATCTCTCTCTCTCTCTCTCTCTCTGTGCGAGAGCTTGACTTTTGGAATTGGTGATTTCAATACGTCTGTCATGGTTGATTCAATTGGTCTGTGAGGTATATGCGCTGGATTAGGGGTTTTCTGAGATTATGCCTATTTGATGTGTTGGTTTTACTGATGTGCGAAATTGAATTAACGGTTACTTTTTTGGGGGGCCGCCGGTGGAGGGGGGGAGGGAACACAACTAGAGAAACTAGACTCTTTGAAATGAGAAATCTGTGTGTTGTTTTTGGCCATTGCGTTAAATTTTCTATGCTGTATTGCAATATCAAGGCTTTTCTTCGATTTTTCATTTTTCAATTTATTCGTGAGGTTGGTTTGCTATGACTGCTCGTCCTCATTGCTTTGAGTTTGTTATTTTTCTTTTAACAATAAATCAATATAAGATCAGGTCGGGTTAGTTAGGGAAGGAAAAATGACTAAATCTTATTTATGGTGTCAAAAATATAAATACTCCTTATTTTATTTTAGGGTCATATCATATCAGAGCTATTTCTGGTAGGGGGATTTTTGGCTCATCTCCCAACTATTTTTGGGATGGGTTTTGACATGTCACGGCAGAGCCGATGGATGTGGCACTAATATGGCTGGTCAAACCCCTTTAACTGAAATAAACTTGAAAATGATCTTCCAATTAGGGTTTTGCTGAGGAAAAGTCCCAGAAACATCGTTGATTGTGGCTTTGGCTGTAATGTTCTAAGCAAGGTTGTTAAATTCGGGTTTCTACCAAACTTATCTCAAGACTAAAATTCTAGTGTGGGCTGATATATTATACAAAAGAAAAAAAAAAACAAGAAGTTGAAATTGGTATGTTAACAAATGTGGGATCTAAGTTATAGATAGCTATCCCATAATTTGAAACGGTAGTATCTAGTGCCAAAGGATTTAACAATTTATCGCATTCCACTGTTAAAGTTAGCTGGCACTGGGTCAAATAGATGAGTTTGATGTTTTGGTCTGACAAAAGTTTGGGGTTAAACCAATCTCAGAGCACACTAATTTAGTAATTTGTAGAATGAAGTTAATCGTTTATATCTTAACTTCCTGCTGATTCTGGTGTCCGTTTTCTGTCAGATATGAAGCCCATAATTCAAACTTGGGACGCATATTAGAAACTCATGGTCCAAAGCTTCTAGGGTCATCATACAAGGATCCTATAACAAGTTATAGTCTCTTTCAGAAGTTCTCTGTTCAGAATCCTGTGGTAATCACTTATTTTTACGGACCATTATCAATGTAGCCGATGGTAGACCTTGGCCATTAACAAGGATGCTATTGATTTTGCAGATCTATTGGTCAATTGTTCTAAAAGAGTTTGCGATCTCATTTCGTGAACCTCCGAGGTGCATTGTTGATACAACAGATGAATCAAAACCAGGTGGGACATGGCTCCCAGATTCAGTTTTAAACATTGCTGAATGCTGTCTGTTGCCCACAAGTTATCCAAGAAAATCAGATGATGGCATAGCTGTGCTATGGCGAGATGAATGGTCTGATGATTCCCCCATTAATCGTTTGACATTAAGAGAGTTTAGGGAACAAGTAATGTATGCTCTTCTTTCACTCCCTTTGTCTCCATCTTGCAACTTTTGAATGTTGAATATTTCTGGGAATGTGATGGACTTACAGTCCAAGTTTAAAACGAGAGAGCTATCACCCTTCTTGTCATTTCTGCAGTTTTATCTTTACTTTTGTTAAAATTTTTGTTACATATTTTACAGGTTGGTAGCAAATGCACTGGATGCAACATTCTCAAAGGGTGACACGGTTGCAATTGACATGCCCATGACAGTCAATGCTGTTATTATATACCTTGCAACTGTACTAGCAGGAATGATTGTTGTTTCAATAGCTGATAGCTTTGCACCTAAGGAGATTGCGACTCGCTTGCGTGTGTCCAAAGGGAAGGGGATCTTTACCCAGGTCGGTTTTTAATTCTAATTTTCTGAACCTTGTGCAACCTAGAAAGTAACCATTTTGTCCTGCAGATAGTATCTCTCAACTCTCTGCAGAGTGTGTCCATAACTATACAAACTTTATTCTTATTTGAAACGTGGAAGAGGAGCACTGCAGTAAAATGACAGAAAGTACTTAGAGAGGCACCTAACTATATTTAGAATTTTTATACTTACTTTCAGAACCATAAGAGGACTTGAATGCTGCAAAACCCAAAGAACATGGATAGTTAATTCTTCTATAAAATTATCTAAATTTCCCTATGTGTAGCATCTCTATTCTGTGGTGTCTGAATTCTTGAATATATGAATAGCTGGAGCCATGGTTTTCCTCACTACTTCTCGATCAATCACCTATTAGACAACATTAATTTGGTGATGTAATCTACAACAGGACGTCTATTCGGTGATCTTGGACTATACAATCAAGTCATATAATTTTGTTTTACCTGCATTGCATGCTCATTGAGTGTTTCAACACGATAGATCTATGTTCTAATACTTATCTTTCATTTCACCAGTTCTTTTATTTTTGTTGCTTCTCAAGTGTTAAACCTTGCTTTGATTTCTTTTTCTGCTACATTACTCTCCCTGGAATTAATTTATATCTTCTACTAACAGGATTATATAGTGAGAGGAGGTCGGAGGTTTCCATTATATAGGTAATGATTTCTAAGTCCTTTGACGTTTGTGATAGATTTCCAACATGTCACATGACCTTTCCACGTTAACCAGTGAAAAAACTGAAGATTGATCATTTTTTATTCCAAGTTATTATACCGTAGCTGTGGATTACAATTTTCAAGAGCAATGATTATGAAGCACAAATTGATCATTTTTTTTTTTTTTGTGGAATTTGTTTGAATATTTTTTACACATAACAGCAAGTGAAATTTTAGTAGAAAATATTTGAGGATATTCTCCAGGACAGAAGTATCATTTTGTCTTTTAAACTATCAAAACAATCTGAAAGACAGCAACGTTTTCTCAATCTGAAAAGGATTCTAAATGAACTTTGAGGTAGAAACTAGAAAGTATAGATTCAATTTTATGGGTCAGCGGAGCAGCTGGGAGATAGTACTTATTCCCCAAATGATGTCTTTTGTGAAGGCCTTAAATGTCTTGGCCATGTTAAGTAAAATTAACTGGAACTCATGTAATCTAGTATGATACTCTGGATATCTTTCTACTTGTATCTTATCCCCCTTTTCATTTTTTTTTTTTAATCATGCATAATATTCGTCTTGCTTGCCAGCTTGTACCTGTTTCGTTGTTCCAGAAAAAATAATAAAGCAGTCACTTCCATTCCTATCGGTTTTTCCTACCTTAGATTTTTGCAATATGGATAAGTAAGACCTAGTTTGCAAAATGCTATGGTTTTGCCCTTTTTGATTGCCTTTCTATTTTAGGATAAACAAAATCTGTACTTAGAACATCTGTGGAGGTGTAAAATCATCTGGAAAAGCGGTAAGGATCATGTGACAGATTTGTGGCATAAATACTGAAGTATTGTCCACATATCACATAAAAACATTGTTACATGTGCGAACTCACAATTGCAATGAGAATAAGGAAGATCCTGCAAATTTCTGTGGGTTTCCTGCCAAAGATGCTATTGAGTGAGTTTCACCCTAATATCTTTTTGCAAGAAAGATCCATGCTAAAGGGCATTAGTTGGTGGGGTTATTCCACAACCTAGTTCACTGTCTATACTGGATACCTCTCTTTGAGCCCTGGCTCTGTATTACTATTGCCTGTGAACCGGACCAAACCTTGATTAACTTCTGGAAAGGACTATTCACTCAATGAAATGCCAAAAGTGTCCACTGTCAATTGTATGAATGCAGTGTTGGTAATAAACATACTTATTTCAGTATTTCCCTATCTGGAACCTATCAATAACATGCTTGTACAACCTTCTCTTCTATTTTCTGACACAAAAATTTGGTTTTTACAACATGGTGGCTACTGTTTTTATTTTGCAGTCGAGTTGTGGAGGCTGATCCACTTAAAGTTATTGTGCTTCCTGCAATCGGAAAGAACATAGACATTCAAATAAGAAAGCAGGATATATCGTGGAAAGATTTTCTTTCAAGAGTTGAACACCTTCCGAGGTAATGCCAGCATTCAGATCACAAAAAATAATCTGAAACTACCATGAAAAGATTAATCAAACTTTTTAAATGTGTGCTTATTATCTTTTTCTCTCATACAGCAGTAGTTGGATCAGCAATCCAAATCTCTTTTCATTTTTTGCTTATTTATTTATTTATTTATTTTGGGACAGACCAAATCACTATTCTCCCTTCTATCAACCAATAGACTCTTTGACTAATATTCTCTTTTCATCAGGAACAACGGGTAAGGATTGCCATAGTTCTTTGCGTTCTGTTACTGATGCTCCTTTTTGAGGTTACTGTAATGGTTTTCTTTATTTTGCATGTAATTAGGAGATCCCAAGGCAATACCCTGGACACAAGTTTCTCCAATGCGATGTGCTGCTGAATCATGGGCACACATTGATGTACAGTCTGGAGATGTTTTCTGTTGGCCCACAAATCTAGGGTGGGTGATGGGACCAATCACACTCTATTCGTGCTTTCTCACTGGTGCAACTTTAGCTCTCTATCATGGCTCTCCTCTAGGGCGTGGGTTTGGAAAATTTATACAGGTACACCTTGAGGACCTATTGTCCTAACATGGACTTAATTTTTCTGATAAAATATTGAATAAATTAAGCGATCTTGTTCTTCATCTTGATATTGCACATCAAATTGGCTTGTCTAAGAAAAAAGGGTTCACTAATTCAAGTTTCAGAATCTCCTGAGCATCAAGATCAGAGGAATTTTTCCTCTAATTCTCAGGCAGGAAAGAAAAAATAGAGAAAAATTATGCTCTTTGTGAAATGATTTATTTGGCTAAACAACTATTCTCTGTGTTCCACTTCAAGTTTATTTAAGATAATTGCACAACAATAAAAGAAATGATTATATGACCGCAATTGACTAAATAACCCTTTGAAAAGTCGATTTTATCATATGCTGAAATAAAGTATTTAGTGGAGATAACAACAGATATGGGTAAAGTTAAAAAAAAAAAAATTAGTACTTTCTTGATTTCTAAAACGTTACTTGAAGTGGAGCAAAAAAATTTTCTGAAGTGAAATATTAAGTGGAAGAGAGTAAAATAAACCATACATGGAGCTTTACCCAACTTTGGAGATGTATCATTTATATATGAATCATAAGCTCCTTATGATTGTTTGGGTCTTCATTTTCAGGATGCTGGTGTGACAATTTTGGGTACTGTTCCAAGCTTAGTGAAGACCTGGAAGAGCACACAATGTATGAAAGGCCTAGACTGGACAAAGATACGGTACATCTCTAGTTAAATTTAGTTATATGCCTCATCATTCCAATGGAAACAAAAGCAGTAATATTAAAAAAAAAATGCAGGTCTTTTGCTTCTACAGGAGAAGCCTCAAATGTGGATGATGACCTCTGGCTTTCATCAAGGGCTTATTACCAACCCATTATTGAATGTTGTGGGGGCACAGAGCTTGCATCATGTTACATTGAAGGATGTAGGCTTCAACCACAGGCTTTTGGAGCATTTAGCACTGCGTCAATGACAGTAGGATTTGTCATCCTCGATGAAAATGGTGTTCCGCATGTAAGTCTTGATCCGGAAGGTGGTAATTCGACTTTGTTTCTTCAGAAGAATTATATACTGATTACTCGGTCCTTCACTGCAGCCTGATGATCAAGCTTGTATTGGTGAAGTGGGTGTATTTCCCCTGTACATGGGGGCAACTGATAGATTGCTGAATGCTGATCATCATAAAGTTTACTTTGAGGGTATGCCAATTTATAAAGGCAAGGTATGATAATTAACTTCTTTTTTAACCTAGTCCTTTTCCTTTATGCCTGGCAATGCTGCTGATGGATCATAAACTTAAATGTGGCATTGTAAATATTTTGCCTTCTAACTTGGCATGGAATGTGGTGGGTTGGCAGCACCTGAGGCGACATGGGGACATCCTTAAAAGAACAGTTGGAGGATTCTTTGTTGTACAGGGCAGGGCTGATGATACAATGAATCTTGGTGGTATCAAGGTACATATACCCTACTCTCGCTCTCTCTGTGCAAAATCATAAATCCTGGCCTATGGAAATCTGCGCCCCCTGTGGAAGTCAGCTACTCGTTTTAATGTGTTTGTGTAGATATTGTCATGCTTCCGCATGGTAACCTTAAACCATTTCTGGTAAAATATGCAGACAAGTTCTGTGGAAATTGAGCGAGTTTGTGATGGTGCCGATGACAGTGTATTAGAGACTGCTGCAGTGAGTGTAGCACCAATGCAGGGTGGTCCAGAGCAGTTGGTCATTTTTGTTGCCCTGAAGAATGGATTCAATAGGAAGCCAGACGAGCTAAAGATGAAATTCTCAAAAGCAATACAAACCAGCCTCAACCCTTTGTTCAAGGTTTCACCATCTCAACATTGGTCACTGATTTGTGTTTTGTGTGTGGGTAAGGTCAGTCAAATTTATGTTGATCTCATTTTCAGGTCAGCATCGTTAAAATTGTCCCAGAATTTCCTCGGACTGCTTCAAACAAGTTACTGAGAAGAGTTTTGAGGGACCAAATAAAGAAAGAGCTTTCTGTCCGGAGTAGAATGTGATGGGATTGGCAACACCAAAAGGGGTTTGCAATGATTGAAATTCATCAAGCTTGTGGTATGTTCTAAGTAATAAATCTGAAACAAGAATTTTGTTCCTGCTGCTAATTTTATATATTTTTGCAAATAGACCATCGAGCTATATTATAAACGTAACAGATTCTTGTACTAGTTATGAGAATTTTATAACATGCATAAGGTTTAAAGTGAAATTATGCCTATATGGATAGAAAGAGAGAGAAATGATTCAAATTGGTAACATTTAATCATGAGGAGCGTTATACATGTAGATAACGCGCCCAACTTTGCCCCACTTCCAAATATCTTTCTAGCTTCTTGGCAACCCCTCCATTGGAGCTCTCTTGGGTTTTCTTAACGTAATACATCACCTTTCATTCAACTCATACATTTTTGGTACATCAAATTTATCACAAGACACCAAACTTGCAATCATCACCTTTCATTCAACTCATACATTTTTGGTATATCAAATTTATCACAAGACACCAAACTTGCAAAAGATTGCTTTAATCATACGTAGCCTCGAGAAGAACAACCCCCCCCCCGCCCCCCCGGGGCATAAGACCATTAAATCTCCGCACAACATCCAGATTGAACAAACCCAGAGAACTCATCAGGAACAACAATCTTCACCAGCTTCACACTATTGTTCTGCACAATACTTCCCGTGTCAGCCACATAGAATCCCTGTGGTGCACCCTGGTACGCCGACCCTGTGACCAAGGTCCGATCGCCGAGTGCAAGCCCAAAAGTCCCAACTCGAACCGCCGAGTCCGACTCAGCCCAGTTCAAAAATCTCCCATCCTTCCCCACCCCGACACAAGACCTCGGACACCGACCCGCTTTCCACGCTCCGTCAACCCGCTTCCACTGACCCGACTCCAGATCATAAGCCTCGGCGCTTGTCCCAAAAACTCCTTGACTGTCGGTTGTGTAGCCACTCACAACCCAGAACTCATTCCCAGTCATCACTCCTTCGCACTCATCTCTCTCCTCACTCATTTGACCCAGCTCAATCCACTCATCTTCTCTCACATCATAACACCAAACAGACTTCAATGCATTCTTGTTCTCATCATGCCCTCCCGCCACATAAACCCGCCCGTCCAACGCCCCGATTGCGAAAAAGGATCTCTTGGACGGCATATCCTTCCCTTGTCTCCATAACCGGCTCACGAAATCATACACAAAAACGTCCCGAACCGGTTCGTAGCTTACGGGATTCCACCCGCCCATAAGAACCAGTTTTCCTTCCGAGCTTGCCAATTGACAGAACATGGGCAGCCCATCTGGGTACTTAGGGACCGAGTCAACTCTCTCCCACGTACCACTCACCTGGTCGAAAACGCTGACTCCGTAAACCGGCGATCGAACCGGTTTTTCCCCGGTCTGAACTGGAAGTAATTGAACCAAACAGGCCAGTTTCCGGGTATGACCCTTTTGCTTCTTCTGGTTATAGAATTCTTGACTCTCCAACAGTTCTTGCCAGCGGCGACAAACCCGGGAAGCGAGCGGGTGTGCGGTGTAAGGCAATCGGGTCAAGCACTCGAGTCCGATATCATCGGGCAGACCCGGAATGATCTCCTCCATTAATGAACGTGAAAAGTAAAGAAAACGAACTGAAAACGTTGTTTTTGGTGATTTAGAAACTCTGTTTTCGGTGTTTTGTGCGTTTGTGGGAGGAGAGGTTTCTTTTTTGGGTGTTCCGGACACAGAGTGTCCCTATTTATGCAAACCATTGACCACTAGTTTCACAGAAGAACCAAGTTACCGCATCCATTTGAGTGACACGTGTTCTAAAAGAATCGATGAGGTGTCACTCGTAACGTACAATGTGTTTGAATGAAAAAATTGAAAATGGAGAGGGATGGGTAAAAAAGAAAATTACCTATTTTTTGTTTTAGAATTTTACGTGAGAAGCAAAAAAAAGAAAATGAAATGATTTTTAAAATAATTTAAAAAAAAAATAGAAAGAAAAAAAAATTATCTAATAAATATATCAAATTTATCTTTTAAAAATTAAAATTAAAATTTTTTATTACCAATAAATCTTATTTTTTTTTTCTTTTATAAACTCTTTAGCAAGATAAAAAAATTTAAAATTCTCTCTTTTTTTTCTCTCTTTATTTATTTTTTTTTTCCAAAAACAAACAGTAAGCAAAGTAAATGGGTGTTTGAAAGTCAGTGCAATGCATCGAACAGGGATTTATTTTTATTTTTATTTTTTCGGCCACTTAAAACCATTGGAAAGCACAAACTGGATGCACAGGCCGAGACAGACGTGCCTTTTTTCCGCCCCCTTTGCCTTTTCAATCTCTTGGTTTTACTTTAGATACCCTTTCGCTTTTCGAGGGAGAATCTTACCTCTTGATAATGTTTTGTCTCCCCAAACCCCCCCCCCCGGGGGGGGGGGGGAACCCCAAAAAAATCTCTTCTGGAAACTTAATTTCTTGTAAAAATTATCAAAATTTGATGTTTATAATATAGTTATTTTAATTATAGTGTTTTACTATTGATATTTGA
This sequence comes from Dillenia turbinata, assembly GCA_037126225.1. Lineage (NCBI taxonomy): Eukaryota > Viridiplantae > Streptophyta > Magnoliopsida > Dilleniales > Dilleniaceae > Dillenia > Dillenia turbinata. Next base: position 8,298,298 of record JBAMMX010000015.1, read on the forward strand.
TTTGAATTGATTTGATTTGTAAACATTTGAATGGCTCCATCTTATTGAGAACATAGTCTTTTTTTTTTTTTTTTTTTTTATAGATCTTCTATTTTAGAAATTATAGTAATATAATAGGAGAGGGATTTTTGAAATATTTTGACCGGTTGGTTTTGGAGAAGGATAAGGGCTGCTGCCGTGCCGTGCCATGCCATGCCAAGCCAACATGAGTAGAGATGTGATTGACATTAGTGGGAACCTTTTACCACGTGTGGAGGATGTCTGATTGGCCAAAAAATCCAGTGGGGCTTGTAACGTGGCACTTCGAATCACACTCTTTTCTCCTTCTTTGTGGATAAAGCATCCTTATAAATAAATTTTTTATAAATAATAATAACCACGAGTCAATATTTTGGGTGGGTCCTAAAGTTTTTTAAAAAAATTGTGACCCTCTAGTATATTCGATAAGGTAGAATTCCTTACTAGGGTTTATTTGAGTACTTGTTCAGGATATTTGATAAATGGACCCATTTAGTTGTCTTAAATAAGTTTATTTTTACAACGAATTTAGATTTTATATTCAAATCCAGCTAGTGTAGTCAGATAAACAAATGAAGGGAAAGATTGAACTATTTATATATATATAATATAATGGTTGTATATCTGAATAGTTTTATATATAATATAATATATAATTTTGGTTTATTGTTTTGTTATAATAAGATTTGAATCCTAGATCATGAAATTAGAGGAAGATGATGTGATCACTAGGTTATTTTTTTGGAGGCTAATTTCGATTTATTTAGTGATTATATGGAAGAAAATTTTCTTTTATCACTCCTTGGGTTCTAGATAATTATAAAAATAAAAAAATATATATATTTATAAAGATTTAAATATGAGATTTTAAAAAAGGTATTTGAATTAGAGGTTTTTATCATATTTCCTTATAACATTCTTTGGGTTCCAGAACATATGCAATGTACATATTTTTCAAGTGATAAGGGGGGTCATATCGTGGAAAACACCTTTTTCCTTGTGCTCGTGGAAAAATAGCATTATGATTTTGACAAAATATTCCCATTGAGGTGACTTTATGAATGATTAAATCTGGTGGGGTTTCCATCTTTGATTTTTCTTTTCTAATTTAATGTATTTTTCTCAAGATAACATTAAATTTTTTTTAATTTTCTTTTATGTTTGTTCCCTTCCTTCTTTATTGACCCATGGCATGAGGTTCCAAGCATTAGATTCAGTGAACTCTTTTGATATGTTTGTGCGAATATTTTAAATATGGGCAATGGATGTATTATGCCATCCTGTACACATTTCTTAATTTTGAGAATTTACTTCTCATTTTTTATTTTTATTTATCATTTGGCCGATGATAGAATTTCAATTTAATGTCTTTTTTTTTGTATATAATAAAATTTGAATCCAAATCTATTATAAAAAAAAATAATGTTATTTGAGTTAAAAGTTCTTCGCCGTTTAATGTTTCCCTCTTTTATTTATTTATTTTTAGAATTAAGGTTCTTCTTTAATGGTAGAGAAAGACAAAACTAAACTATTTCTCGGTATGCACCACCTTAGGTTGCATTTGACAAAGGAGGTACGAACTACAATGAGATTGTGAAAATATATAAAAAAGTTAGTGTTTTCCTATGATCATCCATCCATATAAGACAATGGATAATAATATTTTCTTATGTTATTTTTATCAAGAATAAAAAAATTTAGTTGATATTATAAAAATAATACTAGGCCCCCCCTTTTTTTTTCCCCTTTTTAGGCTAGTAATTTTTTTTTTTTGGGTGAGTTTTTATGTTAGATATGTATAATAAGAAAATGAAAATGAGAAAAAGGATAGACATGCTATTTACAATCAATATTTGTTGTCATTCTCTCTCTTTTTTTTTTATTTTTTATTTTTATAATTTTCATTATATATTTGTTTTATTGTTAAAAGATTCCAATGTTGTCCAAAACATTAATCTGTCATTTGACCTTTCCGAAAGGGTGCAAAGCTAAACCCCAATTTCTGAAAAGTTCATGTGGGGTCCAACGCCACTTGCAAATGGCAAGGTTTGTTAGCGTTGGTTGAATGTTTACCAACAAAAATATTCATCGACTCTTAAACTTTTTTTTCCTTTGATTTCGGGGATGATAGAAGTGTTCGAAGAAACTGAGCTATCAGTTTAATTTAAAATATTAAATCTCTTTTTGATTTAAAATTTAAAAATAAAAAAATATATGTTAAGAGAATCGTCCCATCAATATAATATTATAAATATTTAAATCGAATTAATTAAAATATAATTTTAGATATCAATAATAAAAAATAATAAAATAATAAAAAAATAAAAAGAAAGGGACATTAATAAAACAGAAATTTCAGATAAATATCTGTTTGCCTCTCTTGTTGGCGAAAGTGGTTCAATCCTATACCTGTTTATGAAAATATCTGAGTGGGGGAGAGATTGAAAACTATTCAGGTTTGCCGTAGCAACATGAATAGCAAAGCAACTTTCACTTCCATTCCCTTAGTGATTTCCAAATCCAATCGTCAAGATGTGACCATTGAAGCAATTCATGAGCATTTAGACTGATGGGGATTACACAAACACTGAGCTCATCTTCAATTTCTTTAAGGTGTGTATGCTTTAAGATTTTTGATCACGATGTTGATGGGTGTAAGTTTGCCATAATAGAAATGTCCAAAAAGAATTTATTAAATATATAAGGATACTTATATTCAAAAGGCTCAAATATCAACCAAAATGGGCGCACCAGTAAGGCATGCATTCACACTTCTGTGGTGGCAGCCACTGATGTGAGACAGAGAGAGAAGGGCCGGGGGGGGGAGAGGCATTCACACTTCTATTATAGTTATAGACCAGTTGTTTTCCTCATTAGAGTTTTGAATAATAACAAGTATAATCTTTGCCATTTTTTGTAATTGGAGATGTAGTTTTATTTCTAAAACAATAAAAAAAATCTAAAATGCATAACTCTTCTCATAAAAGACCTTAATCAAGCATTACCCCAAAATAAAAAGTAATCAAGCAATATCAAATACAAGGAACGAAGATATATTTATGTTCTTTAATATTTTAGTGAAATTATAATAATTAATTTTTAACGATGATAATTATTAAACTTTTTTTAATGTATACAAAGATTCGAATCCGATCCTATTACAAAGAAAAGAGGTATCATTTAAACTGAAACTCATTGACATGATAATTATTAAACTTAAGAATAACTACAATGATTTCTATTCTTCCTCTCCAATTCCCTCTAAATAAATAAATAAATAAATAAATAAAATTCTTCTTTTCTAATTTGAATTTATTCCAAATTGGTTCCTTTATGCCCCGCAATCATAAATCCGAAGTCTTTCTTTCTATTTTTTCTTTTCACTATTAGCCTAAATTAGGGGAAACCTCTACATGAGCCTTTTTCTCCCCAACCATTTTCTTTTAAAATTTTTCTCTGCAAAAGATTCCAAATTACGTGTTATCCAATGTTTTTTGTTTCCCTAGAATGCTCTTAAAACAAGAATTATTCTACTGTACATGTTTTATGTTCTGTTTTAAAGCTTTGCCTTTTGCTAAATAGTTTAGAAAGGATCGATTGACCAATTTGTGAGTTCCCTCTTGCACAGCCATTACATGGCTCACCATAATATTTCACATACGACCTTTTTTTTCTCTTTATTTTTTTGGTATAAGAAAATACAATCAAATAAAATCGAAATGAAAAGAAAGGATGAAAATGAAAAAACTCTACCGTTTGAATTGTTGTTGAGAAACAATGCCCATAACAAGGGAGCACGACACCCAACGCATATTAGTCTAATGGGTAAGCCACTAGGTTTCATCGAAGAGATTTCGAGTTCGAGTCTTGAACGGAAGAATTTAGAAAATATCGTGTGCCCCGTGTCTCACACTCCTTGTATCATTGGTTCAAAAAGTCAGTTAGTGTGACCTATTTTAAAAATATTGTATATCAAAATGAATTAATAATTGATTTAATTTTAAAATAAAATATTTAATTTTTTTTTTTATATTTCTTTATTTATAACCATCAATTTTTTTATATAAATCCAATCTATTGTGTTATTTTAGTGAATCGAGTTTTTATATCTTTATTTGATTCTATACTCAAGTTCTTTGATATCTCCTATACTAAATATGCTATAATTGATTCATTTGCTTTGTTTTCATAATTTCACACATTTTCAAAACATTGACTATGGAAAAAAGGAAAAAACTTGAGTATAATTATCTAATCCGATTAACGTCAATGAGGAGAAAAGCATTGTTGTCGGCGTGGGGCATCCGCTGAAAATCATTTAGCTCGAATGCGAGGTTACTTAGACATTATTAAATTAATTGGGCATCATTAGTTTATTAATTCAACATGGTTGACTATGTATTATAATATCGGAAAAGTGATACTTCTAATCTTCCTATTAGATCCAAACAATTCTATACCATATTATATATATATATATATTAAAGATGGTTTTTTTTTTATTATTCGAAATTATATTTCGATTAATTTAATTTAAATATCTGTGAGATTCTATTTAAAGGATTATATATATTTTTTATTTTTTAAATTTGAATAAGAGACTTAATTTAGTATAAAATTAAAGTTTTATTTTATAAACGAAGGAATGAGAGTTCTAGTCGCCTCTGAGCTCAATTTAGGTTCTCACTTTCCTTAATTATTGAGCCACTTGTTCTTAATTAATTAGGTTAAGGATCAACCCAAAACGTCAAACCAACATTCATTCACTATTGATTAGCCTCCCTCCTTCGTTTCTCCAACACATGGCCCACCATGCGCAACCATCTTGTCCCCATTTTGGTCCCAATGAAGAAAAATTGGTACCAAAATTCCTTTTTTTTTTATTTTTTATTATTGGTTTTGTTCAATCACATTGACAAAATTTTCACCCCTTTTCGCCCCCCCCGGGGTGGGGGCCCCTCAAAATTGACATATATGCACAGGAAAATAAAGTGTTTATGACGAAAATCTCATTGTTTTTTTCATTTTTGTCGATGAAAAAAATGTTTTTTCCTCGGTCAGAAAATAAGTCTTAAAATATTTCAATCAATTATTTGTGGATGGCATGATATTTTGATGGGACTATAGAAAAATTATCAAGAATATTTTAGAATATGAAATTCCCAAAATTCACAATTTTTTCAATTTTACACCAAAAAAAAAAAATGGAGCGAATATCAAAAATATTTCATTGTATATCCACAAAAAGATGGGCGAAGGAAAATGGAGGAAGAAAAGAAAGACAGATCGTCTTTCAAGTAGTGGAGTGTAGCATTACTCCATTCCCATCTCCCATGCCTTCGTTTCAACAGACGTGAACAAGGTTGGATTCACTCATTTTATGGGTTATAAGATCATGGTTCACATAAACATGACTATGCGTATGATTGAGTTATTTATTTTTTTTAAAAATTTTTTATAAACTATCGAGATATTCGTTAAATATATTAGATTCGACTAAATTTGATCTGAATTAAATATAATAGAAATTTAAAAAGAGAGTCAATTCCTGTGAATATTCTTACAATAAACATAAATTTTGGAGCAACCGACAGAAATTCATTTTATTTTTGAAAGCAAATGGATAAAAAGTGTAGTGATTTTGATATTTGTTCAATGAATTTATGTATAATAATTGGGTACATATCCAAAAGTCCAATAATTCTACCGCCCAAAACACGGAAGAAGACCAAGTCACTCTCAAAGACCTGAGACATTCTTGCACTGCATGCGTTTGCTCACATCTCACTGAGAATGTGATGGTTATCCTCTTCTCTCTCGTGGATATTTCAGCCCCACATCTCTCTCTCTCTCTCTCTCTCTCTCTCTCTCTCGTTGTCATAAATTGCCATCATCTGTTCTGTCACTTTACATTATTTCATTGTTTCATTCAATCTTTCACTCTTGAACTATTTAAGATAATTAATTATATATTTGAGAAATTATAGAAAATTTGAAACTATATTTGAGATTTTAAAATAATTAATTAATATATATATATATTCTCCTTTCTAATTCATATTCTTTTGGCCTCTTCATTTCTTTACAGTCATATTCATGCTTTTAGCAGTAAAACCAATGATCTTTATATATAAATTAATTAACAATGAGAACATAACACCACTGGTTGCTTCAGAACCTGTCCGCATCAGAGCGTCGACCGCCCCTTCTAGTCTTCCACCACCACCCCCTCCAAAAGTCCCCTATCCAAACCTAGAATGAACAGGTAAAGATAATATAAAAAGGTTTATCCGGTGTATAAAGTGTTCTTTGATTTAGTGCGGGTAGGAAAGATCGACATATGTACGCAATTTTCAAATATAATATGGACAAACAAAATCGTGTATTATGACAGCAAAGGCAAAGGTAGCGCCATTCACTTTAGCAGGGGAACCCAAACCTTGAGAGAGTAGTCACCTCAGTTAATATCTGAGCTGAACCTATCTCAAACATAAGGGTGCTCTCCCAGGTTGCCATGCTTAGGCACAGGCTGACGCCAAACGAGAGTAGGAAGCCTTATTTCTTTTCAAAGTTCAAACCACTCAGTAGACAGAGGTTATTAAATTAAAGTCTAGAGATATGAGAAAACAAGTTTAAAACAAAAGGGAAGTGTGGCAAAAAGAACATCATTAGAAGCTGCCTAATGAGGAATCATCCCAGAATGCGACAACTCTTGATACAAGTGTTTCACACATCTTAACACTCGTAAAGCAGCTGTATAATCAGATAGCCATACATTCTTATTGTAACTCAACAAGTGAATGTTAAATGCTTTTCTAATTGGCGTGGCTTTGAAAAATTCATTTTCTTCTACCTATGGTGCATTGATTTTGCTCCTAATATTTTTTAGACAAGTCATTTTCTTCCATAGAGATGGCAGAAGCATATAGGAGTGCTGGGAGAAGGATACTCTTCAATTGGATATTGCCATATCACAAGACCGAGCTGGCGGGTATTTCCATAAAAAGTTAGGTTAATTTAGCTTGGATATGTATGGCGATTTCTGTTGAACTGAAAGGAGTTAATTGTCAATCAAAAAAAACTCTCGAACAGGTGAAATCAAGTGTCTCACATATCCAAATAACACCCTTTTAATGGAAAAGCTATTCTTATGAACATTACAGTGCCATAATAGGCAAGAAGAATATCAGCTGGCTAGGAGAGGTTAAATGCAAAAAATCAGCTTGAAAGAAATCCATATTCTTCCTTTTATTGGTGCATCTTTTATTTTTTTCATGCATTTGCTAAGTCATTTTCTACAACAAGACCACACAAGCATAAAGAAGCATAGTCAGTATGGTATTATATGATCACGAAATGACATAATTGGCAGACTCAATCCGATTCATCCCTTAAAAATGAAAAAGAAAAAACGATCTAAACTGATAGTACATGAATCGACTGCCCAAAATTGTTTGCATACACCAAGCCCATAAAAGACCGAATACACCTTGGTCTCTCTTCGCTCCTTGGTCTAATACAAGACCGAGGACCAATTCATAACTTCTAATTCTCTTGGTCACCTTAATCTCATTGTTGTGTTCCTCAGTGGACGCATCTCATTGCAAGCAGGCACACTTATTACATGATAAATGTAACTTAGGAAAGGAATCCTTGAAAATTCAAATTCCCCTTACTCTGGGAAAGTCCCTCTCTCAAAGAAAATGAACTTTGGTAAAAGCCTTGACAAGGCAAGAAACATCCACCCCAACTTGAGTTTCCCTGAGTCAAAACCTTTTCAAATCTCCTCAATCTTTGACTTCAATCCCAATTATCTCGGAGGATCTCTATCAATCTTTTCACAAGGAAATTAGGGTTTCGATTCCTCAAAAGTCATACGAAGCCCTACATACGTTCTATATGTACTCAGCATCGACAATGAATCAGGTATGTTTTAAGACCTACACAGAAAGCACACAAGAACATAGTGTGGATAGTAACTCTCTCTCTCTCTCTCTCTCTCTCCTATTTTCCCTTTCACAAATACTCTCATATGACTTGAGTGTCGGAGGTTCCTCTACCGAACCAACCCCCGGTCGACTTTTCATGTACACTTTTGCAAAGTGAACAAAGAGCTACATCAACCTCACCTCCGTCCTCAAACCGAAGAAGTTAATCTCCAACAGATTGGTGCCGTCCATGAAAACATGCTAAAAATAAACTCATTTTGCACTTTATCTAGTTGTGTTTTCTGCTAACCATGCCTCCAAACAGGAGTCGAAATATGTCCAAAGCTGTGTCTATGGTGGATGGACGGACGTCCACCCCAATGGATGATGTTCAGCCAACAACCCTGATTAGTCCAACGGATGCTCCCATCCCCCAGACTCAATTGGCAGGATCGAATTCTTGGGAGAAACTCAACCACTAGTTGCCCAACACCAAAACCAATCAGTTCCAAATCTTGCCTTAGTCTCTTCAAATAGAGTCCACTACTGTTAGATGGAGAGGCTCGAATTGAAGTTTCATGACATGAGCCGACAATTGGAGGACCTCAGTCGTACTCATCGACAGGAGGGGTCATCCTCCCCCCAAAGATTGGCACATTCACGCCTATACAGGCTTTAGCCCTGAGGAAACTGACAGCACTCTGCAACTTCTCAGCACAATCCCGATGATTTAAGGAAACAAGTTGAGGACCTTGTGGCTGCCGAACTGAGACGTGCTAATGCTGGACGCAATGAGGTCATCCAATACGCAACCAACATTTCACCATTTGACTTGAAATCTCCACTGAGCCAATTCCATGAGATGTGCTTCTTTCCTCCATGGAGAGATACGATAACACTACTGACCCTTGAGATCACGTAGCTCATTTCACAATGATTAGGACTGGATCCGATTCGAACAAAACCCGTGACCCGCCTGAACCCGAAGTGTTCTGGTCAGGTTATTTTGGGTTTTTGTTTATACTGGGTCAGGTTCGTGTCGGTAATTTAAAAACCTAAATTAACCCGACCCACCCGAATCAACCCGAATATATTTATAAATATGTTATAATATAACTAAAAAAAAAAATCTCCTTATTATGTTCATTAAAAAAATAATATTTAGATATTATTTTAAATTTTTAAATAAAAAAAAAATTCGAGTTCGGGTACCCGCCCGAATTCAAGAAATATGCTCGGGTTCGGATTCGGGTAAAAAAATATATAACCCGAATACCTCGGGTCGGGTAAAAAAAGTGTATTCATGTTCGGGTACCTGACCCGGACACACCCCTAACAATGATCATGATCTCCCAAGACATGTCTAAAACTGCCATGTGTAAACACTTCCCCATGACCTTGAAGGGGAATGTCTTATCATGGTTCAACTCTCTGCCATCACTTAGTATCAGAAACTTCTCCCAGTTAAGGGAATAGTTTGAAACCCACTTCGTAATCAGTCGTGGGGTTAAGAGAAAATCTACCCCCCTCTTCTCATTGCGACAAAGGGACAACGAGTTCTTAAAAGATTTTCTAGAAAAGTTTAAGATAGAAATGATAAAGGTTTTAAACTTGGACCAAGCCTTAGTAATACTGCTAATTGGATTACAGTCTTCCAAAATGAAGGCCTCGATAACAAAGAACCCCATAGGAGCGAGTGCAACCACTCTCCTCGGCAGCACTCTCCCAAAAGGACCCGACAGTGCTCCCCCCACCACAAATTCAATCACTATATACTGTTGAATGAAATATCGCGCCAGATCTTGCTGCAAATAAGAAACAAGCTATTTGTCAGGTCACCAAGCTGCCTTCCAGGTGACAACTCCAAGAAGGACCATACATGATATTACCATTTCCACCGAGACTACTGCCATCTGACAAATGAGTGTCAAAAATTGAAGGTTGAGCTCAAAACATTAGTTCGAGATGGTAAGCTCCAGAGATTTATCCATGTTGATTATGAGGAAAACTCTCGTCGAGAATCGTGGGGGGAGAAACGAGGAGATGAGACGAACAAGTAATGTGTCCTAGGACCTACCAAGGACTAGGCGAACAGGGTAATCCTTCACATATAGGCCAAGCACTTATCTTCGGCAACCTCTTTCTCTGCAGAAGACTCTTCCACTCCTTGGTCAACTGGCATAACTGAAGAGGGCCCTCGATCAATAAAGATAATAGTGGTCCCAATCTTCTAGATAACCAAACCGTCTACTTCTAAGGAAGTCCTCTCAGCTCGTGTTGAAAGGGATAGAAGAAATAAGACCAATGATAATATTGATGACGATGACCTTGTGGGAGTCTCTCCGGGATGCGATAACCCATTGATCATTATAGTGACGATCGGCTAGTATGTAATCCTGAGAATTTTCGTTAATCAAGGAGCAGGCTACAATTTCCTTTACTAGGACGCCTTTAGGCGGATGGGCTATGATCGCGCACACCTGTAACCTTATGCTAGACCTATAAAGGGCTTTCTAATGAACGACTATATCTTGAAGGTGATGTATCTCTTCTCATAACGTTGGGAACACCACTAAACCATCCATTGCTACTACAACTTTTAAGGTGGTAAAGTTCTCGTCATCATACAATGCTATCTTGGGCTACCCAAGCCTGAATACTCTGAAGGTGGTACTAAGCATGAGTTATATGAAAATCAAATTCAGAATACCTCTCGACATTGGGATGATCAATTGTGATCAAGATCCTTCGATTCTTTCTACTTAGTAAACTTTGTTCAAGAGTTTATGTTGTTTTGCTGGTGGTGTTATACCATCCATTGAAGTTTTCATTTGATATTCTCTTTTGGAGTATTTTACTGACAATTTTTGGGTTTCTTCGCATTTCATTATGATAACGAATAGCACTAATTCACGTTGGTTACAAACAGTTATTACAAAGCACAAGTAGTAAATTCATTAAGGTACAACGTCTCTGAGTACTTTCAGCGTAATACCAGGTACACCATTCATCCTTAAGGAGTAAGACCTCCAAGTACTCTCGACACAATGCTAGGTACAATATTCATCATTAAGGCACAATACCTCTAAGTACTGTCGGCGCAACATCAGGTACACTTTATCATTAAGGCGCAACGTTTCTGAGTACTTTTAGTGCAATGCAATGCCAAGTGCACTATTTATCTTTAAGGTGCAACATTTTCGAGTACCCTCTACGCAACGCTAGGTATACTATTCATCCTTAAGGCATAATGCTTCGCCAGGTATACTATTCACCATTAAGGCGCAACGCCTCCAAATATGCTCAGCACAACGTTCAATACGTTATACATTTTCAAAAGGTGAGACCTTTATATGCTGTCTCAACCTGTCTTGACACAACACCAAAGACGCCCTCACTATAATACTTTTGCACAACTTGGCATGATGCTTGGCCATCATCTATACATCAAATTTTCAAAACCAATAAGTTAACTACACAACACGGGCTTGTCTTGCGAGGCCATGTGACAACAAAATTACAATCCCTGCTTGGGACTACATCCTGGCATTCCTGTTCAAAGGGATTATCAAGTAATAAAACAATATGGCAATAGTCAGAAGCAAAAGAAGAAAAAAGTAGACCCAAGAACTTCTTTCCATTCAAAAAGTTATTAATACAAAAAAGATGTACAAAAGAGAAGCACAGAAACGATGGTAAATCAATGAGAAAAAAGAGTAGGAGATCTTTGCCAAAGGCTCATAAGATCAGCCCAAAGAATAGTGATTCGTGAACCTACAGCAATCACCCCTTCAGAAGGGCAATCTTTTGCACCTGGGACACTAAAACTATTCACATCCACTCCCTTAGTCGAGCTGCCCCGTAAATGGTGGATGGTTTCTTTAGTTCGCCGTAATTTTTCAGACAATTTTCGATGGTCTCATTAGTAGGCCTCCTTTAGCTCTGCAACCTCCCTTTGCGATGCAACAAGAGCCTCCTCCTGCTCTCGCATAGACTTCTCAGTGGTCAACCGATCTCCTTCACTACCATTAAGGAGATCCCTCAACTTCTCACCTTTAGCAATGGCCACGTATATGACCTCATAAGAATGGCCACGTCAGCATGAAACAATATTATCAATTTCTCCTTTTTACAAAGAGCAACAGATATTGTCTCTACTTCCTTGGCTTTCCTTTACACCTTCTCTGATTGGAGGCAAGCAATCTCCTTCTCCAAGAGGTCTAACTGCCCTTTCAGATGATCAATCAACTGGTTTTTTCTTGTTCTTTGAAACTTAGACATTGCAATGGCTTGCAAAGAGAAGCAAATCCAAATGATCATAATAGAATCAACGGGTTAATTTAGAAAAATACTAAAAAGAACATACCTAAACCAGAAGAGTTACCACAGAATCGTCTCCCCGCTCCATCGACAGGCAGTTTAGTTTTGATTCCACCCGATGAAAATCAAGTTTATCCATAAACCTCCTCGCTTCTAAAATATCTAAGCAGCAAAAATAATAGTCACCACAACTTACAATGACGGTTCTTCTCTCCTTCAACTACTTTGATCGATCAAATGACCAAACTAGAACAGGAGAAAGGGGGCCATTTGCTTCGACATCACCCGTTTACCCCTCTGGACATATAAATACTCTGGCAAGACACTACAACAACCCGGCTTTACACCTCTTATGGAGCTAGAAGTGAAGTATTCTCCCCTACGTCAGGCAGAGGAGCTAGGAGTAACTCCCCAACACAATGTACCTCCTTGGTACTAGTAGCAGTGGATAACAGCTTATCTCTCTTCCTCTCAGGAATAAGCACGGCAATGGGGCACTCATCACTTGCCCCATCCTCCGGTAAACTCTCCCTCTCTTCTTCCATTACTTTGGCCATGACAACCGATATTTCCACTCCAACCTCTCTTCCTTCACATCCTCCAATAGAACAGTAGAATTCCCAAGTACCAGCACTATTGCCCCTACTGAATTCGATCCATCACGTCCACATGAGCCTCCTTTTCTTCCAGGGAATGTAGCCAGAAAGCGTGTCCTCAGACACACTCCCCTCATCTTCCTCTCCCTTAGGGCTTGCCTTGGCATGGCCCTCATTGCCTTTAAAATAGTTACCCAGTCGAGATCATCGACCTTAGCAAAGTCAATGACATCGACAAGCCTCTTGGACTTTTTCTCCAACATGAATGGCCTTTGAAGTTGAATATTCTTATCTAATAAAAGGCCGGCTAATTTGAGCATTTCATTCTCAACTAACGTGTCTACCACACTACCTTACTGGACACCCTACAAACACTATCCACAGATATGGCAAGACCAGAATGCCAAGAAGACACAGGTGCCCTCAATTCAACGAGGGGCTCTGCGTCTACCATAGGAAACAACAACAACAAATCTTTGTTCACAAAATTTACACAAAAAAATTTGCTTCTCCAAGATTTGACTAGCATCTCCTTATAGAAAAACTTCCATTTTGATTACTGTCGAGTTTGAACATAGTACCATCCTTCAGTAGGACCCTAGCACCACATTTCCTTAAATAAAAAATAGAAGACAATATCTCAAAATAAAACCTCAACCAATAGAAACTCAACAAACTATCTACCGCCACCACTAACCGCCACGTACTCGGAATCAATAGGGTAGGAAATACATTCCAAACACTTAAAACAACAGACAAAGGTCCCAAATAAGGAACTTGTAACCCATACTTGATGTATTCCCTATACATGGGAACACAACCCTCCGACATTTGATTAGCCCTCTCCACTTCCCTAGTCAACCTAAGGCGAAAATCACTGTTGAGATTTATGTCCTTTACCATAGAATCCAACTCATTTTCTATCATTACACTTACAATCTCACTAATCTTACAATGGTTATGTGAACTAGAACCTTGAGCCATTGTCGCCTTTCTCACAATTCTATAAACCCTAAAAATGTAAAGTTCCATTTTCTCTCTTAAGCATTTGTACAAAAGAAAACACACGAACCAATCATAGAGCAAACACAAAGATCCGTTTAAAGGAAGATTCATAGAAACCGAAACAATACGACCATCATTAAATGCTCCACTCTCACACCTATCCCGCTGCAAACACAAACTCTTCATTTTCGTGTCAATTTGGATTCTTAATCTACTCCTAAATGTCATTTTAATTAAACAACAATTAGAAGTGGGGGGAAAATAATGATACATGAATCAATAGCCCAAAATTGTCTGTGTACACCAAGCCCATAAATGACCGAATACACCTTTGTCTCTCTTCGCTTCTGGGTCGAATACAAGACCGAGGACCAATTCATAACTACCAATTCTCTCAGTAGCCTTAATCTCATTCTTTTGTTCCTAGGTAGACGCATCTCATTGAAGCATGCACCCTTATCACGTGATAAATGTAACTTAGGAAAGGATTGCTTAAAAATTCTAATCTCCCTTACTCTCAGGAAAGTCCCTCTCGCAAAGGAAACAAACTTTAGTAGAAGCCTCAATAAGACAGGAAACATCCACCACAACTTGAGTTTCCCATGGTCAAAAGGATTTCAAACCTTTTCAAATCTCCTTAATCTTTGACTTCAATTCCGATAATCTCGATGGATCCCTATCAATCTCTTTACAAGGAAATTAGGGTTTTGATTCCATAAAAGACATATGAAACCCTACATACATGCTATATATATACTTAGCTTCAGCAATGAATTAGGTATGTTTTAAGACCTACACAGAAAGCACACAGGAACACAGTATGGATAGTAACTCTCTCTAGCCTATTTCTCCCCTTCACAAATACTCTCTTCTGAATTGAGCACCGCAACTTCCTCCACCAGACCAGCCCTCGGTAGACTTTTGCGGGTACACTTTTGCAAAGTGAACAAAGGGCTGCATCTACCTCGCCTCCTTCCTCAAGCCAAAGAAGTGATTATCCGTGGCGTCTAAATCCACCTCCAAGATAAACCTAATTGCAGTTTTGATTCATGGTTGTTTTGCTCGACTTAAGAGCAAAAGCATATCAGATTCCAAGAAAAGTTGTTTGGGGGCATCAGCATACATGTTGCCATAATGAAAGTTTTAAATCGTCTGAGATGGTAAATAAATGCTTTAACTGCAGTAAGCTGAGGCTGCTTACCTTGAATGCACTTCAAAGTTCATATTCCATTGTCGTTCTAGAGGACCAACAAATGAATTCTGCAAAACAAATATTTCTCTACACAAACTGCTTCATATAGTTCACTGCCAAGTACACCCTGTGCTAGTTGAATTTTCTCCAACGGTCCCTATACACAGAGAACTCTATACCTATTTCCGCTATTTGGGAACAATATTCTCTCCCGGGGCACCTCTTGCTTTACAACAGTTCCTGAAGACTAGTCAAGGTTACTGTTGAGAGCGAGCGTTGGCCAATGTTAAGGTGTCCTCATTGTGAACTAGAAGTCTGAGGTTCAGGTCACAGAAACATCTTTGCATGCAGAGCAAGGTTGTATACAAGTGAACACACCTCATGCCCAGTGAGGAGTGCAGCCCCATGCACTTACTTTCCTTCTTTACTCAAAATTATCAGAATCATCTCTATCTATGACCATGTTGAACTCGAACCACATCTTTGATTGGCAAAACTTAATGAAAATATGCTGCACTTACTTTCCTTCTTTACTCAAAATTATCAGAATCATCTCTATCTATTACAATGTTGAACTCGAACCACATCTTTGATTGGCAAAACTTAATGAAAATATACCAACCAATTGTGAATAGAGTCAGCACTGCACTGATTAAATAAACAGTTTGGGAAGCAACAACCATCACATAAACCAAAAACCCTGAATGAATCAAGCACATGATCACCAACCCTGGCAACTTCATTGGCACTCTATATGGTCTCTTCAACTCTGGCATTTTCCTCCACAACCAAAGAAATGAAGCAAATTCCAGCAGCATTCCTGAACTATACAAGAAATTGCACAAGAAATTATGTCATTAAAGTCCAAATAAGACAAGTGCTATCACAGTTGATACCAGAATTCCAAGCTGAGTATTAAACCATTTCGACCTGCACCCAAACACCCGTGGCAGTATCCCTAAGTCAGACATTCCTAGAACCTGAAAAGCCGAACTACTTAACTGTGCTTCAAATAATGCAATTGCTGATAAAACAGTGTCAACCTCAGTCCAATACTTCAACCAAACCCCAGCAATCAATTCAGCAGCATCGGCAAATACCCATCAACCCAATCTTCCTGATCAAGGGGAATTGTTCCAATAGCAGCCAAAGGGGTATCAAATAAGCCAAACATGCCAAAATCTCAGCTGAAAAAAGCGCCCTAGGTATGCCCTCTGTGGCTCATCCAATTCACTAGCTAAAGTACTAGCATTGTCCAAAAAATTCGAGTTCCAAAACAATGTGTTAAAGAACAAAACCCAATCCTTTGAAACACCACTCTCAACCAGACTAAGCGACCTTCTAGGCTCAATCTTAGGCATAGCAATCAGATTCATAACCAAAAATGGCAAAATTGAAAGAACCCTAAACAAACAGCAGTAGACACATTAATAGTCAAACCAGTGTAATTTAAAAAAGAAAGCACCGAAGTGGATAATAGAATAGCGATATACCTAGGGAAACCAGAAGACAGGGCGGGAAAAATAAGTTCCATATAATCAATGCAAAGAACAGGATAAGAAGCAATATTGATTACCCCAGAATGGAATTTCCAAGAGCCCATAAGGGAGCCCCAGAAAGGACCAAATGCCTGATCGGCCCAAATGACAAAACCACCATTTTCCAGGAAAAGCAGTGGCTAATTCAGCTGTTATAAGTGCTTCACGAACGCTCCAAGTGAAGGGGAAAATGAGGAATCCCAGAATGGCAAAGAGAGGTCCGGCGGCTCCCACGGCTGATTCCTCGCCGTAGGGCTGCCGGCAACTTCAAAGTCGATTACGAATATCAGTGGGATTAGTTTAGCTTTTTGGGGTCTTGGTTTGTTAAGTTAATACGTCGCGATTCTTGTTCTTCTTCTTGGAGTAGATATTGGGCTTTTTTTTTTTTTGGGAAGATTGAGAAAATCCCATTTTGTTTTTTGCGATTTTTGATCTGAAATTGTTTTGTTCTGCTATTCTTGGGGATTAACGTGGGATTTCGGGTTTGAATTTTGGAGATTCATGATTGGATCGGATCTATAGAATGTTCAGTTCCAAATTAGAGCAGAGGCAAAATGGAAAATAATTCAGAAAGCATCCAGAAATTGGCTGTTTCCGTTGCCATTACTGGGGTCTGCATGCCTCTACACCACCTTCTACGCTTCCTATTCAAAAAGCACCGAGAAATTTCATTCTTCACAACCAAAATCCTAAATCCCAAATCAATTGAAAAATGGCAGCGCCAGTACCCGGCAAGTCCGCTCAGAACGGCACTGTAGTAACCCAAAAAAAAAAAAAGTAAATAAAGAAAAATAAATAAAAAAAAAACACCCACTTATTTTCTCTCCTCTCCCCCACCACTCACCCTCTCGACCTCACCTTTCCTCTCTCCCTCCCTCACTTTCACTCTCCCTCCTTACTCGAACTCACAACTCTCTCTCGCTCTCCCTCTCTGCTCTCATTAAATATCAAACAAAACGTAACAAAACTCACACTCCAAAAACTGTAAACCCTTAACCTAATTTCTAGAAAGTTAGATGTAGCGAAAGATTTCAGATTCTCTAATAAAAAAAAACTTAGGATTAGTGATGGCTCGACTTGGAGGTAAAATTAATGATAAAAATTTAGACAATTTTTTCATTTTTAACTTGGATTTACTTTTCTCTTTCATTAATTTGAAGGTTATTTTGAAATTTGATAAAATGAATTTGGGATTTAAATTTATGGTTTATAAAATATTAAGATTTGGATAAGTGATGAATGAAAATTGTGTATCTATGTAAATAATGCATATTTGATGAAGATAGATGATAAATATGACATGTTTGATTTGTAACTTGTGATTAGAATATATGAGCATAATGTATATAGAGTTGCATAATATTTTCTTTGGTTTTGGGTTTGATTGAGATATTTGGATGAAGAATTGACACGTTTTATTTGCTAGTTATATTGTTTTTTAGGAAATGAGATGTTTAGCACCTTGTGATTAGAGTTTAAGATCATAGGATTGTGTATGTTTATATATATTATCCAAGTGGTACTAAAATCCTATTTTTAGTATATTAAGAATAGAAAATATGATGTTATGTGCAAAGGTTAGCAGCTATGTTTGGACAAATTATGTTTAGTAATTTATTGTTTTGTTTGAACCATGTTTCAAGTTTAATGTGACTTCTTTCATATTTTGGGAAATGTAAATGAGTTCGGAAATGGTTAACTTACATATTGGATGATTAATCCCTGAAATTCCTGCATAATCTAACTTTAGAATTAATTGGAAAGATTAGTTGTCCATTTTTGTAGAATGTTTGAGACAATGGCTTGAAGTGATTATACTATTTTCTAATTGTGCTTAATTGGAAAACTAGAACTGTGAAAATATTAAGAAGAAATCGGTTTGCTCTAGTGTTGGTATGTGATTTAATAATTAATTTATGACTGATAAATCATGTTAAGACATTGGAAGGGCTGAAGGGGGATAACTTCAGAATTAATTGGAAAGATTAGTTGTCCATTTTTGTAGAATGTTTGAGAAAATGGCTTGAAGTGATTATACTATTTTCTAATTGTGCTTAATTGGAAAACTAGAACTGTGAAAATATTAAGAAGAAATCGGTTTGCTCTAGTGTTGGTATGTGATTTAATAATTAATTTATGACTGATAAATCATGTTAAGACATTGGAAGGGCTGAAGGGGGATAATTTTCGTTTGGTTGGAAAATTTAGGAGTGGATACCCACCCAAAAAGTGAGTGGATAGACCGTTGTACCTTTAAAATGAAAAAAAATTATTTTAAAATTCTTTTATAAACGGTTTTAAATGATTTTGTACAAATATTTGTGATTGTGGGATATCCCGAAATGAGAATTTGAAATATGTATGCATTACTTATATTTATGAATGAATATGTGTCATATATTGTTGGATATTTTATTTATCAATGTTGCGGTATGATTTAATAACTATTTGTTGAAATCATAGTATATTGAATGAGATTTGAATGGTTGTGAAAGGATGATAAATGTGATGTAAATGATTATAGTCATTCCCTCCACGGGACGACCTGACGGAGTGATGTAGGTGGGGGGTTTATTGACAAAGGATGGTAGACGCAACCTCCTGCACCCCCGTCGTATTATCTGATTGCTCCATCGGTGAGGTATGAGTCAACGTCAAGGAAGAAGGAAGTAATGTTGTGAAAAAAGCAAATTGAAAACCCCTTGGTGGGTTTCCATCGGGTTCGTCAAACCTTAAGTGGAGGTGGTTTTTTTAGGAAAACCCCATAATTTTTAAAAAATATGAAATTATGGATGCATTCTTTTTAATTATTATGATTGTTTGAAAATATTTTACATTAGATGAGTTGTTTGAAATATATAATTTGACATTTTCATACTTACCTCTCATTTTTTATCACAACCATACCATTGCACTCCACTCATTGAATATTTTTATACTCACCTCTCTTCTTTTATTTTTCAGAGAAAGTTTAAGTTCAAAGATCTAGCTGACTCTGGTATCGGATTTTGCCAAGTCTTAATTTTTGTGGTGCTTCTGTTACCAGTATTCGTTCTTGATTTGGCTGAGATTTTTGAGAAGATTAGTTGGACCCATATGGAGGGTATTCTTTTGAAATTGTAAATTAAAACTTCATCTTGCCAACCCATTTGAATTTCTAAACTTTAAATTGTACTCAAATCTTTCATGTTTTTTATCACTGAATTTTCTTTTGAACTTGTGAAAATTTTATTGGGTTTAGAATGGTCGTATTGACCATATGTATGCTTTTGAGACAAAATTTGACCGAGTTGGTCTTTTGGATTTTTGTTGAGTTAATTTAGAAGTGGATGGATTTCGATTGAAGTCTTGTGTTATCTCGGTGAACAAGTAGGGCTTACCTGTACTTCAGGGTAACACGACGGTTGTTGCATTCCCGAATTGAAGGTTAGGCTATGACAGACGCCACATTCCTTGAAAAAGCTACCTTCATAGTTCTTGCTCCCATTACCAAAAATCCACCGATGTCTCTTAGGATATAAAGAGAAATAAGAAAATTATACATTTGGGTAGGCTTATAATTGTAAGTTGGTCCAGCTCTACTGCACTTTTTTTTTTCTTTTTTGAGATTTGACAATTTGAGATGAGATTCTTTTCTGGGAATTTCTCATTTGTTCAAAACCTCAGTCTAATTGGAGGAACAAAAAAATGGTGATTTTATGGCTGATCGAGTGATCTTTCTTTCCGACACATCTGAGAGAGAGAGAGAGAGAGAGAGAGCGAGACAGAGGCTTGAGAGAGTTAGAGAAATTAGAGAATTTGATTGTAGTGAACAAGATTTGAGTGGACGTGAAAGTAAAGAGATGGAAAATGTGGGTTATAGGGATTTGTTTGTGGGGGTAGAGAGAGAGAGAGAGCGAGAGAGGGAGACATGTCTATTGGTTGCATTTGTTGTTTTGCCCAAAATCTGTTCAACCTGAAGTGAAAAGTTTTTTCATATCAATTCAAATTATTTTTTATTTTCTTGCCTTTACTGTAATTTGACCAATGTTTTGCGGAGCAAAACTAGATTCTGTTACAACACCAAGCTCAAAAGTCCCGCTTGAAGATGCTTAGATGTTGTGTTCAAATATTAAAGAAAGAGTATAAAAAATGCAAGAAGGTGGGCTATTGTAGGACCCCAAGGATGTAAGAAAGGAAGTCTGCAATTAATCTTATGTCAGGAAGAGAGAAGATCAAGTAGTGAGAAAGAGAGAGAGAGCTGAGAGGGAAGAGAGATTCATTCAACCAAATCTGATTCCTCTTCTTGCAGTTACAGTTTTTATATATTTCTTGTTTGAATCTAACTACTCTAACTCTTTAACAACTTTTAGTTTATTATTGAGTCAATCAACTAACATTCCAACAATTTTAACTTCCTATACAACTCTAGCTTCCTAACTAGCCATTAGCTTCCAACTCCTTAAGTTGCTATAGTTGCAGTCTGTTACAACATTCCCCCCTTTTTAGAAAATCCTTATCCTCAAGGATTAAAGGATGGAAACTGAGCACGAATGAAATCCAAATCCTCCCATGTTGCTTCTTCAAAATTGAGGTTTACCCACTTAATCAAAACTTGAGTTACCGAACTGTTGTTTCTCCAAATAACACGCCTTTTAAGCATTTCTTCTGGATTTATAAGAGCTTGTTTATCAGTACCAATTAGAGGTAATGTGGGTATTGGGGACTGATTAGGGCCTATCTTCTTCTTTAAATGGTCCATAGAACTTGGAAGATAATTCAGTTGTTTTCATAGCTTAATAGATTGTTGTCTATAAGGTTGCAACTTTAAATACACCATGTCTCCAATCTGAAACTCCCTTTCTGATCTCTTTTGGTTTGTATAAAACTTTATCCTGTTTTGTGCCTTGGCTAAATGGTCCTTCAGTATTTGAATCATTTCTTGTCTGCTTCTTATGAACTCTCCAGCAGTAGGAGTTACTGTGTTAGCATAAGGACCTAAGGGAATATGCCTAGGTTGGTACCCATATAAGGTCTCAAAGGGAGTTAACTGAATACTGCTGTGGAAGTTGGTGTTATACCACAATTCAGCTAGACTTAGCCACTTAAACCATGATGTAGGTCTGTCGGCTGTAATACTTTGTAAGTAGCACTCTAGACATTGATTTAATCTTTCACTTTGCCTGTCAGTTTGTGGATGGTAGGAACTACTAAGCTTCAACTTAGCGTCCATGAGTTTGAATAGCTCTTGCCAAAACAGATTGATAAAAATTGTCTCGGTTTGAAATCATAGAATCAGGAAGGCCATGTAATTTAAAGATATTATTTAGAAATAACTAAGCTACTTTGGTAGCAAAGATAAGGTGTTGTAAAGCTACAAAATGATTGAATTTAGTAAGCCTGTCTATAACCGCTAAAATGGTATTAAAGCCTTTAGAATCAGGTAAACCCTCAATAAAATCTATAGTTACCTGTGGCCATGTTTGAGTTGGAATGGGTAAGGCTGTAAAAGTCTTGGATAAAGGGGTGTTCTCATGCTTATTTATTTGGCAAATATTATATTCTTGTACTAGTTTATTGACTATTTTCTTCATTAAGGGCTAGTAGAATGCTGCTTTAACCCTCTGCAATGTGCCACAGCGACCTCCTATAGCCGAGTTGTGCATTTGTTACACAATATTCTCTCTGAGTTATATACCACTTTCCGCCACAATTTTCTTCCTATATTTCAAGATCCCATCTTGATACTGAAATTTTGAATTGTAATCAGTTTGAAGATTGAGTTGGGCTATCAACATCTGGCAATATTTATCATCCTCATAACTCTGCAATATGTCCAGAATCCATTTTGGTTGAATTGCAGAAACTATTGTAAGTTGTAAAGATCATTCTTCTTGAAATTTTATTTTTGAAAGTGCATCCGTAACTATTTTGAACACCCTTTTTGTATTGAATCTCATAGTCCATGTCAAGCAATTTTGCCAACCATTTATGTTGTAGAGAGTTTGTAAGCTTCTGATCTAGTAGGTATTTGAGACTTTGGTAGTCTATTTTAATTATGAAATCATAATCCAGCAGGTAATGTTTCCATTTTGAGATTGTCATTACCACAACAAGCAGTTCTTTTTCATATATAGACAATCATTTACTTCTAGACCTCAGAGCTTTGCTTAAGTAAGCTATAGGATGGTCATCTTGTATTAGTACTGCTCCCATTTCCTGGGAGCATGCATTTATTTCTACAATAAAAGTTTTGGAGAAGTTTGGCAACCTTATCACAAAGGCTATACTCATGGCCATTTTTAACTGGTTGAAAACTTTTTCAGCATCATCACTCCAATACAAACTAACATTTTTCAAAAGATCATTCAATGGTCTAGCAATTATACCATAATCCTTTACAAACCTCTTATAGTAACCTGTCAAACCTAAGAATCCTTTTGATGCCTTAATTGAAGTTGGAGTTGGACAAGAAACAATGGATTCTACCTTCTGAATGTCCATTTTAACCCCTTCTATGACCACATATCCTAAGTACTTAACCTGAATTTGTGTAAAAGTACACTTGGATAGTTTAGCAAAGAGTTGGTACTGCCTTAATGTGATTAAAATTGTCCTGATGTCCTAAGCATGAGCTTTAATGTCTGGATTGTAAATCAAAATATCATCAAAAAATACTAAGACAAATTTCATTAAATAAGGCTAGAAAATGTGGTTTACCAATGCTTGGAAGGTGGCAGTAGCATTGGTCAGCTCAAATGGCATGACTGAGAACTCAAAATGCCTATGGTATGTTTGAAAGGCTATCTTTTCCACATCAGAAGGCATAACTCTGATATGATAATAACCCGCTCTTAGGTCTATTTTGGAGAAGTTTTAGAGCTATGTAATTCATCAAACAATTCATCTATGTTGGATATTAGGTACCTATCTTTGATTGTCAATTGATTCAATCACCTATAATCCACACAGAATTGCCATGTATCATCTGTTTTCTTTACTAAGAGTACTAGAGAGGCAAATGGGCTAGTTTTTAGTCTGACAATCCCATTTTGAAGCAGTTCCTCCACCTATCTCTCAATCTCCAATTTATGGGATTGTGGGTATCTATAAGGTTTAAGTTTGAAAGGTTGAGAGTCTGGCTTGAGAGGGATTGAATAGTCATGCTATCTCTTTGGAGGAAGAGATATTAGAGTGGAGAACACTTCTTCAAACTCAAACAAGACTGCAGAAATGACTTTTGGTGTTTTGGTGTGTTGGAAATCATTATGGATATCTAAGGCCATACAAATTTGTAGTTGTTGTTGCCTGAAGATCTTTGTATCTTTGCCTTTGATTAACTTCATTATTGGATAATCCACCATAACTTCCAATATCATTTCATTTCCCTCATTGAAAAGTCTGACTTGTAATTTCTTAAAATTAAAGGTGTTGGGGCTGTAATTATACATCCAGTCCACCTTTAATATTACATCCCATCTTCCTACAGTGATAACTCTTAGATCAAAAGAGAAAGTATATTTTTGAATAATCCCTTTCACATTGTTAACTTTAATAGCACTAGTAATTATGCTACCATCAGCTATCTCTTCTTGAAGTCTGGTATTAGGTTCAATATATAGACTTAGTTGTGTAGTTACTTAACTTTGCAGGAAGCTATTAGAACTTCCTGTGTCTAAGAATAGTTATATCTAATCCACCTAAATTCCTTTGCAAAGCTATAGTTTGTCTATAAAATAAATAGGAGAGAGCACATAGAGATACTTGCATAATTTGTTCAGGTTCTGTATGTAATAGATCTGTTTTTGTTATTCCTCCCTTGGAAGTGTTAGTTTCCTCTTGGTCTTCCACTGCCAGGATAAAGTTGAGATGTTTGAGTCTGCATTTGTGTCCTGGAACAAATTTGTCACCATATTTAAAACACAAATTATTTTGTCTTCTGAACTATAGTTCTTAGAGTGATAATTTGGGCTAGTTGTTTATGGGGCTTACTCCTTTTGCTATTGCTTTAGTCAGATTAGCTGCTGATTGAGAAGAAGAATTAGAAGTTCCTAGATACTTGCTTCCCATTTGGAATTCTGTAGAACTCCATTGTTTCTGAGTTCCAATTCTTCCCTTTCTTGTAAGTTCCACAAATTTCTCTTGTAAAGTTGCAACTCTAAAGGCTTGGAATAGTGTAGACGGCTTCATGAGTCTCAGTATAGCTTTGATTTCCTCTTTTAAGCCACTAATGAAACTAGAGATGAAATAAGACTCAGTTAGTTTAGGATTCTTTTGGAGCATTATTGTCCATAACTCTTTGAACCTCTCTTGATATTCAGCTAATGATCCATTCTGTTGCAATTTATTAAATTCCTCAATTTCATCTTGTAACCCCTTTTTCTCAAATCTTTGACATAACAGCTATGAAAATTCAGTCCATCCAATGTCTGGTTTAACTTTCTTGATTCCTTGAAACCATGTTTATGCCCTCCCTTCCAATTACATCTCAATGGTGACAACCTAGGTATGTTCCAAAATTTGATATACATTGGAAAACTTATTGCATTTTCTAAGCCACATTCTAGGATTCTCCCCAATGAATAAAGAAAGTTCAATTCTTGGAGGGTTAGGTAAGGACCCTCAATCGTTATTGTTTCTTTTTGACAGCTGAGACCCATTTTCATATCTCGCCCTTACTTCTATTGGTGTAGGAAGGATAGAGAATTTGGATATTCTTTTTATTTCTTGTTCATCACCTTTGTCTTTATTGATTAACTTCAAGATAGAACAAAATCTAGCATCTACACTAGCCATGTAAGCGTCTAGCCTCCGACCTTGTTCATCAATCGTCTGAGTTATTCCTTCTAGCTTTGTGTCAACATGCAACCGAAGTTCTTTGTTTTCTTTGGTCGATTCCTTCAGTTTGGCTTCATACTTTCTGTTCTGCTCCTCATTGATCTTCTGTCAAGTAACTTTTGCCATGGTTGATTCTTGATTTCTTCCGCTGAGAATCCAGTACTTTGATACCAAATTGTTACAACTCTAAGCTCAAAAGTCCTGCTTGAAGCTGCTTAGCCATTGTGTTCAAATATTAAAGAAAGTCAGAGTATAAAATGAGCAAGAAGGTGGGCTACTGCAAAACCCCATAGATGTAAGAAAGGAAATCTGCAATTAATATTGGTTCAGGAAGAGAGAAAATCAAGGGGAGAGAGAGATAGAGAGAGAGAGAGAGAGAGCTGAGAGGGAAGAGAGATTCAATCAACCAAGTCTGATTTCTCTTCTTGCAATTACAACTTTTACACACTTCTTGTTTGATTCTAACTACTCTAACTCCTTAACAACTTTTAGTTTATTGTTGAGTCAACCAAGTAATCTTCCAACAATTTTAACTTCCTACAACTCTAATTTCCTAACTAGCCATTAGCTTCCAACTCCTTAAGTTGCTATAGTTGCAGTCTATTACAGATTCACATGTAGGTTAGTCACGTAAAATATCGTTCTTGTCTTGCATTCACAAGCCATGAAGTAAAAAGTAAAAGGCACCGGAGCGAATGAGTGAATAGGGAACCTTTTCTCTTTTCTATTTCTTTTTTATTTATTGAATAAAAATCAAATATCAATTTGAATCATATTTATCTATAAAAAGAAAAAAAAAAGCACATATACATCATATTTTATCACAAAAATAAATTTTTTCTCCTCTAATTTTTTAAAAAAGTTCCTTTTTTTTACTTGTTTTAATGATTTACTATTCTGTATTTTTATTAAATATTGATTGATAGGTAAATAATAGTTGCAGATATTAAATAATTGTAATAGTGATAACAATAGTAAGTGATGAGTGTGGGATAGTTTAGTTCATGACATCAATGAAAGATAAGGTTAGCTATGGAATATAAAAGGAGTGAGGTGGTAGATAAAATTTTAATTTTGGTGTTGACAATATAAAAATATAAATTTCAAAATATTTCTAAAGTTACTTTTGATTTTGAAGTTTAACTGACAATATCAATACTAACACTAGCATAGTGCTTTTATTTCTTTTGCTTTGTCAAATGCAATTAAAAAACATATTTGGATAAAGATTTTAAATGTACCATACTGACTCCATATTTTCAAAAAAATTTACAAAACATGCAGATTCTCAACTCTAAAATAATTTTTTTTTCATTTTCTTTTTTATATTTGGGGTAAAGATAGAATATCTAATTTAAATTATTATTACTATTTTTAAGACCACTCTTCTGCATCACCACCGTTAAGTTAAAGTTCTTTTTTATTTTGTTATATCAAGATTTGAACTTGATATCACCGGATTTGAGGAGTAGTGTTGTGACCACTAGATTATCCCCTTGAAGACAAGTTAAAGTTAAATTTGAACTGTTGAGTTTTTAAGGATGGAAAGATAAAGAATAATAATAATAATAATAATAATAATAATAATAATAATAAGCAAAAAATTTAAGTATGACTTTGAGCTATGCAATCTCAACTTACCCTAAATGAAGGTCCACATTCCTCTGGAAATCGTTTTAGAATTTCTATCTTCTTTTAATTGCAAAATAATGTAGTAGGAAGAATGATGAAATGGTTTCATCAATCGAAATGCAAAGAAATCCACTCCAAACTAAAGAAAGGGTTATTTGTTTACAATCAAGAGTTTGTCAAACAATGAAACAAAAGATACTTGTATAGTCCTACAACCCTAGTTAAGGCTGAGTAATTGATCGAAGCAAACAAGAAGAAGAAGGATTTATGGCAGAAGGAGTTTCAGTTTGAACCCACCATGTTTTAAAAACCAACCATATCCTAATACTAAATTGTTGATGTTGGAAAATAGGGTGGGTCAGCCCATGAGGGTAGACCCACCCCTCCATTTTGAAATTTAAAAAGGAGGGGTGGTTAATGGAACCACCCCCTCAACCTCCAATAACTCCCTTCTCTCTCTCTCTCTCTCTCTCTCTCACACACACACACACACAAAATACACTTTCCATTTTGTTCCTTGAATACGTGAACAGAAAAGGTGATGAGAATAAAAATGGTTGAAGCCATTTTTTGGGATTAGAGAGCAAGTGAGTGGAAATCTCTAACATTTGAAAAGAGAGAAATAGGGCTTGAAGAATAGTTGAAGATCCATCTATCAAGAAGGCATTTGGATTGTGAACTATAGAAAGTGATCCGAATTTATGACATTTTCTCGGTCTAAAATACCTAACCATTAAAATACGTAAGTGATCCTAACCTAATTTAGATTCAAGATTTTCACTTGCAAAATATTTCTTATTGGTTTGTATGCAAACCTTCATTGGTATCATAACATGCATAGGATGTTCCTACCTCTTGATGGTATTAAAAATATGAAAAATGCCACGGACATTTTTTTTATCATGGACTAATGGCAACATGCGATTGGCTTCGCTGAATGCTCTCAATTTAATATAGTATGATGCTTATGACATAAGCAAAATTTGGCATGCATCCGATGAGTACATTAGGAGATATTACAAACCCTAGTCGAAAATTAATGTAATTGTAATTTTCAAAATACTATATTTTGTGACATAAAATTTATATAGTTAGATTTCTCTCGAAAAATGCTTTCCAACCATATAAAGATCACAAAAAATGGTTATGAATTGAAAGAGTTATAGCCTTTTGAAAATAGAGTCGAATTGTAGAAATTCCATGCCGTTTTGGAGAAGATGAAGAGTGGCCAGCAACCTTTCCTACTCTCGCCTGTGGCAAGTGAAATTCACCCTATAGCCTAGAAATGTCTGATCTGAAATCCGAGATCACTATTGAACTCAGAGATATTGAAAATGGTGGGTAGGCAAAACTTGGTGATTATGCGTTGCTGGGAAGACGATGCATGGATGTCACGTGCCACTGAGGGTGCATGAGAAGTCATTTTCTGGCTTTGTTTTGTAACAACCACCCATGGTGGTGCATACATTGCCTCTTTTAGATGGAGTTTTCATCAGAATAAATATTTTACTTATTTAGTTTTTCTGTGATTTTAATTTATTTTTTGAAGTCAAAAAATATTTTTTATTGATTTTTAAATCAATAATCTATTAGAAAATTATAGAAAAATCATTTTTCAATCTGAAAAATTTTTAAAAATTTTATGAGTCTGAAAAATTATTTTGGATTTTTCTATAAATTTTAATTTATTTTTCCATAATTAAGAATTATTATTTATTGATTTATAATCAATAAATTGTTAGAAAATTATAGAAAAATCATTATCAATCCAGAAAATTCTGAAATATTTTCTATATGTTAAGAAAATTATTTTTATTAATTTTGGCTATCCAAGTATAATTTTTTTACATGGTTTTGATTTTATGCCTATTTTTTTATGTATGAAAATTTTATTTTTCAGTATAAAATTACTTAGAAATTGACTATATTATTTAAAATCGATATTTTTGAATTTCTTATATAATATTATGGTTGGTTGCGTACTTAACCTAATATTGTTTCCATTTTAGAGAAATTGTGATAATTGGATACATTTTAAGGGTTCTCCGGGGGAGAGCTAGAGTTTTGGGAACTCCAAAATGTTAGGCAAAATTAGATACAACAATGGACCCTATGTATCACTTTGCCACCTTTTTGAAGATTAAGGAAAATGTTTGGAGTTTAGCATGTGAAACATTGGTTTGGGGATGTTGTAGATGATATTAATGTGATTAGAGAATCAATGACTCAAGGACCGCATTAATTATAATGTGGAGGGCTAAGAATATAGAGATCACGATGTTAATATGATTATCCCTTAAGATAAATAGTTTTAGCTTATGTGTCATAAAGATGTTCACTTCTACCAATAAACTTTTAGTAGGAATAATCAATATGCTGTCTCATATGTACATGTTTGAGGATAAATATTTTTTATTAGTGTTGTTTCCTATGAAAGATAACTAGGCATGCATCATGATCATGTTTTATGAAACTTCGTAGGTATACCATGCAAAGTTTCAATTTTAAGTATGAATTGAGAATGTTTCTTTATATGTGTGATTTGAACATTCTGAAATAAATGCATACTTGTATGATCATGAGTACATATGAAAAGATGTATTCTTATATCATATGATTTAAATACTTAGTGTATTTAAGTGGGAGGTTTTAAGTTGGAAGAATTTAAATAATTCTCACATAAAACTTAATGAATTTTGTAGTTTTGAATTAAATTTGTGGTGGTGATGTATTAGAACCATAGATAATGATTGAGAATCTAGTGAATTTTTGATTTTATATTTAATGTTGACGTATCATAAATGTTAATTTTAAAATACAAAATTGTATGTATAATATGAGCATTAGCACTTATGTCCACCCTCTTAAAAAAAAAAAGCCAAACCATAGTATCGAAATCTATTATTAGGGATTTTAATAGAGGTGACAAATTGAATAATGATGATCATGAGATATGACACTACAAAATATGATATGTGCTGAAAGAACAAGATACCTTGAAAAGTATCAAGCATATCATAAAAGACCCTGGTATGGGCAACGCTGCCCCATAGAAGAGAGAACAAGATGCTTACTAGACATGAAAAAGGATAAATTCAACTGCTCGAGCAACTCTAGTTAGCTGTGTGATTAATGACATGATACTTGAGTGTGAGCAATAAGTGACTGCTTATGACATTTAGGTGTACCTTAAGGAGAAATATGGAGGTATCAGTAACTCTTCTTAGACAGTTGACCATAATATTTGATACCTATGAACCGCGAAGTGATAACAGTATCAAACGACATTTGAGGGTCATGTCTAACATGATTAGAGAGTGGGAGTTAGCGAGTCATGTACTCTCCGATGAACAACAAATTTAAACCTTGATCTAATTCTATTCTACCAAGTGGGAGTACCTAAAAGTTAGTTTGATTCACAATGACAGTGTGAAAACTTTCTTAAACATTATTCTCCATGTTGAGCTTGACGATGTGCGGCTTGGTGCTACAAGATCCGTAGCTGATGTTTTTATTATAGAGTTTAGTTCCAAGAGAGTTTTGGATTTTATACGTGAAAGGAACTGGAACAAAAGTAAGAAAGGAAAGGAGACTTGCTCTGGATATAAGAACAGACTAAGAGATATTTATGAATTTTTGTCGATTGTCTTCAAGTAATAAATGGACTTTATGTGGAGAACAATATAAAAATGAACATTAGAGGAGTTGACACTTATAAATTAGAGTTACAAAGTGGCCAAACTCTTATTCTGTATGAGTTCTCTATGTGCTAGAAATTTGACGGAACCTTATCTGTTCTTGTTCTTTTGAAACATGGCTATGTTTTGAACTTCTAGAGAGATAGAGTTGATTTGTGTTTGAATGACATATATACTGGCTCTGGATAGTTAGTAAATAGTATCATGATTTTACAAATATTGATAATGTGACAGGGTATGATAGATTTGGTCACATTAGGGCGAGACAAGATGAATCCACAAGAGTGAGCAAAACTATTGGATTCACTCATAAAAGTTAATTTACCAACATGTTGAATAT
This sequence comes from Dillenia turbinata, assembly GCA_037126225.1. Classification (NCBI taxonomy): domain Eukaryota; kingdom Viridiplantae; phylum Streptophyta; class Magnoliopsida; order Dilleniales; family Dilleniaceae; genus Dillenia; species Dillenia turbinata. The sequence goes on from JBAMMX010000015.1 coordinate 8,329,382, forward strand.
TGTTTTCCTGGCAAAATGACTAGAAAACCATTTAAAAAATCCATATGGATTGTATTTCCATTGTTGTTAGTCCATTTGGATATTCGTAGTCTAATAAACCTGAAGGCTAAATATAGAGTTTCATGTTTCATTACGTCTATTGATAATTTCATGTGATTTAACCATATTTATTTGATTTCTTACAAGTCTAAAGCACATGATTGCTTTAAACGTTTTGTGAATAAGGTAGAGAATCAAATGGATAGAGAGCGTGAATATCTATCAGATCAATTTAAGGATTTGAGTACTGAAAAAGTTATAATTTGACATTTAACCATTCCTTATATACTTCACCAGAGTGGTGTTACAGTGAGAAGAAATAAGATATTATTGGATATAACAAGATCTATTATGGCATATGCTAACTTGCCAATTTCTTTTGGAGAGATGGCTTGTTGACTGCGACTTATATTTTGAACCAAATGCCTTCAAAATCAGTACCAACAACATGATATGAACTTTGAACTGGTAAAAGTTGTGTTTGATTGACCTCAGACTTTGAGGTTCGGCAGTCTATATTTAAGATTTTTCCAATAATTTTAAAAAATTGGATCCCTATGGAAGTAAGAGTATCTTTATAAGATATTCTAATCAATCTGAAAGTTAAGTGCTCATTAGTGAACAAGATAATGGTGCTGCAGCAGAAATTGAATCACGGAATATCACATTTTTAGAGAATGATTTTTCTAGTAGAGGTGATGTGAAAGATATATAATCTTGTTATTTAAATTAATTAATTCAAAGAATGGCTCTGTCTAAGTTTGATCACTGGAATCTCAAGAAACTGAGTTAGGTGTTGATCCTAGTGGGAGGGATTTAAGTTCTAGCGATCCAATTGAGTTACAAACTCAGAAAAGTTCCAGAAAAACCGTATCCAACCGTCACTTGGAGATTGAAGGACATGTATTTATTATTTCTACAGAAGATGAAGAAGAGTCTAAGAATATAGATGAGACTCTATCTTGTCCCACCAAGTGTGAATGGAAAAGGCAATGGAAGAAAGAATTAGAGTCAATGAGGTCCAATAATATTTGGGAATTGGTTAAACTTCTACCAGAGAGTAAGATTGTTGAGAACAAGTGGGTTTACAAAACCAAACGTAGGGCAGATAGAACTATTGAGAGGTAAAAGATTCAATTGGTAGCAAGAGGTTACACTCAGTTAAATAATGTTGATTGTGATGAAACATTTTTCCAGTAGTGAGATTTATCTTCATTCGTATATTGTTAGCAATAGTCACCAATTTCGATTTAAAATTATATCAGATGGATGTGAAAACTACTTTCCTTAATGGTAAATTTGAGGAAGAAGTTTATATGATACAACCAGAGGGTTTTGTCATTAAAGGCCAGAAACATGGAATAAGTAAATTGAATGAATCAATTTATAGAATTAGATAGTCTTTGACACAATGGTATTTAAGATTTAACATAGTTATGATCTCTTATATTTTGGTCATGATAAATGAAGATCATTGTGTCTATGTTGAGAAATCTAATGATAAATTTATAATTTTATTCCTTTATATTGAGGATATATTGTTAGTGGCGAATGATTAGGAGTATGTCCTTCAAATCTTGGAATAGTTATCTTTCAATTTTAAGATGAAGGATATGAGTAAAGTAGATTGGGAATTGAATCCTATAGAAATGTTCCAAGAGATTATTGAGTTTATCTCAAGGGTCTTATACTATAAAGACTTTGGAACGATGCAAGTAGAAAACTGTAAACCCATTGATACTCCGTGGCTAAAGGCGACAGTTCAAGAGATAACATATGCCCTAAAGCTCCAGATGAATAGATAAAATGTCCAAAGTACCATGTTCTAGCATAGTTGGGAGCTTGAAGTATGCTATCTCATGGAGAAGTAAAAAACAAACCTGAATATCACTTTCTATAATAAAAGTAGAATTTGTGGCCAATGCTTCCATAGTTCAGAGAAAAAGTTTGGTTGAGTAGATTTTACAATATTTGGGAGTAGTGAGCAATTTAATGAGGGCTTGACTATTTATTGTGACAATCGGTCAGCTATTGCTTATGCGAGAGACTCCAAATATCATGACAAAACCAAACATAGATATAAAGATCAATCTTGTTAGAGACATGATTGAAAAGAGAGAAATGACACTGAAATATATGACTACGCATATAGTGGTGGTTGCTGATCCTTTTAGAAAACCAATACCTAAAGATATATTTGTGAGACATGTTAGATAATATAGGTTTGTGTAAATCATGACAATATTTGTTACTGTGATTGTGATTGTGATCATATACAAAGTATATATGATATAATACTCATATTCGATGGCATTTAAATTTTGTTTTTATGTCCAAAATTCTTATGCTAGAATTAAAAGTATGTTGAGCAAGTTTTGAGATTGGTTCTCTCACACGAGCAATCGCCTTTTATGTCTGTGTGACATGTAGAGATAAGACGTGTTAATTTGTGATGGATTAACATACATATAAGCTGCCTTAGTTAAGTACTAAGATGAAATTATCGGTTAAATATACTATACTATGGTAATCAAAATAGATTCCTCACAATCCATTAAACTTGTCGAATAGTCAGGTATGAGTTTTCTTTGATGTTGTGAGATTTTAGAGGACTTGTAACAAGGAAAACTAGTTCAAGTGTTGTATACACTTGGATTAAGATTTGTACGATATATTATTTTAGAAAAGAAGACATACGCTTCCAAATGGAAAGGAAAAGTATCGTAACATGTGTTTCATAAAACATGAAGATGAATTGAACAAGGGAAATTGAAGATGATGAAGACGAAGGTGGAGATGAATTGATAGAATAGGTGGCGATTGCAAGATGATTAGAGAGAGAAGTAGAACTTGGGTGTGTAGAACTTGAAGAGTTTTCTTTACAAATTTGGGATTTGTTGGAACATGAATATGAAAGGGGAGAAGAGAGTGAGAGTTTTTTTTTTTTTTGGTTCTCTAGAATATAAAGATGAATGGAGGAAAAGAGAGAAAGAAAAACATAGTTTTTTTTTTTTTGGGTTTCTAGTGGTTAAAGATGAATGAGAGAAGAGGGAGAGAGAGTGTTTTTTTTTTTTTGGGATTTACCAAAATATGAGAAGATAGATGAATGGAGAAAAAAGGGAGATAGATGAATCGAGGAGAGAGAGAGAGAGGGGGCGATTTTTTTTGGTTGCGGTGGAGGTTGAAGATGAATAGGGGAAGAGGGTGGGGGGAGAGGGAGGGAGGGAGAGAGAGAGAGAGAGAAAGAGAGAGAAGAGAAGAGAGAAGAGAGGAGAGAAGAAGACCCTACATAGCTTCTTTATAGTGGCCATGGCTGCTGCAGCCAAGAGAGTAGAGGAGAGAGAAATGAAAGAGAAGAGAGTTTGTGAGTTTTAATAAGGGTACAATGGACATTTTATGTGTTTCCATTTTATTTTTGTTACTTTTGTACAATTCATTCACTTGCCACAAGTTTTAAAACCACAAGGGGATAAATGGATATTTTTGAACTATAGGGGTAGTATGTGATTCTTGGTCAAACCGTAGGGAGAAAAGTGTAATTTATCCTTTTTTATATGGCTCTTGGTGCACGATAGTTTGATGACTAATATTATTTGTTTTCGGTGAAGTTTTACAACGGATCCCCTATGCCCTCTTTGCAAGGCTCATGAGAAAATGACTTCTCATCTTTTTAGGGACTGCTTAGTGGTTTTGCTAGGTATGGGATCGGATAATCCACTCGTCATTTTTGACTAACTTGGTATTCTCATGTCTCCTGACATTAGTTGGATTGTTCGGACATCCTTATAGGTTGCCCTTGGGCAATGACTTTTGTATACTGCCTTTGGACCACTTGGAAGGAGTGGTGTCGAGTGGTGTTTGATGGGAGCGATTTCTCCCCCGATGGTGTTATGGTATTGGTTTTCAGATACGCTCAAGATGGGTGGGTATCTTTCTTGAGTAAAGCCACTCACCTGACTTGGATATGATGTTGGATTGCATGGCCTCCTCTAAAGCTTGCTACTTACAAATTGAATACAGATGGATCTATCCTCCTGGCAACAAATTCAGCAAGCACTAGGGGACTAATTAGGGATGAGTTTGGTCTTTGGATTCAAGGATTTGCTAGAAACTTGAGTGTGACTAATCCACTTTTAGTTGAATTATGGGGAGTTAGGGAAGGTCTTCTTCTTTTGCTCAAGGCTAATCTTTCCTCGATGATTATTGAATTAGAATTAAAGGATCTAGTTGGGGCACTGTTGTCTAAGACTAATTCGTATCACCCAGCATTGCATATGATTTGAGATGTCAAAAATTGATGAGACAAGTGCAAGTTCAGTTAGTCCTTTTTATCCCTCGGGAAGGTAACTCATATGTCGATATTTTAGCACATCTTGGACATTCGATAACTCTTGGTATTCATGAATTATTATCCCCTCCTAGGGAGGTTTTGTCGAGCTTTGTTGCATGATATTCGGGGCTTAATTTCCTTTGCAAGTTAGTCTTTCGCCGTCGATATAACAAAAAAAAAAAAGGTACAAAGTCTGCTATTAAGTACAAATTTTGCTATGGAAATTTATAAAAACTTTAATAAAATTTGTGCTGCATAATACCTCCCCCAACTTTCAAACGTATCTTCAAAGTTTCTTCAACATCAATTTCTGAGAAATGAACTAGACTTGCTTTGACGTCGAGATCTTCGTTGATGAATATGAACCAATTTTTGGATTTGCATAATCTCTTCAAAAAGTACCATATAATCCCACCGGTAGTCATCAATCCACTAACCAAAATCACAGTCTTGGTGGCAATAATCTTAAACACCCAAAACCTTGACGGAATTAAGCACATAAACACCAAACCATGAATTCCCAAAGGAACCTTGGGGTTATTTAGTTAAAAGGTATAGGAATCAAGAATGTGAATGAAACTTATATTAATTGTTTGGATTAATGGAATGAGATGAAAATTTGAAAATGAAACATTCAAAATCTGGGTTTTGTGAAACTCAAATAGAATGATGGGTTTCAGCCAAAATCCATTATTGAAACCCAAAAAAAATTCCTTGCAACTTTTTGCCCTTCTATTTCAAAGAAACTAGGGTTTTGCAGAAAGCACTTGACAACGGACGTCCCAAACCCTGACCCTAACCCTAATACAAATCCAAATCCTTCCTCTTACTGGAGCAACATGGTGAAGAAATAGCCATCGCAACCGCAATTGTCATGACAACCGCACGTTGCCATCGTGAATCGACTCGTCAAGAATTGTAAATCCTCTAAGGGAATAGCAGTGGTTGTAGTGGGCATAAACACAATAATAGGAGGGGAGAAGTTCTACATCCATGTCGACAAGTTTGTTTCCATCCCTAAGGTCATGGACAAGGTCCATGACTCGTTTCTTGTCACAAGCTCTCTTTCATTCCCTTCTCTATTGACACCACTAAGTGTCCATTTGGCGGGGTTTTTTTTTGTTTCTCTTATTTTTATAAGAAAAAATCCTGCCAAACATTATTTTATAGAAACTCTTAAAAAAAGTAACCTTTTTTTATGAAGAAAATTTCAAAAAGAAACTTTTAAGAAAACTCTCCTGGGAGGAGCTTTTCCTTCTTTTTTTTTATTTTTAATGTTCCAGCTCTTTTATTTTTTATTCCATTTATATCCTTATATAATTATTTTTATCCCATTAATATTCTCACTTAAATGATACAAAATTTCAAATATATCCTTTAAGTTTTAAGTTTTAACTTTACTTTAAAAGTAAAAAAGTAAAAAAGAAATTAATCGTTAAGTTTTAACTTCATTTTAAAAATAAAATATCCAAACAATTTCTATTTTTTTAAAAAAACTATTATTTTTTATTTCTTCTTAAAAGATGAAGATAAGGAGAAAAAAACTCTCCCAAACACACTTTAAGCCTTCTCCCATCGACTTCCAATTTCACGTATTTTAAAACAAATTTTAATTTTAGTTTTTAATTTTAAGAAAATAAAACAAAATTTTAAAAATATTAATTTTAAAATATTTTTTATCAAGGATAAAATTAACAATTATATGATTTTTATTCTAAAAAATATACAAATTAAATGTTAACAATTGTAATCATATTTATTTTAAAATTTAAACCAGATATCAAAATTAATTTCCTCATTTCATTCCTAAGGTCTTAGATTTTGATTTTTAATTTTGATTCTGAGTGTGAATCAAACGTCACTCTTATAAAGCCCCTTCAAAGTCGGTATTTTTCTTTTCAATCAAACAAAAGCAGCAAAAGCCAAAGTCATAGTGTACAAGAAATTTGCAAATGAAATTATGTCTATAAAGCTCATGTAAGAAACCCCAAGTGACATTGCAGTAGAAATCAAGATACCAAGCCAAGGTGTGTTGATCCGCTTAGACCTAACCCCATTAAACTGGCAAAAAACCAAATATTAGACATGCCCAAAACTTGATATGCACTACTGCTCAACTGTGCTTCAAACAAACCAATTGCTGATAAAACAGCACCGATCTCAATCGATAATTTCAGCCACTTCCCAAAAAACATCTGTGTAGCATCTGCCATAAACCCATATTCGCAATCACTTTGATCAACCACAACAGATCCAGTAACAGCTCATAAAGGAATCAAATAGCCCGAACAACTCAGAATCACAGAAAAGAACAAAGCAGCCGGAAACGTTTTCTGGGGTCCACCTCACCAGCCAAAGTACTGACATGGTCCCAAAAATTCAGATTCCAAAACAATGTATTAAAGAACAAACTCCAATCTTTTTTCACACCCTTATGCCTCAAACTCAACTATTATGAGGATGAATTTGGGGAATCACAATCAAACTCATAGGCACGAAGGGTATCAGAAAAACAACCCCAAGTACAACAGCAACATACACGACGATACTCAAACCAGAATATTTCAAAAATGATAAAAACAAGGTACTGAACAAAATGGAAAGTTCTCTAGGCAAGCCTGAGCCAAACATAGGGAAAATCCTTTCCAAATCGTCAATGCAAAGAGCAGGAAACGATGCAATATAGACAACCCCACTAAGTAATTTCCAAGTACCCATTAAAGAACCCCAAGAATGCCCAAAAGCTTCGAGGTAGATGAGGAATATTAGTGGGATTAGAGTCAACTTTTTGGAGTTTTGTTTGTTGGTATTGGTGCAGTTGTGATTGGAGGTTGTTGTTGTTGTCGTCAATCATTGTTTTGGAGACCTATTTGGATCTTTGACTTTGTTTGAGACTGAATCACAACACCCATTTGGGATTTTGATTTTGGGAAGTAAAAGGGATGGGATTTGGAGTGGTAGAAAATTTGTGACAATCGAAGAATCGACAAAAACTCGAAGACCGGTTGTATGAATTTGAGATAAAAGAATTTGAGTGAAGGTCTGTAACTGACAGACAGATTGATAGTTATGGGGCAGTTTCCGAAGGCCCCATGATTTGAGCCAAATACGTAAATAACCTCACTTAAAAGAAAGCAAATTTCGAAAATAGTTTAGAGTATTTAATACTCGATCAATACTGTTTATACATTGTTTATAAATTGATCGAGTGTTCAACACTCGTTCAATACTGTTCACACCGAAGGTTGATTGAGTATTCAACACTTAACCAATCTATTAACAATGTCTGAATAGTATTGATCGAATATTCAATAGTATCTGAATAGTATTGATCGAATATTCAATACTTGAGTATTGAAACATTCGATCATTCTAAATTATTTTGAAAATTTGTTTTTTATGTGAGTTGTTTTAAGACTTTTCTTTTTTTTAAAATTTTGAGTTATTTTCGTATTCGACTCTCATAATTTGGTGGTCTTAGGAGAGAAAAGAGAGAGGGGGCCAATGGGTTCAAAAGATCTACCCAACGCCCAAATCTATCCGGACTTGGAATCAAACTTGAAAACCAATTTAGCTGAACTTAAAATCAGTTTAGACTCAAATTGCACTTAAAAATTCTCAAATTATATATTTAGATTTAGATTGCCAATTTTAAAAACAAATTAATAAAAATGAAACAAACCCGAAGTCACAAGTTTAATTTCAAAATCTTTTTCTCTATATTTTAATAATATATAGATATTTATAATTTTTTAAATAATTACAATAAAATTGTATCATTTTATTCGATCGCCAATATCAACTTTTATTGTAAAAAATTTATATTATGCATATAGGATCAATCAATATCATATAAATTTATTATAACAAATCTAAGAAAAGTCTATGCAATATAAATAAAATAAAATAATTAATTATGTAATACCAAAAATTCGGTATTAGAATTTTCAATAAAATCTTTTATGAAATTGTGAAACGATTTTGGGTTGTATTGGTTATGAGGTATTGAAAGAAGGTTTACGGATCTCATTTTGATGAGTTGCCATCACATGTAGAGAAAAATGATATAATTTTGATGTTGTGGGTTGATATACTGAGCCATTTGGGTCGTTATGTCAAGACCCTGAAGGTAACACCAAAAAATTCGGTGTTAGGAATTCCCTGTTAAACATTCTCATAATATAAAGGAAAAATTAAAATTTTATTGATTTTTGATTTTGGGGAAATAATTGGGAAATCTTGGTATATGAAAAATTCTCAATTATTGAATTTATCACATTTTTTATATAAAGGAAATTTGGGAGATTAGCAATTTCAATTTTGGGCAATTATGAACCTATATAGAAATTTGGAATGAGAATTTATATATATATATATATATATATATATGAGAGTATTTGTTTATTTATTTAATTAATCATTTATCTAAAAAAAAAGAGAGGAAAACACAACGTTTTGTCCAAAACGCTACATTTTCTCCCCTCCCCCAATTTCGAATTAGGGCATGAAGCCCTAATTCTCTTTCTAATCTCACTCTCTCACTCTCCCTCGAATCTGTCTCTCTCTCTCTCTCGATTTGCTTCGCCCCCCTCCGCCACTCTCTTCCCCTCTCTCTCATCGGCAACCGCTGTCCACCACCGCATGCGGCCACCATCATAACTCCACCTCTCTCTCTCCATCCCTCTGTCTCTCTCTCGATCGAGTTCTCTTTCCATTTCGCTCGTCACTCTCACCTTCTGTTTCCCACTCTGCTTTCTCCCACCCACGACAGCACGCGCTGCCTCTCCCCCTCTCACCCACTCGCGTACGCCGCTCCCTACCAGAGCTCTTCCTGTAGCCTCTACTGCGACAGCCTCTATCAAAAACCCTAGGCTGCGATTTACTGCGATTCCATTCTCTGCAAGTAAGGGCTGAGTTCAGATCTTAGTTCTAGGGTTTTGATTTCCATAATGAATAAGTTTAATTATTGAACTTTGCTTTGAATTGGAAGCATTATAGGTTCCGGACTGAATTGAACGGCGCATGGAAGTTAGGTCTCTGAACCGAGAAATCCTAGGTGAGGGGAAATTCTAATCTCTTCGATAAATTGAATAAATTTAGGGTTAATTTAGGGTGAAAAGTCTTGTATATATCTAGAACGTATGTTGGATCTGAACAGAATGCATTTTTGAAATTCTATATATGATTATTAGAGTTAAGTCTAAAATTTTATAGAAATTTAGGTTGTCTAGTACGAGAAGGCATGTTAGAGGATGATAGAATCATATTGGGTTGATTAGAATAGTTTTCTTTAGAGTTTACTTTAAAATATTATGGTTATGTAAATTTGGAAGAAAATTGGACAAGTTTAGAAACATTGGGAATTAAAGTTCATTTGAGAGGCAAATAATCTTAGGTTAATGAAATGAGAGCTTAAGATTTGTGAATATGTAATTTGAGGTAATATTAAATTAGGAAAAATTTGAAAACCCTGTAATGGGATTTTATTTATTGAAATTATGATTATTGGTATAGGATAACCCATTTGAAGGTTGAGAAGGGTTACCTTGGATTAAATTACAGAATTAGGAGTAGATACCCTCCCAAGAGGTGAGTGGATACATGTTTATGATTTTAAGTGAGAAAATGTTTTATTCTGATTTTATAAAATGTTTTCTAATGATTTTACAAATATTTCTAAAATTATTTTTGTGATTGTGGAATGTCCCGAAAAGGGATTTGAATTACCGAATGCATCCATGTATTGTTTAAAAATAATGTGCCATGTTTATTGACTTGTGTTGAAAGTGACTAATGGAATTCATGCATTAAAATTTGTTTGAATAACTGTTGACACATTTTGGTATATGATTTGATGATTGCGAAATGGTGTTATGTACATGGTTAATAGCTATAGTCATTCCCTCCACGGAGCGACCCAACGGGATAACGTGATTGGGCAGTTATTTGGATGAAGAGGTAGCTGCGCTCGAGAGGTGTCCCTAAATCCCTCCCTTCGGACTAGTCTGGTTGAACCCCAGGGGATGCCCGAGCCAAAACCAAGGAAGGGGGTATTGTGTATGATTTATTGACATTGATGAGAATCCTTTGGCGATTCCACCACTGGTCAGAGCCAAGCCTTTGGTGGAAAGATTTTGGCAACCCCGTGATTTTGGAAAATAAGATGTGATGACTAGATGCATATGAATTATTTACCATATTTTGTTGAGATCTTGTTTACATTGCGATTTATCGATGCGATCGTATGATTTTGAAGGAAACATTTGACATGTCCACAATCACCACTCATTTATTATCATAACATGCTATACACTTATTGAGTATTTTTCAATATTTACCCCTCTTTTATATCTTTTAGAGGAAGTTTAGGTCTGTGACAGCAATTGGAGCTTGTGAAGGTTTATCCATTGTCTTGTTTAGGTATCATAGTGATGTAAGGTTATTTTAGCTTGATCTGAAATCCATGGAAGGGAAAACTTGTATAAATATTTTGGTAAGGATTAAATCGATACTTGTTTCATATATAGGAGCAAATATTGGTGGAATCCTTACGTCGTTTATGTTGGAATTTGTTTGGAACTTGTTCATTTTCTTTTAAATTTCATTTTGGTAAAACTTACTGTTTAATTGGGACATTTGGATTGTAATGTTTGATTTCAATATTTACTTTCGATTTTACGAAGTTCTGTACATTTCATACCGTTTGGACTTTACTGATGCTGGCTTGTTTTCTTCAGGTAAATATTAGTAAAATCCTGTGACTATGATTTGGGATTTCTTTTATTTTGAATGCTTTATTTGTGCTGAGAATTCTGGAATGGCTGGGATGGCCAATTATGTATGCATGCATGTACAGGAACCCCCTTCCCAAATATGTGTGCCGACGCATGCTTGTGTGTACAGGGATGGATCAGATGGGTCCTTTGCATGTGTATTGTTTCATAATTTTTTGATTTTGATGGCTTTGTATATTGGAGGATTTATTGTACTGTTTTATAGCCTTGCGGAGTTAGGTATATGGGAAGATTTTGCCCGTGTATCGAGACTACGAGGCGGTTGTTACGTGCTCGATCCGAGAATTGGGGCGTGACAGCTTTATTGGTATCAGAGTTTAGGTTCACGATTTTAAAAGTTTGATGGTTTTGAAATGTTTTGAAATGTTTCCAAATGTCCCGAACGTTTCTAAAGAGTTTGAAACGTTTAGTTTCTGAAAAATGTTTAGATCTTATAAAATGTTTTTAGAGAATGTGCAAAGCCTTTCATGGATTTTTTAGGAAATTAGAAACATTTTTTTTAGGGGGTTAAGTATTTGTCTTTGCTTAACCCTTTGACATAATTATAGTTTTTTGTTTTGTAGTTTACTATGCCTCCACGAAGGAGAACGAGGAATGAAAATGAGATTCTACTACCGGAACATGAGGATGAGTTGTCCTCACATGCTCTTCTTACTTCTGCATCCACACACCCGACTCCTTCCACCGAGATTTGGGCTCCTCCTATTGCTGCACTCCAACAAGTAATGGAGTGGTGGAGCACGTTCAGAGCACAGTACCAAACTTCGTCTTGATCTTCAACTCCTTCGCCGGTTCCTCCTTTAGTACCGGCTGCTGTACTTAGTACACCACTAGCTCCTCCTTCTCCGGTTGCTATAACAACCGATCGCTTTACTGTAGAGTTGTCTAAGTTGATAAAGGAGGCAAGACAACTAGGGTGTGAAACATTTGCGGGTACTTGTGATGCTTCAGTGGCCAAGGAATGGATTGGCTGAATTCAGGAGACCGTGTCTGACATGAGGTTAAGTGATGAGATGAAATTATGGGTGGCGGTAAAACTAATGGATAAAGGTGCAAGGACATGGTGCGAGAATGTGAAGGGTAGAACTCATGTTCGTCCTACTTTGACAGAATTCCTTAGGGCATTCGAGGAGAAATATTACATCCGATTCTATCGAGATCAGAAAAGAGAGGAATTCTTCAAGTTAGCTTAAGGAAACAAGACGGTATCTGAGTATGAGACAGAACTGAGAGAACTTGCCACTTATGTTTCGAAGTTTGTCAACTCCGAGGAGTCCCTGTGTTCAAAGTTTGAGTCGGGACTGAACTTAAGTATAAGAGAGAAAATGTCTATCACCAAAGGACATATCTTCCAGGATATTCTGGAGTTGGCGTTGAGAGTCGAAAAGATGGTTATTGAAAGAGGAAAGGTTAGAGAAGACCATGGAAAGAAAAGGAAGTGTGAATTCTTGGTGAGTCAAGGGTCTAAGAGAAATAGGAGCATGAACTTCTCTAGTGGAGTTACAGTTTCAGGGTCCGTTGGCTTTCCACAAGGCCAACAAATGTCAAGGTTTGGCACTCCCACCTCTAGTGCAAAATCTGGGAGCAAGTCAGAGGGCCAAAGTGAGAACCCTGCCGAAATTGTAAGAAACACCACCCTAGATCATGCCTCGAGCCTTTGAAATGTTTTCATTGCGGGAAAGTGGGGCATTTCAGAAATTCTTGCCCCGAATTGGGTTTAAGTGGATAAAGGTCAAATGAGTCGAGATCACTTGATCGACCATAGAAGTGGTCCATCAAATGTCCCTACGCCATCGGCTAGTACCGCTCCACAGATCGGTATTGGGAGTAATACCATTGCTGCACCTTCTCAACGATCCCAACCAAGAACTCAAACAAGAATTTATACAATGATGAATGAGGAAACTCAAAACAACCCCGACATTGCCACAGGTAAATTCCTTAGAACTTAAACTTGATGATTTAGAGATTGAATATAAAGATTAAGTGATCCTGATTGCATGATGATGAATTTAAAGAGAGATGATTTTGATGTCTTGAGGTATTCATAGTGTTAGTGATGATTATATACCTTGATTGAAATTGGTGAAATTTGTCATTTAATTCTTTTCCCTGGACATATAATATTACTCATTGGTGGTCAACTCATTGAGGTTTTGAGTTGAGTTGTTTCTAAATTTAGAGATATTTGGGTCAACTTGTTGATAATTTGGTTAACTCCCTTATAGGAGATGTGAATGGATGGTTATGTTGCATGTGAATGGGCAAATAAATTCAAATTGATTTGTGAAATAAATTTTTGAAATAAATTTTGAAAGAGGTTTAAAATATTTTGTAATTATAGTGTGCCTGAAATGAAATTGCAAAATATCCATGACTCATGACTTTGAATATTGAATTATTTGCATTTGTTACATTTAGATACTCATGTGAATTTTGAATTATTGCTACACCTTCATTTGAGAGTATGAATTGATTGATAAATTAAGTTTGGTATCATGGTGTTGGAAAACTAATATAGACTAAGTCTTGCCACGAATCGAGGTCATGGAGGCAGCGTGGCTAAGGCTGGGATAGAGAAATTTTGCTTGGTGGTAGATGAGATGGGAAGCCTCTACAAGCCGATCCCGTGATAATGTGGTGGCACCCCACAGAACTCCGGGCCAACGCCAAGGAAATTGGGTATTTTATTAAAAACTGTGGAAAAACCCTTGGCGGATCCTGCCAAAGGCCATTGGTGGGATAATGTTTTCGGCACACCCCAAAATTGTGAAAAAAAAATGAAATTGAACTGTTTGATTTGATTTTATGAGTCATGGAAAATTTTGATATGAATTTATTTTATTGCAAATGATTTTTGGCATTATACGGGAATGAATTTTGATATGTGATTGGCACAACTACATCCATCCCTCATTCATGCTCAATATGCCATTGCCGTCTATTCACTAAGAAATTTCTATACTCACTCCAGTCTTTTCTAAAATTCTTTAGAAGAATCTTAGATTCGAAACATGAACTTTAATTTCTAGCAACGGCTAAGGTCAAATTTTGAAAAGCACATCTATACATAACAAGTAAAACATGATAGTATTATTATAAATGAGACTTACAATAGCAAGTACCTGTAATGAAAATGATTCGCTTCAGTAGGTCTTTTATTTTGTTTGATGAGTTAATGCTACTTTAGATAGAATGATTAATAGTAAAGAGATTTTGTATGATAATGCCTTGAGAAGATTTATATTTATCTAGACCATGTTTTGTTGATTTGATCATTTTGGTGATGTGGCTTTATCTAATGAAAGGTTTGTTTGTGACCATGGAGCCTCTGCATTTAGGTCAATTTGAAGGATTAAAATTTTAATACTTAAATGTGAGTTGATTGCTACTTGTTAAATTTTAAACATTGATGGCAATGTAATCGTGGAAACATTGCCTTTAAGTATGGGAATTTTCTCATATAATATCCCTTACCTCCTTAGTTTCAACCATGATAATTAAGTGTTCGCTGAGATCATACATCTTGGGGAAGTGTTGGTTTTAAAGGAATATTTGTTGAGGAGCTTCATTTGAGAAATCTTTCTATTTTTGTTGACGCCCTATTATAAGATCGGATATCATGAATGATGATTCCAGTTCTAGGACCATTTTAGAGAAGTCACATTTGGTGAGCTTGTGTAATGAATATTTGGCATATTTATGTTACATTCATATTTACAGAAGATGATCAAATTGAGATTTTTAGTTTTTCTAAAATTTTTATGACTATTGATGATGTCGTTGGTGCAAGTAAAGGTACCGCTGACAACTGAGGAGTCAATGAAGAGGCAATACTCTACATATATTATGGATGATTTGATGATTTAAATTTCGAGGACGAAATTTCTTTTTAGGGGGTTAAGAGTTGTAACAACGAAAAATTCGGTGTTAGGAATTTCCTATTAAACATTCTCGTAATATAAAGGAAAAATTAAAATTTTATTGATTTTTTGATTTTGGGGAAATAATTGGGAAATCTTGGTATATGAAAAATTCCCAATTATTGAATTTATCATATGTTTTTATATAAAGGAAATTTGAGAGATTAGCAATTTCAATTTTGGGCAATTATGTACCTATATAGAAATTTGGAATGAGAATTTATATATATATACATATATATATGAGAGTATTTGTTTATTTATTTAATTAATCATTTATTTAAAAAAAGAGAGAGGAAAACACAGCGTTTTGCCCAAAACGCTGTGTTTTCTCCCCTCCCCCAATTTCAAATTAGGGCATGAAGCCCTAATTCTCTTTCTAATCTCACTCTCTCACTCTCTCTCGAATCTGTCTCTCTCTCTCTCTCGATTTGCTTCGCCCCTACCGCCACTCTTTTCCCCTCTCTCTCACCGGCAACTGCTGTCCACCACCGCACGCGGCCACCGTCATAACTCCACCTCTCTCTCCTCATCCCTCTGTCTCTCTCTTGATCGAGTTTTCTCTCCCTTTCGATCGTCACTCTCACCCTCTATTTCCCACTCTGCTCTCTCCCGCGTGCGATAGCACTCGCTGCCTCTCTCCCACTCACCCACTTGCGCACGCCGCTCCCTGCTGAGAGCTCTTCCTGTAACCTCTAATGCGACAGCCTCTATCAGAAGCTCTAGGCTACGATTTATTGCGATTCCATTCTCTGCAGGTAATGGCAAAGTTCAGATCTTAGTTTTAGGGTTTTGATTTCCATAGTGAATAAGTTTAATTACTGAACTTTACTTCGAATTGGAAGCATTGCAGGTTCCAGACTGAATCGAACGACGCACGGAAGTTAGGTCTGCTAACCGAGAAACCCTAGGTGCGAGAAACCCTAGTCTCTTCGATAAATTGAATAAATTTAGGGTTAATTTAGGGTGAGAAGTCTTGTATATGTCTAGAATGTATGTTGGATCTGAACAGAATGCATTTATGAAATTCTATATATAATTATTAGAGTTAAGTCTAAAATTTTATAGGAATTTAGGTTGTCTAGTACGAGAAGGCATGTTAGAGGATGATAAAATCATATTTGGTTGATTAGAATAGTTTTCTTTAGAGTTTACTTTAAAATATGTATGAAAAATATTATGATTATGCAAATTCGGAAGAAAATTGGACAAGTTTAGAAATATTGGGAATTAAAGTTCATTTGAAAGGTAAATAATCTTAGGTTGATGAAATGAGAGCTTAGGATTTGTGAATATGTAATTTGAGGCTATATTAAATTAGGAAAAATTTGAAAACCCTGTAATGAGATTTTATTTGATGAAATTGTGATTATTGGTATAGGATAACCCATTTGAAGGTTGAGAAGGGTTACCTTGGATTAAATTACGAAATTGGGTGTGGATACCCTCCCAAAGGGTGAGTGGATACATGTTTATGGTTTTAAGTGAGAAAATATTTTATTCTGATTTTATAAAATGTTTTCTAATGATTTTACAAATATTTCTAAAATTATTTTTGTGATTGTGGAATATCTCGAAAGGGGATTTGAATTACCGAATGCATCCATGTGTTGTTTAAAAATAATGTGCCATGTTTATTGACTTGTATTAAAAGTGACTGATGGAATCCATACATTAAAAATTTCTTTGAATAACTGTTGACACATTTTAGTATATGATTTGATTATTGCGAAATGGTGCTGTATGCATGGTTAATGACTATAGTCATTCCCTCCATGGAGTGACCCGACGGGATAACGTGGTTGGGTGGTTATTTGGATAAACAGGTAGCTGCGCTTGAGAGATGCCTCTAAATCCCTCCCTTCGACTAGCCTGGTTGAACCCCAGGGGAGGTCCGAGCCAAAACCAAGGAAGGGGGTATTGTGTATGATTTATTGACATTGATGATAATTCCTTGGCGATTCCACCACTGGCCAGGACCAAGCCTTTGGTGGAAAGATTTTGGCAACCTCGTGATTTTGGAAAATAAGATGTGATGATTGGATGCATATGAATTATTTACCATATTTTGTTGAGATCTTGTTTACATTGAGATTTATCGATGCGATCGTATGATTTTGAAGGAAACATTTGACATGTCCATAATCATCACTCATTTATTATCATAACATGCTTTACACTCACTGAGTATTTCCCAATACTCACCCCTCTCTTATACATCTTTCAGAGGAAGTTTAGGTCTGTGATAGCAATTGGAGCTTGTGAAGATTTATCCACTGACTTGTTTAGGTATCATAGTGATGTAAGGTTATTTTAGCTTGATCTGTAATCCATAGAAGGAAAAACTTGTATAATTCTTTTGGTAAGGATTAAATCGATTCTTGTTTCATATATAGGAGCAAGTATTGGTGGAATCCTTACATCGTTTATGTTGGAATTTATTTAGAACTTGTTCATTTTCTTTTAAATTTCATTTTGGTAAAACTTACTGTTTAATTGGGACATTTGGATTGTAATGTTTGATTTCAATATTTACTTTCAATTTTACGAAGTTCTGTACATTTCATACCATTTGAACTTTATTGATATTGGCTTGTTTTCTTCGGGCAAATATTAGTAAAATTCTGCGACTATGATTTGGGATTTCTTTTATTTTGAATACTTTATTTGTGCTGAGAATTCTGGAATGGCTGGGATGGCCAATTATGCATGCGTGCATGTACAGGAACCCTCTTCCCAAATGTGTGTGTCGACGCATGCTTGTGTGTACAGGGATAGATCGGATGAGTCCTTTGCATGTGTATTGTTTCATGATTTTTTGATTTTGATGGATTTGTGTATTAGAGGATTTATTGTACTGTTTTGTAGTCTTGCGGAGTCCCGGTATATGAGGAGATTCTGCCCGTGTATCGAGACTACATGGCGGTTGTTACGTGCTCGATTCCAGGATCGGGGCGTGACAGCTTTATCAAATCCCCTCACTCACCGAGTATTTTATAATACTCACCCCTAATCCTTAAATTGTAATAGAGATAGACTGATAAAGGGACACGTCAGGAGATTCTCGACGTACTTGACTTATCAGAAACTTAGACACGGTACCTTTGCATCTTCCGTTGAATGTATATATATGAGGATTTTAGATTGACCATGTATGGTATGACTATATTCATGTTATGAATTAGGACTCTCATACTGATTTGTATACTCGTACATTTTTAATTATAAATGTTTACTTGGGAAAATGTGTTTTGAAAGAATATGTTTTGATAGCCTTGCGTTACCTCGGGATACGTGTCATGTTATGGGCGGTATACGAGATAATGGGCAACTGTTCACGGTCTCCGATCGAGAATCGGGGCGTGACATTCTTTTTGGAGAGTGGTAGGTCCAAGGATCAATTCTCAACATTGGCAAGACTTGGGCAAATTTAACAAACGCAAAGCAAGGGTGCGTGAGAACCATAGAGGCAAAGTGAAGATAGATAGGAAATTGCACATGGTTGATTGAAGGAGGGAAATAATAAGGTAAATGCATATGCTTGACCATGTTTGACCAAGGAGGAAAATGGTAAGGCAAAGTGATGTTCAAAATTTCAAGTCTCATGGAAATCTATGGGTGTTCAATAATCAACATTGACCAATGGCAATAAAGAAAATGAAAATTTTCTTCCACTTGTCAACAGTGTCAATGCAATTGTAGTAAGTGTGTATCGAAGAGAGAAATTGGAGGAATAGTTCAAGTGTCAAACGATTGTGCTGTTCGGTCAATGAAGGAAGTGCCAAAAAGACTTGGGTGTTCGGTTAATGTGCTCAGGCAATCACCAACAAGCAATAGTAAGTTTAAAATTGAATACACAGTGACCGAAATAAAAATAGGGAACGAGTACCTAACGATAAATGGAAACACATTGTACCAAACGGCTATAAACATTACCGATGGATGATTATACTGAACAATCAAGAATATTACCGATCGGTGGCAAAATAGCCAACTAGGAATTTCATGGGTATCTTATAATAAAAATGTGAATTCAGAATTGGATGTCACCGAACATATAGAGAAGTGATATAGTAGGAAAAATGTATCGACCGGGTGGGGTAATACCGTCAGATAATATGAGTAGAATGCACTACATCGAACGATATATGAAAATTGGATGTACCGATGGGTATATAAAAATTGTAAAATAATAAGCCTATTGCAAGATCATAACTTCCTCCATTTATCGATAGATTCCAAATTTGTAAAATAGCCGACAGTAGCGAACACAAAACATTCAAGTAACCGATGACTCCAATGATTGAGAATTTAAAAATTTTAAAGTCTGTCAACCAATTATCTAAAGGAGTTTTTGAACAACCCAAGGAACAGAAATTCACATTTATATTTCAAAATTAACTACTCTTTTTATATTTTACAAAATGTAAAATTTTTTAAATAATCCATTTAGAGTACATTTTGCAAATCCGGATTTGTCCGATATTACAATAATTTTAAACTCAAAAACTCGACGAGTAGTTCGATTACATATATTAATATATATTATATATAACTATAATATAAAAAATAAAATAAAATATATTAATATATTATATAATAATCGAGTTTTCGAGTCGAGATCAAGCATTTTGTTATATAGTCGAGTCGAGTTCGACCACTGTTATATACTACTCGTCGAATTCGAGTCGAGCAAAAGAAATCGAGTTCGAGTTCGAATATAAGGATACTCAGGACCGACTCGTCTCGAATACACCCCTATTACAGTGTTATTTCCCTCTTTTCAATCATATTTCTAGCAAAATTGAACTTTATGTTTATATATTTAGTTTTGCCATGATATTTGGGATCTCTAGTATAAGCAATAGTCGATTGATTGTCACAATAAATCATCACAGCTCCGATTGAGTTGCTTACTACTCTCAAATGTTGCAAAAATCTTCTTAACCAAGCTCCTTCTTAAACTATTAAGATCGACCATAAATTATGCTTTCATTATAGAAAGTGATACATAGGTTTGTTTCTTAATACTCTATGAGATGACGTCATCATTAAGCAAGAAAGTTTTTTCTTATCTAAATCATCTCTCCAATCAACATCCATATATTTTTTAATAATAAATCTCTTCCTTGATAACAAAGGAAATAATTTGTAGTTTTTTTCAGCTATCTCAATATCATTTTCATAACAATCCAATGATTCTTTCCTAGATTTGATTAATACCTACTAACCAAACCCATAGTATGATAAATGTTGGGACAAGTACATGTCATAGTGTACAGCAAGCTCCCAATTGCACTAGAATATAGTACTTTGAATATTTTATCCTTTTTTTAGGAGTTTTCAGGCACATTTCATGGGTTAAACTATTACTTTTAGCCATAGGAGTATCAATGAATTTGTAATTTTCCATTTTAAATGTTCCAGGACCTTTTTAATATAAGACTCTTGAGATAATGTTAGTAATCTCTTGAAACAATCTTTATCTGCCTCACCCATATCCTTCATCTTAAAATTAGAAGATAACTATTTTTTAATCTAAAGGACATACTCATTGTCATTTGCGGCTAACAATATGCCATTGACATATAGGGATAGAATCATAAACTTATCATTGGACTTCTTTGCATAAACACAATAGTCTTCGTCTATCATGGTGAAATCATAAGAAATCACAGTTTTCTGAAATCTCAAATATCATTATCTCGAAAACTGCATAAGACTATAAATTGATCTGTTCAATTTACATACTCTGTTTTTTTTACTTTTAATGACAAAACTCTCTAGTTGTATCATATAAACTTCTTTCTCAAGTTTCCCATTGAGAAAAACAATTTTCATGTCCGTCTGATATAATTCTAAATTCAAATTGACCACTATTACCAATAACAGGCGTATGAAGGTAAATCTCACTACTAGGAAAAGGTTTCTTCATAATCAACACCCTTTCGTTTAGTGTAACCTTTTACCACCAGTTAAGTCTTACACCTCTCAATAGTTTCATCTACCTTACGCTTCGTTTTGAGAACCCACTTGTTTCTAATAACTTTATGCCCTGACAAAAGTTCAATCAATTCCCTAAACATAGTTGAATCTCATTAACTTCAATTCTTCTTCCATTATCTTTTTCTATTTATTCTTAGCAAGATAAGATAAAGTCTCATATATGTTTTTAGACTTTTCTCTATTTTTTGGAAAAACAATAAATGCATGCTCTTCAATCTTAAAATAATGTTTGGGCACTGCTTTTGTAATATCTTTATGAGTTTGTAACTCAATTGGATCACTAAAATTTAAATCTCTCCTACTAAAATCAATATCTAACTCATTTTCTTGTGATTCCAATGATCCATTATAGATCAAGTCACCCTCTACTAGGAAATGCATTATCTAGAAATATGATATTTTGTGATTCAATTTCTACCACAGTACCATTTTCTCATTCACTAATGAATACATAACTTTTAGACTGATCAAGGTATCTTATGAAGATACTCTTTTTTTATGGGGATCCAATTTTCTATACTTATTGGAAAAATCTTGAATATATACAGTCAATCCCTAAGGTCTAAGGTCACTTAGCCATGGATTTTTATCAATCCAAAGTTTGTACAATGCCATCAGTATTGATTTTGAAGGTATTCCATTCAACATATAAGTTGTAGTCAACAAGGCATCTCCCCAAAAGCAAATCGGCAAATTGGCCTATGTGATCATAGATCTTGTCATATCAAATAATGTCCTATTCTTTCTCTCTGCAAGACCATTCTACTGAGTTGTATAATAAATGGTCAATTGTTTAATTATGTCTCTTTCATTACTGAGATCCTTAAATTGATTTGATCAATATTTATGCATTCTATCCATTCTTAAGATCTTTATTGTTCTATTTATTTGATTCTCAATCTTGTTCATACAATGTTTAAAGCACTTGAGTGTTTCAGATTTGTGAGAAATCAAATAGATATGACTATATCACGTGAAATCATCTTTAAATGTAATGAAATACAAAGGTCTAGTCTAGCCTTCACATTTATTAGACCAAAAATGTTTGAATGGATTAACTGCAATAGAAATTCAGTTCATATGGCCTTTCGAAATGGTTTTTTTTTTTTTTTGTATTTTGCTGGCAAGACAATGTTCACACGTTAGCAAATTGACTTTTGTGAGTGAATCCAAAAGTCTTACTTTTACTAGTTGATTAATCTTGTTTTTCCCTACGTGACAAAAGCTAGCATGTCATGTCACATTATCAACATTTGTATTACTAGAGGAACAAATATTTAACATAAGACAACAGTCAACATAATAGTTAAATACTTATCCATCACATTGCAAAACCATAAAATCATTTACAACTATCTAGAGCTAAAATATATGTCTTTTAAATATAAATTAACTTTATCTCTCTGAAAGTTCATAACATAGCCAAACTTCAAAAGAACAACAAAAGATATTAGATTCCGTCAAATTTCGGGTATGTAGAGAACATCATATAGAATGAGAGTTCATCCACTTTATAACTCCAATTTGCAAGTGCCAACTTCTATAATATCCATTCTTGCATTTGCCCTATGTAGATCCACTTCGTATCAAAGGTACTCGATGAAAATTTACAAATGCCTCATAGTCTCTAGTCACATGTTCCGTTCTTTTGTGATCTGTTTTTAGTCTTCCTTCCATTTTTTATTTTTGTTTCAGTTCCTCATATGCTTAGAGTACGAGAATTTCATAGAACTAGACTTTGCAATAACAATATCAGTTGTAGATTTTGTAGCACCAACCACTCATCCTCAAGCTCAACGTGGCAAGCAGTATGTTAGAAAGTCTTCATACTATCATTGTAAGTTAAATTAACTTTCAGGTGCTCCCATTTGCTAGGAATTGATCAGATTAAGATTTGAACTTACTGTTCATTAGGGAGGACATAAGGCCTGATTTCAACTTCTTATGATGTCAGACATGACCTTCAAATGTTGTTTGAGGTACACCAAGATGACATGAGGAGTTAGATATTACTCACACTTAGGAATCATGTCATCAATTACAAAGCTTACCGGGATCGCTCGAACAGTGGAATCTCTCATTTTTCATGTCTGGTAAACATCTTGATCTCTCCTATGCTGAGTAGTATTGCCCACAACAAAGTCTTATATAACATGGTTGATGTCATCTAAGGTATCTTGTTCTTCCTACACATACTATATTTTATGGCGTCATATCACATAATTGTCGCTATTCAATTTGTCACATTTATTCAAGTTTGCAATAATGGATTTTGATACTATTGTCCGGGTTTTAAGAGGTTGGACATAAATACTAATACTCATATCATACACATTAATTTATATTTCAAAATTAACATTTATGACAGATCAACGTTAGGTATAAAATCAAAAGTTCACTAAGTTCCCAATCATCATCTATAGTCCTAATGTATGATTATCATAAATTTAATTTAAAGTTATAAAATTCAATAGGTTTTATATGAGAATTACTCAAATTTTTTAACAAAAAACCTCCCACTTAAATACATAAAATATTTAATTAATATTGCAATTTTGGATGAGAATTACTCAAATCCTACCGATCCAAAATTTTCTTTCAAGAAACCTATGTTTTGTTTTTTGTGCATACATAATCATACTAATCAACAAGTATAACCAACAAATTTCTAGTAGAAACTTTACACCAAAAATCTTTAAAAGTGTCTACAGTATATGATCATGGTCCTAACAAACAACTATAACATGCAAAAGAAAATATGTAAATGTATTATTTCATTCAAGACATATCTATTTGAGATATCATTTTTACTATTCCCTTAAATAATCTATCTCTAGGAGAAAATCTCCTCATGGCTCGTGGACTCAAACTATTTATATTTTAGGATAGTCTTTTCTTCATTTCGATTTTTATATTCTTGACTCTCTATATTTCTATTAATATTGGCCTTACATCGTCAAGAATCATGTTCCCGTTCTCGACAAGTAACTCATCAACCATGCTAACCCAATAAGGGATCAAGGAATTTCTCAGTTTGTATACATCATTCCATAAAAACCATGGCTTAGATGAAGAAATTCCAAGCATCTCTCTTCCATGATCTCCAAATGATCCAGCAAAATATGAGATACGTTCATCTTATAAGTCTATATTTGGCCCAACTTTACTATACGCTCTAGACTTCTCAATGCTTTAGCCCTAGAAAATAGGAACAATATTAGGTCTGGTATACAGCCAACCATAATATTATAATAAATCTCAAAAGTATTTGTTTAAAAGTATTGGTTCAAATCTCAAATAATTTTATATTAGAAAAACTGATTTTCAAATATAAATAAATGAGTATAAATACAAACAAATGATGAATGCTGAAACAAATTTGCACCTGGGTAGCCAAAAATTAAGAAAATAATGTTTTCAACAGATACAAAAATTTTTAGAATTTTTCCAACACCGGAAATAATTTTTCTATAATTTTAACTCAATTTCTAAGTTTAAAAATCAATAAAAATTATTTTTTGACCTAAAGAAAATAAAAATCACAAAAAAAATCTGGAGAGACTTAAAATTATTTTTTTAAAAATTCCAAACAAAACGAACCATGCCACCACAAGCGTGTGAGGCCCACATACCGCCTTACCGGTGGCAGATGGCCACCTAATTTTAGTTATTCTCCCATTTTTAATGCTTCTAAGTTCAATGGTGGTTTTGGTTTTCTAATTAGATACTTGTAGTCTAGCATTTGGGCTTCACGCACTACAAGAATGGGTCTTGAGTATTGTTCATCATCTTCTACATTAATTCTAGGATTTTTTACAATTTGACCTTAATTAAAATGGTCATATTTTTCTTAATTCTTAACTATTTTTTGCATTCTTTATATAGTTAAAAAACATTTTTTGAGAGAATTTTAATCATATAAAAATCAAATCATAAAATACAATATTCTAAAAGATATGAGAATGTAAAATTTCGGCTAGGGTTTAATATATCTCATTATAAACTTTTTGCATGCATGCCAAATTTTACAGATTTGATCCTCACGGATTAAGCATACTATTGTGTAAAATTGAGAGTATTTCATTAAGAGTCTTTCAAGTGCTATTAATGAACCATAGACACTATTCATGACATTTTTTTTTTCATATTTTAACACTCAAAAAAGAGATTGGAAACACCTAAACGTGGCTTTGATACCAATGTCGATCAAACATACCAACAAACTTAAATTTTCCCATGTAAAGAATTCCAAAATCTTAAATGGGATGGAATCACTTATCTCTTTTGATAATTGGATATTCTAGATTTAAAAGAGTGTCATAAAAATTAGATCACTATTTTTGTTCACAATCCAAATGCCTTTGGTGGAGATGATCAACTTCTTCAAGCCCTTTCTTAATTTTTCAAATGTAAAAGGATCTCTCTTTCTTTCTCAAAAACCCTAAAAATGCTTTTCTCTATTCTTCCTTTTCTTATTCACATACTTGAAAAAGAGAATGGGAAGTTTATTTCATTTGAGTTAGAGAGAGATAGAGAGGGAGTTGAGGGAGGTTCCCAAAAAGCCACTCCCTCCTTTCTCTCCCTCTTCTAAATATAAATAATGGGTCTTGACTTGGGTCTACTCCATGGACGGACCCATAACTATTTTCCAATAGTTAGAACCAACTTAATGCTATTTAAGAGTTTCAAAATTTTAGTTTTTATTTTTTTAAGATTAATTTATCTATTTAAAAGATATGTATACTTATTAAGAAGAAAAAAGAATAATTTTCTATTTTTACTTTGAATTCTCTTAAATTCCAGAAGATGTGACGCTTTGTTACCTTACGTGTGATGCCTAAAGATTTACTAACATGATGCTAATAAACGAATCTTCTTTCATTTGTTCAGTTCAGTCTGTTGATTTTTTATTTTTTTTATAGAGTTATAAATCTTTTCAAGAAAAACCATTTCTTTCTCTAAACTAAATTCTACACCTAAATTTTGGTCATAATTCCTATAAAGTGGTCCTGCTTCATTGTTTGAAATTAGTAATGCTAAATATAAATTTTGAATGCATTAAGTCGAACTCACTTGGTGTATGATTGAAATATAGGCAATTGGTCTCTAGTATTAAGAATAAACCCATGTTAGCTAATTGTAGTTAGGTATTAGTTTAAATATATTTGGGCTCAATTGTTTCATTTCTAGGTATTTTAGACGATTACTTACTTTTAGTAACAAAATGCAAATGAAATTTTTCATCTTGTGGGACACCCAAGAATGAAGCAAATGAAATTTTTTCATCTCTAGGTATTGTTTTTAAAGTTTTTTGGTGGTAAAATGTATGTAAATGCATGACATCCACCAATCATAACTAAAATGTATGTAAACGCATGACATCCACCAATCATAATGCTTGTGTTTGCCAAGAGTCGAACCCAGGTCTATTGCTTGGAAGGTAATTATTCTAACCATTAGACTACAAATGCTTGGTGATGCAACTGCAAAAGTACACCATCCCTCGAATGTTAGTTGATAAGGCAATAGAAAAAAATGAAAGACAGTGAAATAGAAAGAAATGAAATACAAACACATAGAGCCAAAGGAAAGATAAACAACAATATGAAAAGGTTTCAGTAAAGATAAAGTAATAAAACATAAACACAAGTGACGACACACATAAACAAAGGCAATAGAGAATCACAATTTCTGATGTTTTCAGTTGTAAAATTTTAGCAAATGCAAGACATCCACCACTCATAGAGAGTCATTGTTTTTATACTTTTTGTCGTAAAATGTAAGCAAATACATGACATCCACCGATGATAATGCTTGTGGTGGCCAGGAGTCAAACTCGAGTCAATTGCTTGGAAGGCAATTATCATAATTGTTGGACTACAAAAGCTTGATGATGCAATTGCGAAAATATTCCATCCCCAGAATGTTAGTTGATAAGGTAATAGAAAAAATGAGAGACAGTGAATGAGGAAGAAACAAAACACAAACACATAGAGTCAAAGGAAAGATAAGCTACAGAGGCAATAGAGTCATTGTTTTTGAAGTTTTACGGTGGTAAAAGTTAAGCAAATACATGACATCCACCAGCAATTGAGAGTCTCTATTTTTTTTTTTTTTTGGTGGTAAAAGGTAAACAAAGGAATGACATCCACCAATGACAATGCTTGCGTTTGCAAGGAGTCGAGCCCAGGTCCATTGTTGGGTAGAAATTATCCTAACTGTTGAACTACAAACGCATAACATCCACCAGCAATTCAAAATCACTGTTTTTGAAGGTTTTTGTTTTTAGTAAAATGTAAGCAAATGTATGATATCCACCAATGATGCATTTGCCGGGAGTCGAACCCAGGTCTATTGCTTGGAAGGCAATTATCCTAACCGTTGGACTACAAATGCTTGGTGATGCAATTGCAAGAGTACTCCGTCCCAGATTGTTAGTTGATAAGGTAATAGAAAAACTGTGAGACAATGACAGAGGAAGAAATGAAACACAAACAAATTGAATCAAAGGAAAGATAAGCTACAAGGGCAATAAAGAGTTACTATTTCTGAAGTTCTTCAATGGCAAAAGGTAAGCAAATGGATGACATCCACTAGTAACTAAGAGTGACTGTTTATGAAGCCTTTTGGTGGCAAAATGTAAGCAAATGCATGACATTTGCCAATGATAATGCTTGCATTTGCTAAGAGTCGAACTCAAATCTATTACTTATAAGGCAATTATCCAAACCATTAGACTACAAGTGCTCAGTGATGCAATTGGAAAAGTATTCTATCCATAGAATTTTAGTTGATAAATTAAGAGAAAAAATTAGGGATAGTAAAAGAAGAAGAAACGAAACACAAACACAATGAGCCAAAGGAAATATAAGCTACAAAGGCAATTGAAAGTCACTGTTTTTGAAGTTTTTCAATGGTAAAATGTAAGCAAATGCATGACATCCACGGGCAATTGAGAGTCACTATTATTGAAGTTTTTTAGTGGTAAAATATAAGCAAATGCATAACATCCACCAATGATAATGGTTGTATTTGCCGAGAGCCAAACCCAAGTCTATTGTTGGAAGGCAATTATTCTAAACATCGAACTACAAACACTTGATGATGCAATTGCAAAAGTACTCCATTCCTAGAATGTTAGTTGATAAGGTAATAGAAAAAACGAGAGACAGTGAAAGAGGAAGAAATGAAACACAAACACACAGAGCCAAAGAAAAGATAAGCTATAATATAAATAGGTTTAAGCAAAGATTATGAAATGAGACACGAGCACAAGTGAGGACATACATAAACAAAGCCAATAGAGTCACTATTTTTAAAGTTTTTCAGGACAAAATGTAAGCAAGCACATGACATCCACTAGCAATAAAGAGTCATTGTTTTTGAAGTTTTTTAATGGTAAAATGTAAGCAAATGCATGACATCCACCAGCAATTGAGAGCAACTATTTCTGAAGTTTTTTGGTAGTAAAATGTAAGCAAACGCATGACACCACCAATGATAACGCTTGCTTTTGCTGGGAGTCGAACCCAACACTATTGTTTGGAAGACAATTATCCTAACCATTCGAATACAATCACTTAGTTATGCAATCGTGAAAGTACTCCACCTCCAGAATGTTAGTTGATAAGGTAATAGGACAAAATGAGAGATAGCGAAATAGGAAAAAATGAAACACAAACACACATAGCCAAAGGAAAGATAAGCTACAATATGAAAAGGTTTCAGCAAAGATAAAGAAATGAAACATAATAAGCTAAAATATGAAAAGGTTTCAACAAAGATAAAGAAATAAAACATAAATACAAGTGATGACACACATAAACAAAGGCAATAGAGTATCACCGTTTTTGACATTTTTCGATGGTAAAATGTAAGAAAACGCATGACATCCACCATCAATAGAGAGTCATTGTTTTTTAAGTTTTTTGGTAGTAAATGTAAGCAAACACATGACATCCACCAATCATAACGCTTGCATTTGCCGAAAGTCGAACCCGGGTCTCTTGCTTGGAAGGCAATTATCCTAACCGATGGATTACAAATGCTTGGTGATGCAACTACAAAAATACTCCATCCTTAGAATGCTAGTTGATAAGATAATAGAAAAAATAAGAGACAATGAAACAGGAAGAAATGAAACACAAACACATAGAGTCAAAGGAAAGATAAGCAACAATTTGAAAAGGTTTCAGTAAAGATAAAGAAATGAAATACAAACACAAGTGACGACACACATAAACAAAGGCAATAGAGAATCTCTGTTTCTAAAGTTTTTGGGTGGTAAAATTTTAGCAAACACAAGACATCCACCAGCAAGAGAAAATTTGTTTTTAAAATTGTTTTTGTTGTAAAATGTAAGCAAACACATGACATCCACCAATGATAACACATGCATTTGCCGGGAGTCAAACTCGGGTCTATTTCTTGGAAGGTAATTATCCAAACCATTGCATTACAAGCGCTTGGTGATGCAATTGCGAAAGTACTCCATCCCCAAAATGTTAGTTGATAAGGTAATAGAAAAAATGAGAGAAACTGAAAGAGGAAGAAACGAAACACAAACACACAGAGTTAAAGGAAAGATAAACTATAAAGACAATAGATAATCACAGTTTTTTAAGTTTTTTAAGGGTAAAGGGTAACCAATGGCAAGACATCCACAAGCAATTGATAGTTATTGTTTTTGGAGTTTGTTGGTAGTAAAATGTAATCAGAAGCATGACAAACACCAACGATAACACTTGCATTTTTTGGGAGTCAAACTCGGATCTATTGCTTGGAAGGCATTTACTCTAACCATTGGACTACAAATACTTGGTGAAGCAATTGCGAAAGTACTTTATCCCCAGAATATTAGTTGATAAGGTAATAGAAAAAATGAGAGACAATAAAAAAGGAAAAACTGAAACACAAACACACAAAGGCAAAGGAAAGATAAGCTATAATATGAAAACATTTCAGCAAAAATAAAGAAATAAAACACAAACACAAGTGATGATGCACAAAAACAAAGACAATAGAGAATCACTGTTTTTGATATTTTTCATTGTTAAAATGTAAACAAACACATGACATCCTCCAGCAATAGAGAGTTATTGTTTTTAAAGGTTTTTTGTGGTAAAATGTATGCAAATGCATGATATCCACCAATCATAAATGTATGCAAACGCATGACATCCACCAATCATAATGCTTGCGCTTGCCAGGAGTTGGACCCAGGTCTATTGCTTAAAAGGTAATTATTCTAACTGTTAGACTATAAATGCTTGGTGATGCAACTGCGAAAGTACACCATCCCTCGAATGTTTGTTGATAAGGCAATAGAAAAAAATGAGAGACAGTGAAATAGGAAGAAATAAAATACAAACACATAGAGCCAAAGGAAAGATAAACAACAATATGAAAAGGTTCAGTAAAGATAAAGTAATGAAACATAAACACAAGTGCGACACCCATAAACAAAGGCAATAGAGAAGCACAGTTTCTAAAGTTTTTAGTGGTAAAATTTTAGCAAATGCAAGACATCCGCCACCAATAGAGAGTCATTGTTTTTATACTTTTTTGTGGTAAAATGTAAGCAAATACATGACATCCACCAATGATAACGCTTGCAGTGGCGGGGAGTCGAACTCGAGTTAATTGCTTGGAAGGTAATTATCATAATCGTTGGACTACAAATGCTTGATGATGCAATTGAGAAAGTATTCCATCCCTGGAATGTTAGTTGATAAGGTAATAGAAAAAATGAGAGACA
Organism: Dillenia turbinata; assembly: GCA_037126225.1. Lineage (NCBI taxonomy): Eukaryota > Viridiplantae > Streptophyta > Magnoliopsida > Dilleniales > Dilleniaceae > Dillenia > Dillenia turbinata. The sequence continues at coordinate 8,360,231 of JBAMMX010000015.1, forward strand.
GTGAATGAGGAAGAAACAAAACACAAACACATAGAGTCAAAGGAAAGATAAGCTACAAAGGCAATAGAGTCACTGTTTTTGAAATTTTACAGTGGTAAAAGTTAAGCAAACACATGACATCCACCAGCAACTGAGAGTCTCTATTTTTATTTTATTTTATTTTTTTTTGGTGGTAAAAGGTAAACATATGAATGACATCCACCAATGATAATGCTTGTGTTTGCAAGGAGTCGAGCCCGGGTCCATTGTTGGGTAGAAATTATCCTAACTGTTGAACTACAAATGCATAGCATCCACAAGCAATTGAAAATCACTGCTTTTGAAGTTTTTGTTATGGTAAAATGTAAGCAAATATATGATATCCACCAATGATAACGCTTGCATTTGCCGGGAGTCGATCCCGGGTCTATTGCTTGGAAGGCAATTATCCTAACCGTTAGACTACAAATGCTTGGTGATGTAATTGCAAAAGTACTCCGTCCCAGATTGTTAGTTGATAAGGTAATAGAAAAAATGTGAGACAATGACAGAGGAAGAAATGAAACACAAACAAATTGAATCAAAGGAAAGATAAGCTACAAAGGCAATAGCAAATTACTATTTCTGAAGCTCTTCGATGGCAAAAGGTAAGCAAATGGATGACATCCACTAGTAACTAAGAGTGACTATTTTTGAAGCTTTTTGGTGGCAAAATGTAAGCAAATGCATAACATTTGCCGATGATAACGCTTGCATTTGCTAAGAGTCGAACTGAAATCTATTACTTATAAGGCAATTATCCTAACCATTGGACTATAAATGCGCGGTGATACAATTGAAAAAGTATTCTATCCATAGAATTTTAGTTGATAAGGTAAGAGAAAAAATGAAAAATAGTGAAAGCAGAAGAAACGAAACACAAACACAAAGAGCCAAAGGAAAGATAAGCTACAAAGGCAATTGAAAGTCACTATTTTTGAAGTTTTTCAATGGTAAAATGAAAGCAAATGAATGACATCCACGAGCAATTGAGAGTCACTATTATTGAAGTTTTTTGGTGGTAAAATATAAGAAAATGCATGACATCCACCAATGATAACGCTTGCATTTGCAGGGAGCCAAACCCAAGTCTATTGTTGGAAGGCAATTATTCTAAACATTGGACTACAAACACTTGCTGATGCAATTGCAAAAGTACTCCATTCCTAGAATGTTAGTTGATAAGGTCATAGAAAAAACGAGAGATATTGAAAGAGGAAGAAATGAAAAACAAACACACAGTGCCAAAGAAAAGATAAGCTATAATATAAAAAGGTTTAAGCAAAGATAACGAAATGAGACACAAGCACAAGCGAGGACACACATAAACAAAGCCAATAGAGAGTCACTGTTTTAAAAGTTTTTCAAGGTAAAATATAAGCAAGCACATGACATTCACTTGCAATAAAGTGTCATTGTTTTAGAAGTTTTTTGTGGTAAAATGTAAGCAAATGCATGACATCCACCAATGATAACGCTTGTGTTTACCGAGAGTAGAATCCAGGTCTATTGCTTAGAAGGCAATTATCCAAACTATTGGACTACAAATGCTTGGTGATGTAATTGTAGGAAAGATAGGCTACAATATGAAAAGGTTTCTGCAATGATAAAGAATTGAAACACAAAAACAAATGACAACATACATAAACAACGATGATAGAGAGTTCCTATTTTTGAAGTTTTTTTGTGGTAAAATGTAAGCAAATGCATGACATCCACCAACAATTGAGAGCAACTACTTCTAAAGTTTTTTTGTGGTAAAATGTAGGCAAATGCATGTATTAAAATTGTCATGCCCCGACTCGCTCGTTGAGTGTGCAACAACCGCCGCGTTATCTCGACATACGAGCATGACCTCCACATATACTGAGATAGCACAATGCATTCCAATTATACAATAAGTCTTCCAAAACATGAAATCCATCAAAATAAGAAATCATATATACAACACACATGCAAGGACCCGTCCGGCCCATCCCTATGCATACATGCATGCATTGGCACACAATCAAGAATCCTTGTACATGAAAACATGTAGATTTGGCCATCCCAGCCATTCTAGAGTTCTTAAACATTTCATGAATTTACAAACCAAAATAAAATATCAACATCTATAATTACGGTCCAAATGTCCTAGTACAATTAAAATATTTTTTCTAAAAATAATTTCCAAACAAAAGAATGAAGTTCCAAATCATAGTTGTACGGATTTTACTAATACTTGGTCCAAAAAAACAAACCAGTATCAATAAAATCCAAACGGTATGAGATGTATAGAACTTCCTTTCCATGGTCCAATGATCTACAACTCCCAAAATAATTACATAATCCATACCTACCCAAAATCAACAAAAATAGACCTCCGATCGGCACTAGTAGATATCGTTTCTCTACGCTTCCTCTGAAAAGAATTTAAAAATGAGGGGAGTGAGTATTTTAAATATCCAGTGAGTGAAGTGCAATGGTATGCACCATATAAATGAGGGTGGTGATGTTAAAATGAGAGGGGGGGGTTTTGTTTTTTTTTTTGGAGCCCTAATTTTTTCCCCCCCCCCCCCGGGGCCGGGGGGGGGGGGGGGGGGGGGGGGGGGGGGGCCCCTTTCCCCCCCCCGGGGGGGGGGGGGGCGGCGGCGGGGGGGGGGGGGGGGGGGGGGGGGGGGGGGGGGGGGGGGGGGGGGGGGGGGGGGGGGGGGGGGGGCCCCCCAAAAATTGGGGGGCGGTTTTTTTCTAAAGGGTTTTTTTCTCCCCGGGGGGGGGGGGGGGGGGGGGGGGGGGGGGGGGGGCCCGGGGGGTTCGCCCTCTCCCCCGCCGGGGGGGGGGGGGGGCTGGGGGGGGGGGGGGGGGGGGGGGGGGGGGGGGGGGGGGGGGGGGGGGGGGGGGGGCGAAATACATGTATCAAATATAATTTAATACAATAAAGAAATTCATTTACATAAAATCATTCATATCAAACCACTATGACTCATATAATCAAATCAAACAGTCCATATTCATTTTTGCACAAATTTGGGGTGTGCCGAAATCATTATTCTACCAATGGCCATTGGCAGGATCCACTAAGGGATTTTTCACAGTTTTTTTTTTTTATAAAATCCTATTTTTCCTTGGCGTTAGCCCGGAACTCCGTGGGGTGCTACCAGGTTATCCGACAGCATGAGAAGACTCTCCAACTCACCTACCCCCAAGCCAATTTAACCAGCCTTAACTACGCCGCCTCGATGGCCCGGTTCGTGGCAAGACTTAGACTATAGTCATTTCATTTTCAAGCACCACGTTACCACATTCAATTTCATAATCATTTCATGCTCAATGTATAAAATAGATCAACATTTCACAATTCATATGAGTATTCAATCGTAATGTAAATAAATCATCATTCAAATTCAAGAGTCATGGCTTTGTCACAAAATCCATTTCAAGGTTCACTACAATCACAAAACATTCATAAATCCATTTCACAAACTCATTTAAAAATTCAATTGATAAACCATGGTTGAAAGCAATTTCTCATTCATATGAAACATAGTCATCCACTCACTGTTCATGGAGGGTGTGCACTCCCAATTCCAAACCAAACCAAATCAAATTCCTCATTTGATCGCGAATATGTTATCCTAAGACATTGAACATCAATTCCACTTGTAACCACTTTCTAAAACCATTCAGAATTGGTATTTGCACAGCCACAGAAAAATTGATGTAACTTTGACTACACATATCGTATCTGAGTGATTCAAATCTCAAATGCTAAGATCTAGTTCTATCACTTTCATGTTCAAAGTCGAGCCTAATTCGACCTAAAAGGCCACTCAAAGTCGAAAACAAGCATATAATAATTAGTTTTCTACAAGGCAAAATTCTTTGAAAAATCATAAACATTTCAATTCTCATCTAAATGTTTCAAACCATATGTCATTTTCAAGGTATGGAAGTCTAGTTTCATAATAAGGAGATCGCATTTAGATTGCTTATATGCAAAACAAATTATAATGAAATGGTTACAATAACCCTTATAAGCTCTAACCACAATTTTTAAACTATCCTTCAAACATGCATACCACCACGAAATTAACAATACAAAAACAACCTAAGAAGGATATTGGATGCAACAGTACCCTTCATTTTGCAGAACATTTCATTCCAACCCCAAAACCCTAATATTTTTAAGCACATTTCAATCAAACTTCAAGGAAAGCTATCCTAATCAACCCAACAAAGTTTTATTATCATCTAACATGTTCTCTCATACTAGACAGCCTAAATTCATGTAGAATTTTAGACTTAACCCTAGTAATTACATGCAGAATTTCAAGGGAATGCATCTCATTCGGATTCAACATATTTTCAGGACATATACAAGGATTCTCACCCTAAATTCAGCAAAAAAGAAAAATAAAATTCGTTCAGTTATTGAAGGGATTAGAAATTCCCTCACTTAGGTTTTCACAGTTCGCAGCCCTATCGTCCATGCGCTTTCAGTTCAGTCCGGGACCTGCAGTGCTCCCAAACCGAAGCAAAGTTTATCAATTAGGCTTAATCACCGAGAAAATCGAAATCCTAGAGCTATTGATCAGAAATTCACCCTTACCTGCGCAGAAGATGGAGTACAGGTTCACGGCCTAGGGTTTTCGAAGGTCTGATGATGAACGCTGGTTTGCGACGTCAGCGAAGGTTATAGAAGAGAAATGGACTCAGCAGAGAGCATCACTCGCGAGTGAGGGAGGGAGAGAGGGAGAGAGTTGTCGTGCCCGCGAGAGAAAGAGAGAGAGAGAGAGAGATGAGCAGCCTTCATGCGATATTGGTCGCTTAGGGTTGACGACGGTGATCGGAGAAACCGAGAGAGCTTCGCCGGTGAGAGGTAAAGAGAGACGTGACAAGAGAGAGAGAGAATCGAGAGAGGGAGAGAGATGAGGGAGAGAGAGATTAGGGCTTTCTAACCCTAATTAAAATATGGGGACACAGCGTTTTAGGACAAAACACTACGTCTCCTCTTTTTTTTTTATATGAATACATATATATATATTCATATATATTTATACTCACATTATATTAAAACTCTAAATTTATCAACAATGGAATGCACTACAAATTTGCAAACATGGATGTTTCAAATATACCTAAAATTTTAATTTAATACTCCAAAATCAGAAATCAATAAAATTTAAAATTTTTCTTTATATTATAAAGATATTTAACAAAATTTCTAACACCAGATTTTCGGTATTATAACACTTAACCTCCTAAAATAAATTTCATCCTCGAAATTTAAATAATAATTATACATCAATTCTATGCCCACACTTTTCTACCACTGTTGTTTCTCAGGTTACATCGCTATCAAATTCTCAACACCATATTGAAAACAAGGCCTTCAACAAGTAAATTCAAACTACAAATACATTATCATACTCTATAGTATTCCCCAACCAACATTGACTTCTGTAAGGCACACTCCAATAACAAAATATCACTAATAGCCACAACAACTTTAGAAGGATTAAATTTCTCACTTTAATTTCCTTCATTATTGGACCTACTATACATAAATCTCACACAAACACACCATAAAACTATTATGGACATACCATTTATGAACTCCCCTACAAAAGGATATAGCACTTGAGTCCTTATTTCCAAAAGTGTGCTAGGGCCATTAGATAAGCCAAATCACTCATATAATCTACCTTAGGACATAAAGCAGCCCCTTTTTTTTTCCAAAACGAAGAGTCACATATAGAGATGGAATTTTGAATTTTTCTCCTTTCAATCCTTCTACAATGTCCGTCTAATTAATATTATATTGAAGGAACTTCCAACAAGCATAGCAATAAGTCTTCACTATGTTTAAGTTTTAGATAATGCTCTGCTTCCTCTCAACTTCACATTTTATGGTTCCTGTTCATCTAAAAACTCAAAATTTTCTACTACAACCAATAGCTTCTATAAGTCATCTCACAAACTAAAATTTATACAATCACAAAAGGCCTATGGATAATATTGAAGCCAACAGATTTCCAATAATTGAGAATTACCATCATGTTCATTGTAATTGTTTCAAAAGCAAAATTGGAAATCTTATATATATCTCTTAGGCTTCAACTAAAAATTAAGTGTCACTAGACTGGATAAACAAGTATGAAACCTCATAGGATACATTATAGGAATTACTTTGTGCTGATTTAATCTACTACTAGTCTTATCTACTAATGGTCCAAAGTAGTAGATTTAGGATTACTTCCCAACAATACAACTAAAAGCTTTTTGGCATAATCAATTGAGGAAACAACTCATCTACAATCTCTATACATAATATCTTACATGGGAACTTCGGACATATTCATCTTTAGGCAAAATTTCTTACAAATTCTCAAGTATATTTAGTATATTGAGGATGTTTTCTCCACCCTCTTAAAGGATAATTCCAAACAGAATGTGAGAAATGTTAATAAGTCAAAGCATTAGAGACTATGTTAGTTATAAAATTGCCTAAACTTCCCAAGAGTAATGGAAGGTCTAAATCATCATCAAAGTGAGGATTTTATGAGAACGGAACATTCCTCAAACTACTTCACAATACACATCTGTCAAATCTCAATTTTTGACCCCACCAAATCAATCATGGTAAGACTCCAACGAGCTAGATATCTGAGAACCAAGTTCTTATCATTGACAATCTCATCCCAAGAATTTGAAGTACTAGAATAAATGGAGGATGATCTTTATTCTCTCAAGTTGTAGGCAATAAATGTTATGAATCTTGAATCTAATAAAGAAAACCATGGAAATTAAGACGGAGCATGTCAATATTTTACTTTTTCAAATAGCTGATATGACTTGCCTAAAACTATAAATAGTAATAACCACTTCTAGTGCCTATTATATTTATCACTATTGCACTCTAGACGTTACAATCTTCTCATATGCATACAGTACTTTCAATATAATTTTCCTATTTGAACTAAATTTTAAGAAAATCCTAAATGATGACAATTTTCATGTCTCATTCTACACAGAATCTTATACAAGTTCTATATCTATGGGTGGTAGGCTTATCTGTAAATCACATACATGCTGTAATACATTTGACATGAAATAGAGGAGAAGACATCAACAAAATAAACCAAAATTCCATTTTCACCCCTAATATTTCCAACCTATTGAAGTATATCCACATTAATCATCTTAACTTAGCCATATGCAACCATAGTAGGACATTTGCATAACTCTCCATCTATTTTTAAACATATTGTTCAGTACCTCCTATTCATATTCCTGTATAACTGCCAACAAGAACTTAGTTTTAGATCTTTATATGCCACAATGGCTGTTATAGTGATCTCACAAGCAATCAATTCTCCTACAAGTCATCAAGCCACAAGCCATATAAGTCAAGGGTCCCTTTAATTATAGAATAACAAGTCCTTAAAAAAAAAATCAATTTATGACAATCTCAAAATGCAATATTCCATAATCCTACAGAGAAATCTCTTTACAACATAAGAATTTGTTTTTGTCATACAATACCAACCATCACAACTTCAGTAACCATAAATCCACTTATAAAGTGTAGTAACCTTAAGTTCACATAGAGAAAAGCACCATCATAACTGTAGTAGTCTCAGGTTCACATATAGAAAAATTTAGTTCATGGCCTATCTATCGCCATGCTCTACTCAAAAAAATTGACACAAAGAGGTATGGCCCATTTTCATGATTGTCAAAATTAAAGGGGCATTAATTCGCGATTGGATCATCCACAGCAATTGTAGGTGGTCAAGAATTTTTCAGTAGTATTGGTTGACATCTTTGAAGGATGTTAAGAGAATTTGAAGTGGCTTCCTTATCATGCTATTGTAATATTGCCCATATGGTTGGTGGATGGTCTTGTTCTCCAGTGGAAACTAAATTTTTGATAAGCCTACCATAATTTCATAACCAGCAAGACCTCAAGGCTAGCATTTTGGATTCATATATGGGGAAACTTGCTGCACAACCTCATTGCATGACAGAACATGGCCGGTCTGATGATGACATGACTGTTTTGGCTAAGTTACAATGTTGTCAGGATTCCTTCTATGGCTTTAGTACACTACATTCAGGTCTAGATTGTCAACAAGTATGAGTTATATATATATATATATATATATATATATGTTATGGTCACCACTTATCCTTTCTGGAATACACTTTCATAGCACCTTTTTTTTCAATTAAAGAGCACAGTTATTCATCTCAGTCACTTAGACCAAACACTCAATAGAACCCATTTGTTTGAAATTCACCATTTCGGCGTTGTGTCCATTTTAAGAATACGTAGAATGTGACATTCACATAATCTTCAAATATTTGCTAAACAATTGATGACGCACCTAGAGTTACACATCATACCAAATACTTCTCAAATGAATGTCAAATACTTAAAAATACCTAATGTAGACCCCCTAGCATCAAGAAATAGCCCCGAAGGTTGGACTTTGGTCACATTTGAGTGACTTATTACCAAGTGATACATTACTTAAGTAATGGAGGTGATGTGAAAAATATCTCATTCGAGTTACTTGTCCTTCGTTTGAGGAACAAAGTTCTACAAAAAGGGTCTTTGCCCAACAATTGAAATAGGAATTAGTCCAAATGCTTAACCCCATAAAAAAATAAAAAAAAAATTGATCCTAGTCCTTAAGAATCCATGGAAGGCTTTCGTACATCTTTTTGAAAAATCTTTTTAAAATCTGAAATTTCAAAAGAATAATACTTTTAAAACTTTTGAAGAAACTTTGGAAACATTTGGAAACATTTCAAAACTTTATACCTTTTAAAATCATGAGTCTAAACTCTGATACCAATAGAATTGTCACGCCTTGACTCGCCTGTCGAGCACATAACAACCGTCGCGTTATCTCGGTATACGGGTATGCCCTCTCCATATATCGGGATAACGCAAGGCATTCCAATTGTACAATAAGTCTTCCAAAATATGAAATCCATCAAAATAAAAAATCATATATACAACACACATGTAAGGGACCCATCCGGCCTATCCCTGTACATACATGCATGTATCGACACACAATCAAGAATCCTTGTACATGTATACATATAGATTTGGCCATCCCAGCCATTCCAGAGTTCTCAAACATTTTATGAATTTACAAACCAAAATAAAATATCAACATCTATAATTATAGTCCAAATGTCCCTGTACAATTAAAACATTTTTTCCAGAAATAATTTCCAAGCAAAAGAATAAAGTCCCAACTCATAGTTGTATGGATTTTACTAATACTTGCTCGAAGAAAACAAGTCAGTATCAATAAAATCCAAATGGTATGAAATGTACAGAACTTCCTTTCCATGGTCCAATGATCTACAACTCCCAAAATAATTACATAATCCATACCTACCCAAAATCAACAAAAATAGACCTCCGATCGGCACTAGTAGATGTCGTTTCTCTACACTTTCTTTGAAAAGAATTTAAAAATGAGGAGAGTGAGTATTTTAAATACCCAGTGAGTGGAGTGCAATGGTATGCACCATATAAATAAGGAGTAAGTGTGTTGATGCTAAATACATGTATCAAATATAATTTAATGCAATAAAAAAATTTATTCATATAAAATCATTCATATCAAACCACCATGACTCATATAATCAAATCAAATAGTTCATATTCATTTTTTCACAAATTTGGGGTGTGCCGAAATCATTATCTTACCAATGGCCATTGGCAGAATCCGCCAAAGTTTTTTTTTTTTTTTATAAAATCTCCTTTTTCCTTGGCATTAGCCCAGAGTTCCATGGGGTGCTACCACATTATCCGGCAGCTTGTGGAGACTCTCCAACCCACATACCCCCAAGCCAATTTAACCAGCTTTAACCACGCCACCCTGATGGCCCGGTCCGTGGCAGGACTTAGACTATAGTCATTTCATTTTCCAGTACCACATTACCACATTCAATTTCATAATCAATTCATGCTCAATGTATAAAATCGAATAATATTTCACAATTCATATGTGTATTCAATCGAACATGGTGTAAATAAATCATCATTCAAATTCAAGAGTCATGGCTTTGTCACAAAATCCATTTCAAGACTCACCACAATCACAAAACATTTATAAATCTATTTCACAAACTCATTTAAAAATTCAATTGATAAACCATGGTTGAAAGCAATTTCTCATTCATATGAAGCATAGTCATCCAATTATTGTTCAAGGAGAGTGTGCACTCCCAATTCCAAACCAAACCAAATCAAATTCCTCATTTGATCCTGAATATGTTATCCTAAGATATTGAACATCAATTCCACTTGTAACCACTTTCTAAAACAATTCAGAATTCGCATTTGTACAGTCACAGAAAAATTGATGTACTTTGACTACACATATCGGATCTGAGTAATTCAAGTCTCAAATGCTAAGATCTAGTTCTATCACTTTCATGATCAAAGTCGATACTAATTCAACCTAAAAGGCCACTCAAAGTCGAAAACAAGCTTGTAATATAGTTTTCTACAAGGCAAAATTCTTTAAAAAATCATAAACATTTCAATTCTTATCCAAATGTTTCAAACCATATGTCATTTTCAAGGTATGGAAGCCTAGTTTCATAATAAGGAGATCGCATTTAGATTGCCTATATGCAGAACAAATTATAATGAAAAGGTTACAATAGCCCTTATAAGCTCTAACCATAATTTTTAAACTATCCTTCAAACATGCATACCACCCGAAATTAACAACTCAAAAACAACCTAAGAAGGATATTGGATGCAACAGTACCCTTCATTTTGCAGAACATTCCATTCCAACCCCAAAACCCTAATATTTCCATGCACATTTTAATCAAATTTCAAGGAAAGATATCATAATCAACCTAACAAAGTTCTTTTATCATCTAACATATTCTCTCATACTAGATAGCATAAATTCATGTAGGATTTTAAACTTAACCCTAGTAATTACATGCAGAATTTCAGGGGAATACATCTTATTCGGATTCAACATATTTTCAAAACATATACAAGACTTCTCACCCTAAATTCAGCCCCAAAAAAAAAATCGTTCAGTTATTGAAGGGATTAGAAATTCCCTCACCTAGATTTTCACAGTTCACTCAGTTCGGGACCTGTAGTGCTCCCAAACCGAAGCAAAGTTTATCAATTAGGCTTAATCACCGAGAAAATCGAAACCCTAGAGCTATTGATCAAAAATTCGCCCTTACCTGCACAGAGGATGGGGTGCAGGTTCGCGGCCTAGGGTTTTCGAAAGTCCAATAATGAACGCCGGTTTGGGACGTCAGCAAAGGTTGCAGAAGAGAGATGAACTCAGCAGAGAGCACCGCGCGCGAGCGAGCGAGGGAGAGAGTTGTCGCGCGCACGAGAGAGAGAGAGAGATAAGTAGCCTTCGTGCGATGATGGCCGGCTAGGGTTGACGACAGTGGTCGAAGAAACCAAGAGAGCTTCGCCGGTGAGAGGTAGAGAGAGGTGCGGACAAGAGAGAGAGAATTGAGAGAGAGAGAGAGAGAGAGATGAGGGAGAGAGAGAGAGAGAGAGAGACGAGGGAAAGAGAGATTAGGGTTGTCTAACCCTAATTAAAATATGGGGACGCAGCGTTTTGGGGCAAAACGCTGTGTCTCCTCTTTTTTTATATAAATAAATATATATATTCATATATATTTACACTCACGTTATATTAAAACTCCAAATTTATCAACAATGGAATGCACTACGAATTTGAAAACATGGATAATTCAAATATACCTAAAATTCCAATTTAATACCCTAAAATCAAAAATCAATAAAATTTAAAATTTTCCTTTATATTATAAAGATATTTAACAAAATTTCTAACAACAGATTTTTGGTGTTACAACATCCACCAGCAATTGAGAGCAACTACTTCTGAAGTTTTTTGGTAGTAAAATGTAAGCAAACACATGACACCGCCAATGATAACGTTTGCTTTTGTTAGGAGTCAAGCTCAGCTCTATTATTTGGAAGGCAATTATCCTAACCGTTAGACTGCAATTGCTTAGTTATGCAATCGCGAAAGTACTCCATCTCTAGAATGTTAGTTGATAAGGTAATAGGAAAAAATGAGAGATGGCGAAATAGGAAAAAATGAAACACAAACACACAGAGCCAAAGGAAAGATAAGCAACAATATGAAAAGGTTTCAGCAATGATAAAGAAAATTAACATAAATAGAAGTGATGACACACTTAAACAAAGGCAATAAAGTATCACTGTTTTTGACATTTTTCGGTGGTAAAATGTAAGCAAACGCATGACATCCACCAATCATAACGCTTGCATTTGCTGAGAGCCGAACTCGGGTATGTTGCTTGGAAGGCAATTATCATAACTGATGGATTACAAATGCTTGGTGATGCAACTACAAAAGTACTCCGTCTTTAGAATGCTAGTTGATAAGATAATAGGAAAAAATAAAAGACAATGAAACAGGAAGAAATGAAACACAAACACATAGAGTCAAAGGAAAGATAAGCAACAATTTGAAAAGGTTTCAGTAAAGATAAAGAAATGAAATACAAACACAAATGGCAATAGAGAATCTCTATTTCTAAAGTTTTTCCCTAGTAAAATTTTAGCAAACACAAGACATCCACCAGCAAGAGAAAAATTGTTTTAAAACTTTTTTTGTTGTAAAATGTAAGCAAACGCATGACATGCACCAATGATAACGCATGCATTTGCCGGGAGTCAAACTCGGGTCTATTGATTGGAAGGTAATTATCCAAACCATTGCATTACAAATGCTTGGTGATGCAATTGCGAAAGTACTCCATCCCCAAAATGTTAGTTGATAAGGTAATAGAAAAAATGAGAGACAGTGAAAGAGGAAGAAACGAAACAAAAACACATAGAGTTAAAAGAAAGATAAGCTACAAAGGTAATACAAAGTCATTGCGCATGACATCCACCAATGATAATGCTTGCGTTTTTGGGGGGGAACGCGGGGTCTTGGTGGGGAGGAAAAAATAAAAAAGGGGGGGGCACCACAAACGCTTGGTGATGCAATTATGAAAGTACTTTATCCCAGAATGTTAGTTGGTAAGGTAATAGAAAAAATGAGAGACGGTGAAAGAGGAAAAAAAATAAAACACAAACACACAGAGCCAAAGAAGTTTTTCGGTGGTAAAATGTTAGGAAACGCATGATATCTACCTACAATAGAAAGTCATTGTTTTTAAAGCTTTTTTGTGGTAAAAAAGCGAACGTATGACATCCACCAATGATAACGCTTGAGTTTGTTTGGAATCCAACGCGGGTCTATTGCTTGGAAGAGAATTATCCTCACCGTTGAACTACAAACACTTGCTGATCCATGAGTCACAAATTTGCACCTAAGATTCGGTAACACTAAGCGTGAAGACTCTCAACCATTGACGCCTCAAAAATTAACATAATGCTTTTCACAAAATAATATAATATAATATAATATATGTCATGAACAATACATTACAATACAAACTCTAGAAGTTGCATATTTATAGGCAACAAATTCAGAAGAAAACACCAAAATGAAAAAAAAAAAAAGGAAGAAAAAAAGAAAAAAAAATAGCAATTATAAGAAAATAAATTAAGGGAAAAGGGAAAGAAGTGTGGAAGTACTTTAATTTTGAATTTATTGATGGGGGGGGGGATATATGCAACGAAAGGAAGACACAAAGAAGAGAATTCAAATAACAATATCAAACGGTCAAGTAGTTTGCTGTAAAAGAAGAAAAGACATGGAGGTCATAGTTTATAGGGTAGTTTCTTATCGAACTGTTAAGAGAACCTCTTGTTTTTGCCATTTGACAGCCAAACTAACTATGATTGGGAAAACGCGTGGCACCATGGCAGATATATGCGAGCGGCAAATACCTTTTAGTTTGAAGAGAGTGGGGGCATGTTATTCTTGAAAATGCGGTAGTCCTAGTATTCTCGTTTGAATTATATGGTAATCCAAACTAGCAGCACAAAGATTGAGAGGAGACTCCGGACAGAGGAGGACGTGAATACGATGTCATGGAGCCGCTAAAGGTATGTGAATTATTCAAAACTAGCAAACTATGACTTATTGAAAATGTACGGATAATTATTCTTGAGTCGCAAGACAATTGGTGTGAATATGTTTATATAGCAAGGTTGTTGAATGCGAAACCATACGTGGCATATGTTATAATATTTAGAAGTGACCTAATCATTTGGTGGTTAGTTGAAGACATGCCAACTCCCATTTTTTTTTTTTTGGGGGGGCAAAATTAGAGGATAGTAGGCTTGTAAAACAATAGATCTTATTAAAAATGTTTGCGTGTTTTTTAGCTCATATTTAGAAGTCCAAATTGTCGAATTAAGTTTGAGTGAGATGCGAATCGTGGCACTAAAATGGCTCTTCAAGGAATGCACACACAGAGCATCCAACGCTGGCTTTACCATTTGCTACATTCACTTGTTTTACATTTCTTTTTTTATTTTCTAGGTATTACCTATGAAATTAAAAATTGACGGAGGGGACAACATTGAAAGAAATTCATCGAAGAGATCAGCCAATATAAATCATCGTTAACTAGAGGTGAGCCATTTGAAGGACTTATTGCAAAGAGATCGATTCAATGAACGACGAGTTGCACGCAAAATGTTAACTGCAGCTTGAGCCAAAAATGGAGATGGTGATGAAGGTGATGATTTTCGTGGATGGAGATGATGAGGGATGGTGGTGGGGTCAACGCTAATTTTGTACTTGGTTATGTATGGTTATTGATATTTTAAATTTAGATTTAATGTTGATTTATTTTGATATTATTATTATGATTTTAGTTGAATTTTAATTTATTGATTTATTGAATAGTTAGCTATATTTATGAGTATAGACAAATTTGATATTAAAAACGATTTGAATGATTAATTGTTGATTAGGTTAGATGAAAAAAATAAGTTATATAGGAAAAAATGATCCAAATATATCAATAAAATTTTTAATTGTCAAAAATAATATTTCCGTTAGCGAAAAAATTGCGATTATTAGGGGAAAAAATTTGAAAATAAATTTGTTTTGGGAAGATTTTCTTAGGAATTAAGGAAATATGCCCTTAAGGTATTCAATTTCAATATTTTTATGCAAAGAAGACCCAGATTGGCAGCTTGACTTCGTAGTTATGTGAACATCATCAGATAATAAGAAAGAATAACCTTCTATTTGCCACTTTCAAATCCTAAAAGCCAAACCTGCAGGCTTTTAACAAAATTATTCCAACTTCTTGTTTGTGGCCAAGATCAAGAGACACCTCATAAGAAGTTCAAAATTATTGTGTTAACCATCCTAACCGACCCACATGAAGAAAAAAAATAAATAAAAAAAAAAGAAGATAATGTCAAAGGCATCCATGTCCTCAGTTTCATTTCAAACATGGAACATTCATTACTCACTGATCTGCTTCATAGAAGTAAGCAGCATGGAACATATATTCCAACTTTTTCATTATAATTAACTAATTTCGAGTATTACCATTCTAAAATGATCAAAACAACTTTAATTTTTTTTTTTTTAAATCGAACCGCAGAAAGATAAATAACAACAATTAAAGTCCAACAATTGGAAGTCAACGTTCCAAATGAAGATTAGGGTTCTTATCAATTTCAACAATCTTTGTTATTTGATCCTTTCTTGTGTTTCCCATCATGCTCCCCCCAAAAATGCGTCTTTTTGTCACATTTCCTCAAGAACTGGTTACCACCTTGTTCTGTAACCATGTCCATTTGCAGCGTTAAACAAAATTGATAGTTAATCTTGAATTAATTAAACCAGTTATTGACGCATTGCCTCCATATATTTTTGAAAGTATTTTTTTTCTCAAAGAGTTCTTCATCAAGATGATTAAGAAGACTCAACCCCAGTCCAAATAAACAGCTTAATTGATAATTATTTATTTATTATGATGAGCTGAGGACAATGAGTAGGGAGTAATAGAAATGAACCGATTTGTCACATTGGGTATCGAGAGGATTAAAGATTCTCAATTGCATCGTAACAAAAGGACATTTTGCAACTGTTTGTTAAAAGACAAAATCCGCATCCTCGTAATGCTAGAAATTTCTCTCTAGTTCCAAAATTTGGTACCTATCATCTCTTGGCATGCCTAAATTTTTAAATATTGTGAGCTCAAGATATGGTGCATGAAAGTCTACATTAATCTCATCAAAATTTCAATCATGCAGATTTAACTAATCTTGTTCGTCCTAACATTATTTTGATTGTTGAAACATATTAATCCTTTTCCAAAATAGAATATTACTAGAGATAGTGATGTAAAACATTTTAGTGGTAATCTGACTCTAAAAATCTATTAAACCGATAACTAAGTTTTTTTATAAAAAGAAACTAATGTGCCGTGGTAATGTACATTGCGATATTTTATTTTTGTCCAAAAAAAAAATTTGGAGAGAGTTGAAGTGAGTTCAATAAATTTATTGAACCAAAATCAATGTTTGATTTGGAGGACTAGATCCAAAATTAAGTCTACAAAGTGATGGTTCTTGTTTTTGAAGTGTTTAATTTCGCAAGACATGACAACAAATCATTGATCCAAAATGATTTTGCCCATGCATCCAATCTGCAGAAATCTTTGCAGATGCACCCCTGTGATTAGTATCTCCTGAGGCTCACCTACATAACAGCCAAAACCTTCACCGGTCTAAAAATAAAAGCCTACCCCTTTGGAAAGCTCTTATTTAAAAAAAAAAAAAATAGTACACTTCAACGTGACGTAATGCAACTTCTTTGTATGATAAATCCAACAAGAGAGAGAGAGAGATAACTTGATCATATATTCTGTGAAGAAACAATCAGCCACAGTCCAGGTATTGCTGTATATGTACAGACGGGTATTCTATTGAAAAAAATCGTAGACAACCATCTTAGCTTTGGATAGACTAGGCAAATCCTAATCCTTCTTTTAAGTCATAACTTTGATTGTCATTTCTTCAATCTTCCAATCACTTCTTAGAAGATTTACCAAAAAACATGGCTCTCATGCTTGGAGCTAAGCCATGTTTTAGAGCAAATGACCGCAGTTTTGTGCCATACAGACAGAAGATTCTTACAACAAGAGCTGAAGTGATTGCAGTTCCAAAGAAAGCAAGGCAATTTACCATGCCTGAATTGTCAAAACAAGGGATTCCTCACAAAGATTTGCACTTGGGAGAGATTGTGAAGAGGCAGACTCAATCTAACAACTCTGTCTTTGAAGAGGCATGTCGAAAGCCAAAGTTCAGTCCTGCTTTTCTTCAAGAAGCTTATGAAAGGTGTCGTGAGATTTGTGCAGACTATGCCAAGACTTTCTATCTAGGTTCATTCTTAAACTCTCTCTCTCTCTCTCTCTCTCTCTCTCTCTCTCTTTCTCTCATTTCATTCAAAGACATTTTTGCTTAAGAGAAACTCTATTAGTCACATGTAGTATCTGGTCAATATCTGTCATTCACATAAGTCAATAAAAATATCGTAGGGTATGGAATCTGATGTTATATCTGATGTTTTGGTGAAGGAACCCTGCTAATGACAGAGGAGAAACAAAAGGCAATATGGGCAATCTATGGTAAGAGCTACTTAACTAGATTTTTTAATAGCAAGTAAATATCTAATCACAGTGTGAGTGAATTTCAAAGTGCAATTTGTATATAGTGTGGTGCAGGAGGACAGATGAGCTAGTAGATGGTCCTAACGCAATCCACATGAGCGATTCCGTTCTTAATATATGGGAAGAGAGACTACAAGACATCTTTGATGGGCGCCCATATGACTTGCTCGATGCAGCACTAACCGATACAGTTCACAAATTTCCTTTAGACATTAAGGTAAAAAGACAAGCCATAAAACTCTGCCCTTCATTTTTGTTTTAGTGATAGATAATGAAGTGATTGTATTTTTCTCCAATTATAGCCATTTAGGGACATGATCGAGGGAATGAGAATGGATACAAGAAAATCACGCTACCAGAACTATCAAGAGCTCTATCTCTACTGTTACTATGTGGCCGGAACTGTAGGCCTAATGACTGTTCCTGTAATGGGAATTGCACCCGAGTCATCACTTTCTACTCAAGCTATTTACAGTGCTGCACTTAGCTTGGGCATTGGGAACCAACTCACAAACATTCTTAGAGATGTGGGAGAAGAGTAAGTTCTACCATACGACTAAAGTTGCATGAGCTTATCTGTCCTGCAATGTGAAAGTTCAATAAGAACTTTGATATATTTATCCAAAGAGACTCATTCTATCCCCCGTTGTCATTGTAGTGCTATGCAAGGTAGGATTTATCTTCCACAAGATGAGCTTGCGCAATTTGGATTATGTGATGATGATATCTTCTCAAGAAAGGTGACCGATGGATGGAGACAATTCATGAAGCAACAGATAAGGAGAGCACAGTTCTATTTCCAACAGGCGGAGTGCGGAGCTTCTCAGCTTGACAAAGATAGTCGTTGGCCGGTAAAAATCATGCGAGGGTCACAAATTAAGCTTTTTCTTTTAGTGGGAGGGTTTGGATGTAGCTACCCATTCTGAAATGAATATTTTGAAACAGAATTATTACATTTTGGACAAATCCGTCATCATAACCTCACAAAAACCGCCAAACAATGTAAAACCCTCCATAGTTTCAAATCCAAAACTTTGAAATTATGAAGCATGTCCTGCAACAGTGGTCAAACATTGAATTCTTGTAGAAATGTTCCTTAACAGATCCATTGGTGATATGCAGGTGTGGTCGTCCTTAATGTTGTACCGGAAAATCTTGGACGCGATTGTGGATAATGACTATGATAATTTGACAAAGAGAGCTTATGTTGGAAGGACTAAAAAGCTTATGATGTTGCCACAGGCCTACACAAGATCACTGTCGGTGCCCACCTTGGCCTAAGTTTGTAAATTAAGAAAAGGAGTTCTTCCTATTGGTAGGTTTAGATTGCAGATAGATGGGTTATATGAAGGAATCAGAAGAAATAAACAATTGGTGTTGTTGGATGACCCCACGAATGAGGAGCAAAAGGGCAGTATCCTAAGTTTACAGGTGGAGAAAAAATCACGTCATATGTTTGTACGCGAACAATTTAAATCACTAGAATTTTTTATACCATTACTTGGAATTTGTCAAAGATAGCTCTCTCTTCCCCCCCCCCCCCTTTACTTAATAAACAACACCATAAAGATTGATCTCTCTGTAAGTTCTTCTCAAGTTTCTTTGTATATAATATCAGCAACTGCTATCAAGTGGTGTGAATTGATTCTCCAATACCAAACCCATCGCCTTACGCTAAAACAAATAAAATTTGGTGAGTTCATTTACAGAAGTAAAAAATTGTCTCTCTTAAGATAATAGAGTAATTAAAAAATAACTTAAAATGGGTTTACAAAGCCTCATTGCTTTCATTTGCAAAATTCTTTTTTTTTCCTAATTAGAAAATCTATATTTTTTATGGATTTAGAAATAAACTCAATTTTATCCTTTTTTTAATTCCAAATAATAAAATTTATAATTTGAAAATAAACTTCATAATTTTTGTTAAGTTGGTCTGTAACACCGAGTTTTTGGGAATTTGTTTTATAATATAAAGAGAAATTTTAATTTTATTGATTTTTGATTTTGGGGTATAAATTTTAAATTTTTGGTATAATTGAAATGTCGTGTTACAAATTCACAGCAGTATTTTTATTTTTGGTAAATTTAAAACTTCCAATGAGATGAGAAAAACAAATATATATATATATATATATATAGCTATTCAAAAACAAATAAAAAAAAATAAAAAAAAAAGAAAGAAGGAAAGAGGAGATGCTGCGTTTCGGGGTGAAACGCAGCACCCCATCTTCCCCAAATCGATTAGGGCTAATAGCCCTAATCGAAGCTCTGCTCTCTCCCTCGTCTCTCTCGCGAGCTCTGCGCTCTCTCTCCCTCATCTCTCCTTCGCGATTTCTCCATCACCGCCTTCACTCTGCCATCTCCGCCGCTGCAACCACCACCGGACACCACCACCTCCACCTCCTTCTTCTTTCTCTCTCAGTCTCTCTCTCTATCCCACAGTCTCTCTCAGTTTCTCTTTGCGCTCTCTCCCCCTCTCGCGATCGCTCGCCACCACTCCCTCCACCGTCCGTAACCACCATCGTGACCACCGCGAACCACCGCGGGTCACCATCTCTCGGTCTCACGAAATCTCTCTCACTCTCTGTCACTCACAGTTGCTCTTGGTCTCTCTGTCTTTCACGATCTCACCATCTCTCGCTCTCTCACACCAGCTCTCAGTCGCTCTCTTCCACGCACGAGCGGGCGATTTTCCCTCTGTTCCCTCTCTTTCCGCGCGCGAACAGAGTCCTCAACCTCTCTCCCGTGCGCGCGATGGTAGAATTTTCACTACCTTCCCCTTTTGCTCGCTCGCAGTGCTCACTGTGAGCATTTCCCTTTGTTGCCTCCCAAACCAGTGGCCATTTAATCCTGTCAAAACCCTGGCCGCAGGACAGCAAAAACCCTAGGTTACAGCCTTGCAGAGGTAAGCCTAGGTTTTCCAATTTTAATTCTAGGGTTGAATATTCTGAGTATTTAGGTTTAATTTCTAACAATTGCTGCAAATTGAAATTATTACAGGTTTGATCCACCGGTGATTGGAAGCTAAGACTGTAGATCGAGAAACCCTAGGTGAGGGATTTTTGATCCTCTCAATAAATTGAGTAAATTTAAGGTTAAATTTAGGGTAATGAGATATGTATATGTTAGATTAGTATAAGATGCGATTTTTTAGATATTTGATATGTAATTAATGAAGATAAGTGATGCATAATTCATCAACTTAGGCTATTTGAAACGAAAGAAGCATGTTAAGGAATGATAGAATCGAACTGAGTCGATTTGAATGGTTTCCTTAGAATTTAATTTGAAATATGCATGAAAAATGTTATATTTATGTGAAATTGAAAGAAAATTAGAAAAATTAGGAAATATTGGTAGTTAAAGTTCATTAGAGCTATAAATGATTTTCAGGTGATGAAATCAGCATTTAGAAATCGTGGATGTGAAATTAAGGGTGAATTAAGTTAGGAAAATGTGAAAACCCTTGTTATAGAGATTTTAATTGATGATAATTGCAATGTTTGATTAGGTTAATCGTTTGGGGACTTAAAAAGGGGTCTATTCGGATTGGATTGAGAATTTGAGAGTGAATACCCTCTCTAGAGGTGAGTGGACGGTTCATTGTGTTCGTAAATGAGAAACCTATTTGAAAATTTGCTTTAAAAATGATTTTTGAAGGATTTTACATGATTTATGTAAATTGTTTCGTGATTGTGGGCTGTCTGAACTGGATTGTGAAATACGAATGCATCCACTGTGTTTATGATTGTTTTTGTGCCATGTGATATTTGATATTGCCCTATGAATTGCTTTGGCATGAAATTTGTGGATTATATGTTGAAAATCATGGCACATTGTTGAGAAATGGATTGAATGAGAAATGGAGGGTGCCGTAGATGACTATAGTCATATTCCCCCCACGGAGCTACCCGACGGGGTGACGTGGGCTAGGGTTTGGATGTGCGGGGGAGTTAGACGTCCCTCCCTCTGCCGACGTCGTACTAGATCTGGTGCACCCCGGTGATGTACGAGCCAACGCCAAGGAAGGGGGTTTGTTTTGAGACATTGGATGGAAAAACCCTTGGCGGGCTTTCGTCTGGGTTTGGCCGCCCTAAGACGGAAGTGTTTGCGATGGAACCCCAGGATTTTCTGAAAAGATGATTGATATGGATGCATATTTGTGACATGTGATTTATTGAAATGATTTTATGTACATGAAATCATTTATGAGATATGATTTGACTGCCCCACATTCACACCTTATTTATGAACACAATCACACCATTGCACTCCACTCACTGAGTATACCCCTATACTCACCCCTCTCTCTCCCTATTTTTTTTGAGGAGACTTAGTTGGGAGCCTACTCGACGGAGCTTACGAAGTATTTTTGCGGATTGTATAGGTATTTGGCAGGCAGGGCTACTTTTGGGGATTGATAGTTCTCAAACCATGGAAAGGGAAGTCTGTACATCCCATGTCGTGCGGATTTTATTGATACTGGTCGAGTTGTTGACAAGTATTGATAAAATCCGACGATTTTTGATTTATTTTGATTTATTTTGATTTCTCTAGTTTTGGAAAACTGTTTATATCTGTACTGGGACATTTGGACTGTAAATCTTAATCTCAATGCTTTTTCTTTGATTTTGTGAAGTTCTGTACAACTCATACCGTTAGGATTTTACTGATACTGACTTGTTTTCCTCGGGTAAGTGTTGGTAAAATCCGACGGCTATGTTTTGGGACTTCTTGTTTGTTAAATGCTTTCAGAGTGGCCAGGATGGTCATGTCGCATGCGTGTATGTACAGGTTCCCGCTCCCCGTTGTGTGTTGCTGTGTACTCGTGCATGTACAGGTTCCCACTCCCCGATGTGTACTAATGTATGATTGCATGTACAGGATCCCACTCCCCGATGTGTGTCAATGTGTGTGTTTGTACATCCAGGAATGAGCCGGATGGGCTCCTTGCATGTGTAATGATTTTGTGATTTCTTGTTTTTGAAGAATTTTATGCTTTTGATGAATTCTTGTGAATTTGATAGCCTTGCGGAGTCCCGGTAGATGAGGAGGTTTTACCCATGTACCGAGACGACGCGGCGGTTGTCGTGTGGTCGATCTGAGGATCGGGGCGTGACATGGTCACTCTCAGAATTCTTATTATTGGAGGTGGATTTCGACTCCACAGATCTAACTCCTTTTGAGTCGAATGGGTGCTTGATAAAAAGATTTGATGTCATGCCCCGACCCTTGAGTCAAGCACGCGACATCGCCGCATTATCTCGTCATATGGGTTGAACCTCCCCATATATAGGGATAACGTAAGACATTCAATCTGTTCAGCCTATTTTAAAATAATTCAACAATATTTAAAAGGATCATCCCAGTCTATCCTATCTCAAAAGTGCATGCATAAGGCCAACTCAGTCACTTATGCCATCAAATCATAAATCAAACATCCCCCTCATGGGGTAGGAACCTAAATTGAAATCAACTTTTCCCAAAACAAAATTTACAGAAGATTAAATAAGGGTTCTCAATAGGATTTAAACATAAACAAGTCCATCCAGATTCAAAATTCAGAATTAAATAAATTTTCAAATAAGAATTACACAAAATGTCCCCCTTGGGTCCAAACTAATGGTACCACAAAATAAAAGCAGGATCTAATACCAAATGAGGTCTCCGACAATAATCTTCCTCAATATCCGGCTCTAAACAACTTCGCGTATTAACTAAATTTCCTCTATAAAAATTGAAAGGGATGGTGAGTATAAAACTATACTCAGTGAGTGTAATACAAGTTATGATAATAAATAAGTAATAATTGTGAATGTACCAAATAAACTTCTCAAAGCCATGTCACTTTAGTATAGATGTGACACCGAGAAGAAAAAAAAAAGGGAAAGAAAAGTCAAAGACAAAAAAAAAAACCAAATATCCCTACTTATTCTGTCCCCCCACTCACCCAAGCCCCTGTTCTTTTTTTTTTTCTTCTTCTTCTTCTTCATTCTATCTCACTCTCTCATCTCTTTCATCTCACTCTCCCGATTCTCTCTCTCTCTCTCTCCCCCCTCTTTTGCTCTCTTAATCTGTGAATAGTGAAAATTTTGGGGGGAAATGAAAATAAAAATTCTATTTACATATAAATGAGGTGCAATTGATGAAATTAGAATGTAAATTCATGAATTGGAGAAATTTGGAGAAATTAGGGTTATGTTAATTTGGGAAAATTGGGAAAAATTGTTTGAAAATAGGAAAATTTAGGAGAATTGTGAATATGAATTTTATAATGATATAAATGACAATAAATTGATAAAATAAGAACAAGAATAAGAAAATGTTCGAAATTATGGTTTAAATAAAATTAGAAAAAATTTGTAAACCCTAGAATTTGAGGAGAAATAACTCAAAAATTGTTATTGTTGGTTTAGAACAATCTATTGGAGCTTGAAAGGAGATTTTCTTTAGAACTGATAATGCATAGAGAGTGAATACCCTCCTAAGGTGAGTGGACGGCTATGTCTCATGTAAATGAGTAAATTATTTTAAATTGTGATTTATAAACTGATTTTGAATTAAAATTGAAATGTTATTCGAAATGTTTTGTGAAATCGGTGTGCCCTAAAATGTGATTTAACAATTTCATGACTCGAGTATGTTTATTGAATTATTTGCACTGTATCATGTTTGGATACCATGAGAATTGTGAGATGTTTGCTTTTTTTTGAAATTAAGTATGATTTGATTTATTAAATGGATATTTAGTAATAAGGTGCTGAAAAATGACTATAGTATAAGTTTTGCCACTGACCGGGCCATCGGGGAGGTGTGGTTAAAGCTGTTTAATTTAGCTTGGTGGTAGGCGGGTAGGAGAGCCTCCTCAGGCTGTCGTGATAACGTGGATGCACCTCACGGAACTCCAGACCAATGCCAAGGGGATAGAATTTTAAGAAAAATTGAGAAAAACCCCTTAACGGATCCAAACAACGGCCACTGGTAGGATAATAATTTCGGCATATCCCAAAATTATGAATAATGAATGTAAATTGTTTGAATTTTATAAACGAGTCATGATTGTTTGGAAATAAACTCGTTTCATGTAAATGTTGTCGATTTCTGCAAATGCATTTAATATGTGATTGTTTGGCATATCCATTTTCATACTTTATTTATATATTGTATATCATTACACTCTACTCACTGGATATTCAAAATACTCACTCCCCTCTCTCTTAAATTTTCAGAGGATCCTTAGGCAGTGGACTTTAAATTTGGAGCCAAATTGACGAAGATTTTACTGGACATAGCTAGGTATATGTGATGGAGACGTTCTTTTTTATGATGGTAGAATGGTCATAGCTAGGTAAATTTGGAGCCAAATTTATTAAATACTTGTTTAGCTTTCTCCGTGCAAGTATTTGATAAATCCGTATGTTTATGATAAAGAATTGTATTTTCTTGACTTGGGCATTTGTTTTCTGAGTTTAAATGTTTTATTTGGGACATTTTGACTTTTATGGTGAAATTTGAACTATTTTGGATTGATTGGAAGGCCAAGATGGCTTATAAATGTTTGGAAACTGCTTGGGAGGCTGGGTTGGCCAATTTGTTTGCATGCATGTACAGGAATGGATCGGGATGATCCTTGATTTGTGTGAAAATGCATGTTTGATACTGAGTGACCTAGGATTGTCAATATGACGATGTTAAATTGTTTTTCAAATAAGTTGAATGTCTTGCGCTATCCCGGTACATGGGGAGATGCTACCCATATGTTGAGATAACGTGGCGATTGTCGCGTGCTCGATGGGAGAGTTGGGGCGTGACAATAGATAAAATCAAGGATTCATAAGAAATCAAGTGAGGTTCAATAAACCACGATTTAAAATAATATGCATCCATTCATATACATAAATTTTTCAAAACTATCGGGTTGCCAAAACATCATAATTCTCGACAATGGTCTACCTTGACCAATGGCAAAACCGCTAAGGGTTTTCATACTCATTACATATCACAAAATACCAAAACCTTGACATTGGTCTCAGGCCTCCTCTGGGGTGCAACCAGGCTAGTCCGAAAAGGTGACTTCGAAGACACCTCTGGAGCGCAGCTACCTCCTTCAATTGAATAAATAGGTTTTGGGTGTTAATAATAATAGAATGAGATTTTACCAAAGTGCCCTTCAATAATCAAAGGCTTTAGATGGTTTTATTGTCTTTTCCACTGTTAAGTATCGATATATGATTTATGGTATATCGATACACCCAGCCATATTTTGGGAGAACTGAGGAAGAGTTCATATATATCGATATACTCAATTCGGAATATATCGATATACTAATTCATAGCCTCAGGAAGTTGTCTCCTATATCGATATATTCATCGGCATATCGATACGCTAAATCAAGCTCTCAAGAATTTCATTTTCAAAGACCAATATATCAACTCATCTCTAAAATATATCAATAAACTAAGTCTCAACCTCCAAAACCTATTTTAGGGACTTGATATAACGACCCAAATGATTTCGTATATTAATCCAACACATCAAATGAGGTTCATAAACCTTCTTCCCAGACCACATGACCAATACATTACCCAAATCATTTTAGAATTATATTAAAGAATTTATTAAAATTTCTAACACCGAATTTTTTTCAGTGTTACAATACTTAACCCCCTAAGAAGAAATTTCGTCTTCGAAATTTAAATAAAAATTATACATCAAAAGGTGAAGATGTTGTCTTTGCATGACTCTTCAGTTTACCAATTTTCGATTGATGCAGACTGGTCCCTAAGCTCAACACTCCAAATCTCATTTAATATGAACCAAGTGTGGAGTATAATATAGCTAAACACAATGTCACAATTTCTAACTTTAACATCATTGGCATCAAGGGTATGTGAGTATAGTTACCCTCTCTTTTTTTTTTCCTTGAAATTTCCCATCCAACAATCATTTTTGTTAGTGTTTATCAATTCCATGCCCACATTTTTCAACCACTATTATTTCTCAGGTTACATCACTATCAAATTCTCAACACCATATTGACAACAATGACTCCAACAACTAAATTCAAACTACAAATACATTATCATACTGTATAACATTTCCCAACCAATATCGACTTCCGAAAGGCACACTCTAACAACAATATATCGCCAATAGCCACTAAAACTTTAGAAGGCTAGATGTCTCACTTTAGTTGCCTTTGTTGTTTTGACCTACTATACAAAAATCCCACACAAGCATACCATAAAACTATCATGGGCATACCATTTATAAACTTCTCTACAAAGGGATGTAAAACTTGAGTCATTATTTACAAGAGTCTGCTAGGGCCATTAGATAAGCCTAATGGTATCACTAAATACTCATATATATCTACCTTAAGACTTAAAGTAACCCCTTTTTTGAACAATTCACCTGAATAAAAGGGTATAAAAGCATTCTAAGATCTCCTTTAGTAGTCCAGGGATGGTACTCTATCTCTTGAGCTTTATTTAAGTTTGATTCAAAAAGGAATTCTCCAAAATCTTTCATCCTTCAACCATAAGCATTCATCAATTACTACTCATTTTACCATTAGTTCAAGTAATACCTTCCCCAAAAGTACATGTGGTTGTGTCCATCGAATCCATTTAAGCTCTCTAATGGTACAACTTTAAGGGGAACTGTAAATAGTAGCTGTACTGACATGCAAAACAAGAATCTAAGCACTAGAGTAGATTAAATAAATGATTTCATCCATATTTCAAAATTCTACGATATATTCCTTATTAAATCCAGAAAGATTTTGTCCAAAAGCATGGGCATCCCTTCATTCCCATGGTATTGGGAGAGTTGAATCCATTAGTTGAAACTATAAATCTCTCAACATACTGGGTAACTTCAATCGCTTTAATACCACACAATCCAGCTCAACATTTTTCTTGTCCTACTAACATATCTTCCATTTCAATTTTTATATCTCCTTACAAAAGATGATGATCAACATATTATAAGTACCAAGCAGTATATTTGAACAAATTAAAACATTGATGATCTTCAAAAAGCACGTAATAAGGATGTCATGCCTTGAATAACTCAAAAGGGATCATTTACAAAATCGGATACCTACAAGGATGAAAAGACTAATGTCAAAAACTCCACCAATGACCATCGGAATCCTCGTGGGTAGGCAGGGTATAAATATAATCATGAACTAAATGAAAATAACTCCAAAAGATTTGACTTTCATGAGGCAAACATTCAAGATATAACCTAAGATTATGCTCCATAAATAGTATCATGTAAATCTCCACAAAATCCATGACTCAGCAAGATTGAAATTTAACCATTCAACTTTTGTACCTCTATTAACAATACAAATTCATATATTATTAAACTTGGGTATAATATAGTCTACTTCTTTTTTTTTTCCCTAACACGTACCACAATTTTAAGCAAAACTAATTATATATCAAGAAGCATAAGATACTTTGATAATTCTTCAAAATAAACATTAGTCATGAAGCTAAGTAACTTAAACCTTATGCAAGGAGTTGTATTTGGTGCATGTTTATAGGATCCTAATTGATGTTTGGGAGATTTTACTACACTCGGATGTAATTTAGAGGAGATAGAAATCAAATGGCAAATTTAACGAATCAAAGTCAAGGTATATAGTCATCACTAATACCATAAACTATCACAAATATCAAAGTTATTCTCCCAATCTTCGCTATCATGCAGAGTCATTAATATGCCTCCTAGTTTAGTTATGTGTACTTAATCACATACTATTTATATTAAAAATCTTTGAGTCATCCAATCAAAGTCCAAAGGAATTTACTTATGACTATATCCAGATTGTTCTAGGCCTCTTCTTTCTTCATCGCGTCAATCCTTGTTTAAGCCCTTGTTCATGGACATTAGGTTGGAGTAACCTCCATGTTGCTCCCGATCTCTGTCTGTGGTGTAATATTAAGGGAGAAAGTAGGGATGTTGACTTGGTAGCCCATGGATCCACTAAGGCGATCTTGGCTTAATTGGCTTCCCCACCCCAACTCTGGACAAACATTGCGGAAATGCCCCGCCTTTCCATATTTGTAACACTTTGGAGGCTCAGTACAAGGTCTGGAATGGAAGCTTTTACAATTCCTACAAGGCTCCCTCCTCACCCCCATTGATTTGTTCTTGGATACAACATTGGTGAAAGGTGCTGAAATAGTAGTCGAGCCACCCTTGGAGCCATTAGGGGATCCCTATACTTGTCAATCCCCTTGCCCTTCTGCACTCAACTTGGGACAAGAGTGCTGATAATGACCCTCTTTTCTACAATGATAACACATTTTGGGTACCCTACATGAACCCAAGTAGAATCCCTTGCAATTTCGGCAAGGTTTTCTTTTACTTCCTCATGATCTTATTCCCAATCCAACTTTTCCACGAGGAGTGTTTGGCTTGAATGATAATTGGCCTTGGAAACTGCTAGGCGATCCTGAGATGGAACCACCACTATAGGAGCCAGTTTTCCTGCTCTTCTTAGAGCTTTGGCTCACTGTGCACCCACCAGACCTCTCTTTTCTCTTCCCTTGACTTTCCCTGACCTTTTCCCTCTTCAATCACCATTTTCTCAGCCCTCAAAACCAATTGCAACATAACCTTATATGTATGGGCTTCGGTCACCAACATCTTCTCCCTTACATTCTAATTTAAGTCCGCTTTAAACTTAGTACACAAGATCTTTTTGAAACCGGAGAACTCTGGGACATATCTAGACAATTCCCTAAACTTTGCCTCATATTCAATCACCGTTTTGTTTCCTTGTACTAATCTGAAAAATTCCTCCCATTTTTGATCTCTATAAGAGCAAAAGTAATACTTCTTGTTGGGTTCCTTGAGGGATTCATCCCTAGCTAGAGGAGGAAAAGACCTAGAAGAAGAAATTGGTGGGGGAATTGAGGTTTGATGTAAAGCTTGCAACTAAACTTCATAAGTGTTCCACCACTCCATTACCTACTAAAGGGCGGTTAAGGGAGGAGTGTGAATCCTGGTTGGAAGAGCTGCGTGCGTTGCCATCGGAGGACATGCATGCAAGGATGACATGACCTCAGGCTGAAAAGGAAGAGTTAGAGGAATCACATTTGGGTTCTTCATTCTTTGTCTAGGGGATATAACACCTACAATAGAAAATCTAGACTTAATGAGTGTATTTCGAATCAAACTCAGTACTTAACCCCCTAAAAGAAATATTCCTAATTTCTTAGGACCCATAGAATGCATTTGAAATCATTTAGAATACTTCGAATAATGAGTTTTCTCAAACTGATTTTGAAAATAATTGAACACCTTCAAAATATTTGAAAGACTTCTCAAACATTTTAAAACATTTATAATCGTAAACCAAGGCTCTAATACTAATAAAGTTGTCACGCCCGGACTCTTGAGTCAAGCACGCGACAACCGCCGTATTATCTTGGCATATGGGCAAAACCTCCCCATATACCGGGATAACGTAAAGCATTCAATCTGTTCAACCTATTTTAAAACAATTCAACAACATTTAAAATGACCATCCTAGTCTATCATATCTCAAAAGGGCATGCATAAGGTTAACCCAACCACTTATGCCATCAAATCATAAATCAAACATTCCCCTCATGGGGTAAGAACCGAAAATGAAATCAACTTTTCCCAAAACAAAATTCATAGAAGATTAAATAAGGGTCATCAATAGGATTTAAACATAAACAAGTCCATCCAAATTCAAAATACAGAGTTAAATAAATTTTCAAATAAGATTTACACAAAATACCCTCCTTGGGTCCAAACTAATGGTACCACAGAACAAAAGCAGGATCTAATACCAAATGAGGTCTCCGACAATGATCTTTCCCAATATCCGACTCTAAATGACTTCGCGTGTTAACTAAATTTTCTCTGTAAAAATAGATTGGAATGGTGAGTATAAAACTATACCCAGTGAGTGTAATACAAGTTATGATAATAAATGAGTAATGATTGTGTGTAACACCGACACTTCGGTGTATTCATATTTGCACTCTTTTCCATTCTATGTATGATATTACTCATGTTCGATATAGAAATTTCACTAATAAATTTTTCCGTTAAAACCGTCCCCAAACAAATATTAGTCCAAATTGTCAGAAAATTAAAAATTTTCAAAATGATCACCGATGGTCCAAAGCTAATTAGAATAACTCTAGAGTATATAAGAACTTCAAATTAGAGTAAATCAGGATAAATCAGGTTTCGTAGAGCTAAATCCACCAATTTCCAGAAAATGGCCCGAAAACCCTAATTTTGGGACAAAGAGCATCTGGAAAGACTAAATGACCGCATTTCAATACGAAATGGACTTAGTTAGACCTAATATGAGGTAAGGGGCCTAGTGTGCAAATATGAAAAATTTTGGGGTCAAAACAGAATTTTCAAAGTTTGCGGGACTTGTTTGCAATTTATAATAACTTAGAATTAATCTACTAATTTTATTCTCCTAAAACCCTAATTAAACAAGTATAGAGAGGGAGAGGAATATGATTGGCCAAAGGTGTGAACAAATGTGAATAAGTGTGAACACAAGTTAGTTGAAAATTTTTATTTTTGGAAAATTAATCCAAAGGTGAGAAATTTGTGGAAGGTAAAAGAAACCAATTGTAACCTTAGGATTAAAATAGTGGGACCCACACATTAATTAAGGTAATGAGTTGTAGTGTGAGAAATGAGAAGAAACCCTAGTATAATCAAGTGATCCAATGGCCATAATTTTAGCTTGAAAATGATTAATGGGTAGGATTGAATGAAGTAAATAACAAAGCACATACTTAGTCTATATTTCCTTCTCCAAACCATGAGATGTTGCTAGCCAAAGCCTCCATTTCTTCTCCCCACCATGAGCACAAAGAACACGTAAAATTCCTCATTTTCCTCTCAAGAAAACGGTGACTTGCTTCAAGGAAAACTCCAAAATCTTCAACAACAACACCACCCAAATTTTATTTCATAGATCTTTTCCTCACCTATCCAACTACAACATATCAAAAAATTAGAGTAAAAGGAGGAGATTTGCTAGGTGAACTTCAAGGGGCAGCTGAAAGGTTCAAGGATGAGAAAAACTAGGTTTTCTTCAAGGTCCATCCAATATTTTTGGTAAGTAACTTCCTTTCACCCTCTAGTATAATATATCAAATTTTGGAGTAAAAAGGAGAAGCATAACTATGTGAATCAACCATGGCTGAAAGTTAGGAGGAAGGAAGAAGGATCCTTGAAGGAAAGTTTAGATTTGGGCTTGAAACATCAAGTTTTGAGGTAAGGAAAAATTCTGCACTTGTTGAAAGTTATGGATCTTGTGATTTGGTTATGAACTTGTAATGATTTGGTTAGTTATTTTGAAAGATCCTTGAGTCTAGTCCAAAGTATATTCTAAGTCCATGTTTTTAAGCTCTTAATCATCATAGAAATCATGTTGAACATGAGGTTTGGTGGTCTGAAATTGAATGAGGAAGGAAAGATTTGTCGTAAACATTGAAACTTTAAATTTCTACAAAACAAGGTAAACTGACTAGGCTATAAGCTTTCAGCAATAACTTTCTCTGTACAAATGCAAATTGAGTGAGGTTTTCTGCATATGAAACTCGACTTCCATAGCTTTAAAATGAGATATGATTCGTTGAATTCTGAAGAGAATTGGATTTTTAGTGATTTTTCAAAATTAGATGTTTTGTAGTGAAATACCCAGTTCTGTCCTGTTTTGGCCATGGAGTTGATTTCAATTTTGAGGTGTCTTATGATCTGAACCAACCTGAGCTCCAGTTATAAAATTTGTAGATCTATGTCTTATCTTTAATTTTAAATAAGAATCATGTGATTTGGATATGTGTGGTGAAAGTTACAGCCTGTTTTCGATGACTGCGCAGATTAGAAATATTGCAGTCCAGATTTCTTAGAATGAATCTTCATGCCTTTGTGTATCTGAAGTAAGTTTAGGCTGAAAACGTTAAGAATTATTGTTTTATAGTTAGTATAGGTGTATTAAATAAGGTAATAAGTTATGTTAGTTTGGTAGTTGGTTTGGGATATAAAGAATGGAAATGTTTTGCATGCGGACTATTTTGTGTATACAAGAGTTATAATGTGAGGGTGATGAGTTGAGTGGTTTATATGTAGCATTATAGTGTCTTGCTTGGTGATCAAACAAGGGGAGCCCTTTTTCTGCTTGTTGTGGAGCATTCTAGGGAGTGACATACCCTCCCGTATACAGTGAGTGGGACTATAGATACTGTGTTATTGATTTAACAAATCCATGTTTTTATAGCTTTTCAAATGACATGGTTTATGATGTGTGTCAAAGCATGCGATTGATATATTTTTACAAATATTTTTTTTGTGATCATTGGAGTGTCTCAATGAATTGTTTAAATGATATGCATCCGTGAAATTTGTGATGAAATGACTTTGTGCCACTTTTGTGAACTTGACATTATTTACATACTTCCATTTTATTGGCACATTTATTTGACTTGGTTTAATGAATTGTTATGGGCCAAATCGCTTATGATGCGTGGGTCGGATGCCCACTTGTGATATGATGATGTGATGATATCCATGATGGACTTTCGTAGCTACGAAGGGCTTTGGCAGTGGTACCCATTGTGTCCGGATACGCTTCGATCGAAGGTATTCCCCAAATGCCATATGTAGAGTTACGGCCGGATGAACCATATAGGGGAGGACGTGTGTAACACCACTGTTTAACTCCGGGCGGGATTTTATACATGATTGATTATGTGTGCTTGATACTATTAAGGTCCGTGGCCAACATTGGGAAAGAGAGTTTGATGTTTTCTTTATACTTGTATATGAAACACCCCCAATGCGTCCGTCATTGGTCGTGGTAGACTATCGTCAGGAATATTTTATTGGCCAACTCTATATGATTTTGAAACGTTGATGGATGCATGTGTGGATACCATGATGTGTGTCATATGATTTATGATTTGTAGAAATATCAT
Source organism: Dillenia turbinata (assembly GCA_037126225.1). Taxonomy (NCBI): domain Eukaryota; kingdom Viridiplantae; phylum Streptophyta; class Magnoliopsida; order Dilleniales; family Dilleniaceae; genus Dillenia; species Dillenia turbinata. The sequence goes on from JBAMMX010000015.1 coordinate 8,393,903, forward strand.
GATTGTTTTATAATGCTATAGCATTTTAAAATTTTGCTTTAACACTCCATGTTCACACATATGATTGATAACATATTGTCGATCCCCTCACTCACTAAGTATTCTCCATAATATTCACCCCTCATTTTCCATGATTCCAGATATGGATTGGCAGGGAGACGTGTCGAGAGCCTTTCAACACATTTAGCATTTATTTGGAGACTACGAGCCTGGGGTATGGTTCCGATTATGCTTTCGTGATGAAGTTTGATGATAATATACATTTATCTGAGATCTATAGCATGACCCTTGTATATTTATTTGGGATGACTGTATTTGTGTTATGTAAATATATTTGAAACTCTCGAATCGTTGTTTATTCATGTATTGAGGCAAAGTGTCATGTTTCAAGTTTACTTTTACTTGGAAACATGTTTTTGAGGAAAACAGGTTTTTGGACAGGATTACAGGTTGCTTTTGATAGTCTTGCGGTGTCCCGGTATATGGGAGGTTCTATCCGTATATCGAGATATCGTGGCGGTTGTCGCGTGCTCGATCCGTGGGTCGGGGCGTGACATTGTGGATGTGCCAAATAAACATCTCAAAGTCATATTACTTTAGTATAGGTAAAATCAAGGATTCATAACAAATCAAGTGAGGTTCAATAAACCACGACTTAAAATAATATGCATTCATTCATATACGTAAGTTTTCCAAAACCATGGGGTTGCCAAAACATCATTATTCTTGACAATGGTCTACCTTGACCAATGGCGAAACCGCTAAGGCTTTTCATGCTCATTACATATCACAAAATACCCAAAACCTTGGCATTGGCCTCGGGCCTCCCCTGGGGTGTAATCAGGCTAGTCCAAAAAGGGGATTTCGAAGGCACCTCTCGAGCATAACTACCTCTTTAGTCGAATGAAAGTCCAACCACATCGCCCCATCGGTCTCCATACCGTGGAGGGAATGACTATAGCCATTAGTTTAACATGCACAAGCACCATTTCACAATCATCTCAACGTATAATCAATGTGTGCCAACATTAATTCAATGATTTCTCAACACATGAATTCACTCAGGTCATATTCATCACAAATCGACAAATATGGCACACAGATTTCAAATTCAGAACATAGATGCATTTTTTTTTCTCGTCAAATTCCCTTTCGGGACACTCCACAATCATAAAATAATTTGTAAACAATATAAAAATATTTATAAAATTAATTTAAAATATTTTCTCACTTAAAACTATAAACATGTATCAACTCACCATTTGGGAGGGTATTCACTCCCAATTGGCCTTCCTAAACCAATAAATTTTAAATTTTAATGTTAAATTACACTCAATTCTAGGATTTATAAATTTTTTCCTAATTTTGCACATACCCTAATTTTTCCAAAATTCAATAATCCATGTTCATGGTTCTATTTCCACCATTTAAACATCATTTAAACCTTCCTGCAATTTTTCATTCATTTTCCCCCAATTTTCACTATTCACCAGTTCTGGGGTTTTTGATTTCCAATTGAAAATTCATCAAAGTGCCCTTCAATAATCAAAGGCATTAGATGGTTTGACAGGAATGGGGAAGAAATGAGAAGAAAAATAGGTTTTGGGGTGTTAATAATGATGGAATAGGATTTTACTAAAGTGCCCTTCAATTTTCAAAGGCTTTAGATGGTTTTATTGTCTTTTCCACTATTGAATATCAATATATGATTTATGGCATATCGATACATCCAGCCATATTTTTGGAGAACTGAGGAAGAGTTCATATATATCGATATACTCAATTCGGAATATATCGATATACTAATTCATAGCCTCGTGAAGTTGTCTCCTATATCGATATATTCATTGGCATATCGATACGCTAAATCAAACTCTCAGGAATTTCATTTTCAGAGACCAATATATCAATCTATCTCTAAGACATATCGATATACTAAGTCTCAACCTCCAAAACCTATTTTAGGGACTTGATATAATGACCCAAATGGCTTCGTATATTAATCCAACACATCAAATGAGGTTCATAAACCTTTTTGCCAAACCACATGACCAATACATTATCCAAATCATTTCGAAATTATATTAAAGAATTTATTAAAAATTCTAACACCGAATTTTTTTTTTTTTTGTGTTACATTTGAAACCTGAAAAAGACCGCCGGAGGGTGTTCCAATGGAGAAGGCTTTGATACTCAAGTCAGAAAAAGCGATTTCAAATGGAATGAAAAACAGACTGAGAGAAGGGAGAACGGATCTCCCTATGATTTGTGTGTCCTGTGTAGAGTCAATAGGATTTACCTGACTTGATGTATTGAAGGCCTTTATACGAGATGCCACAAGAGCCATGTACATTCAGGGCGTTACAACCCTAGTTTCCTTATGAAAAGATTCAAAGATTTCGGAATTCAAACATTAAAGATTTGAAATCGTTACCATTTAGGAAATTTGATTATACGGGGAGATTTTTCTCTTATTAATTAGTTTTTCAAGGATTTCTTTTTTTATCCAAGAGATACGTTTCGTACTAAAATAGGAAACTTAATCAATGCGAGATTCCATCGAGTATTACCATTTGGGGGTCGAAGTGTTAGGTCCTTTTAGTATTCGGTAGTCACCAGTCAAATGAAGGAGACAACCGTTCAGTCTTATCAAATGCGCTAGCTGTAATACCAGACAAGTCCGGTATGTAAAATTCACTGAAATGGGTTATTTAAAATTTTTTATATTTTATGAATATATGGGAGAAATAATTAATTTGAATATAAATATGAAACTCTATTCTTTGGGTGGTTCAGAATATCCCTTAGACACTTGATTGGTAGACTTTTAAATTTTAAGTGTTCGGTTGTTAAATGATAGTATTCGGTAGATTTTGAATTGGGTTTAGTGTTTCCTAGAGAATTAATGTTTTTGTGAAAATTGGCTAGTTCGGTAGAGACTACTCCTAAGAGATTGTTATCTCCTAACCATTACTTTATTTCTACCATTTGTTATATTACTGTCGGTCACAATTGAATCCACTGTCGGTATTTACCTACCAGTGACTATCATATGTTTTTCAATACTCTTGAAGTTGAACACTCTCATAGACCCATCGGTATTTTTACCACACTGACATATTTATTTCTCATCGATGCATTGACTGAATGCTTAACATTTTCAATTCTCCTCGATATGTGGTATAATCCATGAAATTGAGAGACTTGTTTGACACTACCGTTTGTATTTTGTATCTTCTGATACCATCCAATACATAGAGAACCACTCAGTGCCTTTAATTTGTATATTTCCAAATATGGCTATCGGTATTACTCCTTGGTACCTTTACATAACAATTTCATTATTTCCTTATTTATGTTTGGTATTACTCCTTGGTACCTTTACATAACAATTTCCTTATTTCTGTTCGATTATGGGTGGCCTGCACCCACTGAGATTTATGTTGACCAAACAACACTCCCATCCAGCACTTGAATATAACTTAAGTTGAATTGCACCCAGCACTCCCATTCGGCACTTGAATACAACTCAAGTTGAATTGCACCTCTCCAATTTTCCTTAGGAATTGAACCCAAGTCATTTGAGTCATCCAAAAAGATTTTCTCCACTAAGCCATCCATGTACTTCAGTCATTATATACATAACTTATATTATATTTGTTAGTTATTGTTACATCTAATGTAATTTTATTAAATGTGAAACTTTCCACACTCTTCTAATTTCCCCATTGGTATGCACACACACCCATTGCACTGCTGATTTGCTTATTCGGTTGCCAATGAGTATCAAACCCAAGAACATTGAGCTTCCAAAAAGATTCTTCACTATCATGCCATTTAATCATCTTAATTATAATATACCCAATTTAAAATTTCATCCATATTTTGAATATTACACAATTTTATTTTTATTTCTAATTTATTTCCCAAAATTTCTTTTTTATTCCAACTTTACTTGTCTTTCATCAAGCATATTCTTCTCAACCGAATAGAATTTCAATTGATAAGACTTATTGGAGTGATCTTTCCAAATTACCAAAAATGACATATTAGACACTTGTGTAAGCTGAAAGTGAAGGAGGATAACTGAGTAAATTCAGAAAAATGAGTTTATAAATAAAGAGTAGTGATGGAACATTAGAATCCACGAAGGCCAAAACTTCATTTCTTTTGTGTCTCTTTCCTTCCTCTCAATTCACACTTTCTCTCCTACTCTTCTTGTTTTCTCTAAAGATCAATCAAAATACTACCAAAACCCATACTCTAAAGATTCTAAAACTCAAAACCCAACCTCTAGAATGTTAACTCTAGTGAGAGATCTGAAGTCTTCTAGTGAGAAAAAATCTAGAGTTTGACGGTGGTTCGGCTTGAGGCGAAGTTGATGATAACAATTTAGATAATCTTCTTTTTCTAACTTGGATCTACTTTAATCTTTCATGACTTTGAACTTTATGCTGAAATTAGATAAATTAATTTGGAGGAAATTTGTGTCACCAAGAGTGAAGGAAAAGTTAGGGTTTTGAATGTTGAACTTATGGGTTACTTAATGATGTTCCGTAGGAGCTGGACAAACATAATCAAAGCCAAACTCTTACTTTGGGAAAAACTGGGAGTGACTACCCTCCCTTACACAATGAGTGGATACATGTTTATACTTTTAAGTGAGAAAATGTTTTATATTGATTTTATAAATGTTTTCTAATGATTTTAAAAATATTTCTAAAATTGTTTTAAATTTGTTTTATGATTATAGAATGTCCCGAAAGGGGATTTGAAATAACGAATGCATCCATGTGTTGTTTGAAAATAATGTGTCATGTTTATTACTTGTGTTGAATACAACTGATTGAATACACTGAGAATTCGTCTGAATAACCATTTGCACATTTTGGTATATGATGTGATGATTATGAAATGGTGTTGTGTGCATGATTAATGGCTATAATCATTCCCTCCACAGTGTGGAGCCCAATGGGACAATGTGGTTGGGCGTTTATTTGGATGAGGAGGTAGCTGCGCTTGAGAGGTGTCTCCGAATCCCTCCCTTCGGACTAGCCTGGTTACACCCCAGGGGAGGCCCAAGCTAAAGCCAAGGTAAGGGGTAATGTGTATGATTGATAATGATGAGAATCCTTTGACAATTCTACCATTGGTCAGGGCCATGCCCTTGGTGGAAAAATTTTGACAACCCCATGATTTTTGGAAAACAAGATGTGATGACTAAAAACTTATGAATTGTATAACATGATTTGTTGAAATCTTGCATATATTGATATTCATTGATACGATTGTATGATTTTGAGGAAAATATTTGACATATCCATGATCATCCCTAATTTATTATCATAACATGTTATATACTTATTGGGTATTTTTATACTCACCCCTCCCTCTCCATTTTTCAGAGGAAGTTTAGTCAGTACTCTTGGTCGCTCAAAGTCAGATTTTTAGGGAAGACCTCTGTCAGAAACTTCTTTTGGTATAGATCTTGCTATTGTCTCTGAGATATCGATAGTTTGACCCAAGGAGGATATTTTGCACAAGAATCTAATTGAAAACTTTTGAAACTCTGTATTTTGATTCCGATTGGACCTGATTATATGTAAACAATTATTGAGGACCCTTAATTTCCCCTTTTATGAAATTTACTTGGGAATTATTACTGGTTCTATTTTCTATTCCTAAAGATGGAATTATGCTCTGTTTGGTTGATGGCATTTGGTGGCCGAGATGGCCGATGGTTTTATTTGGTATTTTGAATGTCTTACGATGTCTTGGAGCACAGGGTGAGATTCGTATGTGTTCAAGGTAGCGCAGCGGTTGTCGCGTGCTCAGACCTACGGGTTGGGGCATGACAATTCTATTGGTATCAGAGTTTAGGCTTATAATTTGAAAATTTTTAAAACGATTGAAAAGATTCCCAAGTATTTTGAAGGTTTTCAATTGTTTTCAAAACCAGTTTGAGAAAACTTGATATTCGAAGTATTCCAATTGATTTTAAATGCCTCGTATTGGTCCTAAGGAGTTAGGGACATCATTTTTAGGAGATTAAGCCTCTAGTTAAATTTTTGTTGCATTTACTAAGTTTAAATTTTCGTTTATAGAACTACACCTCCTAGATGAAGAGCGAGGAACCCGAATAAGATTCCTTTGACTCTACCTTCCCAACCAGAGACCGTATGGTCTTCACATGCGCCTCCTACAAAGTCTATACACTCGACTTCTCCAATTGAGATTCCTGCTCCTTCTATAGCCGCCCTCCAGGAAGTAATAGAGTGGCAGAGCACCTATGGAGCGCATTACCAAGCTCCGCACCAAACCTCAATTTCTCCGTTGGTTCCTCCTCCAATGCCTACAGTCACACCAAGTGTTCCAGTGGCACCTTCATCTCTGGTTGTTGCATCAACCGACCGCCCTACCATTGAGTTATCAAAATTAATCAAAGAGGCGAGACAACTAAAATATGAAACCTTCTCAGGCACATGTGATGTCTCAGTGGCCAAGGAATATATTGACCGACTGTAAAAACCGTCACCAACATGAGGTTGGATAACGAGATGAAACTATGGATCATAGTAAAACTATTGGATAAGTGTGCCCAAACCTGGTGGGAAAATGTGAATTGTAGGACATCCACTTCTCCTACCTGGGGAGAATTCCTTAGAGCCTTTAGGAAAAATATTACACCCAATTTTATAGGGATCAGAAAAGGGAAGACTTTTTCAAGTTAACCTAGGGAAACAAAACGGTAACAAAATACGAGATGAAGCTTAGGGAGTTAGCTATGTATGTTTCAGAGTTTATAAACTCTGAGGAGTCACTATGTACAAAATTCGAATCAGGATAGAATTTGAATATAAGGGAGAAAATGCCAATAACTAAGGGGGATACATTCCAAGATGTGTTAGAACTAACCTTTAGGACTGAGAAGATGGTTATTAAGAGATGAAGGGTTAGGGAAAGTCATGACAAGAAGAGAAAGTCTAGATTCTTTGGGAGTCAAGGCTTCAATGAGAGCAGTCGCACGAGCTCCTACAGTGGAGTTTCAGTTTCAGGTTCTGTTGGCTCTCCAAGGGGCCAACAATTCCCAAAATTTGGCACTCCCACTTCCAATGCCATGTCCGGGAGCAGGTCAGTAAGGCTGAAGAGAGAACCTTGCCGAAATTGCAAGAAGTTCATCTCGGACCATGTCTCAAACCTTCGAAGTGTTACTAATGTGGGAGAATGGGACATTTTCACAATGCTTGTCCTGAATTGGGTCTAAGTGGGTATGGAGGTCCGTCAAGTCGTGATCACACCAGTGGCCATAAGAGTGGCCCATCGAATATCCCTACACCATCGGCTAGTACTGCTCCACGGAAGGGAACAGGAAGCAACACGGTGGCCATCCCTCCTCAGTGTCCCCAACGACCTCATCCCGAACTCAGACTAGGATCTATACAATGACTAATAAAGAGGCACAAAATAATCTGGATGTTGTTACAGGTAAATTTACTTAAGTCCAAATTCATTGATTTAGAAAAGCATGTTATTGATGATTCCATGATTTCGGGTGTTAATAACTATTTTAGTGGAATGTTAAGGATGGTTCGTACTTATATATGTGAATTGATAAAATGTTGTAGAGATAATATGTGGGATGTGTGTCATAAGATCAGACAAATAAATGATTGATGGATATATTAATAGGTATAATGAAAATCTTTGGTGTCGATGCCCACATACTTGTTGATACAGGATCCAATAATTCCTTCATTAGTGCAAACTTTGCTAGGCATGCCAATAGGCCTAGGACTCCACTTGAGAAAGAGTTGTTGGTGATTATTCCTTTGGGTGAATAGTTGGTTAGAGATATAGTTTACAATGGTTGTGATGTCATGGTAGGTGAAATGATTCTTGAGGCAAACTTGATTCCCTTAGAGATGAAGGATTTTGATGCTATTATGGGAATGGATTGGTCATATCTCCACTGGGCATTTGTGAATTGTTTTACTAAGGAAGTAGAGTTTCAAAAACTAAGACACTCAGCATTTGTTTTCACCAGTGAACGTCGAGTAATACCAACCTATGTAATCTCGGCAATAGAAGCTCGTAAGCTGATGTACAAAGGTTGTGAAGCATATTTAGCCCATATTATTGACACAACTAAAGGGAGTCCCACTCTAGATAACATTCATGTAGTGAATGAGTTTCTAGGCATTTTTTCGAAAGAGCCACCTGGTTTACCTCTGGATTGGGAGTTTAATTTCACTATTGATTTACTCCCTGGCACTGCACCAATTTTCATTCCACTCTATAGGATGGCATCTGCAGAGTTGAAGGCATTGAAAGTGCAACTTCAAGAGTTGCTAGATAAAGGATTTATCTAGCCAAGTTCATCTCCTTGGAGTGCACCTGTCTTATTTGTAAAGAAAAAAGATAGTATTTTTCGATTATGTATCGACTACTGGCAACTAAATAGAGTTACCATTAAGAACAAGTACCCACTTCCTAGAATTGATGATCTTTTTGACCAGCTGCAAAGGGCATGTGTGTTCTCAAAGATCGATCTGAGGTCAGGGTATCATCAGTTGAGAATCAAGGAGTGTGATATATATAAAACTGCTTTCAAGACTCAGTATGGACATTTTGAGTTTTTAGTGATGTCATTTGGGTTGACGAATGCTCTTGCTATTTTTATGGACTTGATGAATAGGTTATTTCATCCATACCAAAATAAATTTATAATTTTGTTTATTGATGACATCCTGATGTATTCAAAGAGCGACAAAAAACATACAGTGCATATTAGAATTGTTTTACAAACTCTTCGGGAGAAATAATTGTATGCTAAGTTTACCAAATGTGAATTCTAGCTTAAGGAAATTGGATTTTTGGGGCGTGTAATGTCCAGTGAAGGAATATTTGTGAATCCAAAGAAAGTTGAAACTATCTTGAAGTGGGAACAATCGAGAAATGTGAAAGAGGTAAGAAATTTCTTGGATTAGCAGGATATTATAGGAGATTTGTTGAACAGTTTTCTAAAATTGCAGCTCCACTGTCCAAGTTAACAAAAAAGGGGCTTAAATTTGTGAGGGATGATAAGTGTGAAGTTAGCTTTCAAGAGCTCAAGAAGAGGTTGACATCCGCCCCCATCCTTACTCTTCTATCAAGTGAAGGCAGATATGTGGTTTATAGTGATGCTAGTAGGCAAGGACTAGAATGTGTGTTAATACAAAATGATAAGGTGAATGTTTATGCCTCCCGTCAATTGAAAAAACATGAAGAGAATTACCATGCTCATGATTTAGAGTTAGTAACAATTGTGTTTGTTTTGAACATTTGGAGACATTATTTATATGGAGAAACTTGTAAGATCTTTACCAATCACAAGAGTTTGAAATACTTACTCACACAAAAGAAGCTAAACTTGAGACAAAGAAGATGGTTAGAGTTAATTAAATATTATAACTTGGTGATAGATCATCATCCTGGCAAGGCCAATATAGTTGCAGATGCTTTAAGCCAGAAGTCTTCATCTCATTTGGAGTCTCATGAAAATTCTTACTTTTTGTGTTTAGTTAGCATCCGAGCCCTTGGAGTTAAATTAGCAAGTGATGGGCATGGAGCATTACTGGCTACTTTTAAGGTAAGGCCAACTTTGGTAGATCTTATTCGAGAGCTACAAGCTATCAATGAGGAATTGAAAGTGATAGTTGAAAAAGTTCACAATGGAAAAGGAGATGAATTTAGACTTAGAGGGGATGGAATGCTGGTGTTTAAAAATGGAATTTGTGTTCCTAAAGATGTTGATCTCCGTAAGGCTATTCTTGAGAAAGCACACTCATCGGCATATGCTATGCATTCAGGAAGCACTAAGATGTACCAAAAGATTAAGGAGACTTATTGGTGGTTTGGAAAGAAAAGAGAGATTGCTGAATTTGTGTCCAAGTATTTGGTGTGTCAGCAGGTGAAGGCCAAACACCAGAGGCCTACCGGTACTCTCCAACTATTACCAGTTCCCGAGTGGAAGTGGGAGCATGTCACTATAGATTTTATAATCGATTTTCCCCGAACACTGAACAGGTATGATGCCATTTGGGTGATCGTAGATTATCTCACCAAATCAGCCCACTTCTTGCCAATTCAAAACACGTATTATTTAGAGAAGTTAGCTAAGTTATACATTGATAAAATTATGAGACTTCATGGGGTTCTAGTATCGATCGTGTTTGATCGTGTCCCCCGTTTCATCTCTCAGTTTTGGCCAAAATTTCAAGAGTCTCTAGGCACTCAATTAAAATTCAGCACCGCCTTTCACCCCCAAACCGATAGACAATCGAAACGCACTATCCAGACACTAGAAGATATGCTTAGAGCTTATATATTAGATTTTCAGGGTAGTTGGGATAGACACCTTTTTTGATAGAATTTGCCTACAATAATAGCAAACAAGCCAGTATTGGAATGCCACCTTATAAGGCCCTATATGGGCAGAAGTGCAGAACTCCTATGTGCTGGATGAAGTTGGAGAAAGGAAAATTGAGAGCATAGATTTGATCGAAACCACTACCGAGAAAGTAAAGTTGATTCGAGAGAAAATGAAAACAGTCCAGCACCGACAAAAGAGTTATGTCAATAAGAGAATAAAGCTGTTAGAATTTGAGATCGGTGATATGGTATTAATGTTAGGGGGTAAAAATTGTAACACCGAACAAGTCCAGTATGTAAAATTCACTCAAATAAAATATTTGAAAATTTTTATATTTTATAAATATGTGGAAGAAATAATTAATTTGAATATAAATGTGAAACTCTATCCTTTGGATGGTTTAGAATATCAATTAGACACTTGATTGGTAGACTTTTAAATTTTAAGTGTTTGGTTGTTAAATGATAGTATTTGGTAGATTTTGAATTGCGTTTAATGTTCGGTGGAGAATTGATATCTTTGTGAGAATTGGCTTGTTTGATAAAGACTGCTCCTAAGAGATTGCTATCTCCTGACCATTATTTCATTTCTACCCTTTAGTATATTACCATCAATTACAATAAAATTACCTTGTTGGTACTTACCTACCAGTGACTATCATATATTTCTCAATATTCTTGGCGTTGAACACTCTCATAGACCCATTGGTATTTTTACCTTACTGACATATTTATTTCTCATCCGTGCATTGATCGAATGCCTAATATTTTTTATTCTCCTCGGTTTGTGGTATAATCCATGAAATTGTGAGACTTGTTCGGCACTACCGTTTGTATTTTGTATCTTCTGGTACTTCCAATACGTAGAGAACCACTCGGTGCCTTCAATTTGTACATTTCCAAATATGGCTATCAGTATTACTCCTTGTACCTTTACATAACAATTTCCTTATATTATTTAAAATTTTGTTTTCTCTGATCGGTCACATGGGCTCTTGACTTTCCATTCCCTTAATTGCCTGCAATATTGCCATTGATTGAAACCCTTAGGAATTGAACCCAAGTTATTTGAGCCATCCAAAAAGTAGTTCTCCACTAAGCCATCTATGTACTTCAATCATTATATACATAACTTATATTATATTTGCTAGTTATTGTTACATCTAATGTAATTCTATTAAATGTGAAACTTTCCACATTCTTCCAATTTCCCCGTCAGTATGCACGCACACCCATTACATTGCCAGTTTGATTATTCGGTCGCCGATGAGTATTGAACCCAAGACCATTGAGTTTTTGAAAAGATTCTTCACTATCATGTCATTCAATCATCTTAATTATAATATACCCAATTTAAAATTTCATCAATATTTTGAATATTACACAATTTTATTTTTATTTCTAATTTATTTCCCAAAATTACATTTTTATTCCAACTTTACTTGCCTTTCATTAAGCACATTCTTCTCAACCGAACAGAATTTCAATTGATAAGACTCATTGGAGTGATCTTTCCAAATTACCAAAAAGGACATATTAAACACTTGTGTAAGTTGAAAGTGAAGGAGGATAACTGAATAAATTCAAAAAAAAAAAAATAAGTTTATAAATAAAGTATAGTGGTGGAACATTAGAACCCACAAAGTCCAAAACTCCATTACTTTTTCGTCTCTTTCCTTCCTCTCAGTTCACATTTTCTCTCCTTCTCTTCTTGATTCCTCCAAAGATCAATCAAAATACCACCAAAACCCGTACTCTAAAAATTCCAAAACTCATAACCCAACCTCTAGAAGGTTAACTCTAGTGAGAGATCTAAAGTCTTCTAGCGAGAGAAAACCTAGGGCTTGACGGTGGTTCGGTTTGAAGTGAAGTTGATGACAATAATTTAGATAATCTTATTTTTCTAACTTGGGTCTACTTTAATCTTTCATGACTTTGGAGTTTATGCTGAAATTAGATGAATTAATTTGGAAGAAATTTGTGTCACCGAGAGTAAGAGAAATGTTAGGGTTTTGAATGTTGGACCTATGGGTTGCCATGGGGTGATAAATATTAATAATTTGGTTACTTAATGATATTCTGTAGGTGCTGGACAAACATGATCAAGGCCAAACTCTTGTTGTAGGAAAAACTGGGAGTGACTGCCCTCCCTTACACAGTGAGTGGATACATGTTTATGGTTTTAAATTAAAAAAAAATGATTTATATTGATTTTATAAATATTTTCTAATGATTTTACAAATGTTTCTAAAACTATTTTAAAATTGTTTTATGATTGTGGAATATCTCGAAAGGGGATTTGAAATAACGAATGCATCCATGTGTTGTTTGAAAATAATGTGCCATGTTTATTGATTTGTGTTGAATGCAACTGATTGAACTCATCTACTGAGAATTCATCTGAATAACCATTGGCACATTTTGGTATATGATGTAATGATTGCGAAATGGTGCTGTGTCCATGGTTAATGGCTATAGTTATTCCCTCCACAATGTGGAGCCCGACAGGGCGACGTGGTTGAACATTTATTTGGATGAGGAAGTAGCTGCACTTGAAAGGTGCCTCTGAATCCCTCCCTTCAGACTAGTCTGGTTGCACCCTAGGGGAGGTCCGAGTGAAAGCCAAGATAGGGGGTAATGTGTATGATTGATAATGATGAAAACCTCTTGACAATTCCACCATTGGTCAAAGCCAAGATTTTGGTGGAAAGATTTTGGCAACCCCATGCTTTTTGAAAAACAAGATGTGATAACTGGATGCATATGAATTGTATAACATGATTTGTTGAAATCTTGCTTATATTGATATTCATTGATACGATTATATGATTTTGAGGAAAACATTTGACATGTCCACGATCATCCCTCATTTATTATTATAATAAGTTATACATTCACTGGGTATTTCTATACTTACCCCTCCCACTCCATTTTTCAGAGGAAGTTTAGTCAGTACTCTTGGTCGCTCAGAGTCAAATTTTGGGGAAGACCTCTGTGAGAGACTCCTTTTAGTATAAATCTTCCTACCATCTCTGAGGTATCGACAATTTGACCTAAGGAGGGCATTTTGTACAAGAATCTATTTGAAAATTTTTGAAACTCTGGATTTTGATTCCAGTTGGACCTGATTTTGTCTAAACAATTATTGAAAACCCTTAATTTCCCCTTTTATGAAATTTACTTGGGAATTATTACTAGTTCTGTTTTTCATTTCTAGAGAGGGAATTGTGTTCTGTTTGGTTAATGGCATTTGGTGGCTGGGATGGCCCATGGTTTTATTTGATATTTTGAATGTCTTGCGATGCCTTGGAGCATAAGGTGAGATTCACACATGTTCAAGGCAGTACGGTGGTAGTCGCGTGCTCAGACATACGGGTCAGGGTGTGACACTTGCGGATCGAGTTGTATAGATTTCATCAAGAGTTAGCCAAATAAGATACCATGAATGATAGATCTCCTTAGTGGGTCGGGGCAACATGGCCTGTTCAGGGAGATATATCACATCGGTAGAGTGGGGCCTCGAGTGCCCTAGAAGCCTCAGGCACTGAGGGACTCTCCGGTGGTGCTCCGCGCCTACCACGTCTAGGCGGCATAGTTCTGCAAAGAGAACACCGTTTCATTAGACAAAACCAAGGATTAGAGTTAGTTACTGGATAACTAACCCCCTAAAATAGAATTCAAATTATGAATCAAGGTATTTGAATCTAATGGGAGGTGTACCACTCATACACCTGCATAAATGCATCGAATGATGGTGATGGAGCCGTGGCTATAATAGCCGGCTGAGAACATGTCAGAAGGATACACATGATGAGGAAACATCCTTGGATATTCTAAGTGTCTCAGGTACAAATCTAGTACCTCGTCTAGTAATCATAACCTTATAAAGAAAGAGCTTAAATTAGATATGATTCAAAGATTAGGGTTAGTTACGAAGTAACTAACCCCCTAAATGAATAAACTTATCAATTTAAGAACTGATAGCACCAATATGCTAGGTTAGATACGCACCGTATCTAACCCCCTAAAAATAATAACTCATATGCCTAAAACCGTTGTATTGGGATCTCATGACTGTAATGAAACTCTCATATGCATTGAGGACTTTAAATGTACTTGGGAATACTTTCAAACTATTTCTATAAAACATAGCTCTCAACCTAGAGCTCTGATACCAACCGAACTGTCACGCCCCGAACCGGGAATCGTGAACAGCAGCCCGTTGCCCTGGATGCCAACTGTATTTCTACAGAAAATCGGGCAAAACCTCCCCATAAATCGGAGGTCTCCCATGTACAATTAAACCTGTTTAAACCTGTAAAATTCAAAATCATCCTGAAAATAAAACAAATGGCCATCCCGACCTCTCCAAAACCAACAACTCCCATAGCCGACATCCAAAACAACGCAAGGTTATAAAAATCTATCAACAAACCTAGCCACAGACCTCTACTGTCATGCCCAACTAGAGCATGAGCAGCCGCCACACCGAGCGGACCTAAATTTATACAAATGTATAACAAATTTCCCAAGTAACATTCAAATACGTACAATCGTCTCAATGCAAATGAAATGTGAGAGTTCCGCAAATAAATATACATAAATTATACAGTCATCCCAAAATAAGTACACGGTCAACTACGGACCTCAACAAGACCTCGCAGGGTCGAAATAAAGTACGAAATTCATATTTCAAATTTAATTTAGACCTCTCACCGTCGAGAATACAAAATCCACCAGCAATCTATCAAGCCCTCGAGCCAAATACGTCGCCCTATCGCAATAATCCTGTCTGAGGAGGGAAATGAGAGGGGTGAGTATCTATGGGAGGATACTCAGTGAGTGAGGGGAATAATCTCAAGTACTAATAGTGTAGGTGAATATTGGAGTGTCAAATAGTATCATTCGTAACAATAACTCAAGTTTCGCAATAAATCATGATATGTTTAATAAAATGACTCATTTATTCAATCACACGATATCATACATATATGCATCCATTAAAAAATAAATCAAGTAGATCATAGAGCTGGCCGAAAGGATCCTGGCAAAGGTCTACCATGACCAAGGACAGGCGCATCGGGGGTGTTATTATGCAAAGTGTTTCAAAAGTAGCTCTCTACCCTGATGTTGGCCGTGGGCTTAGCTCCTTGCTTACCCAGTCTCGTCAAATAGGACCCCACCCGGTGCTAGACAGTGGCGTCACACACGCCCTCCCCTGATGTGGGTTCAACCGGCCGCGCCTATGAATAAATATAACTGGACATTTGCGGATACCTCCTGCAGAAGCGTATCCGGGCAACTCGTGCCTCTACAAAGTCCCTTCGTAGCTACGGAATCATCAATGTCATCATCACAGTATCACAAGGGCACAACGTCCCACAGATAAGAACCATATCATCACAAGTGGGATTTCAAAACATTTCAAATCCATGTGCCAATACATTCATCGAATCATTTCAAATCAACATATCAATGCAATGGTAGAAAAGGAATCTTATCAAATTTTCAAGTAATGGCACAATTTTTGTTTCATTTCAAACATGGATGAATAATCATAGAAAACATAAGTACGACACTCCAATAATCACAAAACAGGTTTAAATTTCAAATTTCATACGTCGAGATCATGCATATCAAAAGCATGTTTTATTTAAAAACAAGATAAAATCAGGTTTCACTATTTCATGCAAGAGATTAGGGTCCCACTCACATTCCAGGGAGGGTGGTCACTCCATATTTCCACAATCAAACCAAGCTCGACTCCTCGAGTCTCCAAATAGATCAACCTAATCAAATTATCACAATAATCATCAAATTTCCAATTATTCTTAGGGTTTATCATTTTCCCTAAGTTTGTACAAACCTTAATTCTCCAATTTATGAATAAACTCCAATGTCATCAATTTCCATTCCATTTATAAATAATTAACCAATTCAAAATCAAGTTAAATTCAAACCTAAAATCGTTCAAAATCGAAAACACGTCTAAATACATAAATTCCCTATAATTTTAGAAAAATCTTTGAAAATTCATACACTTTTCAATTCTCATCCGATTTCTTCGACCCATATGTCATTTTAAAGGTATTGAAGTCTATTTTCATCATACGAAATTAGTATTTTGATTGCCTATATGCAACATCAACTATAATGTAAAACAACACACCAATCCTTAGGCTAAAATCCCAAATTTTGACTGTTTTCATACATATGTCAAATTAAACTCTAAAAAACCATTTAAATCAATTCGATTCGATTCTATCATTCCTTTAATATGCTCCTTTCATATCAGACACTAGACTTGGCCTTATTGTTCAAGCATAGGATTTCAAAAATGCATTTTCTTCCAATCAAACATACATTCTAAACCTATACAACACTTCCTTATGCTAATTTCACCCTAAATGCATTCAAATAAATCGAATGAGTTAGAAATCCCTCACCTAGGGTTGTTCTCGTAGTTCGTAACCTTTGCCAAATCGTCTCCTCAATACATTTTCAGACCTGCAAAACTCCCAATTTAAGGTAATTTTAGTAATTTAAACCAAATTTCCTAAGAAAGTTTGAAACCCTAGAATTAGGGTTAGGGTTTGATCTTACCTATGCAGTGAACATAGCACGGTCGACTTAGGGCTTTCAGCTGGGGCTTCCGCAGGTGGTAGGACCTGCTCGCAGCAGAGGAAGAGAAGTGCGCACGAGCGCGCAGGCGAGGGGACTGTGAGCCATCGCGCGAGAAGGGAAAGAAGGTGGTTCTTCACGCGCGGGAGAGAGAGACTGAGAAGGAGACTGAGAGATGGCGACCCGCGGCGGTCGCGGTGGCTGCGGGTAGCGGTGGTTGCGCCGAGTCACGGCGTAGAACCGCGAGAGGGAGAGAGAGAGACTCGCGGTGAGAGAGCGGAAGAGATCGCGAAAGAGAGAGAGACCGAGAGAGAAGCCGAGAGAGAGAAGGAGAGAGATAGAGAGAGAACCGAAGGGAGAGGTGGAGAGGATGAGCGGTGGTCGCTGCGGTGGCGCCGATTCGCGGCAGATGGCAGTGGCGGCGCGGCTGGGCGGTGCGGTGCGGGTGAGGGAGAGGAGAAGACGGAGAGAGAAAGAGGGAGAGAGAGAGAAAAAAAAGAGAATTAGGGCTTTTGAGCCCTAATTCGATTTTTTTAATTTTTTTATTATTATTATTATTTATTATTATTATTATTTATATATTTTTTTTATATAAATAGATTTTCTAAATAGCTAATTGATTAAATAAATAAATTAATAAATAAATAATTATTTACATATATATATATATTTTTATACTAACCTTATTTTACAAATCCTAGAAATGGTATTTAAAATATACCAAAAATTAAATTTAAAAACTCCAAAATCGAAAATCAATAAAATTTAAATATTTTTCCATATATATATAAATTGAGGATCATTCTATTAAATTCAAAAACGTAAATAATATTCGAACACCGTAGTGTCGGTGTTACATAGAGAGCCTTTTACAACATGCGTCGTTTTGGGTTTCACAAACCATCTCTAGTGTCCCTTATAAGTTTTTTCGTAGGAGAGGATCAGGCGTTCTCTCTTTCTCGCGCTTGTTTTTGCCTTCCTTTGAACTGTCTAAGTACATAGTAGATTTTTTGCAAGAGAAATGGCAAAAGGCTCTACTCTTCAAAGTATTAACGACATTAGGAGTACTATGTCAATGGTGGAGCTCCAAGAAGTTTAGACCACCATGTTGGTATGTGATAATTACACCCTAGCATCAATCACAGATGATGACAAAGCAAATAGAGTGCCAGAGGGCTATGTTCTGATGTACAAGCAAATGGTGAAGTTTGGCTTGAGGGTACCATACACTGGCCCGTTCACTGAGGTGTTATAGCATTGGAACATATTTCTAACTTTGTTGACCCCCAGCGTTTGGTGCCTGATTGTTGTTGTAATCTCCCTATTAGGGTTTTATCACTTTCGCTTTGATTTTGATATCCTGGCGGCCCTCTTTTCCCTGGTAAGGTGCATGAAGAATGGTTTGAACCAAGATTGGTATAAGCTACAGACCCGTCCTGAATCTGATTGGGGATTTCATTACGAAAAACCCACTAGTAGTAACTAGATGCTCAAGTATTTCTTTGTGGAGTTCAAGGATAAGAACTTTATACCAGCGCTAAGGGGAGGCCTATGCTCGGATTGTAACCTGTAAACCCTTTACATCACTTTCGCTTTGTGCATTCAGTCAGTAGTTACTATAAGTCTACGCGAAAGGCCATCTTAATTAATTCCTTGACGGATAACCAAATACAATCTCTAGCAGGTCTGTTGATATGAGAGAAAAAGAAGATCAACAGGCCTCTCTTGGTCAATAGGAAAAAGATTGGATTAACCGATGTTTTGGGTTTTGTGGATAACTCCCTACTGAAAGAGATTACAATCAACCGGGATTCATCCATAAGGGATCCTCCAGAGAGGACCGACAAGACGTCTAAGACCCAAACTTCACTAGCACTTCCCTCAGTAAAAAGGAAAAAATTGATACTGCCCGAATCTCCATCAAGAAGTGGGCACGAAGCGGGCAAGAAAACCGAGGGACGCATGCCCTTGGTCACGTTGAGGTCATCCAAGGATGAGCTAGAGGAGCTTGATAGGACCGGACATTCGCTATTTACCAAAGACAAGGGAGTTTCACTACCAAGTGCACTTGTTATGGAGAGGCTTGAAGGGACTCCTTCGTCTGTTGTGGAAGTGAGGGTGCCAAGGGAGATAGAGTCTCAAGTTGTGCCGATCGTAGAATTGTCTGGTCCGTCAAGTGTTGTCCCATTGTGGTCTTCTCGCAAAGAGAAACACAAAGTGCCCGATGGGACTACCATTCCTCTTTCTATCCCTATTCGATCCTTTCATGGTGACAAAGGGTCAGAGGAGAGAGAGACAGTAGCCATTAGTGTAAGAGATAGACAGTATAGCTACGTGGACTTGGTTGAAGTAGGAAAAACAATTGATCGGCTAAACTTTTATCGTTGGGACTTAAAGTTACACAGATGTCCACGGAGCAAGCTGGTGGGGCTCTTAAGTCTCTTGGTCTAATGGTTTCTTCTTTTGAATTCATCTTGTTTTGTTTCGTCATTGGCTGATCCAGTTCCTCCCTTTTTGGTAGATAATGGCCCTAGCAGATTTTCAGGAGCGATAGAGGAAACAGATAGTAGGACATCTGGAGGAGCATGTCAAACGGCTGAATGCTCAGGTCGCAATATTGTGAGATATTTTCGATTAAAGGAAGATGGATGCAGGAGCGGATGGAGCACTCAAGGCCTCATTGGTTAAGAAGGAGGAGGAAGTAAAGAATCTTCAGAGTCATTGCGAGAGGCAGGAGATCGAGAATAAAACGCTTGTGGCATGATTGCATATTGCTGAGGTGTTAGCTCAGCTGTGCGAGGAGTCTCTCCTGATAGCGAAGCAGAGAGCGGTTGAATCAAAAGAATCTTTGCTTAAAAGTGCCACTGCCTTTAGCGATTCTCAACGCGAGTTGACAGAGAGAATACGATGTACCGAGGAGATAATCTACCGGTTTGGGTTGGATAGAGTTTTGCCTCCAATCAAGGAGGCTACCAGTCAGGATACAATGGGCCGAAGTATGATTCCTTCCAGGTCGATTGGTATTCTGATCGAATCGAGCACAGTTGTTGTAATAACTTCTTCTCAAAAGGTCTTGGCACTTCCCTTTATTCCCCTGAAGTCTGTGTAACTCTTGTACCATTGTATCACAACAATTCTTAACGAAAGATTCTTTCATGTTCTTTTGTTTATCATGTGTTGATAGAAGGGGATATTCTCTTCGTCGTTTAGATAGTTTTAATAAACTCGTGGGCTGCACTTAATTGTTTTAGACTTTCCTAGAGAGCATCAACCAGTCTAGGGGCGTTCTTTAGGTGTAGTTTGGACAAGTGTCTCTGACTTTCCAATAAGCAATACCTACTGAGATTTGTCTGAAAGAGAGGAATAGGGAGGTCCTTCGGCAAATTAGGCCGACAAAGGCTTATTCGACAAGATAGATTCCTTCATTAGGTTAGGGCGATAAGGTCCCATTTGGGAAGATGGACCCCTTCGTTAGGTCAAGACAACAGAAGCCCGTTCGAGGAGATAGATCTCTTCATTAGGTCAGGGCGATAGAGGCCCGTTTGGGAAGATAGATCCCTTCGTTAGATCAGGATGACAGAGACTCGTTCAGGGAGACAGATCTCTTCATTCGGTTAGGGCGACAGAGACCCGTTTGGAGAGATAGATCCCTTCGTTAGGTCAAGGCGACAGAGGTCCGTTCGGGAAGATAGATCCATTTGTTAGATTAGGGCGACAGAGGCCCATTCGAGGAGATAGATCCCTTCGTTAAATCAGGGCAACAGAGCCCCATTCGGGGAGATAGATCCCTTCGTTAGGTCAGGATGATAGAGACTCGTTCAGGAAAATATATCCCTTCGTTAGGTCAAGGCGATAGAGGCCTGTTCAGGGAGATAGATCCCTTCGTTAGGTAAGGGTAACAGAGGTCTGGTTGAGGAGATATTTCTCTTCGTTAGATCAGGGCGACAAAAACCCATTTAGGGAGATAGATCCCTTTGTTAGATAATGGTAATAGAGACTCATTCGGGAAGATAGATTCATTCATTATGTCAAAGCGACAGAGACCCATTGAAAGAGATAGATCTTTTCGTTAGATCAGAGCGATAGAGATCCATTCGGGGAGATAGATCCCTTCGGATGGTGTGTTACTTTTCTATATAGAGCAAAAGTCCGATAGAATGCAAACGATAAGGTAGTCACGTGTGTTCACTACCGAGCGGAAGAATACTATGGCAATAACATAAGGACTATGTAAGACAATCGAAACGTATCGTGTGACTACTTCAAGGTGGATACCGAAGGCTCCTAATCACAAGGCGGTCTCCCAATCTCGAGTAGAGTTCTAAATTTAACCTTCATGTGTTTCGTGCTAGGTAGGGCCTCCAGAGCATTCAAACTCGGTCTTCCCAAGATAACGTTATAAAGCGAGGGGAGGTTGACTACATTGAATATCGTTGTGGTTGTCACATGGTTGGGCGGCGTGCCAAGTGTAACCAGAAGGGAAATGATCCCTTCAAGGTATATCCATTCACTGGAGAGTCCTTTGACTGGACCTATGTGGGGTTGGAGATGTGCGGGGCCGAAACTCATTCATTTAAAAGCATCCTAGTATAGAAAATGACACCCCACTCCTTGATCAACAAAGACCATTTGGATTTCGTATTGGCCGATTTTGGTAGTGATAATGAGGGGATCATGGCGATTTGGATCTACCCCAACAAAATTTTCATCGGTAAAACCAATGATCGGTCATTTGTCGCCAACATGAGTCGTTAGCACCTCTGGCAGAGTAGGGAGAGGGATGTTAGGCAAATAGCAAATTGGCGTAACCAGGCATTTAGCTTTGCTTCCTTGTGAACTGCCTGAAGGGTCTGAAATATCTAGCGGAGAATGAGGCATTCGAGAGTTCGCTCCTCATGAACTTGGAGGATCATTCCATCCTGACAGTTAGCTGGTGGTGGGATGGCCAATTGATCTTCTGGTCCGTTTCGTCTTGGTGGTGCCTGTCGATTGGGATTCGACATGTCTCTTCCATCTCTACTAATGAACCTTTGTAACCTCCCACTTTGGACCAGGAATTCAAGCTCGTCTTTGAGCTTCCTACAATCGTCGGTCGTGTGGCCATAATCATGATAGAAGTGACAGTACTTGGTCCTGTCCTTCTTGGGATCGTCTTCCGTGGGTTGAGGAGGCCATCAGATATAAGGTTGGTCTCTGATCTGAAGTAGAACTTGACTGGGGGTTTCATTTAAAGGAATGTAAGTATTGAACCTCCGAGGAGGTGGAAGACCTGATCGGTGTCTCTTTAGTGAGAGGCATCAGAGTGATTGACTACGTTCTCTCTTGGATGATCGGTTTCTCCTTCAATCGAAGGTCTCGACATTTTTGGTCATGATATACTTCTCAGCACCATAGTAAAACTCTTAGATAATGGAGGGAGGATTTTTCGTAATCTAAGTTTTCATGCCTGAGTGGTGCAATCCAGTGAGCAGCGCTGCTAACACGATAGAATGGTCTAAGGTTGGGACTTTCATCATTTCTGTTTTGAACTTCTCCGAGAAGTCTCTGAGGAGTTCATTCTCCCTTTGATGTAATGACAACAAAGAGGTGGATTTTCTCTTCACTCCCTAACTAATCACAAAGTGGGCCTCGAATTGCTACCGGAGTTGAAAGAAAGTTTTTATACTCAGCAGCGGAAGTGAGTTGAACCATATTAATGCATTCCCTTTGAGAGTGGTAGGGAAGTGTTTGCACATGGCGGCATTCGTAATGTCTCTTGAGACCATTATTGTTACGAAATGTGTCGTATGGTCATGAGGATCAGTCGTTCCGTTATATATTTCTATGGGGGCAAAAGTAAATCACGAGGTATCGGTTCCGAAGAGACTTTCAAGTCAAATGGTGAAGTATTAGCAGGGTAGAAGGGGACTCGGTTTTTTTTTATCATTGGCCCGTTTGAACTCGTCAGCTATGAGTTGCTCAACTTGTCTTCTTAGGTCTTCGGGGTCATGGTGGATAATCGCCGAGGGCTCATAATTGAGCACGAGGCATCGGTTCCGAAGAGACTTTCAAGTTGAACAGTGAAGTATTAGCAGGGTAGAGGGGGACTCGGTTTTTTTTATCATTGGCCCGTTTGAACTCGTCAGCTACGAGTTGCTCAACTTGTCTTCTTAGGTCTTCGGGGTCATGGTGGAAAATCGCCGATGGCTCATAATTGAGCGGTGACATTTGTTATTGGTGGCGTATATGTCCAAATCCTCCTGAAGAAGACTGGCCCTCAGGCCTCACCGTGCAATTGAGACCTTCCAACTGCTTGTTCATATCCTAGGCCATGGCTGGGTGTTCTTGATGTGCAGGTTGTGAGGCCTGCTCCGAACGAGGAGGTTAAACATAAGTGGTAGGATTGTCAATGGAGCGAGTGGGCGCCACAGGAAGAGCTACGTCAGTGGGGGTAGCAGTTTGGCCATCCATGGCAAATGCGGCCTTTAATGTAGTTCTGGTTCTCTGCTTTGGAGGCATGCTGGTCTGGTGATCCAGAGAACTCAATAAAGATTCTCTAGTCTATTTCCCGCAAACGGTATCAATTTATTGAAGGTAGGTCTCGACTCCACAGATCTGACTCCTTGTGATTTGAACGAGTGCTTTATAAAGAGTTTGAAACTTATTAAAGACTGCTAGAGGGTACTCCGATGGGGGTGACTCTGATACTCAAGTTAGAAAAAACAGTTTCAAATGGAATGAAAAATAGACTAAGAGAAGGGAGGACAAATCTTCATAAGATTTGTGTGTCCTATGTAGAGTCAATAGGACTTATCTGGCTTAATGTATTGAATACCTTTATATGAGATGTCGCGGAAGCCGTATGCATTCAGGATGTTACAACCGTAGTTTCTTTACGAAGAGATCCGAAAATTTCAGAATTCAAACGTCAAAGATTTGAAATCGTTACCATTTAAGAAATTTGATTGTACAGGGAGATTATTTCTCTTATCAATGAATTTTTTAAGAGTTTACTTCCTTATCCAAGAGATACGTTTCGTACTAAAATAAGAAATATAATCAAGGCGAGACTCGATTGAGTATTACCATTTAGGGGTCAAAGTGCTAGGTCCCTTTAGTATTCAGTTGTCACCAATCGCATAAAGGAGACAACTGCTCGGTCTTATCGAATGCGCTTACGGATCGAGTTGTATAGATTTCGTTGAGAGTTAGCCGAATAGGATACCGCGAATAATAGATCCCCTTAGTAGGTCGCGACGATATGGCCCGTTCAGAAAGATAAATTCCATCAGTAGAGCAGGACGACTCAAGCCCATTTGTGATTTAAGCATATTGGACATTCTTAATACAGATCTTTTTAAACGGGTCCACCGCTTATCAAAGCTTTTCGGTATGTTCATATTAAAAATTAAAAAATAAAAATTGAAAGCACCCAAATTTTAAAAGGAGATTAATTGTTTTCATTTAAAAAAATTAGTTGCTTTTGACGAGTAAACAGACTATCTCTTGCGAATCAAAATGATAGAGACACTCCGTCAATTACTCATTTGTCGCCACCAGACCCACAACGCCTTAAGGGAAGGATTATGAGCCATTGTTTATCATAACTATATTGGGTTGCATTTGGGTATGTCCAAAATATAGATATGGAAACAAAGCCATAAAAATTCTTTATATATAAAACATGCGTAAAATGATTATTTTACCGATCAATTTTAGGAAAAAGTATAAAAATGTCACTTTTATGGGCAAAATACAAAAAATTTCATCACTTGGAAATATTTTAAGGGATAGAATTTTTTTATTTTTATTCTTTCATTTTTAATTCAATCTCATTGTAACTCTTTATAAAAGAAAAAGTTTTCTAAATTTTTTTAAAATATAATAATCTTTCCTCAATTATAAAAAATTATAATTTTAGTCCTTCGATTTAGGCCATTAAAGTTGTGGCACGTAACAACAATAATAGTTTTGATGAATTTATTTTTTTTTTTTTATCACTAACTTGCAACTTCAGACCTCACTTTCGCCTTTTTTTTTTTTTAATATTTATAATCAATATCTAAAATTATACCCCGATTAATTCAATTCAAATACTTTCGATAACCTTATTTAGAAGGTAACACTTCCAACATATTTTTTTTATTCCCAAATTTCAAAACTGAAAATTGATTAATAGATCTAATATCTCGTCCTATTAAACAAACCATCCGTTGTTTTCTCTAACTTCTCCCTCAACCTCTCCTAATCTCTTATTTTTCTCCTCATTTTGCTCATTATCACCATCGAACTGTATTTGGTTTTTCTTTCCACCATAACCACCATCTTCAAGCTCCCTCCGCCACGATGTCTTTATTTATTAAAATTGAAATTTTATTTTGCAAGATCCACCGTGGATTCCATCAACAAAAACTCCTCATCCAGCTGCCAGTTCTCCAAAATCTATGAGAGAGAGAGCGCAAGTTGTTTCACATGATTAGGAGAGAGAGTCAGTCGGTTTCAAATAAAAATCCGAGTCTCTTCCTCTTCTTCTTCGACTTCAACGAAGGAGGATTCAATAATGATGACAGCAAACTGGTTTCCAATCAAGATTTTCTTTTCCAGATTGTTGGCCTCTCGCCCTGCTCCGTCGTAAATGCTAGTGAAGGAATCACGGATGACACGGCTTTTGTTCAAAAAGATTTCAGCCCTTAGTTGGATTGAATAATGTGATTTATAGTTTTTGCAAAATTAGTGTCTACAGAATTTTGGGTATATATACATAATATTATTTGTGTTTCTCATCAAAAAATAATATTATTTTAGCTAAATGATATGACCATACATTCACCCTGTGAATTGCAACACATCAAACTATCCATTCATTATCATATTTGCAATCATTCACATTCAGCTAAGTCAAATTCCAACTTGTCACAAGCTCTCTTGGCTCTCTGTATTTGTTGCTGTCATTTCTACCTCATAGCTTGATAAAAGTTGTCGTTCAAACAAAGTTTCAAATTGCAGTAGCCGGAAAACTTATGATCTCCGATGGCTGCTACCACGGTTGATGGGGATGAAGGTGAGAAACGAAGAAATTAATAATATTTGAATGTATTGCTGTGATCAATCGACAATAAATTCTTTGTCCATCCATTGTACAGGTTTTATGCATTCTGAACATTATGTATTGTATGAACTCAGAAATGGGGTTTGGACAGTATACAAGTACCGGTTTTTAATTTATTTATTCTTTGCATTGTAACCATTATACCTTTTTTTTTTTTTTGGACACTGGATATATCATGCACTCTATAAACTCTAGACTTTATTTTGTACAGTCTTTTGCATTATGGATAATTTAAAGGCTTTTTGTATATTTGGACATATTACGCATTCCGGTTTATTATGCACAGTTCTAGACATTTTATGTATTTTGGACATATTATGCGCTCTAGAAAAGTCATCAGAAGTTGGAAGAAAGAAGAAGAAAGAGAAACGAAGGATTGGAAAACAAACAATGCATTTGTTTAATTCTAATAGACATTATATCAAGCAAGTAGTGTGCATGTTTTTTTGAGCTTTGTACCGAAATAAGCCTAAAAATAAATAAATAAATAAATAATAAATCTGAAAAGAACACGGCGATAAAAATAATTCAGAGATTGACCCACTTATATGGCGTTTCCAAGACATGACATACTTCTGACCCCCTTCTATATATCACCAATTTTCATATACAAACTACATCAATTGTCATAACCAAATTTTTTAATAATGCAAGAACCCAACTTTTCACTGGCACAGCAAAACCAACAAACAAACTAAATCAGATATAGCAAAATATACATAACAAAATCAACACATAATGAAATATAAAGTTACATCAATTGTCATATCCAAATTTTTCAATAATGCATAAATTCAACTTCTCACCAGTACAGCAAAACAATAAACAAACTAAATAAGATGTAACAAAATATACACAACAAAACTAAAACATAATGGAATATAATTTTCATTAATGTAATAAGGTAAACAAAATATATAACATATAAGTTTCAACGTCGTCTTCTTCTCATAATATACTATTTAATACCTAAATCAGATCTAATATCTATACTATCATCATGAGATACTAAACCCAGATCATCTATCTGTGTAATTTGGGAGGGTCCTACATCATCATGGTGGATATCAGAAAAAACTAAAGGGAACACATGATACACAAGTGGTGCATCATTTCTCTCAACCTGTGCCAATCTCTCATCCATAAAATATCAGGATGAACTCCCTTCTGTGGAGCCCCTGAAATGAAAACCTGAGAGAAATCATCAAACACATGGGTATAGAAAGATGAAAACTCTACAAACCTATTCGAAGGTCTTGTGACGTCATGTAGATGCTGAGATGGTAACGGTGATGCATGATGTAGCGATCTCCTAGGATGTGCTCTCTCTCGATGTCGTCCACGTCCTCAGTCCTCATCACCTCCCTCGTCACCACCTCTATCCGGTCTAAATCTTAAGAGGTATCCCATGTCATTTGCCAAGACCAAAATGGCTGAATCCGCAAGTCTATGCACATCGATACCGTCAGAGTCTCGAATCTAATGCAATGTATTCCACTGTAAAATGTATATATATGTTAATTAAATTAACAAATCTAAATCATTGATGTAAATGAAAAATAGGAAGTTGTATACTTACCATATAACCCAAACATGCTCCTCGCTGACCAATGAATCGATAGGAGATGGTGCGATACTAGGCACTGCAGGCAAGATCAACCGTCAGTCCAAATGACGTGTCAAGTGGAGTTAGATGGTCGTGTCACTGAATCCAAATGTCTACATAACGTGCATGCTCGACCGACCATTTAATTTCATGTGGATCACACGTACTAATGTCATAGAGTCGATTCTCAATATCACAGTGAATCGAAATATACTACATCTCTCCGAACTAACAGATCACTCTATCAAGAAAGTTTCACTTCACGATGTTAAAATAGATAAGTAGTACATGGGCGTGCCAAATATCTCTCCACTCGTGACAGTAGTTGGGAAGATAATATAATGCGTCCTCAATGTGTGGCACCCACACGATCTGATCCATCCTTTGTCTATTAAATGCCTCCCTATACATTGATATCACGTGTGTAGGGAGGGTAGTCATATCAAAGTCCGCCTTCCACTGCAAAGCCAATGAACTGTCCTCCTACATGTGCAATGATCACCTAATAGAAGTTATTTAAAAGAACCTCTCTCATGCTCAAATCTGTAAAAATATAAGAGCCCCACCTATCAAATATGAGTCTACATGCGTAGTTATACAAAACTATCTATACAAGTAAGCCAAACATGCAGAACCCCAACTATGATGACCAGACAAACCTAAATTCTCTAACAGTAATAAAACCATAAATGTACACAGTATCCAGTTTTATCACTAATCAAAATACTCCCTGTAAGCAACAAAATATACGCCCGTGTCCACTGTAGAATATGTACATCATCTGCATTACCGGGTAATTCATCAAAAAACTCAGATAACCAAGACATGCTCAAAGTATAACCCCTACATGCAGAACATGGAGGCCTAACACCTATCAATCTCTCACACACATCGTCCCACGAGACACCCATCATCTTAGCTGCTATGGGAGTCCCATCTACAAGTAAATCTAAAATTATCTCTATATCTTGTAGTATGATAATAAACTCACCGTGGGACATATGAAATGTGTGCGTCTCCTACCTCCATCTCTCCACTAACACTGTGATAAGATGCCAATCCAACTGAATAAATCGCAGTTGAGCGACGTTTAAAAACACGACTACTCTAGGAGAGGGAGAACAAGCTCGTGGATATGACCGTACTTCCAACATCGTAATACTGCCTCATGTCTATGGCAAATAAGCCATGTAGTGTTATCTCCATCCCAAAACCTCGAAGAACAGTGATTTCGCTATAAGCGTAGAACACTCTGATCAGTAGATTTGGGATCCATCTGAGACAGAAGAAAAGAAAAAAAAAACATTAATACAACCAGTATAATAACATTAAGATATTCATTAAGAAATACATTAATACAAGAAAATCATAAAATATAATATATAATAACAATTAAGATGTTCGTTAAAAAAGTCATAAATCTTATAATTTCCGTCACATTAAGAAATATATTAATTTAGTAACAGTTAATTTTCATTAACAAATACGTTAATACAAAATGATATCTGTCACATTAAGAAATAAAGTACACTTGAAATACATTAACAATTAAGCATTATTGGTTTGGATTGGACAAGGTCTTCGATCGTGCCCTTGTCTATCAAATTTTTGCAATTTGAACCTTAAACATAAACTTATAACAATTCAATAAACATTCAACAAATATATAAATTTATTTTAATTTATATCAATTAAGCATTCAACAAAACTACGAATTAATAAATTTGTGAACATACTCTGAACCCTAAATTTATACTAAACATTCAACAAACTTTAAAATCCTAAATTTATAATTATAACAATTCAACAAACATTCAATAAATATACTAAATTTATATTAATTTATAATAATTAAACATTGAACAATTAATAAATTGGTGAACATACCCTAAACCTTAAATTTATATTAAACATTCAACAAACCCTAAACATTAAATTTGTCAAACCCCAACCCTCGGATCTAGCATGTGACACCGCTACGTTACCTTAAAATACGAGCAAACCTAACCCATACACTAAAATACTACAAGGCATTCATCAATATCCATCTATTTTTCAAAATAATTCAATAATTCTAGAAAGAGCAACACGCATACAACACTCAAACAAGAATCAACTCGGTCCATCCCTATTCAAATGCATGCATAAGACCAACTCAGCCATCCATAATCCAATCACATACACAAGGCCACCCCGACCATCCAAATTGTATTTCCAATCATCACAAATCACTTCATAAACCAACCAAAAAGTTCCTACTCAAGGGATCCATACCAAAATCAATAAAAATAATTTCTCAAATTAAACTTCCAAAAAAAAAGAAAGATAAGATTCTCAATACAAGTTGCACAAATTTCAATCAAAAATCAAAAATCAAAATGCATAAGTTAGAAGAGTTTTCAAGTAAGTTTATACAAAAATTTACCTCAAAATGGTCCAACTATCGATACCTCAAAAATCAGAGTAAAGTATATGTCAAAAGAAATCTCTGAAGACAATCACTCCAAAGTCCAACGCTAAACGACTACGAAAATCAATTAAACTTTCTCTGTAAAAATAGAATTAAGAGGGGTAAGTATATACAATACCCGATGAGTGTATAACATGTTATAATAATATGTGAGAGATGACTATGAATGTATCAAACAATTGTCTCAAAATCATATCATCATATCTATTGAAAACGATATTCATCAAATAACGAATTTTGAACAAGATTCAATAACTCAAATAAATAAGTCAGCATCCAAACATGTCCATATGTTTTCCAAAATCTTGGGGTTGTCAAAAATCATAGTTTTCAACAATAGTCTACCACGACCAAGAGCGGAATCGTCAAGAGTTTTCATACTATTTAATCCACAAATACCTCAAATATTAGCATTGGCTCAGGTCTCTCCTACGGTGCTGTCAGCCTAATCCAAATGGATGACTCGGAGGCACCTCTCGAGCATGGCTACCTCCTAGGTTGTATAAACATCCAACCACGTCACCCCATCGGGTTACGTACCATTGAGGGAATGACTAGCCATTAATCATGTATACAGCACTATTTCGTAAATATCACATCAAGTAATTAATGTGCCAACATTATCCAAACAATTTCTCAATTCATAAGTTTATTTTTGATCATGTTCAATATAACTCAATAAACATGGCACATCCTTTTTAATTCAATACATGCATGCATATTCATTCAAATTGTCTTTCGGGACACTCCACAATCATAAAATAACTTGAAAAACAATTTTAAAAGCATTTATAAAATCAATACAAAATATTTTCTCACTTAAAACCATAAATATGCATCCACTCACTTCTTGAAAGGGTAATCACTCCCAATTCACAATCCAATTCAACATAAATCTCTCCTAACCCTCCAATTGTCTCGCCCTAAGACAATAAATACAATTTCGTCACTCAAATGTAGGCTAATACTAGGGTTAACCAAAATTTCTCTCATTTGTCTCACAACTCAAATTTTTCTACACAACTTGTTTTAGAAAAATCATCATATCTTTACCTACAAAAATTGGATTGAGATGATTCCAATTGTTATTTAAAGTTAAGTCATAGATCTACAAATTTGATGTTTAACATTCAGCTTAATTTTGCCCAGAATTTTTCTTGTTCCTTTTTTTTGTTTTACAACATTTAACCCCCTAAAAAAATTTCATTCTCAAAATTTAAAAGAAAATTATATATCGAAAAGGTGGGGGTGTTATTTTCACATCGACTCTTCAATCTCCTAAGTTTTCTCTTTCACTTGCATATTAAACTCTTCATGATCTTCTAGATTCATCCCATTGGGAGATAATCTAGTAATTGAGCTCATGAAAATAAATCTATAGAATGTTGAACAATCTCTAAAGGTAAAAACTCATCAAGAAGTTTGAGGGTAGTATCAGCAAACTCACGCAACAAGTGAAAAATCTCTAGGGCTAACTTGAAGAATTCTTCCTCTTTTGGTCTCTTTAGGATAGAGTGTAATTCTTCTCTTCGAAAGTCTTAAGAAATTCTCCTCAAGTAGGAGGACTAGAAATCCTACCTCCCATATTCTCCCAGTGGAGTGACCATCAATAATTTTTCATCAAGTGGGGTCATGAGTCGGTTAGAGAATAAACCCCGTATTCAAATGAGTTATTAGACCCTATGTCAATCAATGTCAAAAATACTCATCATACCTAATAAAATAAACTATAAACATTTATTAAAGCAGAACACATACTCACAAATATGATAGCCAAAAGTATTTCATTCTATATCTCAATCATAAGCACTTCCACATTGATATGCCAATTAGACATGTACACCAAACTCCTAGCATCAAGGTATAGGCCCAGAGGCCAAAATTACTACCAGTATCCCCCACTATTTGGCTAAACAAACCATAATCACAAAAGATCCTTGGTCACAATCAAGTAACTATTTAGAGGGCGAGACATCACTCAAGTTGTAAAGGTGTAGTAAGAGAAATCCCAGGGGTTCCTCATTTTTCGTCTGGGAGGTATAGCTCTATAAAGTGAATATAAACTTAATAAATTGAATAGCGATTAAACTAAGTGTTTAACTCCTAAAAAAATATTCTTAATTTCTTAGGATCTGTGAGAGCTTTTTAAAATCATTTAAAACCTTTGAATATCAATTTTTTCAAAATAGTTTGAAAATAATTAAAAATCTTTAAAATATTTAAAAAAAATTTCAAACGTTTTAATACATATCTGATACCAATAAAATTGTCACACTTCGACCCTCGGATCGAGCACATGACAACTACTACGTTATCTCAGCATACGAATAAGCCTAACCCATATACCAAAGTATCGCAAGACATTCATCGATATCCATCTATTTTTCAAATAATTCAATAATTCCAAGAAGACCAACATGCATACAACGCACAAACAATGACCATCTCGGTCCATCCCTATTCAAATGCATGCATAAGGCCAATCCGACCATCCATAATCCAACCACATGCACAACGCCACCCCGACCATTCAAATCAAATTTTCAATCATCACAAATCACTTCATAAACCAACCAAAGAGTCTCTACACAAGAGATCCATGCTAAAATCAATAAAAATAATTTTTCAAATTAAACTTCCAAAAAAAGAAAGATAGAAGTCATCAATACAAGTTTTACAAATTCCAACCAAAAATTAAAATGCATAAGTTAGAAGAGTTTTCAAGCAAATTTATATAAAACTTTACCTCAAAATGGTCCAACTATCGATACCTAAAAAATCAAAGCAAAGTCTATACCAAAAGAAGTTTCTAAAGGCAATCACTAGAAAATCCGACACTAAATGATCACGAAAGCCAACTAAATCTCCTCTGTAAAAGTAGAATTAGGAGGGGTGAGTGTATACAATAACCGTGAGTGTATTACATATTATGATAATAAGTGAGGGATAACTATGGATGTGTCAAATAATTATCTCAAAATCATATCATCATATCCATTGAAAAAAGTTCATCAAATATCGAGTTTTGAACAAGATTCAATAACTCAAATAAATAAGTCATATGCATCCATACATGTCCACATGTTTTCCAAAATCTTGGGATTATAAATAATTATAGTTCTTGACAATAGTCTACCACGACCAATAGCAGAACTGCCAAGAGTTTTTATACTATTTAATCCACAAATACCTCAAACCTTGGCGTTGGCTCGAGCCTCCCTGGGGTGCTACCAGGCTAATCCGAAGGGATGATTTCGGAGGCATCTCTCTAGCGCGACTACCTCCTAGGTTGTATAAACACCCAACCATGTCGTTCCGTTGGGTTCCGCACTGTGGAGAGAATAACTATAACCATTAATCATGCATACAACACCATTTTGCAAATATCACATCACGTAATCGATATGCCAACATTATCCAAATAATTTCTCAATTCATAAATTTATTTCTGATCATGTTCAATATAACTCAATAAACATGGCACATCCTTTTTAATTCAATACATGGATGTATATTCATTCAAATTCTCTTTCGAGACACTCCACAATTATAAAATAACTTGAAAAACAATTTTAAAAGCATTTATAAGATCAATACAAAACATTTTCTCACTTAAAATTATAAGCATGCATCCACTCACCTTTTGGAAGGGTAATCACTCTCAATTCGCAATCCAATCCAAGATAAATCTCTCCTAACCCTCCAATTGTCTCAACCTAGGACAATAAACACAATTTCATCACTCAAATGTAGGCCAATAATAAGGTTAACCAAAATTTCCCTCATTTGTCTCACAACTCAAATTTTCCTACACAACTATGTTTTAGAAAAACCATCATACCTTTACCTACAAAACTTGGATTGAGGTGAATCTAATTGGTATTTAAAGTTAAGACATAGATCTACAAATTTAATGTTTAACATTCAGCCTAATTCTTCCCAGAAGATATTTAAATTCCAAGATAAAACCACAGTCAGAAACATGACAGAGAACATAACAGTTTTACAAAACAAGTTTCTTTGAAAAATCACCAAAAATCTAATTTTCATCCAATCCATTCAAATCATATATCATTTTAAAACTCTAAATGTCTAGTTTCTGCAAAAACAAACCCTACTCTGTTTACTATTGTGTAGAAAAAGTTATGATTGAAAAACCGTAATAAGTACAAGTTGTCAATTATATAAATCTAAGTTTTCATACTTATTCTAACATTACAATACTCAATAGGTTAAATATTTGCATAATAACATAAATCTAAGTTAATAAACATGATTTATCTCAAATTGGGTTATCAATTTCATCCCAAAATTGAGCCACTACAAATCCTAATTTTTCTCTCTACAAAAATATCAAAAAGTAGATAAATCATCAACACAATCATAAATGACTCAAATATATATGGGAAAAGTGTTATTATCTTGATTTGAGACATCAATCTTACCCAAAACCCAAATTTTCCACAACGCTAGATTTTCTCTCTAAAATTTCATAGATTTCTCACCAGAGTTTTGTTCTCGGTTAATATTCAAGTGTTTGAAAACTTTAACATTTGATTTTGAGTGTGATTTGGATGATTTCTATGTAGAGAGAGTGATCTTGGCGAGAGAGGAGAGAGTAGGGGAGCCAAGAGGGTGAATGAGAAAGGGGTGAGATAACGTGTGTGTGTGGCCGGATGGTTTGAGTGTGTGTTTGTTTGTCTCTGTTTTTTTTTTTTTTTGTCTTTCTCCTTTTTTTTTTTTTTTGGTTTTACAAAATTAATACTAAAATTTCAACATACCTATTCAATAAATATCATTTACCATTAAATTAAATATTTCAAATGAACTAAAGAGAACCAAAGAGAATAATATACTTCCGGAGCTTTATTGAGGATGCATGCTGCACATTGCAGGAATCCCTGCAGAAGGTTGCAGATTACACAACAAAGTTGCTGGAGGTTGCTTCTTCCACCAGAATGCATAGATGGTAGCCGGATTATACTGGCAGAATGTGAAGGGCTAGGGTTCATCGTGGGAGAGAAGAGAAGAGAAGAAAAGAGAAGAGAGGGCATTTGAACAAGCTTTTGAGTATGTCACGTCTTCAAGACGCAACATATGTGGATCAATTCCCAAATTATTTTCAATGTGTTCTTTTAAGAATTATAAAAAAAAAAAAAAAAAAAAAAAAAAACCCTATTTCTGTGCAAAGCTCCATGTTTTTTTCCCTCGTGTCAACCCATCTCATCATTAGATAGGTATCAGAGAAAAGAACATCCGGTATTTGATGTGCATCATAGACATTTAATTGAAATAGGTTGGTGCCTATAAGTAGAACCGTGTAGAACTGTGTATCCAATTTTACAATTAAATCCTCTGACAACCATGTATTTTGGTGAACATTTTTATTTTCAGGAATCCACTTGGTTGTGAGGTTCAAAGATGTTGCTTCTAGGTTTGATATCGTGTATCAATAAGTCACCCTATGCACTTGATTGACACTTCTTGGATTGATTCATGCTTGTCCACCATTGATTCCGAAGACAAGACTCAACCATCTCTAGATGACCTTCAAAACCCAAAATGATGATTGAATCAACTTCTTTTGAAATTTCTAAATTTGAATAAGGCCCGAGAACCCGATTTTGAACTTAAATGGTCCCAATTTCAAGTTACCATTGTTTTCCCATTCCACCGCGGTGAACCACCACCATTTGCTACTATTAGGGCTCAAAACCAAACCTTCTGACCTTGAAAGAGGGATTTAGAGAGAGAAAGGGAGGCTGAAAATTTGAGAGGTAAAGTGTGGATTGAAGAGAGAGGGAGAGAGATTGCTTGCGTCCAAAGGAGAGAGAGAAGACAATAATAGAGGAGAGAGAGGGAGGTCTCCAGCTTACCAGTGACGTCCCATCCCCCAATTCGAGTTTAAATCTCATTGCCAAAAAAAAAAAAAAAAAGGAGAGAGTTATGTTTTTTACTCTTAATTTCTTAAAATAGAATAATTAAATTTTTTTTAATATTTATATTACCTTAACAAGCAGAATTAGATAAAAAAGTTAAGTTTACGTATTTTTCTTTCATGTTATTTTTAAAGTTTAGGGGTTTTTTTAATATTTTGCTCATACTTTAGTTTAGGGGTATCCCTACACTTTACCTAAATTTTAATACCAACGTTAACCTCTTTTTTTTCACAAAGGAGGGACATTGCCTTGAGGGAGATGTCACAATCTCGTCAACTGGGAAGCTTGGATAGTTGACTGGAAAAGGTAACTGGCTAGGAAAAGGTGGCAGTCGGTTGGATGGGAGTGACGGTCGGTTGGTTGTCTCAATTGATCAACTAAAATGTGGAGAAATGTATACCCAAAGGAAGTGTTAGAGAGAGATTATAGAGAGAGGGAAGAAGCTAGAGGGGGGAGAGAGGGAGAGAGAGAGAGAAAGGGAGAGAGAAGGAGAGAGAGGGAGATAGAGATTGAGAGAAAAAGAGCTAGAGAAAAAGGTTAGAGAGAGAAAGATGAAGAGAGACAATTTTGAGAATATCTGAAAGCTTATTCATCATTATCTTTTTACAAACTATTTATACAAGCTATTGACAAGTTGTTGAACTAATCTAACTATCCAACTAATCTTGTTATTACAGTTTGTCCCAACTAAAGTTGGTTGAAATTGTTGAGATATTAAGGTAGTTTGCTTGAAGCAGCCATTATCTTGAAGTTTTGCTTCTGCTATCCGTGACATATCCCACCCCTCTAAAATATCTTTTGTCCTCAAGAGTCAAAAACAGAAAATTTATGACTTCAGTAATGGGTGAAAAGTAATGAATTGGGTTCTTTTGCTGCTAAAAAGATTGGTGAATTAAATTCTATTGGAGATGGTGAGAGAAAGAGTGAATTGAGTTCTGTCAAAATTAAAAGGATAGAAATTAGTGAATTTTGTTCTGGTAAAGTTGTTTTGAAAAGAAATTAAAGAAATGGGATTTTTTTTTTTAACAACAGGTTAAATTGAAAAGAGAGGGAAAACTCAGCATAGAAAGAAAAATGGTTAGAACAAAGCAAAAAATAGTAAAGTTGCTGAGATTAGGACTTGCAATGAATGAAAAAGACAACCTGCAAGAATTAGCAAATGGAGAGAAGGGATGAAGGAGAGTAAGGGAAGAGTGTTATAAAGATGGAAAAGTAAGAAGAGGCAGAGAGAGAGAAAGAGAGAGAGTAGATAGCATAAATGAATATTCATTTCTTCTTCCTTTTCTTCCTCCTCCTCCTCCTCCTCTTCTTCTTGTATTTCATTTTCTTCTTTTTCATCTTATATCTCTCCTTATCTTTCACTTCTACTTCCAAAGCAATATCAAATACATCATCTGAAATTTTTTCAACCTCATCACACTTCTGTTTCTTGAATTTTCCAAATGACTTATCTTGTTGTTTTGTATCTTCTATTCCAAACGTTGGGACTTGAATCACAAATTCCAATATATCAATTTCTTCAAGTAAAAGAAAACTAAGGTAGTTATTTATAAATATCTTTTTTTCTACATTTCTTCTGCTATTGACCGAAGTTGGAAGCATTGAAAATTGCAAAATTTTATCATTACATGATATCTTCACAAGAGTATTATTATTGACCATGAAGACTTCTTGTTTTGCCTCCATTTTCTCTTCCAATTGTGTCTATATTCCATCTAGTTTTGCACAAAATTCCTGTACCCCAACTTCCTGCTTTGTCAGCTATTCTTCCATAGATTTTGACATTGTTATTTCTTATTCTTCGGATTTGTCTTTGTTCAGCATCTTCATCAAGGTATTGAATTTGTCATCAAATCTTGCCATATAAGCTTTTAATTTTTGGTTTTGTTCTTCAATTTTCTAATTGATTTATTCCAGTTTCTTATCAACATTTGTTTCGATTTCTTCAACCATGTTTCAATATTAGCTAAGGATTCGTATGCTTTGATATCAATTTGTCACAACCCAGTTGACTAGGAAGTTTGAGCAGTCGATTGGAAAAGATAGTTGGTTGGGAAAAGGTGGCAACTGGCTAGATGGAGTGGCGGTCTCAACCGGTTCACTAAAAAGTGGAGAAATATATACCCAAAGCAAGGGTTAGAGAGAGAAGATAGAAAAAGTGGAGAAATATATACCCAAAGGAAGGGTTAGAGAGAGAAGATAGAAAGAGGGAAAAAGCTAGAGAGAGAGAGGGGGGAGGGAGATAGAGATTGAGAGAAAAAGAGCCAGAGAGGGGTCAGAGAGAGAGAGAGAGTTATGAGAACATCCAAATTCTTATTCATCATCGTCTTTTTACAAACTATTTATAAATTATGAACAGATTGTAAAGCTAATTTAATTGTCTAACTAATTTTGTTATTATAGTTTGTCCTAACTAGCAGTTGGTTGAAACCATTGAGACGTTAGGGTAGTTTGCTTGAAGTAGCCGTTACCTTGAAGTTTGCAAGTTTTGCTTCTACTGTCCGTGACTGGAGACAAGAGAAAAGCCCTTAGAACCACTTGACCTAGAGACTCCTGGTAGAGGTACCGTCTACAACACAAGGTATAAATACCAACATAAAACCCTAGCTACCCTAAAATGCAACTGCTTACCACATCTCAATGGCAGAGTACTGACCAATCAAAACCATCTGGTCCATCTTGATTGCAACGAATCACGGTCAACGTGGCCTCTTAATTTGAAGACGTTTCCAAATTCACAATACCACCAAGTCTTTTTGGCCAGCATCGGACGATGTTGACATCCAAAGCTGTATATGTACGTTTTAAACATTTCAGCATCAACATTAAACGACCTAGACATTCTAAGTGCCTAATACCTAAGACAGAAAAATTAAAAAACCATCATTTCTACCAAACTTTTATAACCTTGTTAGGTTATATCAGAAACGCCCAACATTTAGTTAACAAGGTTTAGCATCTTCAATTTTACAACCCCACTCCCCAACCAAAAAAAATATATATATATATGTATATATATACACACACGCACACACACACACAATCACTACGAGAACCGTAGGCTTCACCCAAACACAAAATCGATGTGACCTGTTGATAAGGAATGTGGATTGTAGAAATCAAGACTTCAAATGGTATATCTGTTTAAAAATAAAAAAGGGGGCCCAAGTAAGAAAGGACCTACCCAGAAGTAGACTTCCCAAAATTTTTACCCAAGTCCCATCTCCAAAAACTTCAAAATGACCAATAGTTTGACATCCATTATTAACCAAAGGGTAAGCGTGCAGCATAGTTCAGGGGATAAAAAAATGGTAAACCAACCAACCATCCATCCATAAAAATGCCATTTGAGGTTTCTTAGCGTCCAGTTAATTTTCCTGTCACGGGAAAAGTGTGTCCAGTCAAATAGAAATCAAGCAAAACAAGACCGTGTTAGATTTATAGGAGAAAAAAGAAAAGAAAAAAAAATAAAAGCACCCCTTAAAATTAAAATAACTCATCATCTTCCCTCTACAAACCCCTCCACACCTAAACCATTTCTTCTAAGAAAAAAAGAAAAATGAAAAATGAAAAATGAAAGAGAAAAATAAGTGACCAAAAAAAAAATGGGGGAATGAAATATGCCATATTGTTCGTGCCAAATGGTACAATACTTTTTGCTACATCATCACCTCCCATGCTGCCTCCTTTTTTGTGATTAGTCAAAAGACGCCTTCTTGGCTCATTTTACATACTTTTCTGCTATGAACGACCACCACCATCAAACCACCATTCCGTAGCAAAATCATCATCCTTAGAATCCGATTTTAGCCCACCCCAAGTAAACAAGCTAGCAGGCAATTACAGCTGCATTACCAGTCACAGCTCCAAGGTGCTTGCATCATAGAAAATAATCAGGTGTTCTCCGTGTCACGTCTGGCTCTCCCCGCCTTGGTGCAGGTTCAAACTGCAGGCACAAATGAAGTTAAGTTCATCATACTCCAAATGGTGTCCCCCCCCCCCCAAAAAAAAATGTGGAGAACGTGTCTGAAAGGTGAATCTGGAGATATTAACATGGGGATCATTCAGATGCACATGTTCTCACGATGAGACACACAACGCGAGAGAGAGGAACCTGAATAAACGTGTAGCCTTTGCAGTCATCCACTTCTAGGATGGAAGCCATGTTTCCACAGCGATAGCAATAATTAGGAGCACTGAATATGGTAACAACTTTTTGCTCCTGCGCAATATAAGTAATCAAGTTGAAAAGCATCAATCCACCAAATTTAAATGTTCAAACTCCTCTCAAGTCAACCAATAATCTCATGGAAGTGGTAGTTACATGGCCCCAGTTGAAACCCTCCATAACCAGCTGATGGGCTCTTGCAATCAGTTTCAAGTTGTTTGTGTGGTTAAACTGTTCAGAAATGTCCTGTAAAACATGAAAAATGATTAGGATCATATACTGTTTGGTAGAAGAAATGTCAAAGAAGCCAAAAAAACTAGGAAAAGAAACCATCCATACCTGGCCGAATGTATATCCAGCACCTCGAGGTGAGATGCCCCAACCACAGCGATCATCTGGATCAGACCATAAGAGATCACACATCGGACCCTCGTGAGGAACTTCTTGAACACGATCAAAATTACGTATATTATCAAGTGTTTCAATTGATGGAGACAGTCCACCATGTAGACAAAAGATTTCTGATTCAACCTGCATAACATGAAAAGAGCATTTTGTGGCATGCCTTCAATATCAGATTTTACTAAGGGAACGTTCTTTTGGCAGTATTTTACAGGAGGTTTCAAAAATAACAGTAATTGATGAACATTTGTTCTCCTAATGTAAATCATAAGATTCTCATATCTCATTGGCCAAAGAAACCCCAAAAATCATGGGTATCTAAAATATCCTTTAAAAGCCAAACTAAAACTTGGTTCAAGGGGAATGGCTCCTTATGTTCAAATCAAGTGAAAGCATTCTGATATTATGGAAGCCCAGAACTCATACTAACCAAGGCCGTCAAAGGGAAATAATCAAAGAGATCTGTAAATATCTTCCATACGTTGGCATTTCCATACCTGTAAGCAAAAGCAAACTACAAATTAAAGATGAGAACATAAACAAATAAATGTCATGTAGAAATTAAATAAAATAAACAGCATCAAACGCCCAATTGCCATGAGAAATAGAATAACTACTTCCAAGTAATATAAGGTAAACTATAAAGAAAATTCAACACGTAAGACAGGGCATGCATAACAGCTTTGCTCTCCCTTGCCAACCAGAACACAAAATTAGAACCCCATGAGAAAAGACACAAAGGAAACAGTAACAACAAGGGCTGAGGAGACATGAACGGCAGAAAATTTAAATGAATCAAAAAATGACTTTGAGTTCTTGACAAGTTTTGTCTGAAAACAAGAAAAATGAAAATCTCTATTTCAAGTGATAGAAATATAGATATTGTAATAGCTAGACATAGAGATTACAAGTATCACAGGCTACTACATGACATCAATCTCTAATCAATTTAGTTTCAGCTAGCTAATGGAAGGAAAATGCAAACATAGTACTATAATTATGGCACTCTTTCAATAAAAGAAGCGACCAAGCAAGAGTTAAGTGCACCCAAATAATTTTGAATTGCATGAAACAAAAACACCATATCAAGTTTCATACAAGAAAAGAAACCAAAAAGGCTCAATTAGACTCTTAAAAAGGAAGGGGGTGAAAAGCCCTTAGTCTTAACTAAAGAACTAGCTAATTTAGCCAGGAAATGAAGTTATAAACATAAACATCCGTCCAAGAAGCAAATATGAAAGAAAAAGTCGTCATTCAAACTAGTAAAATTATGAAAGAAAATAAATACAGATTGGCACACAAGCATAAGACTTTTTTCTGAAATTGAAGCATTATATGAAAATGCAAGATCCATAACCAAAGATATTATCAAATAACCACCTGAAGCAAAAACACTCAAATTAGAAATATCATCTAAAATGGGAAACACACATTCTGCAATAGTTTTTTTATTCGATCAATCATCAGGGGTAAAATCCAATGTTGCAAAGGCTCTTCATTTTGCCTAAATGCACACTTCTGATGGATGTCAGACACGGCAGCTTAACGAAATTTAGTAGAAATGAGGAGTGTAACATATTTGGAGACCATATCCAAGTCCACGCAAAATGAAGTAGATCCAGCTATTAGTTAAAATAATAGTGGTCTCAGCCCAGAATTGACAACATGGATTTCTAGAAAAAGGCTTCTGACTTGGATTCTCAATTCAATGTGTACTTTTTATGGTAAATATTACAACAACAACAACAACCAATCCTTTATCCACAAGGTGGGGTCCGAAATATGGATCCTTCTATGCGATTGTACTCTATTTCAACATCAAGAATCAAAAGATATGCTTACAGCTGGAATTTCTTCCCATAAATATCCAAATTATGCAAAGATATGTTGTTAAAATAAGTTTTATCATGATAGAGGAACAAAAACATGAGCTCAGGAACTTACTTTCGTAAGCATTCATCATAAAAACCATAGACTTGAGTAATCTGCAAGTGTAAACACAGGCAACATTCAGCAAAGCCATCAATGAATTCATGAAGCATTCAAAAAACAGGACACTGTGTGGGGCAACATATATAGAACAACTTCCACCAGAAGAAAATGTAAGAAAGGGTCAAGTTAACATCCGACCACCCGACTCTTTGCAAGCATCAAACCCTCAAGAAAGGGTCAAAACAAGTCCATGATTTGCATGGTTGAACTATATTTCGAGGTAGCACAAGAATAATTGTACAATTCACTGACCGAAAAAGTCAAGACACAGAGGAGACTCAGTTATACCTGACGACTCTCATGATTCCCTCTTAGAATTGTAATCCTTTGAGGATAACGCACCTTCAGGGCGACAAGAAGCTGAAAGAGTAAAACAATTATAACTACCAGAACAGCAACAAGAAGCCAGAAGCAAATAAATGTCTTTGAAATCAAAGAGGAAAGAAACAAACCACGCAAATCCTGATGCAACCAATGTGAAACAAATACTAGATTGTCCCAGGATAGGTCATTAAAGGTGTGTGCTTAAAAAGATATAAGGCGCAGTTTTACTTTCCCAAGGGCAATAATGGAGTTTAGCACACTGTTCATATTGGACTTTGATCAAAGCTCCAATCACAAACATTCTAAATATAACCAAGCCCAAGGACAATTGCAATTGCAAATTGCTTACTGTGATTATCGAGAGAACCACCTTTTAAACCAACCACTATCAGATTGGCACAGCATATAATAAAACAGATACTCACCGTAACAGTTTCGACAGAATAATAGCCACGATCAACATAGTCTCCCATAAACAAGTAGTTTGTGTCCGGACACTACACTTGTGAAAACACAAAAAATAAATTAAAAAGAAAAAAAAAAGAATTTCAGGAGCTACAACAGCATAAACATAGACATATCTGTCAGTTAAACTGCTGAATCGAGTAAATAACTTGGCTGCTACAGCAAGCATGTTCTGTGTATGAATTACAATATCAAGTTGCCAATAATTTAAAGCATGATCAATCTAGACGACTAAAATAGAAAACTCTTAAATTAAAACAAA
This sequence comes from Dillenia turbinata, assembly GCA_037126225.1. Classification (NCBI taxonomy): domain Eukaryota; kingdom Viridiplantae; phylum Streptophyta; class Magnoliopsida; order Dilleniales; family Dilleniaceae; genus Dillenia; species Dillenia turbinata. The sequence continues at coordinate 8,437,650 of JBAMMX010000015.1, forward strand.
TACCTTCCCTCCTATCCGAAATAGCTCTGCAAGATCATGGAACTGCCCATGAATATCGCCACAAATTGTAACAGGGCTCTTCACAGGCTGCAATAGAACATAAGAATTATTTAGAACCTCTGAATACTTGGTGATCATAATGGCATCAATGTATAAAAGCTGACTACAGAAAACAAAAAGTCTTTGACCAGGATATAAGTATAATGATCTAAGTTAACTCATCACAACCTTCCTCACTGACTTGAAGAGGTATCATTTTCCGCAAAACTTGTGGAAGTTGTGTTAGGGGGACAGGAAATAACAAAACTAAATGACAACAGGAATATGTAGTCATAAAAAAGAAGTTAGCCTGATATGCTACTGGACAGAAGTCACACAAGAAGAACAAGAACCTACCAGGATTCTGATTGCTTTATGAAGAGCACTTCAGCACATACTTAGGTGATTAAAAGAACCAATGACAGAAGAATCCAAATATACCAAAAACTACACAGACAAAATAACAAACCAAACTGAATTTGGAAGGAACAGAGACTATCTTTTATATTTCACAAAATTTTCACCCAACAAACCAATCATATCACGACTTTTCCTTTGGCTAAACTTTTATGGATATGTTACAGCAATGAGCACCACATACAGAAACCATACTATCACATCATAATCAGAAGGTCTTCACTAGTCAGAGCATCTTAAATCTGTTTAATCCAACAATCAACCTAAATGCAATACCAACTGCTGGAACTCTCAAACATCATACAATGTCTAACATCTGAAAATTTTCACCCAAAAAATTTCTTACAGCATTCTCATTTTTAAAATAGGAGAGAAAACACCATCCGTCCGGAATAATAGAAATAACAGAACACAAACATAGAATCAGGCAACGCAATAGTGAAAACAAAAACAATGACTCAACTGCTTCTGCATCATAGAAATGAAGAAGAAAATGACAGAACAAGCAATACATAGGACATAGAAGATGATTAACACCATAATTGGCATTTGAGATTGAAGTACATAACAAGGAGGAAAGCCTAGAAGGACAAGTAATTCAAGCGAGAGGATACAAGGAAAATATATGAAGGATGTATATTATTTCAAATTATATGGCATAACATTCAGAATTGATTTCTGAGAGAGGAGATAGAGAGACCAAAATAGCAGGCACACCTGAACATTGCTTTCTTCCATTAAGATCTCCTTGGCCTTATCACACAGCACCCTTACCTAAAGAGAAACCCAACATATTATGAGAAACCATGATCGGATTAAAACAATTGAAAATGAATTAGAAAATTGTTTATTTATGAGCATAAGGCCGGGAAAAATTATAGAATAACAATACAAACTAGAATATATAACTTTGACAAACAGCGGGAAACTGTAGCACAAACTAGAATGGCAATACAGACTTTCCATCAAATAAAGTCGATGCAAACACAATGAACAAGATCTATATTTCAAAAATATAGAAATTGGAGAAAAAACCTTCTAAAATATTAGTTGGGCAAAGTTTTGAGCTCGAAATAACTGCAAACATGTGTGACTGACCAAACCCAAGCTTATTGTGTTGATCTGGATCCATGGTAACATGCCAAACAACACAGCACAATGGTAAATTTCTTCCTTGCAATTTGATAATCTTGCTTACATTTTAGGTCAAGAGATTTATGCATCTTCCATAAACCACGGAAGAACTGAATGCAGAAAAAGTTCATGTTCAGTTTCAGGTTAAAAATATTAGCCTTCCTGGTTTGGAATTACACACAAATAAGTCCATACAAAATGTAATCACAAAAAGATTTAACTGCCAATTATCTTGTTAATTAATCCAGAATTGACACAACAAAGCAAAAGGATCTAACCATGCTATTTAGGGTGAGGCTACCAACACAACTGATGGAAGTTAAAGAACGGCCCATGCTAGATAGTGATACCCTGAAGATAATATAGTAATCGCATCTGCCTGATACTTTTAAGTTATCAAAAGGTCAGGTCAGGATGTTGCAATATCAAGACTCAAGCAATTGCATGATTTCTCAAAGTAGAAATGAAATGAAGTGAAGCCACATCTGTTGAATACTTCTTGCAGCAGTGAACCCGTGGTAGTGCATGGGAAGTAAAGCAAGAACCTCAATACCTAACACTAATAGACTGATGTACAATCACTCCTCTCTGGGGGGTTATGATTCTGAAGCAGAGGATTCAGTTAAGTGTCTAGTTTCTTGTTTCAACTCCCATGCACCAACACTGGTTCCCTGCTGGCAAGAATTCTTTAATAGATATGGTTTCACTTCATTCTATGTCTACTTTGAGAAATCATGCTCCTTCTCTTGAGTCCTAATATTGTGACATCTTTACCTTTAGATAAGTATCAATCAGTTATTATATTATCTACAAAGTTGCACCATCAAGCATGGGCCAAGTCTTTAATTTCCATCCACTGTGTTGGTGGCCTCACCCCTAATATTGTGACACCCCCTACTGGGTTATGATTCTGATGGAAAAGATTCACATGAACCGAGATGCATGATGTTCCAGCACTTACTGAGCTCCCACTTAGTAAAATAATATTTCCAAATCAGTAATCAATTGCAAATATGCACGACAATGTTATGGCTGATTAAATTGTTTTTTCAAGGGGTTCAGATTTCTAAACATTGATCAGGGAAGGTAGCTCCCATTAGTTAAACATGCAGCTACTCGTGACCATGTTTGAAGCGAGCTTTTTTCCAGCCATTTTTACAAGCCTTACATTGAGGATGTTTGTGCGACAAAATGCTGTTGTTATCAATACATTGCAGAAAATCTCATCAGATAAGAAAAAAGGCGGTCAAGTTAACCCCACTAAAACTCCATGCTTTAGTATACCAATTATAGGCCTCAAAATGGCATCAGCCATTATCAGGTGCTATCATTTTGTCCCATCAATTTTGTCCATAATTTAGGATGTCATTAAGGATGTGCTATCAGTCCACAGTCTCTACCCTCCTCCCTGGCTTAACAAATGAAAGGACACACAAAATCTTTACAACCACCAACATGCCATTAAGTTGAAAAGGTATTGAAGAAAGAATCATCTGGATATTCTCTCATGAAAATTGCATCAAGTGTCATTAGTTACTGATGAAACTGAAGCCTAAAAGGCACCCTTCACAAAAGAACAACTCTATGCCTTTCCATTTAAAGTTTCTCCTACCTACCATTCGCTACTTAAAAAAACGCAAAATCCCAAGTTCGAATTTAGTTCAGAGATCGGTATTAAGGTATGAATATTTAAATATAAAATTAAAAATAATAAAATAAAACCCAGAAACAACAGGAGCTAATTATTTATTTTATAAAACAGTTGTCCCAAATCTACCAAGAAACCGGAGACCCGCTTGGAAATGAAATATCCAAGACATGATCTATCAAGTTTCTACAGTAACAAACAAAGAAAAAGCAAATTACCCACTCAACACATCAAACCAACAGATACTATCCTATCAAAACACAAATCTACAACACGTCTCGTGAATCTCAGCAAGAATTCCAAGATCCGTGCAATAGCAGCCCTAATCTTGCACGAAAACTCAGATCACAATCAAATTCACATGATCCGCAACGTTTCCAACACAAATCAGACAAAAAATATCCAAAAACGAAAGTTAGAGAAAAGCTCACCTCTTGCTCGGACAAAGGCTTGCACTGCATAAGCTGAGAAATCTGCTCATCGAGGTTGCCATGAGAGTTGGTTGGAACCGGATCGAAGCTCATCTTCGCTCTTTCCTGAAACGAAACCTTGACAAGCCGAGATCGGGTTTCGGATTTGTCGTAATCCTTATCCTTTCTGTTGGATAAATCAGAAAATGAAACCCTAGATCAGCCGATGTGTTCTTCGCTGTCTTCTCTGGAGGGAGGGAGTGGGGGGAGAGAGAAGAACGAACGGTGGTGGTGAAACCAATGAGGGAAACCCTTCTCTTTCCTTTGATCACCACTCGTATTTTTTTAAAATATAATTAAAAAAATCAATTTGTTTTCTTCTTTTCCTTGTTCTTGTTAGCGCGTGAAAATGGGAGCTCTACTTTACACGTGTTAGCTGCGAATTGGTTCGTGTGAGCACGTGGAATATGAACGACTGGGGGTTGTGATTTCCAATAAACGGATTTTTATTGTTTTTAATATCTGATATACAAATCGAGTCAAATTTAAACCGCTTATAAACCGTTCGATCAACAAAATTTGACTCGATTTTAACCGAATTCGAATCAAATTCATTATACAATCGAATCGAATTGAAATAATAAAATTTTAAAATCAAAAACCTATCAAATAGATCGATAACATATATTAACATATATTAAATATATTTATATACAATTATAATATAAAAAATTAAATAAAATAAAATATATTAATATAGTATATAATAATCGAGTTTTTGAATTGAGTTCAAACAGTTTCATTATATAATTGAATCGAATTCGAGTCCTATTATTTATTATTCGTCAAACTCTATCATGGCGAAGCCGTGAAGGGGGGCAGGGAGGCTCCCCCGTGGAGGAGTGGCAAACGGGGGAGGGAGTTCCCCTTCCCCATGTTGCGGAGCCACGAAGGGGCGAGGGAGGTTGCCCCTCCCCCTGCGGTGGAGCAGCAAAGCTAGAGGAGGGAGGCTCCCCCTCCCCCCGCGACAGAGTAGCGAAGGAGGGGAGTCACGGCACCCTTCAAAGCACTAGATCTGGCGATGCTGTCACTGGATTTATCATAAGAACATAGATCCGGCTATAGCGCTATCGGATTTGTCCTATTCTTCGCAGATCCGACAGTGCGTCGCCAAATCTCCAAGGTTGTGCGAGAGAGAGAGAGAGAGAGAGAGAGAGAGAGAGAGAGGAGTACCTTGGTGCAGCACCCACTCGCACAACAAAGAGAGAGAGAGCATGAAGAGAGACTTCAAACAATCAAACTAAGTGTGGAAAGAATTGGTAAAGTTAAACAAATCTGCGATAAAGATTCGTCGTAGAACCTGTGACGAAAAGTCTCCTTCGTCGCAGAATCTACGATGAAAGTCCTTATCCATCGCAGATTTTGTGTGGGTGCCATGATCGGCTATTCTTAAATCGCAGGTTATAGGACCTGCTCCAGGTAAGATGGTCAGGGAGAAACCATACGATCATAGGTGGAGTGATCGGGCGCCGTAGGAAGGGCGGCTTCAGAGGGTATTGCGGTGCGCCCATCTATAGTGGGGGCTGCTTTCGAACTTGTTCTGGTTCTTTTCTTTAGAGGCATGGTTGCGTAATTGATTTGTTGATCTTATAAAGGTGATTGCTTTAGTCTGTTCCCACAGCCGGCGCCAATCTATTGAAGGTAAGTTATGATTCCATAGATATCATCTCCTTGATAACTTGAACGATTACCGTTAAAGGAATGCGAGATCTGCAAAAACTGCCGGAGGGTATTCCGACGGGGGAGACTCCGATGCTCAAGTCAGAAATAACGGTTTTCAAATATAATGAAACAGACTGAGAGTTTTTAGAGAGAATGAGATTCCCTGTGATCAGTGTGTTCAATGTGTAGGGCCAAAAGAACATACCTGACTTAGAAGGTCTGAAGGTATCTTATACCTGACGGAGTCATGTGTTTTCAAGGTGTCACAACCCTACTTTCCTTGCAGAGAAGCTCGGAAAACTCGGACTTAAATATTCTGAAATAATCGTAATCGTTATCGTATGAGAAGTTGAGAGATTTGGGGGATTCTTTCCTTATTGGTAAAATCCCAAGAGAACCATTTCTAACCAAGAAACCAATGGTATAGGGACGTTTTAATCCCTTCTTGGATTCGATTGGATCATCGGTTTTCGATCGATTGTCAATCATTGTGGACTCTTCAGAACTTGTTCTTTCGTTCAAAAAACCATGGGTTGAGTGCTTGTCCAGGGAGATAAATCCCAATTGACAAATCTTGTTCGGTAGGTGGGGTGACTTAGGCTCTATCGTTCAGGAGACGGAGTGACTAGAGACCTTCGGTAGATCACTAAAGTGGCCATAGAGGGTAATCATTCTATATACCGGGCTGTACTTGCCCATCAGTTGGTAGTTATTCCATCGGTTGGAGTGATCCCTTCTGAGTTGTGGGTCTCGAGTATGAGCCTTTTAAGTGTTAATACTTTGAAACAGATGTTAGGTCATATTTTATCACCATATGTGTTTTAATTAATTCTACATGTTATTTTCTTTAAAAAAAAAATGAAATTGAGCAATCATCTAGATAATTACTTTTTAGCAACTCAATTCAAGGCCTCCTTATGATTAATTATTTGATGTTATCTGGCTGAATTGAACTATTAAAAGGAGGTTAATCTCTAATTTAAACTCTAAAAAAATTAAAATTTTCTGATATTAAAAATTCAGTGTGTAGTATATGCTTGAATCCAATTTATTGTTATGCCATTGAGCTATCTATTTATTTATTTTTTTTGTACATATTGAGCTTTTTATTACAAATAAAGCATAAATTATTAAATTCCAGCCTAAGCTTAAAAGAGTGGCTGGATAAGCAAAACATGCCCAAAAAGGCAAAGTAAAAATCTAGAGACTAGCACCTCAATGATGTAAAAGAAAAGGTAAATAACCGTACATGTATTATACAAATATCCGTTTCCACATAATTTGAACAGTAAATTATAATTCAATTGATACTTATTTCTTTTCCTTAAAAACCTAAAAACTGTATTCAAATCTCTCATACATATTAAAATATATATATATTTGATATAATGAAATATCCAAAATATAATTAAATAATTATCTGATGAGACATGATTCAAACTACAGTCGGTGCAGTATCCGAATACCCAAAAGAGACACTCATGATCACGGAGGGCCCAGCTTTTCCAAACAATGAACATATTGATCTGGATAGCACAACCGATTTGCAAGCACATTAGGTAAGACCGAACGGTTATCCCATTTTCTATTCGACCACTGAATATTAAAAGAATAAGTACTTTGACTTTTGAATGGTAATCCTCAACCAAATCTCATCTTGATTAAGTTTCTTATTTTAGTACGAAACGTATCTCTTGGATAAGAAAGGAAATGCTTGGAAATCTAATCAATAAGGGAAAGAATCTTCCTGAATAATCAAACTTTCTAAATTATAACGATTTCAAATTTCTAACGTTTAGAATCCGAAATCTTCGAATCTCCTCATATGGAAACTAGGGTTGTGACACCCCAAATACACATGGCTCTTGTGGGATCTCACATAAAAGTCTCGATACATCAAGTCAGGTAAGTTCTCTTGACTCGACAGAAGACACACAAGTCATAGGAAAATCTATCATCTCTTCTCTTAGTCTATTTTCATTTCATTCGAAACTGTTCTTTCTGATTTGAGCGTCAGAGCCTTCTCCACCGGAGTATCCTCTGACGATCTTTTGCAAGTCTCAAGTACCTTAATCAAGCACCCGTTCAAGTTACAAGGAGTCAGATCTATAAAGTCAAGATCCACTTCTAACAAATTGGCGTCGTCCGTGGAAACTTAGACTAATCATCAGTCTTTCTCACTAATTTTCTATCACTAAACAAAGCATGACCATAGTCAAGAGAAAAAGGTCAATCATCAGATTTGATGACGATAACTTGATCAGAGTTGACCCTAGTCGCAATGACCCTCTAGTCATTATTATCAAAATAGAGTCGCATACGGTAAAGAGGGTCCTCGTCGACCAGGGTTCAGATTGTGACTTCCTAACTTGGGACACTTTTCTGCGAATGGGCCTTAACGCGTTACATCTTCAACCCCCAACCAGATCCCTTAAAGGATTATCCGATGAGCGCATTTATCCAGAGGGAATCATCTCCCTTGCCGTGACTTTAAGGATTCTCCCCAACCATGCAACCGTCAAAACTGCCTTCCATATGGTAAAACTATTCTCACCATATAACGTCATCCTCGGCCAACCGAGTCTAGACGAGTTGGAAATATTACCCAGCATTAAACATGAGAAGATGAAGTTCAGAACATTAGAAGGGGTTGCCACTATCCAGAGTAATTCTGACCTATGCCCTCTTCGTTGATATAGACGGACAGGAGAATTTTCAAATTGAGACCCTAGAGCTCAGAGGTGACATCGAACCGACAGACAAATCAGAATCGAGGGAAGAGGTGATTGAAATCCCTCTAACAGATGATACTAATTGAACTATTCGGATTAGGGTTGGCCTATCTACGCCTTTACGAGAAGCTATTATTAGTTGCCTTTAATGACACTCTAAAGTTTCACTTGGTCCCCAGAAGATATGCTCGGCATCGATCTTTCAATCATTGTTCATATGCTAACCGTGAATACCAGCTATAAATCGGTCAGGCAGAAAAAGATGGTGTTTGCCCTCGAACATCAATGTACCATCCAAGAAGAGGTTCAAAAGCTACTGACTATTGGATTCATTCGTGAAGTCAAAAATCTGGAATGACTAGCTAATATAGTCCTAGTAAAGAAAGCCAATGGCAAATGAAGGATATTTGTGGATTCCACAAACCTCGACAAAACATGTCCGAAATATAGTTATCCTCTCCCGAACATCGACAAGTTGGTGGGCAATTCCTCAGGCCAATGACTCTTAAGTTTCATTGATGGTTACTCCGGATACAATCAGATACGAATGACACCCGAGAATGAAGGGAAAACAAGCTTCATCACCGAGTTTAGTACGTACTGTTACCGAGTCATGCCTTTCAGTCTAAAGAACGCAGAAGCAACATTCTAACGATTGGTCAATGAAGTCTTCAAAAATCAACTTGGTTGAAATATAGAGGCATATGTGAATGACATGTTTGTTAAAAGCACCGACGCTGAGACTCATGTTGTTGATCTCGAGGAAACCTTTTAGATGCTTGAACATTACAACATGCGATTGAATCCTGCCAAATGCACCTTCAGTATTGCATCAAGCAAGTTCTTGGACTTTATGATCACCAATCGTAGGATCGAAGCCAATCATGAGAAGATACAAAATATTTTGGACATGTCGCTACCTCAAACATTGAAGGAGATGCAACACCTTATCGGTCAAATGACAATTTTAAGTCGATTCACGTCAAAAGTCAGGGAATAATATAAACCTATTTTTGACGCTCTGAAGAGATCTCAATGGCTCGCGTGGACATCCGAGTGCCAAAGGGCCTTCGAACAGCTCAAAAAATACCTTATGACTCATCCGCTACTCTCCTGACTGATCCCTGGTGAGGAAATTTATCATTATCTTTCCATTTCTGATCGGACACTTTGCTCTCTCCTTGTAAGATAAGACTCAACTGTTCAGAAGCCGATCTATTATATTAGTCGGATACTTAAAGAAGCCAAAATCAATTATCGACCGATCGAGAAGATAGCATACATACTGGTCATTTCGGTCAGACGCCTTCAGCCATATTTTTAGGCTCATACCATCGTGGTGCTTATCGACCAACTGCTAAAATAGATCTTTTAGAAGAGAGACACCTCTGGCCATTTAATCAAATGGAGTGTCGAATTGGGTGAATTCAACATCCAATATCAACCTCGATCTATGATCAAGGGTCAAATCTTGAACGACTTTATTCTCGAATGCACCCTCCCAATTGCAGTTGTACCCGAGTTCACTAATAGGCCTAAAGAATGGTCATTACCAGACTGGACTATACATGTTGAAGGATCCTCAAACTCTTTGGGTAGTAGCGTCGGGCTCATACTTATGGGTCCTGACAACTTTAAAACAGATTATGTCATCCGTTTTGACTTCAAGCCACTAACAACTAAGTGGAGTACGAAACCTTGCTGACGAGACTCCAAATAGCGGCCTACATGGGAGCTCAAAGTGTTTGGGTATTCACCGATAGCCAATTGATGGTCAAGCAGATTGAAGGGGTTTATGAGATTAAGGATCTAACCATGGTCAAATATCTAAATAAGTTACGCGAGACAATGGCTAAACTAAACGGAGTTGACATTTAACAAATCCCTCATTCAGAAAATGCATGAGCTGATGCACTCTCTAAATTAGCCAGCTCAGACTCGATTGCTTCTAGTGGAATAGCCTACATCGAAAGCTTACCATACCCCAAATTGATAAGCCTGAAAGGGTCCTAGTAATGAAACAGCCTCCTAGTTGGAAAGACCCAATCAAAACATACTTGAGAGACAAACAATTGCCTGACTTGTTGTTGAAGGTAACCAAACTGAAGCGAAATGCCACCCATTATGCAATCATCGATAGGAAATTGTATTAAAAGTCCGTTACCCATCTGTACTTGAGATGCCTAACCCCAGAAGAGGAAAATTATATTCTTCGGGAGATTCACGAGAGAATATGTGGTAGCCATGTGGGGGGCTCGAAGCCTAGTCTACAAAGCTTTACGATAAGGGTACTATTAGCCGACCATGAAGACCGATTTGAACGATTATGTCAAAAGTGCGACAAGTGCCAACGATTCTCTTCAATTCCATAACTGTCTTCCACTGAGTTTAGCCCCATAGCGGGACCATGGCCATTCGTCCAATGAGAAATGGATATTCTCGGACTGTTCTCACCATCTACCGGATAGAGACCTCATAGTGGCTATCGATTATTTTACTAGGTGAGTGGAAGTTAAACCTCTAGTCCAAATAACAACGGCCAAGACCCAGTCATTCGTATAGACTCACATAATCACTCACTTCGGCATATCTCATGTCTTTATCACGGACAATGAAAAGCAATTTGATAATACTAACTTCCGAGAGTTCTGCACAAAGCTAGAGATTGACCATTGATTCTCATCTGTTGCTCATCCGCAAACCAATGGACTCACAGAGATAATTAACAAAATGATCCTCCAGGGGTTAATGACTATGCTAGATGAAGCTAAAGGATGATAGGTAAATGAGCTCTATAGCATTCTCTGGTTGTACCGCACCATGCCCCGAAGGGCAACCGGAAAGACTCCGTTCAGCCTGATGTATGGAAGTGAGGCTATCATACTAGTGGAGATTGGGATCCACTTGCTTCGAGTGACCCAATATGATTTCGAACAGAATGAATTTGTCTTGTGTGAACACTTAGACCTACTCCCCGAACTACGAGAATCCACATCCGCCTAAATGGCTGCATATCAGCAACAAATGATACAGAACTACAGCCAGCGAGTCAGAAGTCAAACATTTAAACTAAGTGATCTGGTGCTAAGGGAAGTAGAAGCCACCGACTAATCCCAACCTGGGAGCAAACTAGCTCTTAATTGGGAATACTCCTATTGGATACGCTCTATAGTTCTCCTGGGGGCTTATTGTCTCAATAACCTAGACAGATCAGCCATACCTAGGACTTAGAACGTAGAGAACCTATGGATCTATTATCAGTAAGTCATAACGTTCTCTATTAACTGAGGTATTTCCTATTGGCTAAGCTCTTTGCACTTTTCTTTTCGATAGTCCTATCGGCTGATTTTTGATGTTTTTATTCTTATCGATTGTCACCTATTGAAGGGATCTACTTTCCCGAGCGGGCCTTAGTCACCCTATCCTATTGAAGGGATTTATCTCCCCAAATGAGTTTTAGCCGCCCTATTCTATCGAAGGGATTTATTTTCTCAAATGAGCCTTAGCCGCTCCGTCCTATCGAAGGAATTTATCTCCCCGAACAGATCTTAGCTGCCCCGTCCTCTTAAAGGAATTTTTCTCCCCAACTAGGCTTTAGCCATCCCATCCTATCGAAGGGATCTATCTCCCTAAACGGGTCTTGGCCGTTCTATCCTACCGAAAGGGTAAATTTTCCCGAATGGGCCTCTGTTGGCTCGCCCTAATAGAAGAATTTAATTCCTTGAGTGGATCTTGATCGTCCCGTCTACCGAAAGAGTTTGTTCTAGCAATTGAGTTCACACCGATGGACAGACCGAGCATACTCCTACCGATTAGGAAAGCATTATTCACACATGCAGGTCGATCATATAAGCAATTCGATAATAGTATCATGCAAGTAAACATGCGAAAGAAATTCTGATAGATACAACAGGCAACAAGTAAGTGAAGCAAATCTCTTTTATTTCCATATGATGAATACATGTTCTATTATATGAGTAAGTAAATTCTACAAGTCCTTTAGTCGGATCGATTACATCACAAGAAATACATAAGTGGCTATATCGTTTCGGTCGATCGACAACACTGGAGAGTACAAAATGGGTAAGTGGATGAACAATAAAAAACAATATGCAGCCCTACTGACATGATAGGACTGCCGAAAGGGAGGACAAACTGATCAGAACGGGATTCTGGGGATGCATCAAAATATCATCAAACTTTCTTACATCACCTAGCTCCCTACACACAACCATTACGTCCTGCCACCTGACTTGAAAAGAAACTCTTTTCTTAAATCCGAGTTAAGGACCCCGACGAGAACCTTGATAAAGCCCATTACGACATTCGGACATCGAATGACATGACGAATCCTCATACCAATAATCCCCGTTCTTGACGAAATCTCATACTAACAGAAACAACTCGCACCATCGAGCTTTACAAGGTAGGAGCATCCTTTTGAAGACCTCTCATGGAAGATAATTCTCACAAGAAGAAAACCCTCAGACATGAAGAAACTCGTTGGAATAACACAAGATCCCACAATCCCTATTTATAGACACGAAAAAATCTCTTCAGATCTCTGAGTAGTTGAAGTGCTACTTGGAGAAGCATGCGAATTAAGTCGGAAGGTTCATACCGCCTCATATTCCTACACCACATTAATTTTGAATTAAATCAAGTGGATGGTAAGGCGTATTAACACCAATGGAAGACGAAACGGTTGATACAAAAGGAGAAATTTACATCCCATCTACTTTAATTCCGTATTGGTTACAGACGATTTGCATGATCTCAAGAGACACGTGTCACAAGCGTCAATGACTCTTTAACTTCTCGAGAAGCGAACTTTACTTATGGTACCTTTCTCACAAATGGACACCATGAGTCGGGGCAACTGATGAGACATGATCTAAACTACAGTTGGTGTAGTATTCGGGTGCTCGAAAGAGACGCCTATGATCACTGAGGGCCCAACTCTTTCAAATAATGAACATATCGATTCGGACAGTACGACCGATTTGCAAACGCATTCGGTAAGACCAACGGCTACCATCTTTTCTATTCGACCACTGAATACTAAAGGAACTAAGTACTTTGACTTCTAAATGGTAATTCTCAACCAAATCTCATCTTGATTAAGTTTATTATTTTAGTATGAAATATATCTATCGGATAAGGAACAAAACCCTTAGGAATCTAATCAATAAAGGAAATAAACTTCTCGAATAATCAGACTTTTTAAATAATAACGATTTCGAATTTTCGACGTTTACAATCCGAAATCTTTAAATCTTCTCGTAAAGAAAGTAGGGTTGTGACACACCGAATGCACACGGTTCTCGCGGGATCTCACATAAAAGCTCTCGATACATCAAATCAGGTAAGTTCTCTTGACTTGACACAAGACATATAAGTCACAGGGAGATCCGTCCTCCCTTCTCTTAATCTGTTTTCATTTCATTCAAAATCGTCCCTTTTGATTTGAACATCGGAGTCTCCCCTACCGGAGTATCCTCTGACGGTATTTTACATATTTCAAGTATCTTAATCAAATACCCATTCGAGTCATAAGGAGTTGGATTTGTGAAGTTAATATCCATATCCAATATTATCATTTTTATGATGGTATCTTACAAATACACAACTCAATATTTCAATGAATAGTCTAATACACAAGTCAATATTTAAGAGAGATTCTAACACTTTTAACTTTCCTTTTCTTTATAGGTTTAAAAGATATTAAGTGAATATCATTTCAAGTTAATTTTATTGTATTATATATTAGTCCATTAATTAAAAGAGAATAATTGTATTATTAGTATATAGAATTGAATGTTACTGAATGACATGTGATTAATTTTTAATATTAATTTGTAACAATTTTTAATATTAAGGCCAAATTTATTAGAACATAGAAAAAGAAGGGGTATTATTGGTAATTATGCTGGACTGTAGTGTAACCTGGTAGTAGTAATCTTGTTCGAGAGATCGAGAGAGAGAGAGACCGCACGTTGATTAGATTGACCGTCAGCCGCAATACGGCTGGCTCGACGGATATCAATCGCCTCTTCTCTTTTTCTTAATCTTCACTCTTTCTAAAGACAGACTTGCTTAAAATGCAAAAAACCAAAGAGAGAAGAGAAAAAGAAAAAATTAGAATGACCTAAATTTTTTTTTTTTCATTTTGTCTAGAGAGAGAAAGCGAAAGAAAGGTTTAGAGAGAGAGAGAGAGAGAGAGAGAGAGAAGGGGAGAGGATACAAGATATTTTGGCGTAGGTGTCCAATCGCGTCTCAAAACGCACGCCTCGTGTCTGCAACAGTAACAAAAATTAGGGTTTCTGGGTTGGGCTTCTTCGTTCGATCCTTAACAGGTTTCTCTCTCTCTTCATTTCCTCTTTGTTTCTCATTTCTTTCCATCTGTCGTTCTTTTTCTTCTGTTTGAAGTTTGATGCTTCAATGTATTGTTTCGCTTTTGTGTGTTGGATCCTGCGGTTTTCCGTTTTGATTAGTTTTTCTTCTTGCGCTGTTTCCATTTTTTTGGGGGCGCTCTGTGTTGCGAGATCAACACGACTTCTGCTTTTTGATTTTTTTTTTCTGTTTTTGAATTAGGCTTCTGATTTTCGAGGTCAAACGCTGAATTTGGAGGGGAGGAATTGTTGTGAAGGGTTTTGCTCCTTTGGGGAAATACTTGTGGTTTGCGTCGGGATTTGTGACGGATTTCTGGGGGATAAGAAGGTGAAATTTTGCTGTTAATATGAGAACTTCCTGGGCAGATTCGGTGGCGAATTCTGCAGCTGAGAATGCAGCTGCTAGTATTGGTTCTCCTGCTAATAATGTTGGGGTTGGTAGCAATTCTGGTACAGGTCGAGGTGCCTATGTTCCACCTCATCTCCGGAACCGAGCCCCTTCTGCCACTGATCCACCCACACCTGCTTATAGTGCTCCGGTGGGTGGCTTTGGTGCTAATGTCAGCGGAAATAATCGGTGGGGTGGTCAGAGGAATGACGGTTATAGATCTGGGTACAATAGTGGTGGCCGAGGTGGTGGTTGGAGCAGCCGGGGTGGGGGCTGGAACCGTGGGAAAGAGATGGAAGTGAACCCTTTTGGAGAGGATGTTGATGCTGAGCCAGCATTTGATGAGCAAGAGAATACTGGGATTAACTTTGATGCCTATGAAGATATACCTGTGGAGACTAGTGGAGATAATGTGCCACCTCCTGTAAATACTTTTGCAGAGATTGACTTGGGTGATGCACTCAATCAAAATATCCGTAGGTGCAAATATGTTAAGCCAACGCCTGTGCAGAGGCATGCTATCCCAATTTGTCTTGGAGGCCGGGATTTGATGGCCTGTGCCCAAACCGGTTCTGGAAAGACTGCTGCATTTTGCTTCCCTATTATTAGTGGAATTATGAAGTCGCAAGCTGTACAAAGACCTCCACGTGGTGCTCGGACTGTGTATCCACTGGCTCTTATTCTCTCTCCTACAAGAGAACTTTCATGCCAAGTGAGTTGCCGGTAGTTGACTATTTATATAATATTTCTGTACATCTCTTTCCCACATTGTGGTGAGAGAATATAATATCTTCTGACATTCTGTTGCAGATACACGAGGAAGCAAGAAAGTTTTCTTACCAAACTGGTGTTCGAGTGGTGGTTGCTTATGGCGGAGCACCAATTAACCAACAGGTTTCCTACTACTTTCGTATCTGCCTACTTATGTGTTCTTCCCTTCTTTTTACGATGTTCTTTACATTATTTTTGAGTGTGATCTGGTGTTTCATGTACGAAGCAAGAAATTTTGATACTCACAGATGCTCACCCGATATGTGTTAGACAGTCCACATGACATCTATATTCTTATATCATCTTTTCAATACTTGTTGGATACATTTCAAGTCTTTTCAATACTTGTTGGATACATTTCAAGTAAACTGTATTATTTTGACAATGGTATTCAGTAATAACACATAATATTTTTATTTACTACTAATGAAATAATATGTGAATTGAGAATACAACATGTGAATAAGGAATTGCAATCATAAGACTTGCTTGTTATATTTCATCCATACTCACTTTCAAATATATAATTACTGATTTGACAATATAAACTTATCTGTAAATAAAAATTATTTAAAAAATTGTGAAACTTTATCATTATAAATATATTTACATAATTATTTTCAATCGATATCCTTGAATCCTAGTTTTTGGGAACTTTCCATCCATGTGGTGTTACAAGCGACAGTGATATCTGTGCTTAATTTCACCAAATCGATCATGTAGATTTTCCTTTTCATTAGTAGTTCATGAACTTGCAATTGTGGTTCGGTTCTGGAACTTAACAAATTATTTGTACACCATGTTGTTTTGATTATTCGCAACTAGATTTCGAGACACATTGTGTGCGCAATCATGTGTCTGGTTTGTGTAGGTAGTTATCTAGTGAGTGTACCGGAAATTATTTGAAAATTAGTGTTTAGTATTGATCCCTTACTTGACAATATGCTTAAATTTAGGAGAAACCAAGGGGTAATTTTACCCCGTGGAAGTGTGACAAGGCCTCCAAATTTAGGTATGCCAAGATTTAGAGTTTGCTGGAATTGTTAGCATAGATGATGGTTGAAAATATGTTAAACTATCTACTGTTTATTGGTTACAGCATAGCTATTTGTTTGTCTTGTACCAACTTTTAAGTTAACTCCAATCCCTCCTTTGCTCACCCAAATATCTTGATCTACATACATTTTCATTGGTAGTGTAGTTGTAGGATTGCTTCTCTCATTTTTAATGTTTGGTATGAACCTTGTTTTATCTTGGGAGATATGCTACTGATAGTTCCTTCACTTGGCGTGCATGTATAGATAAGTGGATGGAGCTATATATTTTCATATAGAGGATGTTAGATAGCAATCTAATTTTTAGCGGTTTGTTTAGTAGCATTGCTAAGTCTCAACTATTTCAGTGTTTGCAAGTTATCCTAAATGCTTTTAGGAAATTAGTGTAAAAGTAATATAAGATAGTTATTTTCTCATTCTTATCATCATATCCCAAGTCTCCTGTTGAAAGCAATCCTAATTGCGGTTGAGAGCAATCCTACCATGCATGTGTTTTTGTACGTATCTTCTATTTGAAAGATAGAAAGAGAGAAATTAGAAAGTTTTGTGCAAGTACGGGGAATTTAACAGTGGCAGAAATCTGTTCTTTTTCATCTTCCAATCAAATAATGCAATTAAAGCTCCGAATCCTGAAGCTATATATAAATTAATACAGAAATCTCTCCCAATTCTGATGTGAATTACGATGTAACAACTGGAGCAATAATGCTAATGCAGTGAGGTGATAATTTCTTTTCCTTATTTTTGTGTATCCTTCCTTTCTTTTTTCTTTTGGGATATAAAATATTTACATATAAGGATTTGTGCCCATGCTACTTCTGCTGCTGTTCATTGTTTAAACTTTCATTTGTCATATCATATGGTTATTTGTTAACAAATTTAAAATCTTTGATCTTCGGAGGGTTTCTTCTCACATTGCACCTCTATGTGCCATACGCTATATCGCCCCAACTGGAATTGCATTGGTTTGGGAGAGAGAAGCTAGTGCTTGCAATGATCTTTTTATATTTCTAGGTTAGCATGCCCATACATGAAGATAGGGGCTCTACTTGGTTGAAGAAAGAAAACATGCATGTAAAAACATTAACCATGAATTACAATCTCCTGAAAGTGAATGAAGGGGTTCTTTGACAATTTTTATTTTGCTACATACCGTTTAACATATATATAGTGCTGGTCAAGACTTTATTAAAAGAGGAATGCAAAACATGCATGGTTTGCAATTTGCATCAAAGATCTCTGACGTCCACTTTGCAAGTAGAAACTGTAAGAAATTCATGAATGAGTAATAGTATATCAGTTTTGATTTCTTTTAAAGTAAATGAAGCCTGGGAAGAAGTTGGTCTTTTGTGTGGTTGTTTAATGCATTGAATGCCCTTGAGTTCATTACTCTCGTGTTATCTGCACAATGTACTGGAGCTGCACTCACTTTTAAAACCTAAACTCATTGTCAAGTTCAAGTTTAGTTCATATTTTGAGTTAACTTTATATTCATGATTTTGCATTGCAACTCATAAGGCCTTTTTTTTCCTTGGGGGTCAGGTTAATATTCCAGTGTAAATTTCAGTTTGCAAATTTTGTTCCCATTAACTGATGCTATGTTATATCTGGCCAGCTAAGGGATCTAGAAAGAGGTGTTGACATTCTTGTTGCAACTCCTGGACGGTTGGTGGATCTGCTGGAGAGGGCTAGAGTATCATTACAGATGATCAGGTATCTGGCTTTAGATGAGGCAGATAGAATGTTGGATATGGGTTTCGAGCCTCAGATAAGGAAAATTGTGGAACAAATGGACATGCCTCAACGAGGTGTGAGGCAGACAATGTTGTTTAGTGCTACCTTCCCAAAACCAATACAGGTACAGTCATTGTTTGGGCATCAGCCCAGTAGCTTAGCATTTAATCCGGTTCTGTACGATTTTGGTTTTGCTGCTGAGTTGCTGTGGAAGTGATTACAAATTGGGGACAATTTGATTTCATGGCATCAATTTTAGATGCTGTGCATGATTAGTCTACACCTTTAGTATTTACCAGATTCAACCTATCTTGGCTGGTAAAATTTCTAAGCATATGCATGGTAATTTTATTTGTTGGACCTTGAATTAGCCTTTACTTGTGTTTTGAATTCAGTAATGCTAATGACCTTTAGAGTCTCCTTTCTGTTTATGTTACATTTTTTTATTTTTTTATTATTTTTTATTTTTTGTTGTTGTAAAGCTTGTTTTAGCTTCCAATTCAAAGGTTTATGAAGTAGGTAAACAAAAGTGGCTGGGGACAGTAAGAGCCCAAGAAAGCTTTTCACTTTTGTACTCATCTATGATGGAAGTAACTAAGGATGTGTCTCTGTATGTGCATGTATATAACTAAGGATTTTGTCTGTCATGTGTTGTGTATACATTGATGCATATTTTATATCAGTGAGGACAGAAACAGTGTTTAAAGTGGCTAACTGCCGAAGTGGTAGCAATGACGTTGGATATGCTTTAAAGGGTTTATTTTGATTTGCTTTGAACTTTGGTGGCGTGCACTGACTGGGATGCCCGGTTGGTAAAAAGTAATGTGGGAGTGCTCCACATCATAGCTGATTCAACTAAATTAATTGCGTTCAATCCCTAATTTTGTCAAAATGGCTGTAAAATTGTGAATGCCATGAAAGATGCAGCTTCCTGTAGTTTTATCTTCTTGTTTGTAAAAACTGCCTTGCTTTGCTTGCAAAATTTACGTGGTTAAGTTTTTCATCAACTTTTCTGTTGTGCGGTTGCAATTTTTTGCAGAGAGTATACACGCTGTTCTGGTAATGCTTTGTCTGCCAATTATCTTTGAGGAGCACCATATAATAGTCCTTGTCATGCTATTCATTGCAAATGGCAGGGAACATGATGGCCTGATTGTTTTTGTTCTCATGAATTTTGCAACATCTGATATATATATATTTTTTGGCCCTTGCAATATTTGTTCCAATGCAGAGATTGGCCTCTGATTTTCTTTCAAATTACATTTTCCTTGCTGTTGGAAGAGTTGGTTCAAGTACTGATTTGATTGTACAAAGAGTTGAATTTGTCATTGAAGCTGACAAGAGAAGCCACCTAATGGACCTCATTCATGCACAACGCGCAAATGGTGTACAGGGCAAGGTAATGCAGATGAAATACTGCTTAAATATACAATATAAATTGAGTTGCACTTATCTGGCCGAGTATTCTTGCATCTGGTTGTGCAGCAAGCTTTGACTTTGGTGTTTGTGGAGACAAAGAAGGGAGCTGATTCTTTGGAGCATTGGTTGTGTATGAATGGTTTTCCTGCAACTACTATTCATGGTGACAGAACGCAGCAGGTTAGTCTTAATGGGTGGCCTTCGTAACAACATTGCATCTGTTTATCTTGGATCAAATTATAGCTATCTAAAAACATGCATGACAGTGGTCTTTCTGGTTCCAATTTTTTGTCTATGAGCTGCTGATTATGACTAGTAATCGCAATGGGGTCAGGCGAGCTTCTACTGCCTATTTACCTTCTCCAATTCTATGCAAGGCATAGGATTTGCGCCCCATCTCAATCCCCAGACTGTCCTGTTTTGTGCCACTTCTCCGCCCAAACTTCTTTGGCTTCTCAACTATTTGATGAAATTACTTCTATGAAAATAAGTTCATGGACAAAGATTCTTAGGTGGCAGGGGACTATAAATCTGAAGGGAGTTAACTATTTTTTTCACAAATGGGATGCTGCATTTTTCAAACATTCTTGACCCTTCCTGTGCTTAGATCTTATTGGTCTCTTAAATAGGTCTGTCATAGCTGTTTGTGCTCTGGAGAAGATTTCCTTTTGTGAAATTTGACAACTGGAAATGTGTTGTTATAGACAGCTGAATTCATAAAGAATATCTTGTTCTCTCCCTCTCTCTCTCTCTCTCTCTCTCTCAAGGCTACCTCATTTTTTACTCATAGCATCTAGGGTATTGCTTCGTTTTATTGTGCTAAACCATCAAGCTGCAAAGCTTGTAAAAAAAAAAAAAAATCTCCAATTCAATTACTTTTATGTCACTGTAACATGAATACAGAGAAAAGGAGGAAAGGACCCTTCACCAAAATGTGGCTATTGCTTAGTATATTCACTATACAGGGAACATTGTCAATAGAATTATAAGACCTTCATGGCAAATATGAAGACAAGTTCTGATGGAATCCTGGCCAGTAGGTTACTTGATTCTATGATAATTATGTGGTTCAGATAATTGATAAACTAGTGTTCTTTTTTTTTTTTTTTGGCATAATCTTTGTGCATTTGCTTTTACTTTTGTGGATTCTCTTCCTGTTGGAATTTGAAGAGAAGCTAATTGAAATAGTCTCTCAGTAAATTGATCATGGCCTAGGGTTGGATCAAGTGTTGTACTGTGTGACATAATGCGGAGGTAACTAAATTTACCTTTTGAGTTCAAGTTCCTTGACAATGGTTGATTGCTTCTGAATATGTGAGGCCTTGGTGAGAACAGGTATCAAGGAGTGGCAACTGTACCCACTAACCACTGGTTCCTAGGTTGATTCTTCCCATGTTTGGAAACACCATTTCATGATGGGAATGAGAATGAAGCAAGAACACGCACGCACACTCTCTTACTTTGGTTTCAAAACTCATCCATCTCTGTTGTGAAGGATATGGATTATGTCATCATTTAACAAATTTTCAAACAATTTGAGCATTGAAAATTTAAGATTAATTTGAAATATTTTGTCTATAATCAATTATACTATTGAAAAGCATTCACAAAATTGTACATGTATTTTTTTTGGTGTTTCTGAGCTTGTTTTTATCCTCATTGACCAGCTAAATGAGACTGTAAAGCTTTTAAATGTGAACGGGGATCTTTCATGGTCCTTTATGGAGTCGGAATTTTGGTGCTCATGTTGTTTTGTGCAAGACTTTTCTTACATACCAGTTCTCGTGCATATCCTTTGCACGTGAATAAGAACTCAAGTTTAATGATTATCTCTAATGGTAATTTTTTTTTTTTGCTCGACCATAGTAAGCTCTGATATAATTGATAATTGGCCTAAAACCTTATCTTTAATTAAGTTCATTAACAATGGTAATACTCCCTCCATCCCATTCCATGTGACGATTTTTTCACTTATTCTTGTTCCAGAAGGAGTGCCAATTGTTTATGATCAATATAGTAAACAAGAGATTTACTATTATGTTCCTAAAGAATAGATTAAACAACTTGGTTAAGGGGTATCTTTTTTTTTTGGGGGGGGGGGACGAAAATAGTGTCAAATTAATACTTTTACATTAATGGGCGTGTGTGGGTAATTTTGTCACTTCAAATGGAACAGACAAGTAAACTTACAAATTATTTTTGAGTTAGAATTTTATTAAAGTTATATATTGTATAGGTTCTTTACTGGATAAAGAAAACGTGAAATGGAAAACAGATATATCAATTAGAATTCCATTACTTTTTTAATGCACTTGAATTAGAACTCTTCTAGATCAATTGCATTTGGACTCCAAATTATTGTGTAATATGAAAATATTTAAAAGGTAAGTTGGGATGTTGAGATGATTTGTGAATTAAGCCCCCAAACAAATGAAAAAAAAAGGCCTAGAGTAAGGCATGATACGTCTTTTAAATTGCATGCTTCTCTTATATTTTACTCACTATGCCTTTGTTCCTCTACAATCTGCAGGAAAGAGAACAGGCATTACGATCATTTAAAAGTGGTCATACACCAATCCTGGTTGCGACAGATGTGGCAGCAAGGGGTCTTGATATTCCTCATGTTGCACATGTGGTGAACTTTGACCTTCCAAATGACATTGATGACTATGTCCATAGGATTGGACGAACGGGAAGAGCTGGAAAAACAGGGCTGGCTACTGCTTTCTTCAATGATAATAACCAGTCCTTGGCCAGATCACTGGCAGAACTGATGAAAGAGTCAAACCAGGAAGTGCCTGTATGGCTCTCTCGATATGCTGCTCGATCTTCATATGGTGGCGGAAGGAACCGCCGTACTGGTGGAGGCTGGTTTGGTGGTCGTGACTTCCGTAGGGACAGCTCGTTCAACAGGGGCAGTGCAGATTACTATGGAGGAAATAGCAGTGGTGGTGGTTACGGGGCTTCTGGTGGGTATGGTGGAGGTTATGGTCCCGGGCCTGGAGTGACCAGCGCATGGGATTAAAATCCAACATTTTGTCTACAGTTGTTTTATTTGAACTAGAGCTCCTAGGTGACACATTTGACTTTCCCCTTTTCTAGGGTAGTTTTTGTTTTGTTTTATTTTCTGTTTTTTTTTTCCTCTCTCTCTCTCTCTCTCTCTTTTCTTTTTGGACATTTACTAGTTTTCCAAAGTCCCTCTCTGTTCGATACTACCGAGAAAGTGATTTTTAGTTGTTATTGGTGGAGGGGCTTATAAGTGGGTAGCATCTGCACCAAGAAAAGATAGGGCTGTGTAATGTTGGTAGGTGATGGCCAGAATCTACTAACAAAATATGATCTTTGTTCCCCCTTTTTTTCCTTAGGCTTTCATCCCCAGCATGGATATTGTGGGTTATTTGGGTTGTGGAATGTGTAGTGGACGAGGGAAAGGATATAATATACTAGCTTTATTTATATTCTTCTTTATTGCATGTTCCTTTAGCTTAGCTTGGTTTGAACTAGGGTTTTTCTAGGGTTCATTCCGACTTGTTGTAGTACTTGGTGATTCAAAGGTTGGTGCATGTGGATAAGTTCAACTTTGTTTAAACAAAGAGAGCATCAAAAGTGATTCTGGAAAGGCGGAATCCTTCGGTTTCACAAATAAGAATGTGCTACGAGAATTTTTTTTTTTTTCTTCTCTGTCTCTCTCTCTCTCGCGGTTGCACCTCTGCTCCTCGGGGGCCATTTTTCTTTCATCATGATTTAGAGGTGTTTATGTGAATTCATGGAAGCTCAGAGTGCATATTGTCATTTAGCTTGTAG
Source organism: Dillenia turbinata (assembly GCA_037126225.1). Lineage (NCBI taxonomy): Eukaryota > Viridiplantae > Streptophyta > Magnoliopsida > Dilleniales > Dilleniaceae > Dillenia > Dillenia turbinata. The sequence continues at coordinate 8,461,315 of JBAMMX010000015.1, forward strand.
AGGCCTAAATCTTGAAGTCTTTGATTCATTCATTTGATCCTCTTGTACATATTTGAGCCAACACGTTAAATGAGAGACTATCCATCTAGCTATGGTAAGTCTCGTGTTTGGCCAAAAAGCTGTCATTGAATGTGGTCGGGGTCCTATTAGGCGATCGGGGTTGGGATGCCATATATATATTTGGGGCGATCCCCGATTGAAATGAAGCAAGTCAACTTTGTTTCATGGTATTAGAGGAACAAGGACAGAGGTATCATCATATTACTCATTCTTTAAATTCTTCTAATTTAGAAAATGAGATGGTAGCACATGGATTGCATGAAACTCTATTAGAATCACTTAAAGACTTGAGGGGAATAACCAAGAAGAATTCCTCACTAAAGAAGAAATTGACTGAGCTAGTAGAAGAAAAGGATAGACTAATCATTGACAATTTGAAACTGATAGAAACAGAACAACATTTTAAATAAAGACAAAAATAAATTGTGAAATACAATTTAAAGGGGAGTGAACATGTTGTTTTGACCAATTTTTTTAGAATTTTTGTATATTTATGAAATATTGACACTGAAATAGAGATAGAAAGGTGGAACAAAAATGAAAATATAGCATATAAATTTTATAGTGGTTCCAACTCAACCAGTGATTCTTTCTATATTTTCACTATTTTTTTAAATAACATATTGATCACTTATTTTCAGTTACAAGTAAAATCTTTCCAAGTGTTTTCCTCACAAAACATTTACAACTATGTTGGTTGTCACTTTCTCTCTCCAAATCCAAGTCTGAGAATACCCTCTTAGATTTATTTTCTTTTTTGAACAAGAGATGTATAAAAATAAATGGTTATAAAGGTGAAACTAACCCTTTTGATTTTACAGATATGAGTTCACTAATGAAACTTTTTCAGAAAACAGTGTTGAAAAATGAATATTTGTTCGAGAGCAACTGATATTAAAAAAAATTTCTTTCTAGATTTTTCTGAACTTTTGTTTATATAAGCATTCAAGAGTTCCGTTGAGGTAGATGAGTTTTTGAATATTGATAATAAATGCTCCATTTGTCCTATTAAATATTTTTACTTATATTTTGCTTTTTTCTACTCAACAATAAAAGTTTCGTGTATTTGAAAAATATGAATGTTAAAGTTTAGACAGTCGACTAAATTTGTATTATGTTCAGTCAAGTTCTAGACAACAATTATGATTTATGTACATCAGTTGAATTACATTTGTTTTTGGTTGATTGTTCAATGTTATACTTATGCATTCAGTTCGATTTTTCTTAAATTTTGGTTAATCGAGTTCAGAGAGTGGTCGCCTAATTCAACCGTTGTCACAATTCAGTCGATTGTTATTAATTCTTCCTTTCAATTCAATTGATTAAAAATTCAAGTCTATTGACTATATTTAGTGTGATTAAATGTCTTAGTCGAATGATCATATTGATCAGTCAACTATATTTTGAAGATCAGTTCAAAGAAAATTTTATAACTGGCCGAGTATGTGTGAATCTTGAAAATCAATTTGAGAAGTTCAAAATTTAGTTCGCTAACTTTCGTTTCTGTTGAACTAGGTTGGAGCTAACTTTTAAGATTGGTCAGTTGAACTTTTCTTTCTTTTAATTCAATTGGCTAATTTTAAACTCAGCCAATTGATATTTAAAATTTTATTTAACTAATTTTTACTTTTATTTGACTGACTAGGAAGAGTTATCAAGCTGAACGCTGATGTCGGTGGACTGAAATGGATTGTACTAGAAATTATTCAGCTGAATTTCAAAATCATTTGGCTGACCTTTTAAATAGATTGACTGGATTTCAAACTTAGTTGACAATTTTAAATTTTAGCTAACAGCTTTTCTAACTCAGTTCAACTGATTTTCATTTTTGGTAGATTATCTACCTAGAGTATTTATCCAAAAACTGAATTATAAAATTGGTTGATTGACTTTACTTGACATTGAAATCATTCGGTTGACTTTTAATTTTATTCAACTGTTTTGAAAAGATCATCAAGCTGAATTTGATTCCGGTAGATTGAAATATACTATCAGACACATTATTTCATTTTCGGTCAAATGCTTATCAAATTCAATGGGTAATTTTCTAGACCGATCGACATATTTTTCATAATATTCTACTAATGTTTCAAGACCATTTGATTGTTCACTCATTTCAGTGGATTGAGTTATTTTATATTAAAAATCGGTCTACTGAATTTTAAATGTATTCAACTGAATTTATATACTCGATTTAACCTATTTTAGTTTTATTCGACTGACACAAATTTTATATTTTCAACTCGAATACATGTGAATTCGGTCGATTGAATTACTTGTCATATTATTTCTAAAAATTTTGCATAATTCCTTCAATTGTTTTGCTCATAATTAAAACTTGAATATGTCAATAATCTCTCACTTTTTTATGATGACAAAACAATTAAAGGTAGAGCCTAAAATTTTGTAGATTGAACTTAACTCCCTCTCAATTTCTACTTATTTCTCTTACCAAGATATATATATATATATTGCCACTTTATTGTCTCATTGTTATGTTTGGCACACAATACTTCTTTTCTCCCCTTTTTTATCGTCTATGAAAAGAGTCCTATACTAAGAGAGTTAAGCAAATTAACTAACATGCCACACTGATAAATTGAATTAAGATAAACATCATGCCATAGTAAAATTAAATCCAGCACAACCAAAGAACAAAAGAGAATAAAAGAACAATGACAGCCAACAATTAAAGTCACAAGTAAGGTCAAGTTCATTATGAGCAATATGCAAGAATAAAAGAAAAGAGTGTAAGTCACATGAAACTCAGCTGGAAGGGGCAATAGGAGGATTAGCAGCCTTCATAGGTGCTGGTGCCTCTACTAGTACTGGGACTAATGTAATGGCAATAGAAACAACAACAGAAGGTACTTGGGCAGAAAGGACAAGAGCAGATGGTGCTAACAAAGCAAGAGGTGCTAAACCTGGAGGGTTGGGGATGATGGGAGCTGATGAGGGTTTGACTATAGGAGATGGAGTAGAGGATGCAGGAAGAGATGATGAAGAAAATATGAGAGATGAAAAAGGCAAGCAAAAGGTTGTGGAAGGGGCATACTCAGAGTCAAAATTCACATCTATTTTAAGCTTTTTGTATCCAGATTTTCCTACTTCTAGATTCTTCTTTAGAGTGGCCAATTCCTCCAAAATCTTGTCATTTTGATGTACTAACAATGATTTTTGTTTTTCTAGCCTTTCAATTCATTCCTTGTATCTCTCATTTTGTACCTTTCACTTTTTGATTTTTCAAATGTACAAAGCTAATGAGACATTATCCTAATTAACCTTGATCCCAACATAGGCAAAGTTACTTCTTTATCACCTTCAATGTAAGAGAACTCCCTCATTTTCTTAACCATTTCAATCATGCAATAAAAATCCTTTTCTTTTGATTTAAACTTGTCTGGCGCTCTAGATTTAGATTCACCTCTAGACTCACTTCTTTTTTCCTTCTCATGCTTTTTGATCCCAGTCCCATCTTTTTTAATCCTTCCAGCCTTGTGCAATGAGATCTCTCCAATTGCATTCTTCATGCTCAATTCTGTTACCACTTCATTTTGCACCTTCATTTTAGACTTGAGTAAAATTTTAGTAATCATAGAACTATAAGGAAGATTAATTCTCTTGGGCTCAGAAACCTTAATCTTAAACATGAGAATAAGAAAATGTAAATTGGGGTTTCTTCTTCTTATGATACAAGACATCAATCAAAAATCTTCTTTTGTAATTGTTACATAATTCTTGGCCCTAGGGTGAATCACATGAGTTATGAGAAAATGCAATATCCTTTCATGGAAACCTAGGTCTGTGGCATTATAGTTTATGATTTCTAGGGTAGGATCTTTGAACACAACTCGACACTGGTCAAGAACATTCTTAGACAAATATTCTTCATAGTCCAAATATGGTACTCATTCAAACTCATTATATGTGCAGATCATCCTTAGCAAAACAAGAATTTCTTTTCTTTTCACAAATGTTTTGAAACAACAAAATTTGCTTTTCTTTTTAATTTTGATCACTTCATCTTCTTCCCCCTCGACTTTCTCAAAATTGGTATAGAAAATTCTCACAAAAAATCGAAAGATCTCTTAGTTTGGAAGCAATATGCATCCTAGACAAATGGAACTCAAGTAATCATCATATGCAAAATCTATTGATTTCATAAAATCCCAATCAACCAATCATCCTAGGGCTAGGGTTCTAGATACAAATTTGAATCAAACAACTTGCTTCTTTTAAGAAAGATGAAATTACCTTTATCAAAATCCATTGATAGTGGTTGTTCAAGACGCATGATAGGAGATGTTTCTAAGTTTTCTAAACTAGAGAAAAGAAACGGAGGAAAATTAACTTTTAGAGACAACTCCAAAGGCAAAATTATCGGGTTCAGCAATATAGGTAAGTCTTTTTCAACTCAAATTCAGAATTGTTGATGGTTTGAAATTTAGTTTGCTAAGTGCTAGCCAACTAAGTGATAGAGAATATAGGGTTGTGTTTGAATTTAATGTATGTTTAATAATAAAAGAAAAATCAAATGAAATCCAGTTTACTGGTTATAGAAGATGAAATATATATGTAATAAATTTAGATGAGTCAGAAAACATAAATAAATCTTGTCTAGTTATAGTAAACCAAAACAATTCATGGTTATGGATAGAAGACTAGATCATGTAAATATGAACTTAATAGCAAATCTTTCCAAAAAAAATTTAGTAAAGAGTTTACCTAAAATAAGATTTGAAAAAGAAAAATTATGAGATGTTTGCATGAAAGATAAACACATGAGAAGCTCATTCAAACCTAAAGACATATATCAACCTCCAAACCATTAAAATTACTACACATTGCCTTATTTGGTCCAACTAGAAATCAAAGTTTAGGAGGAAAATTTTATAGATTTGTAATAGTAGATGACTATTCCAGATACATTTAGATTCTATTTCTAACTAAGAAAGAAGAAGCAAGTAACAAATTTATATGGTCACAAGTATAAGAAGTGACCATGGAAAGGAATTTAAAAATAAAAGCATAGAAACATTATATGAACAAAATCAAATTAATCATAATTTTTCAGCACCTAGAACTCCACAACAAAATAGAATAATAGAAAGGAAAAATAGGACATTGCAGGAAATGACAAGAGCCATGTTGTGTGAACATAACACTCTAAAATATTTTTGGATGGAAACTGTAAATATAGCTTGTTTCATATTCAATAGAGTTTCAGTTAGACCCATTTTAAAGAAAATCCCATACAAACTATATAAGGATAGGAAACTAAACATAGCCTATTTCCATGTATTTAAATGTAAGTGCTATGTATTAAATAATGGAAAACAACAATTAGGAAAGCTTAATGCTAAGAGCGATAAAGACATTTTCTTGGGATACTCAACCTCTAGTAAGATTTATAGGTGGAGGAGTCAATTCACGTACAACTTGATGAAAATGATTACTTAGAGAAGAAAGGTATTGATGATGAAAAATTTAATGAGCCCATCATATAACAGAATGCTCCAGAGAATGAAAATACTAAGGAGGAAACCTCTGAAGTGGAAGAAGAAATAAAAAATGAACAAGAAACTCCTGAAGAGCATGAGATCAAATTTTCCACAGTTAGGAAGAGTATAAGGATAGAGAATGTAATAGAAGATATAGAGTTTGGAGTTAAGACAAGATTAGCCAGAATTAGTGTGAATGTGTAGCATTGATTTCACAGATAGAATCTAAAAATATAAATAAAGCTTTAGGAGATGAGAATTGGATTTTGGCAGTGTAGGAAGAACTAAACCAATTTGAAAGAAATGAAGTTTGGGATTTAGTTCCTAAATCTAAAGATCAAGCAGTGATAGGAACAAAATGGTTGTTTAGAAATAAGCTTGATAAAAATGGGACGATAATTAGGAATAAAGCAAGATTAGTAGCTAAATGTTATAACCAAAAGGAAGGCATAGATTATGATGAAATTTATATCACAGTGGCTAAATTAGAGGGAATCAAGATACTTCTAGCCTTCTCTTGCTTTATGAACTTCAAATTTTATCAAATGGATGTTAAAAGTGCATTTCTGAATGAGTTCATAAATGAGATAGTATATGTACAAAACCCTCAGGATTTGAGGATTCTAGGCATCTAGATCACGTGTTCAAATTGTCAAAGGCTCTGTATAACCTCAAACAAGCTCCTAAAGTTTGGTATGAAAGGCTCAACAATTTTCTCATCGAAAAGGGAATTAACAGAGGCAAGGTTGACACAACCTTTTTTATAAAGAAAGATGACAGAGATATTTTGATTATACAAATATATGTTGATGACATAGTGTTCTAGAGAACAAGTGAAAGACTTTGTAAGGAATTTGCTGAGAGCATGCAAATTGAATTTGAGATAAGTATGATAGGTGAGTTAAATTATTTCCTTGGGTTGCAAATTAAACAAACAGAAAAAGTATATTCATTAATCAATCCAAATTTACTAAAAAATTGAACAAGAAATTTGGATTTGAAGACTGAAAAGAAATGCAAATCCAATAAGCAAAAGCACAAAGTTGGATAAGGATGAGAAAGGGAAATCAGTGTGCCAAAATATGTTTAGGATCATGATTGGATTACTTTTATATCTTATAGCTTCACATCCAGACATACAATTCAATGTATGTTTCTATGCTAGGCTCTAATTAGATCCGAAGGAGTCACACTTAGTTGCTGTCAAGAGAATTTTTAGACACCGAAAAGAGATAGTGAACTTAGAATTATGGTATGATAGAAATTCTAGTTTTCAGCTATATAGTTTCTCAGATATAGACTTTGTAAGTTATAAACTAGATAGAAAAGACACTAGTGAAACATGTTAATTCTTTAAAAGTATACTAGTGTCATGGTTTTCCATGAAACATAACAGGGTAACCTTAACCACAAAAGTTGAGTATGTAGCAGCCGGACAACATTGTACTCAAATTCTGTGGATTAAACATCAAATGAAAGATTATGGATTAGAATTAGATTACACCCTAATTAAATGTTATAGTACCGATGCAATTAATCTAACAAAAAATCCGGTGCATCACTTAAAAACAAAACACATGGAGGTCCGACATCATTTCATTAGAGACCACATTTTGAAAAATGACATAATTTTGGAATACATTGATACTCATAGACAAGTCACAGACATATTAACAAAACCTTTGAATAAAAATAGATTTTTTAATGTAAGAAGAGAGTTGAGATTGATTGATATCAATTAAACACAAATTAAAGAATTAGAGAATAACAGGGAATAAAACATGATGATTTCAATTGACTGTACGCTAGGCATGGCGGATTGAGCAGTGCAGCCAACCGTATTATAAGTGTAGCCAACTAACGAAGGCAGCCGACCGCATGCTATAGTCGGCCGCATGATAGTGCAGTCGATTGGCCCAGGTAGTCAACCACGTACCAGGTGCAGTTGACTAGTCCAGGCAGTCGACTGCACAAAAGTGCAGTCGATTGCCTTGGGTAGTTGATTGCCCTATAAGGGCGATCGACAGCCTTGAAGCGATGTTTCCTCATCACTCAAAACCAACTTCTCACCATCTATGTGTGTGTGTGTGTCTCTCTCTCTCTCTCTCTACAAATCTTTTTATCACTCCCTCTCTCGCTCTAAAAATTCTCACTATCTACACACACACACACACACACACACATATTCTCTCCATGTGTATGCTAAAATGCACTACAAATCTTAAACATTCTTTTTTCTTGTACTGAGAGCTTTCTTTGTTACAATTTACCAATTTGCAATTATTTTTACCCATGTCTCACAATTCTTAAACATCAAAATACCCATTGCCATTCTTATTTTTACTCTCTCGGTTGATCGAGAGATAACAAATATTCAAACCATGAGCCTTCCTCACACTTTATCAGGTGTGCGCTCGCACACACACATATATTATATTTTTGCACACTTCTTGGATGTTCACTCTCACGTATATGGACCATCGCCATGTATCCTATAATTCTCTCTCATTCAAACATATTATTTTAAATGAGAGCTACCTTCACTTTGGTTGATCGAGAGATACCCAATATTCTCTCTCTCCCTCTCACTCTAAAAACATCTCACACCCTTACAAAGTTCTCTCAACCATCCACATGTTGGATCTTTTTTATATTTTAACATATATGTATTAACCCATTTTATCATATCTGAAAATTACTCAAATTTGGCACTCTTCAAACCTTTCTTCCTTCCTCTCTCTCAAATTCTCTCTCCTACTCCATCTCAAAGCCTTCTGCAAACTGTGGGCATTCCTCATAAAAGATCCAGAAGGAAATGGCCCTCAAAACAAAAGTCCTAGCAAAATACGACGAGTCCTCCTTTTCCTCTGCAACAAAAAGCCAATGCTTCGAAAAATCCTTCTTTTCTTGAAATTTAAGCATAGGTAATCTCGTAGATTGGAATTTTCTAAAGAGCTATAGATTTTAAGTATGATGAACATCTAAGCAATGTATGTCCAGGTGGGTGATACTACCAAACAAGAAAATCCCTGAAAGTATAGTACGACTATTTTACAGTAACATAAAAAAGATAGAATCTAGAAGAATGAACATGCTCGCATAAACAATAGGACTAAGAATTGCTTATTCAAAACATACATCGAGGGGGAAGAGATAAAAGTCACACCCAAAATTTTCCATAGCTTAAGTGGAATGGAATGGATTACTTGACAATAGGTCAATGATATCAAACTGGGCCATTTTTTTTTCCGATTGAGTTTATCCCCGTGACCCTTTCTTATGATGACAAAAAGGGGGAGAGTAGTAAAAGTAGTAAAGGGAGAGACTAGTAAATGTTTATATTATGTGATATTTTAGTAGTAAAATGCATAAACTAAGGGGGAGAAAGTATGGATTAAGGGGGAGCAAATGTTTGAAATTTGTAATTGTTTTGTCACCATAAAAAATGAGGAGATTGTTGACATGTTTAGATTTTGATGATGAATAAAATAATTCAAAGAATATATTAAAACTCAATAAAAATCAGTCAAACATGTTAGCCATGGCAAATTACTTAGTGTAGAATGAAAATTAAGTTAGAAATTAGCCCATTGGGAAAATTAGTTGGCCAACCGACCGATGCATGGTCGATTGACCAACGTAGCCAGCCGGCTACCAAGACAATCAACAGGTTGCCAAGTCAACCAGCCAGCTGACCAAGGCAGCCAACTAGCTGGATAACGCTGCCAAGGCAACCAATCAACTAGCTAGGGTGGCCAGCCGACTAGGTAAGGTTGTGTGCCAGCCAATTGAGTAAGGCACCCAGTCGACTGAGTAGCCCAAGCAAGCATGGATTGTAGGCTGAGTTGGGGACTCGGCCAATTGATCAAATAGGTTAGTGTCTCAGTTCGACTGAACTAGTGTCTCGGCCAACTGAGCAAGACCGAGAGAAAAGTGGCCCAGAGATTAAAATCAACCAAGAGATAAAATCAACCGAGAGTTACAATTGATAGTTACAGCCATAGAAAGCAACCAACCGAGCAAGGCTCTTCGTAGTTCAACCAAGAGGGGTCTTAGCCAACCAAACTAGTCACTTGACCAACTGAGCAGGATCTCGATCATCTGAAAGGATTAAGTCAGCCGACCAAGCATAATACTCAGTCAACTAACCTAAGCATATAATGTACATATTTAACTTTCGCTGCACATACATGTATATATATTTTACTCAAGTGACCGTGTGAGCACATTTATCTTCAATGCAAATATTTTAAGCTTGCATTAATGATCATTTCATTTAAATCTTGCTGTGCATAGCTTCAATCTCTTCTTGAAAAGTTGTGAATGCTTTTAATATTCATACCATGTGCACAATTGTATGTACTTGTAATAGTTTTTAAAGCTTAAAAAATCAAATAAGTCAAGTAATTTATCTCTTGAAAATTGTATATGCATATATGTGTGACTATTGAAATTTTTATTAAAATAAAATAGTGTTAATAATTTAACAAATACAATTTACACTTTTCTTGGTTGACAAACAAATTAAGTTAGTGCATCCCAACATGCTTTCTGAATCAAAAATATCAAACGCATTGATATCATATCATTTCTATATTTGGAATCTAATATTCAACTTTTGTAGCAAAGCAAAAAGAATGTCTTTCACTAGTTCTACAGAACAACATTTGAATTCTTTCAAACAGTTGAATGCATTAAATGAGAGTACTGAAGATATTAAATATGATAAATGAAACATTTATTGAAGAGATTCAAATTTTGACCTATTCCAATAGCTCTCGGCATTCAAAGAAATAAATACTAATATAGAAGAGAAGATAGATGGAGATAGAAAGCCAAACATTTACTTTGAGCACTTAACGAAACATACTCTATTTTTTCAATTCTTCTTCTGAGATTTAAATTTGTTACATTTGAAGTCTTTACTTTATTCATTGTAACATCAACTCTTCTCTTGAACAAAAAGTATAAAGATTAGAGTATATTCCCTGGATCTGAGGTTTAGAGAGAGAGACAACTTGAGTAAGGTTGGGAACTTAATGTTTGTGGATAAATACTGTAAAGGTCTAATTTGAATATGTAATCAATTTTGTGTTATTGTGATAATAGTAAAAATTCCATGAAGATGCCTGGGAGTAGATATACACCGGTTTTTGTGAAACCACTATAAAAAATTTGTGCCCTTTATTCATTTTTCTTGTGTGCTCTGTGTCTTTAATCACATTCAATTCTTGTACATCATTCTTGTCCTGCACAAACTTTTGAAAAATTGTCATACAATTTATTCACATTCATCTAGATTGTATTTCACTACTTTTTCGGCTCAAATGAAAAACCGGTGCCAAGATTATGCCGGATCTTCTTGGATAGAAAATCTGTAAAAATCCCATTGGGTTGGCCCTATGGTGAACTCCGACACTCAAGTTAGAAAAGAGAAATAAAAGAAGGAATGAGGGTAACTTGTAGCTTTTGCCCTGTATTGCCCGTGTGTATTGTGTAGAGTATTATATAATGAGTACTCTATATAAAGACATATTGTATGTTGCATATATAGTGCCATATAATATAATCTATGTGTACGTATATAAAGTCATATCTCTGATCATACATATGGTTAAGTACGGAGTTGTATCTCTGATGGTATAAAATTAACTATGAAGTCGTATCTCTCTTATGGAGAATTGAGTTGTCTCCTTCGTGATGGGTTACTTTTGCTCTGTATATATAGTTTTTTATGTGCCAAGTTGCATAGAAAACCTTACTTATGGAGAAATTGTCTTCCGAAATGGCAATGATTTTATTTTGAATCACTCGAGATTAAGTAAGGTTTAAGATTTTAGAAATGTTTCCTTCCTTATTGAGAATACAAGATGATGAGATATGGTCCAAAACTTAGCCAGAAGGGTCAGCTTTTGAAAAGCCTATGAATGATAGTTACCGATCGATGTTTAAGTATTGAGACTATTCACCGAAGGGCCTCCGTCACCCAGACCTCGCGAACGAATGGTCTCAGTCGCCCAGATCTCCCGAATGATAGAGTCTCAGTCGCCCCACCAACCGAACGTGATTCATCAAGCAAAAGTAACTACCCCGATCGGGTATTCAATCATCGGTCCATCAAGCGAACGAACTCTAAAAACCATTCATCGGTCGAACGACTGATCGATAGTTAACAACTCTAACGATTTCAAGGAAAGATTAAAATATCTTAAAAGTTTCAATTCCCTATTTGAAAGCAACATATTTAAGATCTTTCAGTTTAGGAAAGGACTCCATCAGAAGATGAAAGTTTCCCAAAAAAGAAGAGAATCACAATCAATTCAGAATATTGAACTCCGAGATTTCTAAATCGATTCAGTAAGGAAAGTAGGGTTGAAACACCCCGACTGCGTACGACTCTCACAGGTATAAGATATCATAAAACCCTCTAAGCCAGGTATGATCTCTTGGCCTCATACATTGGGCACACTGATAATAGGGAACCACGCCTTTGAGCTCTCAGTTTGTTTCTCTTTTATTCGAAAGCTGCTATTTTTGATTTGAGCGTCGGAGTCTCCCCGCTAGAGTACCCTCCGGTGGTTTTTGTAGGTACAACTAGGGATGACAATGGATCGATTATGGTTTGGGTCATACTAATACTATATCCGACCCTAAATTTTAACTATAATATCCATTTCTGACCTTAACTCAATTCGGGTTAAAAATTCAAAAACCATATTCGACACTACGGATTTTTCAAAAAATTCGATCCAACCTGATTTACTACATATTTTAAAAAATCGATCCGATCCGATTTTAAACCGACTTGTACCCGACCCATACCCGATCTAAACTATAATCTAATACAGTTTTTAATTTAATAATATTTTTTCAATAATAAAAATAAAATTTATAAATTATAACAAACTATAAAATCTTTTTATTTTATTTAATAATATTATATTAAAATTTTATTTTATTTTATTTTAAATTATTATCGGATCGGATCGGATCGAATTATTTATAACATAAATCCAAACTCGAACCGACCTGAATACTTTAATATTATAACCCGACCCTAACTCGATTTTTGAGGAAAAAAACCCGATCTATTGGATCGGATTTTTCGAATATTCGTCGGATCGGATCGGATATTGCCATCCCTAGGTACAACGCCCTCTCGACGGCAACTGTTCAAGTCTATAAGGAGTCAGTATCTGTGGAGCCGCAATCCATCCCCAACAGATTGGTGCCGTCTATAGGAACAAATTAGAGCAACTTCTGTCATTCTGACAACTATGTCTCTGAGAATTAGAACATCCTCGAGGATCGCCCCCGCTGTAGAAGGGCATGCCCTACACTCGAATTTATTGTTCCTCCAGCACCTGATCATTCAATTCATGACCATATGCTTTCTCCACGATCGTCTCGTCCGGAGCAAATCCTACAACTCGCGGCTCAGGAACAGTCAGTCATGGCTTCAGTGCCAGAGCAGGCGAACCAGTCCCAAATGGAAAGATTGGACTCAAAATTCCAAAGAATAAGTAAACAACTGGAGGGACTCAGTCAAGCCCTTGGGCCAGATGACTACTTTTCTGCAACAGAGTCCGAATACGAGCGCCCACTGAGATGAAAACTTCCTGCTAATTATGAACCCTCGGTGACCTCTCAATACAACCCCGAAGATCCGAAAAGGCAAGTCAAACAATTCGTGGCCGCCGAGCTTAAAAGGAAGGGTGTAAGGAATGGGGAAAATCCCCTCGCCTTTCGACTCGAAGATCTCCTCAGAATCAATGCCAAGAGATGTCATTTTACCTCCCATGGAGCGATATGATGGGACAACTGACCCACGTCGCCCACTTCATAACAATTATGGTCTCTAGAGAGCTGTCAGATATAGCGATGTACAAGCACTTCCCGACTACTCTCAAGGTTAATGCTCTGACCTGGTTTAACTCTCTCCCGCCGTTCAGTATCAAGAGGTTCGCCCAGCTTCGACAACAGTTTGAGACTCATTTTATAATCGGCCGGGGAGTCAAACGGAAATTCACTTCCTTGCTATCATTGCGGCAAAGGGAAGAAGAGTTTCTGAGAGATTTTCTGAAAGGATTTAAGACAGAGATGATAAAGGTCCCCGCTTTGGACCATAATATTGCATTGGCTGCTCTCCTAACGAGCTTACGCTCCTCCGACATGAAATTCTCTATTACAAAGAAACCCCCAGCAACCATCCAAGAATTTTACTCCCGAGCGGAGAAGTATATCATGGTGGAAGAAGCAGAAGCTTTCGACTGAAGAAGGAACCATCATAGTAGAAATGAACGAAGCCGATTGCCTCGCTAGCCCTCTCTGAAGAGAAGTAAACCAGGAGTTTTGCCCTTGTGAAGGTTTGGCATCTATTCGCTGCTGAATGAGACCCCGAGTCAGGTTTTATACCAAATAAAAAATAAATCATACGTTAGGTGGCCCCCTCGTCCCATAGAAGAAGATCCTAAGAAAGACAAGCAAAAATACTGCCATTTCCATCGGGATTATGGTCACACGACCGATGAGTGCAAAAGGCTTAAGGACGAGTTGGAGTTTTTGGTTAGCAGTGGTAAACTGCAGAAATTCATTTGCATGGAAGGAAGGAATCCACTTTCCCCCGATAGACGCAATGCATTACGAGAGAACGAGCTATCCGATAGACCAGATCCCAGGCCACCGCATGATGAATCAGAAAGGGTGATTCTCCAAATCCATGGCAAAGATAACTCACATGAGCCCTATATTCCCACTAGCATTTGTTCAAAATATGACCCGGAGTTCACTGCACTTTTCCCTTGATAAAGATTTCGGTGTTCTCCTGTTACTTGTTGATAGCACGCGGCATGAGATTCTTGATAACCTATGGAGAAAGCACCCCTCCTAACTTATAAAGTTTCTAATCAACTATTGGACCTCAGGTGCCCATATCTTTACGAAATAATGTGTCGTTAAGTTAGGATAAAACTCCCTGAATGGGCGGACACGGCTCTAACTTTTAAAGTTTATAATCGACCATCGGGCCATAGACGCTCAGATCCTTACGAACGAATGTGTCGTTAAGTTGGGATGAAACTCACAGAATGGGCGGACACGGCCCTAACTTCTAAAGTTTCTAATTGACCGTCGGGCCTCAGATGCTCAGATCCTTCCGAACGAATGTGTCGTTAAGTTGGGATGAAACTCCCCGAACGGGCGGACACGGCCTTAACTTCTAAAGTTTCTAATCGACCGTCGGGTCTCAGACGCCCAGATCCTTCCGAACGAATGTGTCGTTAAGTTGGGATGAAACTCCCCGAATGGACGGACACAACCAAAACTTTTAAATTTTCTAATTGACTGTCAGGCCTTAGATGCCCAGATCCTTACAAACGAATGTGTGGTTAAGTTGGGATGAAACTCTCTGAACGGGTAGACATAACCCTAACTTCTAAAGTTTCTAATCAATTGTTGGGTCTCAAATGCTCAGATCCTAACGAACGAATATGTCGTTAAGTTGGGATGAAACTCCCTGAACGGACGGATACGACCCTAACTTCTAAAGTTTCTAATCGATTGTCGGGTCTCAGATGCCCAGATCATTCCGAACGAATGTGTCGTTAAGTTGGGATGAAACTCCCCTAACGGGAGGACACGACCATAACTTCTAAAGTTTCTAATCGACCGTTGGGTCTCAAATGCTTAGTTCCTTCCAAATGAATGTGTCATTGAGTTGGGATGAAACTCTCCGAATAGGCGGATAAGGCCCTAATTTCTAAAGTTTCTAATCGACCGTCAGGTCTCAGACGCTCAAATCCTTATGAACGAATGTGTCATTAAGTTGGGATGAAACTCTCCGAACGGGCAGACACGACCCTAACTTCTAAAGTTTCTAATTGACCGTCAGGCCTCAGACGCCCAGATCCTTCCGAACGAATATGTTGTTAAGTTGAAATGAAACTCCTCGAATGGGCAGACAAGACCCTAACTTCTAAAGTTTTTAATAAACCATTGGGCCTCAGATACCCAGATCCTTCCAAATGTATGCGTCATGAAACTCCCCGAACGGGCGGATACGACCCTAACTTCTAAAGTTTCTAATCGAATGTTGGATCTCAGATGCCCTGATTCAACCGATCGGGCATGTTATCAAAATGGGATGAGTCCCTCAAGCGAGTGGATATGGTATTGGTATCAAAAGTCTTTTACTCTACGACAAGTTCAAGTCACCCCACCTCATCAAATGAAAGGAATAAAGCATTCGAAGGTTTTTTCACAAAAAATTGTTGCACCTCGATGAAGCATGGGATAGAAAGGAGAAAGTTTTTTCCATATCAAACAATGTGGAATTACAAGGGAGCGAAAGGAACGATAGAAGTAACCAGGGTAGAATCCATATCCCCTACCCACCAAGAGGAGGCAAAGCCTCGTACTGGCCGACATGTAGAAGGATCTCCTTTGCACACCTCAAACGTTCAAGCAACCTACATTGGGAAAGCTGGAGGTCGGTAGTATCTTTGGCCATGGAAGCCTTGAGATCGGCCATCTCTCGTTTAGTACTTTGAGGAGATTCCTCTTGAAAACAAGCTAACGTTTCGGCAGCTATTAATCTCGCTTCTCGAATGCACACCTTCGATTCTAACTTTCACAACGTTCTTGGGCCAAAGTTAGGTCCGCTTGGAGACGCCCAATCTGTCTATCTTTCTCTTCTCCGATACTTTTCTCCTGGTTCTCCAGAGCATCCTTCAGCGCTAGCACTTGGTTGCTCATGCGGACAACTTGTTCATTGCACTCTTTCCTCCGTTTCCTTTGAAACTCGGTCAAGGCCGAGACCTAGGGAAAAATATACTTGCCAGAATCACGAGATGACAAAATCAAACCTACCTCAAACAAAGGGAATACTTACCATAAGGCAAAGAGAGTGAATAACCTTGTTGACACAATCAGGAGGCATCGTTGAAGAGCGAGTTTCGGAGAGAACTTGAACCTTTTGGCCAGTTGTAATGCCGCTTGTGAGTCAATAAAGTTAAATTCATGGCCCTCTACATAGACCGCCATTGATCCTTCTTCAAAATCATCTTCTTCTCCAATGAGAGACTCAACCGGAATAGGTGGTGGAACACAAAACTCATCTTTTATATCTTGCAGAAGACATTGAGATCCCTGAGGAGACCGTTCCAATGCTTCTTCTTGAGCGGGAGCAGAAGCATGTATCATTAGGGCCTTTTCTTGCTGTTGCGAACCATGAGCTGGAGCATTCCCGATTGCCTCCAGGAATCTCTTGTCTGGTACGTTTCCCTTCCCGATCTCAAAAGGTGCATCAAGAGTCACCGGATGGCCGATCGATTGGGCCTTTCCCATTTTAGAGTGTTCTAGGAGATGCTCATGCTCTCCAGTTCTTGTCGGCTCTTCCTTTCCAGTAAGCAGGCTAGGCAATTGAGCCCTTGATCTTTTCTGCTGGGACTCGAAGGAAATATCAACCACCTTCCTCCTTGCATTCGGTCGCACCTCCCGCTCGGTGGAGACTTCATTGAGAAGATAAGTATTTACAACCGACACGGAATCAATTAACTCCATTCCTTGTCGCTCTAGTAGGAGAGGCTTGGTGATCTATCTTGCTTCATTCATCAGTAGGCCGGACAACAATAGCATTTCGACTCCTATCAAAAGATCCACCCAAAGGCTCCGATGATGAGCCTCACAATTGCGGCTAACAGCTCGCAAAAAACGAGCATAACAAAGGAGATTCGGGATCTTCATGTTCAAGAAAGGCATTTGGTTGGTATCTGGAAGCACTGGAAGGAGGTCTTTGTTCAGAAACCTCACATAGAAGAACTTCTGCATCCAATATTTATCTTGAAATTCACTATAGAAGAACCTCCAGCGAGACTCCTGATGGGTTTGGAGTTTATATTAGCCATGAGTAGCACCTTTGGAGCTGTATCGCCCCAAAGATAAAAGACCCCAAAAATCTTTAAGTCAAAGCGAATACGGAAAAATCTTAGCAAGGAAATCAAAGCGATCACAAAACACCAAGCGCTTGGGATAAGCAGTGAAGGATGGATGTTCCAATACCTCAAGACCTCCACCAGTGGGCCCGTGTATGAGATCTTCAAATCGTACTTGACACACTGTTTGTACACCAGAATACAACCCTCGGGGGCATGATTCGCTCTATCCCCTTCACCGGGCAACACCAATTCGAAGTCGCTTCCGAGCGACATCTCCCTTTGGACTTCCATCTGATCCTCTTCGGTCATGGTACTCTGAATGCTGTTTACACCTCGCGACGAGGAAGAATCTTTCGACATTTCGTCTACAAGAAGAGGTTCTTCGAAGGAGGGTTAGAAGAGCAGTAAGAATATTTGGATATGCTATCCTCTGGTGAGTGTGAATCCTTATAAAGCGTACAAAAGACGATTCACGAAAATTGAAGCGACAAAAATCGCATTAAAAAGTTCCGTGCCTTTTCCAATAATCATTACTCATGGCGCCTTTTTATCAAGAAGGTTATGAGTAGGGGCAAATGATGAGACATGGTCCAAAACCCAGCCAGAAGGGTTAGCTTTTGAAAAACTCATGAAAGATAGCTATCGATCGATGTTCAAGTATTAGGACTATTCACCAAAGGGCTTCCGTCGCCCAGACCTCGTGAATGAAGGACTTCAGTCTCCCAGATCTCCCAAACGATAGGGTCTCAGTCGTCCCGCCAACCCAACGTAATTCATCAAGCAAAAGTAACCGCTCCGATCGGGTATTCAATCGTCAGTCCATCAAGCGAACGAACTTTGAAAACCCTTCATCAATCGAACGACCGATCGATAGTCAACAACTCTAACGATTCTAAGGGAAGGTGAAAATATCCTAATAGCTTCGATTCCCTATTTGAAAGTAGCATATTTAGAATCTTTCAGTTAAGAAAAAAGACCTCATCAGAAGACAAAGTTCTCCAAAAAAGAAGAGAATCGTAATCAAATCAAAATATTGAAATTCGAGATTTCTGGATCGATTCAGTAAGAAAAGTAGGGTTGAAACACCCCGACGGCGTACGACTCTCGCAGGTATAAGATATCCTAAAACCCTTTAAACTAGGTACGCTCTTTTGGCCTCACACATTGATCATAGGGAACCACTCTTTTGAACTCTCAGTCTGTTCTCTTTCATTCGAAAATCGTTATTTCTAACTTGAGCGTCGGAGTCTCCCCGTCGGAACACCTTCCAACGGTTTTTGCAGGTACAACGCCTTCTCGATGGTAACTATTCAAGTTTATAAGGAGTCGATATTTGTAAAGTCGCAACTTACCTCCAATTAAAGGGAATTAGAATTTTAAGAAAATAACAAAAGTTTTCATTGTCACGAAGATTTTATTCCTTATACAAGTCAGGCACCATCACAAAGATTTAAAGTTCAATTAAAATGTGAGAATCATATTTGAAATAGAGAAAGTGAGCCTACGATTTTGAGAGAAAGTGAAACAAAATGAATCTGTTTAGAATCAAAACAGTGGATGGGTTTATTGCCTGAACCATGATTTGAGAATTTAAAAGAGAGGCTAATAGAATGGATCCTAATCATGATTATGATCCTTCGTTTTGTCTTTGTTTTTGGTGATTTTTCATCCAATTATTAAAAAAAGTGTCCACCAATATGTATCCTAACATTCAAGAACTTGGAAGCTTCTGAAATAATAAATAAATAAATAAGTCGTGAAGAAGAAATTTACCGCTAATGAAGATATAATCATAAGAATTCTTGATAGAGCCAAGAAATTAAATATTACGTGACTAAAGGTATTTCCCAATCAAAAATCTAAGAATTTCAGTGCATATATTATTATTATTTATTTTTATTTTTTTACACAGAAACAAAATTTGCATCAAATTATGTATGTAGAAATGTTTTACGCGCCCTGTAACTTTATTTTTGTATTTAAAAATTGTCAAAAATTTTATTTTTGTTTTTTTATGTGTGATTGGATACATCAAACAAAAGTCTTTGTCACATGGGCGTTTAGCGGCATTTAAAATTTTAAAAATTATTATTTTTTTATTAGTAAGGCCTTTTTTCTTGTCCAACCCACATTTGAAATTTAGTTTAAACTCAATTCAATTCTAATATTTACCATTAATTCAATAATGGTAATATCCCAATTTAAATTTTGTGAATGAACGAGGAAAAGAAAAGGAAAAAAAAAATTAATTCAAATTCAAACAAATAACATAACATTTCATCAAGCCATGAATGTTTTACTCGGACATGGTAAACAAGAAGCCTAGAAATTCAGTAGGCACTCAAACCCAATCGACATCCTTGAGGGACCAGGGCGAGGCTGCAGGAGACCTACTAGCAATACTCAGCGTCAACACGCTCTCCTCCGCCGGCACCAGCCATCGTCGCATCCTTCTTCCTCCGGCGTCCGGTGTTGGGCGGCGGGTTAGAATTGCCGGCCTCCAAAGGAAAATTCAAAATAGCTTTGGGCCCACGCATCTTGAAAGCAGCGCAGTCATAAGCCCGGGCCGCATCAATCGCCGTGTCAAACGTCCCCAACCAAATCCTCGTCCCTTTCCTGTTCGTGTTTCGGATCTCCGCCGCGTATTTGCCCCAAGGCCGAGGTCTGACTCCCCTGTAGTGCTGCTCTTTCACGGTTGAACCCGCCACTCTCGGGCCCAAATTGACCTGACCTGATTTGCTATTTCCCGAACCGGATGCTGTTTCGGTTCGCTTTTGATGGCTCCCTGAACCGGATGATTCGAACGAGTCAGCAGGAAAGATGGATATGGGTTCGGGTTTAGGTTCGGGTAGAGATGGGTTGGTAATAGTCCGGGGAGAAGTGAGGTCTGCAAAGAGATGTCGACGGATGAGCTCCAAAGCTAATGATTCTTCTCCGGTTGCCATTTTGAGAGAGTGAAGAGAGTGAGAAGGGTAAGAAGAAAAGGTGGAATTTGTGGTTACATGACTAAAGCAACTTGGAGAGACATAATTTTATATGGTCTAGTTTCATATAATTGGTTTTTTTTTTTTTTGGGGTGTTGATATGAATATGATAGTGACGGTGAGGTCGCGCTTTTGAGAATTGGATTCATTTGCTTTTGTTTGTTTGGCCTTGGCCGACATCAATCTCAATTTTGTTGCCGTGCTTGAGGTGGGCTGGACTGAGGACGATCGATTCATTGCATGTATCTCTAATTTTCACAAGAAATTGTCATTTTCAATTTATAAGAACAAGGCTTGTACATTCAATACTTCCGCTGGTGGTGTTCTGTGTCCTGCTGTACCAATGGGATAGATTTAGAGTACTGTTCCTCTGGATAAATGATATTCATTATGCAATCACTCACAATCGTTACCCTTAACCAATTAGGGAAAGGCAATCCGACCACAGCATAGAATTTTTGAGTCGCGCTGCCCTTGAAATCAGTTACTCACTATACGACTAACAATTCCATGGTCATTCCTTCTATTACATTCGAATTCCACCCGCTCCCCCCAACTAGAACCAGCAACCCTATATGTAATTCAAGACGATTTTTTTTTCTTTTTCTTTTTTAATATAGCACGTAAGTGGTATTCACTCATAATAAAAAAATGATAATAATAACCGGTAATAATGATAAAATTATAAAATATGAAATAGAATAGAAAATTAGAAAAAAAAATATGTGGACTCATCTCGCAGATAATATATTTTTCACAGTAGTTATTCATATTTTACTAAGTTACTAGTGTTGTTTTTCTTTAACATAAATATATATTTAAATGCTAATATAGTTACCGCATATACAAAATGTTACACTTCATTTTGTACACATTAGGTGTATACATAGCAATAGCATTAGTTTTAGTTGAAATCCAGAGAAAAAAAATAAAAAAAATTTGGGGATGAAAAGATTGGAAGATAGAAGGTGGGAAACAAAGGTCGCTGTCCTTGGGCCAACCCTGTAGCTGTAAATGCAGGTGCCGTGTAGGGTTGCATATGCGCTGTCCACGGTCCTAACATGTCAAATTCTGTCCTATCTATCACTTTCCCAACCAAAGTTTAGTTATTTATTAGTTGAATATCCAGTTTTTGGCTTTTATTACCCAATTTAGAGCCGCTTAGATTTTTAATTTGTACCACCCTAGAATCCATTTGCACCCATGGCCCCCAGACACAGAGAGAGAGAGAGAGAGAGAGAGAGAGAGTTTCAAATGCAACTTGTGTGCAACTTGTGATATTGTACAAAGCATCTTTCCGAAATTATGATTCATGGATCTTTCAATCATGCAAGTTAAATCCTTAAAAGAGAAAACTCAGTCTGAGCATGCAAAATTTTCATGTGCTTACTGTATCTTTATTCGGTATTATGTTTTACATCAAAAAGATACTATTTTGTCATAAAAGTTTACTAATTTCTTTTGTCATGTTTGAGCTATATAACATTTTTTTTTATTATAATTCAAATAGTTCAATTATTATAAAACGCATGATCTCTTAAATATAATCATAAATCTTTTAATGATAAAAAAACTTAATTTCGATGTTAAAAATTCATAAGATTATTGGTGAGATAACATTCGATTTTTTCTACCCCACCTTGTTCTAACTAGATATTAATGGGGCCTCCAAAAATTGTTGGAATATCTAAGGTGCAAGCTGCTCGTTCTATTAGCTAATTAATGAATGCAATGTAATATAAATTTGAAATACAAATAAACTGAATCATATTTTACACATCCCAACACTGAAATTTTTATATAATTTTGACCTCTTTTAGAAGGCTGAGAAAAATATACCTAAAAGCATCTGAATTAGAATCCAGATCTTCTAATTTGATTCAAAATCTTAAATTAATTTTAAATCACTATCTTCTACTTTTTGTAGTATTCATAGTTGAAAAATGAGATACATTTGCAAAAGATTTTGTTAAGATTTCATAAATTTTAATTTAACTCAAAATTTATTCTGATTTCATATTTTATGTCAAAGAAATTGAACCTGATATAGAAACAAATATATATATTTATATATATACATACACTTTTAACAGATTAGCCATTATAAATTTCCCATTCTATATAAAAAATTATATTTTTTAGGTAGTATTTGGTTAAAAGGTACGAGAATCAAAAATATATGTTGGAGGTAGGTTTTGACTCCACAGATCTAGGTCTTTCTTAACTCGAATGGTAGCTTGGATGAAATATTTAAAATATACAAAACACTGTCAGAGGGTGCTTCGCCAGAAGAGGCTCCAACGCTCAAGTAAGAAAAAACAGTTTTCGAAAGGAATGAAGCAGACTGAGAGAGGAAGAGCGGATCTTCCTATAATTTGTGCGCCAAGTGTTGAACCAGAGGAACTTACCTGGAATTCGGTATATCAAAGACTTTTATATGAGGAGCCGTGGGAGCCGTGTGCATTCGGGATGTTACAACCCTAATTACGAGGAGATTCAAAGATTTTGGAGTTCAACCATCTAAGATTTGAAATCGTTATCATTTAGAAAATTTAATTATACGGAGAGATTTTTTTCCTTATCGATTATATTCACGACGATTTTTTTCCTTATCTAGAAGATATGTTTCATGCTAAGATAGAAAACTAAATCAAGATGAGATTTGGTTGAATATTATCATTGATCAATAGAAGTCGAAGCGACCGGTCTCTTAGGTGGCTGTTAGTCATCGGTTGAATGAAAGGAGGTAATCGTTCGGACTTGTCGAACGTATTCGTGAATCGGTCGGTCCATCCTAGTCAGTTAGCCAATCTATATGTTGTTCAGCTTAGGAACTGAACCCCTCATGGCCATGAGTATTAGGTCGGGTCTTCGGTCATCCGGGTATTATACTGATTGTTATTTAGATCATGTCTCCTCATTTGCTCTCGACTCATAGTATCAATTTGCAAAGAGGTGCCATGAGTGATGTTCATTTCTCGAGGAGATGGAGTGGTGTGAATGCTTGTAATGCTATATGTGTCTCTCAAGATCATGCAAATCATCCGTAGTACATTTCTTCTGATATGGAATTAAAGCGAGTGGAATATGAATCCCCTTTTTGCCTCAACTGTTTTGTCTTTCTTGGACGTTAATGCGTTAAACCCTCTACTGGATTTAATTCAGAGTTAATGTGGTGCGGAAAGTCGAGGAGGCGTAAACCTTCCATTTATTTCGCACGCTTTTTGCAAGAGTGTTCCATCTACCTCTAGCGACTATAAATAGGGATCGTAGGACCTCATTCTTTCTTATAAGATTCGTTTCCTCTAAGGGATTCTCAATAGGGTGCTCTGACTTCACAGAGCTCGGTAGTATAAGTTGTTTTTGTTGGTGTGAGGGCTCGTCATGCCATTTGGTGTTTGGATGTCATGATGGGCTTTGTCGACGTTCCTGTTGGGGTTCTTGACTCGAGTGGGGAGATTAAGACAAAAATCTCCCTTCGGATTGAGTTTCGTCGTTCGTCTTGCGTTATCTTTGGTCGGGCGATGAGAGGAGCTTCGTTGAGTGTAGGGACCCAAGGATGTCTAAGGGTTTAATTCCTGATGTATCCTCACAGTCTATTTGTGGCCACTCACACCCTCCTTGCCTCGTTTTCTGTAGTCATCTTATCTCAGTAGGGCTATAGATTGTTTTTAAATTTCTTTTTACTATTTTTGAAATCTCTAGTTTTGTCAAACGATCGGGGTGCTGTAGCCTTTTTGTTCAGGACTAATGCTGTTGATTCTTTATGTATTTCTTTTCACGATTGGGGTGTTGTAACCTCTCAGTCAGAATAAGGGACTTGTAAAGTGTACCTATTCATGTAATCGGATATTTATTCATTATATGGAAATAAAAGAGATTTATTTCGCTTACTTGTCACCGGTCGTTTCTATTTGAATCCATTATGTATGTTATCCAATATGATATTGCTATCATAGTGCTCATTTGATCGACCCGCTTGTGCAAATGTCATAGAGAGTTGAACCTACGCATGTCTGATCGGCAGGAAAAAGTATGCTTAGTCTGTCCAACAATGTGAACTCGGCTGGGGAGACAAATTCCTTCGATAGGATGGGGCGACAAAGGCCTATTCAGGGAGATAGATCCCTTAATAGGACAGGGTGACGGAGGTCTATTCGGGGAGATAGATTCCTTCGATAGGATAGGGCGATAGAGACTCATTCGAGGAGATAGATCCCTTCAGTAGGACGGGCGATTGAGACCCATTCGAGGGGATAGATCCTTCGATAGGATGGGACGACAGAGGTCCATTCGGAAAGATAGTTCCTTTTGATAGATATGGATGACAGAGGTCCATTCGGGGAGTAGATCCCTTCGACATCAAGGCGATAGAGACCCAATCAGGGAGATAGATCCCTTTGATATATCAGGGTGATAGAGGTCTAGTTGGGGAGATAAATCCCTTCAGTGGGACAGGGCGATGGAGGCCTATTCGGGGAGATGGATCCTTTTGATAGGTAACAACCGATAGGAGTGAAAGTATTAGGAATTAATCGATAAGACAACAGAAAGAAAAATTATGGGGAGCTTACCCATTAGGAAGTTCTTCCATTGATGGGGAACGATGTAATTTACTGATAGTAGATTTGTAGGTTCTCTACATTTCAGGTCTTGGGCATGGCTGATCTGTCTAGGTTATTGAAGCAATAAGCCCCTGGGCAAACCATGGAATGTATCTAATAGGGATCTTCCTAGTTAAGGGCCAGCTCGCCCCTCGATTAGGGTTGATTGGTGGCTTCGACCTTTCTTAGCACCAAATCTCTTAGTTTGAACGTTCAATGACTCTTGACTCTCTGGTTGTAATACTGTGTCATTTGCTGCTGATATGTAGCCATTCGAGTGGATGTAAATTCTCATAGCTTGAGGAGTAAGTCTAGTTATTCTCGCAAGGCAGGCTCGTTTCGTTTGAAATCGTACCGAGTTACTCGGAGTGAATGGATCCTGATTTTCACAAGTATGACTGCTTCATTTCCGTACATTAGACTAAATGGTGTCTCATTGGTAACCCTTCGGGTGTGGTGCAGTATGATCAGAGGATACTGTGGAGCTCATCTACTCATCGTCCCTTAGCTTCATCCAGCATGGTTTTTAGCCCCTGAAGGATCGCTCTGTTGATTATCTTCATAAGTCCGTTGATCTATGGATGAGCGACCGATAAGAATCGATGGTCGATCTCAAGTTTTCATAGAACTCTTGAAAGTTGGCATTGTCGAATTGTTTCCCATTATTCATTATGAAGGCATGTGGTATACCACACGAATGATTGGGGCTTGGTTGCTGTTATCTGGGCTAGAGGTTCGACCTCTACCCATTTAGTGAAGTAGTTGATGGCTACTATAAGGAATTTTCACTGTCTGGTAGCTGGTGGGAATGGTCCGAGAATGTCCATCCCCCATTGGGCGAGCGGCCATGGGCTCGCTATAGGTCTGAGTTCGGTTGAGGGCAGCCATGGGACTGAAGAGAAACATTGGCATTTGTCACACTTCTTAACATAGTTCTCCAAGTCAGCTTTCATTATTGGCTAGTAGTACCCTTAACGTAGGGCTTTGTGGACTAAGTTCCGAGCCCCCAGGTGACTGCCACATATTCCCTTATGGATTTTTTGAAAGACAGTCTCTTTCTTCAGGGGTCAGGCATCTTAAGTATGGGTGAGAGAAGAACTTTCGGTATAAGATTTCATCGATGATTGTATAATGAGCAGCTTTTCGCTTAAGTTTGGCTACCTCCAGTGGTGAGTCAGGTAGTCGGTCATCTCTTAAGTATGCTTTGATAGGATCTTTCCAACTGGGAGGTTGGTCCATTACAAGGATCCTTTGAGGTTCGTCTATACTGGGGTGTGGTAAGCTTTTGATGTAAACCATTTATTAGAAGCAACCGAATCTGAACTGGCCCATTCGGAGTGCGTATCAGCTCGTGCATTTTCCAATCGAGGGATATACTGAATATCGACTCTATCTTGTTTAGCCATCGTCTCGCATAGCTTACTTAGATACTTGGTCATAATCGGATCTTTTGTTTTGTAGACCTCTTTGATCTATTTGACAACCAGTTAACTATCGGTAAACACTTGAACGCTTTAAGCTTCCATGTAGGCTGTGATTCAGAGTCTTGTCAACAAGACTTGGTACTTCGCTTGGTTATTGGTGGCTCTGAAGTCAAAACGAAGGGCATATTTTGCTTTGAAGTTGTCTAAATCTATCAGTATGAGCCCTGTGCCACTACCCAAAGAGTTTGAGGATCCATTGATGAGTATTGTCCAGTCTGGTAGTGACCATTCATTAGGGTTATCAATAAACTCAGGTTCGGTTGTGACCGGGAGGGTGCACTCAAGAATGAAGTCCGCCAAGGCATGGCCTTTAATTGCAGGTCGAGGTTGATATTAGATGTCAAATTCACCTAGTTCGACACTCCACTTGATAAGATAGCTAGAAGTGTCTCTCTTCTAGAGGATTTGCTTATGCAGCAAATCAGTAAGCACCATAATGGTATGAGCTTGGAAGTACGGTCGAAGGCGTCTAGCCGAGACGACTAGGGCATTTGCTATCTTCTCGATCGATTGGTAATTGACTTCAGACTCTTTGAGTATCCGATTAATGTAGTAAACTGACTTCTGAGCAGTTGAGTCCTATCTCACAAGGACAGAGTAAAACGCTCGATCTGAAATAGAAATGTATAGATAAAGTTTCTCACCAGGAATCGAACAGGAGAGTAGTGGATGAGTCATGAGGTACTCTTTGAGTTATTCGAAAGCCATTTGACACGTCCATGTGAATCGTTGGGATCTCTTTAGAGTATCGAAAATAGGTTTGTACTTCAACTTTCAACATGAATCGACTTAGAGCCGATATCAGACCAGTGAGGTGTTGTACCTCTTTTAGTGTCTGAGGTGGTGACATGTCCATAATGGCTTGTATCTTCTCGGGATTTGCCTCGATCCCACAATTGGTGATCATAAAACCCCAAGAACTTGCTAGACGCGATATCGAAGGTGCACTTGGCTGGATTCAATCGCATGTTATAGCGTTCAAGCGTCTAAAAGGTTTCTTCGATGTCGACAACATGAGCCTTAGTATTTGTGCTTTTGACAAGCATATTATCTACATATGCTTCTAAGTTTTGGCCTAGTTGATTCTTAAGGACTTTATTAACCAACTGTTGGAAGGTTTCTCTTATGTTTTTCAACTTAAAAGGCATGACTCGGTAACAGTATGTACCGAACACGATGATGAAGCTTGCTTTCTCTTTGTCTGGTGCCACTCATATTTGATTGTACCCTAAGTAGGTGTCCATAAAATGTAAGAGTTGGTGGCCTGAAGAACTATCTACCGGTTTGTCGATGTTCAGGAGGGGATAACTATCTTTTGGGCACGCTTTGTTGAGGTCGGTGAAATCTATACACATCCTTCATTTACCATTTGCTTTCTTTACTAAGATCACATTGGCTAGCCATTCGGGATACTTGACTTCACGGATGAATCCAGCGGTCAGTAACTTTTGGACCACTTTTTAGATGGTACGTCGGCGTTCGAGGATGAACACCCTCTTCTTCTGCTTGACTGGTTTGTAATCGGAGTTTACGGTTAGCTTATGAACAATGACTAAAGGATTGATGCCAGGCATGTCCTTGGGGGACCAATTGAAAACTTTGGAGTGCTATTGCAAACAACCGATAATTGCCTCTTGTGGCGACATAGACAAGCCAGCTCCGATTCGGACAGTTTGAGTAAGATTGTCAGTTAGAGGGATCTCAATCAGCTCTTCACTTGACTTCGGTTTATTTGTTGGTTTGACGTCACCACTGAGTTATAAGGTGTCAATTGGAAAATTCACCTGTCCATCTCTATCTGCGAAGAGGATGTAAGGATCGGGGTCACTCCGAATAATAGCAACTCCTTCCAATATTCTAAACTTTATCTTCATGTGTTTAGTGCTTCTAGCTCATTTAGACTTGGTTGGCCGAGGATAGTGTTGTACGGTGAGAATAATTTCATCACATGGAAGGTGACTTTGACAGTTGCATGGTCAGGAGGAGTCCCCAGAGTTATAGTGACGAGGATGATTCCCTATGGATAAATGCATTTGTTAGATAATCCCTTGAGGGATCTAGTTAGGGGCTGAAGGTGTGAAGAGTTGAGATCCATCCGCTGAAAGGCATCCCAAGTGAGGAGGTCACAATCCGCATCTTGGTCGATGAGGACTCTTTTGACTATGTAAGACCCCATTCTGATAGTGATAACCAAAGGATAGTTATGACTAGGGTCGACTTCGATTAGATCGTCATCATCGAATTCGATAATTAGCCTTTTTCTCTTTACTGTAGTCATGTTTTGCTTGGTAACAAAAGGTTAGTGAGAGAGACTGGTGATTAGTCTGTTCCCACAGATGGAGCCAAGCTGTTGGAAGTGGGTCTTAACTCTACAGATCCAACTTTTCTTGACTCAAACGATGGCTTGGATGAAGGATTCAAAACCTGCAAAAGACTGACAGAGGAGACTCTAACGCTCAAATCAGAAAGAGCGATTTTCGAAAAGAATGATACAGACTGAGAGAGGGAGAGCAGATCTCCCTGTGATTTGTGTGCCAAGTGTTAAATCAGAGAAACTTACCTAGGTTTCAGTCTATCAAAGGCTTTTATATGAGGAGTCATGAGAGCTGTGTACATTTGGACTATTACAAACCTACTTTTCTTATAAGGAGATCCAAAGATTTCGGAGTTAAACCATCTAAGATTTGAAGTCATTATCATTTAAAAAGTTTAATTATACGGGGAGATTATTTCTCTTATCGATTATATTCACGAGGATTTCCTTCTTTATCTAGAAGATACATTTCATGCTGAGATAGAAAACTAAATCAAGGTGAGACTCAATTGAATATTACCATTGATCGATAGGAGTTGAAGCGACTGGACCCTTAGGTGGCTGTTAGTCATCGGTTGAATGAAAGGAGGTGACCATTCAGACTTGCCGAACATATTCGTGAGTCGGTCGGTCCGTCCTAGTTGGTTAGCCAATCTATTTGTTATTCAGTTTAGGAACTGAACACCTCATGACCATGAGAATTAGGTTGGGTCTTTGGTCATTCGAGTATTGTACCGATTGTTGTTTGGATTATGTTTCATCACCATATAAGTTATTTGGATCGATGAAACGAGAATAAAGCATTAAGAATGAATCTTATCAAATAAGTTTTGTAAAATGATGATGGGTTTCGATGGAAACCCATACTTGAAACCAAGAAAAATGTCTAGTCAACTTTTGCCGCTCTTTGTCTTTGTCCCCGCTCTCTATACTGCAACTCTCAACCAATATCCAATCTCGCATTCTCCGGAGGTCTCCACAGAAGTAGTAGCACTACACCTCACCGCTTCTCTTTTGGCAATTCTTTCACACATTCCTTATTTTTCCGAACTATTCATATCCTCTCTGTCTCTGTCTCTGTCTCTCTCTTTATTTTCTTAGAGAGACATTCATTTCCTCAAAAATGTCCACCTCTATTCTTCTTGGCTCGATAATTTCTCTCTCCTCAGAGAAAAAACCAATTCCGTATTTTTCTGAACTATTTATATCTCTCTCTCTCTCTGTTTTCTAAGAGAGACATTCATTTCCTCAAAAATATCCACCTCTATTCTTCTTGGCTTGATAATTTCTCTCTCCTCATAGAAACAACCCATCTGCTATTCTTCACTGCTCTCTCTCAACAATTCTACTACAAAGATACAACTGGGGCACTGTTCTTTTTTATAATCTCTCTTTCTCTCTCCTCAAACTATCATCATCTCTCTTCCTTCAAATTCTTCACAAAACCCAACAAAACCTTAATATTTCACTTTCTTTCTTCAAATGGGCTCAGAAAAATCTGGGTTTTGTCCTAGACCTCAAATGTCACTCCAAAATCATCCAAATTTTGATCAATTCTAACATTTTAGAACCTGCAAAACCTTAGTTTAAAATTTGCTTCATACCCATCAAAGGTCTCTGGCTGTTGATTCATTGCTTGAGGCCTGTAGAGGTAAAGGGTTTCATTGGTGGTTTTACTTTATAGTGGTTTTCTGAAAAGGGTTTCTTTTTAGAAAGTGATGGGGTCTTTCGAAAGATTCAATACGAAAAGTGTTCAATCCTACAAAATCCATGATCCAAAGAGGCATGTATGCCTGGACATGTTAATAGACCAGGATCAATCTTTCCAAAGGGTGGACACAGCCCGACACACTAAGAAAACGCCATCGGTATTATCCTAATCAATCATTTAGCTGACTCCCAACAAGGGTAATCCAACTGACCCATGAATCATTCAGTAACTTGAATCGATGTCCTTCCTCCTTGGCCGATAAGCAAACGCTCCCTAAGGAATTGATTGTATTAGCTAAAGGTGATATTTGATTAAACTTTACATCAATCTTTTGTTTTCTATTTTGACACGAAACGTACCTCCTAAATAAGAAAGGAAACCTTCAGAACCTAATCGATAAGAAAAGAGATCTCCTCGTACTACTGAACTTCTTAAATGATAAATATCACGAATCATATAGAATATTTGAATATAAGATCCTGAGATTTTCGGACCCCCAGATAAGAAAACTAGGGTTGTGACACCCCAGATACACACGGCTCTTGCGACACCCTTGTATATAAGTCTCAGGTACACCGAAATCCTGGTATGCTCTCTAAGACCCTTACACTTAACACACAAGTCACAGGGAGACTGGCTCTCTCTCTCTTGCTCAATCTCTTACTCTTAGTTTGATCATTCTTATCGAAAACCACTCTTTCTGACTTGAGTGTTGGAGTTTTTCCTGCTCCGGCGGTCTTTTGCGGGTTTCAAATCTTCCTAACATCAACTGTTCAAGTCAAAATAAGCTGATATCTATGGAGTCGAAATCCACTTCTAACAGATTGACGCCATTGATGGGAAACAAACTAGAGTAACTTCGTTAAACTTTTTGGATGACCAAAGACTTATACCTCCAAAGAGGAAAACTAGAACCATATTAAAGGTAGTATCCATTGTAGATAGACATACGACCAACCCGACTGATGCCGCCTTGTTAGCAACCTCCATTCGCCCTATCGATAACTCTAATATTTGCCCTTAATCTCCTTAACCAGAGTAGTTCCACAACTTGTGCCTCAAGAATATCTGATCGCTCCCCTTGTGCCAATGTCCACTCACCCTTTGTTAGAAATGTTAGAATCCAAAATACAGGATATAAGCAAATAGCTAAAAGAACTCAGTCGTGCCATTAGACCAGAAGGACAATCTTTTGTAGGGAGTCGGGACATGCACGACCTTGACAACTAACGCCTCGTCTAAGTTATGAGCCATCAGTAACATCCCGCCATGACCTGATGATCTGAGGAGACAAGTTGAACAACTCATAGCTGATAAGCTTAAATGATTTGGTACAAGGAGGGAAGGAGCTCCCCTTTATCTTTTTGGTATGTCACCCTTTGACTCAAAGATCTCTTCGGAACTGATGCCACGAGATATACTTTTGCCTCCTATGGAGAGGTACGATGATACAACTAACTCCCGTGATCATGTAGCCTACTTTGTGACAGTGATGATCTCAAGGGACATGACAGATACTGCCATGTGTAAGCACTTCCCTACGACTCTCAAAGGGAATGCACTAATGTGGTACAACTCCTTGCCACCGCTCAGTATCAAGAGTTTCTCCTAGTTTCGACAACAGTTCGAAACTTATTTTGTGATTAGTCGGGAGCCAATAGAAAGTTCATCTCTTTATTATCACTATGGCAGAAGAATGACGAGTCCCTGAGAGACTTCCTGGATAAATTCAAAGCTGAGATAATGAAGGTCCCAGGTTTGGACCATTCTATCATGTTGGTCGCATTGCTCACTAGGTTACGCCCCTCAGGCATGAAAACCTCGATCACAAAGAATCCTCCTTCTACAATCCAAGAGTTCTATGCTCGTGCCAAAAAGTATATTGCAGCTAAAGAGGTCAAAACATTCAACCATCGAAAGAATCGATTATCCCAAAGAGAACGCAGTCAATTGCCCCGGTAGCCTTCACCGAAAAGAATCGATCGAGTCCCCTATCCCAGCGAAAGTATAATGCTTATACTCCCTTGAATGAGACTCCTAGTTGAGTCTTATATCAGATCAATGGCAAGCCATACATCAGGTGGCCTCCTCATTCTACAGAGGATGATTCCAAGAAAAATAGGACCAAGTATTGCCACTTCTATCGAGACTACGACTACACTATTGATGATTGTAGAAAAATCAATGATGAATTGGAGTTCTTAGTTCAAAGTGGAAAGTTACAAAAATATATCAGTATGGAAGAGAGGAACATACCCTCCCCTGATCGACATGATCCACCATAGGAGAACGAACTGAATGAACTACCAACTGGTCGACCGCCGCATAATGGATCGGACGGAGTAACCGTCTAGATTTATGACAAACAATATCTACACTAACCTTACATTCCCACTAGTGTTTTTCTAGCTTATGATCCGGAGTTTCCTATACTCTTCTCCAAGTAAACTCTGAACCTCTCTCTTTTAGCGAACATTTTTATAATGTCCTATAACGGATGACTCTTGTCTTTTTGTGTTCATTTTTAATTTATTCGTTACCGATCTCCTATCATGACAACATGTTCTAATGAACCGATCATGCTTAATGGAATTACCGATGGGATTTATCTCCCTGAATGAGTTTATCTCGTCTCGACCTACTGATTGGATCTACCTCTACGAACGGGTCTATATTGCCTTGACCTACCAATGGGATCTATCTCCCTGAATGAGCTTATGTCATCCCGACCTACTAATGAAATTTATCTTCCCGAACGGGCCTTTGTCGTTTCGACCTACCAATAGAATCTACCTCCCCGAATGGGTCTATGTCGCCCTGATCTATCGATGGGATCTATCTCCTCAAACGGGTCTATATCTCCATGACCTACCAATGAGATATATCTCTCTAAACAGGCTTCCTTAACCTACCAATGGGATCTATCTCCCTAAATGGACCTATATCACCCTGTCTTACAGATAAGATCTATCTTCTTGAGTGGGTCTACATCGCCTTAACTTATCTATAGGAACTATCCCTCCAAATGGGCCTGTCACCCCGACCTATTGACATGACATACTAATCCATCACTGGGACCTACCTCCTCGGGTGGGCTTATGTCGCCCTAACCTATCAATAGGACCCATTCCATTGGATAGACTTACGTCACCCCATTCTATCATCGGAAGGTATCTTCTCTAATCGAAACATTACCGCCAAGGTCTCTGAAAAGACTGATGAATTTAGTCTCCAGAAGGATAATTACAATTTGATCGATAAACCTATTAGCGAAGGTGATATATCCCTAACTAAGTTAATGCTCCCTCTTTGGTTGATCGACTCAGAAATTATCAAAAGTGACAAGTTATGCCAAAAGTATGCAAAAGAAGCCCATTCAAACGATTAAGGAAATGTCTTCCGTAAGATACACACATGTAAAAGGCCTTTAGATCAAAAACTCTATGGTACTAAAGTCATACAAGGTCAGAAGGAATGGGGCGAAGTACTATGACCTCCCGAGAAGAGGACTTTGCAGCTGTCTAAGTCATGATTGATCCAATGTGACCACCAACTGAATCCATAGGAACCAAACTCTGGTTCATTACTACTTGACCTGCTGTCTCTTCGAAACGGGGTAAAGCATTGTATGCACTAACTTGGCGAAATATCTCCTCAGCACATTTCAACCTCTTAAACAACTTAACGTTGAGAGTTCCTAAGGGCCGTGGAATCCCTAGTAATGGATACTTCAAAATCGGTTAACTTCCATTTGGTCGTCTGGAGAGACTTCTCCCGTAATTGAACTAGCATTTCAGCAGTTATTAGATTCGCCTAGCAAGGCTGCACCTCAGCCTCTAGTTCTCTGTAACACTTCTAGGATAGGGCTAGATCTTTCCACAAACGCTCGATCTGCTTATCTTTCTCAATAAGCAAAGCACTTGAGGCTTTTCGTACCTCAGTATCCTTCTCACTCTATTCAAGGGTGTCTTATAGCACTAATACTTGATTGCCCAAATGATTGACATGCTTCTCAGATTGCTTCCTCTGCTACCTTTGAAACTCCGTTAAGGCTGCAGTCTGGGAAAAGGAATACAAGTCAGTTAAAGTCAAATGAAAACAAAGCAAAACAAGTCTAGGTGGGGAGTAATACCGTCAGACAAAGAGAGTGGAAGGCTTTGTCAATCTGTTCCTGAGACATCCTGTGTAATTCGAGTTCAGGATCACGAAAGTTAAACCGTTTTGCTAACAGGAGTGCCTCTTCAGTGTCAATACAATTGTACTGATGGCCCCCTACATAGATGGCAACTGATCCTTCCCCTTACATGTCCTTTTGATCGTTGAATTATCTAATAAGAATTAGAGGCAGAAGGCCAACCTTCTCCCCTTTTTCTCGGGGAGAACATTGGGGCTCCATAAGAGATTGTCCAGACGCCTCACCCACGGGGACAACAGAAACGCTCGACTCCACTGATGGCCCCTCTTGCATCACTGGAATGGAAGTGTCTGTCAGTCCCTCCACCCCAGGAACTTCCCTTATCGGGACACTTCTCCCAGCTTCCCTTGTCGATGAAGATATGTCCAATGGTCTTTTGGCATTCAGCCTTACCAGCTTGTTTGTTAAAATTTCATTCAGAAAGGATTCCTCTACAAACATCAACACATCAACCAAATCTTTCTCTTTCTGTTTCAACAGAATAGGCCTATCAATTTTCCTCCTTTCAATGATTAATAGGCCCGTCAAAAGCAGCATCTGGTCTCCATAAGTGAATCCACCCAGATGTTTCGCTGAGTTGACTTACAATAGCGCTTAATAGATTATAGAAAACGAGAATGGCGAGTGGGGGTTGGAGGTTTTACCGCGCCTGATTTACATTCGGCAACACGGTCAAGAGATATTTATTTATAATTTCACAAAAAAAATATTTCTACATCCAAAACTTGTCCTTCGACTTGCTGTAATAAAATTTTCAATGAGAGTCCTGACGGCTCTGCAATTTGTACCAACCCTGAGTGGAGCCTTGACCTCCACATCTCACCAATGAAAAAAGGACTGCCAAAATTTCTAAGTCACTACGACCACAAAGCACCAAGCATTAGGGATAAGTAATGTGGGATAAACATTTCAATATCATATTACATCCCCAAGCGGGCCCGTATATGGAACTTTCAAGCCGTACTTCATAAAATGTTTATACATAGGGATACAACCATCGGGTGCCCTGTTCACCCTATCCTTATCAGTGGCCAACACTAATGCATAATTGCTCCTCGATGACATATCATCCTAGATCTCTTGAAGCTCCTCCTTGTTCATTGTGCTCCATATATCAATACTCTAATGAGAAGAGAAAGAAGAACCCTTCGGCATTTTTCCAGAAAAAACCCTAAAGGAAAATACAAAAGTGTACACTAAAATACACGATTTTATAAGGAGTCTTGAAGACGATTCATGAAATCAAAACAACATCTATCACATTAAAAGTTTCACATCTTTTCGATAGTCATCACTCATGGGGCATTTCTCACGAAATGACTTATTAGTTGGGGGCAAATAATGGGGCCCATTCGAAAGATCCAATACGTAAAGTGTTCAATTCTACAAAACCCATGATCTAAAGAGGCAGGTACACCTGGATATGTCGATAGACTAGAATCAATCTTCCCAAAGGGTGGACATGGCCTGATGCGCAAAGAGAATACCATCGACATTATCCTAACCAATCATTCGACTAATTCCCAACAAGGGTAATCCAACTAACCCATAAAAGCATTCGACAAGCTTGAACCAATATCCCTTCCTCCTCGGTTGATAAGCAAATGCTCCCTAAGGAACCAATCATATTAGCTAAAGGTGATATTTGATTAAACTTCACATCGATCTTTTATCTCCTATTTCGACATGAAACGTACTTCCTAAATAAGGAAGGAAACCTAAAGAACCTAATCGATAAGGGAAGAGATCTCCCTGTGTCACTAAATTTCCTAAATGATAAATATCACAAATCAAACAGAATATTTGAATATAAGATCCTGAGATTTTCAGGCCCCCATATAAGGAAACTAGAGTTGTAACACCTCGGATACAAACGGCTCCTGTGGCAACCTTGTATTTAAGTTTTCGGTATACCGAAACACAGGTACGCTCTCTAAGACCCTTACACTTGACACACAAGTCACATGGAGACTAGTTCTCTCTCGCTCTCTTGCTCTTAGTCCGTTTATTCCTATCGAAAATCACTTTTTTTGACTTGAGCGTTAGAGTCTCCACTGTCATAGCACCCTCTGGCGGTCTTTTGTAGGTTTCAAATCATTTCTGACATCAACTAGGTATCTGTGGAGTTAAAACACACCTCCAATAGAGGGGTTAAAAGTTTTGAGAAAATTGAGAGTGTTTGGATATATACCTTGCATTGCTGGAATCAAATCACTGTTATGATTCTGAGAAACGGGGTTTTGTTGAATCAGTCTAGTTGGTCTATGTAACTCTGTGATGTAAAATTTGGTTATTGAATCTTATCCCCAAAAGGGGATTTTGAGGCCGCTTTTAAGCATTTAGATGATATGTGTAATAAAAAGCTTAATCTGGGTTTTGATACTTATCGCTTGATTATTGATGGTGTTTGTAAGTTTGAAAACTCTAATGTGATTCAAAATGTGTTGTGTTTTATGGTAGAAAAGAATTCTACAATTTGCAAGTTTTGTGAGTTAGGGAGGACGTTTGTAGTGGAGATGTTATCTAAGAAAGGTAGTGATGAGAGGATTGCATTAGCTAATTTTACTTGTGGGTGTGTTGAAATTAAGAGAGCCTTGCACAATGCACATGAGCGAGCATGGTGAGCAACGGCTACAAGGACTCGAGAAGACTTTGTATTGACAGCATGAGTCTCTTGGGACCAAGCACCCAGCACCGAGAGACTAGCACCAAGAGCCCAGCCCCAAGCTCCCTTATGGCCCAAAGGAAAAAAGATTCCTAGAAGACCAAGTGTTTTAGAAGTTATGGAGGGAATTGGAATAAATGCAATAATTTGTAATCAGTAGGGGAAATGTAGGGATTAGCACATGTAAATAAGGGAAAACCCAAGAGCCTTAACCATTAATGGCTCGTAACCTTTGGTATCCACTCCCATAGGCCTATAAATAGGCCACCCCCAAACATTGTAGATGATTCCATTCAATCAATCACAATTCTCTCTTCAACACTTGAGTTCTCTGGTAAATGAGAGTACTCTAACCTAGGCTCTTTGGCAAGCAAGTATTCCTAAGTTCAAGTAAGGCTCATGGTCCTGATAGCCACCCAAGGTCATGTTCAACCCCTTCCACTCTAGCTAAGCCACCTTAGCTCGAGAACCTTTAACCATCCACCCATATCTAGTCAAGTAACTATTTTGCTTGAGCCAAACAACTCATAAGACATAGGGGCTATGAGAGAGGAAGCATTCCACCAAGAAAACCTATCCTCCCATTGCATCGAGAACCGAACCAAGTGCCCACAATTTGTCCTAACTATGGGTATGCAACAATTTAGTGCTTTCATTGAGAGAAAATTCATCCATTCTAATCTTTCCTTTCATCTTACAATCTGCCCAATATCATATTATGGCCAAAAAAACCCCACCTAAAGAGAAAGACTCAATACTATTGAGGCAACCCTTGAGGTTGTTCAAAAAAATATTAATCAGAGGTTCAACCAACTTGAGCAGAACATAACAGTGTTGTTACAAGCCATGCAAGTACTTGGACCATCACAAAGAAGAATGAGCATGGGGGTTAACCAACCTGGAGCTCACATGGATCCAACTATTATGGATGTAACTACACAGCTTGCTTAGGGACCAACCCTTTCATCTACATCATCAAGTGGTGGCAAAGAAGATGTTGATTCACCCTTTAGTAGAGAAGAAAAGGCCTCACCAAGAGGAAGAGCAAGGGGACACGAAAGAACAAGGGCCATCCACTATTTGCTTGAATTCCCTACCTTTCAAGGAGGCGACCCAAGTACTTGGATCGTGAGAGTAGAGTCCTACTTCAATTTCTACCCTGCGGACAAACATGTGAGAGTAAACATTTCTAGCTTCTACCTAAAAAGTGCTGCCCAGTAATGGTACCAATGGCTTAAAAAGAGGTACCAAACCCGCCAAAGGATGATTTTTTGGTCATGGCTATGCAAAGAAACCACTAAAAGATTTGGAGAGACTGAGAACATGGACTATGATAAAGCCTTCACTCGACTAAGAAAAAACTCAACCTTGAGAGAATATCAAGAGGAGCTCGAGAAGCTGTCCACTAGATTCTAGTAACCAGAAAAGGTATCGATTGGAGCATTTGTTGGAGCTCTCAGATGGAAACTATCTATGGAAGTAAAGCTTCAAAGGCCAAAAACACTCATGAGAGCATGAGAGATTGCCCGGCTAAAAAATGACTAGCTAAAAGACATTAGGAAGATTAACCACCCTCAGGCACCTATGGTGTCACAAGGTACTTCTTCCTAAATCTCATCCTCTAAATCAAACTCTAGACCTCTTTCACAACCAATCACAAGCTCATCCTTGAGCAAAGCCTCACCCCCAAAACATCAAGGGGGTAACCTATGTTGAGATGGAGACACAACATGCTAAGGGTCTTTGCTTTAATTACGACCAGAGATACACACCCAGCCACAAAAGCAAGTGCCAAAGGCTCTACATGATTGAGCTTGAGAGTGAAGAAGAAGAAGTGGTTCCTGAAAAAGAGTTTGAAGAAGAGGAACTAGTGGGAGAGGATTAAGAAAAAGAGGAGCCAAGATCACTATCCATGCCATGGCTGGCATCCAAGGCCATAAAACCATGCACATGCAAGCACATATTGGTAAACGAGAGATAACTCTTCTAATCAATAATGGATTATCCTTAAATTTTATTAACCATAAAATTGTAGGAATGCTAAGGCTACCGATGGAGAAGATAGATTCTTTCAAGGTTAGAGTGGCAAGTGGGGAAACTCTATAATGCATAGAAGTTCACCACAATGTCCCTATCAATATCCAAGGGATGATCTCATCATCGACTTCTATTCCTTGATTCTCATTGGAATGGACATGGTTCTTGGAGTGCAATGGCTCCAGACCCTTGGGAAGACTGTCTCCAATTAGAAGAAGATGGAGATGGAGTTTATGCATAAAGGAAATGAGTGAAACTCAAGATGACTCCAAAGCATCCAAGGCTAAAGGAACGGAGTTCTCAAATATCAAACGGGCAACATGCATGGGTGGACAAGCCTTTGCTGTCCAAGTCTCTTCACCAGCCTAAGGAAACCAACCTAGTGCTAGAAACCGCATCCATAAAGACAACCTGGCATTGTTAGCTAAGTACCATCGAGTGGCCGAAGAGCCTGAGTTTATTCTGCCACCAGGGACTATGAACATCCTATCAACCTCAGCTTCCTAGTCAAACCGTGAATATACCTCCTTATCGATATGCTCACTTCTAAAAGAAGGAGATCGAGAGACAAGTGAAAGAAATGCTAGACAATGGCCTAATCTGTCCAAGCACAAATCCCTTTTCAAGCCCCATTTTGCCAGTTAAGAAAAAAGATGGGTCATGGAGATTTTGCATTGACTACAACGCAATCAATAAGGCCACCATCAAGGATCGGTTTTCTATCCCAACAATAAACGACATGCTGAATGAACTAGGAGGTGCTAGACACTTCTCCAAAATAGACTTAAGATCTGGCTACCACCAAATCTAGAATCCGACATCCATAAGATGGCATTCTGAACACACAATGGCCATTATGAGTAATTCATAATGCCATTCAGCTTATGCAATGTGCCAAGTACTTTCTGAATTTGAGGTGTAGTTGGTATAGGAGTTGCTTTAGTGTAGAACGAGAGACATTTGGCCTACATCCCCAAGGCTCTTGGTGTGCAAAAGAAGGCCTAGTCAGTGTACAGTGTACGAAAGAGAAATGCTCGCGGTGATTAAGGCTGTCCGAGTGTGGAGGCCTTACTTGCTTGGCCGCAAGTTCAAAGTTGTGACTAACCAATAATTACTCAAGGCTCATTTGGAGCAAAAGATCACCACTCCTCAACAACAAGCATGGGTAGCCAAGTTACAAGGCTATGAGTTCGAAGTACTATATAAACTGGATAGAAAAAATCTAGTGGCCAATGCCTTATTAAAAAAGGAAGATGGAGAAGTTCTTCTCATGCCTATATCCATTCCCAAATGGAATATATGGAGTGACTTCAATGCTATCCTACAAGAAGATGATCACAGCCACACAATCCTTCAAAAATTGGAGGCTAATAAGGACGGTGAAGTTTACTATGAGCTCAAGAATGGGCTGCTCCTTTGGAGGGACAAAGTTTATGTACCTAAGGCGAGGAACCTACGATAACAAGTTCTCAAGCACTTCCATAGCAAGAAGGAGGGAGGACACAGTAGAGTATTTTGGACATAAATATGGCTTGCAAAGATATTCACTTGGGAAGAAGTAAAAGGGATGTTTGCAAGTTCGTTCGGGAATGTGAGGTATGCAAATTAACAAAAGGCAATTCATCCAAGCCTCATGGATTACTCCAACCCCTATCCATTCTGCAGCATGTGTGGGATGATGTGACAATGGATATTATAAAGGGACTACCCACAAGCAATGGCTGCAATGGAATCATACTGGTGGTGGACCGACTCTCCAAATATGCTCACTTCATATCATTGACCCATCCTTATTCCACCAAGACTATTGCCATGTTATATGTAGACAACGTAATGAAATTGCATGGCATGCCGAGGAGTATTATCATAGACCATGATAGGCTCTTCATGAGCAATTTTTGGCTAGAATTCTTTTGATTTCACGGGACTAAGCTCACCAGAAGTTCAATTTATCACCTCCAAATAAACAGCTAAACAGAGGTGACAAACTGAATACTGGAGCAATATTTAAAGTGCTATGTGCACCATAACCCGAGGAAATGGGAGGAATACTTAACTTGGATAGAGTATTGGTACAACATAAGCAACCATTCCGCCATTGGGATAACACCCTTTAAAGCTCTCTATGGCCGTCCACCTCTAAGCCTTCGATCCTATACATATAGAGCATTAGCTAATGACCTTGTTGATGCTGTGTAACTTGAGAGAGATAAGGTGCTTGTAAACCTCAAATCCAACATTAAAAGGGCACAAGTAAGGATGAAGAAAGTCCATGACCAAAACCGGCCAGTGAGCAATTTGAATTTGGAGAGTGGGTATATCTTCGATACCACTACAAGAAAATACAGAGAGATTCCCGACAAAGAACCATTAAGCTAAAGGAAAAAATACTATGGGACCAATCTCATGCAGAGGACTCCCTAAGAACCTCCAAGTTCATCCCATCTTTCATGAAAGCTCATTGAGAAGACACGTGGGAGATACTTCACGGAATTGCAACCACAATGCCAAAATTAGATGAGGATGGTAACATAGTCCTTGTACTCAGGGATATCTTGTGTCATGCCCCCGGGTCCGAGCACACGACAACGGTTATGTGATCCAAAAGTATGTGCAATCACCAACACACATGCCAAGATTCTGCAAGACTATGATAATACCATTTCCAAGTTAAGAAATCCAGATCTCAAAATGTGTATGCCTTAAAACATGTAATGAGCAAATAACTATTTATCATTTCAAAATATATCCTCCAAAATATAAGCTTTACATTTAGAAAAACATATACAAAATATACATTTTTAAAATTCCCTCCGATAGATCCGCTGACATGTCTCAAAATCCACAATTAAGAAGGACCAATACCAACAATTGGCTTGGAAAGCTCTATCCTCGATTGGATCTAGCTACCAATAGAATGGCTCTTATCTTTATGCTTTCTCTTAAAAGAATAAAATGAAGGACTGAGTATAAAAATACTTAATGAGTGGAATGCAATGACATAGTTATGTAAGAAAAATGAGTAGTGAGTGTAAGAGTGTTAAACAATGTTCTTCAAATCACATTTCTAATTCAACAAATGTCATAATTTCCTTAAAATATAATACACATTCAATATGCATTTGTTTTTAAAACCAAGGGGTTGTCTTAAAATCTCTCCACCAATAGCTTGGCCTAGACCATTACCAATCATAAACATCACCTCAACCTTGGCATTAGCTCGAAACCTCCAAGGTGGTTCAACCAAGTTAGCCTGACAGAGATTTGGGGGCATCTCTCTAATATGTCTACCCCCTCAAGTCTAATAAACTCTCTACTTCACCCTATCGAATCAGTCCGTAGAAGCTTAGACTTGTTGTCTCATATACATGGGTGCTCACACTCTAAGCTTGCTCCATTTCACCAAAAAGCATATCATGCACTATAA
Source organism: Dillenia turbinata (assembly GCA_037126225.1). Lineage (NCBI taxonomy): Eukaryota > Viridiplantae > Streptophyta > Magnoliopsida > Dilleniales > Dilleniaceae > Dillenia > Dillenia turbinata. Next base: position 8,504,230 of record JBAMMX010000015.1, read on the forward strand.
AAAAACAACAAAACTCTCAATTCAAGAATTTAACAACAAAATCTAATAGGAAGTGTAACATGGCACAAGATATATTTGTAAGTACATAGATTTCATAAATCAAATCAAAATATTTTTGAGGACACTCCACATTCACAAAATATTTTATTAATCCAAATTAAAGAAATCATTTTTGAAAAACCAAGAAAACATTTTCTTATGTACAATCACAACAATCTATCCACTCACAGTGTTAGGTAGAATAGTCACTTCCAGACTTCTCCACAACAAAGATCCCATCTTGATCAGCTTTATTCAACCCCTTAGTTTTGTCTCCGAAAGATGCTTCCAGTTTGGGTCACACCATACCCCTTGATTCTCTCATTTTTGTAACAACTCTAGATTCTCAAGCCCTTCTTCAAAATAAAGGCTAAAGTCTAATATTGGGGAGTTGGATGAATAGTTTGGAACCTTTGATTTTGAGTTTTGGTGGTGAATGAATTAAATTTGGGAGAAGAGAGAAAAATAGTCTAGAAAGTAAGATGATGTTTTTGGGTCTTACGGGTTCTAGAATCTCATTTTTCTTTTTATCTTCAAATCCATTTCAATATTTGCTTAGTAGCTCTCTTTCACTCCTAAATTGCTCAAAGTGTGCGATATGTCATTTTTAGGTTATTAGGAAGGTCAACCCTATAAATTTAAGTACTTGAAGTTATGTTTTGTCGAGAAAGTGTGTTTGATGATGAGCAAGGTAAATGGAAAAAAAAGTAGAATTTATGAAAAATAAATTAAAAAAATAATAAAAAAGTGAAATGTTCAAAATATGGGATATAATATAAATTATGTATTATATGACTAAAGAGTTTGAGTGACCTAGTGGTGAGAAACTTTTTGGAGACTTGGAGTGCTAGGGTTCAAATATCCACGACTTCGGTTCAAATATCCATGACTTTGAGTAGCAAGAGGAAAATGGATGTTAATTCAAGTGCTCCAACACTAAGAATTGTACTGAGAGGAAAGATGATACAAGTACTATGAGGTAAGTCTAAATGCTCTAGGTAGTGCAAATGTTTTGGTAAGTGTACTGGGAGGTAAGTGTAAATGCTCTAGGTAGTGTAAATGTTTCGATAAATGTATTGGGAGGTAAGGGTAAATGCTCTATATAGTGTAAATGTTTTGATAAGTGTAAATGCTCTTGTAAGTGTAAAACTATAAATGCTCCGATAAGTGTAAATGCTTCAACACCAGTGACCAAGAGATCCAAGTGTATCCAACACCAAGATCCAAGAAGTAAATAGAAAAATATTACTGAGAGAGAAACATAGAAATATACCGGAGACTACAAGTCTCACAGTGTATTGAGGGGTAGAAGTAGAGTAGTGAGTTAAGAGATAGAAATAACCAAGACATCAAAACTCTACCTCAATTTCCTATCGAGGATTCAAATTCTACTGAGTACATAGCATTATAGTAACTGAGAACTTAAAATTTGAGAATTGAGAGTCTTAGAAAGTTCCTGTACAGCGCAAAGGACAAAATCTATAATTAAATTTAAATTAGTTATTTTCTAAAAGTTTACAAGGTACAGAAATCTTAAATGATCTCTTAGAGTCAACACCACAGTCGGACTTTTCTAGTATTACAATTCCTACCCCTTAAATAAAAATTTTGTCATCAAAATTTTAGTACATGATTATTTCTCAAATAGATGAGGATATTGTTTTCTCATCGTCTTTTTAGATTTTCAAGTCATCTCTTTGACGTGGTTGTTCTTCTATATGACCTTGACAATTGAGATTTGATTATTTCTCAACCTCTTAATTTGCTTCTCTAGGACGGCTACCGGTTGGATTCCAAAGTTCAAATCTTCACTCAATTTATTTGGAGGAGCTTCAAGAACATGAGAGGGATCCAGTTGGCACTTCTTTAACATCAAGACATGGAAAACATTATGAATCCATTCCAATTTTAAATGTCATTCTAACCAATAAGCCACATTTCCAACCTTCTCGATGACCTTGAAAGGACCAATGTAACGAGAATTTAAAATTTTCCATTTTCGGAATTGAATTACACCTTTTCAAGGAGATACTTTCAAAAACACCATATCCCCGCTTCAAACTCTTAAGATCATATCCTGTCATAGGCATAGTTCTTCTGTTGGTCTTGAGCTACTTTTATCCTCTCTCAGATCAATTCCACCTTCTCAACAGTGGCCTCAATCAACTCTACACTCTTAATCTTTCTTTCTCTAATCTCATCCCAACATAATGGAATTCTACACTTCAGTCTATATAGACTTCATAAGTGGGCATTCTAATGCTGGATTAGTAACTATTATTGTAGGCAAACTCTATCAATAAAAGGTTCCTATCCCAATTACCCTAAAAATTTATTACCGAAACTGAAGCATGTTTTTTAATATTTGGATTATGCATTCTGATTGCCCATTAGTTTGAGAGTGAAAGGCAGTATAACAACAACAACAATCAGTGCCTTAATCCCAATAATTGGGGTCGACTTTAGAGTTGGCGTATATGTACGTAGTCTTTCCCTTGCAATTTTTACAAAGAAACTATTTGCACGCTTCGAACCCGTAACCTCAAACTCACTGAAAGAGCAACTCAATCGTTGTTTCAAGGTTCACCAAAAAAAAAAAGATTTTTTTTGTTGAAGTAATGAATTCACTATTATTATCTCCAATTGCTTCTAAGTCTTCGTCCTCTTCATCTCCCACCAAAAATTTAGCACTTTGGTTCATTCCAGATCCTTCCCTCAAAGAACTCACTCAGCATTCGATCAAGATACCTGACGTACTTCTGAGGATTTTTTTAGGGTGAAAGGCAGTTTTAAACTTTAATTGAGTGTCTAAGAATTCTTATAATTTTGGCCCAAATTGAGATGTAAAACAAGGATCGCGATCGACACAATTGACTTTGGGACCCAATGAAGTCTCACAATTTCATCCATGTATAATTTAGCTAAATTTTCCAAAGGATAATGTTTTGAATTGGTAAAAAGTGAGCTGACTTGGTGAGATAGTCTACAATCACTCAAATGGCATCATATTTATTCGGTGTACAAGGTAAACCAACTACAAAATCTATAATAATATGCTCCCATTTTTACTCAGAAATTGACAAAGGCTGGAGAATACTAGCAGACATTTGGTGTTCTGCCTTCATTTGCTGACACACTTAACACTTGGATACAAATGTGGCAATCTCTCTTTTCATTCCTGACCACTAATAGGTCTCTTTAATTATTCATTATATCTTAATACTTTCTGGGTGCATAGCATAAGCCAATGAGAGTGCTTCCTCAAGAATAACTTTATAGAGATCAATGTCTTAGGAATACAAATTTTGTTTTTAAACACAAATAATCCATCTCCTTAGATTCTAAATTCACCCCTTCTCCATTTTGGACTTTCTCAACTATTACCTTGAATTTATCATCGGTAGGTTGGAGCTATCGAATATGATCCATCAAAGTTAGCCTTACCTCAAAACTAGCCAGGAATGCACCCTGATCTTCATTTGCCAATCAAACCCCAAGAGCTCGGATTCCAACCAAGCAAGAAAGGTAAGAACTCCCATGAGACTCTAAATTGGATGAAAATTTTTGACTTAAAGCATCCGTAACTATATTGGCCTTACTTGGATGGTAATCTATCACCAAATTGTAGTCTTTAATCAACTTAAACCACCTTCTTTGCCTTAAGTTTAACTTCTTTCGTGTGAGCAAATACTTCAAATTTTTGTGGTTAGTGAAGATCCTACGAGTCTCCCCATACAAATAATGTCTCCATATCTTGAAGACAAATACAATTACAGCTAACTCTAAATTATGATTAGGATAGTTTTCATCATGCTTCTTTAATTGGCATGAGGCATTAGCTACCACCTTATCATTTGGAATTAACACACATCTCAATCCTTGTTTACTAATATCACTATAGATCACATATCTGCCTCCACTTGATGGAAGAGTAAGTACGGGAGCAGATGTCAACCTCTTCTTGAGCTCTTAGAAACTATTTTCACACTTATCATCCCACTTAAATTTCATTCATTTTTCTTGTCAAACTAGACAATGAGGCTAAAATTCTAGAAATTTCCTTAACAAATCTTCTATAATATTTTGCTAACATAAGAAAACTTCTAACCTCTGTCACTTTTCTCGATCATTCTTACTTTAAGATTCTTCAACTTTCCTTGGATCCACAATCTTTATCGGATACTATATGCCCTAAGAAACCAATTTTTCTTAACCAAAATTCACACTTGAAAAACTTAACATGCAATTACTTTTCCCAAAGAGTTTACAAAATAATTCTAAGATGCTCCGAGTATTCCTTGTCACTATTCGAATACACCAATATGTCATCAATTAAATACAATTACAAATTTATCTAGGAATGGATAGAATACCTTATTCATCAAGTCAATAAAAGCAGTGGGGGCATTTGTCAACCCAAATGGCATCACCATAAACTCAAAATGTCCATACTAAGTCCTAAAGGCAGTCTTATTCATAGCACTCTCCTTGATCTTCAATTGATGATAACCCAACCTCAAACCAATCTTTGAGAACACGTATGCACCTTGAAGTTGGTCAAAAAGATCATCAATCCTAGGAAGAGGGCATTCGTTCTTAATGGTGACTCTATTTAGTTATCGATAATAAATGCACAACCTAAGAGTACCTTCCTTCTTCTTCATAAATAGGACAGGTGTACCCTAAGGGATGAAGCTTGGTAAGATGAATCCCTTTAGAAATTCTTGGAGTTGTACTTTTAACTCCTTCAATTCTGTGGGTGTTATTCTATAAGTGAGATGAAGATTGGTACGATGTCAAGGAATAGATTAATGGCGAAGTCAAACACTCGAATTGGAGGTAAATCAGGTAATGTTTCTGGAAAAACATTCAGAACCTTATTCACTACCGGAATGTCATCTAAAGTAGGGCTTTCTATAGTTGTGTCGATGATATGGTCTAAATATGTTTCACAGACTTTATGCACCAACATGCGAGTTTCCATTGCTGAGATTACACAAATTGGTACCACTCAGCGCTCATTGGCAAAAATGAGTGCCGAGCATCCCAGCTTTTGAAATTCTACTTCCTTAATAAAAGAATCCACAGATGCCCAATGGAGGTATATCCATATGATTCCCAAAATAACATCAAAATCCCCCATCTCTAACGGAATTAAATCCGCCTCAAAAATCATTTTGCCTACCCGTACTTCACAGTTTCTATAAATTGTACTTCTAACCAACTGCTCACCCAAAGGTGCAGTCACCAGTAACTCTTCCTCAAGTGGGGTTAAGGGTCTATCGACATGTCTAGCAAAACTTATACCAATAAAAGAATTATTGGACCCCGTGTCAATGAGTATACGTGTATTGACACCAGAGATTTTTATTATACCTATTAATATAAATCGTTAAATGATTATTAGTCAAATCTCATAATACACATTCCACATATGCTTCCTATAACGCTGCATCCAATCATATATAAACACACCATTCTAAATATTCTCCTAGAATAGTCATCAACACCTTCAATATCATGCAACATCAATAATATACTTTTTAAATCAGTAAATTTATGCTTAACCAAATTTACCTATAACAACATCAGGATTATTTTATGCATCTTCATTGGTCATCGCATAGATCCTAGTTTGGGTTTGGGTTTAAAAATGCTGGGGATTGGAAGGCACAGTATTACTTCTGATCTCCGTCCTTGGAGTAGTGTTAGAGGGAGATATGGAAGTGTTGGTTAATTCACCCTCAGAGCCACCCGAAAGGTCTCGGTTTTATTAACTTTCTTATGCTCTCAAATTCAGTTTATTTCAGAAATAGCCCTCCTTTCTACAATGGTAGTATTTCCTAGGCTAATTGCAGGGTCCAAAACAGAATTTCTTACTATTCATATAAGGATCACTCTTGTTTCCCACTGACTTGGTTCCAGACCCAATGTTAGTATTTGAGGAACCCATTTTAGAAAAGTGTTGGTCTTGGGGAGATCCAACAGATCCTGTGATAAAGGCACAACCATAAGAACTTATACTCTTGCTTTTCTTAAAACTTTAGCCTAAAGTAGACTTGGATTTCCTTTTCTTTCCATAGCCCTCACTAGCCTTTCCTCTTTCTTGAACCATTTTCTCAGCCCTTAAGGTTAATTGCAATGCATCTTTAAAAGTGTGGGTCTCAGTAACTGACATCTTTTCTCTAATACTCAAATTCAATCATTCTTCAAATTTAGAGCACAAATATTCTTTGCAGACCACTGACTCTGGGACAAACAAATATAACTCTCTCAACTTGGTTTCATATTCCACTATTGACTTATTCCCTTAACTAAGATGGAAAATTCCTTCATCTTTAAGTTTCGGTAAAATCTAGTGTTATACTTCTCATCAAATTCCTTAAGAAATTCACTCTATGTGATGGGAATAGAGGATCTTCTCTTCAAGTTCTCACACCATGTGCAGACACTCTTGTCAAGCGACCTCATGGCCACTATAAATTTCATTTTATTAACCAATCTCATGTCAGCCATGGCTTCTTGTACTTTGTTAATCCAATCATTTGCGTCTGTGGCATCACTAGTACCTAAGAAGGTCTCACAACTAAGTTGTCTTGCTTCCTTGATCAACTTGGATAGCTCAATGATTGGATGGGTTGCTGGTGCAACTATCAACAGAAGAGGAACTACTAGTATTAAAGGAGTGCTTGTTGTGGTGGTAGAGTTTGGTAGAGGAGTTTGCATTGGAGCTTTGGTTTGAGTTTGGAATTGAGCACCATATTTTCTCCACAATTCTGTCGGAAGGCGACAAGTGGTGGGGGAGGAATCTCAAATGTGGTAATCAAAGGTTTGGGGTGCATAAATAAGAGAAGCATAGAAAGATGATACAATCATGTGCTCCAGAAAGAGGGATCTCGGTCAAAATCCTTGTTTTCCGATGTGGAGCCATTGCATTCTACAAGAAGGAAACTAATTTTAATTCACTAAATCGGATAAACTAATAATGCATTCATACGTAAATATGACTTCACTTCCTAGGACGGGTCGGTGAGAAGTACAAGCCATATTGGATGTATTGAAGAGGACTCAACGGTTTGAATGAACATCCGAATGTCAGGCAACCTTCGAATGACAAAAAGAATACCTGATGGAGCCACCACTGCTTTCACGGCCTATCCCCAGGGAAGAACTTTATTTATACCTCGCCATCTCCGATTGAGCGCTCTGCTTTGTGATAGTGAGATAGGAGTCCGCTGCCCAGAAGCTAGTCTACTACATCAGCTGGATATTAAAGGAATCTGAAATTAACTATCGACCAATTGAGAAGATAGCATATGTCTTGGTCGTCTCGGCAAGACATCTTCGACCGTACTTCCAAGCCGATATCATCGTGGTGCTCACCGACTAACCGCTGAAGCAAATCCTCCAGAAAAGAGACACTTTCGGTTGGCTCATCAAGTGAAACGTGGAACTAGGCGAGTTCGATATCCAGTATCGATCGCGACGAGCGATAAAAGGCCCAACATTGGCTGATTTCATCATCGAATGCACCTTGTTGGCAACGCTCAAAGACAAATCTCCTAACAATTAGGAAGAATGACCGATCCCAGAGTGGGCCATCCACGCCGACGGGTCATCGAATTTCTCGGGAAGCTATGCCGGGCTCATACTAGTGGGCCCAAATAATTTTAAGATAGAATAAGTCCTCTTGTTTGATTTCCAGGCCATCAATAACCAAGCAGAGTACGAAACCTTGCTGACAGACCTTCGGATTGCCATTGACATGGGGGCACGAAATGTAAGGGTATTCACTGATAGCCAGTTGGTTGTCAAACAAATCGAAGGGGTCTACGAAATGAAAGACCCAACCATGGCCAAATACTTGAGTAAGTTGCGCGAAACAATGGGATGACTAGATAATGTTGATATCCAACAGATCCCTCGGTCGGAGAACGTATGAGCTGACACTCTATCGAAGCTGGCCAGTTCTGACTCAATCGCCTCTAGTCGAACGGTATACATTAAAAGCCTTCCATATCCCAGCATTGATAAGCCCAGAGAGGCTCTCTCCATCGATTGGTCCCCTAGTTGGAAAGATTCTATAGAAGAATACTTGAGGCATGATCACTTACCAGAGTCACCGAGGGAGGCGAAGAAACTAAAGCGAAGAGCCGCATAGTACGCCATAATTGATGGAATGCTTTACCAGAAGTCATTCACTCATCCATATCTGCGGTACCTAACTCCTAAAGAAGGAGACTATGTCCTCTGAGAAATCCACGAGGGGATCTACAGTAATCACCTAGACGCTTGAAACCTAATCTACAAGGCTTTTTGTCCGGGGTACTATTGGTCAATCATGAAGATTGACTCCGACAAATATGTAGAGGGATGTGACAAGTGCCAACACTTCTTTTTAATGCCTCGACTGCCTTCCACTGAACTCAATCCTATAGCCAACCTCTGGCCATTCGCTCAATGAGGCATGGATATCCTCAGGTCGTTCCCCTCAGCCTCAGGACAACGGAAGTTCCTCATAGTAGCAATTGACTATTTCACCAAGTGGATGGAAGTCAAACCTCTAGCTTAGATCACTGCAGCCAAGGTCCAGTCCTTTGTATGGTCTCGTATTATCACTCGGTTCGGCATACCCCATATCCTCATCACGGACAATGGAAAACAGGTTGACAATAAGTACTTCCAGAAGTTCTGCGAAAGACTCGAGATTCAGTATCGATTTTCATTAGTCGCTCATCCGCAGACCAATAAGTTGGCTGAGATAACCAACCGAATGATCCTACAGTGATTAAAGACAATGTTAGACGATACCAAAGGACAATGGGCTGAAGAACTCTACAGTATCCTCTGGTCATATCACACTACACCCCGAAGGGCAACAGGTGAAACACCATTTAGTCTAACATATGGAAGTGAAGAAGTCATACCCGTGGATATAGAAATTCACTCACTCCGGGTGGCCCAATACAATGCTAGGCAAAACAAGCATACCAAGCGTGAAAGACTGGACTTGCTTCTAGAGTTACGAGATCCACATTGGCATGAATGGCTGCTTACTAGTAGCAAATGGCACAGTATCATAACCGAAGACTGAAAGACCGCACATTCAAACCAGGCGAGTTGGTGCTAAAAAGGGTCGAAGCCACCGATCAGCCCCAACCTGGGGGCAAACTCGCTCCTAATTGGGATGGTTCGTACCAAGTGCATTCCGTTGTCCGACCTGGAACCTATTGCCTCAACAATCTAGATAGATTGGATATGCCTAGAACCTGAAACTCAGAGAACCTACGCATATACTATTAATAGACTCCGCTGCTTCCTGTGGCCAAAAGAATCAACTCAGTAAGAACCGAACGATTCTCTCTCCCATCCTCATCTAGTTACCAGACAAATTTCCTATCGATCGAACGTGTCATCCAAAAGGGATAGAAAACTCCGAATAGGTGGACACGGCCCTCCTATCTAAAGTTTCCTATCGATCGAACGTGTCATAAAAAAAGGATGAAACTCCCTGAACGAGTGGACACTCCCCTTCTATCTAAACTTTTATATCGATCAAACGTGTCATCAAAAAGGGATGGAACTCCTCAAACGGGTGGACACAACTTTCCTATCTAAAGTTTTCTATCAATCGAACGTGTCATCAAAAAGGGAGGTACTCCCCGAATGGGTGGACATGACCCTCCTATCTGAGATTTCCTATCGATCGAATGAGTCATCAAAAAGGGATGGAACTCCCCGAACGGGTGGACACAGCCCTCCTATTCAAAGTTACCTATCAATAAGATGTCTACGGCTCAAATGGCCAGTAACACCTCATTTCTCCGCATGGGGCTTAAAAGTTGGAAGTAGATCTACTCTGACGAAAACTGAAAAAAGCGTACAGTTAAACACGAGACATCGAAAGAGAGCAAGAACGAAATTTAAATAAGTATAACTTTTCTCTTATTTTTACATAAGAAGTACATTCGGTTGCATGAATGAGTATGCAAGTCCCTGGATTGGACCGATTACACCTCCAGAAATATACAACAGGGTTGTCCCTGGATAAAGAAACCACAATTCCTACACTAGAGAGTACAAAAACAGTAATTCCTATGTAGTGCTAGGGATAAGAGAGGGCATGAGCTTGGGTTTTGCCACCCCCAAGCGACCAAGCCCTACCTACTAACCAAAGACGGTGCAAGAGGCATCCCCACCGTAATTGGATGATGGAAGAAAACCTAGACAGTTAACCCAAACCAGCGAAGAACATGTTTCCACCGATGATGGATGATCTCATCATGCCAACTGATTAGCGGTCGATATAATGAGATCTCATTCCAGTAGTCCCCCTCCTTAATGAGATCTCACTCTAGCAGAAGCGACTTGAGCTACGCATACCAAAATGCCTCGTAGAAGGAAACGACTCTTTGAAGAACTCCTCGAAAGAAAGAAAAACTTTAATTCTTCATGGGAAGGAAGGAGCACGCATCATCACTACTTATAGGTGAAAAGGAACGGGCCTTAATTAATTCGAGGTAGGTGAAATGGATCGTCGAGAATAACACGTCATAAATGGAGTAATTAACTTCCTTTAATTCCCCATAAAGGAATCATTTTCGATGAGACACACCCGTCCTCGTGCGAAAGGGCAGAATAGCTTAGGAAAAGCCTAGCAGTCCTATGCTTCTGTAACGTATCAAACACGCCTCGCTTTAATGAGTCTTTACTCATGGCGTCGTTTTGCAAAGAAGGCCATGAGTCGGGGCCAAATGATGGAATATAGTCCAACACTTAATCAAAGGTATGATTGAGGGGCCCAAGCCCAGGTGACCCACAACACAAAAGGGATTACCCCCTGAGCTAAGCGACCTAACAGCTACCAACTGAGGGGCAGACATAACCTAGTACTACCGAACGACTATCCTCGATGGCCATTCATTTGATCTACCGAAGGGCCTTAGTCATCCCGCCTATCGAACGAGATTTGCCATTTATTTTCCCGATCGGATACTTAGGCTTTGGATAATCGAGCGAACAAGCCCGAAGGCTCCGCATTGGCCTAACAACCGACCGATAGCCAGCGGCCTTATTGATCCTAAGGAAAGGTCAAAGTGTCCAACGGCTTTGATTCCCTGCTTAAGAACAGTATCTCTAGGATCTTACAGATAAAGAAAATTTTCATACAATAAAGATAGCGATCATTTTGGAATATTGAGATCCGGAGATTTCCGGATCGTTTCTATAAGAAAAGTACGGTTACAACACCCCGAAATCATACGACTCTATCATGTATAAGATACTCTCAAACCCTCTAAGTCAGGTATATTCTCTTGGCCTTATACATTAGACACACTAGTCACAAGGAGCCTCTCCCTCTCTAAACTCTCAGTCTGATTCTTTACATTCGAAAACCACTCATTCTGAATTGAGCGTCGGAGCCTTCTCTGTCGGAGTATACTCTAACGATTTTTGCAGGTTTTATATCCCATCGACGACAACCATTCGAGTCATCAAGGATATGGTATCTGTGGAGCCACAACCCACCTCTAACACTTCCTATATACCAAAAAAAAATTAGCAGCATTAGTCGTCAGAATCATTGTTAGAAAAACTTTCTGGATCTCCCTTTCCTCCTTTGATTATGGCCTTAATGCAATCCATCCACCATGACCATTATCATCATCAAGCTAATTTCATCCACTGTAGTCTCCATTATGCAGCACTATCACTAAAAGCATCACATAGTTACCACCATCAATCCGTGGGTATGTGAAACACTCTCTCTTTACCCAATTGTTTTTCTTTTCCTTTTCCTTCATTATCTAAATTGGGATTATTTCAATAGGCATTCTTATGTACTTAAATTTTTTTTTGGATTTCTCTCAATTTCATTTATTCTTGATAATCTATATTAAGTTGAACTTGTCCAATTGATAACCTTTTCCTTTGACTAGTTTCTTCATTACTCCTATCACATTTCAGGGATAGTCTAGCGGTCACAACTCTCTCTCTTAACTTAATAATTTCAGGTTTAAATCTTGATTTAACAAAAAGAAAAGTTGAAGAAGAAGAAGAAGAAAGAAGACGGTGGAGGCCAAATTAGGTTATAATCTTTGGTTAGAGTTATCGACTTCTTTTTCTTTCTTCTATATTTTTTCTTCTCTTAATCTTATCCAAAAGGCCAAGAAATGTCCACGATGCCACGTTCGAATTGAACACAAAATGCTGCCTTTGACTCTCCACATCTTCATCGTTTCCTCTGCTAACTTCGTCGTCAAGAATATTAGAATCCTCCGATCCGATCCCAAAAGCACAAAAATATGTCCCAAGTCATCAATTCATCAAAATGAACAATTCAAATCGTCAAAGAAATGGAGAGAGCTCTGTTATTTCCAATTTTACAAACTCTAATTTGATTGATTAATTGATCCAATAAACAAAATGGTGTAAAAAAATATAAGGAATAGATTTTGGTTTCGAAGAAAACAAATCTAAAGAAGCTTTGCCCCTCGCTTTGCTCTCTCTCTCTCTCTTTTGGCTTTACTTTCTCCTCCCATACAACCACTCGGTTTCGATTTCTCCTTGGCCTCGGTCAACAAAGCAGTAGCTTAGATTAAAGCAGAAATCGAGAGTGAGACAAAGCAGAAATCGCGAGGGAAGAGGGAGATATAGGTTTTCACAAAAAGGTTTTCGAAAAATGTTTGTATAGGGATCATCAACATTCCAGACCAGATTGTTTGGATTAAAAGGATCCTCAGTGATTGAGATTAGAGTGTGCTTATGCTTATCCTTAGATATGGCGAATGAAATCTTTTGATGTTTAAGCAACGAATGATGGAGAACGAGATGATCCGATGGCTAAAATTAAACCAACCAGTAGCTTAGATTAAAACAATCTCACGGCCAAAATTAAATTAAAATTTAGGCAAATCTAACAAGTCAAAATCAGATTTCCAAAATTACCCGACTTGGTAAGCAGGGGCCATGAGTTTTGCAAATTTAATTACATTACAGGTCACAATTTTCAAACGACCCACCATCTTTCCTCCATAGTGTTTCCTTCCGTTCTATGTTAGAGTGGATAAATACCAGAGTATCAAGTCACTTAATCAAAAAAAAAGAAATATTATACTTCTCCCTAAAATAAGATTTGATAACATTCTAATTAAATTAATTAAAGTATGATTCTAATTGATTATTATTATTTTTTTCTTTAAAAAAAAAAAAAAGAAGATTGGATAATGATCTCGTAATTCTCACCATTGCTCTGTGCCAACTTCTGAAACAACTTGGGCAAATCTCCCATGAAAATTCTCCACACTTGGCTAATTTGACAATTTTGGTCTGAAGTAACATTGGAAGTCGGTATAGATTATTCGACAATTGCTTGAACAAAAATAGCAATTCACAAAAAGTTTTCCTGGGGAATACAAATGGCGCATCATGGTAGAAAGCAGTAGATGAGGTGTTGAGGGATTCCCTCACAGGCAAGAAACAAGATTAAATTCATTTTCTTCCTCAAAAAAAGAGGAAAAAAATAACATGGAAGAATTGCAACATGCTCTACATTTGGAATTGGCCTTCGAACAACAATAAACAAATTTAATTACGTAGAAATAGAACAAATTAACGTAACTTCACATAGCTTTTGTTTCTCTTTTTTATTCTTTTTTGCATATTTATCAATTAGAAACATATACATTGAAAACGTAGAATGAATTAATAAAATTCCTTTCAATTGCCTTATTACCAATAAAACAAGGTATTATTGCTGGAACGTCACACTCTAAAGCCTGCATCCAAGAAAGTAATTTCACTGCAAGATTTATGGGAAAATTCGAAATCCTGCTCCACAGATTTTTGCTACTCGCGAAATCCTTCTATAGATGATTTTGCATCTAAAGAAGAAAATGATCAATCATGTGCTGTATAACATCTGCACCTTCCATGTGCATTGTATGGTCTTTCACCTGAAAAAAATTATAAAAAAATATACTAGAAGAGGGAATTTGCTTCAATAAGATATAGAGAGAATTTTACATAGAAGTTTCTGAGCCTACAATACACTGTCCCGCACGGGTTGTAAAATTAAGAAATTTCCAGTCAAGCATACTAGTCTTTGCTTAAGAAAAACTAGCAGCTAAAAAATAATTCAAGAATGTGCAAATCTGATTCTGATAAGTAAATTTGTGCAAGGACACAATTTTGGTGACGATGGACAAAATCAAGTTCAGTGTTGATGAGTGGATGGCTACTTAAAATATGTAAATAATTATAATACATAATATACACGTGTTAGTTGTTATAATCATATTCTCTACAAATTCTAAACTCTCTATTTAACATTTCCAGCAATGGTTGGCTGCACTTTCGACTTGCAGACATTTATTTACTTCCTAATATGGCATGCAGCACTGTACAATCAAGGATGCCCCCTGTTTCACTTGATGATAGAAAAGGTTATGTTACATTTTAGCTTCCGCAAAATACCACCAGTGGTTATTCGCTCTGGTGCAGCATTCAAACTAAAGTGCTTTAACATATAACAGTTAAACTTGTGCTAGCATATAAGATTCAATTTCGTTACAGATCATAAGATAATTAGGGTGAGTTGAAAGGAGAGAGCAAGGCTAAAGTCTAAAAGGGGTCTTGTAGATTTTCTTTTAAGCCCAATACACAGGCACTTCAGGTGAACAGTACCAAGGCACTGCATGAGCTACCCATAGTTATTAGACATCAACTGGTACCATTGGCCATTAAACAATGGATTCAGCCATCGCCACAACTATTACATCCCCCTTTTTTATTGGGGGGTTGGGGGGAGGGAGCGATGGGATGGGATGGGGGTTTAAAGGGCCTTTTGCCCTAGGCAACCATTATAGACACGGCATGGCTGTTATGCATGGGTTCCATCCCACCATATGGTCATTAAGACAATCCTTTTGACTTTGGATTAGTTAGTTTATATATCAAAGGGAGCATGGAAGGAAAATAACTTAGTGGTAGGGTGTCATCTTGACCCATGTCAAAACAAGCGAATAGAATTCCCCTTTTTGTCATACACGTGCAGTGTTGTCTAATGACAATGGCAAGAAAGGGCTTCTCTCTCTTTTGGGCACAGCATGCCCTAGTAGAGAGGCCTGCACAACAGTTTTCCAATGCAGTGGTATAGCGCACCAATGGCAATTGTATCGTTCTGCCTAGGTTGTAAGGAATCTCAGCCACCCGGGTAATTTAATGTGCCCATGAGCGCTTGGCCAACCCTGAGATGTGGACCATCTGAGGCGCATTAGCATTCGGTGATAGAACACCCATTTCAAGAAACAAGAAGGGCATTAAGAGACCCTCTTAGCCCAAACGTTGCGCTCTCCTTATGAGTCAAGAGTTGCATACAGCTGAGTAAACATGCCATTTCAACTACCTTAATTTTGTATCCAGTGAATTCTCGTCAGGAGAGAGGAGCGATCAATACACCATTAAGGTAGCTGAAAAGGTGGATTCCTCAGCTACTTTTTCTCGACCAAAATGGGGACAGAATTTGTAAGGAACCAATTTATTTATTATTCATTTATTTTTTTTTAAGAATGACTACATTTTTTTTTTCTTGATATAAAGGAATCTTTATATCAAAAGAATAAAGAATACACGCGAACCCAGATATATTTTGAAAACCCGAAAGACTAATTGACCCATACAAAATGAGTTAAGTCCTAGTCTCAACCGATCGTAAGACTACATTAACAAAAGTCCCAATGACTCACAGTAATAACTTATGCTTACCTATCCTTCTGTTGTTCCTTTTCATCCAAATATATTAGATATAAGCACTGAGAATGCATTTGAAAACCATATTCCATCGAAGCGGATATCTAAAAGGGGTATCTCAAATGCCTAAGAGATAGAAAAGTTCGCAAGAACAAGATTTGCCATGGTCAATCTCCATACCTCCCTCGAAAAGGGACATCGGAAGAAAAGGTGATCTATAATCTCTCTCCGACTAGCACAAAGATGACCTGTCGATGAAGCCGAAAGGCTAAATCTTAACAGAAAATCACTCGCCTGAAGCCACTCCATGCAGACTAACCAGACAATGAAAGCAAATCGAGGAATAGCTCCCCAAAACCAAACCAGATCCACCCACGGAACCGGATGATTTGAACCTATGAGGTGTTTCCAATCTGATACAATAGAAAACTCCCTACTAAAACTAATCGTTCATACAAGTCTATCATAGATAGAAACAGACGGCCGATAAGATTCCGGAATAGTATCCCAGATACAGTCAAAGAATACTCGCAACAATCTCGAGGTCCATTGCCAGTACCCTGGATATACTCTGTACATAGAGTGCTAGAAAATAGATCTTAAACAAAACACCCAACATCAAAACCTATCCTTCTCCCAAAGACCTTTATCAAGGGGTCTACAGGCAACCAATTATCAAACCATAAAGATATACGACTCTCATCACTCATTCTCCATGCCACAAGATCCCGAACCAGGTGCGTGAGGAAAAAAGTTTCCTTCAAATCTACGAACATCTGACTGGAACTCTTAACGTACCAAAAACTGCGACCTCTTAAGAGATAAGTCTCACCCATTGAGTCCATAGGTTATCTTGCGGGTCAAAAAGGATGTGTCATATGTGCTTAAACTGGACAGCTCCATTCCAATCTGTGACTCGCTTTAGCCCAAAACCCCCTTCCTCCTTAGATCAGCCCACAAGCGACCAAGCAACCTTGGCCTTATGGCGGTCAAGAGATGGACCGAACAATAAGAAACTACACATAAATTACTCAATCTCCTTACAAACTGCATTTGGAAAAAGGAAAATAAAAAATCAATATATGTGAATCGAAAAAAGAACAAAGCTAACCACCTGTAATTGACCTGCATAGGATAAATGCATGCTCATCCAGTGATGGATTGGGACTCTTATGCACTAAAGCAATTAAGTACAATCCAAGATCGAAAGACGTGTCAACAAAAGGATAACTCCCAAATACCGAAGAGGGAGGCGGCCCCGACAAAATCCCGAAATCCTCAACATCTCCTCCCTAACCTCTTGATCCACTGCTCCAAAAAAAATCTCGCTCTTCTAAGGGTTCATCTTCAATTTGGATAATATGAGCTAAACCGTCCAAGATACACTAAATTGAAGACAAACTTCCCCATGACGAGAGTATCAGGTCAACCGCAAAACAGAGATGAGACAACCTACATCTCATATGATACTCAAAGCAAGGCCCCTTGGTGATCCTACGTATCAAATCCGAAAAGACCCCCATGACCATCACGAAGAGCATGAGGGATAATGTATCTCCTTATTGAAGGCCTCTCGAATTCCAAAAAAAATCTGTTAACTCTCCATTGATATAGGCCGCAAAACTCACCGTGGTAACATACTCCATAATCCGCTCAATTAGCCAAATAGGAAAATCAACACATTCCAAAACTATTAAGAGAAAATCTCACTCCATCAAGTTATACACCTTCATGATGTCTATCTTTATCGTGCAATGGGGGGAACTGCGATTCAAGTGATAACCATGAAGGAGCTCATGAGCAAAAAAGATATCCCCAATCCTCCTCCCTCTCACAAACACAAACTGTTCACTATCAATGATACACAGAAGCACCTGACTCACCCTCATTGTAATAATCCTCAAGGTGCACTTATAAATCATACTATAACAAGGGATGAGTCTAAAGTCCGATAGAGATGTCGAGTTATCCTTTTTTGGGATAAATGAAATGATCGTACCATTCATTTCCCTAAGAAGTCTCCCGTAACCAAAAAAAAAAGGTCCAATACAGCTCGTCACATCAAGTCCCATGATTTCCCAACTAGATTTGAAGAACTCAACATTGTACCCATCCAGACCCGATGCCTTATGTTTGCCCAAAGAGAACAAAGCCTCCCGTACCTTAATCCATCACCAGAATCTCTAAAGAACGGGTCTGAGCCTCATACAACGTGCCATGAAGCAAAGATGAGAGAAGTCTAGGATCTAACACACCATCCCTAAACCTGCTTGAAAACAGCCTCCTGAAATAACTAATTGCCTCCTGCCTAATATCACTAAGCTTAAATATCCACGTGCCTCCCTTATTAACCAGAGAGCAGATAGACTTACGATTATACCTGCGACGACGCGAACTGAAAAAGAAAGCAATATTCCAATCCTCCAACTAAAGCCATCGTATTTTCGCTTTCTGATGCAACATACTCTCCTCCATAGCCAAAAACATATAATACCGAGCAGTAGCTGATCTCTCATACTCCCCCAAATCACGCCCATCTCCATGTAACATCTCACGCTGAATCAATACCAATCTCTTTTGGACCTCTTGAACTCAAGTAAATAAGTCATTATATTCCTGTCAATTCAGCTGTCTCAATTTCGACTTCAAGCCGTCAAGTCTCATGTATAAACGATACATCAGAGTGCTATGATAAGCCTCTGTCCAAGCCTCCGATACAATCTCCCGATATCGAGAGTGAGCCATCCAAAACTCAAAGAACTTAAATAGGACCCTCCTGCGCTACTCTCCTCGTTGAAAATGAATCATACACAGAGAATGATCAGAGTTACCTCAAGGAAGAAACTCTATCTCTGAAAAGAAATAAGTGGACGGTCATGTAGCGTTAACCAATACCGTAACATTCTCAGAATGGGATTCTCTACCTATCTATTTCACTTAGTGAAATAGACCCCAGTATAATGCAGGTCCCCCACCTCAAAATCCCTAGAAAGTATCAGACCCCTGATTATCTTCTCTCCTCTCAGAAAACTATCTAGCAACATTAAAATCTCCAAGGATACACCACGGGGTGACCAACCTCCTGCTATGAGATATCAAGAAATCCCATAACAATCAACAATCACCTGCCAGATTAAATCTATACACAACAGTGATATCAATACACATCCCTGACCTCATGAACTAAGCCCTACAATGGATTCATTGCATCTCACAAGTCAAAACAGTCACATTAACCTCCAATAGGTCCCAACAAAATCAATCCGCCCAGTAAAATTACCCACATAAACAATAACATAACTCGAGTAAAGCAGAAGAGAGTGCTGAATATGTACATCATTAGATGCGCCTAGTCTCCAAGAGACCAACCAACTGCAATCGATTCTGTACCACAAAACTTCTCGCAACTTAAATGTGAATTGGGTCATTCAGACCTCTTACATTCCAGCATCCTATCATTTGAAATGGAATAAAAAGATACACACCCCTTAAGCAACTTAGTAGGCCTTCTTCCACCCCTTTTTAGTCTTCCTTCCCCCTAGAAGGATGGGGTGAAGGAAGGACTAGAGGAAGGAAAGAACAAGAACTATCACCTACCATAGAATGTCTCTGTTGAAACATTTGACTTGACTCCTCCAAGACATCCTCTAAACCTAATGTCACTTGGAATACTTAGAATAGTATCACACTCACATAAAGTGACACAATCTCTGAGATCTGGTATGTCTATAGCTCGAGCCGATGTCTCTACCCTAACAACTAGAGCAAGACTAACATCCAACTTCAGTAAATTAGCTAAATGTTTTGGTGTCGCCTTTCGAACCACCAAAACAAGACCATCATCAACCTCCTCAATCTGGAAATTTAAACCCTGATCACCTGTAATTGATTCACTAGACAGAACCGCCTCTATATCAGATCCCTTATCCTCTGCTACTCTCTGATGTTGCTTGGTTCCTTGGCTCCAGCAGTCGAGAAACCCTTAACATCTCTCATCTAACAGGTTCAGAAGTTCTCGCTGTCCTACATGGGGGTTCTCTTTGGGCATTTTTCATGATGATACCCAAAAACCACACAATTCTTGCATCTAGACGGAATGTAAGAATATTCCGCCCCAATCATGAAATCACTCCCATTAGACAACATGAACACTGCCTCCCTAAATATAGAACTCTCTGCATCAAGTTCCAAAAACTCTGGCATATCCAATTTTGGTACATGATACCATAATATCGTCCATCGACAATGGTCTCCCAAAAACAGAAGTTACATAACTCAAACCTATGTCTATTATAGAGGACAAGAGGCACATTATGCAACTTAACCCAAACAACAAGCTTTCGAGGTTCATACTCAGAAATAGACATACCCATGGTAAACCTACGTAGCACAAATAAAACCCCAAATATATGCTAAGGACTCCTATCCAATATTTATGAAAGATGCTTATCAGAACTAAATTTCAACAAGAATAATCCCAACCCAACTATGACTATCTCAGAGAACCCAAACTTACTCCATAATAATCCAACAATCATGTTTACTTCCTTAAACAGCAGTCACCGTTCAATGAGATTTCCAATTAAAGTAAAATCATAGGGTCCAGTTCTTTCATCAAACGATGAATCAGGGACAACAAACTTACTCTCATCACTATGCAAAACTTCCTCTTGGGAAAGAGGCCTCCTATGCTGACGATCCATAGAATCATCCCACCACCACTACCAACCCTATCTCCCACTGTAGCTGCTCCCATTACAGCTACATAACTCATAACCAACTTTGGTGACAGAGGTCGGTCCTCGTCGTTTGTACCATCAACCATTACTAGATTAAAAAAAGCAAGAAAAGGTGGTTTTTCTTTTTTTAAGGGTATTATTACCCTACTGTGAACAGTAGCCAATAGGCAACTGTGAACAATAGTCCATTTCAATCCGATTCTAGTGTGAACCAGTTTCAGGAAAGAACCTATTCAAGTGTGAACCAAACCCCTTTTTTAGAAAACCCTAACTTCCTTCGAAAAACCCACCGCCACCTCACAACAGCAGTGTGTCATTGCCATAGCCACAAAAGCCATGGGCATTCAAAAGCAATTATCGGGGAAGGGAGACCTACCAACGCTAAGTATAGCGCCGTCCGATCGCTTGGATTCTGCTGTTGATGCAATTGCTTCAAGGTATCCGTTGAAATCACCACTGTAAGATTCCAAACATCGCTGTCAAAATTCCATGCCGATAGAGATTGTTGTGCGTCGATGCTTGTTGAGAACGTTTCTCCTTGTTGATTCGACTCTGTTGCCGTGATCAATTGCAAGATTTGAAGTCGCCCACTCAAAATCGACTAAGGACTAGAGACAATTTTCGGCAACGAGGAAGAGCAATGCTCGGTAGTCAAAACTTTTCAGTTACTCGACAGGCCCAGCTCTTTTCTCAAAACAGCAACAATGAGGAAAGCTCTGATTCCCCTCGATCGCAACCATTTGATTCACTTTCTAAAAAGATTCTCCGAAGCCTCTCCAGTCACGCTCGGCTGACAGAGATGCCGGCAAGGCAATGCTCGTCGGTCACCATCGTCGCTAAGTGACAGCAGTGGAGCTCCAACAGCGGACGGATAGCAGTTGTGTAAGATTTGTGTTTCTCGCCTCCTGTTCGCCTTGATTCGCCTCGGGAAGAGAGCTTTTTCCCCTCCCTAATCCTACTATTTTGATGAATGACTAAGACGTGTATACATTCACTAAACAAGTTCCCTAAAAACCTTGAGATGAAATTTTGAATATTTTATTACAACCACCATATGTGATGGAACCAGACACATTTTCTCTGTCCATGGGTGGATTGGGAATCATAGTGAATGCCGCAGTAGAGAGAGAGAGAGAGAGAGAGAGAATGATTGGCAACAAGCTTTGCCAACAGTGAGAAGGAGAAGAGAAAAAATAACAAGGACAAGGAAAATGTATCTTATGTAAATGCTGGTACACAAATTAAGCTTTGTTTTGGCTCTTGCAAAGAGCACCAATTTGGGAAATTAAATGGCATACTCTGGCTCAATTCAGATGTGCTGCCCAACAAACCAAGGGCATGGAATAGTACTCATAATTCTTAGGCAGAGGTCAACCTCTCTTTCCACTGACAATCCAAACCACCTACTTATTGCATCATATCTGTGGCTTTCTTCAACCACGTGATGGACATACTTGTGATCTGAAGAAGGATCATCTGTGTGTTGTGTAGATGTGTGACTGGGTTGCAAGATTTCAAGTATGCATTAGCAAAGTTTGTCAAAGTTACAGCTGTTGCACCTAGTGAATTTCATCCTGTGCTGAAAAAACTTTTCTTCTCAGACAAATTTCAGAAGACTAACTCCGGGCAACATATAGGACTCGTATTAATGTACAAATTTAATGTAGTAGAAAACTTCCCAAGTATTTTCCTCTTTTTGAAGGGGTTGGGTGTTCTAAACTGTCCACACATCCAAAGACATGCATACATAAGCATTATATATGTCTGTGTATGCATATATTAGAGAGGGGAGGGAGTGTACCTGGATAACACTATGGGCAGCAAACCTCTGTCTACAACTGTGAAAACTAACATCTACCTTTTCCCATGACACCCGAGATAATGCAGCCACTAGCTCCACTGCATTGCATGATGACAGATAAGCAACCAAAAGAAAAGACGTGTGAGACCCCAACAAAAATAATACAGCAATAACTATACAGCAACATTCTAACTAGATGTAACGACTTTCATACATCACTTTCAAAAAAAAGAAAGAAAAAGCATCATGTGACAGATTATTATTAAAAAATAGACCTTCATAAGCAAACCACCTTTTCAGAGCTTCTATTCCACTTTGAGGGTTTTCTTGTTGATGAAAATGCCAGAAGCAGAGGGGATTCACAGGGACTATGTGAGACACAAGTGTTGACCATATATTTCACTAATTACATTTATATTACAAGGAACTCCTTAGCACCAATTCAAACCCAAAGAAACTGGTAATGATCAATTCAGAGATTCTTTGAATCAACAATATAAATTGTTGCATAATTTCATGAACTTTATTTCCTTGGTGCAACATTCAGGTTGCTCTGTTGTGACCCGGAGGTCTTTGATTCAAATCCTGGTAACTCTCTGTCTCCCTAAAACTCAGTGACAGGAACCTTGAACACTAGGCTGCCATTTTTTTTTTTTTTTTTAGTTCTATAACATTTGACTAGTGGAAATGAAGTTAAGAATCTTTTAGAATGTAGAAGATACTTTTGTTCCTTGAGTTGATATTAGGCTTAGACCCCTTCATTTTTGGTCCACTCCTCAGTTCTATCTGAAAAGGGTGTTGCCTTCTGTAGACTATAATAGGGCAGTTCAAAAACTACTCCAATTTTTCAAGAAAACTGGGGGGGAAAAAGGAAAAAAAATGAATATTCTGGAAAAAAAAAAATGTAATATTTTTCCAGAATAGAAAAATAAAACACAGTTTTCCTTTTCCCAAAATTTACAAAGCAGTTGGAGAAGCTCAAATCAAGCTAGTCCAAATTTTTCCATCAATCCAAGTGGAAAACACAGCTCTCTCTCTCTCTCTCTAAACATCAATGGCGAACACAATCTTCCTCAAAGAATCGGCAAGGTATCACCTCAGTCTTCCCCTCTCATTTCCTCTTCCAATTCTCTCTATCTTGGCTGATCTCTTTTCACTCTCTCTCCAATCTCAATTTCTAATCCAATATAGGAGACTCAAGGGTATTCTCACTGATCAAGGTTTCTTTCTCTCTTTCTAACGTATCCTACTTCATTTTGTATGTCTAAGAATCGAATTTGAGATTTATTAGATTGATGAAATCACTCACTTAGTGTTTGGACTTTATAGTTTATTTACTTAATAAAGAAAGGTGTTTCAAAAGATTTACGTTTCCGATATGACCCAATTAAATAACACCCTAGATCAGACAATATTTGCCTTTGGAAGATGACATACACTACTTTAATGTCATTATTATGGGTCCTACTCAATCCCCATATAAAGATACTGTATGTGTATTTTTTTTTTTTTTTTTTTGTAGATTTTCTCTGGGAAATGTATTGAAATTTATCGGTGCCATGAAATTAGACAAAAAATGCTGAAGGTTTTGGCTTTTTCTGACTTCTCAAAAACCCCCATATACGAAGCAGCCAAGAACTAAAACCCTTTGCTGATTATGGTTTTCTATAGCTGTATGTATTCCATGTTAAGTAGCTTAAGGATGTTTTGTGGTTTGAATCTGATTAATTGAAAGCTTCTCATTAGAAGAAAAGATCTTGATATTTATGTTGACTGAGATCTGATGACTTGTAGACAGTACCAGAGTGTGAACTTGTTAAACGAACTAGATTAATTGACCTTCTTAGTCTATATGATTTCCCATTGCCACTCCAAATCATTAGCATTGTGGTTCAATCTGATGAATGTTTGTAAGGGTAACAAAATCTACTTTCGTGTTATGATTTAGCAACAAAATCTATATTAAAGTCTTATTCTATTTCATTTCAACCACAAGATAAAGAAGAACTTAGAAAACAGGTTAATTATGAGCATATTTTCAATTCTTATTTTTCTTTAAACAGAAAACAATGTATTTTGAACATATTTTTGAATTTTCTGACTTGGAAAAATGATCTCCAACTTTGACAAATGAATATATTTTCTAATTTTTCGTTCGAAAATGAAACCAGAAATGGAGAAGAAAATTGGAGTTGAAAAATGAAAATTGTTTTATGATCCTGAGGGGCCGTTCACTGTTTTCCTCCAATTTTCCAAGAATATATATAAAAAAAAAGGAGCATGGAAAATGAGCTTTGTGTTCAAATATAATTTTTTTACAGTCTGGAAAAAGGAAAAAGGTTTTTCCATTTTTTCTAAGATAAGGCTTTATCTGGGTAAACATGAGGAAGATGTCTTCCAAAATTTTCCACTAACTAAAGAGCACCATAAAAACATTCTTCTCCACTGGTTCTCCAAATTCTGCTTTAATGGACAAACATACCCTTAGTACTCTCATTTTAGCAACAATTATATGGATTTATATACAAAAATGCCCTCAACACTTCCATTCAAGTACAATTATCAGACTTGGAAAAGATTTTCTGAAACTTTGAGATGAACATGTTTTAAATGGAGTAGAAAATTAGAATTTGTGTCAACACCACCTAAACTGCCCTGAAAAGAGCACACTCTTGTACCTTTGGTGTGTCTATATGAAATTCCTCTTTCCTATTATTAAGGTAGGCTAGAGCTACAAGAAAGCTTTCTTATAAGAGGAAAGAGCATCCATCCACACAGACCTGCCCCAGGCCAAAGAAATTCTCTCACTATATTCTCAGTAAGCAGGAAACAAGGAGAAAAATACAGACTTCCGCTAATTGAAGAAACTTAACCGAGTGTAATATTCATATTGTCACAAGCATGCACGATACATATAGAGAGTGCTGTTGGAGAGGTTACTGGGCTTTTGGGAATTCGATTATGTCATCAATTTTCAAAATAAACCCCAGTATAAAAATAAATAAATAAGTAAAAAACATTAAAAAAAAAAAAAAGGAAAACACTGCAGACAATGAGCAAATATGTCCGATAATCCTCACCGCCTACAGTGCTAGAGCAGTTGGGTTACACAAACAGTTCCTGATGCAGCACAGGAAATTACTTGAGTTATGGGGTTGGAGATATTGCGAGTTTGGCAGTTAAGGGAAAAACGGATGGGTAGTTGGGTAGGGAATGAAAATGTTGTGCAAGGAGTCAACCTCCTTGAACAGAAGTCTAATTAGAACTCTGCTCTAAAAGAAATACATATTGTGAAATATCACTAGGATTACTTTTATGTTCTTGAAGTTCTGATCAAGTTACATAAAATATCTCTATTTATAGACTTTTGGATAATTCTTGAACTGACTCTCAATTTCAAGTCTTCAGAGACATTTTGACTGCCTTCCAACTATTAAGACTCCTTGAATTCTCAATTGTTCTTAAATGAATTATTGATTACTTTTCTACTTTGACTAAGGCTCTTTAATGGCAAATAAAGATTTTATCAGCATCATCATCATCATCAGTTCCCTTAAATAATAGTAATAGATTCTGGTCTATCAATGAATACCCTGATGCAGCCATTACCACAGGCTTCATGACACCTGATTCTAATGATTTACCTCTGAATCTACTTGCATCATGCAAATCATAAAGGAAAAGACATAATCAAAATCCCTATAAAGCACAAGCCGCATGCATGACTTTTGGTATCTAGATGTAGGGTAACTTGAATGAATTGAGAAAATGACAGCCCTTAAAACATTGCATGAAGCTACTAAGCTCTGTTCTTTCTAGAGCACTTTAAACTTCAAACTTTGGCAGAATAATATAGTCAATATGTGAAAGTTAGAAGTGCCGCTAAAACTTAGCAAAATATACTATAGCTTTCCAAGGTATGTTTTCCATGTGCAAAATCTAATCTACAAACCTTCAATCTCGTCAGAGCTACTTTCCTCCAGTGAAATACTCTTCTCAGCATCATAAGCTTTGCAATGTTCCTCATAAACTATATGAGGATATTTTTCATGAATGGAATCCTCCCACTGGTAACCAAGAAAATGTAGGATCATTATTAGAAATAGCAACAGAAAAATTACCCCTGTAAAGTTTAAGCCTCAAGATGATACCTTTGGCAATTGACTATTACACCTAATAGATGATGTTCTCCATCCAACAATATCTAAGTAATTCATCATGGAAAACAAGGTAGCAGTATCAGAAACCTTAGATTCATAAACAACATCCATCTGAGAGTGAAAAAAGGATACGGTCATAGCCCACATTTGCATATGCAACTCGGCGCCTGAATGCACCTAAAGCAGACCTACATATGTAAGTCCACGAATATATCATCAATAATAATAATAAAGATCAAGAAGCATCTACCAAAAAAGTTGGAGATTATATTCAAAATATAAGTGCCACAGAACTATTAAGTCACCTACATGAAATAATGTTCACCATAATCCTCCACCATGCGTCTAAGCAATGGCGGCTTTCCATCATCATTATCCACAAGAAAAAGGTGCTGCCCAGTTCTCTTAAATATCAAGTGAATAACACAACCTGCCAATTTCTCAAGGGGAGGTACACCAAACAGAAAAGGTACCTGGAAGACAACATATCCCCCAGGATCACACATCAGTGAAATCCCAAAAGGAACTACCTTTTTTTCTTTTTAAAGCAAAAGGAAGAAATTCTATTGATCCCAGAAGGTCACAGAGAAAGTGATAAAGACAATCCAATTAAATTAGTGGAAAACTTTTAAGCACACAAATTAGGAGAACTTTCACCTAAAACCCCAACACTTTGGTTGAAACAGTTGCCAGCTTGTGGTTAAAATGTGTCACTTGACACAGGTTTCTTTGTCAGTACCAAATTATCTCAATCATTCTTTTACAAAAACGAAGTGCATATTCCCATCAATAAAGGGGGATTAATGTAATGAACTTGGGAAGCATAGAGTTTGAGACTTGAGGTCAAGCCCCACCTGTTTCTATTGCAAACATTTCCAAATTTTGGAATGAAATATTGACAGAATCCCCATAAAATAGAATCAAACCTAATTATATGGTATTTATATGAGATTTCTCTTTCTTATTCTAAAGCAAGTCCCCGAGAGGGCTTAGTTGATCCATGATTTATGTTTCATCTTTCATTTCCTTTTTGTTTGTTTCGGGTATTACTATTTAGAGGAGCGCCAAGCACTGAGGAGGAAATCGTAAATGGGTGGTAATTGATTAAAAGTGACAATTGAATATAACTTGTTTGCTGAGCGGATATGGAAAAGTAGTATCAAGAAGAGTTGGTCATGCTAACTTAACGAATACAGATCCAGCTTTACACAAGACATAAGGACAGAGTCATCCACTATGGTTATTTTCCTAATTTGACACAAGAAATTTGTAAGTTAATGTCTGCTCCAGTAACTCTTGAATCTATGAATTTTAATTCACAAAATTCTGAGTATGAAATCCACGAAGATCATAACAGCAAAGTTTCTTCTGGTCAAGTAACCTAATATTCCATCGATACTTGCACTGCCACGCAATAAATTGGCAATTAACTTCAAAATTCAAACTATTTCCCACAAAAGTAGAGAGTTAAAATATCCCTACATGTTAAATACTTATGTCTCCTTTCTCCTATATTGATCTCAAATGGCCGACCCAAAAATTTGGGATTAAAGCTTAGTTTGTTGTTATCATTGTTAAATACTTATTTGTAGGCAAAGTAATAATCCAAATGCAGCCTGGAATATTATCACGGTGGTTTCATAACAGGGCGAACCAGATTGGTATAACCACATCACCACATAAACATCCCAATCTGGCTGCAGCTACAGCAAGGGCAGAACCTTATTAATTACGAGTTGCCAAGTCTTCTTACTATTAAGAAGAGGACACAGAAGGCATAGATTAAGGATGAAATGCCACAAACTAAACATGGAGTTCTATTTGTGGTGTCAGGAAGCACCGCACCTCTTGGATGCCCAACTATAAGAGGATGCTCTCCCCCCCCCCCCCCAAAAAAAAAAAAGAGAAAGAAAAGTCACAAACCATGAAATAAAGGTCATAGTTGAATTTCTCCTACTTAAAGAATAGCTCCATTTATAAAGTACACCTGCTTCATATAGATAACAAATTAATGTTCCACGGGGAAAAAGTGCAAAGATACTCATCCAATTTTGAAAAACACAAGCCATGCTAATCAACATTATTGGCCCATCATCATATCATTAACTTTAACAATAGCAACCGTCTCCACACTATGCTTAGCTTCTACATCCTTAAGAAGTTACAAAAAGCTACGTGGAAGATCAATAAGCATGCAACTGTGTGCCCCCCTATGCATGACGGAACACAATTTTGATTCCCATGATATGAGAATTTATCGAGTTACTCAGAATCCTTAATTTCGAGGTTTTAGCCCACTTCCATTGAAGGCTACCCGTACATTGAACAGATCATGGCAGATTTCTGCTGATATGAAACTAGCATCCACTAAGAAAATTGCTTTTAAAGATTTTGAAATTTGATTGCACTATGTTCATTTCTTCACAGAAATGTGAGACGGTCAGCTTTGAACTAGAATGTGTCATAATATTGCAAATCACCAAGTACAAAAGGGGGTTCCTGTGAAAGAGATGAAAAGCAAGAGACAGGATTTCCAACCCCATTCCATATCCATGTCATGTACCTGGAGGGATTCAAAAGAATTTCCAAAGGATAAAATAATTGATTAATGTCTTATTTCAAACAGGATGCAATACCTAAAAACAAAGATGTATATTAATGCTAACTTATTGATGCAGGAAGCAGTATAGAACCAGTATGAGAGAGAAAGCATGGGGTGTAGAACCAGCGAGAGAAGCAGAGGTAGTGGTAAGCAGGGGACAGTTGAGATTGAAAAGAGAAGAGAGAAAGAATAAGAAAGTGGGATAGAAGAAGAAGGGAGCAAAACAGTTGAGAGGGAGGAGAGTTCTTCAACATTAAGCAATTTCTATTTCTTCAGCAAAAGTGGTCTGAGCTTTCAGCAAGGGCTTCAAACTAGGGCTGGGTCCGACCCGAATAAAAACCCGTAACCCGCCCGAACCCGAAGTGTTCGGGTCAGGTAAATTCGGGTTTTTTATTATACCGAGTCGGGCTCGGGTCGGTAATTAAAAAACCCGAATCAACCTGAATATATTTGTAAATATTTTATAAGCATGAGGATAAAAGTAGAATTAGAGCAAAAAAAAAAAATGTTTTACAATGACCTTATCTTCCTTTTTTTTTTTATTTGTATATAGAGTTCTCTTAAAAAAATTTTAAATTTGTTCTTTTCTTTTGAATACTATAAGTATAAGACTCTTTGGAAAAAAAAAAAAAAAAAAATTCTTTGACTTCTACATAGCAAAAAAAACCAAAAAAAAAAAATCTCCTTATTATATTCACTAAAAAAACAATATTTAGATATTATTTTAAATTTTTTAGTTAAAAAAAAAGAATTTTTGCGTTAGGATACCCGCCTAAATTTAAGTAATTTGCTCGGAATTGGGTTCGGGTTGAAAAAAATATAACCTGAATACCTCCAGTCGGGTCAAAATAGTGTATTCGGGTTCGGGTACCCGACCCGGACACAGCCCTACTTCAAACCCTTCTATACATGACACAGCTGCCTCTAGTACTTCATAACGAAGCAAAGTCTTAAAATGCAAGGAAAATAAATAGAGAGGAAGCACAAGTAAGATCAACAAAATTGAAATAACCCCAAAGTTGGCCAGAATTGATATTTCTATATATACAGACAACATATGTACATATATATGTGTGTGTGTGTGTGTACTTATAGGTATATATGTATATATATATATATATAGAGAGAGAGAGAGAGAGAGAAAGAGAGAGAGAGAGATTATGCCAATATATGAGCAATCCCTATTTATTATGCCCACACCTATAAGTACGCCTATGTTCCAAGACATCAAAAAGATGTTTTATAGAATTTTAAGAAACCTACAGATTCTAATGCAAATAAGATGAATTTTAGAACAAAGGAATAAGGTTTTTAAAATCTAAATTTCCAGCAATTAAATTGGAAGGTTAGGAGGAGAGAGTTTAGCACAACTAGCATCGCACTGGTAGTGCCTTAAACATCACAATGCAGGACAAAAAAGGATCACACTTGCTTAAGACAAGCCAATTGTAGAAATTCTAAAATTTTAATTCAGTTCTTCAAAAACAAAGGAAAGAAAAACACACGTGTGCACACGCGCTCACAAAAAAAAAAGGGGGTAACAAGCTCTTATACAGGCCATTAATCCTTAACATGATACAAAAAGTAACACGAACTCAATACTTGCTACAACAACCAACCCCTAGAGCTCAATCACTAGGAAGACTGTCGTATCCATCCCCTAGCATATTAAAGCTAGGAGTTGATTATCCACAACTTTCTTTCTTCATGAATAAATTTTTAATTACCAATTTCTACCACCAGTATATAATTTTTTTAATGCCACAATTAATAGGACCAAAAAACCAACAGCATAACATAAAGCGACAAACAAAGGAACTTATCTAATGAGTGAAGCAGAAGAGTTCAACTAGAAGAGCTTTAAGCCAAAATACCATGAGCTACAAAGAAATTGGAATAATCAACAGAGAGAAACTAAAAGCCCGATATATTCTAGTCCAGATCAAGACAGGATTTCTATAATGCACCATAATACATAGCAGTTCTAGAAACAATGGTTGCTGAGATAAAGCAATCAGGAAGTTTATGTATCAAGACCAGAAGAAATAAAAATTCATTTTCTTTGTTACGAAAAACTATTGAAAGTTCACTGTACCAACACAAGGAACAGATAATTTTCAACACATCTCCACTGTCATAAATGACTCAACAAGAGCTAATCCACAACATTAGCAGGATGAGACCAATCAAACAAAATATGTAAAGACATCGCATCAATCCACCATATAACTCGGGATTTTTTATAATCATGAGTTTTCCTAGGGTGTACTCATCCAACTGAAGTTCCTCAAGAGAAAAATCTCCATAAGAACAGACTTTTCAAAGGTGATCAGACACGAACCCTAAGAAATAGTTTAACAAGACAGATTACCTGCTTATTACCCCTTGAACCAAGATGAGGTGTAGCAACCGCAATGAAGTTCATTGGCTCTAATCCACATATTGTAGCCCTTGCTTTCTTCTCACATGCATCATTGGAAGAATCCTCAGAAGATTGTTCCTTAGGAGGTACATACAATATTCCAATTGCAAATCTTGCCACTAGTCCTCCAACAGAATGAGCAACAAAGGAAATCTTCCGTAAATTTGGCTTGCGGTTGATCACCTCACTGACCTAGCTACCAAATTATGTTAATGTGAGAAAAGGGGCCATCATTAGCTCTCAGAAAGAGTAAACACTTAGAATAACTTCAACTACTTGTGTGTGTTCATATATGTAAACAGGAAATAAAAATATGTGCACATCTAATTATGTTAAAAGGGGTTAGTGTGCATGTGTTTGTCTGCACAAAAGGCATTGTAAGAAACCAACCTCCACTGCCAATCTCTCTCCCATAACATCAACACCATCTAGGGTTAACTTAGCCGCATTTCGTTCACTACCTGCAATACATGTCAAGAACAGTATTTTTGTTAAATTAATGTTAAGGAACAAAACATATGAGAAGTCCAGGGCAGGAACCTAATACATAAGCAAAGTTTTGACAATATCCATGAACAAGGAAAACAATATTGGCTTGTAACACAGGACAACAGCAAAGATGGCTCCACTTTAACACAGTAAAAGCTCCTAATGTTACTCAATTGGTCAGGAAGCATGGAGATCGACACCACTCTAGACAATACTATTTTATGTATACATGTATAATTTGACCAATAAAGATAAGTTTTCCCATAAGTATTCCAGTTTACAAAATCAGTATATAAGCAATTTACATACTTCAAGTAAGACCACAATCAAAGATTACCCTTGAATGCGATACTCTTACAACTATTTTAAACATTTTGGGGGAAAAAAATGTAAAGAATGCCACACAGAAATACCGAACATGTCTCCGATAAGGGTTCCACACAATTTATGGCGAAGTGTCCTTGCGTCAAAACTAGCCGTTGCAGTGTTGCTTAAAAGAAGATTAAAAATTAATGTACATGATCATCTAGTTGGTAGATGATCTGCATTTTTTGTGCTGCAAAAAAGCATAAATAGCCTTATTATGTCTATGTGGCAATGGGGGCAAATGTCTCAGCATAGTCTTGGTAGCTGTGAGTAGCTATAGGGCGCTAGTATAGCTTTGTGACTATGGATTCGACTACCAGGGTTGAACTCGGTATTATAGATCTATTTGGTGCCAATTGTATCTTAATTTTAGGGCAATTTAACAGCTCCAATATCCCTTTTTTTTAAAATCACCTCGAATTCTTCTCTCGTATTCTTGGCCCATACTACTTGCCTTAAGGATGTTTCAATTCCGACTCATGTAAGGCCAAATCACAAGTTCCATATATATTCATCATTAATATTACTTTCTTCAAATAGATTTTGATGCACGTACTTATTCTGGTGATAGAAGTGGAGAGGACATGAATCAGTTTCTTCTCCAAACTTCTACACTGTTTGATAATGTGGAGCTAGTACTAAGATGTCACTTTTCTTAAGGTTTTCTCCATCCCAATTCCAAAGGAGCACTTTCATCAAATTCAGAGCACTTTCATCAAATTCAGAATCATAGTTACTCTCGAGCATGTTGATCTTCAAGTTGCAATGTATGCTACTTCAGTTTTGTTGGTCTTCCCAATTCTTAAACTTTTACAATGCATTACTTTAGTTAAGACACCTATTGAGGAGATAAATTGCAATGTAGACTACTTCAGCTCAAAATGTGTTTAGAGCCCTTTTCGCATTCAGCATTAATTTACCAATCTCCATCAAAATAGCAATTTTACTCCATTTTGTTGTGGAAGGTACCCCATTATTAGTTGGTGCTCAACACTTCTATCTTCATAAAACTTGTCAAATTCGTAAGAGTTGTACTCCTGGCTGGAATAACTTCTTAGTACTTTAATTTGTTTTCCACCTTGTTTCTTGAATATTCCTGAATATTCAAAGAAACTCTGATTTTTCATCGATAAATTAGAGACCCAGGTAATTTTAGAATAGTTATCAATGAGGAGAATGAAGTGTCAATTGTCATCAAGAGATGGCGTCCTCATTGGCCCAACTCAAGATCATTATTCTTGAGCCTCTATCACAAGAACAAGTCTTTCCACCACAATCTACTTCAAGAAGAGTTACATGTAGGATCACTAGTGATATATATGAAATTTGCAACTTGGCCATGCATAAGTCTGGAAGCTTTCAAACGGCCTTAAGGCAACAAGGACGGGTCAAGGCCATAGAAGAAATCAAGATGATTAAGGAAAGAAAAACACAAAAACTAATATATCGCCTCAAAATAAAGACATAAGCGGAGCCAAATGGATCCATAAGACCAAACTCAACCCTTATGGTACGATCCAAAAGAAGAACAATGACACTAGAAGCCAAAGGCTACTCCAATCCAACTGGTGGGAGCTTATTATTATGAAATGTTTGGCCCGATTGCTCACCTGGATACAACAAGAGCATTAACCTCTTGCAGCACAGAAAGTTTTCACCAACTACCAACTAAATGTCAAGTCAACTCTAAATGGGATACCTGAACAAGAAATATATCTGGAGCTGTTACATGGTTTCATAGGTAAAGAAATTGAAAATAAGATACTAGGATTGGAAAAAGCTCTATATGGGCTAAAACAAGCCCTAGAGTTACAATAGAATTGGTGGGTACTGCACTGGTCAAAATCCAGGAGCAATAGTGAAAAGCTCTATACGGGCTAAAACAAGCCCTAGAGTTACAATAGAATTGGTGGATACTTCACCGGCCAAAATTCAGGAGCAATAGTGAACCCAAACTCTATATCAACAACCAGGTTCTAGGCAGCACTCACATTTATTTGATGGTCTTATCCACCCAGTAAACATGAAGAAGATAATAACAAAACTGAAATAAGACATGAAAAAGATATTTGAGATAACCAGCGTTGGATTAACAAACCACTTCGTTGGTGTTGAGAAAAGTCTGAACGAGATGGCATTTTCATCTCAAAAAGGAAGAAACAAATGCTCTACAACAACAACAACAACAACAATTTAGGTCTTCTGTCCAAAAAATTTGGGGTCGACCATACGAGAGACAAATATCGCAAGAAAAGAGAAAAAGAAAAATAAACTAAAAATATAATAAACTAAAAATAAAAATAAAATAAAATAAAATAAAATTGATTTAATTTGTACGGATTCTTCAACACTACTCATTCCTATCTAAAACTATTTCCTCAGCTAAATCCACATCTATCATGTCCTTACGAATACATTGCACCCAAGTCTTCAATGGCCTACCTCTACGTTTTATTAACTCTCATATATTTAAATTCTCGGTCTTTCTAACAGGTGCGTCCTTAGGTCGTCGTTGTACATGCCCAAACCATCTCAAGCGATACTCTCTCATCTTATCTACAATTAAACTAAATCCCAATTTATTACGTATCTCATCTCAGCAACAACCGTTTTTTGTTCTTGTTGCTGTTTGATAGCTCAACACTCAGTGTCATATAAGAACGCAAATCTTATTGCAATTCTATAAAATTTTTCCTTAAATGTAATGGCATCGTGCGATCACAGAGAACTCTGGATGCCTTTCGTCACTTCATCCAACCCACTTGAATTCTATTATTCACATCTCCATTAATACTGTTATCGTTTTGAATGATGGACCAAGATATTTAAATCGTTCACTTTTTAGTACTTCTTTTCCTTCTAATCTGATCGTTTCTTCGTTATCCTGATGATTGTCGCTAAAGTCACATCTCATATACTCCGTTTTGGACCTACTCAATCTAAATCCTCTGAATTCTAATGTGACCCTCCATAATTCTAATTTAGTATTGATACCCTCTCTAGTTTCATCAACCAAAACTATATCATCTGTGAAGAGCATACATCATAGTATTTCATTTTGGATATTTTTTGTGATTTCATCTATCACTATTGCGAATAGTAAAAGACTCGGTGCCTAACATTGATGGAGCCCAATATTAATAGGAAAGTTATAGCTCATACCCTTGCAAATTCTTACATTAGTCACTGCTCCTTCGTACATATCCCTAACAAGATTAATGTATTTCAATAAAATCCCTTTTTTCATCAGTGTCCACCACAAAATATCCCTAGAGACCCTATCATATACTTTTTCTAGATCAATAAATACCATATGTAGGTCTCTCTTCTGTACTCTAAATGTCTCCATCAACTGTCTTAGCAAATAAATTGCTTCGATAGTGGATCGTCCTGTCATAAATCCAAATTGATTCTGCGACACTCTTATCTCTCTTCTCAATCTATGTTCTATCACTCTCCCATACCTTCATCGTATGACGTATGAGTTTAATTCCTATGTAGTTGGAACAATCTTGTATCTCTCCTTTATTCTTCTACAGCTGAATAAGTATACTCTCTTTTCATATTTGGGTCATTTTCTTTGTTTGCCAAATTTTATTGAAAAGATCCTTTAACATTATTACACCGAGTTCACCTAAACATTTCCACACCTCAATCAGAATGACATTAGGTTCAATAACTTTGTTATTTTTCATTCTCTTTAGGGCCTCCTTTATTTCCTGTGAACAGATTTTACATTTAAAGTCTCTACTAAACTCTTTTGTAGGTATCTCTGTATTTCCTATACCTATTGTATTTTCAACATTAAACAACTTTTCGAAATATTCCCTCCACTACTTCATGTCTTCGTTCTTTACTAGTATACTATTGGTTACACTTTAAATACATCTAATCTCATTTAGATCTTTTCTCTTTTTCTCCCTTAACTTGGCAATTCTATAAATCTCTCTTTCTCCGTCTCGAGTCTCAAGCCTCTTATATAATTCATTGTACAATTTACTCTTTGTTTCGTAAATAATCTTTTTTACATCTTTTTTTGCATGTTTGTATTTTTCATAAGTTTCTTTGCTACGATCACTTTTTAACTTCCTATAGCACTCTCTCTTGGTTCAGATAGCAGTTTGTATTTTTTCATTCCTCCACCATGATTCCTTGCCTGCTGGAGCTCTGCCCTTGGATACTCCAAGGACCTCTCTACCTATGTTCTTAATATTACTAAACATCTCTTTCCACATTTTTTCTGAATCCTCACTAGCAGAACAATTTGTTACTCCAATTACTTTATCTCTAAACGCCATTACTCTCTCCCCTTTTAGATTCCACCACTTAATTCTTGATTCTATATACGGTCGACATTGTTTTTGTCGTTTAGGCACCTGTACGTCCAAAATTAAAAGTATGTGTTGAATCGTTACACTTTCGCATGGTATAATCTTGCAATCCTTACAGGTCATTCTATCACCTCTCCTAGTGAGAAATAAATCTAACATTTGCCCCACTTCTATAGGTAATTACGTGCGATTCTTTTTTCTTGAAGGTGTTAACGAGTGCCAAATCAAATGCTACGGCAAATTCTAGAATGGTACTTCCTGTCTCATTTCTACTGCCAAAACCAAAATTACCATGTACGGTTTCGAATCCCTCATTCTTCTCTCCTATATGTCCATTTAGGTCTCTCCAATAAATAACTTCCCTCTATTCGGTATTGTTTGTATAAATTCATCTAAATCTTCCCAAAATTGTTTTTTACTAATTACATCTATCCTATTTGAAACGCATACACACTAACTATGTTAACTACGTCTTCTCCATTTACTAGTTTTACTAGTATAATTCTATCACCCTTTCTTTTTATCTCTACTACATCCCTTAGTAGATTTTTATGTATTATTAGTCCTACTACATTTTTAGTTCTATCCTTATCCGAGTACCAAAGTTTATGTCCATAACCCTTTATTACTTTAACCTTCTCTCCCACCCACTTGGTTTCTTGGAGACACATAATATTAATTCTTCTCTTCATTATTTCTCCTATTTCTTTTAACTTTCCGATCAGGGATCCAACGTTCCAAGTGACTAAACAAATCCTATTCTCATGGAATATCCTACTCACCCGCACCTTAATGTCCTTTGGTAACTTGTCACTACACCAGGGATCTAATATAGTGCGTCGCTGAGGGGGAAACGCCCCGATCATTCTTTTATATTTGTCTTTCATCTTTAATTTGACTAAAAGTTTTATGCTTACTGTCAGCCTACCGCAATTAATATAAGAAAACGATTAAAGAATGAAATAAAATGAAATAAATTACAATAAAATTAAATATAATAGAATCAAATCAAATAAAGTCTAATCTTATATCTATATACACAAAAATCACAATAAGATAATAAATTTTGTATTACAATTGTACCACTATGAGTTTGAAAAATTTTATATTTTAATAGTTATAAATTCATATTAATATATTCTATATTAATAAATAATAGTATTATTAATATTTTATACTAATAATAATAATAAAAATAAAATGATAGTAATAATAAAGATAGTGATATTAATAACAATATCAATAATGCTAATATTAATATTAATTAATAGCAATAAAACTAAGACTAATGTAGGCAGAGGAGGACAGGGAGGCAAGGTGGGGTTTCTTGGCCGAGAGAGGGATATGCAGGAGCCTTCGACTGAAGTTTTAGGCTCCAGCGAACTTCAAATTTCATGAGGTGGCGGCGGGGCAGTGAAACGGGGCCGTAGATCTGTGTTGTAGGCTGAAGGTATGTTGTGTTCCTACCAATAGGGAGGGAGTTGAGGGCCGAAGAGAGATAGAGCAGCTCTGCAGACAGATCTAAGGACCGCAGGTAGGTTGTCGAAGGGTTATCTGGGCCAAAGGGAGAAACTTCTGCAGGCACAGATCAGATCTGATGGCCGATCTGAGGAGATGGCATGAGGAGATTGAGATGGGGTGAAGGGGGTTTTCTTAGGCTAGGGGCCGAAAGTGTGTCTGAGACGAGATCTGAGGGCCGAAAGTGGTGGGAGAGGAAATCAGATCTGGAGATGGATCAAGAGGTGAGGGATAGAGAAAGATAGAGATAGAGCTGCCAAGGGTAGGGTTGCGTTTGTAATCAGAGAGAAGGATCGAAGAGGGTGAGAAAGATAGAGGGCCACTGGGAGGTCGTAGATCTGGGCCAAAGTAAGGTAAGTTTGAGGGTATAGACCAATTTTGACTACAGATCTGAGGGCTGGAGCGAGGAGACGTGAGAAGAGTGCAGAAATTTTCTTACGTGAAGGGTCTTGAGGGTTGGAGACGAAAGAGGCGGAGGGAGGGAGAGAGAGAAAGAGTGAGAACAAATTGAGAGAGATAGAGAATGGAGAATACTTACCTGATCGAGCAGTGTGCAAGAGCTGCTCTAGCAATCGCAGTGGAGATCGAGAGTTCGTGAAGGTGATCTTAGTGGGATCGAGCAAGATTGAGAGAGAGCGAGAGAGAGAGAGAGAGAGAGCTATTTTTTACTACACCTATCGGTTGCTACTCGTCTGATGCTTAATGAGAAGCTATAAAAGAAAATTGGAGCTAGTAACATCTCACCTCACTGTACAGGAGTATGATCAAGAACAACATGGTCGAACGTCGCATACGCTATAGGTTTTATCAAGATTCATGCAAACTCCTAGTTTAATCCATCATGGCACAATCAAGAGAATTCTAACCAAATTACAAGGGACTAAAGAGTTCAGCATTTGGTACGCAACAATGACAAGCTTGGGATTTGTTTGGTTATAAAGGGCGGGCAAGATCAACCAATTGACATGAAAAGTGCATCACACTGTACATTATCACTTGGATTAGGTACAATTATCAGCAGAAGCTGAGTAAAAGGCAGTAGCTGAAACTGGTTAAAATATATCACCAAGTCAAGTCCTTGGAGATATGAAAGAACAACATGAAGAGCCAACCAAGATATACTGTGGCAATAAATCAGCCACCCCAGTAGCAAGCAAGGACAAACCATATAGCATCAACTATCACTTGGTCCAACAAGCAAAACAATTAATAAAAAATAAAAATATATATATATAAATAGTTCAACTATTGCAACACGGAAGAACAACTCATCGACATCTTCACAAAGGTGCTGACAAGAACAAAGTTCGAACTAATGCCGCCAAGGCTTAAAAAAGATATATTATCAAGGAGAAATGACAAAAGTTGATGCACATTCCACAACCAGTTAACTTGGTCATCCCGCAGCTAGTGATTTGTATAAGTCAGTTGACACAACCAACTCCATCTCCGATAAATAGGAAAAACACCACTAGATTCTACAACAAGCAAGTCAAATATTTTGGTGTTTGTCCATTTCAGCCGGCTAGAGCAAACACAGTCCCTTGTACTAGTATAACATCACCACAGTAAAGATTTCTTTTCCAACGATTCTAGGTGTCCACGTTCACAACAATCAAGACCATTAAGTTGCTGTGCTCTTTTGTCCACTACTAAAACACTACCCCATCAAAACCTTTCAATAATTTCCCATGCTATATATTTAAAAACAAACCCAACCTAGTGAAATGGAGAATTTTGCACTAGGAATTGTATTTCCATACCTTCCTTTTCCATCATACAGCCCCACAAAAGGAATTTTCATTCCTTCTAGAACTAAGACATGGGGAACCCCTTTCCCCTTTTCTTTTGATCTAGGAGATGGAAGTTTTTTAGTAAGATGCTTACCAAAGCACTGGAGTTAGAGTTGATTAAAGGATTTCATGTTGACGGCATGGAGAAAGAAGCTATTTCTAAATACCATCTTCCAATTGCAGATGACGTCACCATTTTTGCGACAATGATATCACACAAATCCATTATCTCAAATGTATTCTTTCAAATTTTGAGTTGGTTTCAGGGCTTAGGGGAAGCTTGGGAAAACTTGAAGTTATCCAACTAGGGCAAGCAGTGAACTGAGAGTTGTTGGTTGCCTATTCTTGGGGGTACAGTGGGAAGTCTCCACTTTTCATAACCCGTGCTCCTCCCACGAGCAAAACATAAAGAAGAGGCCATTTGGAATGGGATTGTAAAAATATTCAAGAAGACGCCAGTTAGGTGGAAAGGAGGATCTTTCTAAAGGTGGGATGCTAACTCGTATGAAGACCACATCTCATATCTACTGATGTAATTTATGAATCTCTTTCCTATACCCATATTATTGGCTAAAAGAATTGAGAGTGTTTAAAGAAGGTATTTTTGAAAAGCAATGATAACAGAGGAGAGAAGTTTAGTTTGGTATGAAGCACCTTTGGCAAGATAGTGACCTTGGAATTCAGTCTATCATGGAGTTTAACAAAGTACTCCGAGGGAAGTGGTTGTAGAGGTTTTTAGTGTACGATAATTCTCTTCAGAAAGAGGTAACTGAAGCCAAGTATGGAACAACTCAAAATGGGTGAATGTTTAATGACATCATTGGCCTTTTTTGGTTGGGGTGTTGGAGGAGATTATGAGAGGATGGGATGTTCTCTCAGATGTGTGGGTTCTAAAGTGGGTAATGGGTCATCTTCCCCAAGTTATTTGGGTTGTCTTGAATAGAAAAATGCTACAATTCAATCCTTAAGTCTCTTTACGAGGAGATCAATGTCACTTGAAGTATGAATTTTTACAAGGTTCACAAATGATTGGGAATTGGAAAGTTTTTTCTACTTTTTATGTTTAACAAGGTGAAATTTGGACCTTAGTAGGGAAGAAATGGTGGTTTGAAGGGATTCTTGGAGATCAAGGGCTTTTACAATTAGTTGAGAGGGAGGGGCCTTTTCCATGGAATTTTAAGTGGAATCTTCTCAACCATCCTCCTCCAAAAAAATATATTCTTTCCTTGCTTGAGATGGAGATGCTGCCTTTATGAACTCAAGGTAACCTCCAGAGGAGAGGCATCATCTTGGTGAGCAGATGTGCTCTATATAAAAGCATGAGATGGCGGACCATTGGTAGTCTCACTGCACTCGGACTCAATCCTTAGAGGAGAATCTCTTTGATGTTTTGAACATAATGTGGTGACTGCAAGCTTTATACAGAGTGAGATATGGACTTGGAGTAGGGTGAGCATTTGTACGGTGAAGAGGAAATAGTGCTTTGGATGCTTCGTCTAGCTGTGTTTTGGTTAGTGTGGAGGGAACAGAATAGGAGGAGTTTTTAGGGTGTCAAAAAATCATTAAATGTTTTGTGGACAAGTTTCTTAAGTGTCCACACTTTTAGTCTTCCTCTAAGTGGTTAGAATCCTTCATTTAGCTTGCTGGCTTTGTAGATTCTCTGACGGGTAATTCTGGTGGAAGATATCCTTCTGGGTGCTCTGCCCTTACGTTTCCCAGAACTCTTGTGAAATAAATTTCTGTTTTCTAATAAAAGATCATTTTATTTCCCTTTCGCTCAAGAAGATCATTTCTATCAACAGATTGCAAGTTGTTAAACTATTCCTTAGAATCGACTTTATGTATTCCATGGCTTCTATACACAAGAACCTTTACTGCTTTTACAATACATTACGAACTACTTCATAAGACATGACTGAACAACAAATGCTACATAAAGGGCCTTCTTCTAGTCCTTAAGATCACCAAACATCTCTGTAACATAGAGCTTCACTCCCCAAATTTTTTTATTCCAAGCTTTGCCAATTAACTTTCCTCAAACTACATAGCCACAAGTTAAAAACTATGAAGGTTGTTCCATTCTACAACTCCTTATTCACCAATATTCTATTCTTTGCTAACATAAGAGGAAAAAAAAAATAGACAGATTATATAAGTCAAACAAAATGCAACCTTAACACCCCTTACAAAAGTATAAGATATTAGACAAGTGTATAGATCTTTTCTCAGCTATAAATAAACACCAGATGAAGCAGAATACTAGAACATGGAGCTTAAATATCAAAAGGAACCACTAGAAGAAAATAAGTAAAAGAGGAATTCCATACGATGAACAAAAACTTTGTCAGGTAGCATCTCCACAAATTGCTGAGCTGCAAATTGCCAATCTGCCGCACTGAAAGCACACAAACACCACAGACATAAAGTCACCCAACAAAGAGAATGCATATTCCATAAAAACAAAATAAAAATAAAGGATGCCCATGTACCTTAAGAAAATTTAAGTGACAGATTAATAAAGATGGATGCAGAGAAATACTTTCAATACATATAGTTTTATGTATTACAAGATCAGATAGCAGCACCAGCAGCACTGCTGAGGGAAATATTTGGACCAATAGATGACAATTCGTTAATAGTATATCATGGTGGTCACATTAGCAATATACAAATATAAAATTGTTCTCACTCTCTCTCTCTCTCTCTTTTTTTTCTTTTTTGGTAGATGATGTGTCACCCTGTGCTGTATCATATGTGCATAATTCTAAGTCAATAAAATTCTCTTTTGTGATCAATAGCAATAATAATAGCAATGATGATGGTTAGATGCATAAAACATAGTTGCAATGAACAAGATGGTGCATCGGAAGACGAGATATATGCAATAGGGAAATTTGCCTCCAAACAAGGACACAGTATAAAAAAATATATATATTGTGTTTCATGTGAATATATACTCCACATATAGTTATAATCTTTTCCAACATTTAGGCTAGTCTTATAAGTAGCTAACACATTACAAGCATCCTACCATATAAATGACATAACACCGAATTATATAATGGCAATCTTCATTTCTAGCATCTTAAAGCCAAGTCATGCTTTTGTGACTTAAATTTCCCTAAGTATATAAAATTCGGAGATTTAACAAAATACATAAACAATAAATAGAAATTTCAATAATAATTAACTTCCTATAACTTTATCAACCTTTTGCAACTTTCAACAAATTCCAGCAAACGGTCATCAAAGAATATTAATTAAAAATATAAATGTTCTACACAAATGAGTGAAATAAATGCCAAACCTAACTAGTTCGGGAGTTGAGGCTCGACTGTGTGAGTCCAAGAGACCACTAACTAGGTATAATATTTCTAAAGATCCAGAAGTATGTCCTCAAAGTATCTGGTAAGCTTCTCAATCCAGTGAGTACTAATATGTCTCATGTCACCCACTGCCAGACATGGGCATGGCCATTACTTCCAAATTGAAGGGTCCCTACAGCACAGTTATCTTACTTTTGGAGTTGCAAGGGTGATGATGATGGCATCTGTTCAGGCATTAAAGCAAATCCAACTTGCAAACGTGCTTAGGATAGGACAGTAGTAGTCACACTGGTCCTTAGCCTAAGAAGCGCAGACACAGCACTATGCAATAAGGAAACATAGTACACGGAGCTATGGCAGGGAAAAGATATAAAACTTTTACACTATTGCAAGTTACAAAATGTTAAGTCAAGCCATATCCAAAAGCCATTCCGACATCGACATGTTCATTTCCATAATTGCAGAGCAACATAAGCCTCAGCCTTATACACAACGCTTTGGTGCCAATGGAAAAGGTACATCCATCAGTTTTACTACTATTGTATAGGACAGATGTCATGATATGACTAGTATGGACTCCATTCGGCAATTCTTATAGATTTTGGCCAAAGTGGTTAAAGATTTTCAACTACTTTTAATAATTCAAAGCTCACATAATCAACTCAAAGAAGTCTTCATCCCAATATGAATCCGCTTTTCTATTTAGCTCAATTGAAAGGCATATAGTTGGATTAG
Organism: Dillenia turbinata; assembly: GCA_037126225.1. Taxonomy (NCBI): domain Eukaryota; kingdom Viridiplantae; phylum Streptophyta; class Magnoliopsida; order Dilleniales; family Dilleniaceae; genus Dillenia; species Dillenia turbinata. Next base: position 8,548,301 of record JBAMMX010000015.1, read on the forward strand.
GTAAAAGTTAAATATAATGTTTCACCACCTCTGCTAAAGCCAGCATAATGACACAATTTAATCAACTGCCAGAATAAGCTAATCAACAGGAAGCCTACCAAATCACCACTCCTATCATTTCATTCTTCTCCGCAATGAATCCAATTAACTGAATTTTATTGACCATACCGGTGAAAAGAAATTATCCATAAAAGCCATTGCTCAGGGAAAAAAAAAAGGATAATCACTTAAATAACAAAAGAATATACTTTCGGAAATCATTAAAAAAAAAACCCTAAATATAGAAAATTGATATCTAAAATAACCCGTAAAACGAAAAAGAATAACGCAACCCCTCCCCCAAAAAAAACCAGAAAACAAAGGGGAAGAAAAGACCCAAACAAAGGCACGTGAAGAAAGAAATAAAAATTGAAGGCATGTTTCACCTGAACAATAACAATTCATTTTCTAAATGAAAAAGAAAAAAAAAAAAACTTTCAGATAAAGGAAGCAAACTAAAGAGAAGCAATATTAATCAGTAAACATTCACTCCGCACTGCAACATTAAGTAAATTCAAGGAAAATTGATCGGAAAATCTCATCAAAATTACAGAAAAATTATACGGAAATAAATGGTAACAGAGATGGAAAGGAAAAAATTGAGACCTTCCGAGAATTCCATTGACCATGACAACAAGATGATCAGCGGAAGAAGACTCCGAAGAATTACAACTGTAAAAATCATGACCTCCGTTCACTGATTCCGAGCAACAAACCCTGTTCCCAACCCTTCCGTTTTCCATTTCCTTTTCCTCCTCCCGATTTCCGAATTCTCCCACTCTCTCAATTCAAAACAAGCATTGACGAAAGAGATCACGATCAATGGATCGATGGAGAAATGGGAATAATTAATTTATTAAAAAAAAAGAGATGGTCGCTAAGAAACTCACACAGGCCCTTCAGTCTGGCGGAAACAGAAACTGAAAATATCTATAGAGCCTAGAGAGAGAGAGAGAGAGTTGAACGGAAGGAAAGCGAAGACGAAACTATCGTGTCAGAAAGGAGCGCGTGAAGGTCGGCGATGGGGTGGCGGGATAGGTTAATGTTGGAGAGAGTACGCAGGGTGGTAGTACTCGCTTTAAGTAGATGCCACCTGTGACTTTTTAGAATTTAGGGATGATTAACCGTAGAAGATTTTTCTTATTATTTGAGAAGGCCGACAAAGGGACGAAATTTAATCAAATTTTATACACCGTTTTAAAACCCGAATCGATCGATTCTATCCGAAACCTATCCAACAATCAATCCAAGTTACTTATCAAATCCAACTTTCAAAAAATCAATCAATATTCCAATTAGATCGATAAAATCAAATTAAATTGATCCACTCCAATTTTATTTCTTAATTCAAAAATATTCTTAACAAAATTATATGAATCTATATTCGATCGATGAAAAGAAAAAGAGAACACATCACACAATCACTGAACCTAAAATTATTGGTGTTTGAATATTTTAATATTTATATTTATTTATAATTTTATGATGTCATTATTTAAATTTTTTATCCGATCTGATTGAATTAATTCAATGGTCCGTTAATTACTTGATATAATCCGTTTATATTTTGATTCAGATTTTAAAACACTAATTTTATGCGCTTACGAACAGATTACAGGGGTTGGGGTTAGGTCTTTCTCTTTCCGAGAGAGAGAGAGATTGGTCGACGTGTGTGACTCTTATTGGGTCTTTGGTGGAGATAGCCTCTGCGGGCCGAGCACGGTAATTAGTTGGGCGTTTTTTAACGCCGTACACGTGTGCCCCCTATCACGCCATTCCTTTTTTTTTTTTTCCTTTGATATTTTTTATTTACATTGGGTACAGGGAAGGGCACGCCGGTCAATCAAAGAGTTTGCCTAATTAAGTTCATCGGCAATAAGTTAAGTTCTAATATTGTAATTCAGCAGTAATGGCCGCCTTTGTAATTATATATAAGATAAAAAGAATAATTATAAAAAATATAAATTTAATTTAAAGAGATAGATATAAAATTATAAATCTATTTATTTCAAATTAAAGTATAAATTAAATTTCTGTAAATTAAAATTTTATATTTTAACCTTTTTATATATCTTTTAAAATTTTTGTATCATCCCTTTTATCACGTTTTTAACATCCCCTCCCTGAAAATGGTTTATATTAGTAGAGTTTTGATAGTTATATTCTCCCATAATTACTAACAAGTTTAATTTTATACATAAAAATTCATTTAGGAATAACTTATTTATGTGTATTCGAAGATAGTAATTAGATTATCTATTCTCCTAACAATATAAATACTTGTATAATTAAAGTTTATAACTTCTAATTTGGTCACCCTGTTGTTTTGTTTTAGTTTTTCAACCAAATCCCACTTTTTGGGAGGGAAGCAATATCAAACTTAAATATTAGGCATAGCTGGGTGCAACCTTGACTTTTTTATATGTGGGATATTTGCACGTGATTACGTGATAATATTGTGTTGGGTTTTCTACCAAAATATTGTTAATTTTTATTAAAATTATTGAAATATCGTTGTTTTCCTTATTCCAAATCTAGAGAAATCGTTATTGAGTATTGCAACTTTGCAAAATCGATATCCTTATTCGCGATTTCATTAATTTATTTTTTGAATTTTTAAGTAATTTTCAAAAGAAAAGAAAATGAGATCCACGATCTCGCTTTTAATATTTTAAAATCTGAACCCTAACCCTATTCCTCAGTCTTTTCCTCCTCCGCCACCTAATCTCTTATTCTCCTCTCAACCTCTCCTTCCTATCTCACATTCTCTCCTCTCAACCCCCTCTTTGGCATTCATAGTTTTTTTTTTCTTTTTCTTTTTCTTTCTCTGGCATTAGAGGTAACACAGATTTTTTTTTTCTATCCATTTTTTCATTTCATTTTTTTTCTAGTTTGTTGTAATTTTTAGGCGAGGTTCGTCACCGGCAGCTTTCTCCAACGTCCATCTCCAATAGGTATTTTTTTCAGTCTATTTAAAAAGAAAAAAAATTAGTGTGAGATTTGAAAAAGAAAATGCTTGTATACTGTTAATTGTTATGAGTCTGTTTGGAAAAAAGAAACTGTGTGATAAAAATGCTTGAAAATTAATTTTATGCTTGAAAAAAAATGTTAGTCTTTTTTTTTCAATTTTTCTGTTTAAAAAATATTTTCAACAAAAAAATTGAAAAATTGATTATGTGTGATAAAAATTTGTGTGTGATTTTTTAAGTTAAAAAACCTGAAGGGGTTGGGAAAAAATGTATATGAATATTATTTGAAAAAATAATATTTGAAAATATATGTATGGAGAACAATAAGCCACAATTCAACTTAAAAAAAAAAAAAGAAAAGAAAACCTTAAATATTGACACTTTTGTGGATTAAAATGGAGTTCACGGCTAATAACAAAGCTTGCGATTGTTGGATTAATGTTTTCACTGTTGTTGTGATTTATAGAAAAAGGAAGATGAGTCAGAATCGTGTTAGATTGGTATTGTACTGGGACGGTGAAATTTTAGCCGGTCAAAATGGGTATTAGTATAGTATAGCCCCCAAAAATGGCATTGGTGTTGAAAACACAATTCTATGGTATCAGTTACTGAAACTTTAGCATTGCAAAACTGGTATTGATTCTGGAAAATTTAGGCTTAAAGTGTTACGTAGATATCCAATTTGGGACCATGATCAATTAGTGACTTACGCACTTATACTAATGGAGAATGCTGATTTTTTGTTAAATGTGTTGTCACTCCCAAAAGCTTTTCCACATTTGTCATCTGTTGAGTTGTTCTTACAGTTGGAGCCTATTGTGAATGAAAATGTTGGTCAACCAAATATGGGTTGTTCAAGTTAGGCCATAGAGAATGAGTCAGAAATCCTAGGTTTCACATTTGACATACAAAATTTTGTGGACCCTAGACCAAATTGTGATGGTAAGAGAGATGTCGGGTTATATTGACAGTTGATAATGAGAGTTTGAGAACTGAGAACAATGGAGATGAGTGGCTCTGTATGGGGCATTCCTAACGGATGATGTTGCCTTGACTATTCTACAATATAATGTCATACCCAATAGTGGAAATGAGTATAGGGAGTTAGCCCTATGAAAAGAGTTATAGGGACACTGATCTTGTAGAAGTATTCATTAACACTACAGATGAGGATTTAGATGGTGACATTGATGATGAATATCATCAGGTAGATAAAGAAAATCAGCAAGACAAAGAAGATGATGAAATGCTATTCTTATCTGATATGAGAGAAAAGAACATATTGGTTGATGATTACAATGATTGTAATCATCCAACTTGAAAAATGATCATACATCTAAGTTACAGAATGTTTAAATCGAAATAGAGAGATTAACACGCTATTCAGCGCTGGTCTATGCGAGAACATAGGTTCTTCAGGGTCCATGAGATTACCATAATGATTTGGTATATGCGATGTTCATTTTTCAAAGATAAAAATTGTTTGTGACGTGTTTGACCAAAGCAAGAAAAATGAGTCATGGTTTTTGGGAAATTACAATGTTGAACTCTAAACACACTTGCTTCCCTGAGATGCCTGTGGTGAATCACCCTAATTTAGAATCTAAGATGGTTGACCATTTAATCAGAAGTCACATAAAGGAAAACTTAAATCACAAAGTTTACGATGTGGTTGAGGACATACGAAGTTACAGGTTAAACTTATCCTACAAGAATGCTTAGATTGGGTGCTAGAAATTTGTAGAGATAGTTTTTGGGAATTGGGAGATATTATACACATTGTTGTCCCAATTTATGTTTACGTTATAGGTAAGTAATCCTAGAATTGTGGTTGATTGAAGGTTCATTGAACTACCTGTTTGTAGTGATAGAGTATTTAAGTCAGTTTTTCAGATCTTCAAATGATGCATTGATGCTTTCAATCATTACAAACCTATGATTAGTATTGATAGTACATTTCAGTACAAGAGATACATGAAGAACTGAGGCTTGACAACCTAGAGAAGAGGGGTGAATAGGTTGTTAACACTTTTTGAACTTTTTAAACTTTGAGCTATTAAAATAGAATACAAAGAAAATGAGAGAAGAATGACAAACACAGAGATTTATAGTGTTTCCACCTTCTCGGTATACGTCCACTCCTAGGCTCCCTTTGGAGTTTCCAATCCACTATTCATTCCCCAAATAGTACAAACAACTAGGTTCCCAGGAACTTTTACAAGAGTTGCTCCCAAACACTCACACTAGACTTCAAGGTGCTAGCAAAGCCTCACACCAAACTTAACAGCTCTAGCAAACCCTAACTTGTCTCTCACAAACAATTCAATCTTAGATTAGGAAGACCCACTCTTCTTGATCTCTTACAAGGTTATGAAGAGAACAGGGATTACAACCTTTGAGCCTTGATGCTCAGACGATGACTTTACAGCCTAAAGATAAATACAACACTGAAGAAATGAAAACAATGAAGATTGAGAGTATTAATGTATAATAGATGTGTTTAATATGTGCAAAAGATAATTTGGTCTTCAATAATTATTGTATTTATAGTCTCTCAAGATGTCTGGACCGTTGGAGCTCATTTAACACTAAAACTAGTCGTTCGGTGGTGGTTGAGGGACATTAAATGCTCGAATAGCTTTTCTGGAAACTACCTATTACTCATGTGCTAGTCAACTATGCTTCTTTGTTAGTCAACTACAATTTGCATTTTGCCTTTGTTCCTCAATGAGTTAGTCGATACTTCTCTACTGTACTCTGTGAATAGCTCGAGTATCAATACTTCAACCTTCAAGGATCGGTACTTATCATTGTGTTCCTTTTGGCTCCTTAATTAGTCTACTGCCTCTATCCATGATAGTTGACTACATCTATGCACTTGGTAAGACCTTAGACTTCTATAAAGCAAAGGATTGGTACTCATCTTTCAAGACTTGGCGTAGTTGACTTCCTCACTTTGAGATAGTCGATTGGTACTTGACCTGCTTTGATGTATATGCATCGTGTTAGTGCAGGTGACTCGGTGCATGTGGCATAATGCTATGACATATGGCATGTGTCATGTGGCATCAAGCTCTAAGGTTGTTTTGCTCTAAGTTATGTGACGTGTTCTGTTCTGGGAGTAGCAAGAGTTGACTTCTGTTTCTTGTAGTGTTCAAAATATGAGAGAATCGATCCTTATTTAACCAAGGATCAGTACTTCACCACCAGATTTAGAATTCTTCTAAGTCAAGAAGAGGTGAATCAACTATGATAAAACCATTAGTCGGCTAGGTCATTAGCTTAATTCAAATATATATAGCAATTTGTAGTGGCCTTACGCAATAGCTTGGTCGCATGTGACTTGTGGCATACTAATACTCGTGCGATTCTAGTGACATGCTCATGCCAGACTAATATTATGCTTGTGCAATCTTGGTGCTAAGCTTATGTCATACCAATGTAATGCACGTGTTATGCCTAGTGCAGCGCATGTGCCATGCTAATGCAATGGTAATGTTAAGCTAATGTTGTGCATGCGCAATGTGTTCATGACTCAGTCCTTTCTCGATATGAGTCTAATGTCATTCTTATGCAAGTCGACTAGCGTGAATATCTCATATACTGATTTGAGTTTTACACATGTTTTGGCATTCAATTTGGCATGTAGCATGTGCCACAACCTATGTCTCATGTGTAATGGATATGCTTTGTGACCTAACACATGTGTGTGGTCTAACTTATGAGTGATAGTCAACTTTGATCTTCAAGTGGTCTACTATGATGTGTCCTATTCTCATTTTGATCGTTATTATTCGACCATTAGCATTTAAAATTTGATTATCATAGCTGGGCTAACTCTGTTAGTCGACTAGGTGTTTGAGTGAGTCTACTAATATATTGTGTCACACTAGACTTAGGCTTCTGTGTACTTAGGCAAGTTAACTGTTACATTGTGTAGTCGAATAGGCTTCTATTGTGAATGTTATATATGTTTTGCATCAAGTCTAAACCATTTCTATCTCCACACAATACAAATTTTCATTAGTCTAACATAATCATTTTATCACCAAACACCTTAACCTCATCTTTTGCTCATCATCAAAACTCATTTTGCCAACAATCTCCCATTTTTTTATAAATACAAAACTTATGCTAATGAAAGATGGTTCTAAGTGTTTCAAAGAATGCAAGAGGTGCTATAGGGATTATTACTCCCCCTTAATCTATGCACTTAGATTTTCACTTTTGTTCCTTTTAATCATATATTTCTCTATTTTTCTCCCATAGTTTCTCCGGTGCATTTATAATCTTTTGTACATTTATCTAACACTCCATCACTTTCATTCCAATTTTCTCCTGATAGCATTTTCTTAAGAGTAATACTTTCATTCACTCTAATACTAATCTTTTATTCTACTTTTCTCTCCCTTTTTGTCATCAACAAAAGGGTTAAACTAAGAGGACAAAAAAGGCCCAAGTTTAAGATCATCAACCTATCAATAGAGTGTCCCGAACTTAAAATCCCTAGGTCAATGTCCAAGATTGAAGTGTGCAACGTTCATGACATGTATGCAAATGTATGTGGAAGTGTGAAGTGTGCAAAGAGAGCATGTTTTATAAAGATGAAGAACGTGGAAGCATAACTCCACACCTAAGCAAACATGATTAATGGAAACATATCTCAGCACATCCAAAGTAACCAAGAATCAATTGTTAGAGCAATAACATATTTACATCAGACAACATATGTCAATACAGTCAAAGTGATCATGAATTAGCGGCAACATCTAGTATCCAAATAATCACAGGTCATTCATACTTGAGTATTTTTAGCACAAATTTCATTACATCCAAGGCCATAAAGTATTTATAACAGTATTTCAGCATAACAGTATTTAAACCATACATAAAAAATCATAAGATTTTAATCCAGCCACAACATAGCAACATATTAATACAAAATTTTCAATACATGCATCAAACTAGGAACCAGGTGCAAATTTCATAAGCAACAGGCAAAGTCAGTAAGTTGATGGTAGAGACTAGGCAAAGACAATTATAACATCTTATATTTTTCACTCATTGTTCATTTGATGAATATTTATCTTCAATTAGAAGATCCATCTTTTTATTAATTCTGGCAACTTTTTCTTACAATTATGAAAGTTCCTTTTGTATTTTTAGGAGTTGGCTTCCTAGATCTTCATCAGATTGTTGTTGATTTTGAGAGGTGTCAGTTTCATTAGGAGCTTGATTTAAAGATTTGGGAGGTATAGGTATTTTGGAACTTTCAAAAATTGAGAGGAGAGAAGATGTTACAAGGGTGAGGCTCTCATCTTCATAAGGTCCAAATTCTATTTCCTTAGACACGTTGACCCCATAACTAAGAATGAAATCTAAGATTAAAGGGGCATACGGAAGATTCTCTCTTCTAGATTTATGAATCTCCATCATGTGAATAGGAATTAAATAGTGAAGCCTTGGATTTTTTATTTGCATAAAAAAGCCATTAACCAGTAATATTCTCTAGTTATTATGTGAAGCTTGTCTATTTTAAGTCTTAGACAATGCACAATTATGAGATGGAGCAGTCTTTCATGAATGTCTAGAGATGTTGCCTTGTACTTTACTATTTTAAGGATTCTCAAACACTACCCTAACATCTTCTATGAGATGAGTGTTTAGGTATTCTTCACAAAAGGAGTAATGTTTCCATTCTCTACCACTCATTGTGCAAATGATGTTTCTTGATACAACTATTTGTACTCCTTTAACATGAGTTTCGAACAAGCATCTATGTTTGTGACCTTGCATGATTATGTCATTTCTTTTTGTCTTGTTTACTTCCTCTATTTTCTTTTATGTTATTGTAAAATAGTTTTGTTAGCCTCTCATTGTGAGGGTTGGTTGGATACAACAGGCTTATGAGACAAGTTCTTTGGAGATATTTTATGTAAGGAAAGCCTATTTCTTCTAGAAATTTCCAATCAATAACTTTACTATGGATAATGGATTTAACAAGAAAGTGTTGTTCAAAGGATTCACTACGAAATTTTCAAAGAAAGTCTTTGCGGTTGTATTCAGAATTGTTTCTGGCCATGATTAGACAAAATAGATTATATTTAAAATGGACATGAAACTTTAAGATTTCTACTTGCATGCACGAGAAAGCGGATGATTTAGAGGACTTATTTTTGTAAACTTGTGGAGAGGAAGAAGTATTCTATTCTTGACACACTTATTAATTTGCAATTTGATCTAGAGATTGAGATTTAAAAGTTTATTAATCATGAGAGATTCAACCAAGGTGATTTTTTGAGAATGTGAAGTAGTTTTCATGAGTTATAATAAGTTTGAAATGATTTCGCGCCCAATTTCTATTTATACTCACGATTGTTCAGCGATATAGTCGACTATGTAACCTATGTAGTCGGCTATCTTAACTATCTGCCTAAATTTTTGACATTGAGTAGTTGGCTCATTCTGATAGGGATAGTTAACTAGCGATGTTCAGAATTACCTATTCAATGTGAGCACTGGTACTTCATATTCAAAGAATAGGTACTTGATACTATTTATGCCTTATTTTCTTCTAATGTTGAGGGATAGTTGACTATGGGGATTTTATGTAGTCGACTATGAAGTTTATGATCTAAAATTTACAATAAAGAGTTCCCATACTTCATTAACAAAGTATCAGTACTTAGCATTGGTCATGCTACACATCTAGGTGTTAGTCGACTCCCTACCTTATAGGTAGTCGACTTAGTTAAGTTTCTGAGCCTGAAATCCTTTCATTTTCTGTTATCTCCTTAAGACTTAGTCGACTAGCATAGAAAGCAAGTCGGCTTGTTTGCTGAAATGTTCATCAACATGCAAAAACTCATACAAATTCAATACAAAATCGAATCAAAACATACAAACAGACATCAATCATCAAAGTTCATCATACCTAGCTCTCTCCTAAGGTTGTAGAATCTATTTTTGTTTAGAGACTTGATGAATATGTCAGCTAATTTTTTGTTTATTTCTACAAACTCAGGAACTATATCTCGTTTCTATACATGGTCTCTTATGAAATGATGTCTTCCTTCAATGTGTTTGGTTTTGGAGTGATAGTCAGGATTTTTAGTTAGATTAATAGCACTAGTGTTATCACACCCAATTGAAATGCTATCAAAATTTAGTCCATAATCCATCATCTGGTGCTTAGTTTATAAAACTTAAATATAACATTGTCCAACAGTAATGTAATCTACCTCAGTGGTTGATGTCACTACACTACTCTATTTCCTTAAAGACTAAGACACCAACATACTTCCAAAGAATTGGCATGTGCCACTAGTACTCTTCCTATCTGCTTTGTATCCAGCAAAATCTGCATCAAAATATCCATAAAGATTAAAAGAAGATCTTTTGTCATACTAGATGCCTAAGCTATGTGTGTCTTTAATGTATCTAAGGATTCTCTTCATCGCAAACATACGTGATTCCTTAGGAGCTAACTGATATCTTGCACACAGACATACACTAATAGAATGTCAGGTTAAGATATAGTGAGGTAGAGTAGGGAACCTATCATATTTCTGTACAACTTAAAGCACACTAACTTTCCTCCTTCATCCTTATCCATCTTCAAAGTTATGCTCATGAGAGTTGCACTTCCTTTGGCATCTCCTAAGCCAAATTTCTTTACTAACTCCTTAGCAAACTTAGATTGACTAATGAAAATTCCTTTTTCAGTTTGCTATATCTGTAATCCTAGAAAATAATTCGGCTCTCCTATCATGCTCATCTCAAACTTAGCATGCATAGCTTGAGCAAACTCTTGGCAAAAGTTTTCGTTGGTAGCTCCAAAAAATATGTCATCCACATAGATATGTACAACCAATATTTCTTTGCCTTTCCTTTTAATGAACAAGGTTGTATCAACTTTGCCTCTTATAAACTCATTCTCTATGAAAATATTGCTCAGCCTTTCATACCAACTCTAGGAGTTTACTTCAGACCAAAAAAAGTTTTTGACAATTTATATACATGGTCTTAATGCTTAGAAAGTTCAAAGTCAAGTGGTTGCTCAATATATATTATTTTTTTAATAATTCCATTTGGGAATACACTTTTCACATCCATTTGACATAGTTTAAAGTCCATAAAGTATGCAAAGGCTAGGAGCATCCTTATTGCTTTCAATCTAGCCAATATCTCATTATAATCAATTCCTTCTTCTTGACTGTATCCCTATGCTACTAGTTTAACCTTATTCCCAGTGATAGTGCTATATTCATCCAACTTGTTTATAAACACCTATTTTATGCCTATAGCATATTAGTCTTTTGGTCTCGGTACTAAATCCCAAACAATATTTTTTTTTTCAAATTGATTTAACTCTTCTTGCATGGCTAACACCCAATTTTCATCTCTCTATGCTTTATCAACATTCTTAGGACCTATTTGGGATATTGATAATGCACAAAATGTTAAATTTATTATTGATAATATGGTTTTATTTTAGATTGGTTAATGCTCTAATGGTTGGCTTTTATGATTTTTTATTTTTAGGTGATTAAAATCGGAAGATTGGATCAAAATTGGCATAAGGGAGCAATTTGAAGTTTAATGGTTCAAGATATCAATTTGCGCCTATGAAGAAAAGAAGAAACTTTAATTTTAGTCTTAGTTAATTTTAGTAGGATTTTACCTTAAGTAAAATTGTTTTTAGGAGTTAAAATTTTTATTTTTCTATTTTTGGTAGGAGTCAATCCTTATCCCTTGGATGGAGACTCTCCTTTGATCTAGAATACTTAAGGAAAACAACTTGTACGTCCTTTATGTGACTTTTTAACTAGGAGGGATGGCTGCTGCTCATTAAGGTTTTTTTCTGCATTTTTTTCCTTCAAGAAACATTTGTTTTTATATTTTTATCGTTGAAGAACCCAAGAGATGATGTTTACAGCTATGAGTGGCTAGTTTTATTTTCTGATTCAAGGGGAAATTTTCATTCGATTGTCTTTAATGTAAGGTTATGTGCATAATTTAATTTCTTACCCTTTTAATTCAAGTATTCGTTAGTTCTTGATTTTATTTACATGAAAGTCTAATATTGGTTAATTTGATTATTTAATTCAATATTAGACTTTCTATTGCTATCCAGGATTTCAATGATCCATAATTGTCATGAATGAATGATACAAGTTACAAATATTTATGTTTAATCTAGATAATCGATGGAACAAAATTGAATAATTATGGCTATTCGACTTATTTGTATTTTGGTTTAACTGTTTTTACAGAACTTAATGCTATCATTATATTGATATAGAATGCTATCGTGTCCAGTCGATTAATGATAAGTTTTGATTAGATGCTGGGTTTGGTCAACTAATTTAGGAAAACACAATATTTATTATGACTATCCTAATAAATTTAAGGTTAAATGCTTGAATTGCAAGATAATCATTTTTTAACCTATGATCAGTGAAATAGTTGAATGTGTGAACGTTTGGATCAGAACTTGGTAAATTGAAATTCTTTTCTAATTTTCAGTATTTTTGCATTATTGATTTGTCTCTTAATTTTAGGTTATTAATTTTTGATTTGGGAATTTATTTGATAAATCATCTATTTTTATTTTGGTATTAATTAAGGAATTAAGATAATATAGTTCCCGTGGGATTTGACCTGGTACCACTATTGCTACAAGTTTGTTTGTATTGGAGGAATCAGTATTAATTTTGAGGGTTTTGACAAACTCGTCAAAATTTTGGTGTTGCTGTCGGGGAGTTACATTAATTTCTTAGTCTGTGCTTTTTACTTGTATTGCTAACCTCTTTTATTTTATGACCCATTTTTCTTAAAAAGGTGAATTGGAATATATTCCTAAAATTGAGAAAATTGCTTATCATTTAAGAAAGGAGGGTAGACAGAGGAAAGGTAAGCTGCGTCGAAGGATAAATTTAGAGATTGATTTGACAATTTATGATAAGTCTATTTTTGAAGAAGAAGAGGAAAAGATAGCAGATCGTGAAAGAACTCTGAAGGATTTGACTACACCAAATCTGAATCAACAACCTTTGTGCATTGAATACCCTACTCTTGAGATAACATTCGAACTCAAATCTGGTTTGATTCACTTACTTCCTATCTTTTGTGGTCTTCTAGGTGAGGATCCATATAAACATTTAAAGGAATTTCATGTTGTCTGTTTGAGTATGAAACCCTAAGGTGTGACCAAGGAACAAATTAAATTGACGGTCTTTCCCTTTTCTCTAAAAAATAAGGCAAAAGATTGGTTGTACTATTTACCTCCTGATTCGATAAATACATGGAATGGAATGCAAAGATTATTTTTAGAGAAAAATTTTCCTACATCTAGGGCTATCAACATCAGAAAAGAAATATGTGAGATCAGACAAATTACAGACAAATTAGTGGAGAGACATTGTAAGAATATTTTGAGAGGTTCAAACAACTTTGTGCTAGTTGCCCACATCATCAAATACCGGATCAGCTCTTGATACAATATTTTTATGAATGACTTCTACCCATGGATAGAAGTATGTTAAATACAACCAGTAGAGGAGTCTTGGTCAATAAAATGCCTGAAGAAGCCAGATAGTTAATCTCAAACATGACAAAAAATTCTCAATAGTTTGGGATGAGAGTGGATGGAGTTACAAAACGTGTGAATGAGGTAAGTCACTCAACCCTTGAAAATCAAATTTTTAAACCCACTGCTTTAGTTAGCCAGTTGGCTGTAGGGCAAATGCAGGCAATCAAGGTTTGTGGCATATGGTCAATTCCCAGATATCCTATGAATATGTGCCCATCCTTTCAAGAAGATCCTACTCATCAAGAAAATACTATAGGAGGATTTCTTAGTCAACCTCAAAGGAAGCACGATCCCCACCCTACTCATTACAACTTTGGATGGAGAGATCATCCAAACCTGAGCTATGGAAACCAATGAGGATAGACAAGATATCCACCTCAACATTTTAACAGGCCACCACTGGCACCCATTCCTGCATAATCCTCTAACTATAGTATGTCTTTAGAAGAAATAGTGAAGGCTCTCGTAACTAACACTCAACAATTTCAATAGGAAATGAGAGTGAGTGTACAGAATTTGGGGAATCAAATCTCTCAACTAGCAACTTCGATTAGTAACTTGAGGCACAAAACTCAGGGAAACTACCCTCACAAACGGTAGTAAACCCTAAATAGAATGCTAGTGTAATGGTGTTGAGGAGTGGAAGGGAACTGCGATCAATCCCACTATCGCCCAAGAAGGTGGATGAAAGGAAGGATGAAGAGGGAAAAGATAAAGTTGCCAATGAAGATCCAATTAGGGTAAAGTCTAATTCCCCTTTACCTATGAGTTATAATCTAATTGTGCCACCTTTTCCAAGCAGGTTGGAGAGTCCAAGAAGGAAGATTATGAGAGGAGTTTTGGGAGACCTTCCAGAAGATAGAAATAAACATACCACTGTTGGACGCCATTAAGCAGATTTCGAAATATACTAAATTTTTGAAAGAATTGTTCACAAATAAAAGAAAGATGAGAGATGATGAGAAAATAAGGGTGGGGGAGAATGTATCTATAGTCATTCGGAGAACTCTACCTGAGAAATGTGCTGATCTAGGTATATTTACTCTATCTTGTGTCATTGGTGTAAGGAAATTTGAACATGCTATGCTAGATTTAGGAGCATCAATCAATGTCATGCCATATTCTATTTATATTACTCTAAATCTAGGTCCCTTGAAGGAAACTAGAGTAGTTATTTAACTAGCTGACTGTTCTATTGTGTATCCAGAAGGGATGGTTAAAGACGTTTTGATATAGGTTAACGAGTTAATTTTTCCAATAGATTTTTATATTTTGAAAATGGAGGAAGATACCATTACAAATTTAGCACCACTACTATTAAGAAGACCATTTGTCACGCCCCGAACCGGGATCGTGAACAGTCGCCCGTTGTCCTGGATGCCGACTGTATTTCTACAGAAAATCGGGCAGAACCTCTCCATAAATCGGAGGTCTCCCATTACAATTCAACCTGTATAATTCAAAATCATCCTTAAAATAAAACAAATGGCCATCCCGGCCTCTCCAAAAACCATCAACTACAGCAGACATCCAGAACAACGCCAGGCTAAGTAAATCACCAACAGTCCTAACCACAAACCTTTACTGTCACTAGAGCATGAGCAGCCGCCACATCGAGCGGACCTAAATTTTATATAATATACAATAGTTTCCCAAGTAAAGAGTTTAAATGTTTACAAATGTCTCAATGCAAGCATAATATGAGAGTTTCACAACAATGTCTATAAATATTACAGTCATCCCATAAAAATGTACACGGTCAACTACGGACCTCAATATCCAGACCACGCAGGGTCGAAATAAAACACGAAATTCATCTTTCAAATTTAACTTAATCTTAAGATCTCACCGTCGAAATACCAATCCACCAACAAGCTCCAAAATCTGAAGCGTCGCTCTAGCACCATAATTCTGTCTGGGGAGGGAAAGAGGAGGGGTGAGTACTCAGGGAAGAATACTCAGTGAGTGAGTGGGTCAATGTAATCGTGTACTATGGGGTGTGAAACTGGAGTGTCAAAACATAAGTATACAAATCGTATTTCAAATCATGCTTTTCATTTCAACCACATATCATTAACACACATTATCAAATCAAATATGCATCCAAATCACTGTCAATAAAATCATAGAGCTGTCAGCCGAAAATGTCCCGACAGAGGTCTACCACGACCTATGACAGGCGCACCAGGGGTGTTATATGCGATTTTATTTAAAGTGCTCTCTACCCCGGCGTTGGCGACGAACCTCGTCCGGGTGCTAGATTTGGAGAGTGTATCCAAATCCTCCCCCTTTCGGGTTCAACCTGGTTAGTACCGTGTCGTAAATATCATCTCGACCACTCGTGGGATACCCCAGGCCTAGGCATATCGGGATGCCACCCAAGCGCCTCTCACGGTGTCCTTCGTAGCTACGGAACAATACATATCACAGCCCTCAGGGCCAATATCAATATCACATCAAACATGTGCCGTAAATCAAGTTCACAAACCAAATGCAATATATATCATAAAATGGCACATTTTACATTTCAACCACATGGATGTATATTTTCATAATTCAACCAAATTTTTGGACACTCCATCGGTTCACAAAAATCATTTCCAAAACCAGTCAAAACATTTTAAGCACACGATAAATCATGCTCATTTATCAAACTGTTGTAAAGCAGGGTTTACATATTAAACGAAAACATTGAAATAAAACCCACTCACCGTATACGGGAGGGCCAATCACTCCCTAAAATGCACAAGTGTCGAAATCGTGCTCCCCTCGATCAGTCTCCAAGCAAGTCACTACAATTATAACACATCACATATTTCTCACACCTCGACCTCAATTATATCCATGAACATTCAAATCACAAAAATTATGCACACTTTTCAGTCCATAAACACTTGCATATACTCACAATTCAATCAAATGAAATCTTACTCGATCCTCGATTGACCCTTCATAATACAAAATCATAATTATGTTATCAATTTCCATTTTCTCTAATTTTTTTTGTACAAATCTCAATTCTTCAATTCATGAATACACTCTAATGTCATCAATTGCATTTCATTAATAAATAAGTAACACATTCAAAACCAAGTCTAATTCAACTCCAAAACCACTCAAAGTCGGAAACATGCGTAAATTAATAAATTGTCTACAAAATAGAAAAATCTGTGAAAAATCATATATTTTTCAATTCTCATCCGATTTCTTCAAACCATATGTCATTTTCAAGGTATTGAAGTCTATTTTCATCATACGAAAATAGTATTTTGATTGCCTATATGCAAGACAACTTATAATGAAAAAGACTACGACAATTCTTAAACTATAACCACAACTTTTAAGCCATCCTTCATATACATATCATTTTGCAAATCAACAACTCAAAACAGCCTAAGAAAGGCATGAAATGTACAATATCCTTTATTTTATGGCTCATTTCATTCCAACCCCAAAACCATAATACTTTCATATATATTTCAAATTAAATCTGAAGGAAACCATTCAAATCAAGCAAACATGATTCTATGATCCTATAACATGCTTCTTTCGTATCAGACGATCTAATTTCTGTAACATTCTATACTTAACCTTCATAATCACATATAAACATTTCAAAAATTGTATTCTATTCGCATTCTTCTTACATTCTAAACATATACAGAACCTTCCACTTTAGATTCAACCCTAGATTCATTCAATTTATCAAATAGAGCAGAAATCTCCTCACCTAGGGTTTTTCGCAGCTCACAACCCTACGTCCGTGCGCCTACAATCCTGCAATGTCTCCAAATTGAAACCAATTTTAGTAATTAAATCTAATTACCAAGGAAATTTGAAACCTAGAGCTAATAATAAAAAACTGACCCTTACCTACGTAAAGAGGGAATACAGTCTTGGCCTAGGGTTTCGAATGTCTGCTCTGCTGTGAATCTTGGGGGCTCTGCAAGGGTTGTAGAAGATCGTTGAAGTGGCAAAGCAGCACCGCGCGAGTGAAGGAGAGCCGACAGTCGCGCGCAGGGGAGGGAGAAAGAAGAGCTCCGTCGCGCGCGAGAGAGAAAACAGAGAGAGAATGCGAAGGAGAGAGTGAAACGGAAGGAGGGATAGAGAGAGAGTAAGCGGAGGCGATCGGTTGTGGTGGAAGAGCGCCGGTGGCGCTCAACAACGGAGGAGAAGGAAGCGGAGAACGCGAAGAGATTCACGAGGGAGTGAGAGACGAAGAGAGAGAGAGCGAATGGGGGAGAAACAGAGAGGGAGAGAGTGGCGGCGATGGCCGTTCGCGGCGGTGGGTGGTGTGCGGTGGCGGAGAACCGCGAGAGGGAGAGAGAAAGAGAGAGACTCGCGGTTGAGAGAGAGAAGCCGAGAGAGAAGGAGAGAGATAGAGAGATGGAGATGGTGGTGGAGGGGTTGATCGGGTGGAGGAAGAGCTGCGGCGGCGTGTGGCAACTCGCGGTGGAGGTAGCGGTGAAGGAGAGTCGCGGGAGAGGGTTGCGGTGGAGGAGGTAAAGAGTCGCACGGGAGAGAGAGAGTGGAGAGGAATTAGGGCTATTAGCCCTAATTCGGATTTTTTTTTATTATTATTATTTATTAATATATATATATATGTATAAAAATAGATTTATAAATAAGTAAATGAGTAAATAAGTAATTTAATTAATAAAGGAAATATATATATATTTTTATACTCACTTTACATTACGAATCACAGGAATGACATTGTAAATATACTAAGAATTTAAATTAAAAACCCCAAAATCGAAAATCAATAAAATTAAAAATTTCTCAATATATATATAAATTGAAAAATATTTTATTAAATTTCATGAATAGGAACACTAGCACGAGCATCGCTGTTTCGGTGTTACATTTTCTAACCCCCTAAAAAGAAGTTTCGTCCTCGAAACTTCAAATGCAGTTCATACATCAAAAATGAAAGGTGTCGCTTCACATTGTTCCTTAAATCTCCCAAATTTCTTTGTTAAGTAAAATCTGGTTATTAAACTAGCAACATTTTACTTCCATAAAATTGGATCCATTGCTTTCATTCCTTGTCATTTATACATTACTATCTACTAAGATTTTCACTCATAAAACTACCAACTTATGTCTTAGTCTCCTTTCTTTAATCTTGGATAACTTCTTATTGAAAAATATTATACCATGTGGATCTCATTCACGCTGCACTAGTTATCCTCAATACTTGTCATTTAACCTTCTAATACCCTTCCATGGGTGCTTCAAACCCTCTTCAATATTATTGCCTTAATTAAAAACACAATGTTTTCACTATTTTAGGGCTTTAAAATGAAAACCCTACAATCCAAAATTTAATTGCCTGAACTACGAGTGAAATCAAAATACATATATTCCTTGAGGTAATATTAGTCAAAACTCAATAGTCTCCATCAAGATGGTGCATATAGCAGCCACAATTTTAAGACTTAGTGTAAGATATATACAATTCCCTATATCATTAAACTTGTGTATGATGAAATGTAGATCAACACCAAGATAGCCTAGACTACGTAAGAAAACTTAATCCACTATCAATATTTGAATCTTTCCAAGTTTTAACCCTCAAATCCTTAATTGGATAACTTTTTAAATCAAGGTACTTCTATCATGATCATTCTCAATCAACTTTAGTATCATACAATATCACTGATATTCTATGCAAATCAAATCAAGCACATATAACCACATATCACCCGGGGTTTGCATTACTACTCCCAACTTATCAAGATTTAGAGATAAGAATTGCATACCTCATTACACCTAACTCTATTGTCACAAAAGACATTATTTCTAACTTCAAGGCCAAAAGACGTAGACCCAAACCCTCTCTATATTACCTCATTTAACGATCCACATAAAATGAACATAAATAAATAACGAGAATACTAACCTCCAAATAGAAGAATCCAATAACTAAATATTAAGTTTTACATTTCCATTGGAAATTCAATAATAGAGCACAAGCCACCTTTTGTTCAATTTCCTATCAAACCCATAAACTCCATGTCGATAATTGTATGAGCATCAATACTTTAACGATTTGCTCCTGCAAACAATACACAATGTTTCACTACCTCCTTAGTTTTCCCAAGTCTCTACTGATATTATATGTTTAAGGGCTAAAAATTTCTCAGTAGACTCATAGTTTTGTACAATAAAATCCTTTATATCACAATACTTTTCCATGTAGAATTTCATTCTTCTATCATATATGCCTAGCTTCAAGTTTACTTTCTTTGAAGAAATCATCACCCACTAAGTATCAAACCACCAAGAAGCATTTTCAATCCAAAAATATACATATAATAATGCATATACGCTCAAATTTCTATTATAAACTGAAGTTTATGATTTTATCTTCATGTAAATACTATTCATTAATTTTTGTCATTTTCTCCATTTTCAAGTGATGAGTAAAAGAACTTATACAAAAAAAATGGCCTAAGAAAGTCAAACCCAACATGGGCTTTATAAATAAAAATTCCCATATGATATAGTTCAAAAAAATCTTGAATTCATAAAATATATAAAATAATTAAAGCTCGAATTTGATAACACTTATTGATAGTATTATAACTTTTCTATTTAAAGGAAAAGATACTAATATACTTTTTATACCCTCATTCCCTTAGACCTTTGTCCATAATACCTCTGGCAAATAGAACACATACATGTCATATGTATCTAAGAACAGCTACAAGCAACGTAGCATAATTGCAAATGCAAATTGCTAAATTATCTCCAACTAAACTTTACACATTTTCCCATCTAATTGCAGTCTTGAATCACAGAATTGGCTAACCTCGCCAAATAATATAAAGAACAAAGAAATACGATGAATTATATAATAGTGTCATTAATAATTAAACTCCTACCTTCTTTTGGTCCCTACAGGATTGATTGAAAACTTTAAGAATTTCTCCTCAGTAAAAGGGAATAGTCTCAACTCTCATATTCTTCTAATACAATGACATTCAAAAGTCCTTTGTCAAGAGAAGTCAAGAATCGATTAAAGTGCTAAACAAACTCCATACTCATAAACGAGTTATTAAACTCCATGAAAATGAACACCCGTGAAATCAACTCAAAAATATTCATCGTAGCTAACAAGATAAAACAAGAGAACATTCATCAAGCCCCAACATCCACTCACAATATCAATTTCTCAATAACATTTTACCCTATATCTTAATCATAAACAATCATATATTGTCATGCCTATTACACAAAATATCAAACTTTTAACATCAAATATCGATCCAAAATGATTACTACAAGAGTACTTACAATTCAGCCAAACAATTCAAGGAAAATCTTCAATCACAATTAAATATACATATACACACACACACTAAGTATCTCTGACTCCTTTATTAACAACCTCATTTCCATTTTATTTATACTCAACACCAATTCAAGTTTTGTACATACGAATTTCTCGAGATGTTTCAATTTTGAAGTTATATGTAGCTTGCTTCCTTCAAAAATAAAATAGACCTAACTACCAAATTTGTAATCTTTTCCTATCCCCAGAATTTTCTTCATCAATTTATAAAGTTAAAACCTCTTTAGCAAGAAAATGTCACTAGCAATCTAGAAATCCATTTGGTATTCATTATTTAATTCCAAGGGGATCCATCGATCCATGAGTATACCATATACAAGAATCCTAGGACTGAAATATGTTAACTGAACAAAAGTTCTACTAAAACTTCATAAAATATCGGTGGTCAAATTTCCTCAAGAAGTCTTCCTATCGCAATAGATCTGAAATCTTATCACCAATAGCCTCCCACTAATTGAGGACATCCCCATGTAACAATCTCTCTGTTACTCGTAGCCTCTATAGACTGTATCTCGAATGATATGCTTGCCAAAATGAGTGACTACCATAATCTCCCCATCAAGTGGCGAGAGAGGCCTATCAAAATAGTGAGCGAATGTGTCGCTCACATATAAAAACTTCGACCCGATATCTATAAGAATACGAGCATCAATACCAAATATTCGTATGGTACTTAAAGATAAGAAGAGGTTAAAACATTTAAAATACTAAGAAGAGTAGACATATATATATATCAAACTAGTTAAGCTTCAAAAGCTTTAACTAGTCAAAACTGTACATCAATATCGTGATATACTAGATCCCATAAAGAGCGTTCAACAAAAACGCTACACTGAGGGTCCGCGGGAGGATCCCCCATAATAACACTAGGGTTTGCCGGTGTGTCCTCCTGGGTCGTCGCAAACACACGAGCCTGGGCCCTAGACTGCATGTCGCGACGGTCTCGACACTGTACTACTCCCGGCTACAATCCGAGGAGCGGTAAGAGCTGAGTGCACAGGTACCCCCTACTGGCCTGTGCCAGAAGTACTAGTACGACTCTGCAAAGTCGATCCTTCTCGACCTAAATCTGGACAGGCACTCATGATGTGACCTTGCTTCCCACACTGGAAGCAAATAACCCATACTCTACATGCCCCGTATGCATGGTGGTTGCCGTATTTAAGGTAGAAAGGCTGTCTCTGTGCCGTAAACTGTGCAGTGACACTAGGGGCTGGTGCCCCAAAACTCTGTGGTCGAAGTGATAGCATCTGCAGCCAATGGGAGGTATACTACTCATACACCTGCCTAAATGCATCAATTGATGGTGATGAAACCGTGGCTATAATAGTCTACTGAGAAAATTCTAGAAGGATACACATAACGAGGAAACATCCTCGGATATTCTAAGTATCTCAGGTACAAATCTAGTACCTCGTCTAGTAATCATAACCTTACAAAGAAAGAGCTTAAATTATATATGATTCAAAGATTAGGGTTAGTTACAA
Source organism: Dillenia turbinata (assembly GCA_037126225.1). NCBI lineage: Eukaryota > Viridiplantae > Streptophyta > Magnoliopsida > Dilleniales > Dilleniaceae > Dillenia > Dillenia turbinata. The sequence goes on from JBAMMX010000015.1 coordinate 8,570,750, forward strand.
AGTAACTAACCCCCTAAAATGAATAAAATTATAAGTTTAAGAACTGATAGCACCAATATGCTAGGTTAGATACGCACCGTATCTAACCCCCTAAAAAGAATAACTCATATACCTAAAACCGTCGTACTGGGATCTCATGACTGTAATGAAACTCTCATATGCATTGAGGACTTTAAAATGTACTTGAGAATATTTTCAAAACTATCTTCCTACATAACTCTCAACCTAGAGCTCTGATACCAACCGAACTGTCACGCCCCGAACTGGGATCGTGAACAGTCGTCCGTTGCCCTGGATGCCGACTGTATTTCTACAGAAAATCGGACAGAACCTCCCCATAAATCGGAGGTCTCCCATGTACAATTCAACCTGTTTAAACCTGTATAATTCAAAATCATCCTTAAAATAAAACAAATGGTCATCCCGGCCTCTCCAAAACCCATCAACCACAGCAGACATCCAGAACAACGCCAGGCTAAGTAAATCACCAACAGTCCTAACCACAGACCTCTACTGTCATACCCAATTAGAGCATGAGCAGCCGCCACATCGAGCGAACCTAAATTTTATATAATATACAATAGTTTTCGAAGTAAAGAGTTTAAATGTTTACAAATGTCTCAATGCAAGCATAATATGAGAGTTTCACAACAATGTCCATAAATATTATAGTCATCCCATAAAAATGTACACGGTCAACTACGGACCTCAATATCCAGACCACGCAGGGTCGAAATAAAACACGAAATTCATCTTTCAAATTTAACTTAATCTTAAGATCTCACCGTCGAAATACCAATCCACCAACAAGCTCCAGAATCTGAAGCGTCGCTCTAGCACCATAATCCTGTCTGGGGAGGGAAAGAGGATGGGTGAGTACTCAGGGAAGAATACTCAGTGAGTGAGTGGGTCAATGTAATCGTGTAATATGGGGTGTGAAACTGGAGTGTCAAAACATAAGTATACAAATTGTATTTCAAATCATGCTTTTCATTTTAACCACATATCATTAACACACATTATCAAATCAAATATGCATCCAAATCACTGTCAATAAAATCATAGAGCTGCCAGTCGAAAATGTCCCGGCAAAGGTCTACCACGACCTATGACAGGCGCACCAGGGGTGTTATATGTGATTTTATTTAAAGTGCTCTCTACCCCGGCGTTGGCGATGAATCTCGTCCAGATGCTAGACTTGGAGAGTGTATCCAAATTACCCCCCTTTCGGGTTCAACCTGGCTAGTACCGTGTCGTAAATATCATCTCGACCACTCGTGGGATACCCCAGGCCTAGGCATATCGGGACGCCACCCAAGCGCCTCTCACGATGTCCTTCGTAGCTACGGAACAATACATATCACAGCCCTCAAGGCCAATATCAATATCACATCAAACATGTGCCGTAAATCAGGTTCACAAACCAAATGCAATATATATCACAAAATGACACATTTTACATTTCAACCACATGGATGCATATTTTCATAATTTAACCAAATTTTTGGACACTCCATCGGTTCACAAAAATCATTTCCAAAACCAGTCAAAACATTTTAAGCACACGATAAATCATGCTCATTTATCAAACTGTTGTAAAGCAGGGTTTACAAATTAAAAGAAAACATTGAAATAAAACCCACTCACCGTATACGGGAGGGCCAATCACTCCCTAAAATGCACAAGTGTTGAAATCGTGCTCCCCTCGATCAGTCTCCAAGCAAGTCACTACAATTATAACACATCACATATTTCTCACACCTCGACCTCAATTATATCCATGTACATTCACATCACAAAAATTATGCACACTTTTCAGTCCATAAACACTTTCATATACTCACAATTCAATCAAATGAAATGTTACTCGATCCTCGATTGACCCTTCCTAATACAAAATCATAATTATGTCATCAATTTCCATTTTCTCTAATTTTTTTGTACAAATCTTAATTCTTCAATTCATGAATACACTCTAATGTCATCAATTGCATTTCATTTATAAATAAGTAACACATTCAAAACCAAGTCTAATTCAACTCCAAAACCACTCAAAGTCGGAAACATGCGTAAATTAATAAATTGTCTACAAAATAGAAAAATCTTTGAAAAATCATATACTTTTCAATTCTCATCCGATTTCTTCAAACCATATATCATTTTCAAGGTATTGAAGTCTATTTTCATCATACGAAAATAGTATTTTGATTGCCTATATGCAAGACAACTTATAATGAAAAAGACTACGACAATTCTTAAACTATAACCACAACTTTTAAGCCATCCTTCATATACATATCATTTTGCAAATCAACAACTCAAAACAGCCTAAGAAAGGCATGAAATGTACAATATCCTTCATTTTACGGCTCATTTCATTCCAACCCCAAAACCATAATACTTTCATGTATATTTCAAATTAAATCTGAAGGAAACCATTCAAATCAAGCAAACATGATTCTATGATCCTATAACATGCTTCTTTCGTATCAGACGATCTAATTTCTGTAACATTCTATACTTAACCTTCATAATCGCATATAAACATTTCAGAAATTGTATTCTATTCACATTCCACTTACATTCTAAACATATACAGAACCTTCCACTTTAGATTCAACCCTAGATTCATTCAATTTATCAAATAGAGTAGAAATCTCCTCACCTAGGGTTTTTCGCAGCTCACAACCCTACATCTGTGCGCCTACAATCCTGCAATGTCTCCAAATTGAAACCAATTTTAGTAATTAAATCTAATTACCAAGGAAATTTGAAACCTAGAGCTAATAATAAAAAACTGACCCTTACCTACGTAGAGAGGGAATACAGTCTTGGCCTAGGGTTTCGAATGTCTGCTCTGCTGTGAATCTTGGGGGCTCTGCAAGGGTTGTAGAAGATCGTTGAAGTGGCAAAGCAGCGCCGCGCGAGTGAAGGAGAGCCGACAGTCTTGGCCTAGGGTTTCGAATGTCTGCTCTGCTGTGAATCTTGGTAACTCATTTGATAATTGTTTAGGACATTCAATCAAAATTCTAAAAAGATGTAGGGAAACGAACGTGGTTTTGAACTATGAAAAATGTTATTTTATGTTGAAGGAAGGCATTGTGTTAGGGCATGTGATTTCTTCTAGTGGTATAGAAATAGATAAGGTAAAGGTTGATTTGATTAAGAGCTTACCTTACCCTACAAATGTTAGGGAAATACGTGCCTTTCTTGGATATGTAGGTTTTTTTCGTAGGTTTATTAAGGATTTTTCAAAAATTGCTTTGCCATTATCCAAGTTGTTTCAGAAGGATGCACCTTTCGAATTTGGGAAAAAATGCAAGGAAGTATTTGATAAGCTTAAAAACTTATTGACTATTGTACCAATTATTCAAACACTTGATTGGGATTTGCCTTTTGAAATTATATACAATTCTAGCAATTTTGCTGTAGGAGCTGTTCTAGGCCAGCGGGTTAATAAGAAGAGTTACGTCATTTACTATGCTTAAAGGACATTGAATGTTGTTCAATGCAACTACACCACCACCAAGAAGGAGTTCTTAGTAATTGTTTTTGTTTTAAATAAATTCATATCATATTTACTTGGTTCTAAGATGATTATGTATTCTGATCATGCATCCTTAAAATATCTATTGGCAAAAAAGAGTCGAAACCAAGGTTGATAAGGTGGATACTCTTGCTGCAAGAGTTTGATTTGGAATTCAAGGATCAAAGAGGAGCCGAAAACTTGGTAGTTGATTATCTAAGTAGGCTAGTGAAGGAAGAGAACCATTACCCATTTATAAGATTTTTCCTGATAAGCAGTTGTGTCACTTGAAAGGCACCACCCCTTGGTATGCAGATATTGTGAATTATTTGGTCACTCGTATTTTGCCTAGTCACCTTAGTAAGTCAAGGAAGGAAAAAATTCGATGTGAGGCAAAAAGATTATGTGTGGGATGAGCCTTATTTGTGAAAATTTTACTCTGACTAAATAATTAGGAGGTGTGTCCCAGAAAATGAACATAAATCCATTTTAGCATTTTGTCATAGTTATGCTTGTGGAGGACACTTTGAGCCAAAGAAAATTGTTAGGAAAGTTTTGGATAGTGGGTTGTATAGGGAAACTTTGTTTAAGGATGCTTACTTATTTTGTAAGAGTTGTGATAGATATCAGAGGATGGGTACTTTGTCCCATAGAAATGAGATGCCCTAAACTCCTATTCTTGTTTGCGAAATATTTGATATATGAGGTATTGATTTTATGGGTCCATTCCATTTATCTTGTAGATATGCTTACATACTCTTGGCAGTTGATTATGTGTCGAAATAGGTGGAAGCAAAAGCCACCAAGACTGAAGATTCTAAATCTGTTGTAGGTTTTATTAAGTCTAACATTTTTAGCAAGTTTGGGATTCCTAGAGCCATCATAAGTGATCAAGGGAGCCATTTTTGCAATTGAGCAGTCGAAACATTAATAAAGAAGTATGAGGTGTATCATCGGGTCACTATGACATATCATTCACAGACAAATGGACAAGCCGAAATTTCCAACCAGGAGGTTAAATCCATTTTGGAGAAGACAGTCAACCCAGGGTGAAAGGATTGGAGTTTATAGACGATGCACTATGGACTTATTGGACAGTGTTCAAAACACCAATAGGAATGTCCCCCTATAAGCTAGTCTTTGGCAAATCTTGTCACTTACCGGTGGAAAGTGAGCATAAGGCATATTGGGCAATCAAATGTTGCAACATAAATATGGATGAAGCTGGTGAGTCAAGGAAATTGCAATTGCAAGAGTTGGAAGAGTTGAGATTTGAGACCTATGAGAACTTGAGAATTTATAAAGAAAAAACCAAGCCATTTCACGATGGTTTAATGTTAAGGAAATAATTTGAGGTTGGGTAAAAGGTGTTTTTGTACAATTCTTGACTCAAACTCATGTCAGGTAAGTTATGTTCTTATTGGGTTGGTTTATTTGTTGTAACTAATATGTTTTCTCATGATGCAGTGGAAATTAAAAGTTTTGACACGAATAAGATCTTCAAGGTGAATAGACATAGGCTGAAGATATTTCATGATGATATGGAGATTTCTACAATGCTGGACATTGCATTAAAACCTCCAGGTTATTCATCCAACTGAAGTCACCAATGAAAACTATTGAGTACAATGATGTTAAACAATTGCGCTTGTTGGAAGACAACACAAAATTTTTTTTAAGAGTTTGATTTAGTTGATAGTAGATTTCTTAATTAATTTGGGGCATTTGACTAGTGTCATTTGTTTCTTTCTTTTTTTTTTAATTTTTGTAGGTGTCCAAGATAGAAATTTTAAGAGATGCAATTATTCAAGTTAAGAGATGGATAGAGGACAATTGAGAAGTTGGGTAGAAGCACTCTTTTCTTTAAGGCATAATCATGCGGAATTCAGGATGTGAATTTCGCATTGGGCAGAAGCACTTATTTCCTTAAGGCATGATCATGCAAAATTCATAAAGTGAATTTCACATTAGGTAGAAACAATCACTACTTTAAGGCGTGATCATGCAGTTTCCACCAAAAAAAGAGAGAAAGGGGGGCGAGAGAGAAGATAGAGAGAGAGTCACCTCTATTTATCACTTTCGCGACTCCTCTTCTCCCTTGCGAAAATTCTGTGACTTCTTCGATCTCCACCCATCATCGATCATCCACCTCTATCGAATCAACCATCATCCTTCATCAATTATCGATCATCATAGACCGAAAAGCCCTATACTTCGCAAATCTCCCTTTCAATTGAATACCCTAGTTCGATCGAAGGCCCTCTCCTAGCCTCACGAATCATTATCATCACTCATTACCACAACATCGCAGACCTTTCACTATCATCATTATCCATCATCGTAGAATTTTCAAAACCCTAGGCTTCGTTTCAAAAACCCTCCCGAATTCCTAGTTTTCCAGAATCCCTAATTTCATTAATGGAGAAGAAAAGAGTTGTTGAGCATAAATATGGCCTTTGTAATTGACAAACAAGAATCATAGACCCCTGCGAAGACCCAAAATCACTTTCATCTGAGGATCAACCTTCTCTATCTGCGACTTCTTCCATATAATCGTCTCCACCAACCCCTACAGCTCCTTCACAGCAGTAAGAATTGCATACTAGGCCTCAGGTGCGAATGCCTAAATTGAAGGATTCACAGAGAAGGTCTTGAATATTGCTCTCACAGTCGACTATAGCATCTTCTGGTGTCAACACTGCAAGCAAGCCTTCTCCCCCTTCGATGGAACCTAAAGAATCACCACTCACAGACTAGCAGACGCCATCCACTTCAAGAAAACATAAGTCATGGTCTCGAATTGCAAAGGGAAAGGCAATCCTTCCTCCAGCTTCATTGAAGTTAGGAGGCTATCTCAGATTCAATTCTACAAAACACAAGCGTAGGTATTCTGATATCTCCAACAGGCATGTTATTTCTTGCAAATATTTTCATGTTTCTATGCTAGAGTCACTTGGCATGCTTGATAGAATAATGAATTTTTATCTGTAATTAGTTGAAGTAATTACATGAATCTGTCATATCCTGCGTTTAGAGAACTCACATGTGAGTTTTACACTACCTTTCGGTTTGATGCTACTCACAATAGACAGTAGACACCCTAGGAGTTATTGAATTCACACTGATGAATCATGCATTTCATTTCTCTTTGACACAATTTAATAAGGCTTCAGGGTTTGTGGATGCACCTGTTTCTCGACCCTCTACTTTTTATTCTTCTGTTTGCGATTACACACCTCATTTTAATTCATATTGCTTGAATATTTGGTAGGAAATGATAAATAACCCTCATCATTTCGATCTTAGTCATTCAAAGAATCATTATCTTAAGGATCATGCTTTCCAAATTATACAAAGATTCTTGGCTTTTAGTTTTTCTAGTAGAAAGGCTATCTTCGTAATTTGTACTAAACCAGAATTGTTTTTCTTATGGTTTATGACCCAAAATCAGAAGGTTAATTTTGGTTATTGGCTTGCTACCCAATTTTGGAGCATTGTGACCTCTTCTGCTAGACCATTAATTCTTGGATCATTAATCACACACTTGGCTATTAATTTAAGGGTTTTAGACTTGGAACATCATAACATGAATATTGCTTATTCGGCTGAACTGTTGGATTTTGAGTGCTTGTTGAGAATAGGTGTTGTTTGCAAGTTGGATGGTGTTTATCATTTTACCTTACCAAGTGAAATGCAGTCGAGGGTTTATTTTAGTTTTACAGGTCCTTCTGATACTTCGAGACCATCTCCTTCTACTTCTCTGGCTCAAATTGTGCATGACATGCAACAACATAACTCACGGTTGGAGGGGAACATTCAAGCACTCGCTGACTTTGTGGGTTTTCAACTCCTATTTTCGCCATCGCCCTACGGGAATTCTCTCTCTCTTTTTCCATCTTTTTATTGTCCTATTTTATGACTTAGCATCTTTTCATTTCTTATATCTTCTTTTTGCTTTCTTTATTGTATTAGGTGCTTTTCCGAAATTGGTTTTAATTTAACATTGTGCCCATTTTCTTACCTTCTGTATACATTGAGGATAATGTAGAATTTAGGTGTGGGGGAGAGATTATATGCCAATGTTATTTTCGTCTATTTTCTTTGGAACTTCGTACTCTTTTGATTTTTGTCTGAGAATAATTTTGATTTAGTATACATTGGTGGCTCGAGTTGAAATACATGAAAGGAATAAGTGTGATTAGTTATTTTGGATAAAATTGTTTTAAGTGTCTCATTGATCATGATGATTGAATTAAATGAAAATGTACAAGATTTGAGACAAATTTTTAAACATTTCTGTGAGTTTTTGAGTCTTAAGAGCAGACTATCATCTTTGTTCTAAACTTTCTTTGATAAGTGTTTATTAATCATAGTATGTTTATTCTAAAACTTGCTTTGCTATGCATTTTGAGACCACATCCATGAGTTCATGCATTAATATGATGGGGGTACTTAGGTTTACCCCTTTTAGGTCTCGAAATTATTGAAGGCAATTAGAAATTTCCTCACTTAGGGTTTTTCGCAGCTCGCAATCCTAACGTCTGTTCCTCATTCGATTCAATCCGGAACCTGTAACACTTCCAAATTGATGCACATTTTAGTAATTAAACCTAATTACAAAGAAAATTCGAAACCCTAGAGCTAGAGTTAGGAACCGGTCCTTACCTGCGCAGAGAGGTGTGTGTAGGCTCGACCTAGGGTTCTCGGAGGCCTGTTGGTGATTGCCGATTTGGGCCTTCAACTAGGGTTGTAGCAAGGATTACAGGAAGATCTCTAGGGAAAGAGAGTAGAGCACGCGCGAGCATCGGAGAGTGTGTTCTGTTTGCATGCGAAAGGGGAGAGGAAGAGAGTAAAAGCTCTGTCATCACACGCGCGGGAGAGAGGAAAGAGAGAGAGAGCTCTCTGTTCGCGCGGGGAAGAGAGAGCAGAGAGTAACAGAGAGAGTAATAGACAGAGAGACAGAGAGGAAGACGAGTGAGAGTGAGAGAGAGACGTTCGACTGAAAGAGAAAGAGAGAGAGAACGGAGAGAGAGAAACAAGAGACGAGTGACAATGGAGAGGGGGACGGTTAACGGTGGTTGGAGGTGGAGAGGGTGAGAGATCGACGGAGAGTGCGAGAGAGAGTTTGAGAGGGTTCGGTCGAAGGAGAGGAAGATAGAGAGAGAGAATGATTAGGGTTTCTAATCCTAATTGAAATGGGGGAAGGAGGGTACTGCATTTTGGGCCAAAACATAGTGCCTTCCTTGTTTTTTCTCTTATATATATATATATATATATATAATTAAACAAATAAATTATATATACATACGTTTTCACACCCACATCTCACTAGAATGTGAATTTCACATAAAAAAAAGGATTTATTACGATTCGCGGATACGGCATCTCAAAATCTACCTAAAATTTAAAATTAATACCCCAAAATCGAAAATCATTATAAATTCAAAATTTTCTATTTTATTATAAAAATTTTTACAAAATATCTAGCATTGGTTTTTCGGTATTACATTTATATTGTCTGTGTCATTATTCTATATGATGAACAATTAGGTAGGATCATCTCCAAATACGAAGAGAAGCAATCAATGCTATTTAGAGAACCACACAAATTGAGATCGCTCTCTTCCAGTATTTGAGACGATTATTGTTGGACTTCCCTGCCTTTCCTCCACTTCTCCCTTCAATCCTAGCCTTCTGTCTTCTGTCCAGAAAAGCAACAAGTGATTCACCCAAAATTAGTACCCAGAAACGCCTAGTTTTATCAGATTATAAATGATAAAAAATACAGTTATGCGATAATTTTTATCTCAATTTTTAATTTAATCAAAATTTTATAAATGAAAAAATAGCAACGCTTAATTTTACTTATCTTGTGATTGACCTAAAATTGGTTACAAAGAATAACATCTCAATTGAGTCATGCACGTTAGAAACAAAGTTAACAATATACAATGAAGATTTATGGAAAAAAAAGTGTAGAGTCAGAAGTTAGAAGTTGTATTCATGTCCCTTTATCCTATCCCCATGATAATGGTTGTGTTCATGTCCCTTTAGAAGACGTGGAGTGATTCACCCAAAATTAGGAAAAATGTTGGGTGGGTCCTTACTTGGCCATGATAATGGTGGCAAACTCATTGTAATTGATCAGACCATCATCATTTTTGTCAGCCTCCTTAATCATGTCCTCAATGTCCTCATCACTAGGTTTCTCACCGAGGTGGGTCATGACACGACGGAGCTCGGACGATGAAATGAGTCCATTCTGATCTCTATCAAACACTTGGAATGCTTCCTTGAGCTCCTGCTCAAAGCTATCATCCTTCATTCTTTGCTCCATCAGCATTAGGAACTCCTTGAACTCAATAGTGCCGGTCTTGTTAGTATCCACCTTGTTTATCATATCCAAAAGCTCTGCCTCTGTTGGATTCTGCCCAAGTGACCTCATCACAGTCCCTAGCTCCTTTGTAGTGATACAATCTATTCCAAAGCATTTGTCATTATTTCCGGTATTATCCTCATCAATTCAGCCAATATGTTCTTTTATTAAAAGATTATAACGCAAAATTGAGATAGAAGAATTTAAAAACTCATCAGAAAGTCATTTCTTACATAAGATGAAAAAAATGTAAAATGTAAAACTGGATTGTTATATATAAACTTTTTTTTTCCCTTCTTTATTGCTATGTTGCTTGTTTAACAAAATACACACACGCACATATATATGTATCCACATATTATGGAATATAGTTTTCGATTGATATATATATTATATGCCGTCCACCCAGAGTAAGATATCTATTCATACATAAAATTCTAAATTAATAAAGAGTGATAGACGAAGAACTAATTACCATCACCATCCTTATCAAGCAAGCTGAATGCCTCCCTAAATTCAGCAATTTGATCTTCACTCAGTTGATCAGCCATTTTTGGTTATGTGCTTAATGGGGAGGGAGGGAGGGAGGGAGAGAGAGAGAGAGGGGTGGTGAGATTGAGTTTGCAGGGAATATATATGATTTGACATTGGTTGTTAGTGAAAGGGGCATCTGATGCTCTCCCCTTTGCCAAACACCGAATATCATTTTCTTTTCCTTTCCTCCTCTTGATTCCTTCGAAAGTTACAACAACTTGGACATTTGGAATATAATAGGTGTACAAAGAGTGCCAAAGAAAGCTAAGAAGAAGCGCCATAATTGCTGAAAGAAGTCCTTGCTTTGAATTTCATAGTTAGCCTTTTCACTCTAAATAACTTAATTTTATTGTGTTTTACGGACTAATTCTTGTGGTATTATAGTAGATACAAACATGATCGAATTTAGACCTAGGATTTGATCGGGCGGCCAATTTGGCTTGTGCTCTAAAACCGTAATATCTAGATTTAAGATGGATCAAAAGAGCTCTTGCCAAACTTCTATTTGTTATTTCCTTTCAATTTCATAAAACTCTCTAAATCATTGTAAGATGAATGATAACCAAATATCACATTACATTTTATAATGTTCATAGACACTTTTGCATTCACTATATTTTTTTCTTGCAACAACACATTGTAGAAAGTGAACGTTAATTGCAATAACACATTTTATAATGTTCGTCGATATATGAATGTTAATTGGAATAATTTTTTTTGAACAAAATTTGACAAACTAAGAGAATATCTCAAATATGGAGAGAAAGTACATTTGTACCACTATAAAATAATAAATGAGACATACAAAATTATTTTAATTATAAGAGAATTAAATTTATGAATCATACTATGAAGTTGTGGGAGAGAGTGATTGAACATAGATTGAGATTGGAGATATGTATGTTTCAGAATCAAATTGGATTTATGTCAAGGTGATCTACAACAAAAGTAATTCACTTAATAAGATATTTGATGGAAATATTTAGAGTATAGAAAAAAGCCTTACATATGATATTCATGGACCAAGAAAAAGCATATGATAGAATTTAGAGACGTATTGTAATAGGCGTCGATAAAAAAGGGAATTTATGTCAGATACATTAATCTCATCAAAAATATGTACGAGAGAACTATTACCAATATAAAAACTTGCCAGAAAGTAAGTGATAGCTTCCCAATTAATATTGAATTTCATCAAGATTTGATATTAAATTCCATCCTTTTTGTAATAGTGATAGATTAAATCACAAAGAGCATTTAAGATGAAATACCATGGTATATGCTTTCTGCAGATGATATAATGTTGGTAGAAGAAACTAGAGAGAGTATTATTGTTAAATTAGAATTATGAAGGGACACTAAAATTTAGAGAATTTAGATTGAGTCGATCAAAAACTAAGTACATGAGATGTATGTTTAGTGGCAATCATCAGAATGATGAAAAAATGATTAAATTATAAGGACAGGACGTATCAAAAAATGAATATTTTAGATATCTTGGGTCTTCATTTAAAATGATGGCAACATATATGGAGATGTGAATTATAGGATTCAAACGGATTAGATAAAATGAAGAAGACTATTTGGAGTTCTTTATAATCGCTTGCTACCATCACATTTGAAATGAAAGTTTTATAGAACCACAGTAAAATCTATACTATTGTATAGATTCGAATGTTAGGCCATTAAACAACAATAAGAACAGAAAATAGTTGTAATTGAGACAAGAATGTTAAAGTGGATGTGTGATAAAACTAAAAATGGTAGAATTAAAAATGAAAAGATAAGTATTAAGTTAGAAGCGAGTTCAATTGCAGATAAGATACGAGAATATCATTTGAAGTGGTTTAAACATATATAACAAAAACCTAAAGATATACCAGTTAGAAGGATCGAGAACTTACATATAGAAAATTTAGTGAAATGTCAAGATAAATCATTAAAAATCTGGATACAATGTATTCGTAATAATATGATGGTTATAGGGTTAATTGAGAAGATGACTTTAAATAGAAATGAGTGATGTAGAAAAAATAAATTAAACCATCCCTTTTGTCATTGTAAACTTATGTTGATAATTTTTTTAATTTTTTAGGGTTATCTTCTCTGCTGCATTTTAAATTTTTAATTATCCTATATGTTGGTTAATATGCCTACATAGTGTCATTTTGCCAAAAGGTTAAAATTTAAGTTTAAAATTTGAATTATGGGATAATGGGTGGTTACCTATTACCCCTATCTCCCCTAAAACCTCTCTCCCTCTCTTCTTACGTGGTAGATATTCAATTTATGATTTAACTTACTCATAGAGAGTATGTACATTGTTGAGAGAAAAGAAGATAATTTAGAGTATTATCTTCTATAGTGAGATTCGTGAAAACACATTCGAGGGAAAGAAAAATTTCAAGTAGGAATTTTTTTGTTATTGTGATTCATCAGATTTAGAGTCGAAATATCATGATATAGCAGTGGTGACTCGATTTGCATGGTTATCATCTTGACTACAAGATTGTTCGAGAAAAGTTTCGTAGTTCCTAAATTTTCTTCATTTATTCACTGAGGTACATTCAAAATTTATTCTTTTATTTTTTTGAAAATTATTACGCTTCTGCTAGTGTGAAATAAATCTATCATTGGTATCAGAGCGTGTTTAGATTTATTAAAATATTTTTCAAAATTTTTCATGTATAAAATGTATAGGGTATAAATTTAAGATTTAGATTATAAATAAGTTTCGTGAATCCGATTATACGACAACGTTACTCATGACTCATAGATCACGAATGCAATTTTTTCATAATTTTTTAAGCATGTTAGGGCTATCAAAACTATAGTTGAAGTTCTCAACCAAAAACAATGTTCGACACTTTGGATCTTAGATCCGTTGAGATAGAGGATGATTTGATTTATGAAAATACTCTAGAAATGTTTATCATATTTGATCTACAATTTGGTATATTATACTGTGTGATTTGTTTACTAGAAATTGAGTTTCAAAAATGGTCGTGAAGGTCCGAATCTTTGGACATTTTCATTCGATCAAGTTTAGGGAATAAGTCTCCCAAAAATTAAGTTGAAGATGACTTGGGGAAATCCAATATCATTTTTTGGCCAAAATCGCCATTAAAAACCAGCTGGAAAGGGTATTTCTGGAAACCGAATTGTGAGGACCTAGTTGCAGACCCGTCGGGTGAAAAAGAATCAACCCAAACCGGCGAGCACATAAATTACACGTGCGCTGAGGCACGTGGCACCTGGGGGTGCAGGTGTATGAGCTTTATGCGTGCTAAGGCATGTGAATAGGTTCGTGAGATCCGGGTTGATTTGAACCCAGATCCATGTCTTGACCCGTGTCCCGACCCTAAACATGACCTAGGATGCGGGTCGCGTGCGTGCAAGTACGTGGCTCATGTACTGCGCGTCTGGTGGATGTGCTAGCGTGTGGACGACGTATGGAATGCCGCCACTAGTGCTTGGGACCTCCAGTGACACGTTGGGTCATTCCGGATTGGTTTTTTCAATTATTCTGAGGGTCTCATATCATTATTTGTAACTTTTTATGGGTTTTTGTGTGCCAAATCCATGTTCGAATTGTAAGACACAATCTTAGGTCATGGTATATGGTGTCCATTGACTCAGACGCTTGCTTTGAGTCTAGAGTCGAATCATTTAAGATTTATTGATTCGTAAGGTGCATAAAATTATAAAAATAAACTTCATATATCACTAATGTCTCTTTTTTCTATGTAACAAAGATTATATCTGTCACAAAGACTATCGTGCTTGATCTTGTGAAGGGAGACAAATTGAACGGTGTCAACAATGAGATTTAGCATAGGAAAGTTCAGTTAGTTTTTGAGGAACAGGAACTAGTTGAAGTTTTACAGTAGGAGATTAAGGATGCTGGGGAGGGTACAACACTTTAGGCGAGACAGGATCAGGAGGCATTTTGAGTATAGCAAAAGAAGGATGGCTAGCCTAGGACAATACTTCTAAGCAACATACACGATGATATGATCCTGGTTTATGAGTAGTATCCTACTGTGATACCAGTCTCACATGCTTTCAAAGAGCATTTTAGCTCTTGGTCAGCTACTAAGTTGAAGATGATGACCTATAGGTTTATTACCTAAAAGAAGAGGCAGGATTATAGCTTGAAATAGCATTTCATGCACATGTCACCTATGATCGCTTCTTTGAGGAATTTATGAGAGCCAATATCGGATAAGCTTTAGGTACTACGAGTAATCCAATCTCTACCAGACTCATAGGAGATTGTTAAGACTTGCCTCATACATACTGAGTGTATTCATACTTTCATGGATGTGAGTAGACAATATGAGCTCGAGAAGGAATACCAAGAAGTGGCAAGGTCTACTTTGGGTTATGTTTTTATGGTGGAGTCGAAGAAGGGCACCCGGTGTACCAAACATAAATAGCACAAGCATGACAATAAGATAAGAGGTCATAACAAGAAGAAACCATCTGTTAAGATTGATGACAAATAACAAAAGTGCAAGAAGAGCAGGGTCAAGTACTACGTCTGTGGCAAGTTTGGATATTTCACTAGCGAGTGTGATGAGCGAAAGTTATATCATTCTTCTTTACATGGTTTGAACTTTGTATTATCTACTGTGATATTTATTGACTCATCTTTTTTGTGGATTGTAAACTCAGAAGCCACCAACCATATAGCTCACAATAGAAACACGTGTGTGGAGTTCCATCATTTGAGTCCCCAGGCGAGAAGGTTGTACGTGGGGAACGGAGCATTTGTGATTATCGGAGGAATTGGTACATGCAACCTAGTGCTGTGAAGTAACCAAATCCTGTACTTACATGATGTTTTATATACTCCCGAAATTTGATGGAATCTTGTATTTGTACTTTGTCAAGATCGCTTAGGATATTCTGTTTCTTTGGGAGACTCTGGTGTTTCTGTTTACTATAACAGTTCTTTGATTTGTTCTAGTTTTTTCCATGATGGACTGTATAAACTGGATGTGATTCCTTTTAGTGGTATTTCTTATTTAACTCCTATTGTCTTTATATCTGATAACGTAGTTTATAATGTTACTATATGACATATAAGACTTGGCTACATTGGGTGAGGGAGAATGAACCAGTTAGTTACGAGTGGCCTATTGGGCTTGCTAACCAGAGTCGAGTTACCTCTATATGAGTTTTCCCTAAGTAGCAAAGCCACAAGAAAAACATTTGGAAAGGCAATAAGAGTTGGGATTCGATTGCAGTTAGTTCACTCCAATATTTGTTGACTTATGAATGTGAGAGTCTGAAATGGAGCTACATACTTTATTACGTTTATAAACGATTACATGCATTTTGGCTACATCTATCTGGTCTCGTATAAGTCTGAGGTATTAGAATACTTTAGGAGGTTCATTAGCGAGATAGAAAATTAGCTAAATTTGAAAGCAAAAACTCTCAGAGTCGATCGGGAATGCAAATATCTGTCTAATCAATTCAAAGAGCCCTGTTTCGAGAAGGACATTACGAGACAGTTGACTATTTCTGTTACTCCCCAGTAGAACGGAAAAGCTAAGAGAAGGAATAGAACTTTGTTAGAGATAGTGAGATATATGATAACGCAAACCAATTTGCCCATCTCCCATTGGGGAGATGTATTGTAACACCGGACAAGTCCGGATTTACAAAATGTACTCTAAATGGATTATTTGATTTTTTTTTTACATTTTGTAAAATGTAAAAAGAGTAGTAAATTTTAAATATATATGTGAATTTCTACTCCTTGGATTGTTTAGGAACTCCTCTAGATATTTAGCTGACAGATTTTAAATTTTTAAGTTACCGATCATTGAGTCATCGATTGGTCTAGTGCTCGGTGCTCGGTACTAAGTAGGATTTAGCTGTTCAGTAAAAATTTGGAGATCAATAAACAATTTTTTAAATTTTGATTTTCCTGGTGGGTAGTCGGTAATGACCTTCTGTTATTTTACAAATGAAAATCCCTTCAGTATTGTGAGAGCCCATCGGTATATTATTGGAATCATTTTCATATACATGTCAGTATTAGAACACTTGGATCTGGAACTTGTCGGTTGGGCCTCATCGGTGAGCATTGACTGAATAGAATTTGCCATTTTATTGACCGAACATCGAGAAGTTACCTTTGCCTCCTTCGGTCTTCACCTTGCCCTGTTCGGTCATTGAGGACTCAATTTTGAACCCATCATTTTCTTTCGGTCATTTTGCCTTTCCCTATACTTGTTACCTTGAGAATTCAATTTCCTTGTAATTGTTATTTTCTTTGGGTGCATGTGATCCTTGAGATTTGAATTTGTCAGTTTTTTGCTCCCAATGGGATTTGTTTTTAACTGAACATCACTTCCATTCGGTTTATTACCTTTACATACATTTGCCTGCAATTAGACTTGTAATCACACATACATTAGCCTTTGTTATCGGTACTTCACTCGCCATTGAACAGTTCACTTGTATTCACATTGAACTTTTTTATTCGGTACACACATTTACTACAAATTCCTTTACTCTCATCGGTTAGCAAAACCTATGATCACATTCATACCTCTCATCGGTTGGTTGGTAGAACTTGTGATCACTCTCATACCTCGTTTCCTTTATCACCTTGCCAATATTGCTCTTTGGTCATGACTTGAGATCTTCCATTTTAATTACCTTGTCAGCACTTGCAAATTCCTTCGGCTTCTTGATGTTTATTTGCTTGCACATATAACCACCAAACATTTTGCATTTCTATCGAACACTCATTTCCACCAAACACTTGCAGCATCTCATACTTAGACTTGCAAAATTCTCTATTTCACATCATCACCTACACATATGAGGAATTGAACCCACGTTCTCAAAGTAACTTTCCAAAAAGATATGTTGCCACCAAGCCGCCAAAACCTTTCAATTATATTATGTTGAATTTATATTATAGTCTATAGTTCTAAATATTCTAATCTTTAACATTTTTAACTTACCTTTCATATAGAATACTTTGACTTTCAATTTTCCTTGCTCATCGGCAAAGTATCACAGTCTCAGTAAAATATAACATCAAGCACTTAAACCCATTTAAGTGACTATCTTACTAACCTAAAAGGACATTGGGCACTTTGTGCAAATAAAAAAAAAACGGAATAAAGACTACTAGGTAAATATTAAAAATGGGTTGTAAATAAAAGGAGAAGTGAGGTTTCAGAACCTATGAAACCCACATCTTATTCCTCTCTCTAGACTATTCTCCTCTTTTCTTCTAAACCTAATTCTTCCACCAACAAAACTTTAAATTTAAGATTCTAAACTACTTATTTAACTCTCCAAATTAGAATATAGTCTTGATTTAGGAAAGATTTAAAGGCATAGTGCTCATACAAAATGGGAGAATCAAGGGTTTTAGTGTAACCTGAACGAAAGAAAACTTTGGAGACAAGAATAAGGTATTATGATCTTTCTATTCAGATCTTGACTTTGATATCCTATTTGTCTGTTTAGATTTAAAAGATTTTACGTCACCGAAAGTGATAGAAAGATTGAGTTTTGAATATTAGGGTTTTGGGTTTACTTGTAAATATTGATATTGATGGTGTTGGTTATTTGATAATATCTCTTAGGGGTTAACGAAACTGAACAAGGCAGAACATTTGTTGAGTAACTATCATCCCTAGCACTGTGAGTGGTTATATGCTTGCACTTAAATAATAAAAATGTTTTCAATAGATTTTCTAAATGATTTTGAAATTTGATTTTATATATTTTAGTGTGTATGGAATGTCTCCAAAATTGAGTTTGAAATTTTTATGCATCTTAATGTTTTGAATAAGTATATGTGCCATGTTGATTTATTATTGTTGAATATATTGTGATGTTGGTTATTGATAAATGATTATTAATTTGATGGAACTTGGAATTATTAAATGGTACATGGTGTGATTACTAGGGAATTATTTAGTGAATCATTTTAACCCTACATTTTACCCATTATCCTATCCCTTACCTTAGTCTCATTGCAACTAAATAAAAGACCTTTTGATTGGTGTATGAATTTCATATATAAGTGGTGGAGATTTTATAAATGAGCAAACTTACGGTAATGTCATCTCATTGTATTGATTTGAGTGATACACGTATCTTTACGTAAAATAAGCATTTTGAGTAATTGATTAGTATCTTCTTTTATTCTATTGAGTGAACCAATTGTGAGTGTGGTTGAGTCTTGTATTGTTTTTAATTTCGATGA
The DNA here is from genome assembly GCA_037126225.1 of Dillenia turbinata. Lineage (NCBI taxonomy): Eukaryota > Viridiplantae > Streptophyta > Magnoliopsida > Dilleniales > Dilleniaceae > Dillenia > Dillenia turbinata. The sequence goes on from JBAMMX010000015.1 coordinate 8,589,434, forward strand.
GACTATATGAGATGCAATAGTTTTCTTAGTACTGGATACTGTAAAGTATTGATTGTTTTGATTACAATTCTGGTTTAAACTTATCATATGCATGGTTAGAGACTTGGGAGATTGAATTGGTTTTGGAGAAAATTTATTGTTGCTTAAGGACAAGCAAATATTCAAGTATAAGGGTATTTGATAGTGATATTTTTATACACGTGAATTATTTTATTTTATTTTATTTCAAACTTTATTTATGACTTTTAAAACTATTTTTAGATTTTATTTCGTAATTTTACACTAATTATTTTTGTGAATTTTATTTTAGGATTATTAGGCTTATTTAAGGATATTGGACTGTACGGATAGTAGTTAGTATTTTGGGCATAACTTTCTGCTCCGATCTCCAATTGACCTGATTCTTATTGGATTGGAAAGAAAACTTCAAGATTTACAAATCTTATGAAGACCTCAGAGACTGAATCAAACTAAAAGATATTTGAAATTTGAGTTGAATTTATGCAATGCTAGAAATCAAGGCCCATGAGTTCTAAAAGCTCAAGTCCAAGCGAAATACCCCAACTCTCATTGAGACCCACAAATTTTTAGCCATTTAGGATCTTAGAACTTAAATTATAAGAAGGAGACATCCTTTGCACTTAGGGGAGAGAGGAGAGAGGAAAAATCCTAGCAGCAACCACCTTAGCCTTCTTGGACAGGATTCTTCGATCTTCATTCGGGTTGAAGGAGTTATAATCTTTTATTTACCTTTCTTACTTTTCTTTATCATGTTTACTTAGATTTCTTGTTCCTAAAACTTGATGAATTCTGTTTTTTGATTAATAATATTGTAACACCAAAAATCCGATATTAGAAATTTTGTAAACATCTTTATTATATAACAAAAAAATTTAAATTTTATTGATTTTCGATTTTGGGGTATTAAATTGAAATTTTGGGTATATATATAAAATGTCGTATCCGCGATTCGTGGTGAATCAAATTTTTATGAAATTTAAAATTTAGTAAAAAGTGGGTATAAAAATATATACCTTATTATTTATTTATTTATTTATATAGATATTTCTTAAAAAAAAAAAAGGAGTAAGGAAGCGTAGCGTTTTGGCCAAAACGCTGCACTCCCCCCCCAAAATTCGATTAGGGCTGGAAGCCCTAATCTCTCTTCACTCCCTCTCTTCGTCTCTCTCGCTCTCTCCTTCCCAAATCCACCACCATACTCTCCCTCACTTCTGCCTCTCTCCATCGCTCATCGGTGGTTCCACCGTCGCCACCGCCATTGCCTAGACGATCGCTCATCTTCCCCTCTCTATCTCTTTCTATCTCACTCTCTGTCTCTCTCTCTCGAACTCTCTCTCTCACTCACCGTCGCACTCTCCTTCTCCCGTGCCTGTGACGCTCCCTCGCGGGTTGCTCCGACCACCGTAGCCGGCAGTCATCACAGGGAGGCCACTCGTATCTCTCTCTCTCTCTCTTTCTCTCTCCCGCAAGCGCAATAACCCTGCTCCTCTCTTGCCTGCTCATGCAGCGATGCTCTGCTCTCTCCGCCGCTACAGCTCCCTTCTGTAATCTTTGCAGAGCCCAATCCGGCAGTTATCCACAGACCTGCAAAAACCCTAGACCTTCGTGGATCTGCGATTTCATCCCCTGTGCAGGTAAGGGCGATTCTCTGAATAGTAGCTCTAGGGTTTGATTCTCTTAGTAATTTAGCCAAACTTATAGAATTTGCTTCGGTTTGGAGCACTGCAGGTCTTGGACTGTACAGAGCGAACACTGAAGTTAGGGTTGCGAACTGCAAAAACCCTGGGTAAGGGAATTTCTAAATCACTTCAATACTTGATCGAATTTAGGTTGAAATTAGAATGAAAAGCTATATATATATTCTGAAAATGTGTTGAATTCGAATGAAATACACTCCTCTGAGATTTTGTATGTAGTTATTAAGGATAAGTCTAGAATTTTACATGAATTAGACTGTATAGTATGAGAGAATGTGTTAGATGATGATAAGACCTTGTTGGATTGATTTGGATAACTTTTCTTGAAGTTTGAACGAGACATGCATAAAAGAATTAAATTAGGGTTATGTAAATTCAGAAAAAATTGAAAAATTGAGGAATATTAGGAATTAATGTCATTGGTGAGCCAAATAATCATAGATTGCTGAAACGAGAATCTAAAAAGGTGACTGTGTAAATTAAGATTATATTAATTAGGAGAAAAATTGAAAATCCTTTAATGGAGCTTTATTTGATGATAAATTGTGATGATTTGACTAGGTTAACCTTTTGGAGACTCGAAAGGAGTCATTTGGGATTAATTGAGGAACTGGGGGTGATCACCCTCCCTATAGGTGAGTGGATGGTTATGTAATGTATAAATGAACAACTGATTTTAAATATGATTTGCAAAAATTGACTTTGAAACGAATTTTGAAATAAATTTTATAAATGTTTTGTGATTGTGGTGAGCCTGAAATGAATTGTTGTGACAAATCCATGACTCGTACATTGAATATTGATTTGTTGATTTATATATTGCAAATAAATGCTCATGTAAATTGTTGAATGTTTTTTTTATCGTATTTGTGAGTATGAGTTGATTTGTAAATTGAAATTTAAAAATTTGGTACTGGAAAATAAATGATTATAGTCTAAGTCTTGCCACGGACTGGGCCATCGGGGTGGCGTGGTTAATACTGGTTAAATTTGGCTTGGGGGAGGTGGGTTGGAGAGCCTCCACAGGCTGCCGGATAACGTGGTAGCAACCCATGGAGTTCCGGACTAACGCCAAGGTGAAAAGGGGATTTTTTTTTTTTAAAAAAATGTGAAAAAGCCCTTGGCAGGTCCTGCCAACGGCCATTGACAAGATAATATTTTCAGCACTCCCCAAAATTTTGGAAAAATGAATTTGGACTGATTGATTTGATTATATGAGTCATGGTGATTTGATATGAATGATTTTATATAAATGAACTTCTTTATTTCATCAAATTATATTTGATACATGTATTTGGCATCACCACCCTCACCCCTCATTTATATGTTGCATACCATTGCACTCCACTCACTGTATATTTAAAATACTCACTCCCCTCCTTCTTTTTTCCTTTTCAGAGGACGTGTAGGGAGACGACGTCCACTATTACTGATTGGAGGTTTATTTTGTGGTATTTTGGGGTAGGTATGGTTTATGTATTTATTTTGGGAATGTAAATAGTTACACCATGGAAAGGAAGTTCTGTACATCTTATACTGTGCGGATTTTACTGATACTGGTTGAGTTATTCGACAAGTATTGGTAAAATTCGACGATTATGATTTTGACTGCATTCTTTTTATTGATCTATTTTTGGAAACTATTTTATCTGTACTGGGACATTTGGATTGAAATTCTAAATTTTGATACTTTCTTTTGGATTTGTGAAGTTCTGTACATCTCTTATCGTTTGGATTTTACTGATGCTAGATTGTTTCCTCAGACGAGTATTAGTAAAATCCTGCAACAATGATTTGGGACTTCTTTCATTTTAATTACTTTATTTGTATTGAGAATTCGGGTTGGCTGGGATAGCCACACTGCATGCGTGCATGTACAGGAACCCACTTCTCGATGTGTGCTGATGTATGCTTGCATGTACAGGGATGGACCAGATGAGTCCTTACATGAGTATTGTTTATATGATTTCTTATTTTGATAGGTTTTATGTTTTTGATGATTTATTGTAAAATTGGATAGATTGGTGGAGTCCCGGTATATGGAGAGGTTCTGTCCGTATACTGAGACGACGCAACGATTGTTATGCGCTTGACAGAGAGTCGGGGCGTGACAAATATGGTTTGATTCGTTTCTTTCGCTTAAATCTTTATTGGTATATTCTTCTTTGATGAGATTTCTTTGTTTGACTTAATACTTCATTCGTAAAGAACCCTACGATTTGATGATTTGCAATTACATATATGAGATCAAGAAAAAATTGTATGAAATCTGACCAATACAGTAAAATCCATATAGGGTTATGAGATTGACGGATGATTAATTTTATGTGTGGGGATTTTTAGGGGAAACCCTAGATTACAAATATTTCATAAATATTAATATAATTCAACCTAATTAAAATTGCATGACTATTAGGTTTTGATTAATCGAATTAGGGTTTCATTACATGACCATCGGGTGAATCTAATTTAGAAAAATCTGTCATCATCAAAATTAAATCTTTAGTCAATAAATTTTAAGAGATTTGAAAGAATATGACCGTGTGAAAAAATTGAAAACAGATGAAATCAATGTCGTAGGATTTTATAAAATTGGGGTTTTTATCTATCAATATTTCTATTTTTAATATTTTCATAGTTTTAATATTTTTACTCTCTTGATTCATTCTGTCCAACTTAGATAGCGTATTTTATATTTGGTAATACATAATATCCTTGTAGAATCGACACTTATTTTGCACTATACATAACACTTGATTAGAGTATATTTGCCCAAAATCGTGATACACCTAAATCATGTAACACTCGCCGAGCAAGCCAACATTGCCCTAAACTATTGTTGGGATCTATCTCCCTTAATGGGCAAGTGTCGCTCCCCTAGCAAGTGTGCATGTCAAAGACGAGTCTCAAGCAGACAAAGGTAATCCCCACGTTTAACTCTTTGGGAAATTCACTCTCTCGGCCTCAGACTATAAAGACAATGTCGTCCCGTGCCTAGTAGAAGGGAGCCCTATCATGTGTGGAATTTCTTATCGACTAGATTCTACTGATCATTCTGGTCATCCGATAATCCAATATTCATCATATATGTTGAGAGAATGCAAACGGTAGGCAAGATCAATAAGCAAATAACAAAAGCTCTTCTTTATTTTATGTGACAAGTACCTATCAGAATACACAGTTGGATACAAGGTAAAAAGAAATCACAAAAGCCTTTGAGACGGATGGTATTACATCAAGAGTACTACACCAAGAATTCACATTAGGAAAACAACTAGAGGTGAAACAAGGAACTTCATAACCTATCATAACTAAGACAAGAAGACTATGGAAACTCCCCAAAATCACAAAGTCAATTACTAACCCTTCCCAATAGAAGTTGGGAAGGACTTCATATACTAACCAAAAGAGGTACGGAAGAGACTTTGAGGATGCATCACCTCCGACCATCTTTCAGCTCTTTTCCCGACTCGAATAGATATCTAAAACCAGCTATTACACCAGGGGGTTAGGCAATGGTTACGATCCTGAGAAGAGAGCTCATAGTGAAGAGCATCTCATCCTCCTCAAGGTCTAAAACCCCAATGAGTGCCCAAACAAGCTCTACCATGACGTTTGAAAAATAGACAATGACGGGATCTCACATCAGTGACCCCAACTTTGACAAAATCTCATATTAGGAGAAACATTCTATACTATTGAGTCTTGTGGTTTAACACCCATCACTAAGCAATCTTGCAAGAGAACAGGCCTTAACAAAAGAAACTTACAGAATCGAAACACTACAAGAAAATTGGGCTTCAGCGACAGAATAATCCGTCGCTGAAAAATAAAAAACCGTCATTGAAGCCTTTCAGCGACGGATATCATCCGTCGATAAATTAATCGGTGAAAGTGACCTCGCTAAAATTACCAATGGAATTTTTCCGTCGGTAACATTACCGAGCAATCACAGACGAAACATTCAGTCGGTGAAGTTATCCGACGGTAATCCGTCGCTGAATCAATAACCTTCACCGACGGATTACCGACGCAAAAGAACCGTCAGAAAATCAATTCCCTCGGTATTCCGTCACAGATTATTGTTTTTTGGAATGCAAATCAGAGACGGATTTCCGAGGGATATATCAGTGACGGATCGAATGTGCGTCGCTAAGCCATTGATTATTAACGATGGATTACCGACGGAATATTTCCGTCGGTAAATTTGGGTTGGTATTCCGTTGGTAATTTAGTGAAATTCTATAAGAAGTAGCGACGGAACAGCGACGGATGAAATGAAATCCGTCGGTAATCAGTCGCTGATTTAGGTGCATTTTGAAAAATATTTGGCATACGCATGCTGATGTCTTGTAAACCTATAATGTCATCACCTGTAACCTGTAACAGCCTTTTAACGGTGAATAAATAAAAGTCTGTTCAATAAATATGAAAACATTAATAATAACATGAACACCGGCCTTAGAAGTGACAATACAACCCATATAAAAGGTAAATAAATGAAAGTCAGTCCAAATAGATATAAAAAGTGCAATGTTCTTCATAACATAATAAAATACATAATGATGCAAGCAACAATGTCACTGAGAGGGGGGATCAGGTGATGGTGACTGGGTGCTATCAAAGTCAGGTGTTGGATTTTGGATACCAATTTGTGCAAGTATCTGATGAATTTGTGCCTCAGTTTGCTCTCTCACCTGACTTTGCACTTCTTCCAAGAGCTCACTACGCATTTGAGTCTGTACTTCTTCCAAGATTTCGATGCGCATTTGACTTCGTATTGAACTCTTCATTTCATCCATCATTTTATCAACCTCCTTCTTCGTGTACATCTGTGACGAAGTCATGCATGGAGATGAAGTGGCACCTGAGGAATTCTTTGAGGCCATGTCATCAATTCTCTCTCCAACACCATATAAGCATCCCTTTATTCGACCCCCAGTCACCTCACACCATGATCCGGCATCAAATTCAGGCTGAGAAGTGCTTTCTGATCCATATTTCTCCTCAAGCAATTGTTTGTACTTACCCTACATCAAGGAGACCAAATTACATTATAAATATACTAAAGTTATCTATCGAAATCTAAAATGTTACTTTATATAAAACACAATAAAAAATAATGAGCCTTACACTAATGGATGCAGACTTTTTGTCAACGTACTGGCCTTTCCCTTTCTCACGTCTATGCATATGATTGAAGAGCTCAAGATGGGATACTAGTTGCATGGTTTCTTCAGCCTACAAATGATGACAAACCATAAGTACTGGTATCCAAACAAAATTTTAACAAACGTTATAAATAAGGAAATACACACCATCCTATTCATGTGTGTCACAAAGGGAATGGAACCGGAAGTGTGCTTTGTAATTTCTCCATCCTTCTCTGTATTCCGGTTTTGCTTGGCAGTATTTGACTTCTGTTGCCACTTTACTGAACTCCAGTGTTTGTCAATCAATTCATCCCAAACAGCAGAAGTCAAAAACGGAGGGGAATGACCTTTGGTATCAGCTAAATTTTGTGTTCCATGCACTTGCAGTGCTTGCTTCCTCGCCGACGAAAGAGTATCTGCATATCTTCGACTGCAAGATGCTTTCCACGCGTTATATATCCGAACCGAATCTTCCTCTCGCCAAGTGAATGTTTGCTGCAAATATAAACATGTTAGGTTTATTAGAATATTTTTTAGTCAACAAAAAAACATTTCATAAGGGTATGAACTTGCAACCAAAAAGCAGCACGATCATTAATTTAGTCACTGGGCCCCAAAAATTAATTTATAAGTGAAATATTAATAAACAAAAAAGAAACATCATATGAAACACCTAAATAACAGTATTGGATACATGTGAATGGAGCACAAAATAAAAGATAAATATGGGGAATGGTTCCTAATTAAAAATAATAATAATAATAATAATAAATAACGAATAAAATAAAAATCTAGAGGGTACAGAGTTTGACTTTGGAATGACCAAATTAGTTTAATAGTGATGTTTCTGGAATGTTTTGTCCACAAGAAGTTTGCCTAGCTGGATAGGGTAGCTTTGACTGAACTTGTTTTCTGGCAACTGGTAGGCCTTTTCATGGCATCACATGCAGGCAGCTCTTCCTGAAGGAATTGTTCCATTTGTTTTTGCCAAAGAGTGCAATGTATATCCAGATGTTCTGAGCACCGGGTAATTGATGTTTATTTCAATTTTCAGACTTCTACCTAATGCTCATCTCAATGTTGAGAACTGGTTTTGGTGTAGGGTAATCTTTGGGATGCTTATTGCCCCTCGCTGTAGTGGCCTACTATCCTGCACATTAATTTATGTATAGACAACTAAACCAAGAATTTACATATATGACATGGGATTTTACATTTGCCCTACTTGTAGTCAAGGGAATCATAACCATATCTTAGTTGAGATCCGAAACAACTTAAACTTATCAAATCATGTCTTGTTTTCATATTATAGTGCATTTTCCTACAAACTCAAGTTTTTAAGGATATGTTTGTTTCTGTGGTCTCTTATTGAACTTAGTTGATTTAAGGATAACATGTATCAAGCAACAGGCTGTTCAGATGAAAAGAAAAGGACAACAATGAAAAGGACAACAGTTCCAGTACTGGAACATCAACAATGATCCACTAAAACAACTCTATTACAATTAGTCAAATTTAAATTTCCAATTTTGCATATGCTATTTTACAAGAATGAAAAAGCCTGGATATTTAATATACACAAGCAGTAGAGAGAGAGAGAGAGGGAGGCCTTACTGGAAATTTTGGACTCGTTTATTGGTGAGACCCTATAGTTTTTCTTCAAGATATTAGAAATTAAGAAACCCAGCACTTGATGTAAGTGAGGCAAAGAGTTTTTAATATTAGTTTATAAAATTCAATGAGGTTGAAACTTTTAGGTTCTTTTCTCCTGCAGAATGATGATCTTGCAACTGCTGCAAACTCAATTTTAAGTGCAGTAAGCTTTCTAACCAGACATGTTCTCACTTGCAGCATTCTCTTTTTGCTTTTCCTGTGACTTTTCATGTGTTTATCTAATTCCTATGAATTTGTTGTGATGAGTGATTTCTGATGTAACTTTCCATCACTTCTCTACTATTATATGGTCATGAGATCTAGTTATTCAACTTTCCATCTACTATTCTTTGATCTCTCTCCTCCACCCCCAAGAAAAACCTAATACTATACACATGCACATGTATGTATGCTAACAAAGCACACACCTTTTATTTATATGGTAAAATTCCTTTGGTGTTTGAAGCAGGGTGTACCTCATATGCAACGTATATATATATATATATGTATGTATATGTTATTATGCAAAGCCTGTTTAAAATAATCCAAAAAACAAACAATTTTATAGAAGAAAAAATAAAACTTATTAGAAATTTAAATGAACCTGAAATTTTTCCCAGAGGCCATCTTTTGTCTCCTTAGGCACCATTCGCCAAGTCGGCCATGGCCCCAAAATACGTCCCTTAATGGCTTCAGTTATAGCGTGAATAACTTGGGAATCAATGAAGCTATTTGAAAAGGAAATATTTTTAGCTAACAAATAAAATCACTTGAAAAAATTGACTTATACTTAAAACATAAGGTAATTATGACTTATGTATGATTAGCTGCTTCTATAAATGTTCTTTGCTCCGAATTGAGAGGCACGTCTGTCCCATGGTTTGGGCCGTAACCAACAATCACTAAGGAACTAACATTACCCTCAACCTCAGGATTGGGAGCGTCATCCAAAGCAAGGTTCTCCGGCATAATACTTGATCCTCGTCTGCTCTCATTGCCACTCCTAGAGCTTCCCCTTGACCTTGAGCCTCTTCCTCGAACCATATCTATTTTGCATGAAAAATGTAGATGTTAAATTTTTAATCACAAAGCATAGAACGAACATGCATATATTGAAAAAGAAATGTAATTTATTCACATACAACAATATCTTCTCAAATATTCCACAAAGTTGGAAATCTATACCACTTTCACATTACATAAAAACAATTAAATGACACAACAATTAAAAATTACAAACATCAATATCTTAAAAATGTATCATATTCATACAAACATCAATAACTAATCATTCCATGTCATCATCACCACCATCGGAATCAAATCCTCCATCTCCCTCAGTTTGTGAAGAATCATACTCTTCTTCTTCTTCTTCCTCATCCTCTTCTTCTTCTCCTTCATCTTCTTCTTCATCTTCCTCAATCTCCACTCAGTAATCAAAAGGGTTGTCTTCTTCATCAGGTACATCAGTTGGTGTGACCTCTTCCAAATCTCCAACAATTAGAATTGTAGGATCATCAAGTTCAGTTGAACGGTCAACAACTGTAGGAACTGATGCTTCATCTTCTTGATAAAAGTTATCAGCTTCAATCAGAATTTTAACACCATCATTAGCTTGTGCTCGAGCCTTTGTTTTACATACAACCCACCAATCACGTCTCTCTCTCTTCTTAGAAGGATATGATGTGTAGTAAACTTGTTGTGCTTGAGTTGCCAAGACAAATGGGTCATTCGAATGCAGTCTTGATTTATGGTTAACTTCAACAATTCCATGATGAGGGTGCACCCTAACTCCTTTTTCAGTGTCATACCAAATGCACTTAAATAACACAACTCTATTACCAATTCCAAAGTACTCCAATTCTATGATATCAATCAACATGCCATAGAAATCGCGTTCGAAATCATTATAACAAGACCCTTTAACACAAACTCCGCTATTCATAGTCGCTCTATCCTGTCCAAACTCCTTGGTATGAAACTTGAAACCGTTAACAAAATATCCCTTATAACAATTAACAGCACGTGATGGGCCTTGTGCTAGATCTCTTATATTTTTATTTACACAATTTGTATCATCCGTTACCTATTAATAAATAATTAGAAGACAACATAGTTAAAAGTAAAAATGACAGCGAATAAGTAGAAAAATATGTCAATAATAAAAATGGACACGTTTACATACAAATCACCTTAACCAACTTACAAAGGATTGTTCACGTTGTTTCTCTAATTGCTCATCTGTAATATTTGGAATTTGTTCCCGCACTACAGCATCATATATCCTACTCCAAACAACGAATGATCATGTCTTAAGCTTCTTAATTCAGTTTGACTTAAAAAGTAAACAGCTATAAGCATACTTACTCTATATATTCGGTGAGCTCAAAACAATTCAATAAAACATATATAACTGTGGCATTGTATTCATCTTCAGATAGAAATCTTTGATGGCATTCCCCAAGTCCTCGACCTGAGCAGCAAAAAATTGATAATCTCCCCATTGCATGAATAGGCCCCCCATCATCATTTCGAGATACTCGGTTCAACTTTGTTTGAATATGCGATTCGAAATAAAATGAGCAAAATGTTGAGATCTCCTCAATAATATAGTCCTCACATATAGAACCTTTGACGCATGCTCGATTGCGCACTTTTTTCTTTAGTCGAAAGATAGACCTACAAATCGATTGAGTATGTTATAAAATGATTATATAATGTCATTTGAATAGAAGTTGTAGACATTACCTCTCAAATGGATACATCCATCTGTATTGAACAGGCCCTCCCACCTTGGCCTCATAAGGTAAGTGAATAGGCAGATGCTCCATGCAATCAAAGAATGATGGAGGGAATATCTTCTCTAGTTTACAAACCGTCTCCACTATATTACTCTCCAATATCGGCAAATGTTGTACACGCAACTCAGTAGCACACAAATCCCTGAAGAAAGTACTGAGTTCAGTTATAGCATCCCAAACAGCATTAGGCACAAGGTCACGAAAGGCAATAGGGATCAATCTCTGTATAAAGATATGGCAATCATGACTCTTCATCCCATAAAAACGGCATTCCTCCAAGCTGACACACCGAGCCAAGTTTGAAGCATATCCATCAGGAAATTTTAAATTTTTCACCCATCGACACACATCTAATATTTGGTCTCTGTTTAATGTGTAGGAAGTTTTAGGCTTCCAAGTCCTCCCATTGATTTCTTTCAATTCCAAATCTAGGCATTTGCAATACAACCTCAAATCGAGTCTGGACTTCATGTTATCTTTCGTTTTTCCTTTAACATCCATAATGGTGTTGAATACATTATCAAACATATTATTTTCAATATACATCACATCCAAGTTATGGCGAATAAGAAGTGTTTTCCAATAAGGCAACTCCCAAAATATACTTCTTTTTACCTAGTTATGCTCAACTCCAAAGCCATGAATTGTTTGTTTACCACATTTTGTGCCAAATATAATATCAAGAATACAAGATACACGATAAAACATTTATTCACCTGATTGTCTAGGAGGGGCCTCATCCCTTTCAACTTTTCCATCTCGAAATTTATCCATTTGCTTCCGATATGGATGATTAATGGAAGAAATTAACGATGACAATAAAAAAATGAATTTTTCCGCCCATTAGCAAAAACAAAAGACTTCGTCTGCTCCATGCAATAAGGACATGCTAACTTTCCATGAGTACTCCATCCAGATAGCATTGCATAAGCAGGAAAGTCACTTATTGTCCATAAAAGTGCAGCCCTCATTTAAAAGTTTTGTTTTCTTGAAATATCATAAGTCAGCGCACCTTGATTCCATAACATTTTCAACTCATCAATCAATGGTCTCAAAAATATATCAATATGCTTAGTCGGATTTCTTGGGCCGGGGATAATAAGACTGAAGAAAATGAATGGCCGCTTCATACACATAGAAGGAGGCAAATTGTAAACGGTGATAAATATTGGCCAACAAGAGTAAGGAAAGGTAGATTGACCAAACGGGTTAAATCTATCTGTGCACAACCCTAAGCGGACATTTCGAGATTCGAAGGCGAAGGATGGATAAGTATTATCAAAATGCTGCCACGCTTGACTATGGGATGGGTGTGACATAACTTCATCATCAGTACGTTGATTTCTAGCATACCATGTCATATGATCCGATGTAGCTCTTGACATATAAAGCCTTTGAAGTCTTGGTGTTATAGGCATGTATCGTAACACCTTATTTGCAACTTTCTTTCTTCTTCCACTACCTCCTTTTCCTATTTTATATCGAGAGTGACCACATATCATACATTCCGTTCTATCTCGATTTTCTTTATAATATAACATACAAGAATTTTCACAAACATCAATCCTCTCACACCCTAGTCCAAGTCTTTTCAATAGTTTCTTCGCTCCATAGAAATTGCTTGGCAACTTTGATTCTTTCAATAACATAGTTTGTATAATCCCATTTATGCAATCAAAGCAGGACTCACTTATGTTGAACTCGGACTTACAATTTAACAATTGTGCTACGGCTGACAATGTTGTTTGCATTTTGCAACCATTCCATAAGGGTTCTTCAGCTTTTTACAATAACTCATAAAATGATGTTGCATCCGGATTTGGTGGCTCGGTGTTATCAACATTAATGTCATCATAACTAGAATTCCAATAAAATTGATGGTCTAAGGCATCCATAACCATTGATCTATATGGAGCCTCAATATCATCTCTATATCTAGATGATTCTCCTTGCATTGATGCATCATTTCTCACTTCTCCATGACAAAGCCATATGGTGTAGCCATTAACAAATCCTCTAGAGTATAAGTGCACCGTCACTTCATCTCGAGTACAGAATCTATGATTTCGACATCTACGGCAAGGACATCTAATATTCAATCCATTCATGAAGTTATGTTGAGAAGAAGCAAAATCCAAGAACTTATTAACACCCTCAACAAATTCATTTGTCAAGTAACCATTGCTTAACCGACGATACATCCAACTACGATCATCGAACCCCATTGCGAACCACATACTGTATGGAAATAAAAAAAATAATATCACATTAAGCTTTATAGATGAAAGCTTGTTATCATCAATAACTAGAAGCACAATTCACAACGTTTATAAATAGTAAACATTGAACAACACGATCGAACACACAAAATAAAGTAAGAATTTAACAACAAACAAAGGCGATAGAAATAGAATAATTTAAAACTAAATCTAATATAAACGACTAAGAAAATGTATTAACACTTTTAATTTGAAGTTTTTTTATAGATATCTTAATTAATATTTAATTAGTAATAAAATTAAAATGAGAACTTATTTTTAATACTTATTAGAACGGTGAAACATTTTAATATTATATAAAGTAGAGAGTTTAAGAAATAAAACAGCAACGGTTAACATAATCTTATATAAACATACACACATTTAGAAGAAAACACTTACATTAGAGGAGAAGAAGAAAAAGAGACCTCTATGTCTCTCAATATGGTTGAGAGGACCTCATCTGGACTAAGAACTAAGAACTAACAAAACACATGAGCAGCCGCATTGGCTTCTCTTTTCACATGGCAGCAAGAGAAGGACCTAAAGAATGGATATTCACCATCATAGTAGAAGTGCCAAACTAGCTTATCTATCAGAGAGTGCCTGCTGAGGGGATGGCTTCAATTGGGTCACATTCGAACGGATAAAAGATAGACTTAACGACAGGAAATTCCAGCTCCCTGAATTTCTACTAATCAGAGAGTCCATTATCACTTCCTCCTCTGAACCTTTAACCAGAGATAATATTCTGAAGCCAGACTCTCTTGAGAGCCACCAATCTTTCCAAAATTTTATTAATCGCCCATCATCCATTACCCATCTAGTATCAAGCTCAAGAATTTTCCTCCCGTCCAATATACTGCTCTAAGAAATGCTCAGGTTGTAACCTAAGTTGGCATCCCAGAAAATTTGCTTCTCTTTTCACATTGGTAATGAAGGCCATGCATCAATTGGCCAGAAAATTTGGGGCCAATCCCACTTATCATATGACCGAGACATGCAAAGCTGTTCATACTGACTCTGAAAGGTCATGCCTAATTTAGCAAAGATCCTAAGGAGCAATCGAGCTAGATGGTCAGTTTATCTAACAAGCTAATTTATGAAACAAGAGAAGTTCGTGTCATCTCCACTCCAAAAAAAAGTGTTAGATTCTTACGTACCACACCATTCATATACATTTTGGCCAAGACAAAGCTACGCAGTGACAAAGAGATGCTTTTTTCGTTCCATAAATTTAAAATAGTGAAAGAGATTTCAGATAAATGCACATAAAACATGAGACTGAATTGACCGTATGGAAAGAGAAAGCAAAACAGGTTGCTTGTAGACTGAAAGATTACTTACTGTGAATGCCAGTTGAGAGTGAGCTGTTAAGTCCCGATATTTTGTTCTGAGTGTAATAAGCTCATTCCAGCTATAAGGCTAGCCAGAAGATTCTAACCTGGGATAGCATATTGAAACAAATATTCAATAGGCCACTATATCATCTTAATTTAGAATAAAGTGCATAAACATTTTATGTACTTCCAATTAGATTTACTGAGGATTGTGAGGGAGATTATGATGGTGGGCAGGTACTCTCATCGCAATTTGATTACTAATTACTAGCACTCCGCAAAACATTGTGAAGAAAAATGAAGGCGATTGTGATCACAACTCTAGGACAGGAGGTGCAGGAGAGAAGGAGAGACAGAGGACACACCAATGCTGTTACCACTGGTGATGGCGGCGAAAAACCTGCTGCTAAAGCCGAGATCGAGAGACAGAGACCGAGGTAGAAGAAATCGATCTACAAAGAAACATAAAACGACTCATTTTATTTGCTAGGTTGACAGAAGCGAGGGAAGACGACTCAACCTAAACACGTTAACCCTACAACAGAACACCATGAGAGAGAGAGACTAACCTGGCGACGAGTCGATGCTCTTCCTCGATCAACCTATTGACGACAGGCGCCGACAAATTGAGAGTGGCGGATGAGAGAGTGGCGCAGAGGAGGATTGAACGAGACAATACATTTAGCGCAAAGGGCTATTTTTTTTAACCCTAGAATGTAACAGCGACGGATTACCGATAGAAATTTATCCATCGGTCATCCGTCGATAATCCGTTGCAAAGATGTCGAAAAATAAATTCAATATTAGAAGGCGACTATTCTCTGTCAAAATTACCAACCGATTATTTCCCTCATTGATTTGGTCGTTAATTCCGTCGGTAATCACTCGTTAATCTTCATTTCTCGCCTTACACAGATCCGTCGTAAGTCCCTCGGTAATATGTTACTATTAGCGACGGATTTAAATCCGTCACTAATTTCTATCAGTGAAAAGCTTAATTCTGGTAGTGAAAGTACACAAGATCTCTTTAAGACAACACTGAATCACCTAACCTCTATTTATCGCTAAGAAGGCATGATCTTTGCAATTTTGGGTAGACAAAATAGCCTATTGAGAAACGCGCGTAATGAATGAAGAATTTTGACTTCTTTAACTTCCCTCTCGACATTAAATCTAGAGTCATTTATTCAAGAGTTGAACGCATTCACACCCTTACAACCTTCCAAGTACCAACCATTTGGCTTACTCCTCACGCCTCTCCTATGAAGTGACGTAAGGAGTAGGAAGCAAGTGATGATACCCAATTTAAGCCATGCTGGGCCCAAAAGCTAACTAAGCCCATGACGCATTAAGAGACCAGTCAAGCCCACAATCCGTTGGCGCATCAATGGCCAGTGTATACCGATCACCCCACCTTCCTAATGGACATCTGCTTGGCATCCCAACCGCTCGGCACTCAACGATCGATCAATATTGCCCTTGCTCTCCTCAAATCATAGTGACAATCCTATGAAAATAGAAAAGGAATATAAAACCCTTGCTGATAAGGGAAAAAATCTCTGTGACAATCTGAACTTTCGATATTGATAAGGTTTGACAATATTTGTGTATCTTATGATATAATTTCCCGAAATCTCAAGATATACTTAGAAGGAAACTAGGGTTTTACCATCCTACTATTACATGGCTCTTATGCCCAAAAGATAAATATACTCTCACATATACACTGCTCAAATAAGTTCTCTTAGCTTATACAGGGCGACACAACTCACATTGAGTTCTACTACTAGAAAACAAGTCTTTAGTGATGGAAATTAGCGACGGATAGTTATCTGTCGCTAATTAATAACAAAATTACGACGGAATAGCGATGAAAAAATTAACGACGGAAAATTCCGTTTGAAAAAATTCCGTCGCTGAAACAAAAAAAAAAATTCGGACCTATTAGCGACGGAAAAGTTCCGTCGGAAAAAATTCCGTCACTAATCCGTCACTGAAAAAAAAAATTCGGACCTATTAGAGACGGATTAGCGACGAAAAAAATCCGTCACTAATAGGT
Organism: Dillenia turbinata; assembly: GCA_037126225.1. Lineage (NCBI taxonomy): Eukaryota > Viridiplantae > Streptophyta > Magnoliopsida > Dilleniales > Dilleniaceae > Dillenia > Dillenia turbinata. The sequence goes on from JBAMMX010000015.1 coordinate 8,606,416, forward strand.
CCGAATTTTTTTTTATTGAATATAATTTTTGGTTTTTATTAAATATAATTTTGTATTTTTATTAAATATAATTTTGTATTTTTATTAAATATATTTTTATTTTTTATTAAATATAATTTCTATTTTTATTAAATATAATTTTGTATTTTTATTAAATATAATTTTGTATTTTTATTAAATATATTTTTATTTTTTATTAAATATAATTTCTATATTTATTAAATATAATTTTGTATTTTTATTAAATATAATTTTATTTTTTATTAAATATAACTTTTTATTTTTATTAAATATAACTTTTTATTTTTATTAAATATAATTTTTTATTTTTATTAAATATAATTTTTTTTATTAAATATAATTTTGTATTTTTATTAAATATAATTTTTTTTTATTAAATATAATTTTTATTTTTATTAAATATAATTTTATTTTTTTATTAAATATAATTTTGTATTTTTATTAAATATAATTTTATTTTTTTTATTAAATATATTTTTTTTATTAAATATAATTTTTGTATTTTTATTAAATATAATTTTTTGTTTTTATTAAATATAATTTTGTATTTTTATTGAATATAATTATGTGTTTATATTAAATATAATTTTTATTTTTATTAAATATAATTTTATTTTTTTATTAAATATAATTTTGAATTTTATTAAATATAATTTTGTATTTTTGTTAAATATAATTTTGTATTTTTATTAGATATAATTTTTTGTTTTTTAAATATAATTTTATATTTTTATTAAATAAAATTTTATATTTTTTTTAAATAAGAGTATTGTATTTTTATTATTGAGAGTTACAAATAAAGTATAGAAATAGAAAACAAATAAACCAATAACACAAATGTAATTGTGGCATGGTGGTTAAGACTCTCAAGTTCTCTCTCTCACACCCGGGTTTGAACCTGGGGGAGAGCATATTTTCAGAACATTTTCAACACATTTACGCGCAGGCGGACTGGGTTCCGGATGGTGGTGGAAGCGGGTCGGGTCGGACGGGTGGGTCGAACGTCTAGCTTCCGACATTTGGGTTTGGTCTTACTAACTTCACCGACGGATTAGCGACGGAAATTTTCTGTCGTTAAAAATCCGTCGGTAATTTGAAAATTTTAAAATAAAATTAGTGACGGATTTAATGACGGAATTTTCCGTCGCTAAAAAATCCATCGCTAATCCATTGAGCGACGAAAAAATTCCGTCGCTAAAAAATCCGTCGCTGATCCTTCGCTAAAATTAGCTACGTGACTTTCAGCGACGGAAATTTGGGTATCAGCGATGGAAAAATCAGTCGCTGAAGCCGTGTTTTCTGATAGTATTCGTTCTCTCTTTGAGTCTGTTCTTTCCTTTCAAAAACTGCTCTCTAGTTTGAGCATCGGAGCACTATCTGGCATTTTTTGTAGATTCCACTTATCGTAATTTCCAAATGATTGAGTCATCCCATTTGAGTTAGTAGAGCCATCGTCTGTGGAGCCAAACCCACTTCCAACACTCTCCTTTCCGGTTTGCAACTGTGACCCTTTTGGATATCTCCCATCCGCTTGCTTCTCCCTATTTTCCTACAGCTCTTCTTGAACGTGGAGGGAGGGGATAGCAAGAAAGGATGCCAGGAGCCTCCTAAATTTGGAGGAAGGGTTTAGCAGGCATAGAGCTCCTAAGGCTTGTAGGAAGGGAGCTTCCAGGGATGGCAGGCAAGGCAGAAACTGATGTGTTAGGCACTAGTGAATGGCTGGTAGGTGGCGAGGGATTGGTTGGTGAAAAGAGACTTGGTACCAGAAAATTTTGATTCTTGTTCCAAATAGTTGTGTAGTCTTCGTAATTCGTAGGCCAATCTCTTGGTTCTCCTTTCCTTGTCTTGGGTTTTACTTTGATTGGTTTCCTTACTGCAGATTGCACTAGCGAGTTACTCAGTTGATGTTTATACAAGTGTGAGTCATAGTTCAAACAAATTAGATGTACCTTAACTAATGACAATTTTAATTGGTCAGCCATTTCAACAGGTAAATTTTGAACACAGGCATATGGCCTCCATAAAATCACTTAGGAAAAATTTTTAGTCGTGATTTTATTCAAATAACAAACAAAAAACAAAAAACAAAAAATAGATGTGTCCATTTAATCCTTTCAAATTAGTCTGCTCTTTTATTTGATGCGCATCTCACAATTTCTGACCTCTTTTTGTTGTCTTGGTGGTGGTGGTGGTGGTGGTGGTGGTGGTGGTGGTGATGGTGAATGGGATGGTTGTAAATCGGGCGGTGGTGTAATACATTTGCCCAAAAACTGTCCTAACAAAGGCAGCAAGGGTTCGGTTACTGGTAGTGGAGTGAATCAGACAGGAAAGTGCCAGTTGTTTAATGATTATAACGTGGGTATTATATTTTGCTGATCACTCGGCTTTGCTTCAGATTGTCCCTTTATATTTTCTGAACGTAGTTACTTAGATTTAGAGTCCACATACAATATATTTGTGTTCATGCAAATTTGTGGATTTCTTAATATGCACAGACTTTTACATTTCCACATTGTGCATGCTCAAAAATCCAAAGCTAGAGAATTCATTGGTGGTTAGCCGAAAACCTACCGCTAAAATTGTTATTTTGGCCCTTAAGTATTTTAGCACTTTAATGTAGACATGAAGTTTGGTGCATTTGATTAAGCAATATGCTCCTTTCATTTTATGACTTGTACGAGCTCTGGTTTGTGAATATCAGTGGCCTGAGGAGGACCTAGTTCTGAAAATTTGAGATTCCTACTTGCGAACAGCAAAGAACAGCATCATTTTCCGTGAGCATCATTTTGCAATGACTCCAGGAGCTGGGGTTTGGTATTTTGTTCTCCTATAAATGCTTTTTTGTGCTTGTTAAAACAGACTTCATTCGCTGTATGCTGTTTTATGGTGCTTAAAAATGACACAATAATGTTAAAAGTACTGTAATTTCAAACTTTTGAGGATACTCATGTTTGCAGCAAGTGGATATGAAGAAGGACCCAGGGGAGAAGTAATGCGATTTGTAAGTGGGGACGATCTTGATGATGATTGCATGACTGGTGATGTTTCTAGTGACTTGGGAGCCAACATTGGAGGAAGTCATGAGAAATCAAAGAAGAAGAAGGGTCCCAAAGTTGTAATTTTTGCAGGCGGATCACAAACGAACAAGAGTAACACAGAGTAAACAGTGTGCAGTGAAGGTTGAATTTAGCCAGCTAGAGTAGACTATACGATGGGAGCAGGTTTGGCTATGTGCTTTCTCAGCTCAACTTCATGGGTGGAAAAGGCCTGGACTCGAGCAATTGCCCGCAGCATAATGTGTTGGTATCAATCTTGCTCTCCATTGTGTAGATTTAGCATAGAAGAAGTGGGACAGCACATGGTTTTGCTCTTACATCTATCTCGTTTATAAATCTTCATTATCTCCCTTTTGTTTTCAGATATATTGGGGACACTCTTTCTTCCTTCTTTTATTGCCAAGGCAGAACCTTAGCAAAATTCAACATGGATGAAGCCATTTTTGTTGTAGTTGGAAGATTCAAGTTTTTCGCTTGGAGTTGCAAAAATATGCATACCGCTTAATTTATGTGACACCAAAAATTTTACTGTTATTTGTACCTTAGTGTAAAATTACTTTCCCCAGTCAAGCAGAATTGGATTTCCTCCATCCTGCACCCTCCAGTAAAAAATATGTAAGTAAATAAATTAGTATAAGTTTTGACTCAAAGGGTCAAATATTTTGTCTTGAATCTTATCGAAAATAAAAGGTTGCCTCATCTATGAAATTCTCACAAATCCAACATTTGCTGAATTTTGACTTCGTATTGTAACCTATGTGATATGATGGAATCTCGAGGGTCAAGGTTTCAAGATAGTTATGAACCAATGAGAGGAGAATTATATTAATTAAAAATATTTATAAGAGATGCTTTCTTCTACGAGCACAAATATCTCAAAAACCCAACAGAAAATTTTAGCCATAATTTAGTTCCTAAATTTTCTAAAGATGACCGCAAATATCTCAAGGCTTCAAAATGCCACAACCTTTCATGTTTCCCCTAATTCAAGGATCGATTCCTCTCTTGTACTCACCTGAATTGCTCTTCTTTTCCTCCTGCTCTTCAAATTCCCATTTGTTTTCTCACACCTTCCCTTTCTTTTCTTACTCAATCTAGAGGAGACATAATGGTATGTTCTATTCTCTCTCTAGTTGGATCTCTTTTGAGGGCCTTTTCTTTGTTGCTAATGATGTTCTTATGAGAAATTAGAGCACTAATGGATGATTATAGATATGAAAGTTAATTGATCGCGAATCCTTAATTCCCATTGATACATTTTGTTTTTAATTACATGTTTTGTGTTTGTTTGGTTTCTTGCATTATTATTCCTTATTTTCCTTTCTTCATTATTCAAGAAAATTCATCCTACGATCCTCATGCAAAAACGTGCAATCACCTAGAGAACTATGCCACTTCATTATTATTCCTTATTTTCACATACGGCTTGGTAGATTCGGAAAAACCCACCATGATGAATACAATTAGTTGATACTGCAATTCCACAGAAATTCCAAATAATAGATATACACTATGTTTCTCTTGCAATTTGAATCACCAAGTGAGAAACTGGGCATTGATTTAATTAAACTTTTGGCATGTCTGAATGATTGGGGATGGGGGCAACAGGCAAACGCGGCATCTGGGATGGCAGTGAACGATGATTGTAAGCTTAAGTTTCTGGAATTAAAAGCAAAAAGGAGCTATCGCTTCCTTATCTTCAAGATCGAGAATCAACAAGTGATGGTTGAGAAGGTTGGCAGTCCTGAAGAAAGCTATGACGATTTTACAGCTTCATTGCCCCCTGATGAGTGCCGCTATGCTGTCTACGATTTTGACTTCACCACCAACGAGAACTGCCAGAAAAGCAAGATCTTCTTCATTGCCTGGTAATTTTAATCTGAAAAATGATTCTCTTTTACTAAGATAACGCCATAAAATTATGAAAGTTTTACACTATCATATGTTGCTTGTATATCGGCTGACATGAGCATATGTAGGTCTCCTAATACATCAAAGGTCAGAAGTAAGATGGTGTATGCAAGCTCTAAAGACAGATTCAAGAGGGAATTAGATGGGATTCAAGTTGAATTGCAGGCAACGGATCCAAGTGAGATGAGTCTAGACATCGTCAAAGACCGAGCACACTAAATAATATCCCTTCAGTTTTTCTAGGAACTTCACCCTTTTTCATCGCATTTAAAATTTCTTTAGCATCGATTGGTTTGTATTTTCCTTCTTTTTTTTTGGATCGGGTTCAATACCAAGAAATGTAGTTCAATGCGACACCGTATTATTTCATTGTCAATTTGAAGCCTTTTTTTTCCTCCTTCTGCCTTGAGGCGGGGGCGGTTCTTGATAGTGGATATTATTATTATCATTTTTTGTCCCAAAACACTTGAAGCAATTATATGTAATGTAATACGGAACAAGTCTAGATTGTCATATTGACTCCAAAAAAATAAACTATTTGAAAATTTTTCTATTTTGTGAAATGTTGAAAAATAATTAATTTTGATAAGAATGTGAAATTTTGTCTTTTAGACTGCACAAGAATTTCTTTAAGCTCTCAATTTTAACTATTCTGAGTGATCAGTATTTGATAGATTTTGATTTGTGTATGGTGTTGACACTCACACTAACATTGGCTTGTTAAATTATCGAGCCTATGTCGACACAAGAAAAGTTTCATGAGATTCAAATCAATACAGTCTTAATTTTGTTGACACAAACCTCCTAGTGTTGACACGACCTTAATTTTTGTCGGCAGAGTACACTAGAGCCGACACAACTTTATTTGTGCCAACTACTCTGATTTTGGACAGATGTCGACATAATCCTATTTTAGTCAACACCAACACCCAATGAGGAACTTTTCAACTGCTTTCTCTTAGACTGTCGACAATTGCAAATTTTTGTTGACACTTGTTTTCCCAGTATTACCTTGTCGATAGTTACAATTTTTTGTCGACATTTGTCCTCTCGATATTACCTTCTCGGCACTTTTGTTGACACTTACAAGTTCTTGTTGACACTTACAAAATTTTTATCGACAATATCCAATTTCTTCTACGAGTGACGACACTTACAAATTTCTGTTGAAAAATTTTTCGAATTTCAAATTCTAGTTAACTTGTCGACACTTGTACAAATTTCTGTCGATAAATTCTCCAATTTTGAATTTCGAATTCTAGTCGACACTTTCTATATACTAGTCGACACATTCTCCATACTAGTCGACACTCTTGACGCCTCTTTCCAAATTTAGTCGACATTTGCATCCATTTTTCACCTCTCTCCAAATTTCGTCAACATTTGCAGAATTGAACTCTTGACCTCCAAAGTTTCCAAAAAGTTTTATGCCACCAAACCAACCAAACCCTTCAATCATATTATACTAAATTTATATTATATATTCCATATTTTGAAATATTCTAAAATTTTCATAACTGTGGTCTGCTTCCTATAAATTTGTACTGCTCATTTCAACTTTTTTCTGTTGTCACCGAACACATTTCCTCAATAGAATAAAATTTCAAGTACTTAAATCCATTGGGTTAAACTTCCAAATAATATAAGAGGATATATGGGGCATTCATGCAATTCGAGAGTATAAGGGCTACTGAGCAAATAATAAAAATGAGTTTAAAGATAAAGTGGAGATGAAACTCTAGATGTAACACTGATATCTCGGTGTACTCCTTATTGTACTTCTCTTCATGTTATATATGATATTACTCTTGTTTTTATATAGAAAATCCACTAAGAAATTTTTTCGTTAAAATCGTTCCCAAAAATTTCTTCACAATCGTCGATAATTTAAAATTTTCCAAAATGACCATCGATGGTCCAATAATAATAAAAATAACTTTAGAGTGCATAAAAACCTCAAATTTGGTTAGACACTATTTCATAGAGCTAAATCACAAATTCTCAAAAAAAAAAAGTCGTCCGGAAACCCTAATTTGGGTCGAAGGCCGTTCGGAAAGGCTAAACGACCACGTTTTGATGTGGGATAAATTAAATTAGGCCTAATACGAGATTTTGGATCTAATTTGAAATTTTATCTTAAACCAAAAATTTCATTGGTAAGTCAAAAATCTTCCCGAAAAGTGCCGACAAACCTTAAAATTACTAAAAATAGGTAACGAAAGCCAAAACACTTAAATATAAGTATAAATAAGTAAATTTAAAAAATTGAAAAAAAAATCGGATTAAAAATCGTAAATGGTCAAATTTACAATTTTAAAAAGTTTAGGGACTAAAAGTGAAAATATAAGAACTTGAGGGATTAAGTTACAAAACCAACTATTAAATGATAATTGGAGATCAACCATTGGCCAAGAGTACACATAGTCGCCACCTAAACTCATTCCACCAACGAGAAACCTTATTGATTGAAAAGTTCTTGCATGAATTCTCATTGGTTGGTCAAAAATCCTTTCTTTGTGCTTGGGAATTCATCATGGATGAATTTGACAAGAAGATGAGTCATGGAGGTAGCTTGTAAGCAATTTGTATGGGAGAAAGACTTAGGACAAGTGTAGAGTGGAGGTCTTGTATGCAAAAATGAATCAAAGGTCAAGATAGCTTGATTTAGTTTATAAAAAGACCAAAATCAACCATTTTCTATTCTATTCACTCACTTGGATGAAATTTTTACTAAGGAAAGAGGGATTTCTCATGTTCAAGTAGAATTCTTGGAGCATTAGAGAATGAATACAAGTAAAATAGGTAAGAACATTCTTGACTCCATATCTATAGTTGTTTGAGATAGTATAAGAATTGTGCAGAGATGTTTGATGAATTATGTTACTATGGTGCTAAGGTGATCAAGGTTTCAAAAAAATCAAGATCAAGTGATGGGTATTAGTTAGCAAAAGATCTACAAATGAAAGTAAAATACTCAAACTTGAATTCTTTACAAATAGTAAAATTAAATACTTGTACTAGCATGCTAGATATGAATATTTCAATTTGAGCAAACTGTAGTAATTCTATGATATCTTATTTTGTGATAATTGAAATTTAGATTGGTTTGATTCTAGTAAAACTAAACTCTCTAACCTTTAAAATGAGCTATGGTGTAAAATTTTTCATTAAGAAATGAAATTATGGTGATTTTTAGAAAAAAAAAGGTAAAAATCGATGTTATATTCACTGTCCTGTGCACAACTAGTAAATTGATTTAGATATTAAGATAAACTTTCGACAGAATTATGGAACACTCAAAACATGAAACTTTTAGATCTTTGTCTTATCTTTAAAATGAGGTAAGATTAACTTGAATCGAAATAGTATGCTAGAAGTTATGGTGTTTTTACTGAAACTGTGCAGAGTATAATTTAGAATTAGAACTGAGAGAAAAATAAAATTTTATAAAATTCTGCACTTATAATTAAAGGAAATACTAAAAATGAAAATTGTAGGACTATCTCTTATCTTTCAATAGAACTTAGAATCATGTAAATCATAGTTGTATATACTAAGATATGAATTTTCTACCAAAACTACGCAAATTTAGTTATACAAGTACAAACTGTGTTGAAGATAGATTTTTATAAATTGGTGCAATGGGAATTTGGAGATGAGTTAAACATGAAAAATATAGATATATGTCTTAGCTTTAATTAGCAATTTGAATCACTCAATTCTGAGTTATATAGAGAAGTTTATGTCATTTTTCCTAAGACTGCGCAAGAGTAGAACTTGAAAAATCTGAATTGGCTTAAACAAACTAGGGTGAATTGGAATTGGACTTAATCAAATTAGGTTCTCTTCAAGTTTCATTCACCATCTCTAGGTAAGAAAATTTTCTCTTCACTCCTAATATAACATATCTAATTTTGGAGCCAAAAAAAGGAGCCTAACATGATAAATTTCTTGTAGACGAAAGTTAGGAGTGTGAAAGAAAGAAAGATCCTTTGAATAGAAGTCTTGATTTAGGCTTGAAGCATCAATATTTGAGTAAATGAACTTCTATACTTTGTTTTTAAACTTGAAGACCTTGTGTGAATGTTTTAATGTGCTAATTTTAATTTAGATTATGGGTGAAAACAAAGAGACCGAATCCTAAATGAGTGTAGAATTTTGAGTGCAAAAGTTATGAATATATGTGTATATTTATTGGTTAAAATAAGGAAGAAAGTTATGCAAAAACTAAGTTGTGTTTGGCCAAGAAATTAGAGTGGTGAAAGGGTTAAATGTAATCTGAAATTGTGTCTTGCCTTTAGTACATTTCATGTGCAAAAAAGTGGGTAAGAATGGTGATATGTGATATGTGTGATATGTGATCACTTGGCTTTTGGAAATGACATGCTTGGTTTTGATATCATTATGGTTTTGAAATGTACTTTGACACTCCATGCTCACACTTAATATTGAGAACATATTATTGATCCCTCACTCACCGAGTATTTTTTCATAATACTCAACCCTCACTTTTCCTTGATTACAGTTATAGACTTGGTAGGAAGACGTATCGAGAGAGTTCGACACATTTGATTTTATTTGATGACATTGGGTTTTGGATATGGAACTAGCTATACTTCCTCAGTATTGTATTTGATGAAAATGATGTACATTTGAGGTCTATACAATGACCATTATATACTTATATTGGGATGACTGTAATTTTGTTATGTAACGAAATTGAAACTCTCACCGGTGTTGTATAATTATGCATTAAGATATTGTCTTGCATTTTACATTCTATTACTTGGGAAATGACGTTTTGAAAGAAAATAGGTTTTATACAGGTATTGATTTTTAGCCTCCGTTGCCTCGATACATGTGTCCTGTGATGGGCACGTACGGGGTAATGGGCTGCTGTTCATGGTCTCGGATCGAGGATCGAGGCATGACATTTTTTGGGTAATCGTGACCAATGTCGAAATTATAAGAGAGTGCATATCAGGGCTTGTCCTAAGCCTCAAAGATGTCTCCATTGTGGACACACCGATCATTTTAAAAGGAATTACCCTGAGCAAGGTGGTGAAGGACAATGGGGCCAATCTTTACAAATTAGGTCGAGAGCTCCTAAGAGAAATCATGGGAATGTTCCTGCTCATTCCTCCATTACCGCACTCAAGACCGGGATAGAGAGCAATACAATAACCCAAAATCCCTCCTAACCTCAAACACGTGCACAAATGAGGATATATATAATGACTGAGGAGGATACTCGGACCAATCCCGATGTCATTACAGGTAATGGGTTTAAAGTTTAAATTTTCATACTAAATATTGTCAGAAAGCATGCATAAAATCTTGGAATATGGTGAAATATGGTGACTGTGCATATGGATGATTAATATATGCCTAGAACTTAAATTTCTTTAGCAATGACACCAAATATATTGCATGATGATATTTATATGTTATAGACCTCTGAGATTGCATGAAGGGAAATTGATGAATTATTATATTGGATTAGGTTTAAATGGGGAATGGAGTTTAGTGGTGCAAATAGAGTCTCCAACGTTAAATAGGGGAAGTAACCGATGCCAAGTGTTATGGAAAGAGTAGAGAGCTACAATCTCAGAAACATTTTATGAAAATAGTTTTAGAATATTTAAAAGAAAAATATCTAGGAACAGAGTGATTAATATTAGTCTAATTATACTATAATTGAGAATCTAACCTTGGAGAAATTTCTTGTGAATAGATATGATGACTCTCTTCGGTCAAAATGCATACTTATTGATTGATATTGGGGCTGATAATTCCTTTGTTAGTATTGCATTTTCACAGTATATCGATAGAGAGTTATCTCCTCTTGAGAATGAATTGCTAGTACAAACTCCTTTGGGTGAACAGTTGGTGAGAAGTTCAGTGTGTAAGGGTTGTAATGTTAATATTGGAGAAATGGCTTTGGAAGCAGACTTGATTCCTATTGGGATGCACAATTTTGTTATAATATTGGGAATGGATTAATTATCTTGGTATAGAGCCATAGTGGACTGTTTTATAAAAATGATTGAGTTTAGAAGGCTAGATACCCCAAGTGTGGTGTTTATTAGAGAATACCGAGTATTACCAACTTGTGTGGTCTTTGCTTGATTAAGAAAGGATGTCATGATTATTTAGCTCATGTGATTGATACCACAAAAGAGAGTTTAAACTTAAAAGATATTCTGATGGTGAAAGAATTTCTAGATGTCTTTCTAAGGAATTGTCAGGATTACCCCCAGATAGAGAATTTGATTTTGTCATTGATTTACTCCCAGGGATGGCACCAATCTCTATCCCTCCTTATAAGATAGCTCCTGTAGAATTAAATGAGTTAAAGGTACAATTGCAAGAATTACTCGATAAGGGGTTTATTAGGCTAAGCTTTTCTCTGTAGGGAGAACTAGTTTTATTTGTTAAAAAGAAAGATGGTACCTTGAGGTTTTGTATTGATTATAGAGAGTTGAATCAGGTAATAATTAAGAACAAATATCCTCTTTCTAGAATCGATGATCTTTTCGATCAGTTGTAAGGAGAGTGTGTATTTTCAGATATTGATTTTCGATCGAGATATCATCAACTCAAAATCAAGGAGAGCAACATCCATAAGACTACTTTTCGTACTAAATATGGTCATTATGAGTTCTTAGTGATGTCTTTTGACCTAACAAATGCTCGAACTTCTTTTATGGATCTTATGAATCGAGTATTCCACCCATTTTTGGATAAGTTTGTGATTGTTTTCATAGATGATATTCTGGTGTATTATAAGAGTGATAAAGAGCATGTAAGGCATCTCTAGGTTGTACTTCAAATACTTTAGGAGAAATAGTTATATACAAAGCTCTCCAAATGTGATTTCAAATAGAGAGAGATTCATTTTCTTGGCCATATTATATCTGGTAAAGGAATTTTTGTAGATCCTAAAAAGATAAAAGCAATCCTTAAGTAAAAGCAACCTAAGAATGTCACTAAAGTTCAAAATTTCCTAGGACTAGTAGGGTACTATTAGAGATTTGTTAAAGGCATCTCTTTGATAGCAGCTCTATTGTAAAGGTTAACCGGTAAAGGTGTTAAGTTCGAATGGGATAGTAGGAGTAAGGCAAGTTTCCAAGAGCTCAAAAAGAAATTAACTTCTGCTCCCATTCTTTTATTCCCTATGAGTGGTAGTGGATTTGTTGTGTATAGTGATACTAGCAAATAAGGGTTGGGGTGTGCGCTGATACAAAGAGACAAAGTGCTAGCCTATGTTTCTAGGCAACTAAAGAAACATGAGATAAATTAACCCACCCATGACTTGGAGTTAGCTGTAGTAGTATTTGCTTTAAAAATATGGAGACATTACTTATATGGTGAGACATGCAGAATCTATACTGATTATAAAAGTTTGAAGTATTTACTTACTCAGAATGAGCTAAATTTGAGATAATAAAGGTGGTTGGAACTTATTAAGGATTGCGACCTTATTATTGACTATCATCCGGGCAAGGCCAATATGGTAGTAGATGCTTTGAGTAGGAAGTTATCAACAAGTTTGGCAAGTATTAGAAGTAGTTATCTCTCACATGTTATCAGCATTCGGTCCCTTGAAGTAAGACTAGGTAGTGATGGACATGATGATCTTGTGGCGAGATTTGAGGTAAGGCTTGATAAAAAGAATCCATAAACTACATGCCCATGATGAGGAGTTGAAATTAGAGCTTAAAAAGATTCAAAGGGAGAAAGAAACTGGGTTCAAATTGAGAGATAATAGTATAATCGTATCTAAAAAAGAGAATTTGTGTTTCAAAAGATAGTGATCTTCAAAAGACCATACTAGAGGAAGCTCATAATTCAACTTATGCGATATATCCAGGAAGTATGAAAATATATCAGACCATTCGAGAGAGCTATTGGTGATTAGGAACGAAAAAGGATATAGCCGAATATGTGGCTAAATGCCTAGTATGTCAACAAGTGAAGGCCAAATATCAAAGACCAACTGCAGTTCTCCAACCCCTGCCAATTCCCGAGTGGAAGTGGGAACACATAATGATAACTTTGTCATTGGATTGTCGAGAACTTAGGCTGGATATAATGCCATATGGGTAATTATGGATAGGCTTACTGAATCCACTCATTTCTCACCTATTTGAACGACATATTCATTAGAGAAATTAGTCAGGATATACATTGATGAAATTATAAGGTTGCATGGAGCACCAATGTCTATTGTATCAGATAAAGATCCGTGATTTACTTCTCAGTTTTGGCCGAAACTATAGGAGTCTTTAGAGACTAAACTAAAGTTTAGTATAGCGTTTCATCCTCAGACTGATGGTCAGTCTTAGAGAGAAATCCAAACTTTCAAAGATATGCTCTGATCTTATGTGCTTGACTTCTCTGACAGTTGGGATAGGCATCATCCTTTAGTGGAATTTACTTACAATAACAGTTATCATTCTAGCATTGGGATGCCACCATATGAAGTGTTGTATGGAAGAAATTACCAAACTCTATTATGTTGGGATGAAGTTAGAGAGAGAAAAATCAAAAACTTGGAGTTGATTAATGTTACGATTAAAAAGTTTAGATCATTCAAGAAAGAATGAAAACGGCACAAGATCATTAGAAAAGCTATGCCGATAGAAGAAGAAGACCATTAGAATTTGAGATAGGTGATATAGTATTCTTGAAAGTATCACCTTGGAAAGAAGTGATCTACTTCTGGAATTGAGAAAAGTTAAACTCTCGATACATTGGTCCGTATAAAATTATTGAGAGAATCAGAAATATAACTTATAAACTTGAGTTGCCTTTGGAGTTGGAAAAGATTCATGATATGTTTCATGTATCCATGCTCAAGAAGTATATACCAAATCCATCGCATGTTCTTAAATAGCCTCCAATTGAATTGAGAGAAAACTTAAGTTTTAAGACTAAGCCGATTATTTTTTTTTCGATCATCAAGTTAAAATCTTGAGAAACAAAGAGCTCTTGATAGTCAAGGTTTTTTAGAGAAACGATCAAGTAGAAGAGATGACATGGGAACCAAAGGATCACATGCAAAGACAATATCCTCACATGTTTGAATGTGAGGCATAGTGAATTTCAAGGAAGAAATTCTTTTTATGGGGAGTAGAACTTGTAAAACCAGAAATCAATGTCTAGTTGCATGAATGACTTGTAACCTATAGGGTAAATTTAGATATTATAAATTTGAACCATGAAATTTGGTGGGTTAAGGATAGAAGACTTGGGCTTGGGTTGATATAATAGTTGAGCCCAAATTTTAATGTCCTTCACATGAGTCCAAATTGTGATGCCCAACACTTGAGTTAAAGTTCACTGGCATGTCTCAATATTTGAATTAAATTTCACAAGACCTAGCCTATGCTTTATTGTCTTTTCTTTTGTAAAGCAAAGTCTAAAAAAGTCAAGGAATGTAAAGGAGAACATTTAATGCATGAGATATGTGATGTTTGGGTTGTGTGACTTAAGAAAAAGCAAAGAAATAAAATTGAATATGTGTGGCCAGGAATGAGAGGGAAAGGGAGAGGGAGAGAGAGAGAGAGATCCCCATCTTGAACCTTTTTGGGTGTACTTTTGTGTGTGGGGTTGTGTGTGTGTGTGTGTGTTTAGCCAAGATGAAGAAAAGGGTGAGAAAGGAGAAAGAGATAGAAGTGAGAAGCAGAAAGGGAGAGAGTGTGAGACAGTGGTATATCCCTCTTCTTACACATCTTTTTTTTTTCGTCACCCCTTCAAGCACCCAAGTCCACCAAGCCATTTCTTGACAAAACCACAGACTTTTAAGCTCTCTTGCCTTATTTTCAACGCTCCCTAGAAAATCCTTGGGCTTGAAGATGATAAGAGCATGGGGTTATCAAAATAGAGCAAAGAAGCTTGCATTTGGAGGTGATTTTGTTTGGATACTTGGGAGTCTCTTAAAATAAGTGTAAGGTAAGATTTAATTTCATGATTTAGGGTTTTGATTTATGGTGAATAGTATGCTCAATGATCTGAACTTAGATGAATATTGAAAATGTTGGAATAAGATTAAACCTTTGATTATTTTCTACAAGCTGGATAGTTTGTACATGTGGTGATCTTTCAATCCTAACTTCTTTTGCACATCAGCAAATTGAGTGAGATTTTCTTTTTTATAAACTAGACTTCCATACCTTGAAGATAGCATATGATTCGAAGGATTTCGATGACAATTGATTTTTTAATGATTTTTCAAATTGATCCATTCTGCAGAGGAATACTTTATTTCTGCATGTTTTGACCATTTTGGATGCCTTCAAGGCTGAATTAGGTTAAACTCTGAATACAAATTTGTAAACCTAAATCAGGTAAATTTGATATGTGTAGTAAAAGTTATGACTATTTTTCTATGACTGGGCCCATTGAAGTTATGTAGTTAGGGTAATTACATTTTGGACTTAAATTTTTTTGTGGGATTAGAATGAATCTAAGTTATAAACATAAAAATTGTTGCTTTTGTCTAGTCCTTAAGTAAAATTTGTAATTTGCACAATTCAGAAATTTTAGTCTGAGATATGATCATTCATCTGAAGCATGTAGGAGTTGGGAATATGAAATATTGGTTAGATTTGTAAAATTTGGGAATGGAAATGGGTGTTAAGTAGAGTTAATAAACATTCTAGGAACAAAGACACATCTTTCATTTTCACCTTATGTATTTAGCTTCATCCTTGCATTAAATAAATGTCTAATCTTATTTCAATGTTGTGATCCATATAACATTTAGATGAAAGTCTTTCAATCAAGGATAGAGTCGAGGATTTAGACTAGTAGGAGTACGCACCCTCCCATAACTGTGAGTGGGGCATTTATATCTTGTTTAAAGAGAAATAATTTTGTGTTTTGAAATCTTATTTTGGCTTTATAAATTAGTTTGAGTGTGATATGTTCTCTTGAAATGATAATATTAGAAATGTGAATTTTGGCATGTTAATGCTACATGATTTACATTGTATGGTTGACTGATGTTTATTTGAGACAAAGATGAATATGGGTTACAAAACGGTTTTGAAATTTAATTATAAATGAAAAAGATGTTTTATGGTGACCAATTATATACGCATTTGTTATGGTTCATTGCTCACTCATGACCAGTTAAAGAAAGAGTGGTGTGAGTAGAGTCGGATATTTGATTAGGGCTGTGTAATTGGAGGGTTAACCTATCCAAGGTTTTGGTTGAGCAGCCATAAGTTACTAATGGTATGTCCAAACCAATACCAAGGACGGAACATTTTCAAAAAATGAATGAATAAAAACTCTTAGTGGATTCAATCCTTGACCTCAGCCAAGGTCTTGGATTGGAATGTATGATTTTCAATAGTCTCATAGTTTTGAATGAAATGCAACCCATTTTGATGCAAAGAGAAATGTTTTTATTTTGAATGCATTTGTTATCAATACTTTGTGAATACCTCTATAAACTTATGAATACTTTTGTAATGATAAAATGAAATTTGTTGATAATGGATTTAGAATATAATCATACTCCCACTCATTGGTCTATACATAGATTTTTCACTCACTGAGTATAATTGTACTCACCCCTAACTTTTCTCTTATATTTTTAGGTTTGTAGCTAGTTAATTCCACTAAGGATCTTCTTTTGAGCTTTGTGACAATGCAACTCTGTCAGAACCATTGATATCATGTGAGTTGGTCTTATTTTGGTGTATGTAGCTCTTAGATGGATCCATGGAGATTGAAGGGTCAAAATGGGAGTTGAACTTTGTCACGTTACGGATTACTTGTAGAAACTTTAATATTTGTATATGTACAATTTTATTTTGATTAGTCTCTTTATGTTAAAGTTATTAAGACTTTACTTATTTAATATTTCATGTTGAAAGAGGTCTTATAGATAATGATTTATGATTATATAGAATTGGTTGAGAATAGAAAATGTGTCGCTGATGGATTAGTCCTGTGGGGTCTCAGAGTGCATGTCCGGGGTTTCATACAGTTCGAGGTAACACAACGGCTGTCGCGTGCTCGGGTCTGAGGACCGGGGCATGACACTTTTCATTAAATAATAAAATTCATATGAAAGTAATTAAAAATAATTAAAAAAAACAAACAAACAAACTATAAAGAAAAGAAGAGAAAAGGGGAAAGAACTTTTTTCTTCTCTTTCTACCTATCTCACACCACAGAAAAACAAACTCTCCCCCATTTGTGCAAAAAAGGAATAGAGTGGAGAAAATTGAAAGAAGGGAAAAGGATGGTAAAGGAATGATTTTCCAATGGTGAAAGGAGGTGGTGACAAAGAACCGTGGCATATATGAATCATCTTGCAATATAATGGATCCACTTGTTAGAAAATGGGTACCGGGTCACCCATGAGGGCTTGACTTGACCCAACCCATTTTTTACTTCAGATGATATAAGAAAGAGAGAGAGAAAGAAAATAGTTTTCCTTTAAAAAAATTAAAAAAAAACAACTCCCAACTCCCCCTCATTTTTGAATTCCAAAAGTGTGTGGTTTTTGAATATGGTTGGATGATGAATGTAAGAGAGTTGATGAAGAACATCTTTCACATATATGGTTTAAGGGCTTGAAAAGTGAGGCATTTTCGGTTATTATTTTGCAAAAACATACCACATTTAAAGGCATTTGGATTATGAAAATTAAAGATTATTCCATTCGTGATATTTTTTTGGACCAATACATAAAAGGAAAGATTAGTGATTCAATCATGAAAATCTTGGAAATCACGATTACATTTTACATATGAAAATGTAAAATCCGAATTTAAATTCTAACACTGATATCAGACTCTGCATAGGTCATTTTTCTAGTATTTTTGTGTTGGAAAATGATACAAACATGCATACAAATGTAATTTTTGCAAAATAAAAAAGTCTGAATACATTAATTTTTTATGGGTTGTTAATAGTGACTTTTGTTATAGTTGACAAAATGCCCTCATATTTTTACATTAGCATGTTTATATCATGAGAAATGATTTTATGTAATATCATACTCATTGTTTGGTATCTTGAGAGATATTCAAAACCCTAACTAAAAATTAATATACCCATATCTTTTAGGATAATGCATTTCATGATCTGATTTTTATATGATTAAATTCCTTGTGAAAAATGTTTTCCACGCATATAAAGAACACAAAAAATGGTTAAGAAATGAGTAAGATATGAACATTTGAAGTTAGGATCAAATTTTAGAATTTTTCTAAAATTTCAAAGAAGATGAATAGTAACTGACACCCTTTTCCATTCTTGGCTACATGTTTGTGAGACTCAAACCCAAGAATATAGGTGTCTAATCTAAAAACTGAGACTACCATCAGATTGGAAAATATTAAAAATGGGGGTAGCCAAAATTTGATCATCGGAAACTGCCAGAAAGGCAGCACGTAGAGTACATTCGTCGACAGGGAGAGTGGGCAAGTGGGGACAACACACCAAGACAACCCACATGCGATGGCGTATGGGAGCTTGTGAAGCTCCAATTCTACTGAAAGTTTTATGAAAATATTTCCTATTTTTGTGGATCTTTATGTAATTTTTAATTTAAATTTTAGAGTTAAAAAATAATTTTTATTTATTTTTAAATTTATAAATTATTTAAAATTATAGAAAATTAATTTTAGTTGTTGAAAAACTATGAAAATTTTTGAATAAGTCAAGAAAAATATTTTTCTTATTATTGGCTACCTAAGTAAAAATTTTACACTATTTTAATCTTATGCTTATTTATTTATGTATGAAAAAATTGTTTTTTCAATATAAAATTAATTGAAAATTAAGTATATTTTTTGAAATTGGTGTTTTAAATTTTTATATTATATTATAGTTGATTATGTGTCTAATCTAATATTGATGCCCATTTTTAAAAGAAAAAAATATGGCGAGGATCACACACTCTTTTAGCATTCTTTGGGGGAAAGATAGAGATTTAAAAACTTCAAAACATTTAGTAAAGTTAAATATAATAATGGATAATAGTGACCCTATGTATACCATGCCACATCTTTTGAAAATTATGAAAGAAAACATTTGGATTTTATCGTTTGGACTATTAGGTTAGGGATGTTGAAGCTGAGATTAATATGATAAAAAGCTTTCTAATTTAAGGATTAGATCAATTCAAATGTGAAGGGCCAAGAACATAGAAATCAAGAAAAAGATATTATTATCACTTAGGATAAATAGTTTTATTCCATGGGTCATAAAGAGATTTATTACCACTTAAGATCAAGATGAAGATATTGATCAAGATAAATGATCAATATGCTATCTCGCATATATATGCATTGAGAAGAGATATTTTCATTTGCTTTATTTTCTGGAAAAAATAACTAATAACATACCATGATCATGTTTCATGAAAATTTGTAAGCATGGCATGTAAAGTTTCTATTTTTAAGAATGAATTGAGAATATTTACTTATATGCATGATTTTAACATTCTGAGAAAAATATAGGCCTATATGATCATGATTGTATGTGAAAAGATGTGTTTTATATCACATGATTCAAATACTTTGTGTATTTGAGTAGAAAGTTTTAGGTTGGTAGAATTTGAGGTAAACTACACTTTTCTCCCCTATGATTTGATCGAAAACCATGTACTATTCCTATGGTTCAAAAATATCCATTTAACCTCCTGTTGTTTTAAAAAGTGTGACAAATGGATAGAATATTACAAAATTAATGGAGACATAACGGGATGATGTAAAATATCCATTATACCCCTCTTAAAATGTTATTATTGTCGAAACCCTAAATCACTTTGTTTTTCCTTGTGAGAGAGAGAAAGAAAAAACAAAAAAAAAAATTACAAAGTGATTTCAGTTGGCAGGATAGATTGAACATTTTCGAAATGGGAATGCGAGATCGAAGGCACTGTTGGGTAAGAAAATTTTTTTTTCCCATATAAAGCACATTTAGGTTTCGATATTTTCTGAATCTGCAAGATCAAAGCCACTATTGGATAAGATATTTTTTTTTCCTTTTCTAGAAAGTACATTTAGGATTTTGATGATTCCTTAGTTTGAATTTTAAGTGACGGGAAGAGCAATCTGCAAATGGTATATAAAAATATTTCAACAAAACATATTGTATGATGGTATGAGGTTGTTGTCATTTTTAGGATTGTAGGGTAATTTTATTTTATTTGACCTATGTGCTTGTTATGATATTTGGAAAAGACGCTATTGTACATTTTTATTTGTTTATCATATCCTAGATGTTGTGTGTTGATTTAAAGAAAAGGTTGTTACTTTGTCTGCTACTATATTAATCTTTGTACGTATTTTATTAATCTTTGTCTGCTACTATATTATTTGTTTATCATTTATGTATGGAAAAAAATGGGTAAAAGACTACATTATGAGACTAAGTTTGAAATTGTAGATGTTAAGTTTCATTTTAGAGAGAAATTCTTATGGGAATCTAACTTATTATGCCCTGTAAAATACACGAGAGAGAGATTTATAGTGTTTAATAGCTTTCCTAGAAAGAAGTTATCCTAGAGTGAGTTATGTAATATATGTAAGTTATTGGATGCTGAGGAGGTAAGTGAAGTTAAAATGTACTTTAAACATCCAACTTGTAGCATAGATGTTGGTGTGGTTGAGATAAATAGTGAGGAAGACATCAAGGTTATGTTAGAAGCACATGAATATGAGTTTGAAATTAATTTGCATGTTGAAAAGAGGATACAAAGCAAGCAAGTTGTGTCGCATTCTTGTGGGTCACAAAGGGAGAACTTTGGTTCACATCAAGATATTGCTGGACAGGGGGATGATTCTTGTGGACCTATATGAAGGGTTAAACAAGTGGAAGCAAAAGCAAATAGTCAAAATGGTCCAAAGCAAACAACACCTATGAAGAATATTGGGATAAAATTAATAAGAAAAGAAATTGCCAAAAGAAAACTCCTGGAAATTAATGATGATGACAATTTAGAATCTTATGACCAAGTAGAGTGGCTGAAAGAAGGGTTGGAAGGTTCGGAAGATGAAAATATCTTTAGTGGTTTAAAAAATACCTTTTAGGAACCACATATTCATCAAGCAACCCATGTTGATAAAGGATCCCAACAACAACAAGAGGTGGTGACTTATTGTTTATTTTCATATGAGGAATGGAATGAGACAAATGATCTAGATGATGAAGAATTGCTAGATAAAGTTACAGTTGAGGATGATGAAGGGTTTATAGATTGATTAAATTTCCCAATCTTTGATCTTGAAGTTGAATTCAAGAAAGCAAGTTCTAAACTCATAGTAGGGCAAAAATTTGTGAATAAAAGAGTGTTTAGGGAAGCTCTAGTTGAGTGGCATATCCGAGAAGGGTACACATTCAAGTACCTTAAATATGACTCAAATAGAATCACTGTAATATATAAGAAGGAGTGTTCTTGGAGGCTGTACGCATTCAAGTTTAGTAGGAGAAGATATTTCAAATCAAGACATCACGAGGATGTTATGAATGAGAAGAGAATATAAAAATGCAAATGCAAGATATCTAAGCAAGAAGTTTCAATGTAAAATTAGAGATGATCCAAACTACAATCTAAAAGGGTTACAAAACACTGTAAGGTGAGAATTCATGGTTGATATCAATCTAAGGCAAGCCTATAGAATGAAAAAACATGCATTATAGGACATCCATGGTGCTGATCTTGATCAGTATCACAAGATTAGAGTCTATGCTCAGCAAGCATTACATGATATGCCTGGTAATCATGTTACAATAAAAGTTGAAAGATATAATGATAATGAATTGCTCATGTTTCAAAAGATTTTTTGGAGTTTGGATGCCATGAGGAGACGTGAAACGTGAGGAGACCAATTCATTATCATTATCATTATCATGAAACACCCATCTAACCCAATAATTGGAGTTTTGAAGGATGCAGACCAATTATTGGGTTACATGGGTGTTTCTTGAAGAGTCCTTTCGGTGGTCAACTACGTACATTAATGGAAAGGGATGGAAATGAGAACATGTTTCCAATTGCCTTGGTTATGGCAGAGGTCTAGAGATTTGAAAGCTGGCAGTTCCTACTTGAGCTAAAGATTGTAATTGGTGTTGGCAATAAATCCCCTTGGACATTCATATCTCATAGGCAAAAAGAATTGGTTAAATCACTTGAAGAAATATTTCCACATTCTGAGCATTAAGTATGTGTGAGACATCTATATCAAAATTTCAAAGACTAGTTCTAGGGGGAGGAATTAAGAGATTTTTTTTTTTTACAGCAACATTAGCAGTTGATGTGAAGGATTTTAAAAGAGCTATGGCTAATTTGGAGAGAGTTAAAAAAATGCACAAGTTGGCTGAAAAAATACCTCCCACCTGTGGTCAAGAGCACACTTTGGTCTATCATATAAAAGTGTTATCCTAGTCAACAATTTAAATAAAAGTTTCAACAACTACATACTTACGACAAAGTCAATGGCTATTATGAAAATGTTCGAGGATAAGTAAGAGGCTTATGAAGAGAATATAAATTAAGCAAGCAAGCATGGAGAACCATGGGGGAAATATCTATCCAAATATTCAACAAAGGGTAAAAAAAAAAAAAAATGTTTAGCAGATTCTACATTGCAACTTGATCATGTAATCATGAGTATGAGGAAGATTGTGTAATAAGGATATTTAAAGTTGATATTGGAACTAGGACCTACACTTGTGGTCTATTTCAGTTGACTAGAATTCCACGCCACATTTACAGTACCAAGAAAGTTGTGGAGTCATTTGTTCATTTTTGTTATAGTAAAGAAATGTACTTAAGGGCTTATGGTTACAATATAGCTGTCATGACTTCTATTCATTATTAGGATAATTATGAAGATTTAGAACAAGTCAATCCTCCTTTCATTAGAAAGCAACTTGGGAGGCCTAAGAAGTTGAGGAGAAGAGGTACTGATGAGCCTATCGTCTCAACTACATCCACCAAAAAGGGTCTAACAATTCATTGCTAGATCATAATTTCAGGACATGTAAGAATTCGATTCATCCTAACAACAAATTTAACAATGTTAGCAGATTCTGTTTTTATTGATATTTATTTAATTTATTTGAATTTTTTATCATGTTATTGATAACAATTGTTTTATTGATTTAGACACCAATAGAGTCCACTATTTCTTAGCAAGTTAGGAATTCTGTTGATGATGGAGATAGACTTCAATCTACATCCTAGACCACTATATCACAGACCACTGTTAATAATGCTGGACCATCCAGAAGATTACGCAAGAGCACAAGAATTAGGAAAACACCAAATAAATCCCATGTATTCATAGATCTTGTGTACTAATTTGGTATGCTGGAATTGGTGTATAGGCTGTGAATAAGTATCCTAGAATTGTTGGTATGCTGGTATTGTTGGTATGTTGGACTTATGCTATGCTGTAAATAGGTTGTGATGTTGGACTTACGCTGTGGTGAATAGCTAGTTTATTTGTAAGAACATATCGTATTTGAAATGAAATATCTTGTAAGAACTTACATTGTAAAATTTTTGAAATGAAATGAATATATTGTGTTTGAAATTTTGAACTTGCATTGTAACATTTGAAATGAGTATATTGCATTGTAACAATGCTGAACTTGTATTGTAACATTAGTAAGTATGCTGATGGTGAATAGCTATCTTTAATTAAATGATAGCCACTACAACCATAAGAATGTATTGTATTGTAACATTATGTTGGATCTAATTTTGAATATATTGCACTATAACATTATGCTAAACTTGTGTTTAAAATTCAAGAAAAGATACTACCATAAAAGTCTTGATAATAAATTACGAGTGACATTCACAAAAGATAATAAGCAACATTCAAATTACAAGCACCATTAAATCTTCACTTTGTACAACAAATTACAAGCAACATGATATTCAAATTTCCTTCCACAACTTGAATCCATGCTAAATAATGTCCATCTTCAGGTATTGCACCATTTATATTTGGATTCTTAAATAATCTACCTATACTTCATGTTTACCTATTGATTACATTTGTTCTACTACTATGCTCTGAACTCTTCTCTTTCTTTATTTATCGGCTAGCACCATGCAAAAACCAGCATTTATTTCTTCTACAGACAAAATATAGCAACCCCTTTGAAGGCTTTTCAATATCCACAATCTTTAGGATAGCCCGATTGCCATAATCACACATTCAATATTGGAATCCGGATTCTCTTGATCCTCCATTGGTAGTGTTTAAAAAAGATGTTCTAATTTTGTTCCAAAAAAACACACATTAAACCTCAAGCGCAAAACCTCACATGATAAAGTGAACAAGAACATGTTTGAAAAATGCAACTAAAATGGATGATTCGAATAGATAATGGATGCAACTAAAATTGATGATTTGAATAGATCTGGGTATTACAAAAAAAAAGATTAAATCCCAAAACCCCATATAATCCGTGAATTGAGCTAAAAACAAAGGAAAAGAAAATAAATAACACATTAAATCCCTAACCCCCAAATCTATGCATAATTTATGATATGAACAAGAAGAAATCTAGGCATAAGATGCTACCTTCATAGATTTTCAAGTAATGATTCGAATATTTGAAGAAAAGATGCAACTTTAACAGCTCTTCAAGGAATTTGCCTTGCTTTGTTCGGAGGGAGTTGTAATATTAATATTCTTGTAGTCAAACTCCGATTTAAATGGTTGGCAATTTTAGGAGGAAAAGTTGCACGTTGACCAGTTGACATGACTATCTGTGCACGCGTCACAATTTTCTTAATGTCTCTTCAATTCCATCCACTTGCCACACTTTTTAACGTCACAGGGGGATAAGTGGATATTTTGAACCATAGGAGTAGTATGTGGTTTTCAGTCATTCCATAGGGGCAAAAGTATAATTTACCCTAGAATTTAAGTATTTTTCACTTAAAATGTATTGAAGTTTGTTACTATGAATTAAATTTATGGTAATCAAACATTTGAATCATAAATGATGATTAGGAACTATGCGAACTTTCGAGTTTATATCTTGTATTGATTTATCATAAATATTAATTTTTAGTACAAAATTATGTGTATATTATATGACCATTAGTACTTAATGATTACCTTCTAAAAATCCAAACCATCACATCAAGATCCGTAATAGCATCCCTTGATGGGGTGACAAATTGAATAGCAACAGATATGATATTTGGCACCAAAAATTTTGGTACATGCTATACCTTAAAGGGCATTAACCAAATTATGTAAGGCCCTAGTTTTAATAACACTACTCAATAAAAATGAGATCAAGAGGCTTACCAATTGTGAAAAAAGAGGATTGCACTACGAGTGTGAAGAATATCCCACTGCTCATTATATTTAGGTGTATCTCAAGAAAAGATAAGGAGGCATCAGTGTGACTCACTTGAGTTAGCTAACTATCAAGTTTGACACTTACAAAATGATGTTGATCATAGTATCAAATAGACACTAAGGTTATGTTAACCATGATAAAGGAGTTGAAGTCAACTGGTCAAGTTCTCTCTTATGAACAAGTTCAAACTTTGATCTGATCCCTTTTCTGACAAGTGGAAGTACTTGAAAGTCAGTCTAACTTATAATAATTATATTAAGACTTTCTTTGATGCTGCTCACATGTTGAGCTTGAGGATGAGTAACTTGGTACTGTAAAAGCCATTGCTAGTGTTTTTTGTAGTTAAATCTAGTTCCAAAAAAGTTTTGGGCTTTAAGCATAAGAGGAACTAGAGCAAAGGCAAGAGAAGGAACATGTTTAGAGGAGGGTCCAAGAAGAATAAGCTCAACCACAAAAGCAAACGTAAGCATTTTTTAAAGTAAAAGGATAAGGGAATTTGAAGTGGTACAATTGCCAAATCTTTTGTCATTTCGCTCATAACTATCCCAAGCTAAAAAAGATAGCACTTAATAATGCTTTTTTAATTGTTGAATGTGTCTCTAGTACTGTTTTGTTTTACTATCTAAACTAGGGACCATATAATGTATGTGAATTTTCATCAAGTTTCTTCTGGCCTAAGATAGATTTATATAGGGAATAATACAAAAGTAGAGGTTAAAGGGATTGGCACTTGTAAACTTGAATTACAAGACAGTCAAACTCTTATTTTACATAATGTTCTCTATGCAACACAAATTCGATGAAATCTAACTTTTGTTGTTGTTCTTCTACAGCAAGGCTATAGTTTGAACTTTTGTTGTGATATGGTTAAATACTTATCATGATGATATGTGTCATGGTTCAAGACATCTAAGAAATGGTTTTATGTTGTTGGATTATGATAGAGAAACATTTAACTCTAACATTAATCATTGCAATTACTAGAATGTAAGATTTGATACCAAATTTACGTAAGAGAGGAATTGATACTTAAAGAGAAATTCATTGTACTCTTATTTTTCTTGTTGAGCATATATCACACATGATTTGGTCATTCTAGAACTTGTTTTATTATGCATGTTAAGACCACATTTTGATTTTTATTCACCAAAATGATTAAACCACTTAGGTTTACACACTTTTGGCTTTCAAAAAATATCATCTCTAACATTTTCATTTGAGCCTCTTTCTTAAATTGCCCATATAATTTTCCCCATGACCTATTTTTTCTAATTCAAGATTTTGAATCCAAGTTCTGTAAAATACTTATAGTTGATAGAATGGCAATATGTTTTTAGGCATTGTTATATTTTTATATTTTGGAGTTTTCTTGTAGCATGACATATTGTGACTCATTATAGTAGAAAAGAAGAGATTTATCATATTGAATTATAAAAAAAAAAAAAACCAAATATGAAAGAAAAAAGAGAAAAAGACAAAAGGGCAAAAATTTAGAAAAAAACATTTTTCATTCTCATTGTGTTGATTTGAGTAATACACATACCTCTTCCATAAAATTGAGTGTATTGATTGTTTTGATTGCAATTCGGTTTGAACTTGTCATACGTATAGTTAGGGACTTGGGAAAGTCGAATTTGTTTTGGAGAAATTGTTTTTGCTTAAAAACAAGCAAATATTCAAGTATAAGGGTAATTGATAGTAATAATTTTATGTACTGGAATTATATTATTTTAGCCTTTATTTATGAATTTTAGGACTATTATAAACCTTATTTCATGACATTTTACTGATTAAATTCGTAAGTTTTGATTTAGGAAAGATTAGGCTTATTTAAGGAAATTCGGATTGGACAGACGATAGTTAGTATTTTGGGCTTATCTCTCTACTCCGATGTCTGATTGAGCTGATTCTTATTGTGTTGGAAATTAGACTTCAAGGTCTACAAATTTTGTGAAGAGTCCAAAAGTTAATTCAGGCCAAAAGATATTCAAAAATTAGAAAGAGTTGCTATAGTTTTGAAAGTCAAGTCCTTGTTAAATAGGGAAATCAATTGAGTTTATTTAATGTGTGATTTTTGGGATAAAGTTGCTAAAACTCTAAAAACCCTCAAAATCAAGAATAAAGATGAAGTTTCCAAATTTTGGAAAAGTAAAAAAATAATGTTTATCATCACAAAAGCAAGTTTCCAAGTCAAAGAGAAAAATCAAGTTTCTAAGAAATCACGGCTTTTTGACTTAGGGTTTTAGTCTTATAAATAAGAGACACCTTCAAGACAGAAGAGATGACTTTCTCCACACTTAACTTTTTTATTTTCTTTTCTTGATTTTCTTTAATATGTCTAACTAATTTTCTTATACTTAGAACTTTGTGGATTCTATTCTTTAACTAACTATGTGGTTTGATTTATTTCTTTCCCTTAAATTTTATTGATATGATTATTGTGTGATGAGTTTTATTGTTGATCTTAATGTTTCAAATGTACATGTATCTATGTTTTGTATGATTTGAGATTGAATAAATGCATCACCAATACAATTACAGGAGATTAGTCTAATACAATAAAATCCACATGAAGTTATAAAATCGACCAAAAATTTATTTCGTATATGGGGATTTAGGGAAAAACTCTAGATTACAGATTTTCCTGAGAACTTAATACAATCTGATTTAATCAAAATTACATGACCACTAGATTTTGGTTAGTCGAATTAGAGATTTCGTTGCAAGACCATTAGGTGAAATCTAGTTTTAGAAAATCTATCATCATCAAAATAATTCATTAGTAAGTAAATTTAAGGGATTTGAAAAGATCCGCCTGTGTCAAAGATTGAAAATAAATGAAATTCATATCCTTAGGTTTTTATCAATTAGGGTTTTATCAATTGATTTTAGTTCTTTAAATACCTTCGTAATCTTGATTTGATTTGTCAAAGTTAGATCGATTAATTCATATTTGGTAATACAAAATATTCACGTAGGAATGACAGTTGCTTGTATTACACACAACATTCGACTAAGGTACACTTGTCCAAAATCGTGATATCAAATTCCCGTATCAATCACCTATTGGATCATTTAATCCAATGTTAGGAAAATATATAAAATAATTATATATTTTGACTGTCATACAAGATAAGTCTATGGGAAAGTGATCTACTAATGTTTTATTTAATTCTAGACTCTAGAGTACCTAATAAGATGTGGTTCCCTCTTATACAGAAACTTAATAGATAATCCATATCTTGGTGATGGGTTTAGCTAAAGATATCAAAAGGTAATACAGTTATCTTTAAATATGGGTTGTAGTCTCCAGATCTAGTATATCTTCGATTCCTAACATCCCATTGGTTAGAGATTTTTTAAGAATAACACAAAGATTTGGAACATTACTCCCAACTTAGAATTCTTGAAGGCTTCCAATCGACACCCATTGGAATTCATCAAAAGAGATCTAGAAAGTATGGATTTAATTATACTTTCTTACAGTTGCCATTTTCGATTATTTGGTTATTTGTAATTTTTTAATGATTTGGCATATAAATTTAGGGACGTATGATTTATATATTGATCATGGTTTTTATCAAAAAACTTACAACAAGTGATATTAGAGTCTAGATGTTCAGATCATTAAGAAATTAAGAAAATTTAGGTGTCCAAATTCTGAATTTATTTTCGAAAATTAGGTGATTTTGAAATTATATGAATAGTGACTCAAATTTAGAATAAAGAAAAAAGGGGAATTTACTGTGTTGGATTGCGTAGAGTGGCATTTAATGAAAAAAAAAAAAAAAAAAGAGACCTTTGTCTGTTTCAACAATTCAGAACCGGAGGCATGCTCGCATAAAATTGTGGCATGTGTCTGTTCTTGCATTCAGATTTTATGATGATTAAAAAAAAGATTTTGACACAATTTCACTAGAAAATCAAGAGATCGAAAAGAGGACTTTCTCTGACACAAGTTCTAGCCTTATTGGACCAAGCGGTTGGACCCATTAGTTATGTATTGGGTTAAGTTAATATTAATGGGTCATTGGACTTTAATAAATTTTAATGGTTTTTAATGGATTATTGGGGCTAATTAAGTAATTAAATGTTTGACTTTGGACCTATTAATTGGACCAAAAATTATGAACCATTTTTTAATTAAAATGGGACCTCACAGGCCCAACTTTCTTGCATAAAATGAGGTCTTCTAGTAAGCCCAATCAATCTGACCCATTAAGCAAAGGTTGTTTATTTTGTTATGTTTGAATTATATGTTGGGCCTAAGTTCAAACCCAATTTAAAAAGCATGGACCATTAAGTTCAGGGACCCAAGCAAATTATAAAATTGGATCTAATTGTAGAATCAATTTTCAAATTTAAATCCATCATGTTAAAATTGGATATAGGTCGAATTAAAGATATAATTATTAATTCAAATAATTATTATATATATATTTTGAGATATTTTAATTGAAACAGCATCTCGTCAAAGTCAACTCTCCTGTGAAAATTATTTTATTACGAAATATAAAATAATATGCATATACAATTTATGTGAATACTGATCGAGCCAAAGGAAGGTCAGTGTTTTATCATAATTATGTGTGTATCTGTTGTAATAAACACATGGTGATTATTTGATTTTACGTGTAAATTGTGAATCAGCCTTTATTATCAGTGTTTGATTATTGTATCAGGGCACCACTTACAAGTTAATTATTTTATACAAAGATGAAATATTAATGGAGTTATTGTTATCTTGTGATGGGGTTTATATTTATTTGAATTAATAATTAATTGGTTTAAATTATTGTGAACATGATTTGATTGTTTATTGTTCTCTATTCAGTTTTTTTCATACTACTTCTGCTAATATCAATACCAATTCAAGTTGATTTTTAAGTTGAATGGCTCGAATTTCAAATTATTACAAGAAAATCCGCTCATGGTTTTCGAACTCATGAATTTAGACCTTGTGTTAAAAACTGATATTTCTCTATCACTTACAAATAAGAGTACCTCTAAGAAAAGGTGGAAAAGATCAAATCACATGTGTCTAATGATGATAAAGCTAGCCATCCAAGAAAAATTTAGAGGTATTATGTCTAAGTCAGTTACGATGGCTATATCTTTCCTTGCGGATCTTGAGAAACGATTTGTCAAGAATAAAAAGGTTGAGATTCGTACACTCTTGATAGATCTTATCTCAAAACATTATATGGGTCAAGAATACTTGACAATTAAGGATAAGAAAGGAAAGATAAGAAAACATGATAATGATACTATGATGTTAATTAGTTTGGTTTGTTTTAAAATTAATTTAATTTCAATATTGGGACATACTTGGTGGTTAGATTCCACTGCTACTACTCACATCAGTGTCTATGTAGGGTTACTTAAATTGTCGATCGTCAATTGATAGCGAAAAATACATCTATGAAAACGATGAAACTTTTGTGGTTCCGTCTTTTAGACGAAATTTGATTTCTATTTCTATATTGGACAAATCAAAATCAAGTTTTACTTGTTCCTTCAAAAATGGAAAAGTTGGTTTGTTTTCAAAGTCCAAATGTGTTGGTTCCGATTTCTTATCAGGATCCGATAATCTATATTTGGTTGATATTATTGTTTCATCTAATGAATCTCTGCATTTAAGTACACAAGGAATAATAGGAAAACAAACCAACAAATGGAGAAATGAAGCCAAAAGGATTTCAAACATTTTAGAACTGATACATATGAATATCGATAGGTAATTCCCTTTAGTTTTTTGGAATAATCAATGATAATTTATCACGTTTATAGATGATTTTTACGATATGACTACATGTGTTTCCTTACAAATAAATCTTAATCGCTGGACATGTTTAAAATTTATAAGGTTGAAGCTGAAAACCAACTCAGTAAAAGGATTAAGATTGTCAGATCTAACCGTAGTGGAGAGTATTGCAACAAAAATGATGGATTGATAGGGCATAAATTGATAAAATAATTTTAGTTATTTTATTTAATTTTTGAATAAATATTACACTAATAGCTATGTTTTATGATATTTGATATTTTAGGACTGGTAAAGAAGAGTTACAAAGAAAAGTGAAAAAAATGAGTTAATTTAGAGCCATAATGCATAGAAGGGAAAAAAAAAAGAAAAAAGTGAATAGCAGCGCTCTTACAATAGTGCATGGTCATATGGATTTCAAGAATTATTGTAGGATTTTTTTTTAGGCCGAGTCAACATCATTCCTCTCCATTTGCACATAATTTCAACGAAAATTTAAATTTAATTCAGAAGCATTGATGATTTTCACCATGTTAACTTAATCCTAATATTTAGGGATAGTTTTTTCATAACTTTAACTTTTATAATATTTTATCTTTTAGAAAATTTCTCTTTTTCAAACCAATTAGTTTATTTCCTTTTAGTAAAATTGCTTCTCTTAGTAGTTATTAAGATTTAGGAAAACTTTTCTTAAAACTAGGAAACTCACTCCTAAAAAAGAGGGATTAAACTCCTCCAAAAGAGGAGGTATATTTGCAGTTTCTCCGTAAAATTTATTTATTTTTCTTGTTTTCTTCTTCTTCCATATTTTGTTTCTAGTTTTTTTTTTCTTAGTTGATAGGTTATTGAAGTTTTGATTCTTAATGATTATGAGATTTAATTAACATATTACACCAACACTTCATAGGTATTTATTTAATTTCTATACTTTAGTGTTTATGATTGTCTAGGGTTTATTGAATAGGTGACAAATATTTAATAATTTTAGAATAATTTACAACTAATTAAAATGATAAATTTGTAATTGTTTGTTTATTTTAATATAGTGGTGCATGACATAATTTTACAATCTCACAAGTAGTCTAATCTATATCATGAAATTAAATAATTTAATTTAAATGAACCTGCTTATGTGTTTGTTAATTAGAATTATGTATTTCTAGATCTTAATACTATCGAAACATTAAATCCTATGAGTTTCTTTAGGGTTATCTTTCGATTAGAAAAATAATTAACGAGTTCTATTAATTATCGATAAAATAAGGAGCGATTGATTATTCGACGGTTGTTAAATGACTATAACCAATCTAGTTATGATTTGTTGAATTCATTCGGTAGATCGATGATCAATCAACCTGAATCAAGGTGGATATAATTTCTTTGACTAGAATCTTATTTTCTCTTAAATTTTATTCTTTTAAATTTTGAGTTATTTATTTTCCTTTAGTTAATTATTTGTTTCCTTAAATTAATAGTTTAGTTAACTATCAACCCTCCATATTTTTTATTTCCTTAAAAGAAGTGAATCAATCATTTCGTGAGAAGAAGACCCTACTCATTCTATACTAGTATTTAGTAAAATAAGTTAATTTATTTTTAATAGTTTGAGGATACACCAAATTTTGGTATCGTTGCTGAGGAACGGTATTAAGTGATTTATTCTTTTAAATTTTATTTTCTAATTGTTTTTGGGACTAAACATGGCAGTGAACTTATTGGAATTTAAATGTAACAAAGAAGAGAATAACTTTAAAGATGAAGATATGGCTATCCAAAAAACTTTAAGGGAGTTGAATATCCCTGATATTAATCAACAATCTTTTTACATTGATTTTCTTAATATTCAGGTAAATTAAATTCTGAATTGATACATTTATTACTCATTTTTCATGGTTTTGCATAAGAGAATCCTTACAAGTATTTAAAGAAGTTTCATGTTGTGTATTTGACAATGAGGCTACAAGGGGTAACTGAAAACAAACTTAAATTAAGAGTTTTCTCTTTTTCTTTAGCTGATAAGGTACAGGATTGGTTTTACTATTTGTCCTCTAGTTTTATCACAACTTGGAGTGACATGAAAAATGTTTTTAGAGCAAATTTTCCTAACTTCCCATGTAGCCATGATTAGAAAGGAGATATGTGGTATAAGGCAATATAGTAAAGACACCTTGTATGAGTATTGGGAGATATTCAAATAATTGTATGCGAGTTGTCTCTAGCACCAAATCTCAAAACAATTGCTTATTCAATATTTTTATGAAGAACTCTCATTTATGAGTAGGAATATAATTGATGCTACTAGTTGGGGTGCATTAGTAGATTAGGGTGATCCCTCTATCTTTGATTGTAAATATTTGAATAGGGATCATATTTCCCTTGTGGCTATCCTAGAAATCCTTCTATAACATTAAATTGTTCATTGGGATCATCTTCAAGAGTGGTGCACATATCAGTTGGATGACCCACATTAGAACAAATTCACAAGTTTTTACTTGTTGCATTTGTCCTACAACCAATTTCACCAAAAGAGACGTTAGTGCATCTAATCTTTGATCAATGGGAGAAATACTTACCTCATTGACTTTCATTGAAATATTTTACCTTATTTCAAATTGTTATACATTAGCTGTCATATTAAATATTAAATTCCTTAACCGGAATCGACCACACAGATTTTAACAATAATTTCAAACCAAAACATCATTCCAATACCCCACAAGCATCTTTGAATTCAAGTATACCTTTGGAAGATATTGTTAAAAGTTTGGCTAATAGTACTCTATTGTTCCAGTGGGAGACAAGAGCCAACATTCAAAATTTGGGAACTTAAATATCATAATTGGCAAAAAACTATGAGTAAACTTGAAATTAATCAAAATAAATTGCCTTCTCAAGTTGAAATTTATCCAAGAGAAAATGTTAATGCCATGATCCTTATAAGTGGAAAGGGGGTGCAAGGTTCTACACCAAAAGTGGAAGCAAAAAAGGAGACTAAAAGTGAAGAAAAATCAAAAACTTTGGATGCTTCTACTAAGAAGGTAAGTAATGAATTTAATTCAAAACCCAATATAGTAATTTCACCACCTTTTTCTGATAGGTTAGCAAGAAGAGACCCAAGTTTTGAAAACCTTTTGGAAGATAGAGATCAACATTCTACTCCTAGAAACAATAAGGCAGGTGCCAAGATATGCCAAATTGCTTAAGAAATTATGCACTAAGAAAGTAAAATTGAAGTATGATGATAAGATCTTAGTTGGTGAGAATGTTTCAGCAATTATCTAAAGGAAATTGTCACAAAAATGCAAAGAGTCTGGTATGTTTACTATACCTTGTGTGATTGATAATAAAAAGGCAGAGAAGGTCATGCTTGATCTAGGAGCATCTATAAATTCTGTGCCTTTATCTATTTATAACGACTTGAATCTAGAACTTTTGAAAGAGACAAGAGTGATAATTCAATTAGCTGATAGGTCATGTTCATATCCTAAGAGTGTGATTGAAGACGTTTTAGTGAAAGTTAATAAGTTTATTTTTCCTGTTGATTTTTATATTATTGACATAGATGATACATATTCTCATATATTATTAGGTAGACAATTCATGAAAATAGGCAAAATAAAAATTAATATGGATTTGGATACTTTAACTTTTGAATTTGATGGTAAAATTGTTACTTTTAATATTTTTTATGCCATGAAGTATACAAATGATACTGAATATGTTTTTCATTTTAGCATGGTAAACTCCATTGTACTTGATAATTTTGAAAATAATTTCATACAAGATGAATTGGATTTTATATTTAAGAAGAGTGATAAGGATACACAATGAGATAAGTTTCTCCAAAATAAACTCCTTCACCAAAAGTAATTCATGGTAGACCAAAAAGTTTTTCACTTTAATTCATGATTGAAGTTTATATCAGGTAAGTTAAAATAGAGATAGACTGAACCAATCTATGAACGAAGTTGAACCAAGGAGACTATTCTAGTCAAAGGTAATAAAAAAGGCATTTATTGCGAGGCAACCCAATATTTTTATAATTTTTATTTAATATTTGTTTTGTTGATTTAATTTGGATTTAACTTTTGATGGTCTCTATAAGTGAATAAGAGCTAGGAGATGACAATGGCTAGAATCGCTCAATTTCTATTGCGAACTCACACAGGTTTGGAAGTATTCAATAAGTCATGTTCAAGAGCAACCAATAGCGATCTAAGACTAGGATATGCCCACATCTTAACTCATTCTTTAGCTCATTAGATTTGACCCTTCATTCCCCATTCCACCCTAAGGAAGACTTGTTCTAACTTTAACTTTTTACTTTTGTTTTTGTTTGAGCTGATTGTCTTTGGTTTTCTCGCTCAACCTAACATACATCGAAGACAATGTATGATTTACATGTGGGATGAGAATTTGGTGTTTGTGTTTGATTTTCTTTTTTAGGGTCAGTTTAAGTTTTTGCTCTCTTTTATAAATTAGCAAATTTTGGATAAAAAAATATAATAATAAAAAATTCGGTTAAAAAATTTAGAGTTCTCTAGTTGATGTATGTTATTTGATTAAATTGGAAATTTATAAGAGATGACTTGTATTAATGGTTTTTGTACTTGTAATGGTTGTTCATTTTTTTAAAAGGTTTTCTTTTAAGGATAAACATGCAAGATTTGATACCAACCTTACTTAAAAGTGAGATCTTGAGCCTAAAGCAAGAAAATTCATTCTATATATTCAAAATTATTTTTTTGATTAGTAAATATCACACTTGGATTAGTTATTCTAGAACTTGTTCTGTTATACATGTTAAGACCACATTTTTTAAATTTTATCCATTGAAATGATAAAAACACCTAGATTTAATCTCTTTTGGCATTCGATAAAAGCCCTACCTTAATTTTATAAATCCCTTAGTTAACTAAGTTGAGACTGTGACCTTTTCTTCATTTATAACCATCTCAATATAACCCTTAACCTTTTATTTTGACTTTCTTTTTCAACAATTTTACCAAAGGAGTATGTAATTAATAGCATGATTTAATTTTTTGTTTGCCCCAAGAGAAAAATGATGATTGAAATCTTGGTTCCAATGCTTTCATGGATACGAAAAGGAAGTTTATGTTTGTGTAAGGAAGAAAGAAGTTTGATCATTCTTTTGGCTATTCTATTTTGGATGGTTGTTTGGGAAAAAAAAAGGGAAAAAAAAAAAGAGAAAGGAAAAAGTTTTGTATTTTGTTGAAGTTTTATGTATTCACTTCTCATTCATGGAGATGAAAGAAAGAGAAAAGAGAAAGAAGTTTAAAAAAAAAAAAACAAGGGGATAATAAAAGAAGACAAACTTTATCTTATTTGCCATTTGTTGAGAGCAAAACGGCTCGGTGCCGAAAAGAATTATGTGATTAATTATATGTTTTCCTTGGTGAATTTTTAATCTCAAATATCCCTTTTATCCTATCCTAAATCTTATCCCCATTACAACCAAATAAAAAATCTTTTGATTGGTGTATGACATTCAAACTTTTGAATGGTGGAGATTTGATATATTAGCAAACTTATGGCAATGTCATTCCATTATGTTGATTAGAGTGATATATGTTTTATACCCAATTTTGAGTGTCTTTGAGTAAATTCTTAAAAAGAATTATTGAATCTTACAGTTTTGACTTCGAAGACTATCAGGGGATGTAATGGTTCTTTTAGTGCAAAATACTGTGAAATACTTATTGTTTTGGTTACATTTCTGATTTGATTTTATGATGCACATTAGCTAGGGAGTTTGGAAAAAAAAGATTGGCTTACAAAATAGTTTTTGTTTAATTTGTGTCAGGAATGTTTGAGAATAAGTATTGTCTAGATGTGAGGGAATTTAATAAGGTATAAATTGATGTAATAATTCAAGTTGATTTCATTTGATTTTTGAATAAATATTACATTAATAGTTATATTTTATGATATTTGATATTTTAGAATTGGTGGAAAAGAGGAAAAATGGGAAAAAAAAAAAGAGTTAATTTAGAGCTATAATGCATAGAATGGGGGAAAGAAAAAAAAAGGTGGACAGCAGCGCTCTTACATTAATGCGTGGGTATTTGGATTTTGAGAATTATTGCAAGTTTTTTTTTAGGCCGCGTCAACATCATTCCTCTCTATTTGAATCTGATTTTAAGGAAATTTTGAGTTTGATTTAGAAGTATTGAACATTTTCACCATGTTAACTTATTTCTAATATTTAGGGATTATTTTTTTGGAAATTTAACTTTCATAATATTTTATCTTTTAGAAAGTTTCTCTTTTTCGAACCAATTAGTTTATTTTCTTTTAGTAAAACTATTCATTTTAGTAGTTATCAACATTTAGGAAAATTTTTCTAAAAATAGTAAACTCACTCTTATAAAAGAGGGATTAAACTCCTCCAAAAGGGGAGATAAATTTTTAGTTTCTCTACAAAATTTATTTATTTTTCTTGTTTTCTTCTTCTTCCATGTTTTATCTCTAGCTTTTTTTTTCCCTAGTTGAAGAGTTATTGAAAACTTCATTCATTTTTAATGATTGTGAGATCTAATTAAACATATTACATCATCATCTCATAGGTATTTATTTAATTTCTGTACTTTAATGTTTATAATTGTTTAGAGTTTATTGAATAGGCGACCAATATTTAATAATCGTAAAATAATCTACAACTAATTAAAATGAAAAATTCATAATTATTTGTTTATTTTAATGTAGTGATACATGATATAATTTAACGACATCACAAGTAGTCTAATTTATGTCATATAATTAAATAATCTAATTTAAATGAATCTGCTTGTGTATTTGTTAATTTAAATTGGATCTCTCTATATTTTAATACTGTCAAAAGACTAAATCCTACGAACTTTTCTAGAGTTATCTTTCAATTAGAGAAATAATTAACGAACTTCTCTTAATTATTAACAAAATAAGGAAAGATTGGTTGCTCAACGGTCGTTAAATAACAATAATAAATTTATTTATGATTTGTTAAGTTCATTCGGTAGATCGATAATCAATCAACCTGAATCAAGGTGGATATAATTCTTTTGACTAGAATTTTATTTTTCTTTAAATTTTATTCTTTTAAATTTTGAATTATTTATTTTCCTTTAATCAATTATTTATTTTCTTTAATTATTAGTTTAGTTAGCCATCAGCTCTCATATTTTTTATTTCCTTAAAAGAAGTGAATTCACTATTTTTGACAAAATGATCCTACTCACTCTATATTAATATTTAGTAAAATAGATTAATTTGTTTTTGGTGGTTTCACGACACACCACGAATCATGTGAACACTGTCTAGAATTGTTCGCTCTCTTCTTAAAGGAATACAGTATCGTCCTACGGTATACCATGTTTGGCTCACCCGCTATAAATAGTATTGCTAAAAGATGAAATAGTACTTTTCAAGATATAGTAAGCAGTATGATTTATCATTTCATCTTAACTAGGTCACTCTGGAGAAAAGTAATTAAGATTGCAAAATATATCTTCAGCAAAGTCCCCACTAAAGCAGCTACCGATGCCCCCTACGAGCTTTGGACCGGGAGACATCCTAGTCTAAAGCATTTCCACATTTGGGGTTGTCTAGTTAAGGCTAGGCCTGTCCAGGCTAATGAAAGAAAACTGGATACTAGGATGGTGACTTGTTATTTTATAGAGTACCCTGAAAGATTTAAGTGGTACAAATTTTATGATTCCACAAATAAAATTATATTTGAGTCAAAAAATATCTGATTCATTGAGAATGTTGAGTTTATAGGGAGAGATACAGTCAGGAACATTGTCTTTGGAGAGGGAAATGTCGATATTCCTATAGGTGACTTGATTCCTATTCAAGAATTTTCCTAATAGTATTCAAGATATAACAGATCACGACAATGTTAGAATAACCTCATTCTGGAAGAGCAAACTCTACCACCTCCAAAACTTATGTCATTAAGGAGATCTTTGAGAGCTAGCATCCTAACAATGATATTTCACATTTCACCAAGTCATCACCTCGTTAGATTTTGAGATGAATTCGGCTGGTAATTGTGTATACCATAGATTCTATAGAAGTAGGTACTTGTTCTTGTTTTATATGTCAAAAGAATTCTCAAAAGATATGGTATTCAGAATTGTAAAGCAAGAGATACCCCTATACCTAAGAGAGACAAGTTTAGTCTCAACCCGTGCCTCAAGAATGACTTTAAACTAAAGAAAATGAAAAAAATTTTTAATGTGTTAACAGTATGAAGTCTGATGTATACTTAGGTGAGTACATTACAGATTGTTGGGCAAGTACTTAAGTAACTCAGGAGTAGACCAATGGAAGGTAGCCAAACAGGTCTTGTGGTACTTATAGAGAACAAAAGGAATACATGCTCATTATGTTAGAGGTCAGATCAATTTGAAATCATTTAATATACTAACTTCAATTTTATTAGATACTAGAATAGTATTGGGCTAGCATATTATGAGATATCCACCTACAGAATATGACTGCAAATTTTGTCATAGGGCTGCACATAGTGGATAGTATTGATAGATCACTTAAGTTATTATGTAACAATAAGTTGATAATCTTATATTCTAATAACAATAGAAGCTTAACGAAGTTAGAGGATACAGTCTGCAAGTTCCTGATTATTAAGGATTCAGAGTGGACCATTGTCTATAGAGTACATTGACACAAACTCCATAATTACAGATCTACTTACTAAAGGATTGCCACCTAAAAGGTTCACATGCGCACTACGTGTATGGATGTCATATCATTTCAGAATATTTAGTTTCAATGCGGTTTGTGATTTTAGAAACTCATCTAATATAGACATTTTCGGTTATTTTAGTTTTAGGCATTTTGAGGTTATTTTTTTATGAAAAAAAGAATTCAGTTTTTAAATCACACTCTGATATTAAATATAGTTGAGTTCACTATAGTTCAAAAAGAACAGTTAGAAATAGACATAATATAAATTATATTGCATGTAATTTCTATACTGTACATCTACATTATGATTCGTGTCATTAGGTTGTATTGACATACGTGATCATTGACTGGTTAAATTATGATAAATGTAATGAAGGTCACTTTGATCCTATGTTAATATAATTGATGGATGAGATTGATTGAGTTCGTTTCGGTTATATATAATTATAAATAAATATTTATATATAAGTCAAATGGGAGATTGTTGGATCATTTAACCCAATATTAGATTAATATATAAAATAATTATATATTTAAATTGTTATATAGGATGAGTCCATGAAAAAGTGATCTACTAAAATTTTGGTTAATTTTGGACTCTGAATTATCTAATAGGGTGTGATTCCCACATGTGCAAAAAGTTAAATGGTAATTCCTATCTTAGTGATAGATTTAGATAGGGATATCAAAAAATAACATAATTATCTTTAAATATGGGTTTCGTCTCTAGATCTAGGGTATCTTCCATCCCTAATATCTCATCAATAAAGATATCTTTAAACGAACACAGAGATATGGAAAACTGCTCCCACCTCTGAATTCTTGAAGGCATGCAATCAATACCCTTTGGAAGAAATCAAAAAAGTATGGATTTAAATATGCTTTCTTTCGGTTGTCTTCTTCGATTATTGATTATTTATAATTTTTGTAATAATTTGGCATATAAATTTAGATTTGTATGGTTTATGTATTGAAGAACAAATAAGTTCCAACACCATCTTCTGAAAAACCCTCAAATCAACCACTGCTTCCTCACCCTGTGCATAACTACTAATGAAAGCACTCCAAGAAATCACATCTTTCTCAAGCATGTCATCACAACACCTGAGCAAACCTTAAAACGGCCGCCACATACATACTCGAGCGAATTTTGAACCGACTGGACATACCCAAATCTAGATTTCAGTATATATCCATGTATCAGCATTCCTTCATCTACTACCAAAAGATTTTGACATGCCCGCAACAAAAGCACCAGAGTAGAAATGTTAGGTTCAAAATTTCCGGCAACCAGAGCATCTGCAAACCATTGTAGACCTTCTTTTGAGGAACCCAGTTCAAGAATAGCAATAATCATAATATTCAATGTGACAGAATCTCTATGATTTCAGTCAAGGAAGCAAAAACACCAAGTGCAGAATCCAATTCCCCGCCTTTTTTGTTGAAGTCAAGGCTGAAGTTTGCAGATGAATCAAAACCTTGTTTGATCATACAAGCATGAATGGACTTTCCATGTTTAAAGGAGACATTTTGACACGCTTTGAGAAGGCAAGGAAACAGCAGGGTCTGAGAATGGAATTCCTGTTCTTCTTAGTTCCTTTGTAGAGGGAAATCATTTGATGCCATTTTCTCTCTCTCTTATCCTTCGCCCCCAGGCACTCTTCACCCAATCCAAGTTGCAGAGGACCGAAATATGCCACTGTTCTTCACCACAGCCTTTTACCGCCGGAAAATCATTCCTCCGCCGTCCCTTTCCCTTCTTTTCATTTCCGTCGTTCCTTTTTTCGCGCGAATGGTCCGAGTTTAGCGGTGTGAGATGAGTAGAGATGAAAAACAAAGTTTTCGTTTATTTCGTTAAGATTAATTATTTTAATAAGAGAAGGTGGATAGAAATTAAGGGAATGTGGATATAATGTCGCAGGTTTTGGTTGTCTTTACTCACTTCCTTGTTCTATCAAGATAAAGGCCAAGACTTAGCAGATATGGCAGGATATAGGAAAAGAATGAATAACTCTCTTAACAAACGTCCTTTATTGGCGGCAATCATGGGCCAATTCAATAACACAACCTTGACTGCTGGAATTCTAATACATCTTAAGTACATTATCTATGGCACTATTAAGCTGCGCCACATCCTCTGCCGTGGAGAGAAATGTCCAATGCTAAATTCTATTCTTACAATGTCTAATTGCTATCATGAAAAGGTTTTATATTTTCTTACAAAAATGATATTTTATAATTAAAAAATATTACAAATTAAATAAAAAAAATCATATACATTATATTGAGACTAAAAAAAAAAAAAAAAAAAGAGGGAAAAGTACAATTTTGCCTCTGAACTTTGAGTCTAAACTGGCCTTTTATCATGATGTCTCCATATTGATAAAAATAGCCAAAGAGGAAAATCACCCAAAGGGTCATGGGGCATAGGGAGAGAGCGAGAGAGATAAACAAACCCCGATCTCCTTCATACCAAACTCAAACTCAGCCGACATCAGCCCTCTTAATCTCGGTTTAAGTCTCTTGGCCAGTGAATTTTTTTTTTATTATTATTTGACCTTCGATATCTGGATACCTGACTAATTTGATTTAAGTATTATGAGATTCAATTTAGGTATAGATTCTCTTGACACATGTTTTTTTATTCCTAAGACTTGAATTCGAGAGAATATAATATTTTACCACTAAACCGTCGTTGGTCTTGATCCAATGATTTCAATGCTCTTTCAGGTAAACATGATGTACCCTGATTTCATCGTGTTATAGATATTTTATTTTCATTATCTTTGGATATTTGTTACATACTTTCATAGAATGGATTTGGATATTTTTATTTTAATTTTTTATATATGGTATGCTTGCACATATTATAGATTGTTTTCTTATATATATTTTGATGAATATTTTGTATCTTGTTTAAAAAAAAAAACGATTTGCTATAAAAATTTATTTGGATTTAACAGGTTATTAAAATTAATAGTTAATATCAATTTTATTTATTAAAATTTATATAAATAATGTTAAATTCAAAACCAACGCCATCGACACACTCGTCACAAAGGCGTATTTTCCACGTCACCGAGTATGTCCTGTCATTTTGTATGTCTTTCCTCAAATGTGCATCACTCTCGTGCCAAAAATATGGAGAAACACAGAGTGTCTCTAAGGCGTTGCCACAGGCATAACAACGTGTTATTGTTGCTAACATTAGCGACACATTAAATATGTAATGCAGGGGTGTTTAGCAATGCACCTATGAGAGTTGCTTTTTTTTTTTAGTACAA
Source organism: Dillenia turbinata (assembly GCA_037126225.1). Lineage (NCBI taxonomy): Eukaryota > Viridiplantae > Streptophyta > Magnoliopsida > Dilleniales > Dilleniaceae > Dillenia > Dillenia turbinata. The sequence goes on from JBAMMX010000015.1 coordinate 8,649,531, forward strand.
AGAGATGCAATTAAAAGAAATCGAATCAGGAAAGGAGGATAAAAGTGGAAAGACTCTATCATTTGAACTATTTGTGAGGGACAGTGAGTCTTTGTGTTGCTGTTGGCGGTCAGAAGCTTTTTTGTGACAAGAAAACAAAAACAAAAAAGTAGCGTCACCATTTGGCATCACAAAGTTTTGTGTTTTTGGTAGCAGGTGCGATTCTAATTCTAATTCACGTCACAATTTGGCATCAAAAAGTTCTATGTTTTTTATAGCTGGTGCGATTCTAATTCTAATTGCGAAATCTTTCTGACAGGAAGGAACATTCCTTGAAACAATCAAAAAAGCATACTCTCCCGTGGGCTTTATCTTGCAATGGCTTGCAATAAAATGATACTAATCGTCCATTTATTTGCAATAATCAGTTATTGCATGTATAAACTCTGAAATTCTGAAGAGACTCCTTTTCATGAGCAAAGACTGATCAAAAGCTTTTGTTAAGGCGAATAAGGGTGGTGAGAGCCTGAATATGTGGGTGAAGTGGCAACCTCCAGAGAGAGGAAAGGTGAAACTCAATTCGGATGGTGCAGTCTCCCTAGCATCTAGGAAAGCTTCTGCTGGTGGTTTGTTCAGAAATGAGGAAGGAAATTGGATAAAGGCATATGTCATCGATATTGAGGAAGCAAACGCCATTACTGCAGAACTTTGGGGTTTAACGGAGAGTCTCCGTATGGCTAAAGATTTGCAGATAAGCTGCCTTCATGTGGTAGTAGACTGCATGGATCTAATCCATCTGCTGGATAATGAAGACAACACAGAGCACCCTCTGCATCTAATTAAGCTTGAATGCAATGAGCTTCTAAGGGACTAGGGAGCTAATGGAGTGTGTCATATTTATTGGGAATCGAATAGATGCTAGGACTTTCTGGCCAAGTTCGCGAGGCAGGCATCTCCGGGCCTAACAATTCTGGAGTATCCCCCTCAGATGTTAGACAAGTTGCTCGTGGAAGACAGAGAAGACGTTGGGAGAGTTAGAGATGCAGATCTTGCGTTTGGGCTTGGGCCGTCGTCGGTTTTAAGGTCTAGTGTGTGAGCTTGGGCTCTGGGTTTTTGTCTCTTGTTTCACCAAAAAACAAAAGTTATTGCATGTACAAATATTATGTAGAGTAAGTATTACATGAGTAAAAGAAAAAGAACTGTGGGCAGCTTCTAATTTTGAGTGCTCCAGTATTTATCCTCCCATATCTCAACTTGTTTAATTGAATTCGCTTTTCTTCTTAGAAAAGCATGCAATGCTGGAGGGTCAAATGGCGGAGGTAATGCACAAGGACCATATTCTGCGGGGGACTTTACCAAGGACTCCAACATAAATTTCTTTTCTAGCCCCTCAACCGGGCAAGCCATTGTTTCTGAACAAATTTCAATAGCTCTTCGAGGTATAGATGGCTCGAACTTTAATAGCTTTGCGTACTCATTTAATAGATGAAACATGTAATCATACACATTATCCATCTTTAGATCGTCCAGAATGAAATGACTAGCTGCCTTCCCAATTTCCTGTGCCTACAAAATTCATGAGAGAGTCAAATGCTGTCACCTAAACTAAAGATATTACAGAATATGTTATTCATTAGGATCGGATGTGCCAAAATCTATGAGAATGTACCATATCCAGACCCCTGGTAAAATCTATTGGCATAATATGATCGTAGCAGAAAATGATACATGCATGAGAATCGTGGAATACCTTTTTTTTGTGGCTGTTGCCCCAATCAACAGCAAACTTTAGAGATCTGCATTTGTCATCATCCCTTATTGGCCAGTAGTGATGTACTGGCGTCAAACTCCTCGTGAAGAAATCATAGTAGTGGGGCTTCACTAGCAAGGTAACAGAATCACAAGCAAGAATGTATTTCTCACTGACGGACCAAGCTGATCCTTCGATGTAGATTTTATACCTAGATGCAATTTAAAAAAAAAAAAAACAGAATTGGGAAAATGTATGCAAAAGTAGACCAAAAATAAAAAGGTTGCCATATTATAAGTCTTCACCGGTGATCGCATTGGTTTGCTAGGTCTGATTGCTTATACCCTTCTTGAGATTCTCGGATCCAATCCTAGAAACAGAATTTAACTTGGGTGTTATTTGACAACAACAAAGTATGTAAAATTAATTGAATCCGGTCAACATTTAATCATATTTTTTATGAGGTAAAATTTAAGCATATCTGATAATAACAAAAATTATGTATGTCAAATTAATTGAATATGATACTTAACAATATTTAACCATATTTTTTATAAGGTAAAATTTAAACATATCTGATAATAACAAAAATTAAGAGTTTAATTCTAAGTGGGTTGAAAAGTTCTATATCTTAATTTAAGCTATATGGTATATTAAGTGTTGCATTGGTTTGCACCCCTTCAATACAACAGGTTCAAATTTTTAAAATGATTTTAATTTATTTAGTGATTATATGGGATAGATTATTCCAATTGTGTAGTTCAAAAATCATGTATCTCCTGTTAAATAAAGAAAAAATTATAGATCTATATCATTTTTATTCAAAAGACTTTTTTCACTTAAAAAGTAAATTTTATATTTTATAGTATAAGTTATCCTTTAGTACTTTTTCTTTAAACTCTCTGTTTTATAAAATAGTAGAAATTTCTAATATTCTAATATATACCAAAAACAAATATCTCTGCACATTATTAATAACTAACTTCTTATTAAGAAATTAAGTTTAAGTTTAACACATTTATTTGTTTTGCATGAAAGCGAATAATTTGATTGTCTACATTAATAAATAAAAAGCTTAGTTTAGTATTTGCTAAATGAATATTCATGGTAAAATCTCTAACTCATTTAAATTTATTTCTAATATATTATATTTTTTTATTTTTATATAGAGAATAGAAATAAAACTATGATTTATTGGAATTATTATGTTGCCTTTTAACCAGTCTTGAGAGTCCTTGAAGAACACATGACAAAATATTCTACTATGTCATGATTAATAATTTTAGTTGCCGCCCTTCATGGGCAATAAATGTCTTAATAGGATAGGGTTACAATGTACTGTAATCTCACCTGGGCATAAACACGAGCATTCCAATCCTTCTTGTCCGAAACATTACATTTGAGGAGGTCTTGCCTTGTAGCAGCAACAGCCGGGTTTCCCTTCCAATATGCATGAGGCTCCCTATCCATCCAATTGATCCTCTTATTGCCTTCTTTCAAGTCCTCAGACAAAGATTCCCATGGCTTTATATTGATCTCAGGCCTAAAATATCTTTATTTAGTGAAGCGATAGTGGTTCAAAATTAGACAATCCAAATGCAATATCTTTATTGCGATACCCTTCATTTGCAATAACCATCATCTGCCTAGGGCGAGATGTTGGCTTAGGCTTGGGTATCGGCATAAGAGGGCAAAAGTCACCCTCCCTGTTCCACAAGGTTCACTGATAGGTACTATATATATATATATATAAAATATAAAATATTGGGATTGCTTCTCTTGAGTTGTGGTAGCATTTTTTGGGAAAAGGAATATGTCATTCTAACAAAGTTAAATCCACACATATTCGCTTAAAATTGAGATTCTTTGCTGCATAGACAAGGTTGAGTCAATTGTCAAGACTTTTAAGTATAACAAGACACTATTGCTGTATGAATAGAGTTATTGTTTTTCTTTAAAATTTAAAACAAACAGGAATTTGTTGCTCTATGGATAGCATGATATGGTAGTTATAAGACTTTTGTTTTATTTGGAGCCACTAGGTTTGTGTCACTTATAGGCTTAAGGCTTATCAGGCCCATCAGAACAAAATTTGGGCCTATATCCAATTATGGACATAATTAAATTTCAAATATTAGTATGGTTACATATATCTTGAGATAAATCAATTCAAGTAACGTGTCGCCAAAGTAACCCCTCTTATGAAAATTGATTTATTTTGAAATATAAACGGTTGTGTATATGCAACCTATGTGAATATTGATCGACAGAAAAGAAGGTCCATATTTAATAAAATTGCATGTCCACCTATGGTAATAAATACATGATAATTATTCCGTTTAATGTGTGAACAATAAATCAGTCCAAAGAAAGATTTAATGTTTGACATATTCTCATTATTAGTGTTTAATTATTACACCAAAATATCACTTACAAATTAATATTTTTTTATCCAAAGACAATATTATTGTAGTATCCGATATCTTGAAATAGCGTTTACTCTTATTTAAATTTAATATTATTTGACTTTAAAATTCATGTAAGTTTGTTTTGTTTGTTTATTGTTCTCTGTTCAATTATGAATACTTTTGGCTGTAACTTCAAGTCATGGAAAGAGCACCATTTGATAGTTCTCGGCGTCACAAATCTTGACCTTGTGTTAAGGGTAAATTATTCACCATCTCTTACTGGTAAGAGTATCTTTGATCAAAAGAGAGATAATAAAAGGTGAGAGAAATCATATCGCCTGTGTATGAAGATCATGAAGAGAGCCATCCCATAAACATTAAAGAGCACTATGTCTAAAAAGATTACTTCAGTTAAAAATTTCCTTGCAGATGTTGAAAAGAGATTTGTAAAGAACGAAAAATCTAACATAGATATGTTGTTAGATAAATCTCATTTCAATAAAGATAAGGATAATATCAGAAAGTATATCCTAGAGACGTCTTATCTTATTTCTAAATTGAAAGCACTTAAAAGTTGAACTCTCTAGAGAATTGTTAGTATATCTTGTTTTGATATCTCTTCTGACATAGTTTAACTAGTTTAAAATGAGCTATAACTGCCAAAAAGAGACTTGGTCTCTAAATGAGCTCATATCATACTACGTTCAAGAAAAGAAAAGGCTAAATCAAGATAAGACAAAGAATGCTCACCAGACCTCAACCTTTAAAGGCAAAGGTAAGGGAAATAAAAGAAAAAAGGATAAGAAAGTTGTAGATATGACACCGCAAAATAAACAACAAATGAAACTGACTAAATCAAAAGGTACTGGTTGTTTCTGTTGTGGAGCTGAAGCACATAAGGAGCGTACCATCACACATGGCATCCTAAAACGGGTATGTTTCTTAATTTGGTTTGTTTTGAGGTTAATTTGATTTTGATACCTAGACACACCTAATGGATAGATTCTACTAGAACAACTCATATCAGTGTATTTATGCAGAGTTGCCTAAATTGTCGAAAGTAGATTGATGGTAAAAAATATATCTATGTGGGCGATGGAAAGAACATTCCAATTGAAACAATAGGAAAATTTATATTATTATTAAAAATCAGATTTTATTTAGATTTTAATGAAATTTATTGTACCATCTTTCAAACAGAATTTGATTTATATTTCTAATTTGAAAATATCTTATTATAGTTGTTCATTTAGAAATAGAAAATCTAGTTTGTTTCATTATTTAAAATTGGTAAGATCTGGTTCCTTATTAGAATATGATAATCTTTATTTTATTGATATAATTGATTCATTTAATGAATCCCTTCATTTAAATACACGAGGGTAAAGTAAAAATTAACAAATAAGAATTCTGTTTCGTTATGGTACAAGAGATTAGGTCACATCTCTAGATGGAGAATTCAAAGACCTATGTTAAACGGAATTGTTGATCTTCTTGATCTTTTTACAGAGTTTGATATTTGTATTAACTATATAAAGAGGAAACAAACCAATAAAAAGAAACTTGAAGCCAACAAAATCTTGGATGTCTTAAAATTAATACAAACAAATATTTGTGATTGCTTGAAATGCTTAATAATATTTTATAACATTCATAGACGATTTTTTTCTAAATATAGCTATAGATATCTCATTCATGAAAAGTCACAGTCGTTGGACGTGTTCAAAAAATATAAGGCTGAGATTGAGAACCAACTCAGCAAAAGGATCAAAAGCGTCAGATCTGACCGTAGTGGTAAATATTATAGCAGATATGATAGTTTAGGTGAACAACGTTAGGACCGTTTGCTTACGGTATCATCCCACACTACACTATATTTGGTTCACACGCAATGAATGGTGTCGTTGAAAAACAAAACAGGACGCTTAAGGACATAGTGATAAGTATGATTTCCCATTCTATCTTATCAGAATTACTATGAAGGGGAAGCGTTTAAAATTGCAGCATATATCTTTAATAGTTTCTAACTAAAGCGACTGCCAAAACTCTTTTTGAACTTTGGACAAACAGAAGGCCTACTTTAAAGCATTTGCATGTTTGAGGATGTCCAGCTAAGACAACACCTTACAAGTCTAATAAAAGGAAACTAGACTCAAAGAAGGTGAGTTACTATTTTGTTGGATACTCTAAAAAATCCAGTGAGTACAAGTTTTATGATCCCACAACTAAGTCAATTTTCGAATCAAGAAATGTTTGGCTCTTTGAAGATGTCGAGTTTGTTGAGGGAATATAGTTAGGGGCCTTTGTCTTTAAAAATGAATACATTGATATTTCCACAGATTTTATTGTCCTTGATAAGGATTCCATTTTTTGATCTTGTTCAAGACATAATAGAACAAACAATGTTAGACAATCTCTCATTCAAGAAAATGTCCATTAAGGACAAATTCTGCCACCTCAAGAACTTATTCCATTAAGGAGATCCACTAGAAAAACAAGAAGTATAATACCAAATGACTATATTGTATTTCTTCAAGAACATGAAACTAATATTGGGGTGATAGAAGATAATCTGATCAACTTCCGTCAACTTATGGAAAGTTATAACTCTTAGAAGTGGATTGATGCCATGAACAATGAGATTAAGTCCATAAAGGACAATGATGTATGGGATCTTATCCCATTGTCAGAAGGCACGAAATCTATTGGTTGCAAATGAATATTTAAGACCAAAATGAATTTGAAAGGGATTCGAAAGGCAATGTGGAGAGATGCAAGCTTGTTCTTGTCACAAAGGGTTTTACACAAAAAGAAGACATTAACTATAAAGAGACACTCTTTCTAAATTTTTTAGAAAACTCTTTCAAAACTATAATGGCATTAGTGGCGCATTTTGATCTTGAATTATATCATATGGATGTACAGACAGTGTTTCTAAATAGCAACATTGATGAAATGATTTATATGGTGCTGCCAGAAATCTGTCAGCAGATCCAAAGAGTATGATTTGCAAACTAAAAAAATCCATTTATAGGCTCAAACAAATATATCGACAATAGCACTTCAAATTTCATCGAGTGATCATCTTGCTCAGTTTTGAGATAAATTTGGTCAATAATTGCATATACTATAAGTTCTGTAAGAGCAAGTATATTTTTTTTGTTTTATATGTCGATGACATTTTTACTTGCCAGCAATGATATAGAGTTATTGTATGAAATCAAGAGATTTCTAGTTAAAATTTTGAGAAACAAAATTTTGGTGACACCTCTTTTGGTTTATGCATTCAAATGGCATTTGGTTCGCACTCAGAATTCGAAATTGGAATCGGAATCAAAAATCTTAGGAATCAGAATCAGAATCGAATTCTGATATCAATTGTTTGGTTCAATTCTAGAATAGATATCATTATCATTGTTGATATTTTGTTTATATATCTTTCAAAATAGGAATTATATAAATGTCAATTTTATCATTGATAAAAAATATTTTAAAATTAATATTTTTAAAATTTTATTTTATCTTCTAAAATTAAAATTATCAATTTCATTTTAAATAATCCTAAAAACACTACTGATACATAAATTAATATTTTTGAATCTTTTTATTCTATTTTTTAAAATTGAATTTAATAATATATAAAAAATAATCTAAAATTTGGTTTGTAAAAATTAAAAAAAAATTAAAAAAAAAAATTCCCAAAGCCTCAAGTGAAAAGGGAATGGAAACGAAGTCACGCAGACACAATGTGGGTTTCGAAGCTAGGGTTGAGATGGATTCGATGAGATTCGACGATTGGCTGAGAAGATGATCGACATCTACAACTGAAGACAATGGACAATTGCATTGGATGCTCGGATTTGCAAATGAGAATGCCGAGAAATCGAAGTGACTGAGAAGTCAGATGGTTGTCGAAATGGATGAAATCAGTGGTGAAGAATCAATGACAATTGCAAATCGAAGGCATCTACAACTGAAGACAACGGAAAATGGCATTGGATGCTCAGATTTGCAACTGAGAAGGCCAAGAAATCGAAGTGACTGAGAAGTCGGATGGTTGCCGAAAGGGATGAAATCAATGGCGAAGAATCAATGACAATTGCAAATCGAAGGCAAATCAAAGTCTAAGGCGATCAACTCCAGAGACAGACGAATCGAAACTTCGATGGAATCTGAAACGAAAGGGCGACAGGAACTCCGAAGGCGAAGGCGACTGAAAACGATGGTGGAGGAACGAAGAGCGAACAGAGCAGAGAGAGCAGAAAAAAACCATTCGAGGGTTTCATCCGTGGGTTTTCATCGAAATCCGTCTATTTACTTGGATTTCACAAAACCCATAAATCAAAGGTTTCATACCCATTCCTTCATTCCCATACGTTTAACCCAAACAATTTATTTGGGCTTCAAACTCATTCCTAATTCTCATTTCCATAAACCAAACACCCCCTGAGATTTATTGGGATTGCTCCCAGGGTATTGTTGGATTATCACAAAAGGATTTTATCGAAAAGATTCTCAAGAAATATAGAATGTAAGATTACAAATCAGTGATACCTCTATGATCAAAGGAGATAACTTAGTCTTAGTTAATCCCCTAAGAATGATTTTGAAAAAAAGAATGCAGAAAATTCCTTATGCGTCAACACTAGTGAGTCTTATGCATGCTCAGGTCTGTACGCATCTAGATATTGCATATGTTATAAGAATGTTAGGCAGATACTTAAGTAATCCAAGAGTAAACCATTGGAAAACAACCAAACAAGTTTTGCAATACTTATAGGGGACAAAAGAGTATATGTTCACATATCAGATGTCAGATCAGCTTGAAATCATCGGGTATACTAATTCTAACTTTACTAGATGTCAAAATAGTATGAAATCCATGTCGAACTATATCTGCCTGCTAGTTGGGGTGCTTTCTACTAGAATAGTGCTAAACTCTCTTATAGTCTCTTCTACCATGGCGATAGAGTTCGTAGCATGTTATAAAGTGTCCAATCATGGAATATGGCTACAAAATTTTGTAACGGGACTATGTATAGTGGATAAAATTTTTAAATCAGTCAAATTATCTTGTGATAATAAGACAATCTTATATTCAGATAACAGGAGTTTGACAAAGTTAAAACATATAGACATTAAATTCCTGATTGTCAAGAAAAGAGTTCAGAGTTGATAGTTGTCTATAGAACACGTTGGTATATACTACATGATTGCAGATCTGCTTACTAAGAGATTCATCCCAAAGTGTTTCATAAATACACTGCTTGTGTAAATATCATGTCATTCAAGATATTCAGTTTTAGCAGGAGAGAGTGTAATTTTTGGATATTTTCTAAGATAAACACATTTTTGTTATATCAGATTATAAGAATTTTGAGATTATTTTCTACATGAATAAGATTTTTGATTTATTCATACTCTTATTTTGTTAAGGTTTGATCTCACTAAGGTTTAATGTAGATCAATTGGAAATAGGCATGTTGAGACCATATTACATAAAATTTCCATACTAAACTTTCATATCATGATCTATGTTATTTAGTTATATCGGCATATGTAATCATTAATGGGTCGAGTTACAACGGAAGTAATGAAGGCTATTTTGATCCTATGTGGGTATGATTGATGGATTGGATTGGTTATAGATATTTTCCAACAATAACAACAAAGTTAATCTCATATGGTTATTTTGTAATGCATGATCATAAGGTTACACGTATAACTCAAGGGAAAGATTGTTGTATTCTTAATCTAATTTTGGACTTATATGTGAATAATTATATATTACAAACTATCATATAATTTTGAGTTCATTTAAAAAGGATCTGTTAAAATTTTAGATAATTTGAACTCTTATGTATCTGATAGGGTATGACCCTGTAATATGTAAAGACCTAAGTGGTAATTTCTATTCTTGTAATGGGTTAAGATAGTAATACCAAGAGATAATAAAGTTATCAGATAGGACTACCAAGAGATAACAAAATTATCTATATATAGTAGTTATGGTCTCCAATCACATGTGACTTTCATTTTTTTCTGATATCCAATCATTTAGAGAGAAAATTAATAGAGAACTTAAAGGATTTTCTTAGATATATGTGTAAATGTGGAAGGCCAACCACACAGCTCTAAATAGCAATTAGTCATTATGGATTCAGGTATGCTTCCATTTATAGGTCCAAAATTTTTTATGGTTTAACATGAGATATTGGAGGCATAGTTGATAGTTTTCATCACAGGGTTATTTTCTAACATAACATTGGAAGAATTCTACATGCAATGAATGATTATAGACATTCAATCAAAGGCCAGAAAAAAGTTTGAGAAGAAAAAGGAAATGAAGAGTTAGAATTTGAATTCGATTAAAGAAGAAGGAAATTAATATAAAGTGAAGAATGCGCAGAAACAAAGCTCGTGAGAGTAGCCAATTCCTTGTTTCTTGTAATTCTTTTCTTCAATTGTTTGATTTTGCCTCCTTTTCAATTCATTGTTGCTGCATAATTTCAGTTCTATTGTCTTTTTTGGCACTCAATTTCGTTTGGCCACATTCAATCTGTTTCATTAAATCTTTCAACAAGAAAATCATTATTGGCCACCATTTGGTTTCACAACCTCTTCAATTTCCAGTAACTGTTAGTTTGCATTCACCATCATGTTCAATTTGTCGTTCATCTTCGGTTGTCGTCCTTTCACCTTCAAATCAATCACCGTCTAATCGCATCGTTTCTACCACCATTTATTCAGTTTGACTTCATCGCAGCTCAATTCGCCGTCGTCTTCATCTTTCACCATCGTCTGTTCTGCTCTCACCATTGTTGTCATCTTAAATCCTACCGTGTGAACACACTATATTGTTCCACTTCCACCCATGTCTATTCATCGTTCGATTTCATCTCCAACTCTTCATTGTTTTCCCCAACTCCATTCTTCGATTTTGTCATCATCTCCATATGTTTTATTTGATTTCATAGCCGACACGGTCAATTGCCAACTCGACTGCCGCCTTCATCTCTACAACTATTCATTTGTCAATTTTTGTCACCTGTTCCACCATTGTTGTTGTCTGTTCTTTGATTTCACAATTGCTTCTTCCAATTGAGAGTCGAAGGTTGCCGATTAGGAGTTCTCTGCGTTGATTCCACTAGAACCCTTTGATTTCGCCATTCCAACTATCCTCGAACTTATTAACCCTCTCAGTGTTTGCAAAGTCTCTCTGCTTGCTTTTCATACTCAATTTGAACTCTGATTTAGTCACTCTAGATCCAATGTTTTTATTTTTCTTATTTATGCTACTTTCATTATTCTCGGTTTAATTTCAATATTTTATTGTGATTAATTTTTAGATTGTATTTCAAAATTATTTTCTGTAGGACTTTAATTCGATAATTATAACTTTAATTTAGAAATAAAATTAAAATAAATTTAAATCTTATTAATCTTTTAAATTAATTTATTATTTTCTTGTAGCTTTAGGTTGTAAGTAATATTTAGTTCTAACTTTTTTTATTTGAATTTATGGGTTTAGTAATTATTTTGAGGATTTTACATTTAGTATGATTTAATTTATTTATTATTCTTTTGTTATTTGATTTTAATAGACTTGGCTTTGGAATTTTATTCTCAATTTAACTCAAATTTTCACTATTCTCACATAAACCTAGATAATTATAATACATAGGCCTGGCAATCGAGCTTTCTGAGCCGAGCTTTGTAAGGCTCGGACTCGGCTCGTTTAAAATTTTATGGGTTCGAGCTCGAACTCGGCTCGAGAAATCTCAAAAACTTTAGACTCGAACTCGGCTCGAAAAATTAAAAGGATTTCGGATCCATTTCGGGACAGGCTCGAGCTCGAATAACAATTTTTTTTTACCAACAAAATTTTTTTAAACATACAAAAAATAATTTTTTTTTAATTTTAATAATTTCAAATTAATCAAAATATTTTTAAATCAAATGAACTGAATTACAATTTATTTGATTCTGAAAAAAACTCTTCTCAATCTTAGAACTTTGCTATCTTCGCATCATCCTTCAAAAGCGGAAGTAAAGCAGTCAGAGGACGAGGAGTCCTAAACTCATTGAGTCTCTGAGAATGGGAGTGGCTTAAGGAGACCATAAAATCAGCAAGACAGTTCTCTACCCTGAATGTATGACGGACAGCCACAACATTTACTGGTCTTTGAATGATTTTCTCGAAAGAGCGAGAGAGCGAGAGAGCGAGGGAAGATGTTGGAGTTAGGGTTGGGCATGCACACGAGACACGACTTAGGTTAGGGATAGGAAAGGATAAAGACTCTCTACTTGGGTCTTGACTTTTGGATTTCTTTCTTCTGTGAGACAAAAAATAAAAAAGGTCAAATACAAACAGTGTTTAATATTAAACGAGCCGAGTTTGCATCGGACTGAGTCCACTTATGTCTAAACTCAACCCGTAATTAAATCGAGCCTAAAAATTAGGCTCAAACTAGATCCGACTCTAAATGAGCCAAGCTTGGCCCTTTAAAACGGGTCGAACTCGAGCCGGCCCGACCCAATTGCCAGTCCTAATAATAAATCAAAATTAATCGAGAAAATTAGCTAATACCCGTGGGATCGAAAACCTTACTCATAAAATATACCAAATCATTTACTTCTTATTGGCTTCCTTTTGAACTTGATGACTGAGCATGTAGAACAAAGGGGAAAGACTCATAAGTCTACCTTACTCAAGACACAATATGAAAATATAACAATATAACAAGGCTCTCATTACGAGGGCCAAAGGCTTATAGTCGCCCCACTCAAGGCAAAAGCCCTCTAAGGCAAGGAGGAAAGACACATGGTCACCCCACTTGAGGCATAGTTGGCATTTCCAAATATAACAAAACCCCTATGGCGAGAAAAAGCCTCATGTTCATCCCCCTTGAGACAACGCACCATATCATGAATCGGGTCTAAAGGCAGGACCCAAGGGGTACAATGAGACTCACTGCAAGATGCATGTTATCCGTAAGGTTGTGGTACGTCAACAACTTAGAGCAATATGCACCCTTTTCACAAGAAATATCCCCCGTTCAACAAGCATCATCATAATGACTCAAGGCAGGATGTATCCTTTTAGGAACAAGTAAGGCATGAGGATTGATGGCTAAGTTTCGAGGGTACGATAGGAAACAGATGGCACTATCCCAACCCCTTCGATCAAACCGAAAGGAAGGTCTTGATGTCCAAAATGTCAAATGACACCGAAATAGTCAGAAAAATAGAGGAAATGCACTTATAAGACAAGCCATTTTAATACTACCACCCTGAAATAAAATGACAATAGGGGTGAGTAAAGGGAGGGGAAGCATAATACCCAAAAGCAAAGGGGTCCCCAGGATGAGATAAGATGAAAGGACATTGAATATAGGATACCTACTCACCTTTCCCTAAGGTTCTGCATGAATAGGCAAGGGACATGTATAACCCTTATGACCCAAGGGGTCATATAAGCCATACTTGATTTCACTCACAAATCAAGAGCCATACTTCATTTCTCAGCCAACAATCTTTTCACACTCAATGATCTCTGAAACCATCTCTCAAGTGCTCTCCCATCACAGATCCTCGTACCCCAAATTATATATCCTCTGCCACCCACTTTTGCCCCAAGACAAGGGGCAAAAGACTCATAGTCGCCCCAAATGAGGCACACTTTGAATATCTGAATATAAGAGGCACTCATGATGAGGGGAGAGGCTGATAGCCACCCAACTCAAAGCCCTCAACACAAGGGGAAAGTCTCATAATTGCCCCACTCTAGGCACATTTTGAATATCTAGATAGGACAAAACCCTTAAGCTAAAAAAAGTCACATGATTTCCCCACTTGAGACAAAGCACCTCATCAGAAGGAAGGACTCGAGATTACAATGAGACTTCGTGTGGAGGCATGTTATTTGTCAGTTGTACTACCTTAACAATACAATGCAATTTACAATGCAATTTATGCCTTTTTTAGAAGTTACATGCCGCCTTCAATGAGCATCATCAAAATGGCTTGGGGCCGGATGTATACTCTTCGGAACAAGTAAGGCATAAGGATTGGTAGCTTGCTCATGAGACTACATTGGGAAATGGATGGCAATGTTCCAACCCCTTGGATCAAACCAAAGGGAAGCTCTTGATGTTCAAAGAGACATATGGTACCCACATAGTTTGAAAAAGAGAAGAAAGGACATTGATGAGGGGAGCTACTTTAATAGTAACACCCTAAAACAAGACAATAGTAGAGGTCAGTAAAGCGGAACAATGGCCACCTTTAGGTGAGATAAGATAAAGGGATACTAAAGAATGTAAGATACCCATTGTACTTTGACTCAAATCTAGGATAAATAAAACGAGGTGACATTAGATGTGGGATATCCACTTCTCTTTACCTCGGTTCTATATGAATAGGCAAGGGGACATATGCCCCTCTTTAGGGTATATTCGAGTCGAATCGATTTTGAATATCCCTGTACTAGAACTCGAAGTCGATTTATTTTACTCGGGTCGAACTCGACTCGAACTCAACGAGTAGTAAATAATAGGGCTCGAACTCAACTCAATTATATAACGAAATATTCGAACTCAACTCGAGCTCGACTCGAAAACTACATTATTATATATTATATTAATATATTTTATTTTATTTTATTTTTATAATAAAATAAAATAAAATATATTAATATAATATATAATAATATATATATATTTTTTATAAAAGACAGACTTAGCGCAATGGTGGAGTCTCTCCATTGTGTTCTGGAGGTCCGGGATTCGAATCAGCCTCCTTGCAAAAAGCAAGAGAAAGGCTGTCTAGGTATTCCCTTCCCCAGATCCCACAATGTGGGAGTTTCGACACTGGATACGCCCTTTTTATTTTATTTTATTTTATTTTATTTTTATATTATAAGTATATATAATATATATTAATATATATAATCGAGTTGCTCATCAAATTTTCGAGTCTAAAAATCTACTACTCGAATTTGACTCAATTGTATCATAAATTCGGATCGAACTCAACTCAAAATCGGTCAAATTCAAGTTGAGTCGAGCCGTTAATCGATGGCTCGCGAACGGCTCGAACTCGACTCAGTTCGTGTAACAACCCTACCCCTCTTACTGACCAAAAGGGTCCTATAAATACCCCAGGACTTTCATTGAATATATACTTCATTCACTCACAAATCTGGAGCAATGCTTCATGTCTCACCCAACATTATGTCCATACTCTACAATTTCTCAAACATTCTCTCAAGTGCCCTCCCACCAGTAATCCTCCTACTCTAGACTATACATTCTCTGCCACCCCTTTGACCCAAGGTGCTTTGATCCCACCATCACCTCAGCAGGCCTGTACCATTCTATCTTCATTTTTCAGCGACTATGAGGATTCAATCTACCTTGGGCAATCTCGCCTTCAACCATTCCGCCTTAAGCAATTTTGTCTCCCACTGTCCCATCTTGAGCAATCCGCCTTGTGCTACACATAGGCAAGCAAAAGGAGGCCACGACACTACCCGATTTCATCTCCCACTATCCCATCTTGGGCTATCGGTCTTGTGCTACACATGCGTCAACTTCCCACGAATAGACACGGTCACAATTCAAACCGGATTGAATTGTGGTCAACAGTTCAAAAAACCTTGACCAGTTCATAATTTTAGGACCTAAATTCAATTTCAGTTTCTCATTTTGAATAATCAAAAACCGTCGGTTCGAACCAACGGTTCTTTTTAAAAATATTAAATGGCAGCTGCAAGAAACCTACCAGGCTACCATTGCCATTTGATATCAAACGGGAGTTAGCTACCATTTGATAAATCAAATCAAAAGACACAAAACGACCTTCTTTTTTAAATTTTTGTTATTTATTATTTTATATTTTTTAGTTCTGATTTTTGAAATCAAAACTTAGATCGAAACTGTCCTAAAACTAGAAATCGAAAATTTCAAAAATGAAATCCAAAATCGAAATTGAACGATTCTATAATCGTGGTCATGTCTTCGGGCGAGTACTTATCAAGGAACAATAATTTGAGGAGGGTGCCATATTGCAACAAACGAAAGTAATTCAAATAAGGAATAAAAAGTCAAAAAGTAGGACTTACCAACCCCAAAAAGACCAATCAGGAAAAACAATGTCCAGCGTGGCATCATCTCCGCAGTACCGAAACAATGGAGGTGGGGTCGTGGCACTGGGCCCACGATAGTCCCTCGATCTGATGACTGGCCAGTCAACACAGTCGAACATGAGCTCAAGATCAGGCACTTTCCCAGGGTACTTCCTTAATAATTGTAGAATTCCCCACAGCGTAAAAACGTCTCTAGACTGAAATGACTTCTGATATCTCTCCATGTAAGCCCTCCCATCCTTTATCACCAGCCTAAAAATCATAATTATCAAAAAGTATAAGTCAAGATAATACTAATTAATCGGGTAACAAGATTAAAACCCAAAAAAAATAAAAAATAAAATGCAATTGTAACTTTGAAGTATGTCAAAATTTTAAACCGGATACACGGGCTTGTAAAATCTATTCATGACCCCACCCTTGAATTAGCTAGTAATTGATCCATTTCAACAAATTTTCTATTTTGTCAATTTATAAAACAAGTAAAATTGTTTTAAAAAATTAAAATTAATGTAATAAAACAATATATTTATCGAATATTATTAAAAAAAATTACCTAAAATTGGCTGTCCTTTTAGCCCGTTCCACCACATCTCTGCTTATTCCCATGTGCTTCCATGGTCGTAGATCTTCGTAGATCCAACGGAAGTAATCGGGGCATGAAGGAGGGTTAGGATGGTCTTGTGAAGATGGTTGATATTCATAAAGTGAAGGGTAATTTCTGGGGCAGGTTCCTGTGTGGTTTCCAACTGTACAGTTGAGTGGAAATTCAACCTTTCTGATTGTGAGGGGTACTTTAGGAATTAGAGTTTCCTCAGACCTAGAAGCAGTGGTCGTGTCTGTGGTGATTGCAAAGCTCTGTCAAGGGAAAAGTCACCATTTATCACCTTAATTAGAAGATACCAAAATAAATTAATAAGAACAATAAAAAGAAAAAAAATTAAAAGAAGGAAAGAAGGTTAAGTAAGGTCACAGCTACGGGTCATGTTGGACCCACAAAGCACGTGCAATTTATGGATCAGGTGACACGTAGCAGCAAATTGAGAATTAAAGATCATTACAATACAAATCATGTCCGTCCAGCATTGACTTCCATTACGTGCCTTTATTATTATCATTACGCCGTTTAAAATTCAAAAACAAAAAACAAAAAACAAAAACAAAGACACACTGGTATGAGAGAGCAACCACTTACGGAAACAAGAGAGCGCGTGGCGACGTACGCGCCCATCAAGAGCAGGAAGAAGAAGCAAACAACTATGGAAGTTGTAGTTGTTGATGCAGAAGCTTTCATTAGCTTTAATGGCATCCAACTCCAAATCTTCTCCATTACCTCTCTATGTCTGTACTGTGAAGCTCCTGTGCCGTACCTCGACATATATCTCCGCATCCCCTCTCGCGCTCCCTTGCTGTCGATTCTGCTCTGCTCTTCGTCAATAACTCCCCGGGTCTGCAAAAACTGCAGAGGAGAGAGAGAGAGACTGAATCTTCAGAAGAACAAATGAAGAAGGAAAGTGGAAGATCAAAACTTAAATTAGGATAAAGATTTGTTTTGTAAAATGTATAATTGTGGTTAATTAGTTTCACTGCGAAGAAATCAAGGTAGGAATATTAAGAGAAGAGAAAGGTGGAAGCAGAAAGAGGGAAAGAGAAAGGACGGTACGCTGGAAACTGAAAAAGGATATGTCAGATCTAGGGGACAGAAGTTGTCACCACGGGCACGGCCGCGGGCACCTGGCCTTCTGTCATACGCTTCTTTTATTTTAATTTCTTATTCTTTTAAAAATAATTATATATTTTCTTTTTTTTTAATTAAGCAAATTAATAATGATGATAATAATGATAATAATAAAACTTCAATACAAACAAGGTCCTGACTATGAATTTTTTTTAAAGAAAATGTTTATTTCTTGATATTATTGTTTTGTTATACCAAGAGAAGGTTAAAATAATTATTTGGTAGGATGAATTTAAGTATTTTTTTATTTTTATTTAATAATAATAATAATAATTTAATTTATAATTTCATATATATTATAATTTATTTATCTATATTAAATTTGAGTGAAAATGATAAAGGCTATAATTGGTTGAAGAAAGAGATGGAGCGACTCCTTTCCATCTTACTGTACAGCTCCAACATCATTATGTACATCCAAATAAATAGTCGGCGGGTTCAATTTGCATGCCTAAGGGTCCTAATTTAAATTATTTATTTCTCTCATGATTGATCGTATCAAACGCTCCCTTCCAACTACTTCAACACTAACGAAAATTTATTTTGTTTCAGTTTAAATGTATTTAAGAAATTTAAAAGGCTATACTATGCTTATTTTCTGGAACGTCACTTGGCATTGAATTCATGCAAACTGACTGATGGGACATAGTTTTAGACCTAATTGAAAAGGGTTAGTACCAATAGAGTCCACTCACGAGACCCACAAGAAATAGTTATCGATCGATATTCAATATTCTATATGATTATTTACCGAAAGATTCTAATTGTCCAGATTTTCGAACGAAATGGCATCAGTCGTCCTGCTTACCGAGACGAAAGTAATCTCCCCGATCGAATATACAATCACTTGTCCATCGAGCGAACACCCTTCGTTGGCCAAACGACCGATCAACAATCAACAGTTCTAATACCAATAAATGAAGGTCAAAATACCCTACGACTTTGGTATCCTGCCTAGGAACACACCTTTAGGATCATTCAGTTAAGTAAAAAATCTCTCCAAAAACAAAAGTCCACAAATGATAAAGATCATAATCAATTCGGAATATCGAACTCTCGATATTTCCGGATCGATTCAATAAGGAAAGTAGCGTTGAAGCATTCCAACAGCGTACGCCTCTCGCAGGTATAAGATAACTCAAAATTCTCCAAACCAAGTACGTTCCTTTAGTCTTACACATTTGAGCACTCTACTCACAAGGAACTTCTCTCTCCCAGAGCTCTCAGTCTGTTCTTTTACATTCAAAAACCGCTCTTTCTGATTTGAGTGTCGGAGTCTCCCCCGCCGGAACACCCTCCGGCGATTTTTGCAGGTTTCACATCTCGTCAACGGCAATCATTCGAGTCAACACGGAGCCGGTATCTGTGGAGTCAAAACTCACTTCCAATAAATTGGCTCCGTCTGTGGGAATAGACTAGAGTAACTTCTTTCATTTTGGCAACCATGCCTCCGAGAATCAGAGTATTCTCAAGAACTGCCTCTGCTATAGAAGGGCGTGCCCCTATACTCGTTGAACCTGTCTTCCCTCTGGCACCCAATCACTCGATTCATGATTACATGTTTCCTCCTTGGCCATCCCATCTGGAGCAAGTTTTACAACCAGCAACCCAAGAACAAACAGTTGTGGCTGCAGCGCCAGAACAGGCGAACCAGCCTCAGATGGAAAAGATTGGAGTCAAAACTCCAAAGAATAAGCAAACAACTGGAGGGACTCAGTCGAACTCTTAAGTCAGTTAGCCACTCATCCGCAACGGAGTCTGATTATGAATGACTACCGAGATGAGTACTTTCTTTGAATTATGAGTCATCAGTGACCTCTCGACACGATCCTGAGAATCTGAAGAAGAAGGTCGAATATCTTGTAGCTGCTGAGCTTAAAAAGGCAGGTTCCAGGAAGGGAAAAAATCCTCTCCACTCTCTCGGAGAATCGTCGTTCGATCTAAAGATTTCCTCGGAACCAATGCCAAGAGACGTCCTCCTGCCTCCCATGGAGCGATATGACGGAACAACTAACCTCCGAGATCTTGCTTCTTATTTCATAACAGTTATGGTTTCCAGAGACCTATCGGACGCAGCGATGTGTAAACACTTTCATACTACTCTCAAGGGTAATGCCCTGACATGGTTTAACTCTCTCCTGCCATTCAATATCAAGAGTTTCACTCCACTCCGACAGCAGTTTGAAACTCATTTTATAATCAACCGAGAAGCCAAGCGAAAGTCCACTTCTTTGCTATCGTTGCGCCAACGGGAAAATGAGTCTCTGAGAGATTTAAGATGGAGATGTTAAAGGTCCCTGCTTTGGACCATTCAATTGCATTGGCTGCTTTTCTAACGAGTTTGCGCTCTCCCACATAAAAGTCTTCATCACAAAGAAACCCTTGCAACCATTTAAGAATTTTACTTCCGAGCCGAGAAGTATATTACGGCAAAAGAAGTGGAGGCGCTCGACCAACGAAGGAACCGTCATAACAGAAAAGAACACAGCCAATCACCTCGCCAGTCTTATCCGAAGGGGAGTAAACCAGGAGTTCTGCCCTCAAGAAAGTTCAGCGTCTACACTCTGCTGAACGATACCCCGAGCCGGGTTTTATATCAAATCAAAAACAAACTCTACGTCAGATGGCTCCCTCGTCCTGTAGAGGAAGATCCTAAGAAAGATAAGTCCAAGTACTGTCACTTCCATCGAGACTACGGTCACACGATCGATGAGTGTAAAAAGTTCAAGGATAAGTTGGAGTTTTTGATTCGTAACGGTAAGCTGTAGAAGTTTATCGGTATGGAAGGAATGAATCTGCCTTCCCCCGACAGACGTAACACACCACGGCAGAATGAGCCACCTAATAGACCGGATCTCAGGCCGCCACACAACGAATCAAGAGGGGTAATACTCCAGATCTATGGCGAAGATGACTGGCATGAGCCCTATGTTCCCACTAGCGTTTGCCCGACATATGACCCAGATTTCCTTGTGCTCTTCTCTTGAGAAAGATTTCAACACTCTCCCGTTATTCAGTGATTATTCCAGTGGTGGTTCGCGACACGGGACTCTTAATGGCTTACAAAGGAATCACCTTCTATCAAAAGTTTTCAATCGAATGTCGGGTCTTAGACGCCATGATCCTACCGATTGAATGTGTCATCAAAATGGGATGGAATACCCCGAACGGGTGGACATGGCCCTAATTCCAATCGAACTTTGGACCTTAGACGTCCTGATCCTACCAATCGAACGTGTTATCAAAATGGGATGGAACTCCCTGAACAGATGGACACGGCCCTAATTCTAATCGAACGTCGGGCATTAGACACCCTGATCCTACCGATCGAACGTGTCATCAAAATGGAATGTAACTCTCTGAACGGGTAGACATAACCCTAATTCCAATCAAATGCCAGGTCTTAGATGCCTAAATCCTACCGATCGAAAGTGTCATCAAAATGGGATGGAACTTCCCGAATGGGTGGACACAGCCCAAATTCCAATCGAACATCGGGTCTTAAATGCCATGATCCTATCGATCAAACGTGTTATCAAAATGGGATGGAACTCCCCGAACGGGTGGATACGGCCCTAATTCCAATCGAACGTCGGGTCTTAAACGCCCTGATCCTACCAATCAAACGCATCATAAAAATGGGAAGGAACTCTCCAAACAGGTGGACACGGTCCTAATTCCAATCGAACGTCGGGCCGTAGACGACTTGATCCTACCGATCGAACGTGTCATTAAAATGGGATGGAATTCCCCGAATAGGTGGACACGGCCCTAATTTCAATCGAACGTCAGGTCTTAGACGCCCTGATCAAACGTGTGATCAAAATAGTATAGAACTCCTCAAATGGGTGGACACAACCATAACTTCAATCAAACATCGAGCCTTAGGCGCCACAATCCCGTCGATTGAATCGGAATGGAACTCCTCGAATTGGAAGACTCGACCCTAACCTCTATCGAATGTTAGGCCTTAAATGCCCTGATCCCATTGAGATAGAACTACCCGAACGGATGAATGCGTTCCTGGTCTCTAAAATCTCTAATCGAACATTGAGCCTTAGACACCCCGATCCTACTAATCGGGTGAACATGACCTTAATATCTAAAGTTTTTAACTATACGGAGGGTCTAAGTCACCACGACCTTATCAAGAAAACGGGATAAAGCATTCCAAAGGTTTTCTTTTCACTGAGAATCGTTACATCTCAGTAAAATATGGGACAAATAGTTAGACGCAAAATCTTTTCATCATCGGAACAACATGAGATTACAAAGGGGAGGAATGAACGATAGGGCCCTCAGGGGCAAAACCCGGATCCAATGTTGCTTTCTCGATTGCACCTCAAGGGGAGGTAAAGCCTCATACTGGCCAACTTGATGGAGATTTCCTCAGCGCTCCTCAAATGCTCAAGTAACCTACGCTGAAAAAGCTGATGATCGACACCATTTCTGGTAACAGACACCTTGAGGTCAGCCATCTCTTGCTCAGGATTTTGAAGGGACTCCTCCCGAATATGAGCTAACATTTCGGCAGTTGCTAGTCTAGCTTCCCGTATACGCGCCTCTACCTCCAACTTTTTGCAGCGCTCTCAAACCAGAGCCAAGTCCGCCTAAAAGCATTCGATCTGCTTGTCTCTCCCCACTTTGAAGTCTTTTTCCTTATTCTCCAGGGCATCTTTCAGTGCTATCACTTGGTTACTCAAACGGATAACTTACTCATCATGCTCTTTCCTCTACTTCCTTTGGAGTTTGGTCAAGTCGCGATATGGGAAAAAATACACTTATCAGAGCCATGAAATAACAAATTCGGACATAGCTCGGATGAGGAGAATGCTTACCGTAAGGCAAAGAGAGTGAATAGTCTTATCAACCTGATTCGGAGGCACCATTCGGAGGGCAAGCTTCGGAGGAAACTTAAACCATTCGGCCAGTTGTAGTGCCGCTTGTGGATCAATAAAGTTATACTGACGGCCCCCCATATAGACTGCCACCGATCCTTCTTCAAAATCATCCTCTTCTCCGTTGAGAAACTCAACCAAAATAAGAGGTAAAACTCCGACCTCATCCTCTATATCTTGCAGAAGACATTGAGATGTCTGGGGAGACCGTTCCGATACTTCTCCCAAAACGGGAACAGAAATGTGCATCACTGGGGCCTCTCACTGCCGCTGTGAATCCAAAGGTATAGCACTCCCAGTCGCCTCAAGGAGTTCCTTGTCCGGAGCGTCCCCCTCCCTGACTCTAAGGGATGCACCAATGGTCATCGGATGGCCGATCAGCTGATCCTCTCCTATCTCGGAATGTTCTTAGAGAGGTTCATGTTCTCCAGTTCTCACCAGCTTCTCCTCACCAGCAAGTGGGTTAGGTAATCGCGCTCTTGATTTTTTCAGCTGGAACTCAGGAGAAATACTAGTTGCCTTCCTCTTCACGTTCAGCCGCATTTCCCGATTGGTGGAAATCTCCTCAAGAAGGGAGGAATTCACTGTCGACACAGAATCAACCATCTCCTTCCCCTGTTGCTCCAGTAAGAGAGGCTTGGTAATCTGCCTCATTTCATCCATCAGTAAGCCGGACAACAGCAACATCTGATCTTTAATCAAAAAATCTACCCAAATGCTTCGCTGGGAAACCTTATAATAGCGGCCGACAAGTCGTAAAAGACGAGGATGGCGTAAAAGATCTGGAATCTTCATGCTCAGGAAAGGTACTTAGTTAGAATCCAGAAGCATTGGAAAAAGACCCTTGCTCAGAAACCTCACGTAGAAGAATTTCTGCATCCAATGTTTGTCCTGGAATTCACTATAAAGAACCTCCAGCGAGACTCTCGACGGGTTTGGAGCTTATACAGCCACGGGTAGAACCTTTGGTACTGTAATGCCCCAGAGAAAAAATGGTCCCTAAAGTCTCCAAGTCGAAGTGAATACGAAAAAACCCTAGCAAAGAAATCAAAGTAATAAAGAAATGCCAAGCGCTCGGGATAAGCAATGAAGGGTGGATATTCTAATATCTCAGAACCTCTGCCAGCAGACTCGTATATGGGATCCTCAAATGTACTTTACGCACTATTTGTATATTGGGACACAACCCTCGGGAGCATGACTTGCTCAGTCCCCCTCACCGAACAACACTAGTTCAAAGTTGCTCCCGAACGACATGTCCCTTCGGATTTCCATAACTTCCTCTTCGGTCATTGTACTCCGTATACTGTCTGCCCCTCATGACAAGGAAGAATCATTTGACATTTTGTCTGCAGGAAAATTTTCTTCGAAGAAGGATTAGAAAAGAGCAATGAGCAAGAATTTTGGAGTATATGATCCTCTGACGAGCATGAATTCTTATGAAGCGTGCAGAAGATGATTCACAGAAATCGAAGCGACAAAAGCCACATTAAAAAGCTTTGTGCATTTTTTCGATAATTATTACTCATGGTGCTTCATTACTAAGAAGGCCATGAGTTGGGGGCAACTAATGGTACATAGCCCTAGACCTAATTCGGAAGGGTCGGCACCAACAGGGCCCACTCACGAGACCCACAAAGGGATAGCTATCGATCGATATTCAATATTCTATATAATTATCTATCAAAGGGGCTTAATTGCCCAAATCTCCAAATGAAAGCCTCTCAGTCGCCCCGCTTACCGAACGAAAGTAATCTCCCCGATCGAGTATACAATCACTTGTCCATCAAGCGAACACCCTTCGTCGACTAAACGACAGATCAACAATCAGCAGTTCTAATGCCAATAAAAGAAGGTCAAAATATTCTACAGCTTTGGTATCTTGTTTAGGGAGGACACCTTTAGGATTCTTTAGTTAAGGAAAAGATCTCTCCAAAAAACAAAAATCCCTAAATAATAAAGATCATAATCAATTCGGAATATCGAACTCACGAGATTTTCATATCAGTTCGATAAGGAAAATAAGGTTGAAACATTCCAATGACATATGTCTCTTGCAGGTATAAGATATCTCAAAACTCTCCAAACCAAATATGCTCACTTAGTCTTACACATTGGAGTACTCTACTCATAGGGAACCTCTCCCTCCCAGAACTTTCAATCTGTTACTTTACATTCGAAAACCGCTCTTTCTGACTTGAGTGTCAGAGTTTCCCCATTGGAGCACCCTCCAACGGTTTTTGCAGGTTTCACATCCCGTTGACGGCAATCATTCGAGTCAACAAGGCGCCGATATCTGTGGAGTCGAAACCCGTCTCCAACAGATTGAAATGATGAGACATAACTCTAGACCCAATTCGGAAGGATCGGCACCAACAGGGTTCACTCACGAGGCCTACAAGGAATAGCTATCGATCAATGTTCAATATTATATATAATTATCTATCGAAGGGTCTTAGTCATCCTGATCTCCGAACAAAAGGGTCTCAGTTGCCCCGCTTACCGCACGAAAGTAATCTCCCCGATCGAGTATACAATCACTTGTCCATCGAGCGAACACCCTTTCTCGGCCAAACAATCGATCAACGATCAGCAGTTCTAATGCCAATAAAGGAAGGTCAAAACACCCTTCGACTTTGATATCCTGCCGAGGGACGACACATTTAGAATCTTTCAGTTAAGGAAATGATCTCTCCAAAAAACGAAAGTCCCCAAATGATAAAAATCATAATCAATTCAGAATATCGAAGTCACGAGATTTCCAGATCGGTTCAATAAGGAAAATATGGTTGAAGCATTCCAGCGGCGTACGCCTCTCGCAGGATAAGATATCACAAAACCTTTCAAATCAGGTACGCTTTCTTAGTCTTACATCTTGGAGTACTCTACTCATAGGGAACCTCTTCCTCCCAGAGTTCTTAATCTGTTTTTTTACATTCGAAAACCGCTCTTTCTGACTTGAACGTCGGAGTCTCTATCGCCGGAGCACCTCCGACGGTTTTTGTAGGTTTCACACCCCGTCGACAACAATCATTTGAGTCAACAAGGAGTTAGTATCTGTGAAACTGAAACCCACCTCCAACACAAACCAAAATCCATACTCAGTTGATATCCATGCAATTGAGCAATCTATTAATCACCAAGTACGGAACCCATCTTAACCGTAGGGGTGACCATGGTTCAGTTCGAACCATGAACCGAACCGAAATCGGTGGCTCAAAAATCGAACCGGAATCGCTTTTTCGGTTTCGATTCATAAACTAAAACCGGAATCGGAACCGAACTAGAACCGAAATCGGAACCGAAATCAAAATCAGAACTGAAACCAAATATTTTTTTGTTGAAACCGGAGTCGAATTTTTGAAAATGATTGATTTTTACTTTTGAATAAATATTAAATTCATTCAAAATTCAAATTTTTATTATTGTTTTACAATTATAACAATAAATATGTATAAAAACAAAAATCATTTAAAATTCAAAATTTTCATTATTATATCATAACAATCAACATATACAAAAATCAAAATCATTCAAAATTTAAAATTTTCACTGTTGTGTCACAATCACAATAAAAAATATACACAAAAATCAAAGTTATTCAAAATTCAAATTTATTCAAAATTCAAATTAAAATCATACATAAAAATCAACATGCACAATGATCAAAATTATTCAAAATTTAAATTTTTTATTGATGTGTCATAATCACAATAATAAATATGCATAAAAATCAAAATCGTTTAAAATTAAATAAATTTAAATTTCGGTTTTAAACGGTTCGAAGCAGAATCGAACCGTAAGGAATCGAAATTGTCGGTAAGTAGTTTGGTTCTAGTTTCGATTCCGATGGATGATAAATTTGAACCGTTGATTCTAGAATCAAAATCAAACTATGAGAAAGTGAAACCGAAATCGTTGATGAACGGTTCAATTTCGATTTCATTAGATGATGAATCGAAATGGACGGCTTTGAAACTGGGATAACCCTACTTAACCGTACTGAGCTATGCAACTGATCGTATTCGCACATCAAGGGTTTAAAAATATTCCCCTAAACAGATGTTGAGATTTGATTCTTGAAAATATTTATATGAATAAGATCTTGAATCTTGAATTCACACTTGTGCTGTTTACTTACCTGGCATAAATGAGTAGACTAATTTTATATGTTTTGAATATTACACGTTATAAATAAATTTAACAGTACACACTTAAAAATAGTAATCAAAATTTTTACTATTTTATATAAAAAAGTCTCAAATTTAAGGGTTTTTTTTTAAAGAAATACGAGCGTCAACTATTAAATTAATCACAAATTGATAAAAATAATATATGTATCTCACTTAATTCAGATGCATTTGTGTATAGGGGTGACAATCGCCCTTTTTGAGATAGGCTTTGCGAAGTTTGAGCTTGACCCGATTAAATTTTGATGGGTCTGAATCTGAGCCCAGCTCAAGAAAATCAAAAAATCTGAGACTCGAGTTTGACTCGAAATATTAGAGGGGTCTCAGGCCCATTTTCAGGTTAGACTAGACCAGAAACATAATTTTTTTTTTAATTTTTTAGTTACATAATTTCATTTTTCAAAATTTTAACTTATTTTATAATATAATAAATATAAAATAAAAATAAATAAATTATTCAAAATAAAATACAAAACAGATACTATCATGTCAAATTAAAAATTACACACTATTTTAAAAATTAACAATAACAATATTATAAAAAATTAAAAATTATATTAAAAATAATATATTAAAATTATTAAAATCACAATCTAAATACCATAATATTTATTTTTTAATTTTAAAAATAAAAAGGAAACGGGCCAAACTTCTAATAGCGTAATTAAAACGGATTTAAAAAAAGGACCCGAACTCGTCCAAAATATGCCATGCTCGACCCTTTAAAATAGGTCGAGATTGGGTCGGTCCGGTCCAATTACCCGTCCTAGTTATGTCCTTTTGTGGTGATGTCCGAAATTGATGTTCTCTCCAATTTTTCAAAATTAAACAGAGCAAGCTGTCTGGTATTTGGTTGAATCAATCAGGAGCCAAAGAACGGCCTGATCTACATAGCAGATTATATGACCACCAACCAACTTATTTGAGCAAGAAACATATAACATAGACTACAGAATAACACTATTTTTATTTTATTATTTTTATTTCTTTATTTTTACCCCCCGGGGGGGGGGGGAGATGGGAGCGAGAATAGCGCTAGCATTACATCTTCCGCTAATTCATAAGTACACTCGCAAGTAGGCCTAACATTAATAATGAATTCCTAGTAGGGTTCTTCGCACCACTCATTTGAAACGTACACATTCACAGCGGAAATCCATCATGCTCGTCTCACTAATTTTCCATTATGACAAGGCAAGGGCGATCATTATGGTATGGGAATAACGCCACATGACAATTATGTTCCCAAACAAAATCCTTAACGATTATTAATCTAATCAAGTTTGACAGCCTTTCAAGAAAATGTGTTATCATCTGATGACAGCACTTTTCCTGGGGTGGCTTCGGATTTGCATTCAATTGGACGGTTGAGATCTTTTTACTGATTGATCTATCTGTATTATTAAGATGTTTTGTGCTTTTCTTTTTCCTATTTTTATATTTCTTTTCACCGCATGCCTTTTGCGGAAAAGGATAAAGTAATGCCGGCTGGATAAGAACAACATTTCTATGCGTCAGCTGTTGGTGTCTAGTTTTATATGGCTTTCTTTGTCTAACTCGTCTTTCTCTGCCATGCGGATTGTACAATGCAATTCTTATGAGAGAGAGAGAGAGAGAGAGAGAGAGAGAGAACGTTTTCAAGAATTTGTTGCATCATAAAACTGTACAATAAAATTTAAATGAAAAATAAGATATCAAGATGAAATATAAATATATGAATCAAGAACAAATAAACATATTATGCTAGGTATCATACCCAAAGAAAAATATTTTTATCACGTAAATTGCTAGTGACCGTTTAATGAACTTAAATTTTTTTGTTATCACAATAAAATTTGTGAAATGAATAATATTTTTTAAATAATATTTTAGATTCGAATTTTATGTATGATAAAAAAAATTATCAAAATAATTTTATTTTTTAAGCGTGCAATCGATTCGAAATGGATTTAACTGATAATTTAAAAAAAATAAAATTTGTGATTATTATGTATCTAAATAGCAGATCACCTTTAAGACAAATATTTAAAGGGAAGCATATCACTCCATTTTTTCCTTGTTTATTGTAAATTAAGACCGCAAATGCAGACGAATAGAAATGTAAAGTTAAAATTCATTTATTAAGCAAATCAGACTTGAACATGGAGTTTAAGACTTTCTAACATCAGCAACTCTTAAAGTTCGATTTAATTGCTTTGATTTTAGTAGAGATGTTTACTTTCACGGTTTCCCTCAAACAAAGACGTGGGAATGGGGAAGCAATTTCCAGAGAGGGAAGAAGCAGAAGATAATCATTGGGAGATGGGAAGGAGCAAAGAAAAGGAGAGCAGGCTTTTGCATTCCACGCGTGAACTTTCATTTCCCTCAGCGCTCCTCCCTCGTTCCCTTGTTCCATTCGCAATGACCCACTAAACTAAACAATTAAACTAAAGCCAGTACAATTCTTTCTTTTATGTAATCTTCTTCAAAATTTCCACCCCCATTTACAAAGTTGTAACCAGAACAAAACTATGTCTGTAAATCTCTCTCTCTCTCTCTTCCTATCAATACAATACATATGATGAAGATTATGAGAATTGACAATGTGGGACTTTGTGGTAGATGTTGGAGGTAAGAGTTCCAATCTTGGATTATGAAGGCTGTGCTGCGAAGTTAAAGAAGGCTCTCTTAAGCTTAAAGGTAAAATCCCTTTTGCGCATTACACTACACTGTCAATTCTGGGTTGGTTTTTTCTTTTCTTTTCTTTTCTTTTTGAATTTTAATTCAGTAAAGGCATTAAACAACCGATCAAAATTATTATCGCAACATGATTTGTTTTATCAAATGGCTTCATACGCCCCTTGCACAGTATTTGCCCTTGTCATTGCTCTAGAGGTCCGGGAGATTGGCACTGTATTGGGACAATAATTTCTTGCTTTTTGATTTCCATGAAACTATTTCACATTTTTTTCTTGGTGTTTATTTGAGATCAGAAGTGCTTGTTTTGCTGCATATAGCAGTTTTTCCTTGTGCCAGCTGGAACTTAATATTGTGAATTAGAAAAGTAAATTTTCAATTATGAAGTTAAAAAAACTTTATTAATTTTAACTGTTTAGCTAAATATTCTAATTTTTTTGTTATATCAGTGCCATAACATGAGAGGGTCATACTAACATTACTCTCGCACTCTTTCTAATAAATGAAATTTAATTGTTTAGCTTAATATCGATATAGTCGATTAAAATCCCTAAAAGAACTAAAAAATAATTTTTAAGTGACCCAAAATAGAGATTATTTAAATTTTTAAGGTTATAGTTAAAATTCTCCCGGTTAAAAAAGAATTTGTAAACATCACTTAACCAATAAATCCTGTGCCTGCACCACTGTGGGTGATTTTGATACGATGATGTGGGACAAATATATCGAAGTCGAATATTGTGTATATTGCGGGTAAATATTGTTTTTGTAACAATATTTTATACTATCAATTATAAACTAATCTATTTAAGTTGGATAAATTAAAACATGAATATAAAAATATTAAAAATTATAAAAATATTAAAAAACTTAAATCAATGGATAAAACAAAGCTAAAAACATCAACTTCATACTGTTTTTAATCTTTCATTTTCACCTAACCAAATCTTTTAAAATCCTTTAAGTTTATTGTTTAAAAAATTGTTGATGATGATATATTTTTTCAAAATTAGATTCACCTAATAATTATGTAATGAAACTCTAATTCAACTAATCAAAACCCAATAGTCATACAATTTTAATTAATTTGAATTGCGTTAAGTTCTATGAAAAATCTATAAATTTGGGATTTTTCTGACCCAATGTAAATTTTATTATATTGGACTAATCTTCTGCAATCTAAACGATAAAATTTATACAAAATCTTAATAATAAAATCATACAAAACACAGTTTAAACATTTTGAAATATTAAAATCAACAATAAAAGCTCAACAAACAATAATCATACTAATAAATCTAAGGGAAAAAATAAATTCATACTATGATATTAATTAAAAAATAGAATCAATCGAATTCTAGGAATAAGAAAATTAGTAAACATATTAAAGAAAAACAAGAAAATAAAATCCTAAAATCTATGTAGAGATAGACATGGGAGAAGAATGCTCTCTAATGCCCCAGGAAGTGCCATCTTTATAGGACTAAAAACCTAAAAGAAAAGGTATATATGAATTTTTTGAAAACTTGGTGTTTGTCTTTAATTTAGAAACTTACTACTGTTGTGTGATGAGAATATCTTGCTTTTCCAAAATTTTGAAAATTTCATCTTTCTTGAATTTGGAGACTCCTGAAATTATTATCAACTGAATTCCGAAAATCGCTCATTACTATGTGCTAAGTAGTTTTATTTTTCAGCACGGAATTGACTTTTAGCATTGCAATAAATTCGACCCAATATTCGAATAAGTTGTGATCTGAATTAACTTCTAGATTTTTCACAAGATTTGTAGACCTAAGTCTAGTTTCCAACCCAACAAAAATCATCTCAATGGGATATTAGAGCAAAAAGTTATGTAAAAAATACTAACAGTTATCTGTCCAATCTGAAATTTCTTAATTAAGTTTAAAATTTCATGAATCAAAACCCACGAAATTAATTAATACAATATTATAAAATAAAATTTAAAATAGTTCTAAAATTTATAAACAAAGACTAAAAATAGTATAATTCAAGTGTATAAAATTATTGCTATCAACCACATTCACTAGGGTTTAATGTTCAGAATGTAATCCAATGCTCTAATAGATCACCTAGCTGTAGAAAATAATTTATTTGGTCTGTGGGTCAAAATTCTATAACAATCCAACCCGCGATAGAAAAAGATGAGTTAGTTGTAGCCACTAAATTCAAAAATGTCCAAAAAAAAAAAAAACACGGAGCACGTTGAGAACAAGGAAGAGATGAATGGTGATTCCAGTAGGAGATAGAAAAGGTGCAGATTCTAGTGTTAGTCAATGGAATAGATGTTGAAATTCATGATGGTGAGGTAATTGAAGGATATAATACTAGAGATAGAAAACAGGGCTAGCAAGAAAGAGAGAAAAGAGTGAGAATAGAAATTGAAGGGGGGGAAAGAGAATCAATCAATTAATTTCTTGCATTTTTCTTAGTATTCTTATAAGTATTTAAAAATTGTTATCTAATAATCTTCCAACTAATTCAATAGTTTTAGTTAGTCAGTTGTACAACAACCTAGCTAACTAACTAAAATGAAATTCAAACTTGTACTAGTCATTGGTCATTTTAAATCTTGATAGCCATTGGTCATTTTCAAACCTATACAAAAGACATGACAAGAAATTCAAAGTATCCATTGTGTGTCTAAAATGCTATTTTCTTTATATAGTTCATCCAATAGCTTATCTATGTTGGGAATAGGGTATCTGTCTTTGATGGTGAGTTGATTTAACTACCTATAATCTACATAGAATTACCAAGTTTCATCCTCCTTCTTCACTAGCAGGACTAGAGAAGAAAAAGGATTTATGTTTGGTCTGACATGTCATTGTCCAGCATTTCTTATACCTGTTTTTCAATTTCTGTCTTTTAGAAATGGAGATACATGTAGGGTTTAAATTTGAAGGGTTGAGATTTTGGTTTAAGTGGGATAGCATAGGCATGGTGTCTTTCAGGTGGGAGGGTTTTTGGTGTAGAAAAGACCTCTTCAAATTCAGATAGAATTGTTGAGAAGACTTATGGCATCTTATGGCTCATGTATTCTGTGTTAAGGGCTAGTGTGATACAACATTGTAGTTGTTGTTTAAATTTTTTGGTTTTTTTTTTCCTATGATCAACTTCATTAAGGTTTTTCCACCATTCCTTCCAAAATCACTCCATTTCCTTCATTGACAAACTTTACTTGCAACTTCTTAAAATAAAATATTATGGGGCTGTAATTGTATATTCTGTCCAAAATTATATTCCAACTGCCTAGAGATATAACTCTTAAGTTAAAAGAAAATTAATATCACTGTATCATCCATTTGACGTTGTTGACCTTGGTGGTACTATTGATTTTGCTCCCATATGTTATTTCTACTTGAAGGAGTTTTGCTAACTCGGTGGAAAGTCCTATTTCTTCAGCAATCTTATGATGTAGGGAACTGTTTGAGCTCCTAGTCTCTAACAGAATCGTTACTAGTAGTCCTTTTAGAAAGCCTTGTATTACTATGGTTTGTCTGTGTTTGGAGCTAGAAAGAGTACACAATGAGACTTCAACAATACTTTTAGATTGGTTATGTCCCTTTCCTTCTTCCTCTTCTTCTTCAACTTCAATTTCATCCTTTTCTTCGTCTGCTAGTATGAAGTTTAGATGTTTAAATTTGCATTTATTTTCTGAAACAAACTTTTCTCCACACTTAAAACATAAATTGTTGCCTTTTCTTATACTGGAATTCCTGAGGGTATATTGCTATTAGCAGTAGTTCCCCAATGCTGGTTTTTATGCATTCCTATAGCTAGTTATATTGCCATTGGTGGCCTAGAATTCCTCCCTCCAGTAGTGACTTCCCAAAATTTCCTAAATTACTGTTACTAATTCTTCCTTTTATGGTAAGCTCAAGAGATTGCTCTTGTAGTGCTGTAATCTCAAAAGCCTATAAAAGGGTGATGGGTTTCATCATAGGCTTAATGTCTCCTCTAAGCCCACTAATAAAACTAAAAATAAAATAGGATCCTGAAAGTTGTGGGTTCTTGTGAAATATGAATGACTAGAGCTCTTTAAACTACTTTTGGTATTCATCTAGGGGTTCATTTTGCTATAGTTTATTGAACTGTTTTACCTCATCTTGTAAACCTTTTACTCAAACCTCTTACATAACATTTGAGATAATTCTTCCTACCCCATATCTCTTTTTATCATCTTGAGACCCGGTTACTAGATTTCAACCTTATCTTTTGGATGCATCTCCATGGTATTGACCCATTGATGACTAGGTATTTGATACACATTGAAGAACTTATTACACTTTCTCAGCCAACCTTGGGGGTTCTCCCTAGTGAACAAAGGAAGCTCAATCTTGGGAGGATTAGGGACCCACCCATGAGTTGATGAATCTTTCTTGATTACATGAGAGTTTCCATTTACCTCCAACCTACCTTTAGTTAGAGTAGGTAACAATGGAGAATTCAAGATTATGTCATTATGGGGTTATTCAATTTTGTCTTCTTGAGTTACCCTTAAAAGAACACAAATCTTAGCTTGCATGTTAGTCATAAATGCTTCTACTCTTTGATTATGCTCATTATTCTCTTGGTTGACTTCTTCCAGTTTTGGTCAACACATAATCAGTTTTCTTTTTCATTTGCCAATTCTTGTATCTTAATATCTTGCTTTTTCTGATTTAACCATTGTTGATCTTCTAACGAGTGCCTTTTGCCATTTGATTCTTCTTATGGTCGAGAATCGGTGACTCTGATACCAATTTATAATAAACTGATCTATGATAGAGAAGGATGAGATGGTTGTAGTTGTTAAATTCAAAAGCGTCCAAAAAACCAAAGCACACTAAGAGGAGGAGAGAGATGAATAACAATTCCAGTAGGAGATAAAAGAGGTGCAAATTTTGGTGTAAGTCGATGTAATAGTGTTTGGAATTGATAATGGTGAGGTAATTGAAGGAGAAAAGAGTAGAGATAGAAAGCAGGGTTAGAGAGAGAGAAAGGAGTGAGAACGGAAACAGGGGGAAAGAAGAGAATCAATCAACTAAATTCTTACATTGCTGAGTGTTTTTATAAATATATAAATCTTGTTATCTAACAATTTTCCAACTAATTAACAGATTCAGCTGTACAACAATCCAACTAGCTAACTAAACTGAACTTCAAACCTATTCCACCTTTTGGTCATTTTAAATCTAAGATAATTACATGTCTAATCCTTAAACTTTGTCCCTTGATCACAAATTAGTCCCTATAGTTAAAAATACTACCTTGTGATACTCAAACTTCCAAAATTGTATTGTATTGGTCCATTTATTACTGATGGTGATAGGGTAGTTATTAACTGTTGACGTGGACTAATGTAGTAGTTTACGTGGTCATATGGATGCTGACATGTCATTGCCATGTCAATTCTTATAGACATATCATATTGCCACGTCATCAATATGTTATTGTCGCTCTGCCATGTTGTAAAATTGCTGACTTAGCAATACCACATTAGCACAAGAGGGCATTCTGGTCTTTCCATTGCTTAGAATATGACTTTAGGATTTTTTTGTTTTGTTTTGTTTTCTACATTTCTCAATAGGAGGAATCCTTTCGTTTTGTTTAATTTGTTGAAGAGAGAGAGAGCAATAGAAAGCTTGAGAGAGAGCGAGAGAGAAATAGAGAGAGATTGTATCGAAACAAAATAAATCAGTTATTTACTGTATTCAAGAAAACATCTAAGGAGTTTTTATTGTGGTTCTGAAGGTGAAATTTCCATTATTAGATAGCGAAACCAAAGAAGTCCTTTAAGGTATGTAATCTAACCATTGGATTTGTTTCTTTTTATGTTTATTTCTACTTTTAGATTTTGGTTGTTCATGAATGGATCCTACAAATGGGTCCGAAGGTGGTTAAACTATTAGTTTGAAATTAGGTTTTTAAGTTAGTCTTTTAAATTAGAGTTTTAAATTAGTGTTTAAAAAAATATTTGTTTGGGGTTCAATTTTATATTAGGATTTCCAAACTGGATTTGAAAATTAGGATTTAAATTGGGGATTTCAATTTCAAATTTAGGATTTCAAATTTATGGTTTCTATTTTAGGGTTTTAATTTCAAATAACGGGTTCATAATTTAGGGTTTCAATTGGGGGATTTAATTTCAAATAAAGGGTTCATAAATTAGGGTTTTTATTTGGTTGATTGTGGCTTAAATTAGGGTATGAATAATTTATACATTTTCATTTCTTTTTCAGATATGGATTCCATAAAATTTACTAGTGTAGTTCATTATGGGGGTAAATTTGTGAAACATAAAAAATATGAGGGTGGGAACCTAACTTATTTTGACAATTGTGATAGGGATAAAATGTAACTTGTTGAATTAAAAAACATGGTAGAAGAATTAGATTATAGAAACTTTATAAGGGCGTTGGTATGGTTTGATGGAGATGGGTTCTGTCACTTTTTAAGTGATGTTGCATTGTTGAAATATTTAGATGAAACATTAAAAACAAATAAGGAAATTCATTTCTATAGAGTATGGTATAGACGAATCTTATTTTGTTGATGAAAGTGAGCCTAGGCAGGAAGAAGAAGAGATGTAGGGTAGCCAATCTAAGAGATATGATTTTGAGAATTTAGTTACTGATTCTGAACACAGTGCCCTAGGTTTCAGATTTGAAGATAGTGATTGTGAAGATGAAGGGGCAGACCTATTTGGTAGTGATAGGTACCCTTCTACAGAGTGTTTAGATGAATTTGAAAACGAGAGTGGTCATGTAGATTTGAATGGTTGGAATGATCCCTCTATAGATAATGAAAAAGATTTAAATTACACAATTTCTTACATTGATGGTGATGATGAAGAGATGCAACCCGAGTTATGAGGAGTTTAACAAGGATTACAACTCTAGGGACATAGATTTGAGGAATGGCCAAATTTTTGAGAGTTTAGACATTTTTAAACAAGTGTTGAGAGATTACACTCTTTATAATAGGAAGAACTTGAGATATATAAAAATTGATAAGTTCAGGGTTAGGATGAGGTGTGTTGAGTGTTGTGACTAGTTGGTATATGCAAAAGAATCAGGCGATAATGGGAAGATAGCCCTGCTAGTCACATACAGGTCTATACATATTTGTGCAAGGTCATGGAAGAATAAACATGCAACAGATGCTTGGTTGGCCAAAAAATGAGTGAAGAGGATGAAAGATGATCCAAGATTAGAGTAAATGTGTTGCAGAAAAAAGTCATGGATAAATTTGGATTAGATCATGTAAGAATGAAGGCATGAAGAGTCAAAAAAATGGCCAAAGAACTTGCAGAAGGGCAGAATAGGAAACAATTCTTTCTCTTAGGGTAGTACTTTAAAGAAATTTTGAAAACTAATTAGGGAATCACTTGCAAGATTGAGAGTTCAATTGAAACTGGTGGAGAGAATCCTAAAAGAGTCTTGTACCAAAATACTCCAATTTTTAGAAGATTGTACATTTGTCTCGATGCATGTAAGCGAGGTTTCTTGACAGCAATAGGCTTTTCACAGATTTAGATGGGTATTTCTTGAAAATAATATTTGGAGGGTAATTATTGGTTGCAGTTGGCATAGATCCTAATGATAAAATTTTCTCTCTGGTTTTTGCCATTGTAAGATTAATAAAACTTTAAGGATTTTTTTTTTTTTTTTTTTTTTTTTTTTAATGTGATGTACTATAGTAAGCTTTATGCATTGTTTCAATTAACAATTTAACCAATTCCCGTCATAACCAATGTACTATAGGCATTAACCTTCATTTCTTCATGCACCACTATAAGCAATTGCTGCATTGGTTCATGAATCACTCTAACCAATTTTTTATGAACACGTTTGGACAAATTCAACTACAATGCTTCATTTATTCCTTCATTCATTCATATTTTACTACAACATTTTTACATTTTTCTAGGTAAGGACAGAACAGAGTTTAGATTTTTTTCATTTTTAATCATAAGAGCAAATATTAAAATTACAATACTAATTATTATCCATACATAGCTAATTCCAAAACATTGTTGTCATTGTACATCATTCTTTTGCAGACTTAGATTCCTTATCATCATCTTTGAACATATTTCGTCCATCTCTAACTTTTTTAGAGTTAAAAGCTGATTTTCTTCCTTTAACCTCTCGATCATGGTACCTGTAGCTTCCATCCTCATGTTACAATCAGTAACCACAGAACTACATTTTGTTTTTTCCTCCTCAATCTTGTTTCTAAAACTTAGGATGACCTCAATTGCTTGATCAGACAACGGAGGATCATACCATTGGAAAAAATCACAAGCATTCCCATCCTATATAAAAAATAGAGAAAATTTCGCATATAAAATAGTGATTCAAAAAAATAAAGAAAATGTCCCTTACCTCAAAATTTGAAATTATGTTTTAAAAATAATTATTCAACTTATCTAGAAATTATGGCAACCGTAACACCTCCGTGAAGAATTTCGAGAGGTCCATGAAGTCACTAAGATGACATCATGACTGTATCTGCACTTCAATGAAGTTTCATCCATTTCAAAATCCTAAACTTTGAGAGAGAGAGAGAGAGAAAGAGAGAGAGAGAGAGAGAGATTGAAAGTGTGAGTAGAAGAAGCCATTATAATGGAGTAGAGAGATCAAGAGAGAGATTAAAGCTCCCTCTCTCTCTCTTTAATTCGAAGTCTCGATCTCTCTCTCTCTCTATCGAAGTAGAAGAAGCCACTATAATGGAGTTAAAAGGTAAAGCTGCATAGTAATGGTGGAATGAACAGCATGCCCTCTTGTACAGACGTGGCAGTACCACGTCAGCAATTTTATAGCATGACATAGCCACGTTAGCATATTGATGACGTGGTAACATGAAATGTCTTTAAGAACTGACATGACAATGATATGTCAACATTCGTACGACCATGTAAACTGTCACGTCAGTCTACATCAGCAGTCAACGGCCACCTTATCACCATCAGTAGAGGAAAGACTAATATGATATAGTTTTGAAAATTTAAGGATTATAAGATAACATTTTTAACTGTAGAGACTAATTTAGTTTTTCATTACTAGTGGTAACAGGATGACCATTAACTGTTAACGTGAACTGACATGACAGTCAATGTGGTAGTATGGATATTGATATGTCATTGTCATGTTAGCTCCTATAAACATCTTATGTTGCCATGTCATCGGTATGTTGATGTGGCTGTGCCATACTGTAAAATTGTTAACGTGGCACTGCCACATCAACACAAGAGGGTATGCTGATTTTTCACCATTACTATACAATTCTACCTTTTCATTTCATTATAGTAGCTTCTTCTGCTTCGATAGAGAGAGAGAGAGAGATTGAGACTTTGAATTAGAGAGAGAGAGAGCTTTAATCTCTCTTGATCTCATACTTTTAATCTCTCTCTTGATCTCTCTACAATATTATAGTAGCTTCTACTCGCACTTTCAATCTCTCTCTTGATCTCTCTCTCTCTCTCTTAAATTTTAGGTTTTTTAAATGAAAGAAAGTCCATTGAAGTGCAGATACGGTCATGATGCTATTTTAGTGACTTCATGGACCTCTCGAAATCCTTTACAGAGGTTTTATGGCTGACTTAATTTCTAGTAAGTTAAATAATTTTTTTTAAAAAACATAATTCCAAAAATTGAGGTAAAGGACATTTTCTCCATTTTTTTGAATCACCATTTCGTATGTGAAATTTTCTTCATTTTTTATATAGGATGAGAACACTTGTGATTTTTTTCAATAGTATGATCCACAATTGTCTGATCGAGCAATTGAGGTCATCCTAGATCTCAGAAACAAAATTATGGAGGAAAAGACAAAATGCAATTCTGTAGTTGCTAATTGTAACG
Organism: Dillenia turbinata; assembly: GCA_037126225.1. Taxonomy (NCBI): domain Eukaryota; kingdom Viridiplantae; phylum Streptophyta; class Magnoliopsida; order Dilleniales; family Dilleniaceae; genus Dillenia; species Dillenia turbinata. Next base: position 8,689,190 of record JBAMMX010000015.1, read on the forward strand.
TGAGGATAGAAGTTGCAAGTACCATGATTAAGAGGTTGAAGGAGGGAAAATAAGCTTTTGACTCTACAAAAGTTAGAGATGGAGAAAATATGTTCGAAGATGAAGATAGAGAATCTAAGATTGCAAAAGAATGATATACAATGACAACAATGTTTTAGGGTTAGTCATGTATGAGTAATAATCATTATTGTAATTTTAATATTTGCTCTTATGTTTAGAAATGAAAGAAGTCCAAACTCTGTTACGTTCTTATCCAGAAAAATATAAAAATATTATTATAAAATATGAATGAATGAAGTATTGTAGTTAAATTTGTCCAAAAGTGTTCATAAAAAATTAGTTAGAGTGGTGCATGAACTAATACAACAATTGGTTATAGTGATGCAGAAAGCAATAATGGTTAATGCCTGCAGTACATTGGTTATGAGTGGAATTAGTTAAATTGTTGAATGAAACAATGCAGAAAGCTTACGACAGTACATCAGATTAAAAAACCTTAAAACTTCATTAACCTTACAATGGCAAAAACCAGAGGAAAAATTCTATCATTAGGATCTTTGCCAACTGCAACCAATAATTGCCCTCAAAATGCTGTCTTCAAGAAACAACCGTTTAAACCTTTGAAAGGCTTATAGGTTGCCAAGAAACCTCACTTGCATATATCAAGATAAATGTACAATTTTTTAAAAATTGGAGTATTTGGGTACAAGACTCTTATAGGATGCTCTCCACTAGTTTCAATTTAACTCTCAATCTTGTAAGTGCTCCCCTTATTAGTTCTCAAAATTTTTTCAAAGTAGTGCCTTAAGAGGAAGAATTGCTCCCTATCTTGCCATTTTGCAAATTCTTTCACAATTTTTTGGATCTGCATGCCTTCATTCGTATACAATCTAATCTAAATTTATTCTTTATTTTGTTTCTGCAACATATTCACTCTGATCTTTGGATCATCTTTTACCTTTTTCATCCATTTTTTTGCCAACCAAGTAATTGTTGCATGTTTGTTCTTCCATAACCTTGCACAAGTATGTATAGACTTATATGTGACCAACAGAGCTGTCTTCTCATTATCACTTAATTTCTTTGTATATACCAACCAATCACAGCCCTCAACACACCTCATCCTAACTCTGAACTTGTTTATATATATATATATATATATATATATATATATCTCAGTTCTTCCCATTATAAACAGCGTAATCTGTCTACACTTGTTTAAAAAAGTCTATACTCTCAAAAATTTGGCCCTTCCTCAATTCAATGTTCCTAGGGTTATAATTCTTTTTGAACTTCTCAGAACTTATCCTATCCCCTTTAGAATGCATCTTTTCATTGAATCTTTTTAATTATCTATAGAGGGATCATTCCAGTTATTTAAATCTACATGACCACCCTTATTTTTAGATTTATCCAAACACTTGCAGAAGGGTTCCTATCACTACCAAATAGATATGTTCCTTCATCTTCATAATCACTATCTTCAAATCTAAAACCTAGGGCACTCTCTTTAGAATTAGTAACTAAATTCTTAAAATCACACCTCTCAGATTAACTACCCTACATCTCTTCTTCCCTCTGCCTAAACTCACTTTCATCAACAAAATAAAACTCATCTATACCATGCTCTATATAGAAATGAATTTCTTTATTTGTTTTAATGTTTCATCTAAATATTCCAACAATACAGTATCACTTAAAAAATGATAGAACCCATTTTCATCAAACCATACCGATGTCCTTACAAAGTTTCTATAACCTAATTCTCCTATCATGTTTTTTAATTCAATTAGTGACATCTTATCCTTATCACAACTGTCAAAATAGGCTAGGTTTCTGCTCTCATATTTTTCATATCCCACAAATTTACCCCCTTGATAAACTATAGCAGTAAATTTTATGAAATTAATGTCTGAGAAAGAAATAAAATATATAAATTATTCACACTCTAATTTAAATCACAATCAACCAAATAAAAACCTTAATTTACGAACTCTTTATTTGAAATTAAAACCCTCAATTAAAACTTTAAATTACGAACCCCTTGTTTGAAATTAAAATCCCTAATTGGAACCCTAAAATTGAAACCCTAATTTGAAATTAAAATCTCTAAGTCAAACCCTAATTTTCAAATCTAATTTGGTAACCTTAATTTCAAATTAAACCCCAAATTCATAAACCCCAAATAATTAATTTTTTAACTACTAATTTAAAACTCTAATTTAAAAGACTAATTTAAAACCCTAATTTCAAACCAACAGTTTAATCACCTTCGGAACCCATTCGCAAGATCCGTTCATGAACAACCAAAATCTAAAAATAGAAATACATATATATAAAACAAATCCAACGGTTAGATTACATACCTTAAAGTATTTCTTGGGCCTCGCTATCTGATGATGGAAACCTCACCTTCGGGACCACAATAAAAAATTTTTAGATGTCTCATTGAATGTAATAAACAACTGATTTACTTTGTTTTGACACAATCTCTCTCTATTTTTCTCTTACTCTCTCTCAAGTTTTCTATCACTATCTCTCTCTTCGTCAGATTAAAGAAAACGAAAGGATTCCTTCTTTTGAAAAATGTAGGAAAAAAAAATCCTAAAGTCATATTCTGGGCAGTGGAAAGATCAAAATGCCCTCTACCACATCAGTAATTTTATAACGTGGCACAGCCATGTCAGCATATTGATGACGTGACAACATGAGATGTTTATAGAAGCTGACATGATAATGACATGTCAAAATCCATACGATTACGTAGACTACCACGTCAGTCTATGTCAGTAGTTAATCGATCACTCTATCATTGTTACTAACAGAATAAAAGGTTTTAGAAATTTGAGAACCACAAGATAGTATTTTTAACTATAGTAATTAATTTGTTATAAAGGGATAAAGTTTAAGGACCGGTTATATAATTATCTCTTTTTTTTTTTTTGTGGGGAATGAATCATGAAAGGCTTGGCATGATTTTTTCATTTTTCTTTGTAGGTGTGGAAGAGATTGAGATAGAAATGGATATGTAAAAGGTAACAGTGAGAGGGTACGTACCGATGAAAACAAAATTCTGAGGGCGGCCATCAAAAGGGCAGGAAAAGCAACAAAGATTTGGCCATTTCCCTCGTATTCCCATTGCGCTTCATTTTACAAGTACCCAACACACGTCGTCAATCATTACTATGACACGTTCAGAAACGGTGCCTCTGCTAATATACATATTCAACACTCCCACTTCCTATTCCCTCGCCGTTGCTTCTGATGAAGTCGTCGCCTCGCTTTTCAGTGATGAAAACCAGCATGCCTACGGCATCATGTGAATTTCAATTTTTTTTTTTTAATGCATGTATTTTGTACTTAGAATGGCTGGTTTTGATTTATGTTTAGGATTTAGGTATTGGTTGCTTTTTTGGAGTTTTAGCTGATTTTTTCTTTTTTCTCCAAAGGAGTAATAGACTTGTTGTTCCAGTAAAACTCAGTGTTTTGAAATTCGGATTGGAATACAAACCAATCAAACCAAGGGATCAATGAATTATTAGATCAAATCGATCAGATCAAATTAAAAAATTGGATGATGTTGACATTAAATTATAAATAAATTTAAATTATAACAAACAAAAATAACAACAATCTGTGATTTAATAGTGGAAGTTATATATTTTTTCATCTTATTCTCAGGTTTTCTGAGATTTGAATAGTGATAACTATAATTTTTTTGTACATATTTCGTACTAAAAAATGGATTAGATCAGATCGGTTCAATTCAATTTTTCCAATCAAATCCGAGTTTTGATCAATTTTTTAAAAAATCTAAAGAACTCAGACCGATTATTGGTTTGATTTCTAATTTGATTGGTTGGATCAGCCGATCCGATATTAGTTTCAAGGGTGAAACTTTACTAGGATTGTGACGTTGCTTGCGCCAATATAATCTAAAGGTATGCGCCAATATTAAAATTAATAGTTGATATGTTCGAGCACGATATGTATCCAGATCCACCAACATTAATGGCTTCCACCTGTGACCCATTGTCAAATGTGCCATTTTTTTCCCCAAAATAAAAAAAGATAATAATAATGGACTTCATTTGCACACTAGGCAATTCATTAAACATGTTTAATAACTTGCCATCGCCATAAAACTAAAAAGTTCTAAATTCGACTATAATCCGTGGAACATTTTGCTCCACTTGCTCTACGCCTCTCTTCTAACCAAGGGAGAAAAAAAAAAGGAACGACATATAATTACATATTTAATTTTATTATATTAATAATTATTATATTAAATATTTTATGTGATATCAGTTAGATTTAGTTCATATTATTCTAAATGTTACCATATGATATGTCTGTCTTTGAAAATTTTTATTCATCATAAATTTAGAGATTAATTACCCTTCATTGAACGTTCCGCCCTTGCGTTTGATTTGAACTGAATTTGTACTTTTATTCGAATATAAAATGAAATTTGTAATTAACACTTCCACTGGTACCCTGTCGATCTGAGTCATATGAGGAAAGGGCCTTTGTCTGTTCCCAACTTGGAATGAGAAGAGGAAATAAGGAATCTCGAAAAAGCAAACGGAAAGGCCCCACTAACTCATTCTACACCGTGAGATTATAATACTTCCGATCATGAGTTTCCAAGTCCCGAGCTGGAAACTGAGAAGGGGGCCCACCAAAATCAACATATCATGATCTCATACTGATGTTGACCATTTTGGTCAAAAGTTGGAAAGCCCAGCAATCAAATGGGCCAAAAATCAGCTACGGAGTTGCCATTTTGGTCAGGAAAGCCGCAACAAATGGGCCAAAAATCGATCAATCATATATGCCAGAAGAGACTCAATCCCCCCGCCCCGCCCCCCCCCCCCCAAAAAAAAAAGGACTCATTTCCAAGCGTAAAATTTCACACCTTTTTCTCTATCTACAAATACCCATTAAGTTCTCTGAACTGAGCTTAACCTTTTGGCTTTCCTTTGTTGTGAATTCCACTCTCTCCTCTCTCTCCCTCTCTCTCTCTGTAAACTGAGCTTAACCTTTTTCTCCATCTACAAATACCCATTAAGTTCTCTGAACTGAGCATAACCTTTTGGCTTTCCTTTGTTGTGAATTCCAATCTCTCTCTCTCTCTCTCTCTCTGATGGCTCAGGTGATCTTCTCATTCTTGCAGCTGTCCTCAGTTTTATTTCATTAATAATTCTCATATTCTTATGTATGCAAAATATGAAATTTGACTATGATGTCTTCCTTTTTTTGGTTTTTTTTTTGGGGGGTGGGGTTGGTTTCGATTTTGAGCAGAAGGTGGTGTTGAAGGTGTTGACCATGACAGATGACAAAACAAAGCAGAAAGCCATTGAAGCAGCTGCTGATATCTATGGTATGTCCCAATTAAAATCTCAGAATTTAAATTCCAGGACATGTCTTATAAATTGTATAATTCTAATTTACATTTATCATATTTGTATTGGGTAATAAAAATTGGCAGGGGTGGATTCAATTGCAGCAGATCTAAAGGAACAAAAGCTAACAGTAATAGGAGGGATGGACGCAGTGGCAGTGGTGAAAAAGTTGAAGAAAGTGGGGAAAGTGGACATCGTCTCAGTTGGGCCTGCCAAGGAAGAGAAGAAAGAAGAAAAGAAAGATGAAAAAAAAGACGACAAGAAAGAGGAAAAGAAAGAGGAAAAGAAGGACGACAAGAAAGAGGATAAGAAATAGTTTAAATAAATTTTTTCCATTTCTCGAATTTCTCCCCTTGTGTGAAAAACGTTAGCACCATACGTATAAATTACCCATATTGAACTTTGAATAAAGGAGAAATGAATTTTGTTCCTCAGCTATCCTTCGTTGTTGTGTATGTTATTTTCTTAACCCACGTTGTTTATAAACTGTGACACCATCCTGGAGTTCAATTCCAATTACACAGATTTGGTGCTGGAAACGAAAAAATAGTTTAAAAGAGGCGTACAGCTCACAAGATATCATTTTCATCCTCCACCGTTGATAATTAATCTGAAGTGAATGCAATTAGACTACTTTTTCTAATACCGGTTTTATGGACGATGAAATGGTCCCGGTTGGAATGAACTGGGCACGAAATTGACGCCGTCGTCCGTCCTAACAATGCAACTCTCACTCTAGAAGATCGGCAATTTCGTCCCATTCAGAAAAATAGTAAGGAGCCCACAATGGAGAAACTTAGCCATTACAAGTTTTCTTCTCTGATTCGTTAAGAGGGTCATAATCAATGCATTGAATAATGTTCATCAAAGGTCACAAACACAGCTGAGTTTTCTTTTTTTGGCTGTCCTGGATTTGGTTTACCACCTAAAATCTAAAGTTTTTTTTTTAAAGTTCATAATCAATGCATTAACAATTTTCACCAAAGGTCACAAACACAGCTGGTTTCTTTGCATTCAGAGACCATTCTTCCAAAATATTTGAATCTAAATATTTGAGGTGGGGTTCTATTACGCCTCCCATTGGACCAACAAATCGTTGGTACAATTGAGTTCCCACGTAACCTCCGCAAGAAAGGAACAATACGTGCCCAGTGAAGATCCGCGGTGGCATGCGTTAGCTTGTCGAGAGGGAAAGAACTTCCTGGCTTCACCCTCGTCAGTGATGACTAATGCATTCTGGAAAATCTGAAAAATGACCCTCAATGAGAATGCCTTTTTATGTCGGCGCGTTAAAATTATGCTGACCCTTATAGCGGGTGCTTCGAAAATTATGCACACAGAAAATAAGGGACATCTGGGACATCTTGGGAGTGCATGGGAACGTCTTGGTAGGTAACCCGTGGAGCGGGTGAGGGGCAAAGCCCCCATGTGGTTCAAATTTAACCCATATCCGTGTATCGTAGATATTTGTGTTCTAACCCTCTAGGGTTTGTTTGAGAGTAACAACTTGACTGTACTAGGGGTAATCGGATCCGCATCTATTGGTGGTTGATAAATGTACTTAGCCCTGTAGTGTTTGTTTCAGAGTAACAACTTTTTGGCTGTGTAAGGAACTTGGATAGCCCTCATATATATATATAAATATATATATATATATATATATATATATATATATATATATATATGTATGTATATATACATTCTACACATTTTATACCACTCTTTGACACTGAACATTGCTCCTCTCCTCAAGTATGGACGTAGCCTAACTGATAGAACAACATAAATTTTATGTTCATTGTGTTGATGTGAAGCTTGAATTCTGACATGAAAAAATCATAGCATCAATGGCAGATGTAGACAATGTTGTTGTCCCTGCGAGAATTTTAGTCTTTGGTCTCATGTTTCATTATGGCTCAACTGCTAGTGCCCGGATTCTCACCCCCGTCCAGAGAAAAGTGTCACCTTCACTGCAGAACAAAATAGAAAGAGTCCCAATAGAATAGTTTAGTGGTTATAATCTTTTTCTTTCAATCCGATGATCTCGAATTCAAATTGTGATGTAATAAAAAAAAAAAAAGAAAAACTACTTCTAAGAAACCAATTCCAAGCTTCAAATGCTATAATTCTAACGACAATATAGAACTCGAAAATTTGATCTTGTACTAATGTTCTAATGACAAGCCCATATGTGGTCGGAGACAAACAATTTAGGGAATGCTACCAAAAATTACTCCCTTAAAATTTATTATGACAATAAATACTCTTCCTCCTTACGTGTTGGAGTAGAGAAAATTCAGTTTTAAGAATTTTCTTTCGAAATATTTTTCACATACCCTTTTTTGAAAGAGAAACATAAACAAAGAGACAGGAGAGAGTCATCCAACAAGAGGGGGGGAAAAACATAATTTTTCATATTTGATAGTATTTAGTAATTTTTCGTTTTTCGTCCCTTTACCCTGGGTAAACTTACCCTGCCTTAAAATTTAATTGAAAAAAAATGTTTGACAGATGCTTAAAGATGGGTGAAACTTTTGGAAAATAATATTTCACACCCTTTATCCCCTACCCGACGTCCAAAAGATAAGAACGAAATGAGTACAAGTGTGTCATGTGATGGGATAACAGGAAGAGACGTGCCCACGTTCAAATATAAGAAAGAGGGCTTGCTTTTTCCTTTTTTGGCAGAGGCTCATCATCTTCGAATGACCTCATATTTTGGTTATGAACGTTTATGGGTACAGCCAGGAAAATCTTTATCTCGAAAAATTATTTGATCATTTTTTGTAGTCCAAGACCCACCAACCATTGCACAGTTCCACAACAAAATTGAAAATACACACCATTACTTGGTCCTACACAAGCGTCTGGTTCTCTTACCCCTAGTCATTCTTAACTAGAGGAAATGATAATTATGTCGATCTACTGACAATAGAGCAGCTATCAAATAAATCTGTGGGATGCGAGCATGGTATGAGAATGAAATGGAATTAAACTAAAAACTGAACAACTTGTGCAAATCATGGAAGTGAGAGAATGCTTTGCCAATGCCAATTTGTTTGTACAACGTAACAGAAAAGCATGTTCTTCCACTCCCTCCTAAGCAGCGTAGAAGCCATTTGAGCCACTGAAGCAACATTCGCTAAGGCATGTAAACGGAACTCGTCTGACCATCGTCAGAAAATAATGTTAAATTCTATCCCGTCACCTTGTCACCTGTTTGTTAAAGAGATCTTTTTGTCCACCAACTGCAGCATTTAGCTCAATATGACATTCTTCTCAGGCTGAAGTTTAATCTCATATTTAGCTTTCCTTGGAGCTAGAAAACTCATTGGTCATAGCTTCAGTTTGCTATTTCTTCAATATAACCCAGGTAGATTTTGGTACTACCGGAAAAGATTAAGCGGAAAGTATATAAGAGGAGAGGATGCATGGGTAATATTTTCTTCTTTTGGTTTGACATCGATGTTAAGCGATTGATAGATGATAAATTCTCTGTGGAAAACTAAACATAATAAGATGCACTGATTTTTTTTCCCCGAAGCATAAATTAGTTTTTCTCCCTAAAACTAAGCATATCTATTTTTTCTCTTTAAAAATTAATTTATATTAAATTTTGGCTCACTAAACAAATAACATTTAAGCAACATTTTACCCCCACTAAACGCTAACCTAATAGCAGGTTGGCACTACTTTCAAGGAGTGTTTGTACTATTTTATAATCACAATCTCCATTCCATTTTGTAGGAGTAATACCCTTACACAAATATAGAAAATGATGGTAGTTTAAATGTACCGAAAATTTACACAATGGGGCTTATCAATCTAAACATAATAATTATGACAATAACATAACCCTCCCACCAACTAGTAATTACTTATTGGTCTACATCATCATACTTTGCACATCCTCGCAGAGTTGTCAAGATAAGTACCAATTAGATATTGAGATAGAGAAGGCTGAAGATATAAAAGAATAGCCAGCAAATTATATTTATGAACAAAAGCAAATGTATACTCTCATGCATCATTTGGCAGAAATGAAGATCAAAATTAGACTACTTCTATGTCCAACGCAGCCTGAACTAATGGAATGGCAGATTAATCACGCCATCTCACACAAACTGTAAGATATTTTAGAATCCCCACAGTGAATAACAACTTTTCTGCAACTGTTTCAAAAAGCCTCAAGCAACAATATCAGTCTAGCAATTTTCCAGTCTAAGAGCAAGTTGACAACATTGGCAAAGTATCTGCATCAATAGACATCTCAATAGCATCCTAAACCACCAATAGATAATATGGTAGAAATGTGCCACACAATGCTGATCACATGAGCTAGCAATAAGATGGTGCTCCATTAGGGTTCATATTCATGCATAAGACAACACAAATTTCAAGGTCTTGAAGTAGTACCTTATAAACAAAATAGATCCAAGAATTCATCACAATAGCCTGTTCTGAAAACTGTCTTTGTTGGAGCTGCTCATTTTGCCATCTTCCACTTCATAGATAGCTGATCCAAATGATCAGAAAATTAAACATAGATAAGTAGATCTTGAAACAGAATACCCATATGACATTACTAATTTGTCAAACCAAGGAACAAAAATTGGATTTTTTGTACTTCAGGAATTTTGGATGAACACATTCCTGCACCAACTTGGCCATCATTTATCTCTTTTCACTCTTAATCAGCATAGCCATGAGGCATTTTTTGGCTTTGAACAAGAAGAAAACTTTCCCTTACTTTGATGGCATGTACAATATCCCAATGCAAATAGGGTGATCAGAACATTTCTGTCTGTCAGAGGAGTTGACCCAGGGAAAATGATATTCCCTGATACAAGTCATAAAAACTAGATTGATGCAATATAAAAGATTATGGGAGCCAATAACAATAATTCTTGCCATTGTATTACATGAATAGTTCAGATTCTCATTTTACATTCCAAAGAGTGATAAAAAGCACATTATTAAGTGATGCGGGATTAACAAAAGATGAGAGTAATGCTATCATTGACCAACATACTCTGATTTCAAAAATGTCAAAACGTTTCCACAATTACAACAACTTGATATATAATCCTAAGCAGGCTTTTAGTCTCAGTTTTGTTTTTATGTACATAATCTTACGAGATATAGGAGTGATTCATCTAGAAATTGAAAGGAGTAACTCTTGGGCTAGAAAGGTTCACCATCTTGCAAAGGAAAAAGGAAAGAAGGCAATACAGAATATCTTTTCAACATGAAACAATCCCACCAGGATGGATGAGGACCTCAGGAAAGCAGGTGATGACAATTGTTACGGTTCTGCAGTCGGTATAAAAAGAAAATACGTACAAGTGAGAAGCCACAGCTTACAAGCCAAAAAATAGAACACTAAATAATACTTGATCCTACAATAGACAAAGCGTTTTCAGACTTTGGCCATAAGAACTTACCAGAAAGCCAATCTCACAGATCTAATTTCTTCCTGGTATGGAATTCGCTTCCTATTACATGTCTACAATATGCTGAATGCTGTTTGTCTTACGCCTGCATCAACTATTTTCTTTGTCTTGAATAGAACTTGCACTGACTTGACTGGAGGTCAATAGAATCTGCACCACATTGGTTTAGCAACCAGCAATCAGCTGTTTAATATCCTGCTAAGCACTTTGGTGTAGATTGTAAGTTTAACTCAGTCAGCATTGGGAAAAGAGAAAAGAAAAGAAAATTTTAAGCTCGATCAGAAATGGAGAAATTTATTTAAGTAAATTAATCATTCACTTCAAAAAAAGAACAAAAATGAATTTTTTTTTTAATTAATCATTCACTTCAAGGCATACCCTCCCCCTCCCCCCTCCCCAAAAAAAAGAACAAAAATGAAAACAAACCATGAATTAGAATTCTCATATGTATTCTTATTAAGTCGAATATCTTGAAGCACTTAGAAGAGCCCTGTGTCATTTTTTGGCGTTAATCTAGGCTGAAAACCCGTACTTTGAAAGCTTGAGTTGTTCTCAAATTTAATCACCCAAATGACTTTGTTGGTCACCTTTTATACCACAATATAAATAACAAAAACTTGGAATATCTTATCTTGCCAATAAAGTAGAGTTCAAAAGCTTCTGAGTACTCTTATTTAACTGTACAGCTAATACTCTTCAGTGGACATGGACAAGCAAGGGAGAAACACAATTTCAAGATTGTATGACTGAAATGAAGTCTCAAAAACAGCCAAAAGAGTATAACCATGTGAGCACATAATGCATGCATATGAGAGTCAGGCTAAAATATTAGTCAACTGTTACACAAAAGCAAGGGACTTTAAGATACAGCCAACTTCCAAATGAATAAGCACTCAGTAGTTATTTATCCAAGTAATAATTATTAGCAAACAATGGTTGATTGTAACTTGCAAGTAAAATCAGGTCATTTCTCTAATTCTATCATGTGTTTCTTAGCTGTCCAGATTCGACACGGGAACAATGAGCATACCACTCACAAGCAGACTATGACATTCTCATAGCAATCAGCAAACAATGATGGAAAAGGTGGATAGTAAACTCAAGCCAGTCACATCATACACAAAGATGAAGAGGAGGCAACCACTTCCCTGCCTCCACCTCTATCAGGTGATCCATTCTCACCAGTGATCGGTACAATCAAGACTGTCCTGTAAAAATTGTGCCTTCAAAAGAAGCATATGGGAAATCTGAGGGCAAGATACAGTATTAAGAGAGAATCATATGTATTTGTGTAGCAGCTTAAACTTCATATAGACAATCAAGAGCTTGTTGCATGCACTTGTTACAATCAAGGTTCTTGCAACTAGAACAATAAATTCCATCACTCCATGACACCTCAAGCATCTATAACCTCAATTTCAAACCATCAAAACCACTCCTTAAAGTATTTGACCATTTTTAACCCATCCTTTACCTCTATGGGTAGGAAATTATTCAACCTTCTCCTGATAAACAATTTGACAATTGGTCCTTGTCAATTATGGTTCCTACATAAATTAGTTTTCCATCTACACTTCAAGGTTTTTGTCACTAGGAACCTTTTTTAACTGATGTTACTTCATAACTCATCCAAAAGACTAAAAGTAATAAATAAACTTGAAATGAGGATTAAACTGGAAAATTTTAACAAACTTAATCAAGTACCAGTCCTTGTGGTTATTGCTCAGGAGTAATTTCCACCCTCAAATGCTATCATGTCTGATAGTGAGAATGAGAACCTTGCATAATAAAGCAAAGCTACTTCATTTAATCAAAGCTAATTAATATTCGAGGTGGTCCTAAAAATGAGGCCAAGAAACTCAAGAACAAAATTTCATTAATAAGACTTCCCTTGCTCAATGGCAACAATAGAATCATAGTTGAAGATTTGCAATCTCAACAGGGGAAAAGTGAAAAGCGAAAAGAGATGGAAATAAAAGAATACAACAAATTAACAATGAGTTTCAGAAGAATGGAAGTTGATACAAACATATTGAGAGTTTCTAATGGTGCTAGCTGTATAGTCACTCTTTTGAACATTGATGATGCAACTTTTGAAAATTAGCACCTGACATGAAATCTACTTAAATGCCAAGAACAGTCTCTCAGCATCATAACTATCTGAGTCCCACAATTCCACAAACCAAAACACAGTCCAATGATCCCTCATCTTTATATTATGCAACATATGAAGCTTTGGCCAAGGATAGCTTCTTCGACACAGCACTTCACATGTTATGGAAACATCTATGGTACAATGGATCAAGTTTCGATGGCATTATTTAGAATCCCAAATACCAATAATTTGTCTGTCCTTTTTTATAGGGTAGTTGTTGCAATTCTTATCCCATAGATATGCCACATTTTGTGGCACCTCACCAAGTAGACTAACACTAGAGTGTTTTTGGATACCATGGATTTCATGTTTGTCGGTTACAGTAAATAAGTTCTTTTGAACTCTATATTGAGTTATCATATGCATAACCCTCTTACAGAATCCAGTCAGTTTTGTCACATTTTGCACCTGAGACTAAACACAATGAGCAGTAGAGGGCCACAACCATGTCTGGTGATATTCATAACCTTCGAGATTTTGATTTGATTCTAAAGAACCATGTAGTACACTGACATGCAAATACACCAAAAAAGAGATGAAACACTAAAATGAAAGTCTATCATAAGCCTAACAATCTTATCCATCAAGGTCTACAAGCAGAAGAAATGAATAGAATGGCTCTGTAGGTATATAAGACCGTACTAGTAATAGTTACAGACTTACATGATATCAAGCACAAGGTGTTGAACAAGCTCGACCAACCGCATTTGCTGATACTGTTACAATTAAGTAATCCACATGATACAGATTCTATCAAATTAGCATCTCCTATAGCCCTTGAACTTGGAGAGGAGATGGATGTACTGCCCTTTCTCCACCATATATCTTATTACTTCATGCGCCTCAGAAAGTTTTCCTGCATTCCGCAAATTACTAACCAATGTACTATAGACAAAAAAATTAGGATTACAACCCCTAGACTCCATTTCCTCGAGCATCAAGCATGCCTTCTTGTACTTTCCAGCCATACATAACCCACGGATCATAGAATTGTAGGTAAATACATTTGGTAGCTGTCCCTTAATTATCATATCTTCAAAAAACTCTTGAGCCTTATCAAATTCTCCTGCCACAACATACCCATTAATCATAACAGTGTAAGAAACAACATCAGGAGTGCACCCACTCTTAATCATCTCATCAAAAAAATACCGACATGCGTCCAAGTTTCCGGCCCGACTAAGCCCATCTATCAATGTTGTGAAGTGCAGAACACTTGGATCACAACCAACTTCTTTCATGTGATTCAAAAGTTTAAGTGCTGCAAGTGGTTTGTCTCCTTTACCAAGAACATGGAGTAGAATGTTAAATGTATGGCTATCCGGGGAGAATCCACTCCGGACCAATTCATCTAACAGCCTGTTGAACTGATCCAACTTCCCCAACCTGTACTTTGCACACATAAGTATGTTGTAAGTCAGAATGTCAGGTGAAAATCCTGCGAGGATCATTTGCTGATGTACCCACTCAATCAACCTATACTGATTTATTCCAAGAAGAGAATACAAAATTGCATTATAGGAGTGTTTAAATGGCCTAAAATTAAAAGTTTTTGATTTGATAAACCTTTCAACCACCTTCCTGGCCAAGCCAGACTCGCCACAAGTACAAATCAAAATGTTAAATGTCCTTGCAGTGGTGGGATAACCTTTCTCAACCATTTCATCAGCGATCCTCCACATTGCCTTAAACTCCTCGGACTCAGCAAAAATTTTCATAATTAAGTGATATGAATTAACGGTATGCCTAAAGTTCTCCTGCTGACCAGACCAAACAAAAAACTTATAACCCAATTTAGCACACCGATTCTTATTGGCATGATTCAATGTTTTCAAAATACCCAAAAGAACCTCCCTAACAAGAAGACCTGAAACCCTAAGATTCAACCTATCCAAAGCCAATTTAGCATCATAACCAGGACCATCCTGATGAAGAATATCAAGAACTCGAAAAGCATCGATTCGGGTGATCTTGAAAAAGCTTTTTCGAGGAGAATCATTACCTCTTTCAAAGCTCTCAAAACCCTCCTCAGCTCCCAACCCATCAATTGTTCTATCAGTGCCTTTATCCTCCAAATTCAAATCAAACTCAAAACCTTCACAGCTCTCCTCTATCCATTCTTCAACAGCTTTAAACCCATCATCATTTCCATCTCCGTATAAGCTACGCGTGGTTGACAACCGTGAAATTCTGCAACCACAGGAAATGCTGCGAAAAGCCCTAATGCCAACATGAATTATAAGGGTCATTTCGGAATTTTGTAATGAATTTACACGTATCCATTATCTCTGAAGCACTGGAAACGAATAAGGGAGAGTCAACAGAAGGCTTAGATGTGTAAATACCGAGAGCTGAGAAAAGGGGAAGTTGAGTTTTGGCAGAGATTCAGAGATTCCCATTAAAAAGAAGAAACCTATATACGAGGAAGGTTTTGCATCGCAGTAAGAATGCTCATTGCAGTAAGAAAGCAATGAATGCGAAATTTTGGTGATTCGGGCGGTTTAGATAGTGGAATGTGATCGAGGGGTTTTGAGGGTTTTGTGGTGTGTACGTGTCAGAAAGAGATCGAGAGAGAGGATTAGACCGAAGGAAACTGTCTCGAATAGAGAGGGGCCTGCTGTCTAGTTTATTTGCATATGCTTAGTGCACAGGCCCAAATAGAGCCGAGGCCCAGTCCAATGGCAGATCCGCTCCTTTAAAAAAAATAATAATAATAAAAAAGGGGTTTTAAGGAGGATATAACAGATACTAAGACAAAACACAAGCCATTAGACCAACTCTCTTAGCTCTGGGGGGTGGCCGTGCCTAACTCGTCTTTCTACAACAGAGCTTTGATGCTATTTGGAGGAGACCGGAAGCTGTGCATGCGTGGATTTTGCATGTGCCCAAAGTTTGCTAGGTTATTGGCACATTTGTTTCCTTCTTTACAAATGAACAAGACTATATGGATTCCAACTTGTTACATAATGTTTTTGCACTCCTTAATGATGGAGTGTAATGAGGGGTGAAAGGTCGTGACTCCTCTGTTCAAAGGGAGATTGAGAATTTGAGAGTCAATCTTCATGGTAACCCTTGTGAAGTTGTTTTTCACGGCTAATTTTAAACCCGCTCTAATACCCTAGAGTTTGGTTTTTAGATTGTCTGTGATGCCGATGTTAATGTTGCAGCCTACCACCCATCTACATGCGCTATCCTTGAAGAGCCTTCCTATGGTGGTAGGGCTTGTGTTGGATTTAGCTGATCCATTCGAATGGAGCCTGAGAGTACCTTGTTTGGGAGGCATCCACCTAATCCATCTGTTTGAATCGAGGCGTTTAAAGACAGTTCTTGCAGTCGCAGAGGAGTTACCCATTGCAAATCTTCGAGTTAAAATTGCAATGCGGTTTGGCTCAATAGCATAGAGTCGAAAATGTGCTTACATCTAGCCTTTCAAATGTGCTAGATAGCCGCAGTGAAGAGGATGCTCCAGGGAGGGTTATAAGCTTGCCTGTGGTTAGTGCAGTTCATTTTGAGCCACACTTTTGAGGAGTTTATACTAAGGAATGTAGAGTTTCTTGCTCATGGACAGGTAACCTTCCACACTTCCTTAGCCCACTTATAGTCCCTTAAGTGTGGATGATAAGACTTTACAAAGATTCCATATATGGGGCAATTCTGGTCCGCTGATAGGCCCCTTCTTCCTCTTTCTTTGTTTGTGAGGAGCCTTCCTTAACTAGTAATCCATATGAAGACTTTAACTCTCTGACCCCTTTGAGAGATCATGGTGACTCTTATCTCTTCCGCTCACCTAGGTTCCACTCTCTTTCTTCTTTGTGATCAGAGATAACCCTCTTCAGCTCATCTAGGTTCCACTCTCTTTCTTCTTTTAGGTAATGACATAATGACTTACTTTGACCTTAGCAGGGATATCTTCAACCTGAAGTAGGGAGTGGTTTTTAAATTTCTCTTTTCCAATCAAGTGATCCGTTTCTTTTTTCTTTCTTTTCTTATATTAAAGAGAAAGTACTTATATATATATATTTTTTTTTTCGTAAGAGAAAATTAAGATATCTTGTCGGTCTCTTGTCACCCACAATTTTACCTCCTAGACTTAAGAATTTAAAAAGAGGATAAAAAAAAGAACAAAATATATTACATATTGTCATCATATGCGATTGTTTAGAGGTATATATTTTGTAGCGAAGAGAATTACAACTATTCTATTTTTACTTCTCACCAAAAAAAAAAAAAAAATTCTATTTTTACTTTCCAAACACAAGCGCATATGTATTTCTTTATCATATTTAATTAGTATCCACTTCAATATTTGTGTATCATCGAGTTTTTTCTTTTTTATTTTTTTTTCCTTCCTTATCTAGAGATGATTCGGTTAGCTAAGATTTTGAGCAAAATTTGAAATAAAGATTTACATTTTTTATAGTTTAAGTTTTATGTAATAAAATTTTTATATTAAATAAGCTTTTAAATACAAACTTTATAAGACTTATTAAGTTAAAACTTAGATGCGAATTATATCGATTTAAGAAATCAAACGTAAGTCCGTCCTTAAGGGAAAAGTCCAGTGGTAACAGTTTTCTTCCTCCGACCCTGTGATTCAGGATTTGATTCATATTGTAATAAAAAAAAAAAAAGAAATCAAACGAAAGTTCTGCTGGAAAAGTAGAAGCAAAGTTAAGTCATGGTTACAATGCAACTAAATAGTAGCTATGAATTATGATAATAACATATATTTGGCAAGTAAAATGGAAAACGGGTGAATGGTTTGCTTGCAGAAGTGAACGTGACTACATAAAATTAGTAGACTTATGTTTACCCCCTTGCTTGGAAAAGAATAATTATAAATCGAATTTTATACATAATAAGTATTACTATATTCTTACATATAATCAATAACTATTAAATAAAGGAAAATTTTTGTGATAATTCAGAATATCTCAATTATTTTTTCACAAGACCCTTACATTTTATTTTATGGAAAATAAAATGCAAGGACAAGATGAGAATTTAAATATGTAAATAAGTTACTAATAATTTTTTAAGAAAAAAGGACCACCCAATAATTTATTCATAACTTATATTTTCTATATTTTTATCTCAAATTTATATGTTTAAAATTCTCTTTGTAGGTTTAATTTATTTATTTATTTTTATAAAATTTGTTTAAAATCATCAGGTGAATTGCATGGTACTCTTGTGATGATGATAGAAACTCTTGCAAGAGTAAAAACTCATTTATGTAAATTCTTAAGTAAAAATTATTATTAGAATTCATTCTCGTGATTCCAGTTTTTGAAAGGAAACTACAGTAGTCCCCTACTTTCAGACTCTTGACAGGATAGGCATCGGTTTCTTTCAAGTTTCACCAATTCTCACAAATACTAGTTTTGTCTACATGTTTTATATACACATTAATATTTTAAAATCTTGTAAGAGGAGTTATTTTTCTATTAGATTTATGGATCAAAATCATAAAAATATTTATAGTTTTATCATAATCGATTTTTCAGTAAATCGACTTTATATCATTGTTGGAAAATTGCCCAAAAATAGTGAAAAAAAAATGCGAGTAAAGTCAACTTTTTTGATTTTAAATTGATTTCTCAAAGATCAACTTTTGCTCTTTTTAAGTCGATTTCTTGAATGCCATTTTACACTTCAGCGAACTTCTTCAGAAAATCCCTACCCTCTTGCTATGTGAAGTCTCTCTGCTATTGATCCTTACCTCCGATCCTTGCCGGAGATTGAGAGTGACAAAATTTGCTTGTTCAATTTCTTTTCCGACAACTTCATATCCATTTCTGGCAACGACAATAACAAGAGGAGGTGACAACGGTGACTCATTTCTGGTGTTGAGCGAGGAGATCGACGATAGTGACGACAGTGAGGAGATCTGTTCCACATTTCCCATTAGGGGTGAGCACGGATCGAGCATCCGATCGAATGTTTATTTGATCCGATCCTAATATTTCAGATATTGAATTTTATAATCCGAATCCATATTCGTATAAAGTAGTATCCGATGAAATAAATATCTAAAAATACAGATCGAATATATCAGATTATTCATATCCGAAAAACCTAATTTAAGTTTTTTTTAATTAAATTTAATCTAATAACTAAAATTTATTTATTTAAGTGAACTAAAATAATATCAAAACATAAAATATGATACATTTTATCCAAATGATAATAGCATATCATCAATCATAGTTCACGTATCATTAAATATAATTAAAATATTTTATATTAAAAAAGTCAAATAAAGTTATAAGTAGAGTATCTTGAAATCTATAACAAATATAGTCTTCACTCTTCAATAATGATGATAAGATGTTCTTGATTTATCTCTAGGGTGTTTACAAAGATAAAAATAAATTATTAGTATTGTCTTTTTTAACAAATTAAAATAGAAAATCAAATAAAAAAAATAATATTACTTGATTTAATTTATTCTTATTTTTCAGATCGGATTAGATATTTACAATTAAAAATATGCCGATTCATATCCGTATTCAAAAAGAGTACTATCCGAATTAGTCTGATTCTTTTTTTTTGGATATCCAATCTGTCAAATATTTCAGATCGGATTCAGATCAGATACTTTGGATATTTAGATATTTGGATTTTTTTTGTTCACCCGTATTTCCCGTGTTCAGCGAACCTCAGAAGGTAAATTTTCTTCCCCTTTTCTGCTGGTTTTTTTTTTATTTTTTTTATTTTTTTCATAATATTGCTATGCTATTGCCATAGACATTGTTTTTTTTTCCTGCTCAATTTTTTTGGGAGCCTTTTTTTTTTTTTTTAAAAAATGTTTTATGCTACTGTCATGCACCTTTTTAGGATTTATTTTTTTTTTTAAATTTCATAATCTAGACATTGGTTTTTTTTTTTTTTTTTAACAGATCAATTTTTTTGTTGGGAGCATTAATTCTTTAATAATATGTTATTTTCCTTAATATTAAGTTTAGGGTTTAGTATTGAAAATAATTGGATCACTAAAATGTCAAAATCAATTTTTTAGAAATCAACTTTTAAATTTGATTTTTTGGAAATTGATTTCAAAGTGATATTTTCTACACTTTAGGAAAATAGCAAAAAGGTTAAAAAAATTAGATTTGAAGTCAATTTTTTTGAGATTGATTTTAAAATAATATTTTCTTAACTTTAGAAAAATAACAAAAAGATTGTAAAAGAAAATTAGATTTGAAGTCGATTTACGAGAAATTGACTTTGAAATCAATTATCTCAAGATGTGTACCACAAGGGATTGTGTACCACCGATATCATAGTACATTATTTCAAAGTGTGGAATCAGAGGGAATCATACGTTCGACTTTCGATAAGAGTGCACAACCATCTTAGAGGTCAGGTTCTCGACTCAACAGACATTAATCCCATAAAAATGTTAGACCTCATCTTTACGGGACTTAGGATTGTGGATGTATATAATAAAGGGTGCTTATGGATGTATATAGTACTAATGTGTAAATCTTTATATCAATAACTTGATATATATATATATATATATATATATATATATATATATATATTCTTTTATGTATAGCAAGTTCATCAACGATTCAATTTATTCGGTTTGTTTTCTCTTACTAAAGTATTTGGGTTGAAATCTAATTGTGCTAAAGTTGATTTCCTTGACTTCAAAATCTGTATTTTATTACTTGATGAAGTAACCTTGATTTCGTTGATATAAGTAACCTCAATTTTCTTTCTGAAAACATATATATATATTTGTCCATATTAAAACTTGAATTCGAGCTTATTACAAGAAAAAAAGAGAAAAATATCATTTAAACTGAAATTCATTGATATTGCTTTCTGAAAATATAACAAAAGCAAAAATGAAAAAAATAAAATAAAATTCTTATGAAATGGAAATGGACTACAAAGATTGAGAGGTCTCCAAAAGCCCCCCAAACCAACAATGAAAATGGAAGCCTTTCAATTCACTTCTCATTCTCTCTGAGAAATCAAATATTTTTTTCTCCCTTTTCAATCAAAGTTGAGAAGAGGTGGATTTCATTTCAAAAATCAACTTTTAAAATGGAGTCGTATTTTTTCACTATTTTTTGATAATTTTCGAACAGCAATGCGAACTCAATTTTCTGAAAATCAATTTCTCTATTTTCCTAACTCCGATAAAAAAATTAACATTTTTATAATTTTGACTCTAAATCTAATATTTAGAGAAATAACCCTAGAATCAAGTTCTAGTTGTTTTTTCTTTCTTCCTTAATTTTATGTTGGCCACTCCTTACAAGATATGCTAAATTTTTCTACAAAAATAGTTGCTTCGTCTTCTTACACCACTTAAAAAAAGTAAAAAACGTATGCAGAAAAATAGATCCAGATCAAGATGCTTTATTTACATACAACAAGCTGCTTTTCCCAGTTCACAAAAATCCACTCAAACTACAAACAGCAATCATCACACAAGTTCAACCCCAGATCTTGTTTTCCTCTACTAATTTGCTTGACTCTCGTAAACTTCTCCCCGCCACATTTCCTTCATCCTGGTCTGTTTCATCACCAGCAGGTCCATACAAATTTTCATTACCTGCCAACCCAACTCCAAAGAATCAAAAGAAAAACTTAGATTTGAACCTAAAAAGGCTAAAAAACCCAAAGTCTACCTTCTGCTGAGAGGGCCTTACTGATCTTTATATCATTGGATGGTCAATAATATTTATAAAGTAACAAATGTTTAACCCCCAAAAAGCACATCTATCATTGACTTTCGTATACTAGTGAAAGTGCACTAAAATAGGTCACTATAAATGCCATTTGTGACAACAGAATAACTAAAAAGGAAAAGATAAAGAAAAAAAAAATAAGGAAATAACCAATTTATGACCAACCTGAACCCTGCAGTGCCTCGGTATGATCTCCACCTCTACCAAACAAAGAAGTAACAGCGCCTTTATGCCTCCCCACAACACCACTCTGTGCATCAACATTCCTCTTTGACACTCTCCGTCTCGTCATTGCTGGACCCCAATTGTCTTCTCACCTCCTCCGACTCGGTCACTCTTCCCATCTTCTGCTCTGGCTCTTCCTTCCGCTCATGCACCCCGTCAGAAATTGCATCAGAAAGTGCCTTATCTTCCCCTCCAGGCCTCAGTTTCTTAGCCAAATACTCCTTCACTGAAACCCCTCTATCCTGATTTTTCAACTCATTCTCCTTGCCATAAACTTTCGATACTGCCGCACTTCCTTCTCCTGCTACCTTCCCGTAAAGGGGAGTCAGCTTCTCCATAGCCGTAGAAGCAACTTTTCGACTGTAGTCTGTCACTGATGATACCTTGCCAGATTCTGCTTCATTTCCAGATTCATTATGAGGTTCTGTTGTGTTGGAGTCGATTTGAGCACCATATCCAAGTATGGAAGTTACAATGCTCTTAGCATTTAATGCTTTGTCCGTAATTGCCGAGGTTGCTGAGGAGACTTCCTGGGTACAGCTAGGGGGTTGGTTTTCCAGGGCTGTTTGTTGTTTGTCTGTAGATATATTCTCTGATTTCTCGGTGGGAGGCTCCGGAGCAAATTGGTCACTGTGTAAGGTTGTTGTTTTGGATCTGATTTGGCTTCCTCGAACATGTTCATTTTTTCGAGTGAGCTCAGCAAAGGAGTAACACCTGCTTCTTCACCTACTGTAACATGTACAACGATAAATATCCCATTGCTCCTTCCTAGAATTTAAACTCAATAACACATGAATTAGACTAGTAAAAAGGAGTAACACCTGCTTCTTCACCTACTGTAACATGTACAACGATAAAATTCTCATTGCTCCTTCCTAGAATTTAAACTCAATAACACATCCATTAGACTAGCAAAATATGGACATCAAGAATTAATAACATTATAAATCATCAAAATTTCATAATGAATGACAAACTATTTATTACATATTTTGTCTCTATACACACCAATTTCTATAAGCATACAGGTAAGAATTAAAGTTCAATGACTCTTAACAATTCACCGTCGCCCCCCACCCCCCAAAACCCCGGACCCCCAAAAACAAAATTATAATAACAATAACAATGAAAGTTTTAATTTAAATAATTAGGGTCGGTTACGGAGTAATCGTATATATAAATAGTCTTTCCCTTGCAATTTTGCAAAGAGTATGTTTTCACACATGGAATCCGTAGCAACTTAATTGTTGCACCAAAATTCGTCTAAAAGAAATTTTTTGTTGAAGTAATGAATACTATAACTCACAATATTTTTCAATTTCAGTAAGTTTTGAAAATCTTGATTCGTTTTCTTAAAAATCTTGATCTATTCTGTTGATCGATCTAAGAATAATGCTTTCAAACCTCTGGTGATGAAAATTTTCAATACATTGGACGAAATTTTCCTCCCCCGGATGGTCTGCAGACAAATCTCTAATTTTTTGTCAATCATCATGGGTAATTCACGCCTTCGCAACCTCTGCAGTCGGAGTAGGAGTAACTCTGCCAGTGATAGGCAGGCCAACAAAGACTTTGAAAGCCATCACACAAACCCCACTGAGATCCTGTGAGTGTACCAATCATGACAATACGAAGAGGAAGGCCTCTCGTAAACAAACCCCACAAGCCCAGCTTCTTCACAGCATCACCAACAGTTGCTCCCTTGGCATTGTTGAGGAAAGAGACCAGGTTATCAGCAGGGTGTCACCCACAACCCCCTTCTATCTTGTAAATAGTATTGTCCTCTAATGAAAAAAGAAAATCATTTACGACCCTAAATCATGAAAATGGCCAAATTTTTATGGCCGCAATATTGGTTCTTGCCGAATCTTGCCGAATCTTGCACAAGAGTTTGCCAGACAGAAGAGATAAAAAGAACCAGTTCTCCACTAGAAGAAAAATAAGCATTCCCATTACCATAAGGAGGAACAACATGCTTAAAGTCTGGATGATTAAAATAAGCATTCTATTCAATGAGCAAACAGACAAAGGTGGAGTCCCATTAATTTCATTTATAGTAAAAACAAGGTTGAAACCATAAAATTTGTTCAGAAACCATAGTAAAAGCAGCAATATGTGGGAGTAGGCTACTGCTTTCAAGTGTCTGATGATCTTACTTGCTCCTGTTGGATCATCGACTTTGGTCTGGTAATTCCCAGGGTCAGAAATTTGATTTTCATCTTTTGGTCCATCATCGTCCAATGGAAATGCTTGTTTCCTTAGACTATCCCTAATCTGCCTTGAAATTGAATTTCCTTCATGATCTGGTGCTACCCTTCTAATCGGCTCAATGACATTACCCTGAAAATTCTCACCAGCAACTCTTTCAGGCACATCTGTGGCTTTTAGACCCTGCTCTAAAGCTGTCGATGCCGTCGGTGCACCATAATTGCCTCTCGGAGGCCCCACATTTCCCTCGTGCCCTGCTTCAAGGCCCACTACACACAACAAGAGTAAACATATTTTATAACGTTTCAGGGAATTGCCACGATACCTTTTTGTAAATTAACTTACAGTGACGGTATTTAAATTAAAGCACTTGATTTTTATTTAAATTTACTAAATCTTTGAAAATTTAAAATTATTAAACATTTTACCTAAAAAATATAGGAGAAAGTGAAGAGAATGATGAGAACTGTTGAGTGTGATGAAAACTCTTGAATCAAAACTTCAGGTCACCTTGAATATATTTAATGTTTTGAAGAATGTGAGATCTTTGGTCGGTGAAAGTGTTGAGATATACTTTACTAGAATTTCTAGAGAGAGAAGTCGTTTTGCAAATGGAGAAGGAAAGGAGTTGTTGGATGTGGATTTCGACTTCAAAGATATCGACTGCTTTCGACTTGATCGGTGACTCGAGAGAATAGTTTGAAAGCTACAAAAGACCGTTGAAAGATGCTCTGACGAGAGAGATTCTGACGCTCAATTCAAAAAGAGTAGTTTTCGAATGAAAAGAAACAAACTAAGAGTAAGAGAGAAGAAAAGTTTGTTTCCTTGTGATTTGTGTGCCAAGTGCTACGTCTTCAAGGGTATACCTGGGTTTCGGTAATACGAAGACTTTTATGCATTGGGTGCTGTAAGAACCGTGTGTACGCAGGGTGTTACAATCCTAGATCCTAGTTTCCTTACGAAGGAGTCTGAAAATTTCAGGATTCGATAGTCAAAATGTTCGGGAGATTTGTGATTTTTATTATTTAGAAAGTTTAGTAATACGGGAAGATTTTTTCTTTTATCGATTAGATCCTAAGAGTTTCATTCCTTATCTGCAAAGTTTCTTACGATATGAATTGTGTTCGGCCTCTCACCGATGCAGTGGGAGCAGGGTTATCTTTTGGAACATAGGAGACATCTGGAGGTCACCAACCGATTAAATCACTGTCGATAGTAATCACATGGTGTGTCGACTTGTGTCAACCTTTCGGAGAGATTGATCCCTGTTTATTGACACGTCTAGGCGTATGTGCCTCTTCAGATCATGGGTTTTGTAAGATTGAACACATTTTGTAGTGGGTCCTCTGAACGGATATCATTATTTTCCCCCGACTCGTAGTGTCGTTTCGTTAGAAAGACACCATGAGTGATGAAAAGGAGCAAACTTTTAATGTAACATATGTCGTTTTGATTCTCACAAATCGTCTTTAGTACTCTTCATAAAGCCAAGTGTTTGAGTCTTCTGTATCTTCCTTTCTCCTTTCGTTTCGAATCACTCATTTCATACAATAACTTATCTCTGGAAAAAAAAAATGTCTAATGGTTTCTCTTCCTCTTCTCACTAGAGCATCAATGATATTCCGAGCTCAATGACTAAGAAGGAAATTCAAGAAATCTACGCTGATATATCGGTAGGGAGCGATTACGCGTTAGTGTTAGCCATTGATAAGGATTGGGCAAACAGGGCGTCTAAGGGTTATGTCCCAATTTACAAGCAATCTATAAAGTATGGCCTGAAAGTCTAGTATAGAGGCCCACTTGGGGAAGTGATACACTACTGGAATATTTACCCCACGTTGCTCATCCCTAGTGCTTGGCACTTTGTGGTCGCGGTAATTTCCTTGTTAGGGTTTTGTCGCCTCCACTTTGACTTAAAGATTTTAGTGGTCCTTTTTACGTTGGTGAGATGTGGAGATCAGGGTTTCACCTAAGGTTGGTCAAGTTACAGACTTGTCAGGAATCCTACCAGAAGATCTACTACAACGGATCGAAGGACAAACATTGGATTCACATGTACTTTTTGTGAAGTTTTTGAATAGGGACCTCTTGTCTGTGTTACAAATGCCGATCAAGCGCCACTGGTGAAGGTGAGACCTTCGACCCCTACTCACCATTCTTGTTTTTTGCGATTTATTAGGCACTATTGCGAGTCTACTTAGTGGAACATCTGGGTGGACTCACTCGTAGAGGATAGATGCTGCTTTTGATGGACCTGTTAATCGATGAGATGAGGAAAATGGATAGGCCTATTCTGCTGGAATAAAGAGAAAAAGAATTGGTTGAAGTTCTGATATATGTGGAGGACACCATCCTGGAGGAAGTTTTGATCGACAAGCAGGTGAGGCCGAATGCCAAAAGGCCATTGGAGGGAGTCGATAGGCCTTCTAAGGTTCGGTTATTGAAGGTTCCATCCCTTTTGCCGAAGAGGAGAAAAATTCAACTATCCGAGTCATCCAAATAAGAGGAGAGACTTGAGGAGGCCAAGGAGCACACATCTCTTGCTGCATCAAGGCATTCTGAATTGGTCAGGGTGGAGTCAGAGTGGGCTGACAGTCTATCGCTAAATGCATCTTCTTCAACAGGGGGTGCTAAAGAAGGTGTTTCGATAGAGAAAGTCCAGAAACCGAAGGATCAATAGGTGTTGCAATTGTAGTGATGGGAGAGGGTCTATCGGCAGAGTCGCATATTCTTGTTGCACCCATGGGCAAGACGTCCATATAGTCCCCCGTGGAGCCACAACGCTCACCTCACGAGAGAACAGATGGGGCTTGGTTCGCACTGCCCATTCCTGTTAGATCGTTTGACAGCTAAAAGGATTAGTAGGAGGAAGGATCAGTCGCTATTTGTGTAGGGGCTATCAATACAATTGTATCAATGTTGAAGAGGCACTTCGGTTAACCGAATGAATTGACTTTCATGATCCTGATCGAAGTTATCAAGAATGTCTTAGGAGTAGATCGACAAAGCTCTCCAATCTCTCTGCTTGATGGTATTATTTCTTGTTATGACTCGTTTTGCTTTATTTTCATTTGACTTTTGCTGACTTATGTTCTTTTTCCTAAACTACACCTTAACGGAACTCCAGAGGCAATGGAGGAAGTAATCGGAGAAGTATGTCAATCATTTGGGCAACCAAATCATATCTTTGCGAGATGCTCTAGAGCAAAAGGCAAACAAATCAAGCATTTGTAGGAGGACTTGGCCTCGTTCCAAAAGCATTGCAAAAAGCTGGAAGCCGACGCAAGGCTTCGCATAGCAAGCCTGGTAATCGTTGAAACCTTAGTCTGATCACGGGAGGAGTCCTTTTATGAGGCTGAGTAGAAGATATCCGATCTTGAGGATCTATCAGTAGGGATGCTACAGTTCTCAGGCATTCCCAACGCAGGTTGCTGAAAAGGTTAAAATGTGCCGAGGCGATAGCTCACTGGGTTGAATGTATGATGCTTTGCCTTCTCTCGAAGAGGCAGTAGGTTGGGTGGTGATGGACCAGGATTCGGTCCCTATAGCTCTGGTCGATAGACATGCTGGATTGGCCATGGTTTAAACTGTGGGGCCCTCTTCTCGGGAGGTTTTAGCACTTCCCTCTATTCCTCATGACTCTGTGTAACTTTTGTATTGTGAAATTTTTTAATCGAGAAGCCTTTTGTATCATTGCATCATGTATTCATCTTTGCAGGAGTTTTTTCTTGAGTAAGAATGGATTTCATTTACATGCTCTCAATGTGAATTGTTGTCTTTGATAACTCCTAGACCAATCATCCTAAGGGAGATCGCTAGCTTACCCAATAGTACATCGTCTCCATTAGGAAGTCTTATTGTTCAAAATGTAGTCATCTCTTTAGAGATCAGATTCCGTTGGTCCTTTTGATAACCCTGACAGTAGTGTTTTGATTAATGAAAGTGCCTCCTAATGATAGATTGAGGTGTCATAATTCTACTGGAGGGGATGGGCCCTATCAATAGGTCGGGCGACATGGGCTCACTTTGGGGAACAGATTCCAATGATGTGTTAGGGTGTCACATTGGGGTACCATTGGCTCATTCGAAGGGATAGATCCCAACGATAAGTCCAGGCACTATAGACCACTTTGGGGAGATAGATTCTAACGATAAGTTAGGGCAATACAGGCCCGTTCGAGGAGATAGATCCCAACGATAGGTCAAGACGACACAGGTTTGTTCGGAGAGATGGATCCTATCGATAGGTCCAGACGACTTAGACCTATTTGGGAAAATAGATTCTTACGATAGGACAAGGTGACATAAGCTCGCTCGGGAGATAATAAACCTATTTGGGAAGATAGATCCCTACAATAGGTTAAGGTGATATAGGCCCATTTGAGGAAATAGATCCCAACGATAGATCAGGATGACATAGACCCGTTCAGGGAGAAAGATTCCTACGATAGGTCAGGGCAACATCAACCTGTTCGGGGAGATAGATTCCTACAATAGGTCAGGACGGTCAAGGCAACACATGCCCGTTCGATGATTCAATTGAGAATAATTGGTTCATTAGTATACATTGTCATGAGGAAAAATTGGTAATGAATAAATTGAAGATAAACACAAAGAGACAAGAACCACCCGCTAGGGGATACTACAAAAATGTTTGCCAAAAGAGAAAAGTTAAAAGTTTACTTGGGAGAGAACGTAAGAAACTCCAGATCATAAGTTGAAAAAACACTAGTAGGAATGTAAGGCTCATGGAAAGACTGTTTGTCACAAATATGGAGGATCACTCCGTCCGATCTATTGTGCAACGGTTGATCGATTGGCTACCCATTCAGTCCATTCTCCCGTGACGGATCGTGCCGATCAGAGGAGGATATGTTTCTTCCTTCCATACTGATGATGATGAATTTTTACAACTTTCCGCTTTGAACCAAGAATTCCAATTCATCTTTGAGT
The DNA here is from genome assembly GCA_037126225.1 of Dillenia turbinata. NCBI lineage: Eukaryota > Viridiplantae > Streptophyta > Magnoliopsida > Dilleniales > Dilleniaceae > Dillenia > Dillenia turbinata. The sequence goes on from JBAMMX010000015.1 coordinate 8,718,300, forward strand.
TTTCTATAATCGTCAATTATGTGATCGTAGTCTCGATGGAAATTGCAATATTTAAACATATCCTTCTTAGGGTTATACTCTATAGAACAAGGAGGCCACCTGATATATGACTTATTCTTGATCTGAAGTAAGACTTAACTGTGAGTCTCGTTCAGGGGAGTGTAAGTGTTGAACTTTCGCTCAGGTGGAAGACTCGGTTGATTCTTTTTCGGTGACGGCTGTCGGGACGATCGGCTACGTTCTCTTCAGAACGGTCGGTTCTTTCGCTGATCAAACATTTCAGTGTCGTTGGGTGTGGTATACTTTTCAGCATGGGCGTAGAACTCTTGGATAGTAGAAGAGAGATTCTTTGTGATCGATGTTTTCATGCTCGAAGGACATAACTAAGTAAGCAACGCAACCAGCGTGATAGAATGGTCCAAAGTCAAAACTTTCATCATCTCATTCTTGAATTTTTCTAGGAAGTCCCTCAGGGGCTCATCATCCCTATGTCGTAGTAAGAGTAGAGAGGTGGATTTTCTCTTGGCCTTTCAGCTGATCATGAAATGAGTCTCGAATTGCTACTGAAACTGAGAGAAACTCTTGATGCTGAGCAGGGGGAGTGAATTGAATCATGTGAGTACATTACCCTTGAAGGTAGTAGGGAAGTATTTACACATGGTGACAACTGTCATATTCCTTGAAATCATCACTGTTACGAAATGAGTCACGTGATCACGAGGGTTAGTTGTACCATCATATCTCTCCATGGGAGGTAGAAGTATGTCTCGATGTATTGGTTCTGAGAAAATTTTAGGATCGAAGGGTGACATACCGAAAGGGTAAAGAGGGGCATCATTCCTTCTGATATTAGCTCATTTAAATTCGTCTGCGACAAGTTATTCGATCAACTTTCTCAAGTCATTGGGGTCATGGCAAGAGGTCACTGATGGTTCATAGTTTAGTCAGGGTGCAAACCGTTGTGAGAGTGCCTGTCCAGATCCTCCCAAAGATGATTGTCCTTTGATCTAATAGCACAGCTGAGTCCCACCAGTTGTTTGCTCATATTCTATATTCTTGATTCTAGCCTTTCTAGTTAAGGATGATTGGCTTGGCCTAGGGATGCTGGCACGGAGGGGTACAACTAGATGTTCTTAAGGTGTGGGTTGTGGAGCTACTCTGGGTGAGGAAGTTGAGAATGAACGACACAATTTTCAACAGAGTGGGCGGGTGCCACGGTAAGAGCGACATCATTTGGGGTAGTGGCATGACCATTTATGGTGAATGTAGTTTTTGAGATGGATTTGGTTCTCCTCTTCGGAGGCATGACTATTTGTCAATTTGCAAAGTCTATCAAGATTGCTCTAATCTGTTTTCACGATAGCGCCAATCGGTTACTCGGGGAATGGCTTGAAACCTGAAAAAAATTGCCGGAGGGTACTCCAGTAGGGGAAGCTCCGATACACAAGTTAGAAAGAATAATTTCGAATGGAAAGAAACTGACTAAGAGCAAGAGAAAAGGAGAGCTGGTCTCCTTGTGACTTGTGTGCCAAGTGCTAAGTCTCCAAGAGCGTACCTGAACATCGGTAATATGAAGGTTTTTATACAAGGGTGCCGCAAGGGTTGTGTGTACCCGAGGTGTTACAACTCTAATTTTCTTATGAAGGAGTCTGAATATTTTGGAATTCAATAGTCAAAATATTTGGAAGATTCGTGATTCTTATTGTCACGCCCCGACCCTCGAGTCAAGCATGCGACAAGCGCCGCGTTATCTCAGCACACAGACAGAATCTCCCCATGTACCAAGATTCTGCAAGGCATTCAATCTGTTAAATCTATTTTAAAAACAATTCAACAACATTTGAAGGACCATCTCGGTCCACATTATCACAACAGGCATGCATGAGGCCATCCCAGCCAATCAAGATCCAATATATGCATAGGGCTATCCAGGCCGATCAAAGAATTCTAAAAAAAAAAATTACAATAAAGTCCAAATGTTCCAGTAAAACAATAAGGTTTGCATATGACAACTTTTAAAAAAAATTAAATGAGTTTCACAATAACCAAGCAAGGACTCTATCAATACTTGTCCTGAGAGATAGAGATAAATATCAATCAAATCCAAAATAAAAGAATAGTACAAATGTTTCCTTCTATAGGTTTTACTACATCAATCCAAAAATAACCCTACATCTCCAATACCTATACAACTTTAGCAAAATGATGCCTTCCACAGCTCCAAATCGATGTCTCCTAGCTAACATTCCTTTGAAAAATATAGAAGAGAGGGGTGAGTATAAGAATACTCAGTGAGTGGAGTGCAATGATATGATTGTGTCAATAAATAAGAGATGAGTGTGGGGTAGTCAAAACATATTTCATAAATCATTCTTTAGATATAATATAGTTCAACAATCAGAATAATTCAAACAAACATGCATCTATAAATTTAGACTTTCCAAAAATCATTAGGCCACCCTAACAAATCACTCCCGTCCCAGATTTGGCCGAACCCAAACGAGAGTCTGCTAAGGGGTTTTCAATCCATGTGTTTCGAAAAACTAATTCTCCCTTCATTGACGTTGACTCGTATCTCACCGGGGTGCAATCCGGATAGTATGACGTGGCAAAGAAGATGCCGCATCTACCTCCCTCTCAATTAAACCCCAATCACGTCACCCTGTCAGGTCGCTCTGTGAAGAGAATGACTATAGTCATTTATCACATGTACCATCTTTTCATAAATATCCAAATCACATTTCGTTCGCCATAATTCAACCAACAATTTTCATGATCATATCAAGTCATTCATGAATCAAATATCTATCAATATAAGGCACACAGTCATTTATAGATATATGGATGCATATGTGATTCAAATTTTCTTTTAGACATCCTACAATCATAAAGATTTAACAAAACAAGTAAAATCATTCAAAATCATTTTTAAAGAAATTTTGTTTATTTAAAAACACAATGAACCATCCACTCACTGTATAAGGGAAGAAAATCACTCCCGATTTGTCCCATAGCAAGAGTCTGGCTTTGGTTGGTTTGTCCAGCTCCCAGAAATATCATTAAGTAACCGAAATATTCAATATTTATCATCTAATAGTTATCCAAAATTTTATCATTCGAAACCCTAAATTTTTCTCATTCACGGTAACTCAAGTTCCCCAAAATTTAATCCGTCAAATTTCAATATAAGACTTCAAAGTCCTGAATGAGATAAATAAACCCAAGTTGAGAATAAGAAAATTACATAGATTTTTGTCACCACTTTCACTGCAAGTCTAGCCATCGTCAAACTCTAGATTTCTTCCTTCTAGAAAAATCTCAAATCTCTCATTAGCTTTAACTTGCTAGAGGTTGGGTTATGAGTTTTGGAATTTCTAGAGTGTGAGTTTTATGATATTTTGATTGGTTTTTAATGGAAGCAAGAAAAGAGAAGTAGAAGGTGTGTGTGTAGAGAGAGGGGGAGTGATAGAAGATGTGAAATTTTAGATTCGTGGGTTTTAGAATTTCCTCACTATTTTTTATTTACTGTCACGCCCCGAACCGAGATCATGAACAGCCGCCCGTTGCCCTGGATGCCGACTGTATTTTTACAGAAAATTGGGCAGAACCTCCCCATAAATCGGAGGTCTCCCATGTACAATTTTACCTGTATATCAACATTCATCCTGTAAAATAAACAAATGGCTATCCCGGTCTCTCCAAAATCAATCAATTCCCACAGCCAGCATCTAGAACAACGCAAGGCTATAAAATTTCTAGCAGACCTAACCACAAACCTCTACTGTCATGCCCAACTAAAGCATGAACACTACACTTTACCGAGGGGTAAAATTTTATATAATATACAATACTTTTTCCCAAGTAATATTCAAATACGTACAATCACCTCAATGTAAATGAAATATGAGAGTTTCGCAAATAAATATACATAAATTATACAGTCATCTCAAAATAAGTACACGACCAACTACGGATCTCAACAAAACCTCGCAGGGTCGAAAATATAATACGTAATTCAAGTTTCAACTTAAACTTAAAACCTCACCGTCCAAAATAACCAGATCCGTCAAAATATCTAAACTCTGAAGTATCGCTCCAGCACAACAATCCTATCTGAGGGAGGAAAGAAGAGGGGTGAGTATCTATGAGAGGATATTCAGTGAGTGAGTGGATTAATCTCAAGTACTAATAGTGTAAGTGAACATTGGAGTGTCAAATAATATCATTCATAACCAATAATTTAAATTTTTACAGTAAATCATGATATGTTCGCTAAAATGAACTCATTTAATCATTCATACGATATCATACATATATGCATCCATTTAAAATTAAGTAGGTCATAGAGCAAGCCGAAAGGATCCTGACAAATATCAACCATGACCAAAGACAGGCACATCGAGGGTTTTATTATGTAAAGTGTTCAAAAGTCCCTCTCTACCCCGACGTTGGCACGTACAAGCAACTCCCAGTGCTAAACCGCCTATTCTGACGGACCTCCCCTTTCGGTTCAACTGGACCCATATGGAACATCACAATCATGTACAAGCAACTCCCGGTGTTAGACCGCCTATGCTGACGGACCTCCCCAATACATGGTTCAACCGTGCCCATACGGAAACATCACAATCATGTACAAGCAACTCTCGGTACTAGACCGCCTATGCTGACGGACCTCCCCAATACATGGTTCAACCGGATCCATACATATCACAATCACGACGTTTGCGGATACCTCTGGCCAAAGCGTATCCGGGCAACCCATGCCTCTACAAACGCCCTTCGTAGCTACGGAATCAATCAAGTCATCATCAATGAGTCACAAGCAGGCAAAGCACGCGCCACAGCTAAGAATCAAATCATCACATAACTAGTGGGCATCCAACCCACATAGTTCATCAAAACATTTCAAATCCGCGTGCCAATACATTTCATCAAATCGTTTCAAAACAGCATACGAATGTAACGGTAGAAAAGGAAACTTATCAAATTTTTAAGTAATGTCACAATTTTTGTTTCATTTCAAACATGGATGCATAGTCATGAAAAACATAAGTTTAAGACACTCTAATAATCACAAAACAGATTTGAGATTTAATATCACACGTCAAATCAATACATATCAAAACATGTTTTGTTTAAAAACACGGTAAAATCAGATTTTCACTATTTTATTCAAGAGATTAGGGTCCCACTCACATTCTAGGGAGGTAATCACTCCCTATTTCCAAAATAAATCCGAATTGACTCCTCGAGTCTCCAACAAGATCAATCTAATCAAATTATCACAATAGTCATCAAATTTCCAATTAATTTTAGGGTTTATCATTTTCCCTAAGTTTGTACAAACCTTAATTTTTCAATTTTTGAATAAACTCTAATGTCATCAATTGCATTTCATTTATAAATAATTAACAAAATCAAAATCAATTTTAATTCAAACCTAAAACCGTTCAAGCCATATATCATTTTCAAGGTATTGAAATCTATTTTCATATTACGGAAATTGTATTTTGATTTCCTATATGCAGGATAACTTAAAATGAAAAATACTGAATCAATCCTTAAACTTAAATCCCAATTTCTGACTATTTTCATGTATACTTCAAATTAAACTCTAAAAGAAACTATTCTGATCATGTCAGCCTGATTCTATCATCCGAAATAGCCCAATTCGTATATTTTACCTAAACAATTACATATAATGTCCGATAACGCATATAATTCAAATCTAATATACATCCTATCATATGAAATACATTCTTACTCTAATTTACCCTAAATTTATCCTAAATGCATTCAATTAATTGAATCAGTCAGAAATCCCTCACCTAGGGTTTTCTCGACTCGTAAATCTAGTCTCTGTTCGCCTTTCGGCTCAGTCTAAAACCTGTAACATTTCAAATTCGGAGCAAATGTTAGTAATTAACCCTAATTACTCAGAAAATTCAAAACCGTAGAACTAGGGTTAGGAATTGGTCCTCACCTGCGCAGAAGATGAATGCAGACCCGGCCTAGGGTTTCGAAGTCTCAGTTGGGGCCTCGCAAGAGTGGCGCGAGCGCACGAGCGTGCGAGCAGGGAAGGAGCACTGCAGCCGCACACGCAGGAGCTGTTGCACGCGTGGGGCTAGCGCGCGCGCTGGAGCTATCGTGCGCTGCAAGGGCACGCAAGGCTGTCGCGTGCTGGCGCGCGCAGGAGGGGGCTGTCGCGCGCTGGCATGCACAGGAGGGGGTTGTCGGTTGGTGGTTGAAGGCGGAGGAGGGTGGCTCACGGTGGCGGCGCGGTGGAAAACCGCGAGAGGGAGATGGAAGAAGGAGAGAAATTGCGAGAGGTAGAAAGAGAAAGAGATCGGTTGACAGTGAGATGTAGAGGGAGAAAGGGCGATAGAAGGCGGTGGTGTTAATGGTGGTTGATGGTGCTAGAGGCGGCGGAGGAATGCTGTTCACAGCGGGAGAAAACGCAGAGAGGGAAAGAGAGAGAAAGCGACCGTGGGAGGGTGAGCGGTGATGGTGGTTACGGTTGCAGCGGCGACAGCGAAGGGAGGGAAGGTTGCGGCTGAGGGAGGCGGCGGCGGAAGAGAAGGAATCGCCGCGGGAGGAAGGTAAAGAGGCGGGTGAGGGAGAGAGAGAGAGGAGAGGAATTAGGGCTATTAGCCCTAATTCGAAATTTTTTTTTATTTATTTTTTATTTTTTTTTCATTATTATTATTATTATTATTATTATTTATTAATATATATATTTTTATAAAAATAGATTTATAAATAAATAAATGAGTAAATAAGTAATTTAATTAATAAAGGAAATATATATATTTTTATACTCACTTTACATTACGAATCGCAAGAACGACATTGTAAATATATCAAAATTTTAAATTTAAAAACCTAAAAATCGAAAATCAATAAAATTAAATATTATTCCATATATATATAAACTGGAGAATATTTTATTAAATTCAAGAATGTGAGTACAAAAGTACGGCACCGCTGAGTCGGCGTTACATTTACAATACATTTCTCCTATTTACTTAATTACCCCTTTCTCTCCCAACTTATATAAGTTCCCAATATGTCCCTTTTTGGTAATTTGATAGTCAATATAATGAGTTTAAATATTTAAAATTTTATTTGTTGAGAAAAGAGTGATCGGTGATGGGACTGGGTCAATGCTCATCAGTTACCGAATAAGAATAGACAATTGTTCGAATACAATGTGAAAGGAAAATGCACTCCTCCGAAAGATTACATTCATACAAGTGGGAATCACAAAATATAAAATATAATTAACATTATGCATAGTATGGTTAGAATAATTGAATAGCTTAGTGGATAGTTTCTTTTTGGACAAAGGCAAGGTTATGAGTTCAAATCCTAGGAATGGAATGCACGTGAGGCGTTGGAAAATTTGGTGAGACAAGACAAAATGTGAAAAAACAAAATGTAAGAGACACTATAGTGAAGGAAAAGTTTAAAATTCAGACTTTAAAGAAGAATGTTCCAACCGATGGGCTCAACCGATGGAAGAAAAAAAAGAAGAAAATAAATAAATAAATAAATAAATATGGGTGTATATGCACCGAAGAGATATTGGGTGTTCAGTCAACATTGGATGTCCAATAAAATAGAAAGTGAGTGTTCGGTCAATTGGATACACAATGACCGAATGGATATGTGAAAATCAAAGAGGGCACCGAACAGGTAAATGAAAATATATTGTATCGAACAATCAAAAATATTACCGATAGATGATTTTACCGAGCACTCAAAAACATTACCAATGCATGATGAAAGTGAAATTCATAAGTCTTATGTTATCGATGGTACACATTACCGATCGGTGGCAAAATAATCGATTAGTTTAAATGGAAATCTAGTGTACCGAGTAAGAATTTTAAAAATTGGTAAAGTAAACATCATGAACCGAATGGATATACCAACAGACGGAGTGAAGTAAAATACCGGCAGAGATTCTTAATTGGTAAACTAACTGATGATTACCGATGGGTGGAAGCTACCGATCACTAGTTAAAAATAAAAAATTTGAAAGTTAATCTATCAAATACACAGCTTTACTAGGGAAATAGTTTCCCACCGAAACCTCAATTTCTACCGAACACAGAATATAATTTAACTCTACCGAACGCCAACACTTTAATAACCGATCACTTAAAATTTAAAATATTTACCGATCAAATGCTTGATGAATTTTTTGAACATCCTCAAAAGCAGAATTTCACATTTCTATTAATTATTTTTCTCACACTTTCGTTAAATAAAATAAAATATAAAATTTTTATATTTTCTATTTCAAAAGAAAAATCAAATATCGGACTTGTCCGATATTACAATTCTTAATCCACTAAAAGAAAATTTTGTTCTCAAAATTTCATTACCTTATTATTCCTCAAACAGTTGGGGATGTTGCTTCCTCATTGTCTCTTCAGATTCCCAAGTCATTTCTTTAACATGATTATTCTTCCACAGCACCTTGACTATTGGAATCTGTTTCTTTCTCAAACTCTTAACTTGTTTCTCCAAGATAGCCATTGGTTGGACTCTAAAATTTAAATCTTCTCTTAACTCAATACGAGGAGCCTTAAGAATATGGGAGGGATATGGTAAGTATTTCTTCAACATAAAGACATAGAAGACATTATGAATTTATCTAACTCTGGGGGTAGTTCTAACCGATAAACTACCTGTCCAACTCTTTCTATGATATTGAAGGGGCCGATATAACAAGAATTTAACTTCCATCATTTTTGAAATCTGATTACACCTTTCTAAGGGGATACTTTTAAAAATACCTTGTCATCGGTCTTAAATTCTAACGACTTTCTCCTTCTATCGGCATAACTCTTGTCGGTGTTGGGCTGCCTTCATTCTCTCCCGAGTCAATTTCACTTTTTCTTTAATAGTTTCGATCAGTTCTACACTTTCCAGCTTCCTTTCTTCAACCTCATCCCAACACAACGGTGTACGACACTTCCTTTTGTAAAGATTTTCATAAGGAGGCATCCCTATGCTAGCTTGATAGCTATTATTATAAATAAATTCGACCAACGGAAGGTGTCTATCCCAACTGTCGTAAAAATCTATAACACATACCCTAAGCATGTCGTCCAAATTTTGAATTGTGCGTTCCGATTGTCCATTGGTCTGAGAATGGAAAACAGTACTGAATTTCAACTTAGTTCCTAAGGAGACTTGCAGCTTAGGCCAAAATCTAGAAGTGAACCGAGGATCACGGTCCAATATAATAGATACCAGAACCTCATGAAGTCTCATGATCTCATCTATGTATAATTTGGCCAATCTTTCCAAGAAATAAGTGTTCTGGATCGGCAAAAAGTGAGCCGACTTGGTGAGACGGTCAACAATCACTCAAATGACATCGTGATGTCTTGGAGTACATGGCAATCCCACCACGAAATCTATAGGGAGGTGTTCCCACTTCCATTCGGGAATTGGTAATGGCTAAAGTGCTCCGACTAGTTTCTAATGTTCGGTTTTGATTTGTTGATATACTAGACATCTAGCCATAAACTCGGCTAATAAAACACATTGATCATCCTTGGCCAACTCGACTCCTATTACACGGAGTCCAACTAAATAAGAGAGTTAAGAACTTTCATGGGATACCGAAGAGGAAGATTTGCGACTTAAGGCATCTGCAACTACATTCGCCTTTTCGGGGTGATAGTCGATCACCAAGTTATAATCCTTGATTAGTTCCAGCTACCTTCATTGTATCAAGTTTAGCTCTTTTTTAGTGAGTAAATATTTCAGACTTTTGTGGTCAGTAAAGATCTTGTAAGTAACCTCATATAAATAATGCCGCCAAATCTTTAAAGCAAAGATAATGACAGCCAATTCTAAGTCATGAGTAGGATAATTCACTTTATGTTTCTTTAACTGGCGAGATGCGTAAGCAATCACCCTATCGCCTTGCATCAACATGCACCCTAACTCTTATTTGCTGGCATCACTATATACCACATACTCACCGCCACCACTAATGGGGAGAGCAAGGATAGGAGAGGAAGTCAACCTTTGCTTGATCTCTTAGAAACTACCCTCACACTTTTCATTCCATTCGAATTTGACTTCTTTCCGAATCAAATTTGTCATCGGAGCTGCTACCTTTGAAAATCCTTCTACGAATCTCCGATGATACCCCGCTAATCCGAGGAAAGTTTGAAGGAGCTAGGTGTATAGGCACTGACGGAGGTAGAGTATGTGAAGACGACTCATCCTCATGCTCTTGGGAAGGAATTTCACTTACATTTCTCATCCTTCTATGTGGAGGCATGATTATCTACAAAGGAGGAAAATATTGTTTAGCACATGGGGTTAAGTGAAGAACTAATTACTTAACCCCCTAAAAGAATGTTCCTAATTCCGTAAGAATCAATGAAAGGCTTTTGTACATTCTTTGAAAATATTTTTAAAATCTGAAATTTCAAAAAAAAAAAAAACCATTCTTAAAACTTTGAAAGAAAAATCATTAAGGACATTTAGTGACAATTCAAATCTTCAAACATTTTAAAAAATCAAAGCTAAGCTCTGATACCAATAAAGTTTGTCACGCCTCAACCCTCGAGTCAAACTCGCGACAACCGCCACGTTATCTCGGCACAGACAGAATCTCTCCATGTACCGGGATTTCGCAAGGCATTCAACCTGTTAAACCTGTTTTAAAAACAATTCAACAACATTTGAAGGACCATCTCAGTCCACTTTATCACAACAAGCATGTATGAGGCCATCCCAGCCAATCAAGATCCAATGCATGTATAGGGCTATCCCGGCCGATCAAAGATTTCTAAAAAAAAATTTCACAATAAAGTTCAAATGTCCCAGTAAAACAATAAGGTTTGCATAGGACAACTTTTAAACAAAATTAAATGAGTTTCACAATAACCAAACATGGATTCTATCAATACTTGTCTCGAGAGATAGGGACAAGTATCAATCAAATTCAAAATAAAAGAATAGTACAAATGTTTCCTTCTATAGGTTTTACTACATCAATCCAAAAATAACCCTATATCTCCAATACCTATACAACTTTAGCAAAATGATGCCTTCCATAGCTCCAAATCGATGTCTCCTACCTAACCTTCCTCTGGAAAATATAGAAGAGAGGGGTGAGTATGAGAATACTCAGTGAGTGGAGTGCAATGACATGATTGTGTCAATAAATGAGGGGTGAATGTGGGATAATCAAAATATATTTCATAAACCATTCTTTAGATATAATATAGTTTAACAATCAGAATAATTCAAATATGCATCCAAAAATTTAGACTTTCCAAAAATCATGGGACCTCCCTAAGAAATTACTCCTGTTCCAGGTTTGGCCGAACCCGAATGAGAGCCCACCAATGGGTTTTCAATCCATGTGTTTCGAAAAACTAATTCCCCCTTCCTTAGTGTTGACTTGTACCTCACCGGGGTGCAATCCGGATAATACGACGTGACAGAGAAGAGGCTGCTTCTACCTCCCTTGTAATTAAACCCCAATCACGTCACCCCGTTGGGTCGCTCCGTGGAAGGAATGACTATAGCAATTTATCACATGCACCATCCTTTCACAAATATCCAAATCACATTTCGTGTTCCATAATTCAACCAACAATTTCCAAGATCATATCAAGTCATTCATGAATCAAATATCTATCAATATAAGGCACACAGTCATTTATAGATATATGGATGCATATATGATTCAAATTTTCTTTTAAACATCCCACAATTACAAAGATTTAATAAAACATGTAAAATCATTCAAAATCATTTTTAAAGAATTTAAAACAATTTTTCTCATTTAAAGGCACAATGAACCATCCACTCACTGTATATGGGAAGGAAATCACTCCTAGTTTGTCCCACAGCAAGAGTCTGGCTTTGGTCGGTTTGTCTAGCTCCTAGAAATATCATTAAGTAACTGAAATATTCAATATTTATCATCTCATGATTACCCAAAATTTTATCATTCAAAATCCTAAATTTTTCTTATTCACGGTGACTCAAGTTCCCCAAAATTTAATCTGTCAAATTTCAATATAAGACTTCAAAGTCCTGAATGAGATAAATAAATCCAAATTGAGAATAAGAAAATTACCTAGATTTTTGTCACCACTTTCATTGCAAGTCTAGCCATCGTCAAACCCTAAATTTTTTCCTTTCAGAAAAACCTCAAATCTCTCACTAGTTTTAACTTGTTAGAGGTTGGGTTATGAGTTTTGAAATTTTTAGAGTGTGGGTTTTGTTATATTTTGATTGGTCTTTCATGGAAGCAAGAAAAGAGGAGTAAAAGGTGTGTGTGTGTAGAGAGAGGGGGAGTGATAGAAAATGTGAAATTTTGGATTCGTGGGTTTTAGAATTCCCCTACTACTTTTTATTTACAACTCATTTCTCCTATTTACTTAATTACTCATTTCTCTCCCAACTTATACAAGTTCCCAATATGTTTCTTTTTGGTAATTTGGTAGTAAATATAATAAATTTAAATATTTAAAATTTTATTTGTTGAGAAAAGAATGATCGGTGATGGGATTGAGTCAATGCCCATAGGTTATCGAATAAGAATAGGTAATTATTCGAACACAATATGAAAGGAAAATAAACTTCACCCAAGGATTACATTTATATAAGTGGGAATCACAAAATATAAAATATAATAAACATTATGCATATTATGTTTAGAATAATTGAATGACTTAGTGGATAGTTTCTTTTTGGACAAAGGCAAGGTTATGAGTTCAAATCCAAGGAATGGCACGTAGGCTTTGGAAAATTTGGTGAGGCAAGGCAAAATGTGAGAGACACTATACTGAAGGAAAAGTTTAAAATTCAGAAGAAGAATGTTCCAACCGATGGGCTCAACGGATGGAAAAAGAAGAATGTTCTAACCGATGTAAGAAGAAAAAGAAGAAAATAAATAAATACATAAATATGAGTGTATATGTGTCGAAGAGATATTGGGTGTACAGTTCAAAGGAAAGTGAGTGTTTGGTCAATTCGATACACAACGACCAAATGGGTATGTGAAAATCAAAAAAGGTACCGAACATGTAAATGAAAATATATTGTATCAAACAGTCAAAAATATTATTGATGGATGATTTTATCAAACAGTCAAAAATATTACCGATGGATGATTTTACCAAACAGTCAAAAACATTACCAATGAATGATGAAAATGAAATTCACAAGTCTCATGTTATCGATGGTACACATTACCGATCGGTGGCAAAATAATCGATTAGGTTAAATGGAAATCTAGTGTACCGAATAAGAATTTTGAAAATTGGTAAAGTAAACATCATGAGTCGAATGGATATATCAACAGAAGGATTGTAGTAAAATACCGACAGAAATTCTTAATTGGTAAACTAACTTATGGTTTCCGATGGGTGGAAATTACCGATCACCAGTTAAAAATCAAAAATTTGAAAGTTAATCTATCAAAAACACAACTTTACGAGGGAAACAGTTTCCCACCTAAATCTCAATTTCTACCGAACACAAAATACAATTTAACTCTACCGAACGCCAATACTCCATTAAGTGATCACTTAAAATTTAAAACATCTGCCGATCAAATACTTGATGAATTTTCTGAACATCCTCAAAAGCAGAATTTCACATTTCTATTAATTATTTTTCTCACACTTTCATAAAATAAAATAAAATATAAAATTTTTAGATTTCTATTTCAAAAGAAAAATCAAACATCGGATTTGTCCAATGTTACACTTATCATTTAGCAAGTTTAGTGATACGGGGAGTTTTTTTTCTTATTGATTGGATTTTAAGGGTTTCCTTCCTTATTTGTAAAGCTTCTTATTGATAGGAATTGTGTTTAACCTCACATCGACACAGTGGGAGCAGGGTTCTCTTTTGGAACATAAAAGACCTTTGGAGGTCACCAACCAATTAAATCACTGTTGTTAATAATCACAGTGTATCGGGTCGTGTCCACCTCTCGAGGAGATTGATCCTTATTTATTAACACATCTAGGTGTTTGTGTCTTTTCAGATCATAGACCTTATAAGATTAAACACATTTTGTAATGGGTCCTCTGAACGGGTCCCATTAGGAGTAGGGAGCTATTTTTGAGCTTGATGGGTTGAGTAGAGAGTATATGTTGACCGGTAAGAAAGTGTGTTAATTACACTTTATCACCTATGCTTTTGTGAAAAATCAACCTATATTCCAAAATATCAAAATATCCATCGTGTGGTTTTTTAAAAAGTGAAAAGTTGACGACACATGTAACGAAAACTTATAAAATATCCATTATACCCTTATTAAAACTTTACAAACTCTTTTCCCTCCTTTCTTCTATTTTTTTGGTGCCATGTTTTGAATACTATTTGGTATTTGAGCCTCCTTTCTTCTATTTTTTTGGTGCCATGTTTTGAATACTATTTGGTATTTGAGTTAATCCAAATCGATTACTATAATGATCCCTTTCGAAGGACGAGTCTTTCGATGGAAACACTTTATACATGCGAGGATCTAATACTCTCAATAAAAACCAAATCTCGATCATTCTTAAAATATTCAAACCCATGTCTAATCTCGCTCATTCTTCAAGTATTCAAACCCATGTCTAGTTGAACCAACTCACGTTGGTCCCTCTTCTCTCCTCTCCTGGTTGTACCAGTCATGGCTGTGATGGAGAAGCTCAGGAAGGTTGTCTTCTCTCCTCTCTGTTTTTTCTTCTCTCTCTTTCTCTCCCTCTTCCCCATTCATCTTTAACCACGAGCACACCTAGAAAAAAGTTGAAGAGGTGTAGATCTGATCCCGTAAAAATGGCTGCTCTTGCTAATCGGTTTTGGGAATCTCCGGTAACGAAAGCAGTGCAAGACGATGATGATGAGGAAAAGAATGACGATACGACCAATGAGACAATGATGGTGATGGAATTGCAGTTGCAGAGGAAGAAAGTGAAAAAGAAGAGGAAGAAGATGCAGAAGATGAAGAAAATGTTGAGTTTTCAAAAACAAAGGTTACAAATTGCTTAGTAGATGCGCAACTGCGTGAGGAAGGAAAAGAAAGTGGAAATTGGGTATCTGGTTATGTTGATGAAGAAGAAGGAAACCCAGAAGTTGAATCCTCCATAGAAACATATAAACAAGAAGAAGCAACAGAGGTGTAGAGAGAGACCCTGAAATAAGGGAAGAAGCAGAGGAGGAGGCAAATCAAGAGCAACAACAAGAAGAGGAAGAACAAGCAGAAGAGGAGTCACAAAATTGCACAACATTGGAAGAAATCTTCTAGATTCAGTTGTTCATTAGTTGAAAATATGTTGGATCGAGAAAAATTAGTAGAAGACGCAGGGGAAAATAAAGGAGATTGTGAGCTAACCATTGAAAGCAAAGATTCAAAAGCAGAAAACGACGTCGTTCAAGAGCCTGAAACACAAGAAGAGGAAGCATTGGAAAAAGAAAAAGAGAAGTCAAACTCGAAGGAAGAAGAGAAAGAGAACTATGAAGAAAAAAACGTAGAAGAAGATAGATTGACCCAACAACAGCAAATAGTCTTCTATGCCAGAAGAAAAGGAAGAGCGAGAGAAGTTAGAGGAGAGAGAAAATGTTGGAGTGAAGGAGGGAGGGAGAGAAAGCTCAACTTTATCATCGGCTTCCAGGTTAGCAAGATTGCAGGCTGTGGGTGTTGTGTGAGCCAAAGCTTTCAACGGAGGTCTCAAAGGAGATATGGGTTTGCGGCACAGACTTCATCAGATGGCTATCTGATAGATCATCATCATCAGTGAATCCAAAGGACGGTGGAGATGACACCAAGAAAAGAATCAGCACCGAATCTAATCCTCCTCAACCACACCACGATACTACCCACAATGAAAATCAGAGCCAAAACCACCTAGCTTAGGTTCCGACTCAGGTCTAACTTCAGCAGCCACCGAGATCATCTTTCCACAACTCATATTTTTCCCCCTTCTGAATGTGCTAAAGGTTAAAATAATGATGAAGAAAGAGAGTAACAGTAGTTTTTTTTTATTTTTTTTACGCTGGAGGTTGAAAATGAACGGAAAAGAGAGAGAGAGAGACAATGAGATTTTTTTTTTTATTTTTTTTTTTGAGTGTCCGAAGTTGAATATGAATGGGAAAGAGAGAGGTTGAAGTTGAATAAGATATTTTTGACAAGAAAAAATTAATCTATATGTTAACTCGGCATTTTTTTGTACATTTCTCTCGGTCTCCGTGAAATTTGACTATTTCCATCGTTTTTGACTTTCTTGAAAATCACAGGGGAATATTGAAACCTCATTTTTATATATATAAAAAAACTTTTAAAATAATACAGTGAAAAAAATAAATTCAAAACTAACATATGTCCCGTCTTCAAAACCCAATATATCATATAATGCCACAACACAGTATGTCATGTCTTAGCGTATTTTCAACACGTGACATCTCTATCAAGATGCAACATATCTAAAGCTTCTTCAAACACCCCTGCC
Source organism: Dillenia turbinata (assembly GCA_037126225.1). Lineage (NCBI taxonomy): Eukaryota > Viridiplantae > Streptophyta > Magnoliopsida > Dilleniales > Dilleniaceae > Dillenia > Dillenia turbinata. Next base: position 8,734,796 of record JBAMMX010000015.1, read on the forward strand.
TCATGCTCTATTCACTTGATCCAGATAGTTTCTACAGCCCAAGCATGAATCAAGTGGCTTCGAGAGTAGATCTTGAAGAGAGAGTTGAATTTAAGCAAACAGCAAAAACAAACTCACCCGACAAGCATATGGATCAAGACATGCTGGGAGACATCAGCAAGGGTGGCAATAGCAAGAGCCTTTAAACATGGAAGTTTACGATTCGAACATATGTGGTGATGGTCCCTTCCTGTCTCCTGCTAAAATTTGAACATGGAAGCTTGCAAACTAACCCGGAGAGACTTCTTGAAGTCGTGACATACCATGCTGCGTCTTTTATCGGACATGTGTGGTGATGGTCCCTTCCTGTCTCCTGCTAAAATTTGAACATGGAAGCTTGCAAACTAACCCGGAGAGACTTCTTGAAGTCGTGACATACCATGCTGCGTCTTTTAAATGTGACAAATATGAGTTAGTTTTAAAATTATTTCTTTTAATGTATTATTTTAAGATTTTTTTTTTTAAATGAGATTAAATTCATACATGTTTTAAGAATATTTGGATATTTTTAAAATATAGAGATAGTATGTAGTTTTTGTAAAATTATAGGGGGATAAAGTATAATTAACCCTATTTTTTTTAATTAATTTTCAAACTCCAAATATACTTGATGGATCCCACCTCTCAAGACATTCTTTTTTTTTTGGTAATTTTTTTGGACTTTATTTTTAGGATTCAAAGAAAAGTTTATAAACTTTTGAGACATGGATTATTCTTGAAATTAAGGATAAGGATTTAAAGAAATGAATTCAAAGTGTGTGTCTATGGATATGTATCAATCTATTTTTTAAATATGCCATGTCATTCTAATTTTTATACAAATCATCCATTAATACAAAAAGTTCTCTTGTTTTGGATTTTCCGTCTTTACTGAGTTGCGTAGAGCTCGAATATGATCAAGTACGTTGGTTTTCATTGAGGTTTAAACATCAATAGTTGAGTATCCTTTGAACTGAGGTGTGCACACTTGAGTCAAAGGAGTTGTATGGCCTCTTCATTGGTATTGGTGGCGCTAATCTCCTTTTCTTTCAAATAAGACAAAGACTTCCATTTGAACCCCTAGAATTGAAGAGTAAATGTCAAATGTTAAAATTTTAAATAACATTTCTTTTATTAGGGTTTTTAAGGAGTACAATTCTCTTTGAAAATTGACACACACGAGACTGATATCTATTTTGCCTCTAACATCACACCTAACAAAAATGCAAAAAACAACTTTGACTAGCTTTAATAATGATAAAAATCTTATTCAATGTTATTTAAATATACTAATAAATGTGTTAAATATGTAAATAGTACATCGAATTAGCTTAATAAATCAAAACTATATAAGTATACAAAATTTGTTATGAAGTATTATGAATGCCTATTTACTTTCTAAGAAACTTTTCATTTTCTGTAAATCCATTCACTTCCTAAAAACTCTTCATTTTCCCTGACTTATCATTTTTCAAAATAATATTAATAATTTTTGAGAAATTTCAAAATGAGTTTTGAGAAATTTAAGAATGACTTTCGAAAAGTTAAAAAAAAAATATTCATAAATTTGAATAGTGTATCATTCATTAGTTTGTAGTGTGTGTTTGTATGGGTGTATCAAGTGAAAAAATACAACAAGACAACAAGGAAGAAAGAATTATTCATACTCTTTCAATATCTTTTTTCTTCTCTTTCTATATTAAAATTATATATATATATTATAATATGTTATCAACACGAAACTCTAACTTACTGAGTACGAAGTTTTGATCAATTGAACATGAATCTTTGACCAATTGAGAGGAAATATTATTCAAAAGAGAACAAAAGAAAGATGCATTCTTTGATAAGTATGATCTATTATTGTTTTTATCATTTTATACTTAATATAAATATATTTTGAAAACTTTTAATATCATATCTCTATTTATATATGTATGTTAATTATATGAGTATTGTATCATTTAGAACATTAATCATGTAAGATCTCAGAAAAACTTAATTTTGTGGCTCTCGACACTTTTGAAAAAAAATTATTTATCATGGAAACTTGATATTGAAATCCATTTAAATGCAAATAGACTTGGGGAAATTTGTAGGAAAGGTTTAAATACCAAAAGACGGTAATTTTTTTTTTTTTCCAAAAACTCATTATGATTAGATTAATTTCAGATTCCAAGATTTCAAATTAATAAGTGAATATAACTCAACCAAAATTAATTCTCAATTGAAATTATGTAGATAGAAAATTATTGATTTTGATATGCTGGAGAAAACATTTTCCAACTGGTTCTAGTCCATTCTCTGAAATGAATGTGATAACTCATGATAATTTTGGACGTGGACGAGGATATAGAAATGACCATGGTTGTGGATATGGTTGTAACTATAGTCATAGTTATGGCCATGGTTGCAGTTGGAATATTTACCATAACGATCATGATGATCATACAAATTTATCGACCACCAGAAGTGGATAAATCATGATGAAAAATAAAACAAAGAAAATGGAAGATCCACTCAAAATTCTGATAATATGTGTTATCAATGTAGGGGTCATTGAACATTGGTCGCGTACTTGTTATACAAAATATATTGTTGACTTTTGTCAAGTCTCTTTGAAAAAAAAAAGATAAATATATGGAGGTAAATTTTTATATCAAAATAATATCCCCGAAAATACCTTTAAGGGTCTTGGGAATTTGTCTTATTTGGATGTTAGTGATTTTCTTGATAGCGCTCGCACCAGTAGTGAAAAATATTAGTTAACATAATAACTTTTTATTTTTATCAATTTATAATTATTATTGATATTATATCAATATTTCTAAAATTCACTATTTTTTTTTCTATTTATGAAAAATTTAGGGATATTATTACATCTACTATTGGATCCATTATCAAAGATAAGAATTTCTATCTTGCTGATAGCGTGAATACACATACTATCCTCAAAAGTAAAAAATATTTCTCTAATATTAATATGGAAAATGGAAATATAAATACTATATATGGTAATATAAATTTGATTGAAAACTCCAAAAGAGTAAATGTTTTTAATACTAAGAGGGATAAATTTAATAATCAATAATCCATTGTTTCCTAAGTTTCATAGAAATTTATTAAGTTTCAAAGATATTCGTTTTAATGGGTATCATATAAAACATGAGGAGTACTGAATATTTGTCTTCCTAATACCGAATTGGGACATAAGCAAATATTGAAGAGACTGTCCATTTTTTCTTCTAATCTTTATTGTACACATATTTAACTAATTGAAATAAATGTAATAGTAAACCAAAAGTTTAATAATCCAAATACAATTACAAATTGGCATGGTATCGAAATGAAATGCAAATGAAGTTTAATAAAGGAAATCTTAGAAGATGAAATGAAATGTTTGAAGAGAATGTGAAAAATTAAAAAAATATCAATAAGTTATATTTCCACAATGAGAATATGGTATCAAAATAATATAATTGTTGATTATATATTTGCATATAATGTGGTAGTTGATGTTTTGAGCAAAAATAAGGATTTTGAGCTCGAGTCTGCAAAAAAAATATCAATCAAGAGATGATTGGACTAAATAAAAAATACAATCCAGGCAAAACTAAAGTCTCTCCCAAAACTTGTGCACTTTGGATCCATAGTTAAAACACGTAAATGTGTTAAATTAGCAAGCTATAAATGGGTGTTTGTGCCAAAAAAAAAAAGAAATATGAAAAATGAGATTGTCTCTCTCAAAGCATAACTTATAGTATAAGGTTTTTCATAAAAACTTAGTATTGTGTATGAAGAGACATATTTCCCTTTGATGGATGCAATTACATTTCATTATCTTATTAGTTTGGTAGCACATGAAAAGCTTCATATGTAGTTAATGGACATGGTAACAGAATATTTATATGGAGCACTTGATACTAAAATATAAATGAAAATCTCAAAAAGATTAAAGATGCCTAAAGTATATAATTCAAATTTTCAAGAATTGTTTTTTATTAAATTGTAAAAATTTTTATATGGATTGAAACAATCTATACGCATGTGGTATAGTCGCCTCATTGAGTATTTATTGAAAAAAGTAATATAAATAACTCTCTTTGTCCTTGTCCATGTGCATTTATAAAGAAATTTGAATATGAATTTGTGATAATTGTTATATATGTTAATAATTTGAATCTCATTGGAACTTATGAAAAGTTTTCAGATACAATAAAATACTTAAATAAAATAGTTTGAAATGAAAGATCTTGAAAAAACAAAATTCTGACTCAACCTACAGCTCAAGTATTTAAAAGGTGAGATTTTTATCTGTCAATCAATTTATAAAGCGAAAGTTTTGAAACAATTTAATATGGCTAAATACTATCCATTAACTAGCACAATGGTAGTTCGTTTACTTGATATACAAAAGAATTCTTTTCGACCTTGAGAAGATGACGAAAAAAATTCTTGGTCATTGTAATTGATATCTTGATATATCTTGCTGACAATACTCAACTTTATATAATTTTTGTTATAAATTTATTAGAAAGATATAGTTCCACTTCAACTAGAAGATATTAAAATGGAGTTAAGAATATCCTATAATATCTCCGAGGAGTGATTAAAATGACTTTATTTTACTCTGAATCAAATACACAATTGATTAGATATGTAGATGCAAGATATTTATCTAATCCACACAAAAATCGATCTCAAATAGGTTATGAAATTTATATATAGTGGTATAGCTATCTCTGTCATGATCCGATTCTTGAGTTAAGCACGCGATAACCGTCGCGTTATCCCTAAATACGTGTGAACTCCACTCTGTTTCTCAAGATATCGCAAGGCATTCTAATGTCCTAAACATTTTAAAATAAATTTGCATCATCTATAAACTAGTACAGCCATTTAAACAAATCCCAAATAGTTAAAATAAATTCTCAAACTCAACATAGGTCCCTATGCAAGGGACAATCTAACATCAACTGGATTCAAAATCTATCAAACAATTCAAATGTCCTAATAAAACCAATAAGCCTTGCAAAAGAAAGTTTATACCGAATAAAAAGAGTTCCAAATTGAGTAAATAAGGATTTTTCAATATTTATCTAAAATAAAGAAGCAAGTATTCAACAAATCTAAATTTTTGAGAGTTTACAAAACTACCTCCACAGATCCAAACTGCATAATTTCCTCAAGGCTATTATCTATTGAAAATCAACAAAAATAATTGTTTCAGACCGGCACTAGATGATGTCTAATCTCTAAGCTAGGCTTCCCCTAAATAAAATATAAAGAGAGGAGTGAGTATAAAATATTTAGTAAATGAAGTACAATGGGATGTTGAATATGAATGAGGGATGAGGGTGGTTATACCAAATGAATATATCAAATTTATTCAAATGCAATACTAAAAGTCATTTGCATAAAATGAATTTAGAGCCAATTTCTCATGACTCATATGTTTCCATTAACAATTAGTTTTATTTTCCTTTCCAAATTTTTTCTTGGGGCTTATCAAAACCATATTTTTACCAATGGTTATTGGTAAAATCTATCAAGAGCTATTTTATAAATTTATAAAACATTCCCTATCTTTGGCACTAACCCAGAGTTTCATGGGGTAATGCCACATTATCACAGGAATAACTCGAGGGAGGCCCTCCATCCCGCCTATTACCAATCCCAAATTCTTTTAACTCAGCCTAAACCATGCCACCTCAATAGTCTCGATTCGTAGAAAACTTAGACTATAGTTATTTACTTTTTTTCCATGCATCATATTATAAAATCTATTTCATTATTCAAAATTATATCCATTTACAAGGGAGTGAAATTTTACAAATCACAATCACAAATTAATTGTAACATGATGCAAACAATTTAAAAATCAATAATAGACTTATGAATTTATCAAATTATTTAAGTCGGGCACACCACGATCACAAATATTTTACAAATCCATTTCAAAATTTATTTCAAGATTTATTTCACAAATTGTAATTGAAATCCTTTTTATCATTCATACTCAACATAACAATTCACTCACAGTGTTAGGAATGGTAGTTACTCTCAGTTTTCTTCACAACAAGAGTCTTGCCTTAATTAGTTTCGTCAAACTCCTACGAGATATCATTAAGTAACCAAAATTATCAATATTTATTTTTATTCCAGGTCAACTCATAACCTTAACATTCAAAACCTAATTTTTCTCTCACGTATTGTGATTCAAAATCCTCCAAATCTAGGTGGACAAGTAGTTAAATAAATTAAAGTTTGGAATACAAAGATTATAATACCTTGATGTCATTTTCAAAGATCCTTCCAATTTAGGTTATACCAAAATCTTGGATTCTCCCCCTTTTTAGTGACAACTCTAAATCCTAAAACTCTTCCAAAATTAAAGCCAAAATCACTACCAGAAAATACGGTTTCAGCGACGGATTTTTTCGTCGCTGAAAGTTACTTCGCTAATTTTTCGTCGCTGAAAGTTACCTCGCTAATTTTAGCGAAGGATTTTTTAGCGACGGAATTTTTCCGTTGCTAATTACCGATGGATTAGCGATGGAATTTTCCGTCCAGAACCCGGCCCGCCCGCGCGTAAATGTGCTGAAAATGTTCTAAAAATATATTCTCCCCCAGATTCGAATCCAGGTGTGAGAGAGAACTTGAGAGCCTTAACCACCATGCCACCATTACATTTGTATTATTGGTTTATTTATTTTCTATTTCTATACTTTATTTGTAACTCTCAATAATAAAAATACAATAATCTTATTTAATAAAAATATAAAATATTATTTAATAAAAATATAAAATTATATTTAAAAAACAAAAAAATTATATCTAATAAAAATACAAAAATATATTTAATAAAAATACAAAATTATATTTAATAAAAAAAAATTATATTTAATAAAAACAAAAAATTTTATTTAATAAAAATACAAAATTATATGTAATAAAAACAAAAAATTATATTTAATTAAAAAATAAAATTATATTTAATAAAAATACAAAAATTGTATTTAATAAAAAAAATAAAATTATATTTAATAAAAATAAAAATTATATTTAATAAAAACAAAAATTATATTTAATAAAAATACAAAATTATATTTAATAAAAACAAAAAATTATATTTAATAAAAATAAAAAATTATATTTAATAAAAATAAAAAGTTATATTTAATAAAAAATAAAATTATATTTAATAAAAATACAAAATTATATTTAATAAAAATAGAAATTATATTTAATAAAAATAGAAATTATATTTAATAAAAAATAAAAATATATTTAATAAAAATACAAAATTATAGTTAATAAAAATAAAAAGTTATATTTAATAAAAAAATAAAATTATATTTAATAAAAATACAAAATTATATTTAATAAAAATAGAAATTATATTTAATAAAAAATAAAAATATATTTAATAAAAATACAAAATTATATTTAATAAAAACCAAAAATTATATTCAATAAAAAAAAATTCGGACATATTAGCGACGGATTTTTTCTGTCGCTAATTTGTCTCTAATAGGTCCGAAATTTTTTTTTCAGTGACGGATTAGCGACGGAATTTTTTCCGACGGAATTTTTCCGTTGCTAATAGGTCTGATTTTTTTTTTCAGCGATGGATTAGCAACGGAATTTTTTCCAACGGAATTTTCAATCGCTAATTCCGTTACTAATTTTTTCGTCGCTGAAACCGTATTTTCTGGTAGTGAATCTAACTTTTGGGAGTTGGATAGATAGTTTATAATCTTTGATCTTGAATTTTGGTAGTGGATTGATTGAATTTGGGAGGAAAAGAAGAATATTGGGAGAAAGAGAAGAATAGTTTAGAAAGTAAAGTGAAGTTATTGGATTTCGTAAGTTTAGATCTCTTTTCTCCTTTTATTTACAAACCATCTTTAATATTTGCTTAATAACTCTCTCACATTTTTAAATTACACAAGTGTCTAACACGTTCTCTTGGGTTATTGAGAAAGTTAATTCTATAGATTTTAAGCACTTGAATAATTGTCCAGTCGAGAGAGTGTGTTTGATGATGAGAAAGATAAATGGAAATAAAAATAGAATTTATGGGAAATAAATTAAAAAAATAAAAGATGTAGAACATTCAAAATATAAGATATAACATAAATTAAGTATTCTATAATTAAAGGGTTTAAGTGGTATGATGGTTAAAAGCTCTTTGAAAAGGACATAGTGTGCCAAGGTTCAAAGCTCCATGGCTACAAGGAATTGAAAGGTAATTGGATGGTTAATACAAGTGCTTCAATACAAAGTTGAAGGTGAATGAAAGTGCAAAAAGGCAAGTGCACAAATTTCACAAGAAGATTGAGAGGTGGTCAAAGTTCAACTTTCATGAGGTGGTGTAAATTATGAAAAGGTGGTGTTAAGGACTACAAATTCTATCGAGAGGTAGAATATCATGCCTACAACCATTGAGAGGAAAAATAATACATGTATCAAGAAGTGGTTCGGTAAGTATAGATGCAAATGGTTTGGTAACGAAGAGATCCAAGTGCATCGAACATCAAGATTCAAGAATTTTTGCACAAATTTCACAAGAAGACTAAAGAGGTGGGCAAGTTCAACTTTCCATGAGGTGGTGTAAATTAACGAGAGGTGGTGTTAAGGGCTACAAATTCTACTAAGAGGTAGAATGTCATGCCTACAAGTACCGAGAGGAAAAATAATACATGTATCAGGAGGTGGTTTGGTAAGTGTAGATGCAAATGATCTGGTAACAAAGAGATCCAAGTGCATCAAACACCAAGATTCAAGAAGTAAATGGAAAAATATTACCGAGGGATAGTAATAAAAGGAAGAATAGTATAATGTACGAGACAAGTAAATGAAAACCATAGTACAAGTGCTCTGGCACCAAGAAATCTAAAAGGCACGTGTACTGAGATGTAGTAATCACCCTGGGATGGTTACCACCAAAGAATAAAAAATAGAAGGGACAGTCCACCCAATATTAAAGTTTTATCGAGCAACTCAATTTCTCATCGGAGCACTCTAATAACTGAACATTTAGAGGTTAAAAGCCTATCAACCGAGAGAAGGTTAAAAGCCTATCAACCAAGAGTTTAAGAAAATTCCTATGCAATTCAAATGATAAAATCCACATTTAAAATTTAAATTAATTATTCTCTCATTTTTTTATGAAATATAAAAATTTCAAATAGTCACTTTAGTGTCAACATCACAACTAGATTTTTCCTATGTTACAATCTCTTTGCAATCTACAAAGCAAACTATAACTATTATATCTTCAATATTGAGATATTATTAATTCATAAAACAAGTCGTAAATGTATGGCTTAAATCAATGACTAATCATATTCATGAATAAATCAATGACTAATCAAATCCATGAATCATGTGGTTTGCCTAGAAGGAAGAAAACTCCAACAATATTATATACGAATAATATAGCATGTATAGCTCAATTAAAGAGTGGATACATCAAATGTGAAAGAATAAAACATATCTCTCTAAAGTTATTTTTCATGCATGATCTACTTCAAGTGGGGATATTGATATTAAGAAAATTCGATCAAGTGATAATCCTGCAAATTTATTCACAAAAGGTATTATTTGCTATAATATTTGAAAAAATGATTCACAAGATTAGAATGTGCCATATTAAAGATATTAAATGACGCCCTTATTAAGGGGAGTATAATGTGGAAAATTTTATATATAAAGAAGGATATATTATTTTTCCTTGATTACAGTTTTTGTTCTGCCGGATTTTCTAATAAGATTTTAACAAGACTTATTTATTATACAACAGATATTCAAGGGCGAGTATTATAAATTATAATGAATATTCATTCACTTCCAAAGAAATTCTTCATCTTCTATAAGTCCATTCATTTCATAAGAAACTCTTTATTTTTTCTAAATCTGTCCCCTTCCTAAAAAATTTTTCATTTTCCGTTACTTCTTATCTTTAAGATGATATTGATCATTTTTGAGAAATTCAAAAATAACTTTTAAAAGATGCCAAAATATTCATAAATTTGAATTCATGTATCAAGTGAAAAAATACAACACAAGAAAGAAAGAATTAATTCACTATTTCAATATATTTCTTCTTCTTTTCCTCTATTAATATTATCAATATTTTATAACAAAATCTTTAATTTTGATACAATTATTTAGAATTAAACATTTAACATCTTATATCTTATACCTTTCCTTTTTCCATTATTTAGGTATTACACATGTTATACGTGCAAAAGATTATATAAAGTTTAAAAGAAATAAATTAAGAGAAAAAAAAGAGAACTTTTAAAATGTAAATTTGAGGGGGAAAAAAAAGAGCCGAGAAGTTATGGATGGCTAACTGTTGCTTTCCATCCCGCCAACAGGATGGAAAGCATTTTCTCTCAAAACCTCTCTTCTCAGACAGAAAGCGACCAGTTCACTGTCATGCGGACTCGATTTCTTGCCACTGATTACTTCTTTCCTCCCATCCGAACCCTAGATTTCCTCCGATTCCCTCTCCCTCGTCTCTCTCCTCCCAATCTTCACTCTCAAGACGAAATCGAGCATCAGTTGCAGCTTTGCTTTAACAACTTCTCTCTATTCGACTCTCCGTCTCGAAACCTCAACGGACTCTTGTTTGATAGCGCTCTTTCTTCCTTCCTCTCCGATTTTCTTCCTCAATGTGTCGCTGTTGACTTTACTGATTCGCTGATTCTTCGCGAGCGTTTCAGTGATGGAGGTGTCGAGGTTAGGCATCCGGAGGTAAGTCGTTCTGTTCAGTCAATCAATGTGGCTTGGAATTTGTGAAATTTCGTTTAAATTTGGTTGAATACTTGATAGTCAACGTGTATTTGTTCTTGTCTTTCAATAATTTCGTTTTTTAGGTATTAGATGCTGAAATTACATCTCTTCCTCCCATATGCCGCATAGTATATAGCACTATTCTTTAGATTTAATTCATTTACTTATATTTCTATCTTTTCCCGTCATGTCATATGAAATTGGAAATAGCTGTCCATCTTACATGACTTGGAGATGAGTAATCCATTTGGTTGGTTGAAATTCAGTGGAACCTTGGAAAGAAGTAATGGATAGGAATTACCTTTTTCCATGGATTTGTCATAAAGAAAAATTCTGTACTCAACTCTGACATGTTGGAATTAGGACATATTGATGATATTTGATGGCTGCTTGGAATGATGTAGAGGTTGAAGGTGGATATTATAAAAACGTGTCTCCATTTTAAAAAAATTGGTGATAAAAACTTTTATTACATTAATTCAAAGAATGGCTTTAGCAAGAGCTAAGGATGTGCTGAAGACAAATTTGAAATACATCCTTTGCTCTTTGTATGACTATTAAGATGGGAGTCTCAAGTTGTCCATCTGACTTATACAAAATTGCAAAAGGATGTTGGCATCTTGTATAGAGTCAAGAGCATGCAATGTTTTTGGGCTCGCCATCCCCAAAGTAGAAATTTGCAAACTAAGAGAGCCACATTTGTTAAGACTTCAATTTATCATTTAGTTAATGTATGTTTCTCATTTTGAATTACTAATATTACATCATTGCAGCAGGGAATTGACATTCCTGTGGATCATAAGACTGAAAGCAGATGTCTGCCAGACCAATTTGAAGTGCCAGAACTTGATACACACTTGGTACATTTTCTATTCAACTCTTACATAATTAGCATATAAAAAGCCTATTTCCACTTCCCCTTTTAGATGCTTTTGCTATTTTCTCAAACTTTTATCTGCACTCTGCAGGGCAGTGTTTGCTACTCAGCAATTGATGAGATACAAAATCCATTCAAGATCCCAGATATTAAAGTCAGCATGGTAGAACTTTGAACTTATTCTTTTCTATTATATTATGCTCTCTCTCTCTCTCTCTCTCTCTCTCTCTTTCTGTGCATTTCAACTAAGTTTTTTAAGTTCTGAAATTTGTGGGGCTGTGATTCATTCAATGAACTGCTATTTATTAAGATTTCAGACTTCTTTATATCCTTTTAATTGTTTGCATTTTTGGAACTAAAATTTGATGGTAAGCTAGAAACAATGCTAATATGGCCTCTCATGCTATCAGCACTGTCTGGGTAGTGGTGACACTATTACCGTTGGCTACAGGGTATTTGAGCTAAAAATGGTATGTTACATGGGTTGCTTGAGGAGAAATGCATTGCTTCATTGTGTGCATCACCTGTGGTTATCTACTTGTATGTCTATGCTAGTTTTATTACTGTAGTCTTTTGATATAAGGTCTAGAAGGCTTTTGACAAGGCATGAACATTTCAGATGTTTCCTTGTGTTTTCAACATAAACTGCTAATCTTAACAGTAGAAGTAGTGCAAGGTTGATTGAAAGCTTTGTTTTCCTCTTGAATCCTTTAACAATAGGAAACATGCAGAAGATGGCTTCTTGTTGTAAAGTTCACATAGAGGCCTTTCATCATAGGTTTCTCATGTATGCTTTCTCTATAAGCAGCCAATACTTAAGAAAAGTATAGGATTCATCAAAAGGATTAAGGGCATAATTTTCTCTACCAGTGTACTAATTATGCTACTGGCACTAAGCCTAGACAAGTAACAAGTATCAAATAATTAGATCGTCTCTTCACAGAGGCGGAGAAGATCAGGTCATCTCTACCCAAGTCAGGCTGGTTTCTCTATGTGAAATCCCATTCCCTTCCTTTTTGGAAGTTTATTTTCACATAATTTCTCTGTGCAGAATATATCATCTCTAAGTCTAAGGTTCTTCCTCAAGTTCATTGGATGCCCATTTTGAGAAATTGATGCTTTGATTTTCATTGTGCAACATCACTGTATTTGTTTCCTACTAATTTTGTGACTGAGGCCATCTTTTTGGGTCTCTTTGCACCTTTTAGTTGGAATTTGATGGAGCCCCAAGGTCACAATGCCTTGCCTTCTTGATTTTTTCTGATTTTTTGAAACTGTACATTTTATAGTATGGTTAGTAATGGATTCTGTATTCTTCAGGACGTGCTCGAGGATGGGTTCATAATGCAGGATATTGATGAAGTCCAAAAATTGGTTTTTACAGTTGATAACATCAGTTCTGTGTTAAGTGTAGAGCAAAAAGCAAATACGTTGGAAGCTTTTGGCCGTGGACAAGACCCAGTTCACCTCAATCAAAGTACATTTCCAGTCCTAGAAGTAGATGAGATTGGTTTAGGAACTTCCACAAACTTCTATCTGAAGGACGAACTGGCTACACTTCTTCACAGTATAGAACCTGAATGGACTCAAGGAATCAACATGGAACTGGACAGTAAGGAACTTTCCAGTTCTGTAAACATCGATATTCAACATCATTTTTCAGAGCATTTTCTGTCAATGCAACCCCTTGAAGCGCAGTCGGTTTGCCAAAAGGATTTTTGGGTGGAGGATCTTATCAGCACTTTGGAAGTATCACTTTTACCTGGACAGGATGTTAGTTCTCCCTTGTTGTTGAACCCAGTTCTTTTTCAGGAATTCCAGATTCTTGATTCAGACATCTCTCCTTTCCAACCCTTTTCGGACTTACAGATCACTAGGGAATTGGAAATATGCAGCCAAATTTCTTGGGAAGAGATGAATTTCAGGAACTTCGATGACTTAATAGTTGGTCATGAGCTAGCATTAGCAGATGACACATTCAAAGCTTTCCCTATTCCTTTTCTTGATGATTGTGAGCAGACAACATCACTGTATGTTATTGTTGAGGATGTTCTATCCCAGTTAGAGCCACAACCTCCATCATCATCTGACAACATATATCTGGATTGGCATCTTCTTGAAGAGAATAACTATAACTGTAATCAGTTGTCTACTCATCTGAATCTGTTGGAAGCAATGGACACTTATAGCCTGGAGCACCTGAAATCAATTGATACAAGATTAATCATTCTTGATGTTGTTTTCTATGGGGACTCTTGCAGTGGGCCAATATCAGAAGAAGGAAAGGAATCACTAACTATAACTTCTGGTGGCCAATTCTTGATCAGTGGGAATTTAAATGGAGCCCCCTTGTGTAATCTGTCAGGCGTGGGTTATCAAAAAACAGGAAAGGGAGATTCTTTGGCTCAACATAATGCAAGAAAGGCTTTTGGATTACACGAATCTTCACGGTTTGATGACCTTTATTATTTTCAAAATTCTCGAGAAGCTGCTGTCCAGTCCAATGAGTCAGCTACATGCTGGGATATCAAGGTGCATCGAATTAAGTTGTCAAATGATATCTTGGCACTAATTGAGAACCTTAACAGGTGCTATTCAGACATTATGAAGAATAATGAGGATCTGAAAAGAGCATGTTGCTCGTATGCTGCTGAGAATGAGAGCAAATTCCAAAAGCAGAAGCTGGTGGAGTGCCTGAAAGAAAAAAGAAAAAATGGGATTCCTTCATTCCATGGTGATAAAAACGGGAACATGCTTGTCACATTATGGGCAATCCAAAAGATGGCTTGGCACTTATGTTTCTATGGCATGGATGCGACCTGCCTATACTTGGATAAGTTATGTGAAAATACCGACTTCTTGAATTCTACGACAGTGAACCTTCGGTCCATGATTGCAGATGTGCATTCTGAGGCTGAAAAAGTAATGACTGGGAGTCATCCTTCACTATCTGTTATCCAGGAAATTTTGTGCCTAAAAAGTTGTCAAAGTAGTTCAAAAATATTAATCATTGCTGAAAAAGCTTTTTGGGGTGCGGTGCGGAAGTTGTTGGCTTCAATGAAGATTTCATTGAATGAGCTGCAATCAGAATCATGCTGCAGTGCGGAGATCATCAAAGATATGGTGCTTTCCTTGTTGCATTCTGATTGCTTATTAGTTTCCCACGAGTAAGCTTCAGCTTCATCTGTTATATGTTACATTTACAAAGATGATTCATGAATACCTTTTAAGTCTTTCAGTTTAAAGAAGGATGCCAGAGATCTCTAGAAAAATCATGTTTATTCTCTGATTTCTGAAACAGTATTACTCTGATTTCTGAAACAGTCAATTATACTTCATTCAGGCAGGTTTCTTCATCATTTCCTTTTAATGAATTCGGCACCATATTGGAATATGGTGGTTCGTGTGGCTCTTCCAAAGTATCAACTCTCAGGCCAATGACAGCTGGCTTGCCTCAACTTCACTTTGTGAAGGTGGAATTGGAGGAAGGCAGTGTTCCCAAAACTCTTTGCGAAGGTGTTGACAACCCTTTGAATCATGTATTAAATATGGCAAGTCTCTTTCTTTGTGTGGTTTTATGTCCTTACTTAAATCTCTGGTTGATAATTTACATCAGTTCTTTTGATGATTCAGATTCTTATGGTGCAAGCATCACAAACATGAGCTCCTATTGTATTTGCATTCCTATCCATGATGCACATCAATGGATATGACTATTTTATGTGCTGATAAATAAGAAATACCAATTAGATCTTTTGGGAATTTGGTGTGTGGACAAATTCAAAAATCCACTTCTTTTGGGTCCAAATGAGTTGAGTTCAATATGCTTTCTACTTCCTTTTAAGGGTTGTGGAATTTTAACATGGGCATGCATTTCCTTTACCACATATTCGGCGTAGCATTTTGGAGTTCAACTTCGAGAATGTTCAATCAACTTAAATTTTGAGCTCGATAAGAAGTTGTTGACTAAAAAGAGGATATCTCTTGTTTTTCTTTGTTTTGGGCTGTATGCTGCCATTTCAGAAGTCTATATCACATAGCAGTGCTAAGGATGTGTGGTAGGAGGAAAACAATGTGAAATATTACTCCCCCCAAAATTGCCCCCACCCCCTAAAATTTTAAGTAACGAAGCATTTATCCCCATAGTGGGGTAAATGTTCCGTAGTTGGGGGTAGGGTAAGGGGAGAGGAAAGCATGATATTCTGTTGGCTTTAGTGAAACTAAATGACCATTTTTGGAAATTCTGAACCAGGAAGCTCTTGAGGGAAAGCATTGCATTGGATCTTCGGAGGTTGAAAATATATCAGAATTGTCTTCAGTGCCTTGTCCAGTTCCATACATGTCTTGTGCTGCAGAATCTGAAGAAATTCAGCCAAGCAAAATACATTTTGCTGATACAGTCATTATTGTCAATACTCAAAACTTTGATATGGATTCAATAATATTGCGAAGAAGCACATACCAAAAGATCCTGGATTTGGAAAAGGAAGGAGCACAGGTTGTGGAACGAGATCTGAACCTGCCTGTTGATGTTATCATTAATGCTGCCAGTTGTTTAGCATGGTACAATAGCAAAAACATTGGACTGAAGACAAGTGCTTCAAATGAAGCCTCTTCATGTATACCTTTATGCATGGAGGATGTTGCAACAAATGTTTTGATGCTGCTGAGTTATAGCTTCAGCAGCTGCTTTCTGGTAATTCTCTCTCTTTCTCTCTTTCCCAATAATTTTTTTTTTAAAATATTTTTACGTGTTCCTTTTAATGTATAAACATGGTAAGTAGTATTTAGAGCCTCAAATCCGATTTATGAATTCCGTACTTTTAAGTCTTCTGTGGTGCATTCAAGTTGGAGTATTTTCACTATGGAATAACTTATCTATGTAGTGTCCTGTTGGGATGCTAGTACTTTTACTCCTAGAACTTTGGTCAAATTGTCTAGGCGAGCATGCTTCATTAATGCTCGAGTGTCTGTTTTGCTTACACATATAGAGCATTAGGTTGTGACTATAAATTACTTAATTTGAAGGTAAAACCCTGTTACAACTAAATCTTGGCTGGTTACAATAATGTTTGATAGTCATTGAATCCATGAATTCAATAATAAACGGAACTTACATCCCAGAATGCAAATATCAATAGATCTGATACTTGTATGTCAGAATCATGTGCTTCGAACTAAAATCACTGTGCTAACTAATATGAACGCATCTTCAACACATGACGAGGAAGTTAATTATTGGAACCAACAATACACTTTCATATCCCAGTTTGTGAATCTCTTATTCTCACAGAAAGTAGTAGTATTTAGTCAGGATTGAATGGTTTTGGCACGTGGAAGGATCTGTTCACCAGTTTCGGGAGGACCCTGTCATACCTTTATCTGCCATTTGTCTCAAATTATGCTTATCAAATGAGTTCTTTTCTTAAGCAACAACTCTAAATCAGGAACTGTTATAATCAGGTCTTTGAAGGAGAGAGCAGCTTCCTTGCTGCCATAATGGAATCTTCTGATGGACTGTATGCTGCAGCTGCTGCACTTGGAATTGGTTTACAAGTCTTCTGCTCCTATTCATCTGAGTTCACTGAAGAAATTATCCTGAATTGCATTAGTTATACTTCAAAGCTAACTAGAGTCGTGTATCCTAGAATGCCAGAATCAGAAACACTTGCTGAATCGTTCCTAACTAAATTCCCTTCAATTAATCCTCTTTCGGCTCATGCAATATTGTCTTCTGGATGTCCACTAGTTGAATTCTTTAAACATTCACATGAGCTCAGGATGCAGACAGTTAATAAATATCTTGTTCAGGAGGAAAGTGTGAGCTTGTTTAGTGCTTTGTGTCGGTATGGGGAGCGGGAAGAATCTAAGTCCGGAATGACTGATTGCTCCTCAATACTTTCACCTGCATTAGGCTCAGAAAAGTGTCCTGATATAAATGATTCTGGGAGAAAGAAACAAAGAAATGCCATCAGTCCTGATAAAGGTGATGTAGCCATGAATCACCAATTTCCCATGGAGCCATTTTATCAATGTGCGTATGGAGACCTGAATTCCTCAAGAGTGTCCAAGTCATATGGCTCTTGCATGCTAAAAGGTTCTGAGATTTTAAGTGAGATTCAGCAGGAAAATCAGTCTCTCAGTAATGAATTGCTTGTTCAAGAGAAGGAGTACATTTTGGACTGGGATGACATCAACTCTGAGAATCTGCCTGTAAACTTTGCTGGTGAAGTTATTGACTTAACTGATGGCTCCTTGGTACCAGAAGATGGTCATTTATTTTCTATGAAAACTTGTAGGGAACACAATTATTTGGTCCCTGGCACCAAAAGGGGACCTCCTGAACAACGTACCAAAGCAATTAGAAGACTGTCATTTGGGAAAAGCACTCTTCCTTCTTTTCCCCTGACTTCTAAGATAAACAATGACTCAAGTATCTGGAATTCCGGTAAAGGTCTGAAGAAAAGCTGGGAAGAAATTGATGAACTTAATGATGCAAATAGTGCCACTAAAATAGTAGTTCTGAAACAACAGGAAAAGCAGTTAGAGGAGAAATTGATGTCCAAATACTTGGGAGAATTTTGTGATCTACAATCCAAAGAGAAGTCCATGTCCCAGTTTGGTAGAACGCCACTTTCAAAAGCCATCCAATCAGCTCAAGTTCAAGAAGGATCACCATGGACAAAGGAGTTTCTTAATAGAATGAGAGAAAAGAGCAAGTTACTTCATCAATCCCTTCCACACGAGTCATCTCCCCAGTATTCTGGGTGTTCAGCTAGAAAATCTAATGTTACCAAGAGAAAGAGTCCATCAATTCTAGAACTCTACATGTATCAAGGGTGCAGTTGGTCTAACAAAATGAATGATCGAAAGGAGCAGAAGCAGAATGCTCACACAGCTAGATCATACAACAGCAAGAATGCCTCAGCGTCTCTGCTTCCAACATGGACTCCTATTGATAAAAGAGCAAAAAAGGTATGTGTGAAACATAACAGAAGTCAATTATAGCATTACAAGTACTTAATGTTATTTAACATTAACTGCAGACATTATCTTTCACATCTAATGGGAATGGAAGCCAATGTAAGCTGGTGTGGAATGAAGGAAATACTGGTGGTTTGAAGAGGTTCCGGAATGGTTCAAGATTTGGTGGATCATGTAGGTTGAGATGGCATATATCTGCCATTTATTTCCTGAATCCCAGTTACCTTTATTTTCATTGCACACTAATGGTGGCTTATCATGCTTATCTTTTATTAACTCAAGGATTTTCTATGGAGTGCTGCTATGCTGTTGTTACCTGCAACCAGTGTTCAATAATTTGTTCACAGGTTTTTACTTTTCTGGTATGTTTCCATCCTTTTACGTATTTTTCCCTTAAGTCGCAAATTCTCAGTTTAGTTGAGCAAATTAAAATTGCCAGGGCCCTAGAAGTCTCTGACATTAGTATGAGACCTTAATAACAACCTGATCATCATATTACTTATATTTCACCAATTAAATAATGCCTGCTCTAGAATCTTTGTCAGTTCTATGTTTTCATGCACTCATCTTTGTCTCTATGCATGTTTGTGTGTGTCTATGCTTGTGTGTATCTGCATTCATGTCTCTGAGTATGCATACTCGTAAATTTGATTAGGACCCTATGGATGATTGCTTCCCTTCATGCTGTGTTGGATAATAAGGGGTTGGGATTTCCTTTTGTGTGAGGTGAAACCTTCAGAACTTTGTCACTGAAGGACGACGGTGTCTGCCACATAGGAATAGTTGCATATTTTTTGCAAGCTTAGTCAAAAGAATAGGAAAAGTTGTAGAATTGGAGGGTTTGACTGCATGTGAGAATGATTAATAGCTGAGGCTAAAATGAGAAAAGAAAGAAGGTTTGGTTGGGCATGGTTCCTGAGCTGTGAGTTGTGCCTGGCAATCTATTTGATTATCTAGGTTGAAGGGAAGGTTCTCTAAAGACTTCAAAGGGTTAAGATTTTGATAGTTGCTATAGAAAATTAGGCCAGGATGGTACAAAACCATGAACAGAAGAAGATAATATGCAAAAAATAAACCATGAGTTAAATAATAGGCTTTCTTTGTCCAAGTGTGATATTAATTTTTAAATTGTGTTTGCTATTTTACAAGCAAAGGAGGAGAATGGTGGGAGTGGTCCTTTTTGTTTTGAACCGTTGTTGTACCAAGGAATGACTCTGAAGCACTGTCATGACCTTGGGGATGTTGCTACATTTTGTAATTAGAAAAGGCATAATTCTTTGGTGATTGTCTTTGAGGGCAGGGCGGGATGGTTTTGATGGAAGCAGAAATCTGATTTTGTGGTATTTGCTTGAGGATCTCAAACCTTTCAATGTCTTTGGCTCCTTTGTTTTTGTTTTTTTGTTTTTTTTTTGTTTTTTTGTTTTTTTGTTTTTTTTTTTCCTTCTTTCTTTCTTTACTGATATTGATTTTAAACTCATTTACTTTTTGCAACCAGGGTGGCACACTTTGGTGCCTATACTGAAATTATCTCCAATCTGCGAAAAAAAAAAAAAAAAAAGATACTGATGTCACTCTTAACCCAACAAAATTTCTGAACACAGCATAAAATGAAATACTATTCTGAGGTTCAAAGAAAAAAATGCAAATCTTGACAATTTGGGAAAGATTCTTTAAGTCATACCAAAGAGATTGGAAATATAGAAACTCTGCTTGCTAGCATCTTTCTTCTGGAGTTGTCGTACTATTAGTTAGATTTAAAGAAATGATAAGAAGCTACTAGGGATGTTCATTTGTTAATTAAAAAGTTTGCATCAGAGTTACAGCACAGGTGTCTTTGATATGGGCTTCCATGGCGGATGATTCTTCCCAATCCAAACTATGAGTGCTCAGGTCAATCACTCAAAAGTAGTGTTTCTCAGTCATTGAGATTGACTTGATGCCAAAATGGGAAGCCAATATTCACATTTTCTTTTGGTTTTTCTCCTTCCAGAATGGTCATATGCCAAAATGACTTGACTCTGAGTGTATGTTAACTTATCCAATAATGATGTGGGACAAATTTTCAATAATTATTCGGTTGGCTCAAGAAAAGGAAACGGGATCCATTAATTTAGTTAGTTTCTATGTTTTATAATTTCCTAATATTTAAAGTTTCTTAGTTTCCCTAGTTTTCTAATTTTTCTAGTTTTAGTTTCCTAATTTTTCTAATTTCTATATTTATTTAGTTTCCTAATTTATGGGGTTTGCATTCCCTATAAATATCTATAGTGTTTCATTATTTTGGTATTCATGATTAATAATATTTTTTCTTTGAGAGTGAGATTTCTCTTTTTTGAGAGTTTAGGGTTTTCTCTTTTCAAACTCTGTTGTCTTTCTTCTATCTCTCCCGCATTAGGTGGTATCAGAGTCAAGGCTTTCCCTTGCGATGGCCAACCAAACCAATGAAGATATTACTTTTTCTGACGTGTTCAGAGAGTTGCGAGCCATAAAAATTGCATTTCAAATTCTGTCTGTTCGAATAGAGTGTCGAATAGAGCGGGTAGAAACGAAATTACAGACATTGCGGTCAAACCAGGGCAATAGAGGAATTGAAGGTGGCACCAGGAGAATCGCTCAGGGTCCACACTTCAATTCTATATCACCACAACAATCTCATAGGGTTCAAACCAATGAGAATGAATATTCAAGTGAAGATGTGCAGACTCTGGCGAAAGTCAAGAAGACGGTGGTTCCAGGAATGCCTATTTCGGATGATTTCTTTGTTGAAACAAAAGGCAAACCAGAAGTACAGAATAAAAAGGATGTAGAGAGAGAGAACTATGGAATTAAAGAATAATTTGGAAGGATACATATATACTATTGAAGACAAGTTTGATCCATTCAAAGTGTTGGAAAAGGTTTTGATCGGCCAGGAAAAACAATCTCTCATCAAAAAATTTGATGAAACTGATTTAAATGATGGGTTAGTGAAAACACAAAATTGGATTTGTACCGATGGTGAATATGTCACTGTTTCAGAGTTCCAGAAGCATTTAAATTTTTTTAAAGTTATTGGGGACTCAATTTTTTTAAAATTGAGTGAACTCGGAACCGCAGTTGTTTTAATATCTGTCATGCTTAGCGCATGTTTTTGGACAAGAAAACCAAAGGAGATAAGTGAGAATATGGTTATAAGTCATCGAAAGTATCACTCGAGGGCGAGTTCTTTTCAAGAAAGAGGGACTGATGTAAGATAAATTTTCAATAATTATTCGGTTGGCTCAAGAAAAGGAAAATGGATCCATTAATTTAGTTAGTTTTTATTTTTTATAATTTCCTAATATTTAAAGTTTTTTAGTTTTCCTAGTTTTCTAATTTTTCTAGTTTTAGTTTCCTAAATTTTCTGGTTTCTATATTTCTCTAGTTTCCTAGTTTTATAGTTTCCGAATTTATGGAGTTTGCATTCCCTATAAATACCTATAGTGTTTCATTATTTTGGTATTCATGATTAATAATATTTTTTCTTTGAGAGTGAGATTTCTCTTTTGAGAGTTTAGGATTTTCTCTTTTCAAACCCTATTGTCTTTCTTCTATCTCTCCCGCGTTAAATAACCTACCTTTTAACAAAATTAGGAGAGACAGAACTTAAAATACTGAAATGCAAATTGAAGTTTAAAGGGATCAAGCCTACTGTGACGTTCCAAAATAATCTACTTTTATGATTTTCTAACTGGTTGATAAGTGCTGAGGATTTCATAGGCTGATATTATTCATAGAAAAACAAAAAAATTTTTGCCCACAGATTGTTTATTCTGTACTGTTCCCAATGAGGGAGAAGGCTTGATGTGGTATCCAAACTTCAGAACAGCCTGGATTTTCAGTCCAACTATTGAGTGTGGTTTTATATTTTCCAGTATTCAGAAACTTTGAAAGTCTGAGAATGCTAACTCTTTCTACCATTTATAAGATTTTAGAGGTTATAATTCTTGACATCATTGGACCATATTAGAGGTAAATCCAAAAATTAAAGGCAAGATAGAGGGCCCAGAATACTTTGTAGGAATTTAAACCTAAGTACTTGTTACCTAAGGTTCAACATAAACTCAAAGATCTCAATGGCCCGGTTTTGATCAAGGATCAGTTAATGGGACTAGGGGCCATTTAGGGAAAGCTAAACTTGTCTCTATTTTGTTTTATTCTACTTGTAATATTTTTTCACATACTTCATTTAAATGGTAAAAGGACCAGGGTTCCGTACTTCCTAAGAAACAAATTTTTATACTTGTATGGGATTATTGTTCACAACCTCTTCGGCAGGACTCACTTTGTCCCAGGATTCTCAAGACAATTATTGTCTAATTGTCATGAATTCAAATATCTGACCAAGATCTATCCTAGGAAAAATAGTCCTGGATTTACCAAGCTTTAGGATTGCTGATAAACTAGAGTCTTTAAGTGTAAATTGTCCTGGTATATGGAGTCCATCATGAAGCTATCCAATCTATGAAGCAAACAAGTTCTCTGCATTTTATTTCAACTAAGATGGCCCAATCTCAAATTTATTTTCCTTCACAGTATAAATACAAAGAGCTCATGAGTATGCATTATTAAATAACCAGCTACGTGCAAGACACCTATTGTTCAACACTGGCTGATTCTACTTCTGATCCATTGGATAAAAAAGTTATATTCTCTTTTCAATTGTTTTGAGAAGAGAAGGGGAGTGCTGTTCGCAAGAATTTGGAAAATGCCTGGTGCGCTTTGGTGCTTGTTTCTGATTTTGTTACATGGGCCTTTGCAGAATAAAGTTGCTAACTAGAGCAGCTGTAATTTATATCAAGTACTTTCTAATGAAAAGTAAGTTAAACTTGTGAAGTTGATGCTTGCAGAAACTGTCACCAGCAGTGAGACACTCGATCCTACTTTGTATTTCCTCAATCTCATGTACAAGATAATTTTCCTTCTGTAAAAATGCTATGGTTGACTTTTCAAACGCTGCTTCCTTTACTTCTGTATGTTCCTGGAAAGTACAAAACTGTATATATAATGGCCCACTTGGGAAAAAGCTATCATAAATTTTACAAGAAGATGCTTTGTTAATGTCTGAATTCTGATTAGAAGAAAGTCAGTGTTATGTAGACTGGAGAATGTGACATCTATATTATGCATTACAAGTCATTTCCGTAACCATACTTATAATCAAGAGTTGCATATTTACCTTTAGTATTCTTGTCTTGTACAAATAGCTAGCAATTTCTCTGTAAAAGCAAGGAATTCCAGAACCATTATTGCATATATTAGTTTAGGTTGTTCGAGGGGGGGTTTTTTTTTAAAAAATATATTTTTGTTGGGGGGGTTTCCCCCAAAAAAATAAATTTTTCTTTTCTTTTTTTCCTCCCCCTCCCTTTTTTTTTTTTTTTAAAATTAAAGAGAGATATATAATTAATATTATTAATTTTTTTTTTAAAAAAAAAATTTATTTTATAAAAAAGGAAGGGAGGGAAAAAAAAAAAAAAAATAAATATTTTTTATATTTTTTTTGTTTTTGAGGGGGGGGGGGGGGGGGGGGGGGGGGGGGGGGTGGGGTGGTATTTTTTTTTTTTTTTTTATTTTTTTTGAAGGGGGTGGGGAAAGGGGGGGGGGGGGGGGGGGGTATTTTTTTTTTTTTAAATTTTTATAAAATATATTTTTTCAAAAAAATAAAAAAAAAAAATTTTTTTAAAAAATAAAATTAATATTTTTAAATAAAAAAAAAAAAAAAATAGTCATCTCTCTCGCATCTAATGCCCCATAGTCCTGGAGGCTCTTCTCTATGCAGGTAACCTCGTCTTCCTCCTTATGTAAGTAATTCTTTATTTGAAGAGGTGTTTTTCTCACTTACTCTTTCTCCAGTTTCTCTTGATTCAAGCTTTCTTTCATCTCATTGCACAGAGCTGTAAGTTTTGTAATCTCTGACTGCAAGATATAAACCTTTGTCCCCGTTTCCTCCAAATTTCTCATGGTTTTTAATTCATCCAGTGATTTTTCAGTGGTCACTTACACTGCATCAAAATTCCTCTCCATATTTTCTTTTTCCTTGTGCCTCTGTGACTGTACCTCAGCATCCAATATCTTCATTTGCTTTATCTGATCTCTTAATTTCTCTGTCTTCTGCTTTGTCAGAGAACTGAAATTGCTCTTTTGTGAGCCTTTCTATCTCAGCTTTGGGAACTTGGATCTCTTTTGATAAAGTTTCATTTGCCTCTTTCTCACCCCTTATTTTATGTTCAAGCTGCTGGGACTTATCATTAAATTCTAGTGATATCTTGTCTACTGTTTCCTGTTTGTAAGATATTTGGCTTGAAAGCTCCTTCATGTTTTCTCTGTACTGATCTTGAGCTAATTCTATTTCTTGTTTGGCTTTGTGAAGCATTTCTTCCAGAGTTCTTTTCTGTTGATTCAGTTCATTGGCTTCTGTCAATGCTTTCACAGTCAGTGCTTCATTCTCTCTTAACTTAGACGCCATTTCAACTTCTAAAGTTGTCCAGAAGCTGCTCAGCAGCAATAGCATTGTTTTGCCTTGTCATTCTAAGTGCTTCCTCCTCTAATGGCCCTCTGTTCCTGCTCAATTTTGGCCCCTGTCACAACTTCCAGATCATTTTCAAATTCAAGTGCTTGCTTTTCCAGTTCTTTCTCCAAGGCCTGTACCTGAGTTTCGTGCTCATTTATACTATCCAAAGTTTCTGATAATTCTAACGCCTGCTTCTTTAGTGCTTTCTCCTGCTTCTCTACTTGTGATTCTAGTTCATGAATTGTTGTCAAAAAATGAGAGCGATCATCTTGCTGCTTCCTCAGTTGTTGCTGGTGTTGCTCTAAGTTTGATGAGATATCATGATTTTCTTGTTTCACAAGGTCATTATCCAGAGAAAGCTTTTTTATGTTCATTTCCAGCTTTTTCTTTTCTTTCTTGCATTCGTCTATCTCTTCACACAGGTCTGCAATCTTTTGCTCTAACAGGTACATATGGTTGGTTTGATCCTGCTTCGTTAACATTTCTTGGAATTTTTGTTGAAATTGATCCTGATCCTTATGTTCTGATACCTCCCCCCCATCAGCACTCCTTGTTTTTCTATTTTGCCACGAAGGGATGTTATTTCCAAATCCTTTTCCTTCAACATATCATCAAGGTCATGTAATGCTAAAATTAAATCAGAATTTGAGTCGTGTCTTCTGCAGTTGTGACCTAAGAGTGATATTCAAATCTTCTCATTATTTAACTCTTCTCTTACCTGGTCCAACAAAGCTGTTGCATCATTACTTCCAAACTTGTTTGAAACTTCTTCACCAATCCTACTCTGAAAGAACTTGAGTTTGTCACACTCAAATCTAATTGCATCTCTCTCCTCCTTTAGGCTAAGAAGTTGTTTTGATAGATCTTGCTCTCTTTTGCTCTCCTTTGCAATGGCAAGGCAGGTAGTCCTGAAGGCAGGTAGTTATGTTTATGGGAAACGCTCAGTGTGGGTATGTGACCTTTACCTTGGTGAAGTCTCTGTCTCCTTGCCGGTAGTTAAAACTACTTTCAAATTGGTTCTTTGGGCTTTTATCTGGAAAGTCAACTGGCAATGCTACACATTCTTCATCTCTGAACGACTTTGATGAAAGAAATGAACTAGATTATGATCTAATCTTTAAGAAACACACACATCAGAGAGAGAGAGAGACTGGGGGAAAGGTTGATGTTGCAGTGGGAATGGAATTTTGGTGT
Organism: Dillenia turbinata; assembly: GCA_037126225.1. Taxonomy (NCBI): domain Eukaryota; kingdom Viridiplantae; phylum Streptophyta; class Magnoliopsida; order Dilleniales; family Dilleniaceae; genus Dillenia; species Dillenia turbinata. The sequence continues at coordinate 8,761,204 of JBAMMX010000015.1, forward strand.
TGGCTCGCGAAGCAAGAAACGGGAGTAGTAGGGGAGAGAGAGAGAGAGAGAGAGAGAGAGAGAGAGAGAGAGAGAGATTGTTGTCTTCACCCTTGATCTACAGCTCCCTGCACATTCTGAACGTCACCTGTATTTATCATAATTTTATCTGTAAGAACTACTGATATTTGCTCATATGCAAATCAATAAATTACAGTGGAAGTGCTCTGTGGTTAGATTTAGAAATTGAACACATGTTCAGAGAAAAAAAAAATGAGTCTAAGAAAAGTGAGTTAAACAGTGTTTGAGAGAGAGAGAGAGATAACATGCAGTAGTGCACCAGAGTCTGAATTTTCGAGGGGCAAGGTGACAGTAAAAGGTTTTGTTACTTACACAAAATCGGCAAAGTTGATTAACACTTTCCGAGAAAACCTGCCTTCGATTTTCCCTGCAAGAATTTCTCCCTGTTACAACGCATCAACCAGACCCTGAAAAGGCCGAAAAAAGAGATGCGGCTCACTTACAGCTGAAACAATGAAATAGTAAATTTTTTCTTTGATAGTGTGTCTTCGGCATTTTGGTAAGTTCAATTTTTTCATAGATTGGATGATCCCATGTGCAGGTTTCATCTTCAACTGGGGCTTTCTCAAATCTCACAGTCGGGTTTCCAACATCAGCAGTAACAAGCGATAGCATCAAGGCGCTTCTTCCTTTGATTTGCTGCACCTGAAATATATCACGATGCAGAACCAGGGTGCTTCTTACTTTTTGGGTTGAATTAGAATGTGTTTCCTACTTAGATTGCACAAAAAGGGATTGTTTGACTTCATTTTTGTTAAATTGTACCTGGGTCGCCTGAAACTGCAACTTGATTATCGCCCTTTGATCTTGTTGCTCTTGCTCCTCCATATAGCTGCTTTGAACATTTTCTGGTCACATTTCTGCTCTAAGTCTGAGCACTAGCTTCGATGACCTTATTTGAATGTGCCAGCAATGCCAGAATTCTGGTGTTGCTGGACTCCTTAGTTGGAACCAAATCAAAATCTAGTTTCCCACAATTGCAAGTATCACGTAGAAAACAGACATTAACAAATAATGTGTTGAATTAATCCCCTGTTGAGACTCAAGGGTATCTGATGCCTGCCTGAGTATGGGATGGGAGCTGGAGAGATACTGATGCGCTTGTGTTTAATAATTTCAGTCTTGTAGCGAGGGCCTGTCGATCGAGTCAATATCTTTCCGGTTGTGTAAGGCCAGTCACTGCAATCAGGAAAAAGAAAAGACAGCTTTGATTAGATAACATTGCCTGCGTAGGGTACCCAGTACGGAGCCTTTAATGAAACCATAACTTTCTTCTTGGCAGATGGTCCTGTACTTGTTTTTTTAATTTTCTATATGGCCCGCAGGGTAAGTCCACCGATTCTGGTGCTTAATTTTGTCCTGATTAGCACCTAATATCTCGTGGAAGCGACCAAGCTAGAGATTCAATTTGTGTGATGCGATCCTTTTCCATGTGAAGAAACTGAAAAATCCCAATCTGGTTTCTGGGGACGATGTGCGGAGAGAGCAGAGAAGGCTCTATTCCTATAGTCGCTGACATTTTTCTGCAACTTCGAATGTTTCATGTCGTAATTTTTGGATTTACACACGTCCTTTTCCTCGACCGGATATTTTCCTTTCATTCTGAGAAGTGTACTAGGCCCTTGTCTGGTGCTGATGGTGGTTCTCTTGTGGGTTTCCCAGGAATAGTGGTAATCGCCAGCAATAATTGAGTTTTTAAAATTAGATCAGACCAATTGGTTCGATCGTTTAATTTAATTTTCACTATTAAATAAAATAAAATTAAATTTAATCAAAATCATTTAAAATTTATTAAAATCAATAAAATCAGTAAACCATTCAGACCGATCTAGAGAAAAAAAAAATATTTGTGACTACTTTCATTTCACCCTTTTTTTATTATTTGATCTTTTATTTCCTTTTCTGCTTTTTCCTTCGGCTCTGCCATCCTCTCTCCCAGTGGCAGATTCAAGACCCGAAAATAATGAGGATAAAATATTTTTATAAGTTAAAATATTTTATTTTTAAATTACAAACATAATTTTTTTTTTCTTATGGAGGCAATTTGTTTTTTAAGTGTGGGGGCAATTTTTTTTTTTTTTTTTTGTGTGGAGACAAATATTTATTTAATATATAAAATTTAATAATTTTTTTTAGTGGGGGCAATTGCCCCCACACTCTTCAATGTGGCTTCGCCACTGGTCTCTCCTTCCTAACCTCAAAGCTTCATTTCCATTTTTTCAACAACAAAATTGCTGCAAGGCTTGTAATCAAGAATCTAATCAATAATTCTCCTGCAACCCGTCAATGGATGTTTTAGAGCAGATTTCTTCATCCCCTGTTCAAAATTCTCGGCAAAAGAAGGAATTAACTTGGGGATATGTGATTAAAGGGACTAATTCAAGAGGAAAAATTTGTATTACTTGTACTTTCTATAACTTTTTTCAAATGGTGATGGGATACATAGTATGAAGAAACATCTTGCTAGGGAATTAGGAGAGGTTGATGCATGCAACAAGCTGTCACATGATATTCGTTTTATAATGAAAGGATTATTGGATGAAATTGCTCAAAAACTAAAGGAGAAAAAAAAAAAAGAAACTTGGCCGATACATTCGAAAATAATGTTCATGAATTTGAAATAAATGAGATCCAAGAAATTCTATATCCTAAAGGCAAAGCTATTGTGACTGATGAAGGTAGCGAGAAGAAGAAAAAAAAAAGATTCTAACATAGAAAGGTATATGAAAGGGAAAGCAGTGGATTATTTACAACCTACCATCCAAGCATGTTGGCAAAGTAAAGAGAGATGGCATGATGCGGACATGGCATTAACTCTATGGTTCTATGATGCCTGCATTCCAATTAATGTAGCAAATTCTGCTTATTTTGTGCAAGCAATGGCTAAAGTTGCTAGTATGGACCATGGTTATAAGCCGCCTTCTTATCATGTTTTGCAAGTAATGCTATTGAATAATGCAAAGAAACAAATTGAGTTGATCATTGACAACTTTCGAGATAAGTGGGTTGAAACTGGTTATACTATAATGGATAATTGGTGGAAGGATAATAGACAAAGAAATTTAATTAACTTCTTAGTTTATTGTCCTAAAGGAATATTATTTATCAAATCACTTGATACTTCTGACATCGAAACAAATGCTGAGAACGTTTGTAATATGTTTTTTAGAGATTGTTGAAATGGTTGGTGTATATAATGTTGTTCATGTAGCTGTTGACAATACTAATAACTATAAGGCTATTGAAAAATTGCTCTCAAAGAAATATCAACTATTTGCTGGAAATTTGCTCTCAAAGAAATATTCAACTATTAGTTGATCTTCTTATGTAGCTCATTGTCTTAATTTCATATTGAAGGATATTAGAGAAATGAATCTTGTGAACTTTTTGACAATTCTTGCTTTTAGGTGACTAAATTTGTTTATAATCGAAAATGAGTGATTAGTTGGTTTAGATGTAGAAATTTTTCCCTCAGTTGAAACTAGATTTGGCACTACCTTTATAGCATTAACAAGTTTTCATGACCAAAAGGAGTACTTGGAGGCTATGGTGACAAGTTTAAATTTTAAAAGTGAGGTCAAACAAGATAAAGGGAAGGAAGTGAGACAAATTATTTTGGATGAAAGATTTTGAAATGATAGTTTCATCATTGTAAAGGTCATGGGTCCTATATTGCGTTTATTACGTATTTGTGATTCTGATGAGAAGACTTCTTTGTGATATATGTATAAAGGAATGTCTAAGGTAAACAAAGGCATCCAAAAGCTATTCAAAAATTAAAAAAAAAAAAGAAAATATAGCTGCCATATATTGATATTATTAATGTAAGGTGTGATAAAATGTTGAAAAAAAAAAATTACATGTAGCTGCTTATTGGTTGAACCCTCCTTTCCAAATGAGAAGGATAGTTTTGCAACATGCCTAAAGTTATGAAAGGCTTATTGGCTATCATAGAGAAGTTACAGTTCAAGATAGGCAATATATGATGGCAAAAATCGCCATGTTTCAAAAAGGGAAAGAAACTTTTGGATCTTCATTTGTTAAGTCAACATTTTAAACTATTAGGCCTGGTAAGTGGAGTGTGAAATTTTTGTTTTTATTTTCCTGTTATCTTTTATTCTTCACATTTTATTTATTTCATACATTTCAATTTGATGGTATTAATTGAGTTACTACTTGTCTTGTGTATATTCCTATATTCAAAAAGATCTTATAATCTAGTAGATTATGAATGTATTGATTTGGTGGAGTTTTGGTTTGTTGACAAAGAGTTGGATGGAGAACTCGATTACGATGAGTTAGAGGAAATGTCTAATAAAGAATTTGTTATGAGTAATAGAGGTGACATTATTTTGCTTACTCAAATTTTCGCATACTCTTATTCTTGTCATTCAATTTTAGCATTTGTTTCATTTTTTTTTATTATGACATTTGTATAGATAAAGAGACACATGTAACATAAAACATGTTGCAAGGAGAAGACCAAGGCATTGATTTAATAGATTATGGTCAAACAAGTGGAGGAACTAATTCCAAACATGACATTTTCCATACACAAGCTAATGATGACATGATAGTGATAGTAGTGGTGACATGCATGACAATTTGACTGAATTAAATTAAATCACAGTTTTTGATAATTTTGAAATTTGAAATTCTGAGTATGAATTTTGCATTGTTATATCAGTTTCAAATTGTTAAATTGAAACTCAAAATCATTATTTTTGTTTATTTATATTGAAAAATTAGGATGATATTTTGATACTATTATTTTGAATTAAAGTCTTTCAATTGAAATTATTGCAGTGGACAATAAGTTGAAACTAAAAATTCAATGAATGTGACTAGTTATTTTAGAATTTCATTTGATGGCATGTTCTTATATTCCTTGTTACCTATAGAACAAATTCTTTTTTTTTTATAGAAATATACGAACTTTATTTTATTTTAAAATATATAATATACAACTATTATAATATCATGGTTATATCATCGATTCATAAAACTATATACAGCTATAGAATATCAATTTCCATTCATAGTACATTTTAGTAAATCACTTTATAGAAATTATTTAGTACTAGCCACCTGCACCAATTACCATTGAGTATGAACCTTGTCCGAATGTGAACTCTACCTAATGATTAAGGTAAGTCATCTCCGAGATTTAGAAAACTCATAACCTGTAGCTTAACTCTTGATGAAATATTCAATTTTATCAATTAGCTATAAACAGTTTTCTTTAACTTGATGTAGCAATGATTTGTACATTTTACATACATTGTCTACCTAATCACATAAATATGTCACACACATCAAAATATTGGGCTTTATATATCCACAAATATATTTATCTATTTGATTAATTAATACAACCATTATTTTATTATAGAGAAGTCAATACATAGTATTTTTGGCATACAAAAATAATAAAAAAATAGTAGATAATTATGATCAAATACTAACAATATGTTTCCCCTCTTTGTAACTCTCCATGTAAATAAATGGATTATCATCAACTTTATTATTTAATTCTATCGAATATCTCGTCCAAAAAGAGGATATAAAAAAATATCCAGTAATACTCCCATTAGACGATGATACTAAACAAGTTTTAAGAACATAAGATACGATGTAACATAGGGTGTTTGATTAAAGTGTATAAGAATTAAGAGTTGGAAAAATACCCATATGACTTGTTTGGATGATGGTTTGGGAATGAAACCCCAAAAAGATGGATCTTGTGAAATCTAAATAAAATGATGGGTTTTGGTTGAAATCTATTTCTAAAACTTATGAAAAATAACTTACCACTTTTTGTCTTTTCATTCAACCGATGCCTGTATCTGACCCAATCAAAGGAGGCTGAGGTGCATCAGGCTCAAAATCTTCTTGTTTGCGCACGACGCAAGGCTTTTAGCTACCATTGCTATTGCTGCTGCCATAGAGACCACAAGAACCTCTTCTTCTGCAATTGATTTGAGATGAGAAAAGGTATGGTTTGTCGAGATAGAAGGTGTCATTGGAACAGTTACCAAGGTTAGGGTTTTAGAGGAGAGAGAGAGAGAGAGAGAGAGAGAGAGTTGAGTTGTGGTGGAGATGTGGGTGGCAAGAGTGTAGTGGTTGGGCTAGCGAATGCTCTCTCTCTCTCTCTCACATAATTTTTTTTTTCTTTTGGATTATGATTTAGGTTACAATAATGGCTCATAATTTTTATGTTGCGAATATATGATGTATGTCATTTCTAATTTTGTAATATATTGACTAAAATATTTATAGCACAATTATAGCAATGAATTTTTTTATGAAAGATAAAATTTATAATTATATAATTCTTATTCTAAAATATATATAAATCAAATATTAACAAAAGTAATCATATCTATTTTAAAATTTGAACCAAACAGTTGACTTCAGAATCAATTTCTTTTTTCTATTCCTAAGGTTTTTTATTCTAATTCCGATTTTGATTCTTGAGTGCAAACTAAATTCCACCATAATATCACTAAATTTAGCTTATAGATAATTAATTAAAATGATTATTGTTTAGTACTAACCACCCGCACTAGTTTATATTGAGTATGGATTTCCCATTCATGATTAATTAGAACTCTCAAACTATAACTTATACATAACAAAGTGTACAATAATTATGAACATTACTTTATGTTAATGTACTATTATTTATATTTATTGTTTGTACCGTCAATCTGATCACATAAATAAGTCATTTACATTGAAGCAATATACATATATAATGTTAATATAGATGAAAAATTACACATCGGAACAAGCATATTTCAAAAAAAAATTAAATTTAAATTAAATCATTTTAATTTATTATCAACAACTTATTTTATAAAATTTATTAAATTCATACATATTATATATCATACACACACACACACACACACACACATAGATCAGAAACATCATAAAAACAAAAAAAAAGGGATTGTACATTATGCATTTGTTGGAGGTGGGTCTTGATTCCATAGATCTGGCTCATTGTGACTCCAATGGGTACTCGATGAAGAGGCTTAAAACCTGCAAAAAACCGCGGGAGGGTGTTCCAGTGGGGGAGGCTCCGACACTCAAGTCAGAAATAGCGGTTTTTGAAAGGAATAGAATAAACTAAGAGAGGAAGGGAAGACGGATCTCCTTGTGATTGGTGTGCCGAGTATGAAGTCAAGAGAACTTACCTAACTTCGATGTATTGAAGGCATTTATATGGGGTGCCTCAAGGGTTATGTGCATTCAAAGTATTACAACCCTAGTTTCCATATGAGGAGATCTGAAGATTTCGGAGTTCAAACGTTTGATATTTGAAATCATTATTATTTAGGACGTTTGATTATACAGGAAGATTTTTTCTCTTATAGATTAGATTCTCAAGGGTTTCATTCCTTATCCACAAGATACATTTTGTACTGAGATAGAAAATAAAAGTCACTGTAAGATTCGTTTGAATATCATCTCTGGTCGACGAGAACTGAAGTTATCGGTCCCTTGAGAAGCTGTTAGTCATCGGTTGAACAGAGAGAGGGACAAGTATTTGAGAGTACCGAATACTTCTGTAGATCGATTGGATAGATCTCATCGGGAGTTAGCCGAATAGCAAATAGGATACCACAAATGAAAAATCCTACCGGTGGGCTGGGGCGACATGGCTTATTCAGAGAGATAGATCTCATCGGTAGAGTAGGGCAACATAGGCCCATTTATTTTTAAACGTATTGAACTTTTTGAATGGGGTCCCATTAGAACCCTTTAGGACATGGTTCCATCATTTGCCTCTAACTCGTAGTGTTGTTTCGTGAGAAAAAGTCATGAGTAGCGGCCATTGGAAAATGAAAAGCCTTTCACAACATGTGTCATTTTGCGTTTCATGAACTGTCTCTAGAGTTCTTTGTAAGTTTTTTCTTGGGAGAGAATTTTGTGTTTCCTCTTTCTCAAGTTTGTTTTTCCTTCTGTTGAAATGTCTCAGTATACAGGGGATCTTCTACTAGAAGAATGTCTAGAGGCTCTGCTTTTCAAAGCATTAACAACATTAGGAGCGTTATATCAAAGGAGGAACTCCAAGAAGTTCAGACCACCATGTTGATGGGTGACGATTCCACTCTGGTGTTAGCTATAGATGAGGACAGAGTAAATAGAGTGCCAGAGGGCTGTATTCCAATGTACAAGTAGATGGTGAAGTTTGGCTTGACAGTGCCACATATTGGCCTGTTCGCTGAGGTGTTGTATCATTGGAACATATTCTCAACTTTGTTGACCCCCGACCTTGGCACCTTATTGCTGTGTGATCTTCTTGCTAGGGTTCTGTCACGTTTGATTTGATTTCATTATCTTGGCAACCCTTTTTTTCTCTGGTAAGGTGCATGAAGAAGGGTTCGGCTCGAAATTGGTATAAGCTATAGATCTGTCCTTAATCTAACTTGGGGTTTCGTTACAAGGAAACCACTAGTAGTAACTAGATGCACAAGTATTTTTTCATGAAATTCAAGGGCAAGAACCTTATATCGGTGCTCTCGAGCATTGATGGGATGCCTTCGCTTGGGTTGCAGCCTTTAAACTGTTCACGTCATTTTCGTTTCATGCGTTTGGTCGATAATTACTGTAAGTCTATCCAAAGGGGCATCTTTATTACTCCTTAACAGATGACCAAATGCTGTCTCTAGCGGGTCTATTGATAAGAGAAAAAAGGAAGATTGACAGGCCTCTCTTACCCGACAGGAAAAAGGATTGGATTGGTCGACGTTTCAGACTTTGTGGACGATGCTCTGCTGAGGGAGATTATAATTATCAAGATTCATCTATAAAGGACCCTTCGAAGAGGACTGATGAGGTGTCTAAGGTTCAACCTCCACTAGCGCTTCCTGTAATAAAAAGGAGACAATTTGTACAACCCGAGTCTCCAGTGGGAGGAAGGCATGAAATAGGCGAGGAAACCAAGGGGCGCGTACCCTTGGTCATGTTGAGGCCATCCAGAGTTGAGCCATAAGAGCTTAATAGGGCTAGTCATTCGCCATCCATCGATGACAAGGGGGTTTTAATGCCAGGTGCATTCACTGTGGGGAGGCTTAAAGGGGCTCCATTATCTATTGTAGAAGTGAGGGCACCGAAGAGAATAGAGACTCAAGTTGCATTGATTAAAGAATTGTTTGGTCCGTCATGTGTTATCCCATTGTGGCCTTCTCGTAAGGGAAAATGCAAAGTGCCCGATGGGACTGTCATCCCTCCTTGTATTCCCATTCATCCTTTCATGGTGACAAGGGATCAAAGGAGAGAGGAATAGTAGCCATTAGCATAGGAGACAAATAGTACAGCTATGTGGACTTGAATAAAGCAGAAAGAATAGCTGATCGGTTTGACTTTCACCGTTGCGACTTAGAGTTGCACAGGAGGTCCATAAAACAGACTGGTAGGGCTCTTAAGTCCCTTGGTTTGATGGTTTTATCTTTCGAATTCATCCCGTTTTTTTTTTCTTTATCATTGGTTGATCCAGCTCCTCTCCTTTTGCAAACAATGGCTCTGGTAGAGTTCTAAAAATGACGAAGAAAATAGACGGTAGGACATTTGGAGGAGCATGTCAATTAGCTAAACGCTCAGGTCGCGGCATTACGAGATGCTCCTGATCAGAGTAAGGAGGATGCGGGGGTAGAGGAGGGGCTCAATGCCATACTGGTTGAGAAGGAGGAGAAAGTGAAGAATCTGTCGTGGAACTTGGGTTTATGTTAGAGTTGTTGTGAGAAGCTAGAGATCGAGAAGAGTGCCCTTGAGGTGTGATTGCAAACTACTGAGGTGTTAGCTTAGTTGTGCGAGGAGTCTCACTAGGTGGTGGAGCAGAGACCAGCTAAATCAAAAGAATCTTTGCTTAAAAGTGCCGCTGCCTTTATGGATTCCCAACGCGAATTGATAGAGAGACTAAAATACACCGAAGAAATAATTCGTTAGTTTAGATTGGATGGAGTTCTACCCCCGATTAGGGGGACTACCAGTCAGGAAGCAATGGATCGAAGTATGATTCTCATCTGGTCGATTGGTATTCTGACTGAACCTAGCACAGTCACTGCGAGGACTTCTTGTCAATAGATCTTGGCACTTCCCCATGTTCCCTCGAAGTCTGTATAACTTTGTGCCATTATATCATAACAATTCTTAATGAAGAATTCTTTTATGTTCTTTCATTCAGCATGTGTTGATAACAAAGGATATTCTCTTTGTCATTTAGATAGTTCGAATAGATTCGTTGGCCACAATTAGATGTTTTAGACTTTCTTGGAGAATGTCAGCCCGTCTTGGGCATTCTTTAGGTGTGCATTTCAACAAGTGCCTCTGACTTTCTGACGACAACATTTACTGAGATTCATCCAAAAGAGAGGGATGGGGATGTCCTTCGGTAGGTCAGGGCGATGTAAACCAGTTTGAAGAGATAGATCCCTTTAGGGTGATACAGCCCCGTTCGGAGAGATAGATCTCTTTGGTAGGTCAGAGCGACATAGGCCCGTTTGGAGAGATTGATCCATTCGGTAGGTCAGGGCAACACAGACCCGTTCGAAGAGATAGATCCCTTCGGTAGGTTGGGGTAATATAGACCCGTTCGAGAATATAGATCCCTTCGGTAGGTCAAGACGACACAAGCTTCTTCGGGGTGTAGATCCCTTCGGTAGGTCGAGACGACACAGACCTGTTTAGGAAGATAGATCCCTTTGGTAAGTCAGGACGACATGGACCCGTTCAAGAAGATAGATACCTTTGGTAGGTCGAGGCAACATAGGTCCATTCAGAAAAATAGATCCCTTTGATAGGTCAGGACGACATAGACCCATTCGGGGAGATAGATCCCTTACTGTCGGCATGTTTCTTTTTTATAAAGAGCAACCGATAGCAACAGTTTGATAGAATACAAATGATTAGGTAGTCATGTGTGTTTACTATCGAATAAAAGAATACTACCACAATAACATAAGGACTGCGTAAAACAATTGAAATATACTGTGATGATCACTTTGAGGTGGGTACCGAAGGCTCTTGGTCACAAGACAATGTCCCAATCCCGAGTGGAGTTCTAAATTTAACTTTCATGTGTTTTATGTTAGGCTGGGCCTCCAGGGCATTCAAACCCGGCCTTCCCAAGATAGCATTATAAGGTAAAGGAAGGTTGACCACATTGAACATTATTGTGGCTGTCGTATGGTTTGGCAGCGTGCCAAGTGTGATCGGTAGTGAAATGATCTCCTCATGGGATATCCATTCACCGGAGAGTCCTTTGACTGGACCTGTGTGGGGTTGGAGATGTGTGGGGCCAAAGCTCATCCGTTTGAAAGCATCTCGGTATAAGAGATTCCACCCCACTCCTTGATCTAAGACTTTGTACAGGTCAATTTTAGCAGTGACAACGAGAGGAACGTGGCAATTTGGATCCACTCTGACTAAGTCTTCATCGATGAAACTGATGATCAATCGTTTGCGTTTAGCCTCTTCACCAACATGAGTCGTTAATACCACTGGAGGAGTGGGGAGAGAGACGTTAGGCAAGTAGAAGATTGGTACGACTAGGCGTTTAGTCTCACTTCTTTGTGAACTGTCTAGAGAGTCTGAAACGTCTAGTAGTAGATGAGGTGTTCGAGAGGCTCGCTTATCATGAATTTGGAGAATCACTCCATCCTGACGATTTGCTGGTGGTTGAGCGACCGGTGATCATCCGGTCTGTTCTGTCGTGGTGGTGCCTGTTGATCAGGATTCGGTATTTCTATCCCCTCTCTACTGATGAACCTTTGTAACCTCCCGCTCCGTACCAAGAATTCTAGCTTGTCTTTGAGCTTTCTGTAGTCATCAGTCATGTGACCGTAATCACGATGGAAGTGACAGTACTTGGTCCTGTCCTTCTTGGGATCATCCTCCGTGGGTTGGGGAGACTATCGAATATAAGGTTGGTCTCTGATCTAAAGAAGAACTTGACTGGAAGTCTCATTTAAAGGGATGTAAGGATTGTACCTCCGAGGAGGTGGAGGACCTGGTCGATTTTTCTTTAGTGAGAGCCGTCGGGATGATCGACTACGTTCTCTTTTGGACGATTGGTTTCTCCTTCGGTCGAAGGCCTTGGTGTCTTCGGCCATAATGTACTTCTCGAGGAGGAGATTTGGGAGCCCGAGGAGGCTATAAGGAGACAGTACCCCCACTTGTTTACTGTATAACTTTCTTTTAGATTTGAGGACGTAACTTGTTTTAGGGGTTAGAAAATGTAACACCGACACTGCAGTGTCCGTACTATTGTGTTCCTGTTCATGAATTATATAAAATATTTCTCAGTTTATATATATATATTAATTATTTATATTAATTTTCGATTTTGAGGTATTTAATTTGAATTTTTGATATATTTAAATGTCGTGCTAACAAATTGTAGTGAATCCTATTTTTACGGCATTCAAAGATTTTGTGAAAAGTGTGTGTGTGTGTGTGTATATATAAATATATATAATTAATTATTGAAAAAAAAAGAATTAAGGTTAGAAAACCCTAACTCTTCTCTCTCTCTCCCTAATTTCGACTTTCCATCTTCATTTGTCGTCGCCCCCTCTGCTTCATCCTCTCCCTCCGCCACTGCTCCACTGTCGCCACCGCTCGTTCATCTCTCTATCTCTCCATCTCTCTGTTTATCTCTCTCTATCTCACTCGCTGTCTCATTCTCTAGATTTCTCTCTCGCGATTTCTCCACCGTGCTCCACCATCGCCTTCCACCGTCAACACAACCACCACCGTCTCTCTATCTTCTTCTGTTTACTCATTTTCTTCCTCTCGCGCGTGCGATGACAGAGCTTTCGCTCTCTTCCTCTTCCCTTTCGCACGCGAACACAATAGATTCTCCTTTGCTCGCGCGCGCTCTACTCTCTCTCTGTCGAGAGATCCTCCTGCGATCCTTGCTGCGACAGCCTATGTTTGAAAACCCTAGGCCACGGGACTGCAATTCCCTTCTCTGTAGGTAAAGGCCGAGGGCTCTTCTCCAACCCTTGCAGAAACCCCAAACTGGTAGAGTAGGATGCCTTCAGAAACCCTAGGTCGAATCTACAATCATCCCCTGCGTAGGTGAGGATGACAACTCTGATCAATTACATTAGGGTTTTAAATGTTCTTTGAAGTTAGGTTTAATTGTTGACGTTCATTTCAATTTGGAGACATTATAGGATTTCAAACTGAGTTGCGTACAGACGTAGGGTTATGAGCTGCGAAAAATCCTAGGTGAGGAGATTTCTGCTCTATTTGTTAAATTGAATGAATCTAGATTTGAATCTAAGGTGAAAGGTTCTGTATATGTTTAAAATGTAAGTGGAATGCGAATAGAATAAAATTTCTGAAATGTTTATATGTGATTATGAAGGTTAAGTATAGAATGTTACAGAAATTAGATTGTCTGATACAAAAGAATCATGTTAAAGGATAATGTGATCGAGTTAAGTTGATTTGAATGGTTTCTCTTAGAGTTAATTTAAATATGCATGAAAGTATTTGGGTTTAGGGTTGGAATGGACTGTTCTGTAAAATGAATAGTACTATTACATTTAATATCCTTCTCAGGTTACTTTTGAGTTGTTAATTGCCTGATGAAATGTATTTTTGAAGGATAGTTTCAAAAATTGTGGTTAGGTTTAAGAACTGCTGTGATCATTTTCATTATAAATTGTTATACATATAGGCAATCTAAATACGATCTCAGTATTATGAAAATAGACTTCCATACTTTGAAAATGACTTATGATTTGAAACAATTGGATGAGAATCGAAAAGTGTATGATTTTTTAAAGATTTTCTATCTTGTAGGAAATTTATTTATTTTAGGCTTGCTTCCAATTTTGAGAGATTTTTAGAATTGAATTTGACTTGACTTTGATTTTGGTTAATTATTTATAAATGGAATGAAATTGATGATATTTGAATGTATATAAAGATTGAAGAATTTGGATTTGTATAAAATTAGGAAATATGAATAAATCCTAAAAATGTTTGGAAATTGATGATATAATTGTGATCGTGTCTTAGGAAAAATCAATTGAGGATCGAGTAAGACTTCATTGCGCTGAATTGTAGTGCTAAAGTGGTGTTATATATGTGTATTTGTTGGTTGAGATGAAGATGAAAGATGTGCAGAATGTTAGTGTGAGAATGATGTATAAATATATGTCTATTGATTGAAATGGAAACGAAGCAAGGATATGTGTGTGTGCATGTATGGATAATATATGTATGCTATGTTAGTATGATAAGATGTGTATTAGTTTGGTGAGTAACGTAAAATGTAAGAAATGCATATGAGTATGTGTATGTGCAAGGATTGTTGAATGTGGAATATTACGAAGGAGTGGTGAATTTAATTTGGTGTGTTGCATGCTGAATTTTAAAGGTTGAATGTTACAAAAAATACAATGCAAATGTGGATTGTTTTATGTATAACGGAAGTGAGACTTGAGCATATAAGTTCTAAAAATTGTGGACTGTTTTGGGGTATACAAAGAGATAGGGTGTGAAAATGATGGTTTTGGGTGATTTAAAGTGGCATTGTTTGTTAGGAAGGTATGAGAAACTTTAGATCTTTTGGGTTGAATTGTGTGCATTCGGAAATGAGGAATTGAAATTTACATTTGGTGATGAAAAGGGGACAACACATGTGCACATTTGAAGCCTAGCTATGAGACCCTAAGTCTTGATCCTAGACATAGGATTAATTAAATGTATAAATTTAACATAGTGACTTTTGAAATGTGTGGCACAAATCATATATATACATATTGTGTTTTGTCATTGTAGTGACACTTGGTGATCGAACGAGGGGAGCACGTTGCTTATACAGTGTGGTACATTTTGGGGAGTGACATACCCTCCTCCCTGAACTGTAAGTGAGACCCTAATCTCTTGCACAAAATAGTGAAACTTGTTTTCTGCCGTGTTTTCGATAAAACATGCTTTTGATATGCATTAACTCGACGTATGATATTAAATTTCAAATCTGTTTTGTGATTATTGGAGTGTCATAAATTTATGTTTCCGATGACTATGCATCCATGGTTTGAAATGAATTAATATTGTGTCATTACTTGAGAACTAGAATGTTTTCTATTCTACCATTGCATTGGTACGTTGATTTGAAATGATTTGATGAAATGCATCGGCACATGGTTTTAAATGAATTTATATGTACTATTTGGGCTGTATGTCCGGCTGACATTATGATACGATGCAAGGGGCTGTACGCCCGGCCGACGTGATGATGTGATGCATGCGGGCTGCACGCCCGACTGATATGATGGTATTGTTATATGTTTCCTATAGCATCCGTAGCTACGAAAGACATTTGGTGAAGACACCCCTTGTACTCGGATACGCTTCGGACGGAGGTATCCGTCAGATCGTTATGTGTGTGGACGCACCCGGTTGACCCTCATCGGAGAGGTCGCGACTACGGCTCTGTCTAGCACCGGGTGGGGCTCCTTACACGGCTGACTATTTATATGTATATATATGGTATTTACGGGCTAGTTGGAGTAGGCTGTAACCAACGTCGGGGTAGAGAGCAATTTTTGAATATTCTTGCATAACAAAACCCCCGATGTGCCTGTTCTTGATCATGGTTAACCTTTGTCAGGATCATTTTCGGTTTGCTTTAAAATGATACTCGATTTTTAAATGGATGCATATATGTATGATATCATGTGATTGATTAAATGAGTTCATTTTACTAAACATATCATATTTTATTACAAATCATGAATTATTGTTTACGAATAATGTTGTTTGACACTCCAATGGTTCACCTACATTATTTGTGCTTGATATTAATCCCCTCACTCACTGGGTATCTTCCTTGATACTCACCCCTCTCTATTCCCTCCTCAGACAGAGTTATTGTGCTAGAGTGACGCATTAGACTCTAGAGGCCTTTGGTAGCGTATTGGTGGATACGGACATTCACGAATGTGAGATCTAAATTTAAGTTGAAATATGATTTCCGTACTTTATATCGACCCTGCGAGATCTTGATATTGAGGTCCGTAGTTGACCGTGTACATTTTTTTATGGGATGACTGTATAAATTATGATATTTATTTGTGAAACTCTCATGTTGGTTCATTATGTTTGCATTGAGCCACTTTTAAATATTTAAAATGTAATTTGGGAATTTGTTGTACAATTTGTATAAAATTTAGGTCGTTCGGTGTGGCGGTTGCTCATTTTTTAGTTGGGCATAACAGTAGAGGTTTGTGGTTAGAACTGCTAGTACTTATATTATTATAGTCTTACATTGTCCTGGTTGTCTCCTGTGGGTTGGTTGATTGTTGTAAGGCCAGGATGACCCTTTTATTTAATTGACAGGATGGTTGTGAATTATACAAGTTAAATTGTACATGTAACACCGACACTACGGTGTTCGTAATTCTGTTTTTGAATTTAATAAAATGATCCTCAATATATATATGGAAAAATATTTAAATTTTATTGATTTTCAATTTTGGGGTTTTTAAATTTAATTTTTTGTATATTTTAAATACCGTTTCTGGGATTTGTAAAATAAAGTTAGTATAAAAATATGTATATATATATGTAAATAATTATTTATTTATTAATTTAATTGTTTACTCAATTAGCTATTTATAAAATCTATTTATATAAAAAAAATATATATAAATAATAATAATAATGATGATAATGAAAACAAAAAAAAAAGGTCGAATTAGGGTATGAAACCCTAATTCCTCTCTTTCCCATTCTCTCTCCCTCTCTCTCTTTCTCCCGCCGCCGCTCCCTCTCCCTCCGCCTCTTCGCGGCCACCGCAGACGGCCAGCAACTGCCACCCAACCATCGCCTCACTCTCTATTCTCTCTATCTCTCTCATTCTCTCTCTCGGTTTCTCTCTCTTTCCCGCAGCTCTCTCTCTCTCTCCCCGTCGCTCTCTTTCCCTCTCTATCTCTCGCGGTTCTCCACCGTGACTCGGCGCAACCACCGCCACCCGCAGCCACCGCGACCGCCACGGGTCGCCATCCCTCAGTCTCCTTCAGTCTCTCTCACTCTGTCCCTCTCTGTTTCGCTCTCTCACTCACTGTCTCTCAATCTCCCTGTCTCTCTCCCTACGCGCGTGTCGCGCGCGACAGTTCCTTGCGCGCACGACTGCTCGCACGACTGCTCCCCTCCTGCGCGCGCACCAGCGCGCGGCTGTCCTGCACGGCCGATTGCAGCGCGTGACATCCCTTGCCCCAGCGCGCGGCTGCTGTGCTGCCTCCCTGCTCGCGCGCCGTCTGCCACCTGCGGAAGCCCCAACTGAAAGCCCTAGGTCGACTGTGCCTTGTCCACTGCAAAGGTAAGATCAAACCCTAACCCAAATTCTAAGGTTTCGATTCCTTGGTGATTTATACGAAATTTAGGTGGTTCGGATGATAGAATTGAGTTAAATTGATTTAAATGGTTGCATTTAGAGTTTAATTTGAAGTATGCATGAAAACAGTCAGAAATTGGGAATTTAGTTTAAGGATTAATTCAGTATTTTTCATTTTAAGTTATCTTGCATATAGGTAAGTCAAAATACAATCTTTATATTATGAAAATAGGTTTTGATACCTTTAAAATGAGATATTGTTTGAAGAAATTGGATGAGAATCGAAAAGTGTATGAATTTTCAAAGATTTTTCTAATTTATGGGGAATTTATGTATTTAGACGTGTTTTTTATTTTGAACGATTTTAAGTTGAAATTAACTTGATTTTGATTTGGTTAATTACTTATAAATGGAATGAAATTGATGACATTGGAGTTTATTCATAAATTGGAGAATTAAGGTTTGTACAAACTTAGGGAAAATGATAAACCCTAAGAATAATTGGAAATTTGATGATTATTGTGATACTTTGATTAGGTTGATCTTGTTGGAGACTCGATGAGTCGAGTTTGGTTTGACTGTGGAAATAGGGAGTGACCACCCTCCCTAGAATGTGAGTGAGACCCTAATCTCTTGCATGAAATAGTGAAAATTTGATTTCACCGTGTTTTTAAACAAAACATGTTTTGATATGCATTGATTCGATGTGTGGTATTTAATCTCAAATCTGTTTTGTGATTTTTGGAGTGTCTTAAATTTATGATTTCTATGTCTATGCATCCATGTTTGAAATAAAATGAAATTGTGCCATGATTTGAGAAATGAATGATTTTATTCTACCATTGCATTGATATGCTGTTTTGAAATGATTTTGATGAAATGTATTGGCACACGGCTTTGAAATGTTTTAAGATCTATGAGGGCACTGGGATGCCCACTTGTGATACTATGATGATGACTTGATTGATTCCGTAGCTACGAAGGGCGTTTGTAGAGGCATGAGTTGCCGGAATACGCTTCTGCAGGAGGTATCCGCAAACGTCGTGATTGTGATATGTACGGGCCCGGTTGAACCAGGTATTGGGGAGGTCCGTCAGAATAGGCGGTCTAGCACCGGGAGTTGCTTGTACATGTTTGTGATGTTCCGTATGGGCCCAGTTGAACCGAAAGGGGAGGACCGTCAGAATAGGCGGTCTAGCACTGGGAGTTGCTTGTACGTGCCAACGTCGGGGTAGAGAGCTACTTTTGAAACACTTTGCATATTAAAACCCCCGATGCGCCTGTCCTTGGTCGCGGTTGACCTTTGCCAGGATTCTTTCGGCTAGCTCTATGTTATACTTGATTTTTTAAATGGATGCATATATGTGTGATATCGTGTGAATGATTAAAAGAGTTCATTTTATCAAACATATCATGATTTATTGCAAAACTTGAATTATTGTTTATGAATGATATTATTTGACATTCCAATATTCGCCTACACTATTAGTACTTGAGATTATCCCCTCACTCACTGAGTATTCTTCCCTGAGTACTCACCCCTCCTCTTTCCCTCCCCAGACAGGATTATTGTGATAGGGCGACGTATTTGGCTCGAGGACTTGATAGATTGTTGACGGATTGGGTGATTCAGGAAGGTGAGATCTTAAGTTTAAATTGAAAGATGAATTATGTATTTTATTGTCGACCCTGCGTGGTTTTGTTGAGGTCCGTAGTTGACCGTGTACATATTTTGGGATGACTGTATAATTTTTGGAATTTTATTTGCGAAACTCTCATTTCACTTGCATTGAGGCATTTGTAACTATTTAAAGTGTTAACTTGGGAATTTGTAATATATTTGTATAGAATTTAGGTCCGCTCGGTGTGGCGGCTGCTCATGCTCTAGTTGGGCATGACAGTAGAGGTCTGTGGTTAGGTCTGCTAGAAATTTTATAGCCTTGCGTTGTTCTGAATGTTGGCTGTGGGAATTGGTTGGTTTTGGAGAGGCCGGGATGGCCATTTGTTTATTTTATCGAATGATTTTGAATTTCACAGGTTTAACAGGTTATTTGTACATGGGAGACCTCCAATTTATGGGGAGGTTCTGCCCGATTTTCTGTAAAAATTCAGCCAGCATTTAGGGCAACGGGCGGCTGTTCACGACTCCGGTTCGGGGCGTGACAGTACATGTGAGACCTCCAAAATATGGGGAGGTTCTACATGATTTTCTGTAAAAATGTAACCAGCATCCAGGGCAACAGGTGGATGCTCACGATCCCGGTTCGGTGCGTGACAATATAGGAAGATTTTTTTCTTTATCGATTAGATTCTCAAGGGTTTCATTCGTTATTCGTAAAAGACATTTTGTGCTGAGATAGGAAATATAAGTCACTGTGAGATTCATTTGAATATTATCTCTGGTCGACGAAAACCGAAATTTTCGGTTTCTTAAGAAACTGTTGGTCATCGGTTGAACGTGGAGAAGGATAAGTATTCGGGAGCACCGAATACTTCCGTGGATTGATTGTATAGAGCTCATCGAAAGTTAGCCGAATAGCGAATAGGATGCCACAGATGACAGATCCTCTTAGTGGGTTGGGACGATATGGTCCATTCAGGAAGATAGATTCTATTAGTAGAGCGGGATGATATAGATCTATTTATATTTAAACATATTGAAACTTTTGAATGGGATCTCATCAGAACCCCTTAGGACATGATCCCATCAGTATCTATTGATGTTCCATTCTCATGAACAAAGTCCCCACGAGCAAAACTCTCATGGGTAAAGATCGCATGAATAAATTAAAATTAACCCCCAAGCGAATGGTCTCTAGTTCATCCACTGAAATTATGAATTTGCCAAATGATAATAAAACTATTTTGCAATTATGATTCGAGATTTTTTATCAATTCGGATGCAACACCAATTATTTCAAATCGACAAAAAAATAACTTGATAGAAAGGAAGATTTCTTAATCTCAATCTCTTTTGAATTTTCTAAAAATACAAAAAGATGATTTTTCTCTACATTTTAATTCTCTCTACAAATTTCAGAAATTCTCTACAAGAATGATGAGCACAAGGATTTTTTTTTAAAAAAAATTAATATTGAATTAATTATTATGAAAATTGTAATGCTCCTACTATTAAGGTAGCTTAATAGTAATGAAAATATACATATATAGTAAATCTAAGATCATGCTTATCGTACACTATAAACCATTCATCTCAAAATCCATATACCACTAGGGTCATCGTAAATGTCAAACCATAATTGCATTGTCATATAACCTTACTCCAATATATACACAGACACAATTCCATCTTGAATACCAAAATCATCTACAAGCATTGAGTCATTGCCACGTAATCTGCACCCTATTGATTTAATGGATAAGTCACTAACTTCTATCTAAGAAATATTAAGTTTGAGTCTTGAATGCAACAAATGTATTAGGAAGAACTATACCCCTCTCGAGAGATTTCAACGACTCGACTCAGATTAGTCGAAACGAAATTTTAAAAACCAAGTGGTGGACCAACTCTAGGACATAAAAAAAAAAAACCACATAATGCCAAACACCTGTATTTTTCATAGGCGCATTAGTATATTAAATCTTGACTACCTACATATGGGATTAAATGTATAATAAGATCTAGGGATTATATACGTTATCATAATCTAAAATAACAATTAGTTGACATTAGATATATTTCATGCCGTTGTCATTTATGTCACATTCAGCCTACTTATTCTATAAGTGTTCAATTGTCTATTAGTAAGAGACTGACTAACCTATACTCATTAGCATTCTCTACTAATCATGAAAGCACAAATGACAATATTAAGGGATTAATAAGGTCCAATCAAGAATCCATCAATCCAAAACTTTAAGAATATTTCTTAATTAGAAAATTTTGTCACTCATATTCTCAAACTTATGAGAATAAAATTTTTTATTGAAATATTTAAAACAAAATTCTAAAACTAAATATACAAAATACATAAATAAAAATAAAAATTTATTAATTACCAAAATAGTTATCTATTTTACATATGGTTTTAAGGCATTATCTTAATAAATAGAAGTTAATACATAGTCTTTTAAGCATTAAAAAAAATAAAAAATAGTAAAAATTTAAAAGTTTCAAATTTGATAATTTGTCCCTTGAGATCGACAAGTTTGGCAAGTTAACCCGATGCTAGCAGTTTGCCATTGTGGTATTTCTTATCATCTCTTCCATTGAGAAAAATCCATGAGGAAAATTTTTTGAAACATAAATCGCATGAAAAATCCAAAAGTTCTTATAGAAGTTAAAAAATATATATATATATTGAAAAATCCATTGTGGAACCGCCCCTCCTTTGTGTTTTTTTTTTTTTTGGTTTTTTTTTTTGTTTTTATTTCTTTTGTTTTTGTTATTGTTTTGTTTTTTTTATTATTATTATTGTTTTGTGTTTCTACAACTACCATTAAAAGAATAAAAAATAAAATAAAAAAATAAAAAGACTAAATAAAACAAAATAAAAAAAATAAAATAAAATAAAAAAAAAGTGCAAAGGGGAGGTGGAACCGCCCCTCCTTTGTTATTATATTTTTTTTATTTTTGGTTTTTTTCTTTTGTTTTTAATTTATTGTTTGTTTTTTTTTTATTGTTTTGTGTTTCCACTACCATTATAAAAATAAAAAATAAAATAAAAAAATAAAAAGACTAAACAAAACAAAATAAACAAAAAAAAAAAAGAAAGGAAAAAAAAAGTGCAAGGGGCGGTGGAACCACCCCTTGCTTTGTTTTTTTTCTTTTTTGGTTTTTTTCTTTTCTTTTTAATTCTTTCGTTTTTATTATTTTTTGTTTTTTTTTGTTATTTTGTGTTTTCACTACTATTAAAAAAATAAAAAATAAAATAAAAAAATAAAAAAGACTAAACAAAACAAAAGAAAAAAAAGAAAAAAAAGTGCAAGGGGCGGTGGAACCGCCCCTTGCTTTGTTTTTTTTTTTTTGGTTTTTTTCTTTTGTTTTTAATTCTTTTGTTTTTTTTATTATTTTGTATTTCCACTACCATTAAAAAAATAAAAAATAAAATAAAAAAATAAAAAGACTAAACAAAACAAAAAAAACAAAAAAACAAAAGAAAAAAAAAGAAAAAAAAAAGTGCAAGGGGTGCTGGAACCGAATTTAGCAACAAGTATCAATAATGGTTTGTGATAAAAAACAAGTATTAGAATGATACAGATGGAATGTATCAAATAATTTGTTCCTTTATAATTTGCAACGAATTTAGCAACGATACTTATGGTTTGTGATAAAAAACTCATTGAATGTACTAAAATTGAAACTAAATAGACAAACTATTAACAATATTTGAATACTATGATATAATTATAAAAAACATTCATTATATTGATCATTAATTAACAAGTATTTTTACTTTAACTCTTAATTTAGTGAATCGAATACTTAAACAAATTTATAAGATTTTGACTAAAATGAATGCATATTTTTATCATTATATGAAACATTTGAATAAATAGAAAATAAATATACCAATTTAAAAGATTACACTATATTATCATTCTTTTATATAAACAGAAAATGAATAAACTATTTTTTGTTAAAAGTTATTGGTTTTGTGAACATCTTAAGATTCTCTACGCTATCAGAGTATATCACCGTTTAAAAATCGTTTTTTAATTTTAGAAAATGTTATTAATACAAGTAATTTAAAAAGTGAGCGAAAAATGAATTTTAACGACGAATTTTGACAGAAATGTTATATTTGTCGCTAATTGACAATAAATTTAGTGACAAATAATCAAAATTTTTTACGACAAATATAAATATTTGTTACTAAATTTGCGATGAATTTCGAAATTCGTCGCAAATTTAAGGACAAATTCGTTTTCGTCCCAAATTTAGGGATGAATTGAGAAATTTGTTGCAAAATTTTGGGACAAATAAGCGAATTTGTCTCAAATTTAGGGACGAATGGTTAAATTTGTCACAAATTTAGGGACGAATAATTTATTCGTCGCAAATTTAGGGACGAATTTTTAATTCGTTACAAATTTTGGGACGAATTATAAATTTGTTGCAAATTTAGCAATGAATTTTGAAATTCATTACAAATTTAGCAACGAATTTTTTTTCATCATAAATTGATAACGAATTTTGCGTCAAAAATTTTTCGTAAAAAATTAGTGATGACTTTTGTAACAAAATTTTTTTTTGTTGCTAAATTTAAGATGAAAATTTTTTTTTTGCTAAAATCGTGGCTAATTTGCGATGATACCCTTTTTTGTCGCTAATTTTGTTGCAGATTTGCGATAAATATTTTTCATTGCTAAAATTCGTCGTTGAATTCTTTTTTTTTTTTTGTTTTTTAGTGTAAGCCATACATTTATATAATAGCAAATATATCAATGTGTACCTGGAACATTCTCATAAACATAATATAATGATAACTAAAGTTTCTCACATACCAATTTAATAATACAACATAAAACAAATAAATATAAAGTACTATGAAGTTCAAATTTTGAATAATAAACATCAAATCAAATCCTAAGCAATTCAAGTCCTTATAGTTTTGCTTTCTCCAAATTGTAGTTATACATAAACCAATCTAACTTGTGATTTGTAATTGCACATGACAATGACATAAGAGTGACTCTACATTTGTTAGTCAATCAAATTTATAACCCAACTAAATTGTTCTCGAGTCAATACCCCTTTTTCTTTTAGAAATTTCAATTCTCTAATGCATTTTGGAATTGAGTACTGTCCAATAACAATAGATGTCATTGATATTTCTATAATTTCATTTGCATTGTGACTTTTTGCAGCATCAGTAATTTAGCTTATTGCTTGTCTTATGCTTTCCGTTGTTCCAACCTTTTTCTTATCTTTTGGCATTTTTTCCCATGTCTTATGACACTATTTTTTTTTTCTCTTGAGTTGATTATTTGCTGCAAGGCTAAAATCCTCATATATAATGAAATCTTCTTTATCAAATTCAAGGCTATCTTTTTATGTAATTGGATTGACACTTTGATCATTGTTCTCATTTCGTATACTCATCGTTGGTGTCCATGCATGTTAAATTATTGCTACTATTTCTTCAGATATGAATTCCAATTCATCATGATATTCTTACCCATTATAGCTAAATTTAGCATATCTTGGATTTGCCTACACAATCATCAAAATTAAATATAAAAAAAATACAAATAAAAAATTGCATTATAATATCTAATAGCTGAAAATATAAAATTTTAAATAACTACATTTATTTTGACTTTCCACCATGTATCACCAATTTTAATGGTTCTGATTTTATGGTTCTATCCCAAACCTGTCTCTTTCCCTTTTAGTTATTGCCATTTTGTCCATTCACCCTTTATGTTATCCATCATATTTTTCAATTGCTTTTGAGTATAGTTTTTATTAGCATGGGTATTAAAACACTCAAGAATAACCTCCTATCTCTTAACTGTAAATGAAAATTCTAGTTTTTCACTCCGCGGATCTCATCCATGCAAGTTTGAAGTAAGATTTTATTAGTATTGGAATCCCACTAAACATTATTATTTTTTTTTTTGAAAAATTTTGCTCCGTGGTATATGTATTTGTCTGCTAGTCATAACTGCAATACATAAAACAATTTTAACATCCTTAAAAAATCATGTGCCCAAGAACAATTTTAATCTACAAAATAAAGAAATTATTTAAGATACCATTGTACTACAATTGTTTGCAGAAATTATTTAAAATACCATACACTACAATTTTTTCAAATAATTGTGCTACAATTACTTAAACACCATGCAACTGAAGTACTAAACTGATTAAACAATAAGGAACATGTAATGCTCCTTGACAGTCATGTGGCAATCCTATGTCACTTGGATTTAAAGTCTGTTTGGGAAGCAATAGAAGAGTGTCAAAAACTTACTCACCAAGTTTATTGGAGTTTGCAATTTTTTATACAAAAAGCTTGCTCATATTCTTGCAATTGCAAAAATTCCTCCAGTAATAATCAAGTGATTTTTAACTTCAAAGGATAAATTAGATTTTGACCTTTTTTTTTCTAATTTCCATTCAAAAAAAGAAAAAAAAATCTTTTAAGATCCCAACCTGAGATAGTTGCTCAGGTAAATAAACAGATCTGATTCAAATACCAAAACCTCAATTAAAAGTTTGCAAACCAACGATAATAACAACAAAAAAAGGAAATCAAAAACTTCAAAAACAATAGTGAAGAATCACTACAAGAAAACAGCCTTTCAACGACGAAAATTACCGACGAAAAAAAATCCGTCGCTATTAGCGATGAATTTAAGACGGATTAGTGACGGAAAATTTAGTAATGGATTTAACGATAGATTTTTTCATCGCTAATTGTTCTGTCGCTAAATCCCTCGCTAAAATTAGAGAAGTAAATTTTCCGTTGCTAAATCCGTCGCTAAAACTTTTTTGACAGATTAGCGACGGATTTAGCGATGGAAAAATCCGTCTCTAATTTTTTCGTCGCTAATCCGTCGCTAAAACTTGAAAAAAAAAATTTGTTTTCGTTAAATATAATTTTTTGTTTTTATTAAATATAATTTTGTGTTTTTATTAAATATAATTTTATCTTTTTATTAAATATAATTTTATCTTTTTATTAAATATAATTTTTTTTATTAAATACAATTTTTTGTTTTTATTAAATATATATTTTTTGTTTTTATTAAATATTATTTTGTTCTTTCATTAAATATAATTTTTTGTTTTTATTAAATATAATTTTTTTGTTTTTATTAAATATAATTTTGTATTTTTATTAAATATAATTTTGTGTTTTTATTACATATAATTTTTTTATTTTTATTTAATATAATTTTATATTTTTATTAAATATAATTTTGTGTGTTTATTAATTATAATTTTTTTGTTTTTATTAAATATAATTTTGTATTTTTATTAAATATAATTTTATGTTTTTATTACATATAATTTTGTGTTTTTGTTAAATATATTTTTTTGTTTTTATTAAATATTATTTTGTGTTTTTGTTAAATATATTTTTTTGTTTTTATTAAATATTATTTTGTGTTTTTATTAAATATAATTTTATATTTTTTAAATATAATTTAATGTGTTTATTGAATAAAATTTTATATTTTTTTAAATTTGGGTATTCTATTTATAATATTGAGAGTTAGAAAAAAAGTATAGAAATAAAAAAAAATAAACTAATAACACAAATGTAATTATGATACAGTGGTTAAAACTCTGAATATCACTCTCCACAATCAGGTTTGAAACTCGGTATGTGTAGTTATACAACAAATTAAAAGCAAGCGGGCGGGCATGGCCGGGACAAGTGCGTGAGAGACAGGTACGTGCGAGGGTAGCGGGTTGGGTCGGGCAGCCGGGCCGGTCGTCCTCGTGCGCTTGGGTTTGCTATTACTAACTTCAGCGACGGAAATTTCCATCGCTAATAATCCATTGCTAATTCGTCTGTAATTAAGAATAATTAAAAAAATAAAAAAGAATAATTAAAAAAAATAAAAAATTAAGTTACTGACGGATATTCAGTGACGAAAATATTTCCGTCGCTGATAGCGAGGGATTAGCGACGGATTTTCTTAGCTATGTAAATTTTTCGTCGCTAAATTAGCGATGTGACTTTCAGCGACGTCGCTAAATTTCTGTCGCTAATACTTTTAGTAACGGAAATTTAAGTATCAGCGACGAATATTTTCATCGCTGATACTTATTTTTCTTGTAGTGAATATTAATAGTAATAAACAAAAAAAAAAACAAATTGATATGGCAAAAAGATTTCTGCAGATGTCATTTTCTTTGCTAAGAAAACTCTACCAGATGATCCAAATTTTAAAAATAAATTAGAAACAAATAAGAACCAAATTTACAATAAATGAGCTTTATCAAATTAAGCGCAAGAACTCAAAAACCCTAACTCCAAAATTCCTTTGACAAACATAAATAAAATCCCAAGATTAGGTCATATTTTTGCAAGTGTGGGATAATCTGAAGAGAGAGAGAGAAAGAACCCAAAGATAAAGAGATGAGAGATAAGAGATGGTTTTTGCAAAGTAAAGAAGAAGAGCTTAGATCTATAAGGGATGTAGCTCGGTAGTGGTAGATGAACACATATATGATATGAATATATTTGAAATTTTTGTATCATTCAAATAAGAATATAAATAGAATAAAAAAAATATAATTTTGGAAAAATTGATGCATAAAAAAAGAGAAGAAAAACTACTCCAAGAGCTTTTTCATTAAATCTACTTTTTTTTATTTTTTTATAAAAAAATACTGTGAAGAAGAAAAAAATTTATTTGATAAGATTAAGAAGGGAAGTTTTTTTTTTTTAAAAAAAAAAAAAAAAAAGCCCAAACTTGCACCCAATCGACACCAACCTAACTCTGATGTCATAAATTAGAAAAAATTGAAGTTTGTCCGTTCGACTCCAAATCACGTTCTCTAAACCAACCGGGCCGGGGCCTCGTTGGTGCCCATCATATTGCGTGCAACATTATTATTTTCGTTGGAGTTTTGATTATCCAACCAAACAAGCCATTAAAATTTGTGGTTAGAGGAAGATTCCAAATAGTGACAGCTGTAAGCACGACAAATTAGATCCCCTAGGAGGCCACGTGGACAGGCTGTCATGAACACACGTCAGAGCCGAATCTCCAGCATCATCGATCACAAAGCATCGGGCAGTTGGTTCAACGTCTGACATCTGTTGACCATGCTCTACGGCCCCGTGTAGGCCCATGTTTTCACCCCTACTTTCACAGCTCCACAAGGACTTCCTTCCTACGGCAGTCGCAATATAAAATCTCCTGGATTTTAAATCCTTTAGAATCATTACACAACAACAGCCACCCGAATCATTCATTTGATAAAATAAATTGAATTTAATTAAAGTCTTCAACTTATTTTAAAATTTTAAGTAAGTTTTAAACATATATGAACTGAGATCAAGGGATTACAATTTCAAGTCTAATTAAATTATATCTTAATAGATAACTGATTTTAAATATGTTTTTATTTTTAAATGAAGAAAAAAGTAATTTTTAATATAAACAAAATGTTTTACCAAACTTCAAATCATAATTCTAGTCCCCTTGTGCTTTTTTTTTTTTTTTTTTTTTTTTTTTTTTTTTAAAGTTACCTACTCATTTTTGTTTAACTTATTTGTGAACTTATTACATTAACTTCAAAATATTTGAGTTTGGCAATTAAAATTATTATTTGAAGTAACAATATTTTAACTCCATCATGACCGATTCCAAAATCAGGTAAATGAGGAGAGTTGTAATAAGTTGACAATTAATATAAAATCCATTGTCAAAATCAAAATGAAAGATAAATATAGAAAATTAGTTAGAGCGTTCCCTTCTTAGCAATACGCTATACTGGATTTCGAGTGTATTGATAAGTTAGTAAGGACTTGTAGGCCGTTACCCATAAGTGACGCGTCACATCGCCATCAAGATGTGATGTCAAATAGCCAAGGGCTCCAGCATATATGTGAACAGGTATAGGTAAAGAATTTAGTCTATGAAAGTAGAATTCATCCAACTACTCGGAATATAAAATCTTTAACTAGTAAATTATGAGAGATAAGAGAAATATGATTCGACGAAAGAATAATATTATGTCTCCAAGAAATTAAATGGGTGGGGGAGAAGACTAGAACAGTAGCGTCTTATGAGTATAAATTTTGATATACAGATAGGAATAGAATTAAAAATGAGATAGGAATAATTGTCCATGAGGATTTACAAAAGAATATAAGAAGAAAGGGAGATAAAATTTTATTTGTAAAAATAGTTGTGCAGATGATATAATTAATATAATCAATGTTTATGCATATCAAATAGATATAAATACAGTTAGTAAATAACAATTTTGGAAAAATTTAGATGAATTTATACAAATCATATCTAGTGGGGAGAAATTATTTATTAGAGGAGATCTAAAAAAACATGTAGGTGAGAATAAGAGCCATTTGAAACTGTACATGAGAACTTTGATTTTGGTAATAGGAATGAGGTGGAAGCACCATTTTAGAGTTTGTCATAGTATTCAATTTGATTCTTGTAAACACTTTCTTCAAGAAAAAAGAATCGCACATAGTAACATATAAAAAATAGGTGGAATGTCAATCAAATAGATTTATTTCTCATCAAGAGGGACGATAGAATAATTGTACGGATTGTAAAGTTATATCAGATGAGAGTATAACAATTCAACATAGACTTTTAATTTTAGATGTATGTATGCCTAAAAGGCAAAAGAAATATCATTAATTTATGGAATAAAAAATTAAGTGGTAGAATTTGAAAGAAGAAAAAGTGACGACTTTTAGAAAGAAATTAATGCAAGTGGCAACATGGTCCAATAATGTTAATTCGGAAACCATGTGGATAGAAATGTCTAATAATATTAAGAATATAGGTAAGAAGATTTTTGGTGTATCTAGCGGTCGGGTTCCAAAAGACAAGGAGTCATGGTAGTGGAATGAGAAAATTTTAATTGCCATATGAATCAAATGAGAGTGTTGTAGAAACCTTTAGAGTAAGAGAGGTAATGATACATTTAAGTACAAGATTGCAAAACAAAAGAAAAATGTGAAAAAGATTATTCATGAATTAAATATAACGAATTATATAATAAATTAGAAACTAAGAATGGAGAAAAATAGATTTACAGAATTGTCAAATTAAGGGAGATAAAGACAAAATATATAAATAGTATTAACTGTATTAAGAGCGAGACTAATAGTGTTCTTGTAAGGAATGAAGGTATAAAAAAGTGTTGAAATGATTATTTTGATAATCTCTTTAACATTAAGGATACAAAAAATATCGACGATATCACGATATCTATAGATGATATCAATGAGATTTTAAATGTAAAATTCGTTCTCATGAATTAAAGGAGACATTAAAGAAAATGAAGAATAATAAAGCCATAAGATCTGATGGTATCCCCATTGAGGTGTGAAAATATTAGATGAAGTGGAGATATGAATGTTAATGGATTTTTTTAACAAAATATGCTAAATCAAGAAAATATCCCAAATATGGAGGGAGAGAATACACTTGTACATTATATAAGAATAAAAGAGACATATAAAATTATTTTAATTATAAGGGAATTAAATTTATGAGATATACTATGAAGTTGTGGGAGAGAATGAAAGTTCAATGGTTGAGATCAGAGAAAAGTGTGTTTTATAATCAATTTGGATTTATGTCAGAAAAATCTACCATCAAAATCATTCACTTGCTAAGATATTTGATGGAGACATTTAGAGTACAAAAGAGAGACTTACATATGGTATTCATTAATTTAAAAAAAGTATATGATAGAATTTTTAGAGACATTGTGGTGGGCGTTGACGAAGAAGAGCATTTTCGTAAAATATATTAATTTTATAAAAAATATATATGAGAAAACTGTTATTAATGTAAGAACCTGTGAGGGTTTAAGTGATGATTTCCATTTAACATTAGCTTTCATCAAGTTTCGACATTTAATCTCATCATTTTTTTAATAGTTATGGATGAAATCACAAAAAGTATTCAAAATGAAATAGTATAGTATATATTTTTTTTAGATGATATAGTGATGATCAATAAAACTAGAGAGAGTATTAATATTAAATTAAAATTATGAAGGGACATACTAAAATCTAGACCATTTAGATTGAGTAGGTCAATAACTAAGTATATGAGATATACGTTTAATGACAATAATCAGAATAATAAAGAAACAATTAAATTACAAAACAGAACATATCAAAAAGTAAACGTTTTATATATTTTGGATCCATAATTCAAAACGAAGGTAACAATGTCAATCATAAGATTCAAATGTGTTAGATAAAATGGAGAAATGCATTTAGAGTTCTTTGCGATCGTACGATACCATTGCAATTGAAGGGAAAGTTTTATAGAATTGTAGTAAGATCTGTATTATTGTATGATATCGAATGTTGTTAATAAGAGTACAAAATAGTTGTAATTGAAATGAGAATAATTAGATGGATATGTAGTAAAAGTAAAAAGAATAGAATTAAAAATGAAGAGATATGTACTAAGTTGGGATAACTTCAATTATGAATAAGATACGAAAATATTGTTTAAGATAATTTGGACATGTGCAATGAAAACTGAAAGATGTACTAGTTAGGAGATGCAAGATTTTAAATGTAGAGATTTGGTGAAGTGTCAGGATAGGTCATTGAAAATATTGATACAAATTATCCGTAAAGATATTAGTGTCAAAAATTTAGTCGAGAAAATGACTTTAAATAGGAATAAATGACATAAAAAATTCAAAATAGTTAAATAATCTTTCTATCCCTTTAAGTTTCTATGACTAGTTTTTTCTCCCTCTTTTTTCATTATTTATTTTTATTTATATTTTTTTAATATTATTTTCTCTATTTTTGATTTCAAACTTAATTTTTTTTTCTTTTATACTATTTTTTATCTTTCAAACGATTGATTTTAAAATTTGGATTAAAATTCAGGTAGTTATTGTATTTGAAGTAACAATATTTTGAATGAATGATGGTCTTTATGTTTCATGGACACCCTTTTATGTTAAAAAATTCTCTATAAAATGTAGCCACCTAACATTGTTCACCCCCAAAAAATTGCAAAATATGATATCTTTTAAATTTAATCAATCCGACGTATTCATATGTGGAACGAATCATTCATAAAGAGATTCTTAGAAATTCTTGAGTTTTTTGAAAATTAATCCAGATTTTTATGATAAAATATTATTGATAGATTGATTTATTTACAAAACTTTAAATTTTTATTAAAGATATTATGTTTAATTTTAAAAAATTATAAATAGAATAGACTAAAATAGAAATAAATTGAGTTAAATTACGGTAAATTAAAGTTTCTCAAGAGGCTCTCTTTTAAGTGTGTACTAAACCCTCCAATCTTCTCATCAAATTATT
This sequence comes from Dillenia turbinata, assembly GCA_037126225.1. Lineage (NCBI taxonomy): Eukaryota > Viridiplantae > Streptophyta > Magnoliopsida > Dilleniales > Dilleniaceae > Dillenia > Dillenia turbinata. The sequence continues at coordinate 8,793,628 of JBAMMX010000015.1, forward strand.
AGGGAAATTGATAATTTCTTCCGAGTGACAGCGAAAGGTGTCATTAATATTTATGAAAATCTCTACCTATTACTTTTTGGGGATACCACGATCGCTTCTGGTATTGGTTCCCTTTCAATATTATGGTTTTAAATATTGCTTAAATGGTGATAGTAAACATGAAATTAGATTTCGAAGGTGATGTCGTACCTACATTGACAAATGAAAGACAATGATCTATTTGAAATATTTTAAATATTGCACTGTTGTTTTGGACAAGATATATATTAAAAACATATATTGTCTATCTTCAAAAAAATTATGGAAATATTGATAAAAAAATTTTAAAATCGGAAGGTAAAAAATAAATTCATCAAAATATTTATATTTTAAAAAAAAGAACATCTTTCCAGAATAATTTTTTTTATCTTTAATCACTAAAAATTAATAAAATTAAATACGTTGCTCCATTAATTTCAAAGAGTAACTTGTGGAAGTATACCCATAGAAAGTGCACGATTTGATTGTATCCAGAAATCCAGAATCTCGTCGGGCTCCACTCCGAATGTGAACAATCTCAGTTCATGCAATTGAAGCTCGAAAATAAAAACCAGGAGTGAGTAAACGGATACGGTGAATCTGGAGCTTAATTCTGTGCAATAAGATAGTGATGGTGTATGGTCTGACGACCCATTATCATAAAGCTCTAGTGGGCCTATGATCATAGAGCTCACAAACCTTTCTTGATAAACAGTAAAAACTCTTACACCCTTGATTCCTGTTCATCGAAATCTCCCCCTCAATATAGGTCTCTCGATAAATCCCTCTCGCTCACTATCTCTTTTCTCGGTTTCCCAATCTCTCGGTCCTATTGGTCATTTCAGAAATAGTTCCCCTTCTCGGTCACTATCCCTTTTCTCTGTCTCCCAACCTCTTGGTCCTATTGGTCATTATGAAAATAGTTTCTTCCTATTATGCGGCGAGTCTTAGTCGTAACTATCCGATAAGGAAAGAAATTTTTATCAATTTTAAACTTTCTTTAATTTAATATGAATCTATCATAATCTTTCCTGATTAAAAAGTAAATCTCCTAATAATGAAAACTTCCTTGTTCTCCACGACAACAACTGGAGTTTTCCTATCTTAGAGGATCCCGAATCTATAAGAAGTCTATGACAACGATTTTAGTGATCTTGGATGATCTCTAATGATCTCTCCATAAGGTAACTAGGGTTTCTACACCTATAAACACATATAGGACTCACCACACATGAAATATATATTATGCAGAGACAACCCGCCAGGTATACATATTTACTCCACATATAATACACAAAGACTACATAGGGCTTAGGCTCCTTCGGTCTTTCTTTTTCTTTTACCGCTCTTTCTGATTTGAAAATCGAAATCTCCTCCAATGGGATTTTTGCAGATCTACTATCTAAAGTTTGCCCAACAGGCATGATATCACTTGTTCCTCATTCAAGTCAAAAGGATGACTTACTATGGAGCCAAATTTGGTTTGAACAGAATGGCGACATCAGTGAGATCGACTTACTGATTAGCACCAGAAAACCTATGCCCAGTTTCTTCTATTAGCATGTTACTAAAAAGAAGAAGGCAGTGATTGGTTTCGATGATGACAACTTAGAAGGGGTCGACTTGAGCTGATATGACCCCTGGTTCATCACCGTCAAAATTGGCTAATATATCTTAAAGAGAATTTTAGTTAATCAAAGGGCAAATTGCAAAACCCTCTATCAAATGGGCTTCCATAGAACACATCTTCAATCTTTTACCGGACCTCTGAAAGGACTCTCGGATGAGTGGCAATACCCCAAGGGCACTATTTCACTCCTTGTAAACTTGGGGACACCACCCAACCACACTAGACCATCTTCAGTGTGGTTAAACTGCCATCTTCCTACAATGCCATCTTGGGCCATCCTAGCCTAAACATTTTAGAAGCCTTCCTGAGCACCAGACTTATAGAGATCAAGTTCAAAATGCCCTTAGGTGGTGGGATGCTTACTTGCGGCCCTAATCCCCAGAGTACTTCCTTATTAGAGGAGGAAAGGAAGACACTCACCATAGACACCATGGAATTTAGAGGCAACATCGAGCATTCCAACAAACCTAAGCCTAGTGAAGAGAAGGTTGAGATCTAGATCACAGATGTTCCTGGTTGGACAATTTAGATGAGAGCCCATCTACGGGCTCCTCTTTGAGATAACATAACTGAATGCTTGCAGTGACACTCTAACGTCTTTGCGTGGTCGTCCAAAGACATGTCGGGAAAATACCCATTAGTAATCATACACAAGTTAATAGTAGATTCTAGCCACAAGTTTGTAAAATAAAAGAAAAGGTGTTCGTGCTAGAACGCGAGCGAGCAATACGAGAAGAAGTATAAAAGTTATAGGCGACAAACTTCATTAGAGAAGTAAAATACTCCAAATGGCTATCAAATGTGGTAATGATAAAGAAAACAAACAGTAAATGGAGAATGTATGTTGACCTCATTGATCTCAACAAGATATGCCTAAAGGAATTGCTACCCGCTCCCCAATATCGACAAACTTGTGAACAACACATCAGTTCACCAACTCTTAAATTTCATGGATGCCTATTTTGCTTTTAATCAAGTGCACATGGTCCCCACAAAATGAAGAGAAAATGAGTGTTATTACGAAATTCAGCACTTGCTTTAAGGTCATGCCGATTAGCCTAAAGAATGTGGGAGTAACCTTCCAACAACTTGTTAATAAGGCTTTCAGTGAGTAGCTTGACAGAAACGTGGAAGCCTATGTGGATGATATGCTCGTCAAGAGCACCAGCCCGGAAGGCCGTGTAGCGGATCTTAAAGAGATGTTCCAGACACTAAATGCTATAACGTGAAGCTGAACCCAACTAAATGCACCTTTGGGATTATGTCAGGCAAATTTTTGAGCTTCTTAATTACCAATTGAAGGATCAAAGCCAAATTGAAGAAGATTTAGGCTATTCTTGATATGACACTACTTAAAATATTGAAAGAGATGCAATGCTTCATTAGACAAATCGCAGGACAGACACAGCCTCAAGCCGGTTCATGTCGAAAATAGGAGAAAAATATAAGCCTTTCTTTGACGTCTTGAAGAAGTCTTAAAAATTTGTGTGGACAACAGAATGTCAAGCAACTTTTGATAAACTTAAGAAGTATCTCTCATCTCTCCCACTGCTCTCTTGACCTATTGCTAGTGAGAAACTTTACCTCTGCTTGTTTATTTTTGACCAAGCACTTTGCTCTGTACTAATAAGACAAGACCTCGCTGTATAAAGGCCCATGTATTATGTCAACTGAGTACTCCAAGAATCAGAACTAAATTATAGGCCCATTAAGAAGGTGGCTTTCGCTCTTGTCATAACCACCTGACCGTTCATCCATATTTTCAGGTGCATATCATTGTGGTGCTGACCGACCAGTCACTGAAGCAGATCCTAAAGAAAAGAGACACCTTTGTTCAACTTATCAAATGAAGTATCGAACTTGGTGAATTTGACATTGAATACCAACCAAATCTTGCCATCAAAAGTCAAGATCTAGTTGACTTCATTCTCGAATACACACTTCCGACTCTCCCCGAGCAAGCTCCCGTTGATGACCAAGAAGGGTGTACATTGCTAGCCTGGATGTTACACATAGATGGGTCTTCCAACTCATCAGGAAGTGGTGCTGGGGTCATCGTCATGGGCCCCGACATTTTCAAAACAGAGTATACACTCAATTTTAAATTCCAAACCACCATCAATTAGGCCGAATACGAAACACTCTTAATAGGGCTATGGATTGCAGCCTCATTAGGAGCCCAGGACATCCATATGTTCACATACGACCAGCTTGTGGTCAAACAAATTGGAGAAACTTATGAAACCAAGAAGCCCTTGATGGCACAGTATTTAGTTAAACTTCGAGAAGTGATGAATCAATTTAACAAAGTTGAGGTATAGTAGATTCCCAAATTAGGGAATACAAGAGTCGATACACTCTCTAAACTTGTTAGTTCAAACTCGATTGCTGCCAGCTGAACAGGCTACATCGAGAGCCTCCCCTACTTGAGCATTAATGAGTCCAAGTAGATTTTGTTGGGATATGACTTGTTGTGCTGCAAGAATAAAATGCAAGGCCACACACACTACGCCATCATTAATGGGACCTTCTAAAAAAAATCTTTCATTCACCTTTACCTCAAGTGCCTAATTCTTGAGGAAGGAAATTATGTCTTTAGAGTAATTAATGAAGGAGTATGCAGTAACCACTTAGGCGCCTGGAACATCATTAACAAGACCTTACGGCAAGGACATTTCTGGGCTACCATGAAAGTTGATGCTGAGGACTATGTCAAAAGATATGATAAGTGTCAATACTTCTACTCGATATTTATCCACCTTCCTCTATGCTTTGCCTAGTTACAAGTCCATGGCCATTTGCACATTGGGGGATAGACATATTTGGACCATTCTCACAATCTACTGGACAATAAAAGTTTCTCATTGTAGCCATTGATTATTTTACTAAATGGGTAGAGGTTGAACCGCTAGCCCAAATCATGATCGGCAAAATACAGACCTTCGTATAGGCATTCATAATCACCAGGTTTAGACTGCCCCGTATCTTGATCACCAACAATGGCAAGCAATTCTCAAAGAGTTCTATGATAAGTTGGAGATTTAACATCACTTCACCTCTGTCTCTCACTTGCAAGCTAATGGCCTTGTCGAGGTAACAAACCAAACAATACTTTAAGGAATCAAAATATCGCTAAATGAAGCGAAAGGTTGCTAGGTGGGTAAGCTCTACAGAATCCTTTTAGCTAATCGTACTATACCCAGGACAGCCACAGGAGAAATACTATTCAGTTTAACTTACGGATGCAAAGTAGTCTTACTAGTGGAAATAAGAATCCACTCATTTCGAGTCGATCCGTATTAACAAACAAAATGAGTCTACACTACGAGAACAGCTGGACCTCTTATGAAAATTACGAAACACCACATTCGCCCGAATGACAGCATACCAACAGCAGATGGCTCGATACTATAATAGAAGAGTGAGAGTCAGAAATTTCAGACTAGGAGATCTAATAATCTAGAGAGTAGAAGCCACTAGACAACCCCAATTGGGGGACAAACTCATGCTGAACTGGGAAGGCTCGTATCAGGTACGCTTGGTGGTTCGTCCCGATATGTATTGACTAAACAATCTAGCTTGTTCAGCTATACCTTGAACATGAAAGTCGGAGAATTTGCATATCTACTATTGGTAACATTTACTACTTTCTCATCTTGAACATTTATCATTCCATATCTTATCAATAATAATATTGCACTTTCTTATATAGTGAAGAACCCAAGTGAATAGGTCATCAAGACTGCAAGTAATTTGTATGATCTAATTCAAGTTTCAGTTGGTCTGGTGACAAAGACTCGAGCTAAAAGATTCAAGGAAGAGCTGAATAATTTAATTCGAAGAGTGTTACAACAAGAAGTTAGAGTCCAAATAAATGAAAAACCAAAGAAGGACTTAATTATACTCATTCAAGCCCAATTGACAAAATAAAATGTCAAAAACCATCCAAGACCAAAGGAGGATGTGAGTGAAGGAAGTAGGAGCAAAGAATCATTCAAAATATGGAAAAAATTTTGGTCAAAATATGTTTGGACAGATTTTTAAGTAGTTTCTATTAGTTTCTTTGCTTTGGTCAAAAAATGGAAACATTTGATCAAAATAGTTTACTTTATTTAGATTTTTTTTTTTTTTTTTTTTTTTTATTGCTTAGGAATTTTCTTAAATTCTAGTTACCATTTTAGGGGTTACTTTTAGTCTATAAATTACCCATTACAAGTTATGTAAAAGCAGAACTTTTTGGAGAGAAATAATAATATTGTGAGATTTCTTCACATAGTTTTGTTCTTTTGAGAAAATTTTGAATTTATTCAAGATAGATGTCTTGTTTAGTTTTTGACTTATTAATCTTGATTTTGAGCCACCTAAGTTATGGTGTCATTTGATCCACCTTTATAATGAAATTCTTGTTCTAGTGAAAAATAGTTTGAAGGTCTTGTACCTTATGTTCTTCCTTCTTTTGGGCAAGGGGACGAGGTCTTTATTTCCACTCCTTTGATATCATTCGTTAAGACGATTATCGGACTATATTACTTATTCATGGTTTCTTTATACCCAACGGGTTCACATCACCGAGACCTGGTACCTACAGGCACCTGTTATATCACTTTCTCTTTTGCAGGCCTCCACTCTCGTGGCATATGCTCACCAATACCTTTCCGGCACAACGCTACAACACTCTTGCTTGGTGCAATGCTAATGAGCCCAACAAGCACAACGCCTCCAAACTCTCGCTTGGCATAATGCCAACGAGCTCTCTAGGTGTAATACCACAATACTTTTGCTTGGCCTAATGCCAATGAGTCGTCTCAGCACAATGCCGCAACACTCTCGCTTGGCACAATGCCAACAAGCCCAATGAGCCCTCTAGGGGTAATGCCTTCAAACTCTCACTTGGCACAACGTCCACGAGCCCTCTAGGCACAATGCCAACGAGCCTTCTAGGTACAATGCCTCAAAACTTTCGCTTGGCATAACGTTAACGAGCTCTCTCAGTGTAATGCTGCCATACTCCTACTTGGTGCAATGCTAATAAGCCATTCTACGCAACACAATGGCATTCCCTCAATCCTACAAACACTACAAAAAAACAAGGATTTAGCGACGAAAATTTTAGAAAAATTTGTCGTTAATACGTTTAGTGACGGAAAAATTTCCGTCGCTAATAATGCGTTGCAAAAATTTTGCTTCCATCCTTGAACTACCAATTAAGGTAGTATTTCAAAATCTTAACTTTTCTCAATCAGTCTAGGCTTATTTTAATTTTTTTATTCACTACAAAAAAAACACAAAATTAGCGACGGATTTTATGATAGAAATATTAGAAAAATTCATCACTAATTTTATTAACCACAGATTTAGTGATAAAAAAATTTATATCGCTAATAACGTGTCGCAAAAATTTAACAACCAAATTCAGAAATTCATAGCTAAATTAGCGATGAAAAGCATTGCTAAATATGTTGTTAAATTTACTGATGAATTTCGGAATATGTGATTAAATTTAACGACGGATATGAAAATCCATGACTAAATTTAGTGATGGATACGAGAATTCGTGGCTAAATTTAGCGATTGACATAAATATCTGTGGTTAAATTTAGTGACGGATATGAGATTCCATTTCTTTCGTAACTAAATCTAGCGACGGGTATGAAAATTCGTGACTAAATTTAACGACGGATATAAAAATCCGTAACTAAATTTAGTGACAAATGTAGTGACGAACTATTTTGCGATGAATTTAGTAACGAATCTGGGAGTATAGCCATAAAAATAGTGTGATTTTACGATTAATTTAGCGATAAAATTAGTGACAGATTTGAAAATTTGATCAAAAAAATTTTATTATTTTTAAAATTTTCCCTATTCAAAAAGAAATGTCTTATCTAACTAACATAAATATCAAATTTAAACATGAATATTCATCCAATAAATCTAAAAATTTCTCAAACCCAACTAACATAATAATCAGATTCCAAACTTTTTTTTGAAACCAATAAACTCGATTTTGTCCATAAATGTTTGAGTATCCAACAAAATGCCGATAAGAACAAAATCAAACAAACGTCAATCCAATATGTAACAAATATACTCCAACATTCAGCATGAACGTCCAATATCCAATAATAAACATATAGTATCAATAATTATAACATCCATCAATTATTGTCCTGCTCATCATCATAGGGGTCATCTCTAAGAGGTATAAAATGGGGAACCTGACTTTGTGAGGGGGTAAATCGACTCGAATCCAATTTGAGGTACTACAAGATGAGTCATTGCGTTGCCTCAAGCAATTGTTTGATTTCTTTGTTTTCTTCGTCTCTTTGTGCAAGTTGCTCTTTCAGGTTAAAAATTCTTCATTCAGTTGCGCTTATGTCCTTGAAGTAGTTGTGGTGAAGGAAGATGGACTGGGTGTGTACATTTTGCTCAACAATCCCATCCCAAGTATTCTTCTTCTTCTTCTTCTTCTTTTTTTTTTTTTTACCCCACCAGATGCCTTTAGCCACAAATCCATTCTATCAATAGACGGCTCAGATGAGGCACCATCATCAGCACTACTCAAATGAGTCAGTAGAAGTTCATTATATTTTTCCTACATTATCATGAGGGAAATTAGAAGGAAAGTAAAATAAAGCAATAAGATATATTTATCAATCATTATAATTAGAATGAATAATTACAAGTTCATCAAAATAATAATACTATAAAAACACAACAAGATATGTCCAAATAATGTAATAAAGAAGGATATATCCAAAACCAACAACATTATCATTAGAATTAAATAAGATATGTCCAAACAAGTTAACATTGTCATGCTATGTTCAAACTAGTGTAGTGAAGTAAAATATATCCAAAACCAGCAACAACACTTGGTACAAGTGGCAGGCGAAGGACTAAACAATTTAAATAATATAGTGAAGTAGTGAAGTAGATTCATGCTATATTCAAACCAGAAACAAGATGTCATTGACATGCTATGTTCGTGTTATATCTAACAAGATAAAATTATCATACTATGTTCAAATGATGTAGCTGAAGGAGGTTCAACTCTAATTTTGCAAAGTAGTTCAATTATATACTGACACTGTTTTTGCTCTTTCTCCACTCCAGGTCTTGTACTTTTTTTGGAACGTGTGCTTGAAAGTGTTCATGTATGATGACTTAGTTCCCCTTTCCTTGGCTTATAAAAAAAATCATAGTTATCAGTAATGCCACAACAAAAAAAAAAGTAATCGAAATAATAAAAATGAAATTGTTTAAAACAATTTCTAGTCTTTTTTCATTCACATCCATATTGATTGACCCCCTGTATAAGTGACAAATGCTTGCCCAGAACTGTAAGCTCGGTTCCTCTTGTTCTATTCACTCCTTTGCACCTCTCATCAGAATCTCAAATGCTCAACATTTTGATGCAATTCTCCTCTGTGACACAATTGGGCTTCACTCGACTTGTTTTGGCTTTATTCAAAACATTTCGAATGTGATTACCAACTTTGTTCTAAAAAATTCTTCTTATTTCAGTCACTTCTGATTTATCTCAAGTGAACCTCCCCTGCAATAAATTGAAAAAAAAATTATCTTTATTAAGATAAATGTATTAGTTTGATGTATTAATTGAACGACAAAACTTATCTTGAACTCTCTCTACCATAACTCCTTTGTTTCATTTGGAGTGCTGGTGTAACTCATTCATGCTCCTGTCCAATGGTTATTGATTATTTTATTAATTGTGCACACAACAAATACTAAATCTAAGAATCTATAATTAAGTTACAAACGAGTAATGGTAAATAAATAAATCAGATAGTTAAAATAACCATATGCTATATAAATAAAAGAATCATATTAAATGAAATTTCAAAATTAAGTACTTATGAATCTTCACATGGCGATATGATGTTTCACATATTTTCTAGATATACGTCCCCCCAACATTTTATAGTTGCTTTGAAGGTGCAGTCAAAGAAGATGGAGCTGATGGAAATTTAAAAGAAGGGGAGGGGGAAACGGATGGAGAAGGGGAAGGAAAGTGCCTGCTTTTCCTTGTGAAACTTGTGTATGCCCTCCACATTTATACAAACAAGTGTAAATGTGAGAAAAATGAGAAAAACAACAATTTCATATTTTAAGGATACATAAGGAAGTGTATCAAGAAACTTACCATGTTCAAACTTTCATAGTAGACAAAATATCACCAACACTCCAATCAACTAACTCCAAATGATCTACAGAAAGAAGGCAATGTATTAGTGAAGGAAAGCCAACATGATTTAAAGGGAGGATTCCATTACTTTGTAATATGCTACATGATTAATTTTTGCAGATGAGATACAACTTTTCAAATAAAATAAAAAGAAAATAGATAGAGAGAGAGAGAGATGACAAAGTGGAAAGATAAAACACTAAGGATCAAACTTCCCCAGATGTCTATCTTGTTTCTTGACGAAGAAGAAAAAGAACAAAAACAAACAAAACACAGAAGTATAACATTACATTTACACTAGTGTTGTTAAATTATATGAACTGAAGATGAAAGCATAACTTGGATGAATATATCTTCTTGGGAGAGAATGGCAGCAGATAAAAACTAAATGATATCATGCAACAAAGGAGATGAACTGATCATTCATCTATTATTCAATCTATCAATGCCTGCAGATTGTCAAAAAAAGTAAAAATTACACCAAGATTTGCAACAAGGGACTAAATTATGAGACTAAAGACCAATCCACTACCATCTGTGGTTGACATCAAGTAAAGGATTGAGCAAGCAAACTAACAATAAGCATCTCCAAAGGAATCATCTAACAAAAAGGATGCAAGGATGAGGGATATAGGAAGTAAGCAGCAAGTTTCTTCCTATAGCACCTGACTATAACAAGATTATAACTCTAATAGAAACAAATATAAGTTATTATTAAGTTTCCCACATGGTCCACTCATGAAATGCTAGGAAAATGGTGCTCACCTAACTTGGTATTAATTTGCATCACAAATATTCATTACTAGCTTGGTAAATTACAAGATTGTTATGCCAATCAAAAATAGTCATCTAGAATTTTACTCTTACGACTTTAATCTAAATGAAAATAAAGTAATCAAAGCCTTAATTATTTTGCATTACATTTTTAAATGAAAAATCCCATGCATTTATAATAAGAGAATTGATCTACTGCAACATCTATTCATCAAAACCAAATGCCAAGAGAAGCTATTCTAACAAGCATGCCCAAAATTCCAAACATAAAGACAACAAAGATAGTAATGCTCAAAATCCATTCAACCATAAATTTTAATAGAATTCCACAAAATATGTCAACCATAAGCTTTGAGCCAAACACTGACCAAATAACTTCAAATGTAATACTGGACAAGTTTGGATTTGTAAAAATGTACTCTAAATGTAATTATTTGAAAATTCCTACATTTTGTAAATGTTGGAGGTGGATTATGGCTCCACAGATCCGACTCCTTGTAGACTCGAACGGTTGCCGTCAAAGAAATGTAACACTTGCAAAAACCGTCAGAGGGTACTCCGGCGGGGAGACTCCGACGCTCAAGTCAGAAAGAGCGGTTTTCGAATGAACAAGAAACAGACTCAGAACTCAAAGAAGTGGTTTCCTGTGATGAGAGTGCCCCTAGTGTGAGGCCGAGAGAGCGTACCTGACTTGTAGGGTTTTGAGATATCTTATACTTGTGAGAGTCATGCGCCACTGAAGTGCTTCAAACCTACTTTCCTTATCGAACCAATCCGAAAATCTCGATGTTTTAATATTTCGAATTGATTATGATTCTTGTCCCTTGGGAAACTTTTATTTTTTGGTGGGATCCTTTCCTTAACTGAAAAATCCTAAAGAAGCTGCCATGGAATAGGAAATCGGACCCACTAGGATGTTTTGACCTTCCTGGGGGTTGTTAGAGTTGATGACTATCGGTTGGTCATTTGACCGATGAAGGATCCTCAGAATTTGTTCACTCAATGGACCAACGATTGAATACCCGATCGGGGCAGTTACCTTTGCCTGATGAATCACATTCGGTTGGCGGGGCGACTGAGGCCCTATTGTTCGAGAGGTCTGGATGACTGAGGCCTTTCGATAAATAGTTTTTTTGAACATCGATCAATAGCTATCCTATGTGGGCTTTTCGTGCGGGCCTTTCAGGAGCTGACCCCTCCAGTTGAGTCTAGGACAATATCCCATCATTTACCCCCGACTCATGACCTTCTTGATAAAGAAGTGCCATGAGTAGAGTCTTATGAGAGTGAGGCATGCTCAATACGTTATAGAAGTGTAGGGGTGTTAGGTTCATCCTGATCCTTTTCACCTTCTTGCCATGAACGTAGGTGTGTCTCCTCGAAAGTGACCCCTTCATGGGGAATTAAAGATGATTTATTTCTCCATTTATGGAAGGTCATGCTCGATGATCCGTTTCACCTACCTTGAGTTAATTAGGGCCTGCTTCTCTATTGCTATAAATAGCTACGATGAGTATTTCGTAAAGAATTGGGACTTTCTCTCCTCTTTAGGGTTTTGTTGAGAGTGACTCTTTTTTTAGAACTATCTTGTGAGGTTTTGTAATATGCGAAGCTCTATGGCTCGAGTAGCCTCTGCTGGAATGAGTTCTCATTAAGGAAGGGGACCATCGGAATGAGATCGCATTATGTCGGCAGTTATTTGGTTGGCATAGTGAGATCATCCATCACCAATAGGGGTGCGTCTTGTACCGCCTTGGATGATCCGTCCCGGTTCGTCTCCATCATCCAAATTCGGTGGGGATGTCTCTCGTACCGTTTTTGGATTAGTAGGTCAGGTAAGGGTTATTTAGGGGTGGTAAAACCCGAGCTTGCCTTCTCCTATCCCTAACACTACATTTATGTTTGTACTCTCCAGTATAGGGACTATGGTGAAGGTATCTTCAAATGACCCTATCATGTACTTCTAGGTACGGTCGGTCTAGCCTAAGGACCTGTATATACTAATGTAATCGAATGTACTTTCTGCATAAAGATAAGTAAAAGATGATGCCTTACTTGAATTTTGCCTCTGTTTTCCTTTTTTTTTTTTATCTGGTCATATGCCTTTTATCAACTCTCATCAGAATAGATCTGCCTTTAGGTTCCCCAGTGGGAAGCTGAGTAATACTGGCCTTTCGATCTGTCAAACGTTTAGTAGTTAGGTTGAGGGATCGTGCTCATTCGCTCGGTAAACTCTGTCCCTTATACACTTGTCTTGGAGGGACGGCCCGTGTCTGCCCATTCAGGGAGTTTCATCCCTTGTTGACGACGCGTACGAATAATAGGAGTTGGGCGACTAAGGCCCTTCGAGCGATAGGGTACGAACGACAGGAGTTAGGCGACTAAAACCCTTCGAGCGATAGGGTACGGACGATAGGAGGTGGGCGACTAAGGCCCTTCGAGCAACAGGAAATTTTTAAATAGGGGGCCGCGTCCACCCATTCGGGGAGTTCTATCCCTTATTGACGACGCGTACGAACGATAGGAGCTGGGCAACTAAGGCCCTCTGAGCGATAGGAAATTTTTAGATAGGGGGCCGCGTTCACCCATTCGGGGAGTTCCATCCCTTATTGACGATGTGTACGAACAGCAAGAGTTGGGCGACTAAGGCCCTCTGAGCAATAGGAAATTCTTGGATTCTCTTCAAGCTAATTCTTTTGTCTATCAGATGATTCTGAAGTTCACTGATAATATATGCATAGGTTTTCTGAGTTTCAGGTCCTAGGCACTGCCAATCCATCTAGATTGTCAAGTTGGTAAGTTCCCGATTGAACCACAGAGCATCCTCGATACGGGCCTTCTTAGTTAGAAGCGAGCTTGCCCCCAGGTTGGGGTTGACCAGTAGCTTCCACCTTTCTTAGTACCAACTCACCGGGTTTGAATGTTCTGTTTCGAACCCTACGATTGTGATATCGTGTCATCTACTACTGATAGGCCGCCATTTGCACCGTTGCGGACTCTCATAGCTCTGGAAACAGGTCCAATCATTCTCAGAGGATACGCTCATTTTGCTCAGCGACGTATCGAGCTACCTGAAGTGAGTGAATACTTATCTCCACGGGTATGACTGCTTCACTTTCGTAAGTTAGACTGAAAGGTGTTTCTCCCATTGCCCTTTAGGGGGTAGTACGATATGACCAGAGGATACCGTAAAATTCTTCAGCCCACTGCCCCTTGGCGTCATCCAGCATCGTCTTTAGTCCTTACAGGATCGTTCGATTGGTTATTTCAGCCAGTTCATTGGTTTGTGGGTGAGCGACCGATGAGAATCGATGTTGAATCTCGAGTCTCTCGCAGAACTCCCGGAAGCACTGGTTATTGAATTGCTTCCCATTATCCAAGATAAGGATGTATGGTATACCAAATTGGGTGATAATATGGGTCCACACGAAGGACTGGACTTTGGCTGCTGTGATCTGAGCTAAGGGCTCGACTTCCACCCACTCAGTAAAGTAGTCGATTGCTACTATCAAGAATTTGCGATATCCCATGGCTGGGGGAAACGGTCTGAGGATATCCATACCCTATTGAGCAAATGACCAAGGGCTAGATATAGGATTGAGCTCGGTGGAGGGTAGCCGAGGCGCTGAGGAGAAGCACTAGCACTTGTCACACCGTTTGACATAGTTGTCGAAATCGACTTTCATGGTTGACTAATAGTACCCCTGACGAAGGGCTTTATAGACTAGGTTTTAAGCATCTAGGTGATTACCACAGATTCCTTTGTGGATTTCTCAGATGATATAATCCCCCTCTTCGGGAGTTAGGCATCGCAGATAGGGTGAGTAAGTGATTTGCGGTAGAAAATCCCATCGATTATGGCGTAGTGGGCTGCCTTTAGCGTAAGTTTAATTGCTTTCCTTGGAGATTCTGGTAGGCGATCATGTTTTAGATATTCTTCTATGGGGTCTTTCTAACTAGGGGACTGATCGATTGGGAGAGCCTCTTTGGGCTCGTCGATTCTGGGATACGGCAAGCTTTCGATGTATACCGTTCAGCTAGAAGTAACTGAATCGGAACTAGCCAACTTCGATAGAGTGTCAGCCCGTGCATTCTCTGACTGGAGGATTTACTGGATATCAACCTTACCTAATCGTTCTATCATCTCACGCAACTTACCCAAATATTTTGCCATGACTGGGTCTTTGGTTTCATAGAACCCCTCAATTTGCTTTACGACCAACTGGCTGTCTGTGAATACCCTAACATTCTGTGCCCCTATGTCTATGGCAATTCAATAGCCTGTTAGTAAGGCTACATACTCTGCTTGGTTGTTGGTGGCCTGAAAATCGAACCGGAGGGCGTACTTTGCCTTGAAATCGTTTGGTCCCACTAGTGTAAGTCTGGTGCCGCTTCCTGAGGAATTTGATGATCCGTCCACATGGATGGTCCATTCTGGGATCGACCACTCTTTTTGACAGTTGGGAGTCTGTTCTTCAGACATCGTAGGCAGAGTACATTCGAGGATGAAATCGGCCTATGCTTGGCCTTTTATCGCTGGTCGCGGTCGATACTGAATGTCGAATTTACCCAATTCTACACTCCACTTGATAAGCCGACCGGAAGTCTCTCTTTTGGAGGATTTGCTTCAGCGATTGGTCGGTGAGCACCACAATGGTATGGGTCTGAAAATATGGTCGAAGGTGCCTTGCTGAGACGACCAAGGCGTAGGCTATCTTCTTGATTAGTCGGTAGTTGATTTCAGACTCTTTCAATATCCTACTAATATAATAAACTGGCTTTTGGGCAGTGGATTCTTATCATACCATCACCGAGCAAAGTGCTCATTCGGAGACAGCTAGATACAGATAAAGCTCTTCCCCAAGGATAGGCCACAAAAGTAGTGGTAGTTTCGCAGTATTCTTTCAGTCTCTCGAAGGCTGCCTGACATTCAGAAGTTCATTCGAACCGTCGAAATCTTTTCAGCTTGTCGAATATGGGCTAGTATTTCTCATCGACCCTGGACATGAATCGGCTTAGAGCTGCTATCTGACCAGCTAGACGTTGCAATTTCTTTAGTATTTGGGGAGGCGTTATATCCAATATCGCCTGTATCTTTTCGGGGTTGGCCTCTCTCCCTCGATCGGTGATCATGAAGCCTAGGAATTTCCCGGAGGCGATCCCAAAGGTACGCTTCGCCGAGTTCAATCACATGTTGTACTGTTCCAATGTTTGGAAAGTTTTTTCAAGATCTGCTACATGGGCTTCTACAGTGACGCTCTTGAC
This sequence comes from Dillenia turbinata, assembly GCA_037126225.1. Classification (NCBI taxonomy): domain Eukaryota; kingdom Viridiplantae; phylum Streptophyta; class Magnoliopsida; order Dilleniales; family Dilleniaceae; genus Dillenia; species Dillenia turbinata. The sequence goes on from JBAMMX010000015.1 coordinate 8,809,524, forward strand.
TAATATATCATCGACATAAATTTCAACATTCCTACCTAGTTGGTCTTTGAAGACTGTATTGACCAGCTATTGAAGAGTTGCTCCAGTGTTTTTTAAACCAAAGGGCATGACTCGGTAACAATATGTGTCGAACTCGGTGATGAAACTGGTTTTTTCTTAATTTTTGGGGGCCATTCAGATCTAATTATAATCGGAGTAGGCGTCCATGAAACTCAAGAGTTGGTGTCCCGAGGAGTTGTCTACAAGCTTGTCTATATTAGGGAGTGGATAGCTATCCTTTGGGCATGTTTTATTGAGATCGGTGAAGTCTAAACATATCCTTCATTTGCCATTGGCCTTTTTTATCAAGACCACGTTAGCTAACCACTCGGGATACTTGACTTCACGAATGAACCCAGTAGTTAGCAGCTTTTAAACTTCTTCTTGTATGGCGCGTTGGCATTCGATAGCAAATATCCTCTTCTTCTGTCTCACTGGTTTGAAATTGGGGTTGACTGTTAGTCTACGGGCTATGACGGATGGATCTATACCCGACATGTCTTCCGGGGTCCAGGTAAAGACATTGGAGTGTCACTGTAGATAGGCAACTAAGGTCTCTCGCAAGGAAGGTGATAGGTTGGTCCCTATCCAGATGGTTCGACTGGGGTTGTTTGTTAAAGGGATCTCAGTTGCTTCTTCGCCTAGCTCAGGTTTTGATTTTGGGTCGGTGCCTTCCCTAGGTTCTAAGGCATCGATCGGGAAAACTTCTTGCATGTCTTGAGCTACAAAGAGGATATAAGGACCAGGATCGCTACCTATGGTGGCTACCCCCTGCGGTGTTCTGAACTTTACCTTCATGTGTCTTGTGCTTAGCAATGCTTCTAGTTCATCTAGACTGGGCCTTCCGAGAATGGCATTGTAGGGAGAGTAGAGTTTCACCACATGGAACAAGATCTGGGTGGTCGCATGGTTAGGGGGTTTCCCGAGAGTCACGGGAATGTAGATAACACCTTCGAGATAGGTGGGCTCATCTGAGAGTCCTCTAGGGGACCCGGTATGCAGCAAAAGTCAAGATGGATCGAGACCCAATCGGCAGAAGGCATCCCAAGTGAGGAGGTCATAGTCAGACCCCTGATCGATGAGAACCCTCTTCACAATGTGAGATTCTATTTTAAGGGTAATGACTATGGGGTCGTCACGGTGGAGATCTACTCTTGATAAATCATCATCATCAAAGCCTATGACTGGCATTCTTCTTTTGGCTAGCACCACGCTAGGAGTGACTGTAGTAGATATCGTCAAGAGTCTTTTAAAGAAATAGTCAATTTTCCACGGATGACGCCAATCTGTTGGAGGTGGGTTATGACTCCACAGATGCTAGCTCCTTGTAGACTTGAACGGCTGTCGTCAAAGGAACGTAATACCTACAAAAACTACCAGAGGGTACTCCGGTGGGGAGACTCTGACACTCAAGTCCTAAAGAGTGGTTTTCGAATGAAGAAAAAATAGACTTAGAGCTCAAGGGAGTGGTTCCTCATGATCAGAGTGCCCCTAGTGCGAGGTTGAGAGAGCGTACCTGATTTGTAGGGTTTTGAGATGTCTTATACCTGTGAGAGTCATACGCCGCTGAAGTGCTTCAAACCTACTTTCCTTATCGAACCGATCCGAAAATCTCAGGGTTTCAATATTTTGAATTGATTGTGATTCTTGTCCTTTGGGAAACTTTGGTTTTCCGGTGGGATCATTTCCTTAACTGAAAGATCCTAAAGAAGTTTCCCTGGAATAGGAAATCAGACCCACTAGGATGTTTTGACCTTCCTGGGGGTTGTTAGACTTGATGACTATCGGTTGGTCGTTTGACTGATGAAGGGTCTTCAAAATTCATTCGCTCGTTGGACCAACGATTAAATACCCGATCGGGGCGGTTACCTTTACCTGATGAATCATATTTGGTTGGCAGGGCGACTTAGACCTTATCGTTCGGGAGATCTGGGCGATTGAGACCCTTCTGTAAATAGTCGTATTTGAATATCTATCGGTAGCTATCCTATGTTGGCTTTTCATGCGGGCCTTTCCGGAGCTGACCCCTCCAGCTGAGTCTAGAACCATGTCCCATCAGTAAAATTTTGGAAGAATAGTTAATTTTAAATATAAATGTGAATATCTGTTCTTTGGGTCATTTTGGAACTCCTCTAGATATTTGGTAGATAGATTTTAAAATTTTAAGTTACCGATCATTAGAGTCCGGATCACTAGAGCCATCGGTTACTTGAGTATGCGGTGATCGATACTTGGTGGATTTTAAATGTTTGGTATTTAGCAGACTTTAAGAGATGGTCTGTTAGTATTAAGTTTCTAAATTTCTGTTGGTTATCTAGCCATCTATTGATGTTGAGACTCTCATCGGTATTGTGAGAATCCATCGGTATATTGTTGGGCTCACTTTCATATATCTGTTCGGTCACTTTGTCTTGTTCAGTCATTGAGGATTAAATTTTGAACTTATCATTTTTCATCGATTACATGCATGCCATCGGTTCTTCCTTCCACATGAATAGTCCATATGCACTTCGGTCCTCTTCCATTTGACTGAACAACACATTTTTCTCATTGGTTCACTCCTTCGGCACTTCCATTTGGTTTTGAATTTGCACTACCTATTCAGCACTCTTTAGTGTACACGCACACACACATATTTATTATAAGTGCTTTGACTCTCATCGGTGGCTTGAAGTTTTGATTTTTTATTTCCTTCATTGTCTTGCAAATTTAAATTACTATAATTTAAATTTGTAATCCACTCAATGAATTTCCCCCATCGGTCGACCGAACACCCATTGCAATGAGACATTTTCCTATTCGGCATTTCCCTTCGGGTTTAATTTTCCCTTCGGCACGCTTCACTTGCCAATTACTCCATCTCCACTTACCGAACAGCCAGCACTCATGAGAATTCAACATATTCTTCAAAATCCTTGTCGTCACGTGCAATTTTTGAGAATTGATCCATGGACTTACCACTTTCCAAAAAGAAATCCTTGTCTCTCATTGGTACTTTGTCTCCCCCTTTCAATAATAATTGCTGAAAAATTTAACTTGCTCCCACCGGTTCTAGGTTGCCCATTTGCCTTTCCTTATTACTGAGAGCCCATCTGTCAATGCATTCTCCTTGTACACCTTTTATTTTTCTTGCAAATTTAAGTCTTGTAGTATCTAGAAAACTTGATCACTATTTGATATCTCTCATCACCGAACACTTATGTAAGGGTGGAAGAGAATATGACAATTAAGTAAATTAGGAAGATGAGTTGTAAATAAAAAAAGTAGAGTTGGGACTCTAGAACCTACGAATGCCAAATTTCACCTCTTCTCTTACTTCTCTTTTTCTTTGCTCATACATTACCTCTCTCTTCTTGTTTTCAGTAAAGATCCATTAAAACACCACAAAATCTACACTCTAAAAACTCAAAAAAATTCATAATCCAATCTCTAAAAGTTACATCTTGTGAGAAATTTAAGATTTTTTAGTGAGAGAAAACCTAGGGTTTGATCGTGACCCGATTTGAGGGAAAATCGGAGACTAAAAATATATATAATATTTTATTCTCAACTTGAGTTTATTTTCCTCTTTCATGGCTTTGGAGTTTATGTTGAAATTTGATGAAATAGATTTTGTAGATTTTAAATCACCGAAAGTGAGAAAAAAATTGGGTATTAAATGTTAGGGTTTTGAGTTTACTAGAAGGATTTATAATGATGATGGTGGGTAATTGATTATGTTCCTCAGGAGTTAGTGAAAATTGAATGAAACAAGACGTTTGCTATAGAGACGTCTGGGAGTGATTAACATCCCTAGTACTGTGAGTGGTTATATACTTGCACTTAAATAAGAAAAATGTTTTATTTAGATTTTTTAAATGATTTTAAATGGATTTTCTAAATGATTTTAAAAATTGATTTTAAGTATTTTAGTGTGTGTGGAATATCCTAAAAAATGAGTTTGAAATTCCTATGCATCCTATTGTTTTGACTGAATATTTGTGTCATGTTGATTTATTAATGTTGAGTATATTATGATACTGGTTATTGATGAATAATTATTTATTTGATGGCATATTGAATGGATTATTAAATTTTCATGAAATGGTACACGGTGTGGTTACTGGAGGAAGAGTCTGAACCCCGAAAAATGGTTAGTCATTTCCCACCATAGTGTGACTCGACGGGGTGACGTGGTGGGGTTAATCTTGATAGACATGGTATGTGGCCAATCACGACGACACATTCATGGTCGAATAACATGCCGCTTGAAGAGCGTGGGAAAGTTGGTTGCACCACCAATAAAACACTATAGTCAATGCCAAGGAATGAGCTGTTTGTAAACTGAAACATTATTAAAACGCTTGGCGGTTCTACCATAGGTCGTGATAGACCTTTGTTGGGAATAATGATTTTGGTTGCCCCATGTTTGAAAATGTGAAATGATTTGATGCATATGAGATTGAATCATGATGATTGAAAAATTGATTTATTGTTGAATGATTTTGTGACTGATATGATGATTTAAAATATATACGTATATTTGATATATCCACCACACAAATCTTATTTTTGTTCAACATGTATATCACTCACTAGGTATTCTCATACTCACCCCTCCCTCTTCATTTTTATAGAGAAATGTTAGTTATTTCGTGAAATCGTTTAGAGTTCGAATTTTTGGGAAGACTTCTGTCAGAGATTCTTTTTGGTATATATCTTACTATTGTCTTTGAGGTATCAATAGATTGACCCCTGAAGGGCATTTTGTATAAGAATCTATTTGAATATTTTTGAAACTCTGTATTCGATTTCAATCGGATTTGGTTGTGTAAACTTTTATTGGCAATCCTTAATTTCCTTTTTATGAAATTTTTCTTGGGAATTATGGCTGATTTTGATTTCTATCCCCTAGAGAGGGAATTATGTTTTGATTTGGTTGATGGCATTTGGTGGCCGGGATGACTTATGACTTTATTTGATACTCTAATTGTTTTGCGATGCCTTGGAGTACAGGGTGAGATTCACATATATTCAAAGTACCGTAGCGGTTGTCGCGTGCTCAGACCTACGGGTCGGGGTGTGACATCAAAACCCTAACCAATGAAAAAGTACAAGATTTGAGTCTAATCACTCCATGTTGCCTAAAACAATATAAGCATAATATAGGCGCCAAAACAATTGCTAGAAAATTTTGAAATTGTAAGGTATGTTACATGTTAGATGCTTACATAGAAGAAGGATGCCTAGTGGGGAAATGATGTTGACTTGACATAATGATTTATCTTATCAAATTGGTGAGGTTTTTAATGGATGGTGTATATTGTTCATTTTTAAATAGGATTGGGTGAAAATTGCATTTTCTAGCAATAATGAGAAGGGTCAAGATTACACTTGTATCAAATTGCCTTACCCAATGAGTTTATAAGGAAATCATTGTCAAGTTCCTTAATCCAAAGGAACATTTTTTTTTTTTTAATTTTTACAGTGAAAACCAAAATATTGCAATGAAGCGAAGTCCATAAAAGGAATAAATAAATGAACAAATTAAAATTACAAAGCACCTGAGACAAATACAACACCGCACAGACATGAAGATAAAAACTTGAATCCCCCACAAAAAAAAAAAAAAAAAAAAGAAAAAGATAAGAAACAATGTCGTTTTCTAACAAAACAAAATGCTACAGATGGTTACCAACAAAACATTGGGTTAATTGATAGGGGCTCCTTAATTTTGAATGCTTCTTTGAGTAAATGCTTCACTTTGGAGAAACCCAAACTTTTCAATATTGTCATTCAAAGTTCACAAAAATATAGAACATACTTGAAACTCCAATAAATAACACCTTTATTGTGCCATTTATTTGGTACAGTGCTAGATAAAAGGCCATCAAGACAGAAGAAAGTTTGGTGGAGAGAGTGAGATAGAGAGAGACACACACACTAAACTTTATAGGCTTCATTTACAATGCTTTGCTATTTTTCCCCAGAAACGTGCTTGATGTCTCCATGTCCCCAATTTTTACAGAATAAAATGTTTGAAAATGCCACTTTCATGGGTTTTGACATATGTTGAGCATCTCCTTGTTATAGCCTACCCCTAGGATCAATGATCTGTGAAAAGGCTCCACTTTTAATAGTCATAGCAGTAGACTCTTGATCAGTAACAATGAGTTTATTACTCATCCGGTATTAATGTGACACAGTGGTATTGGATGAGTGTCCCCATAAACGGATTATTTAAGACAACAATCTTAAATAAAACGCTACAAGCAATTTAGATAATTTTTCAAAAAAAAGAAGAATTTTTATACAAAATGTTAAGGAGTTAGAGTATTACAAGACTGCGAAGTAAAAATCTTCATTTGGGTTTGGTCTAGCAGTGCACAATTCATTAAAATTGTTCCAGAGAGCGAGAGAAAGGTTGGTTTATTAGAGAGAGAACCTGAAACTGTGAATCTTGAAATGCCTCTTCATTTTTTCTTTTCTTCCTCTGCAAAATGTTTGCAACAAGCACTTCAATCGAACACAAAACAAGACCTGGTAGAGAAGAAATAGTAAAATCAAGAAAAAAAATGTTTTCCGAGGTGAATGAAGAAAACAGAAACCATAGATCATTAATTTACAAAAAAGCCCTAAGAGTTACCTACAACACATACGAGGAGGACGTGGGTATCCAGTATTTTAAGAAACCGGAGATGGGGAATGGACAAATGAAATAGAGAGAGAAAGAGAGAAAGGCTTTATCCTATTTGCATGCACGGGGGGAAGAGACTGAAGAGACGCAATTGACGGTGATGAAGACGCTTAAAGTTTGTGGAAAGTTAGGGTTTCAGGGGAGAGAGAGCTACGGGTTGAGGAGCTAGAGAGAGAAAGGATTGCAATGAGAGAGAGAGTGTGTGTGTTAAAAAAAAGCATTCCCATTCAAGAATAATCTTAACCTTGGTGACGGAAATCTCTATTTGTCACTTAGCAATGAAAATCTCTATTCATCGCTAATTTAGTGTTGAAATCGTCAATTCATAAAAAGCAAAATCTATCACTAACTTAGCAACAAAAATAAAATCCGTCACTAACTTAGTGATGAAATTTGCTTTCATCGCTAACTTAATAATAGAAATCACAATTTGTCACTAATTTAGTGACAAAAATTTGAATTCATCACTAAATTGTAACAACGAGTACTGTTTTTGTCGTTAAGTTAGCAACAAATTGGCATTTTTGTCACTAAGTTAGGGATGAAATTTATGATAAAATCTACTTTTATCCACTCTTTGCAATGAATTTAGCAATGCATTAGTTGTTTATAACTTTTATCTACTTTTATCCACTCTTTCAGAAATGTACAACAAAATTAGAGATGAAAAAATATTCGTTTTATGGTTCATTGATAAAAGGAAATTGATTTTCATATTTACATAATTACCAGATTATTTAATCAAATTTGTAACCTCTTTAAAGGATATGATTAATAATATTTAGAACAAATACAAATTCCTTTTCCTAACCTCTAAAAGAATTGTATATAGTCTTGTATTTGAAACAAGGTTATGAATGGTTGAATTATTTATTGTTAAAAACGGTTAATTTGGTGAGAATTGTAACATTTACTATATATTAAACCTGATTCCATTACTCATAATGAGTTGAAAAAAGAGACAGTGGAAAATGTTACATAAGAGAGTGTACAAATAATTTGACCATGAAATTAGTCATGAATTCTCAAGTGCCGCTACAAATTAGTGATGAATTTAGCTAGAAAGTATTTTTGTGAGTAATTAGTGATGAATTTTGCCACAAATCCTTATTCATTGCTAAGTTTTGCGATGAAATATATATTTGTCGCTAAATTTAGTGATAAATATTGGATTCGTGACAAAATTTAATGACAAAATTGCTATTCATCTCTAATTAACCACAAACTTAGTCACGAAAGTATTTCCATTGCTAATTAGCGGCGAACTTAGCAATAAAAGAATTTTCGTGGCTAATTAGCAATGAACTTAGTCACGAATACTCTATTTGTTGCTAATTTTGCCACATGTCCTCTTTCGTCACTAATTTTGTTACAAAATAGCGACAAAATCCATTTTTATCTCTCAATTCGTCACAAAAATTGCAACAAATTTGTTTCATCGTTAAATTCTGTTGCTAAAATTGTGTTTTTTTGTAGTGATTTTATTTATAATATTTTTAGCTAAAATTTGTAATTATAAATATAAAGTAAAGAATTTATAAGAAGCAAAAGAAAAATTATTATCTTATATATATAACTTGTAATAAAAAATTAATAAATTTTACTTTATTTTAGTTTTCTAGTTTAAATAGAACCAAGATAAAGAAACAAAAATATTTGAATAAAGAATAGATGTTTACGAAAATGAAGATTTACATAACTATCAATTGGACTCGGAGGGAAATGAAGTTGATAATATCAGGCTAACAGCCCATGATCATAGAAATCCAAACTCTACTGGGCCTACTAGGCCACAACCAAGTCCATAGAAAACCAAGCTATCCCTTGGCCATTGCTAGACGGACCTGTTAGCCCCTTGGTTTTTGGGTCCCCTAACCTATGGATCATTTTAGCTCTCGGCTCTCTGATCCATTAGTCTTTCCCTTTGCCTTACCGAGCAATTATGGAAGTAGTTTCTATTACATTATGAGTCTAAAGTGTGATTATCCGATTAGGAAGAAAATCTTTAATGAATTCAAACTTTCCTAGTCCAATACAAATCTATTGTAATCTCATTTGCTAAAAAAATAAGTACCCACGACAACCAAAGACTTTCCTAATCTAAAGGACTCCTAATTGACAAGTCTATATTCATTATTTCTATAATCTTGAAAGATCTCATATGATTTCTCTAGAAGGAAATTAGGATTTTTTTACCCCTAGAGGCACATAAGACTTGCCATACAGGCATGACATATATACTATGCAAAGACAACCTACTAGATACAATATGAAACGCTACACAAAAATCACACAAAGACAACACAAGGCTATTACACATCTCTTTTCAGTCTATTTCTTATTCTCTTAAAACCATTCTTTTTGACTTAAGTGTCAGAGTTTCCTCTGTTGGAGGACATGTTTTATTACTTATGAAGGCTCAGAAGACCTCTAAGCATCAACTTCACACTTAAGTCAGTGGAGCAGCTTTCTGTGGAGTCAAACCCTCCTTTATTAGACTACACCATTTGTGGGAACAGATCTAGTCGGAGTTGCCTTAGATCGTCATGATCCACTAGTTATCATGACCAAGATAGGTCCATACACCATGAGGAGAATTCTCATTAATCAAGTAGCAGATCATGATCTTTTCTATTGGGATACTTTTTAGCAGATGGGTTTCGTCCCCATAAATCTATAACCCCAGATGACTCCCTTAAAAGGACTCTCTGACAAATGGCTATACCTAGAAGTTAATATTTTATTTCCCATAACTTTAGGGATACCGCAAATCATGCTACCATTGTGACCACATTCAGTGTAATCAAACTCCTGTCACTCCACAATGTTATCCTCGGCCGCCTAGTTTGAATAGTATAAAGTCTTTGCGAAGCACCAAACATATGAAGGTTAGATTCAGAATGGTAGAGGGTATCGTAACCCCTCAACTGTGACACTTTTCTGCAGACTGTGCCTTCATCTGAAGGAAGTAGAGAAAACCTTTTAATAGAAATTATAGAATTCAGGGACAATAATGCACAAACAGCTAAACCACAGCCTGCCGAGGAGGTAGTCGAGTTCCAATCACCAATATCGTTGGACAAACTATTCAAGTCAGAGCTTACCTGTCGTCACCGTTGCACGAGGCCATCACTAAATGCCTCCGTTTTCATTCTAAAGTCTTCATATTGTTACCAAAAGACATGCTGGGGATCCACCCTTGGTGATTATCCATAAACTAATTGTGAATACGAGACACAATCTCGTGAAATAAAAGAAAAGGGTGTTTGTGCTAGAGTGTCAATGAGCAATACAAGAAGAGGTGCAGAAATTTCTAACAACAGGCTTCATCAAAGAAGTAAATTATTCTGAATTGTTGATCAATGTAGTCATGGTAAAGAAGGCGAATGGCAAGTAGAGAATGCATGTTGACTTCACCGATCTCAACAAAGTGTACCTAAAAGATAGCAATCCGCTCCCTTACATCAATAAACTGATGGACAACTCCTCAAGTCATCAACTCTTATGTTTTATAGATACATATTCTGACTATAATCAAGTACGCATGGCAAGTGAAGATGAGCTTCATTATGGAGTTTGATACTTATTGCTATTGTAAGCAGCTCAATAAGAATATGGAAGCCTATGTAGATGACATGCTTATCAAGAGCACACGCCTAGAAGGTCATATAGTAGACATTGAGGAAATATTCCAAATACTGGAACATTACAATATGAAGCTAAACCCAATAAAGTGTACTTTTAGGATTACATCGGGTAAGTTCCTAGGCATTTTAATCACAAACAGAGGGATCAAAGCCAACCTAGAAAAGATTCAAGGGATCATGGACATAACGTCGCCAAACATTGAAGGAGATGTAGGTTCTCATGGGACGGATCACTACCTTGAGTCAGTTCATGTCAAAAGATTGAGAAAAGTATAAGCCCTTCTTCAATGCTTTGAAGAAATCCCAAAAATTCACGTGGGCATCAGAATATCAAACCGCTTTTGATAAGCTCAAAGGTTATTTCCATTGCCATCGCTACTCTCCCAACCTACCCTCAGTGAGAAAATTTACCTCTATCTATCTATTTTTTACCATATCCTTTGTTTTGTGCTAGTAAGGAAAGAGGCCAATGTATAAAGGCCTGTATACCATGTTAGCCGAGTGCTCCAAGAAGTAGAAATCAACTATAGGCTTATTGGGAAGGTGGCCTCCGCTCTCATTATAACAGCTCGCCGCCTTCGGCCATACTTCTAAGCATATACAATTGTGGTATTAATCAATCAATCATTAAAGCAAATCCTATAGAAAAGCGATACCTCAGGTTGGTTGATCAAATAAAGTATCGAAATTAGTGAATTTGACATCAAGTACTGATGGTACCCTATTTAATAGGTTTTCAAAATCATACATAGTTATTCAATAAGGAAAGCAATCACCATCAAAATCAAATCTTTTCATATTCTCGTGGACTCTCATAAAGAAAAGAAATCTTTTTAGAGTTTTAAACTTTCCAAAATCTTGAGGAAGTTTAATTCTTTCAGAAGTCTCTAATTATAATTCTAACCATTTTGAAAGATTTAAAACAAAAGAAAACTAGGGTTTTCTACCCCTCGGGAAGGCTATAAATATAGAAACTCTCGAGGGGGACTCAGTTTTTACATATGAAAGAGAGGCAATTCTACACATCATTCAGAGGGGGTTCTATACACAATTCTATACGTCATTCATAAAGGGGTTTCATATCCATTTACATACACCGACAAAGATAGAGTTTCATGCTCAATCTTATATGATCAGAGGTATGCTTATGTATTCTACTCTATATACAATCGGATGTATGATATCTATGACTACTATCAGTCTTTATTTCATTACTCATACTGACTTAAGTGTCGAAGTCTCCCCACCGGGCTAGGCCCGGTTGTGTTTTTACAGGTTTCTCATCTGTGAAGAACCGACGAAAATTACCGTCATTGGCTCCCTGCTCGAGTCGAAACAGCAGGTATCTGTGGGGCGAAAATCGTTTTCAACAGATTGGCGCCGTCTATGGGAAATGACTGACTGACCAGTCATAGAAATCTCAAACCTAGCTTCACTTCTTCTTGACAATCTGAGTTCATTTAACTATGCGACAATCGGGACGAGGGTATATTATCGAATGAACGGGCTGTGTCGCCCCGATCTACCGATGGAATCTATATCCACGTACGGGTCATGTTACCTTGATCTACCGATGGGATCTATCTTTCTGAACGGGCCATGTCGTCCCGATTTACCGATGGGATCTATCTCCCTGAATGGGCCTATGTCGCTCTGATCTACCGTTGGGATCTATCTCCCTGAACAGACCATGTCATCCCGATTTACCGATGGGATCTATCTCCCTGAATGAGCCTATGTCATCCTAATCTACTGATGAAATTTATCTCACCGAATGGGTTTATGCCGCTCTCGAATATCCGACCTGTCGGTCTATCAATCATTTGGCCTGTCGGCCTCTCAATCTTTTGTCAGTCTCTGGACTCCCAGATCGTTTCATTTTTTGACCTGTCAGTCTCTTCATCATTTGGCCTATCGGCCTCTCAATCTCTTGTCAGTCTCTTGACTTTTGGATCGTTTGATTTTTTGACCTGTCGGTCTCTCCATCGTTCGGCCTATCGTGTAACACCGATTTTCGATGACTGTATATCATGTACTACTCCTTATGATTCTAAATATATAAGCATCCTTTTGAGACATCTATTTAATTATCTATTTATTTATTTTGAGATTTTTCCTCAAAATTGCTAAAATCGAAAATTTTATCGGTAAGTCGAAAACCTTCTCGGAAAGTGCCGACAAAGTCTAAAGAAGTCAAAAATGGCTAAGAGAATGCCTATCCACTTAAATAAAGAATTTTAAATGAAATTTCACATATTTAAAAAATTTGAAACAAAATTTCATAGGGGCCAAGAAATGCAAATTGTTAAAAGTTAGGGGTTTAAATGTAATTATGAAAAGTTAAGGGACTAAATTACAAATCACTCAAGGATGGACAATTAGAGCCAAATGATTGGTCAAGAGGGAAGCAAGGTTGGTTAGTGGCCATATAGAATTTTTCACATTCAAGAAAGCTCATTGGATATAAATTTATTCATGAAAGCTTATTGGATGTAAATTTTTACATGAAACCTAATTAGAATAGCTTGTTCTAGTTTGTGACACATCTCCCCTTGACATAGACGTCCACAAGACACCTAATGGAGTGCATGGAGATTATTTGAATCAACAATTGAATGGTTTAAATGCTAGGACAAGTGGAATGTTGAGACGATGCATGGAATGATCCAATGGTCAAAGATATTTTGCTAGGTTTATAAAAGAATTTGTTTAAGAAGAGTTGGGCCATTTTCTTCATTCAAACCCCCCTTGGACGAATTTTTATAGATTTCATATTCATTTTGAGTTCAACCATGGAGCCAAAGAGATAAGAACATGTTTGGAAATTCTTGAATTTCAATTGAAAGTATAAAGGTATTGTATAGGAATTTATATTCATTGTGATTTGATTTTTCTAAGGTGATAAAAATTTAAGGATTCAAAGGGAGTGCTGATATTTATTATTAACAAGAGATCTTACAAAGGAGATAACATGTCTAAAATTGTACTAAGATTTGATTTCTTGATGAGTAGTTACTTTGGTATCTATACTAGCATACTAGTTAGTGATTTCTAGATTGAGTCTTGTATAATATTCTTATGATATCTCATTCTGTAGAAATGAAAAATCTAAGATATTTATTTTTTTATAAAATAGACTTCCTAAACTTTAAAATGGTATATCATGTGAGCATTTCATGCAGGAATCGATTTTTTGGTGATTTTTGGAAGTTTAGCATATTTCACAAATTCTGTTTCATGTCCTGTGTGTGACCAGTACGTTGTTTAGATTTTTGAGATATCTTTTTTATGGAATTTGGAAAAGCCTTAAACATGAAAGTTTTATATCTCTCTCTTATCTTTAATTTGAGATACAAATAACTTGAATCGGAGTTGTAGACAGAAAGTTATGGTGTTTATACTAAAACTGTGCAGAAGTAGTTTTAAAATCAAAACTGAGATAAAAATGGATTTTTATCAAATTATACGTTAAAAATCTGAGAATGGTCTAAACTAGAAATTTTTAGATCTATGTTTTATCTTCAATTTGAAATAAGAATCACATAAATTGGAGAAGTCCATAGGGAGATATGAAAATTCTCCCAAAACAATATAGAATTGGTTTTAGGAACTTAGACTGAAAAATTGATAAATTTTTCTATATTCGTGTGTTCAGAATTTGAAGTTGGTTTGAACATAAAAATTGGAGATATATGTCTTATATTTAAGAAAAAATTTAAATCATTTGAATCCGATCAAGATTTTAGAAGATATCATGATTTTACTAAACCCGCACTTGATAGGTTTTGTAAAAATATTTCTCTAAATATGAAATTTGAAATTTAACCTTATAAAAGAAAACATTTCTATATGCACCTTGTAATCCGATGATATAATATTGAATTGATAAATAATACATATTTTTTAAACTTAGACTTAGGGTTTGAGGGGTGACTCGTTCAAGAAACGAGGATAGTTAGGGGAGTGCGTACCCTCCCTAGTGAGTGGGACGAATTATTTTTGACTTTAAATGAGAAATAGTTTTGATCATGATCTTATAAATGAAATTTGAAATGTGATTTAGAATTGTTTTAGTGTTTGTGACGTATCCTGAAATGTTGTTCGGTAAAAATTGCATCCTGATATTATGGTTACTTGATAGTACATTGTTTTTACGAGTAAAGATTTATGAATGATGACATATGATACATGTATATGATTATGAGATGGTGTATAGTAGCTATAGCACACTCCCTATCATGGTATTGAGCGTTTATCCAATGGGGTGACGTGATGGGGTAACACGGGAGTAGGGGTTTGAGTCCCCTGTCTCTGTCCAATGGATCCAATAGACGAGCACCACCTGAGGATCGTGTTAACACCAGGGGAAGGGGAGAAAATATATGTGTTTTATTCTTATGTCATTTTGGTGGCCTCTTGGTGGATTTTACCCTAGTTAGACCAAACTATTGGTAGAATGCATTTTTGACACCCCATTGATGCATGATTGATGATAAGGATGTTTATTATTTTGAATTACACGATATATTTGCAAATGAATGAAATATAAATTTGAAAATGATGTTTTGACTTGTCATTCTCACAAATTCATTTATTGTCATTATATAGTCATTGCACTTCACTCACTGAGTATATAGATTATACTCACCCCTCATAATTATATTTTCAGCTTATACTGTGTTGGCTTACGTTGAGATACTATATCACGAGCTTTACCGAGAGACACTATCGGGTATGTGTTCATACCCACCCTTGTTTACTATTGGACTATGCATATAAATGTTATATGTAAATTGGAGGCAAATGTTTTAAAGAAATTTTCTTAAGATTTTATTCTTCTTTCACTGTATGATTTGACTTAAGATATTGAATATGGTTATGATATTAGACATAATATTTGCCTTGTGCCACCTCGATGTGTGAGTAGGGCATACCCGTGCTTCAAGGAGTCGTGGCGGTCTGTACGCGTGCTCGACTTGCGGGTCAGGGCGTGACATATTAGCCTATTAATCTCTTGCCGGTCTCTTGGCATCCGGATCGCTCGACCCCTCAACCTCTCGGTCTCTCCATCATTTGGCCTGTCAGCCTCTTAATCTCTTGATAGCCTCGCGACCTCTTGACCGTCCAAATAATTCAATCTATTGGTCTCTCGACTTATCAATTTCTCCATCGTTCGACTTGCCAGTCTCTCAATCATTTGATCTGTCGATCTCTCAGTCACTAGCTTAATAAATCTACCGACCTGTCGGTTTTTCAACCTTCCGATCATTCGATCTACTGATTACTCGATTTGTTGACCTCTCGGTATATTAATCTCTCGATTGCTCGGACCCCTCATTATATCAATTTCTCAATCCCTCGATTACTCAACCTGATGATTTTGTTGATCTCTTGATCACTCGATTTGTAAATCAGTCGACTCCCGATCCCTCAACTTGTCGGTCTCCTAGTACCTCTCTATCCTTTGATCGGTCGACCCGTCGATATCTCCCTGAATAGGCAAATATCACCCAGTCTATCGAATGAATAGGTCCTTTTGAACGAAGTCTGTCGTTAGAGATTTATCTCTCCAAACGAGCAAATATAATCCAACTTTTTGAACGAAATCTTTCAAATAAGTCCTTTCGAATAGAGCTTATCGCTAGGGATGTATCTCCCCGATAGACAAATCTGGCCAACTCTTTCGATCAAAATCTCTTAATGGAACTCTCTCGGATACAACTTCCAACCGAATACATATAACTTATGCTTGTAATCATACGTCTCACATGGGTTCTGCATCCACTTTCTCTTGGCTTTCTACTTACGAGCTCTAACCTCTGAATGGGACTCAGCTCCCTTTTTGTTCGAAATTGCATCACACCAGTTGTAACATTGCTCTAGTATATCCTCTTGGTTATAATGCCTTGGATAATAAGCTAGCACTCATGTAAAGCCTGACACTATTTTCTCGCATCGGTCTCTAGCCTCTCACATTTATTGAGAGTTACATCATTCGACTAGAACACAGACTCTAGGTCAGTCTTCGAATCTTTTAATTTTTCTTTTCTTAGCACAAGCATTATGTACTCCTGACCACTACTCGCCTGAACTCCTGGTCATACGGCCCCCAACCTAAAGTCTCATATCGTCCGTACGCGTCGTCAATAAGGGATGGAACTCCTCGAATGGGTGGACGCAGCCTTTTTATCAAAAGATTTCCTATTGCTCGGAGGGCTTAAGTCTCCCAACTCCGATCGATCGTACGCATCGTTAATACGGGATGGAACTCCCTGAATAGGTAGATGCGGCCCCCTTATCTAAAGATTTTCTATCGCTCGGAGGACCTAAATTGCCTAACTCCTATCGTTCGTATGCGTCGTCAATACGGGATGGAACTCTCCGAACGGGTGGACGCGATTCCTCTATCTAAGATTTCCTATTGCTTGGAGGGCTTAAATCGCCCAGCTCCTATCATTTGTTCGCGTCGTCAATAAGGGATGGAACTTCTCGAACGAGTGGACGCGGCTCCTCTATCTAAAGATTTCCTATTAGTCAGAGGGCCTGAGTAGCCTAGCTCTTATCGATTATACGCGTCGTCAATACGGGATAGAACTCCCCGAATGGGTGGGTACGGCCCTCCTATCTAAAGATTTCTTATTACTCGGAAGGCCTAAATCGCCCAGCTCCTATCGTTTGTACATGTCGTCAATACGGGATGGAACTCTCTGAACGTTCGTATGCGTCGACAATAAGGGATAGAACTTCCCGAACGGGTGGACGCGGCCCCCTATCTAAAGATTTCCTATCGCTCGGAGGGTCTAAGTCGCCCAGCTCTTATCGATCGTACGCGTTCTCAATACAGGATGGAACTTCCCGAATAGATGGATGCAACTCCCTTATCAAAAGATTTCCTATCGCTCGGTGGGCCTAAATCGCCCAGCTCCTATCGTTCGTACGCGTCGTCAATACGGGATAAAACTCCCTGAACGGGTAGACGCGACCCTTCTATCTAAAGATTTCCTATCGCTCGGAGGGCTTAAGTAGCTAAACTCCTATCGATCGTACGCATCGTCAATACGGGATAGAACTCCCCGAATAGGTGGATGTGGCCCCCTATCTAAAGATTTCCTATCACTCGAAGGGCCTAAGTCGCCCAACTCCAATCGTTTGTACGCGTCTTCAATACGAGATGGAACTCCCCGAATGGGTCGACGCGGCCCCCTATCTAAAGATTTCTTATCACACGGAGGGTCTATGTTGCACAGATCTTATCGTTCGAATGTATCGTCAATATGGAATAGAACTCCCTAAACGGGTGGACACGACCCATCTATCTAAAAGTTTCCTATCGCACGGAGGGCCTAAGTCGCCCAGATCCTATCGTTCAAACGTGTCATCAATAGGGGACGGAACTCCCCGAACGGGCCCATGTCATCCCGATCTACCGATAGAATCTAATTACCCGAACGGGACTATGATGCCTTGATCTACTGTTTGACCTATCAGTCTGATATTTCTCTTGATCATTCGTCCTGTCGGTATGATATTTCTCTCGATCGTTCGACCTGTCGGTTTGGTATTCTCTCAATCATTTGACCTGTCGGTCTCCCAATCATTCGATCGTTCGACTTGTCGGTATTGAAATCGCTTGATTGTTCGACCTCTGGATCTCACGATCACTTAACCTGTTGATCTGCTAATTTCTCAATCACTCGATGACTCGATCTCTCGATAACTCGATCTCTCGATCATTTGATCTCTCACTCTACTAACCTACTGATCTCTTAACCTTTCGGTCTTCTGTGAGGCCTCTCACAATCCACTCTACTCTTAATACCATTTCTTCAAAATACAATTAGGAGTGGGGGCAAATGAAGGTACCCTATTTAATAGGTTTCCAAAATCATACATGGTTATCCGAAAAGGAAAGCAATCACTATAAAGATCAAATCTTTCTATATTCTCGTGGACTCTCATAAAGAAAAGGAATCTTTCTAGAGTTTTAAACTTTCTTAAATCTTGAGGAAGTTTAAATCTTTCAGAAGTTTCTAATTACAATTCTAACCATCTTGAAAGATTTAAAAAAAAAAAAAGAAACTAGGGTTTTCTATACCCTGGGAAGGCTATAAATACAGCAAAGGAACCTCAAGACATCAGGATATATACAGACATCCACCTTGTAGTTAAACAAGTCAAAGGAACCTATGAAACAAAGGAACCAGTGATAGCAAAATATCTAGCAAAGTTACAAGAAGTGATACACGAATTCGGCAAAGTTGACATACAACAAATCCCCAAATCAGAGAATACTAGAGCCGACACACTCTCTAAGTTAGGTAGTTCAAATTCGATTACTACAAGCCAAGTAGTATACATTAAGAGCCTTCCTTATAAGAGCATCGATGAACTGGAATAGTTCTTGTTAGCATATGGCTCACTGAGCTGGAAAGATCCCAAGCTCTACTAGTGCAACAGTCAACTGTCAGAGTCACCTATAGAAGCCACAAGATTAAATGAAAGGCCGCATAATATGCCATCATCAGTAGGGCTCTCTATAGGAAATCTTTTACTCACCTATACGTCAAATTCCTAACTCCTAAAGAGGGAGACTACATCCTCAGGGAAATACATGAAAGAATATGCGACAATCACTTGGGTGGAAAAGGATTTTTCTAGCTTACTAAGAAAGCTGATGCAAATGCATTCATCAAAAAGTACGACAAGTGTCAATGCTTTTCGTCAATTCCTCCCTAACCTTTTATTGAGCTCTACCCGATTACAAGCACTTGGACATTAGCACAATGCAGGATGGATATACTGGGTCTATTCCCACATACTATAGGACAATAGAAAATCCTCATCGTTGCCATTAATTACTTTACTAAGTGGGTAGAAGTAGAACCGTTGGCCAAAATCACAACCAAGAAGATATAGAAACTTTTGTGTTCATCAATAATCACCAGGTTTGGATTACCTCTATCTTGATTATTGACAATGGCAAACAATTTGACAATAAGCAATTCAAAGAATTTTGTAACATGTTAGAGATCCAGTACTGCTTAACATCAGTCGCCTACCTATAGTCTAATGGTCATTCAGCCTAACATATAGTTTTAAAGCAGTATTACCTGTCAAAATAGGAATTCACTCTTTGCAAGTAGAACAGTACCAACCAGAGTCAAACGAGTCCACTCTATGGAAACAACTAGACCTCTTATCAAAATCAAGGGATATTGTATCCACCCAAATGGCGGCGTGTCAACAATAGATGACCTGGTAATATAATAGGAGAGTTGGGGCTAAAACTTTCAAACAAGGAGACTTGGTACTCTAAAGAGTAAAGGCTACAGGACAACCCAAAACCAGGGATAAACTTGCACCTAGCTAGAAAGGCGCATGTTGGGCATGCTTCAGTGATTTGCCTCGAAACCTGTCAACTCAACCATTTAGTCGGTTCGGCCATACCCCGTACATAGAACTTTGAAAATTTACGTATTTACTACTAATAGATTTTATAACTTTTTTATTTTGAACATTTGTTATTTCACAATTTATCGATGATAATGTTATGTTTTTAATGTAACGAGCATTTCGTCATCCGATTAGAACCTATCATTTTCCCTGTAGCAGGAACAAACCTGCTCAGTGTAAAACAACAATAGCCTCTCAGCATAATGCCCAGTATACTACTCACATTCAAGGCGCAACACTTCCAAGAATTGTCGTCACAACACCCGGTATAATACTCACATTTAAGGCACAATGCCTCTGAATATTGTTGGTGCAATGCTTGGTATGCTACTCACCTTCAAAGTGCAACACCTCCAAGTACTGGCACAATACCCATATACTACTCACATTGAAGGTGGAATGCCTGGTACACTATTCACATTCAAGGCGCAACACCTCCAAGTATCGTTGATGCAACGCTCGATATGCTATTCACATTCAAGATGCAATGTTGACAATAACAATGCATTGTTCTAGCCTTTTGGCACAGGGAAGCCATTCTACAAAATAAACCTAACTTTTTGTATTTCAATTATAGGTTTCCTTCAGAAGAATAGTCTACTGTAGAGTTATTTCCTTTAGAAAAAAGATCTGCACCTTTTGTGATATTCTCTTGATTATTTTCTTGAGGACACAACTGTTATCAAATTCAATGACTGGGCAAATCATCAGAACTATTATTTTGACTTTGACACCTCAACCTATCCACTCTAGCTTTACCATTTATGTTACTCTCTCAGTTGCATGCCTCTCATACCATTGTCTTAAACTACATACGGATTAGACGCTCGTCTCTTGACAATGGCATGATTGACAAGTAAGTAATGAAAATTTTATTTCAATGCAACATAGATACATCAGAATACATAGTTGAATATAACAAAATAAAAAGGTTACTTTTATACATTTATATACCAGTATACATCCTGACTAGATTACACCAAAGAAAAATTGCCTCGGAAAAGGCAAAACCTAAAAAGTATAACCAAAAGGAGTGTCTTGACGAACCCCTTCGCCTTCGTAAATAGGTTAGCTCTCCAAATCATTACTTCTTCCTTTTGACAAGCTAGCCAATATTCTCTGAACAGCCTCCCGAGACTGATTGTGAGTCGAACGCCCCCAGGTTAGCACTCAGTAAGATACTAAAATTAGAAAAACAAATAGATGCTAAATAAAAGTTAATAAAAAGTTTGGAGAATGAGAGAGGAGAAGTGGCCCTTGTAGGTCACTAAACCAAGCCCAGTAATTAAGGAGCATAAGAGCAATGATGAGCTATAAGATGCCAAACAGAATGTGCTAGCACAAACCCATCATAGTTGCAGGCTAGGACTTTCCTGCTATCATAACAGAACTTTATACTTGTGGTTCCTTTATTGATGGAGCCTCGTACCTACAGTTTTGCAGTCACAACTCCTCTGAGCACCAAGCCCACAAAGGGGTAAGAAAACTTTCAAGCCTCGAACCTTCTTAAAGAACCCAACTTCTTTCTTGATTCCCTCCCCACGAACAACCATACTAAATCCAACCACCCATGGAGACACACACACACACACACACACACACACACACATATAAACAAAAGGTGGGAACCCTATCATCATGATCCACGAAATCGAAGAGACAATGAACATTTAATAACCATATCCCGCCTTTAATGCACCCTTATTCCTTCTTTCCCACTTACCCATGATATTTCGTGCCTATTTAAATTCCCTAATTGTTACCACCTTTACTGTACTTCTTATGCCACTTATTCAAACTAACACTAAGAGTGGGGGAAAAATGATGATTCCGGGCCTAACAGCCCATGCTCATAGAAGTTCAAAGTCTACTAAGCCTACCAGACCAAAACCAAGTCCATAGAAAACTTAGCTATTCCTCGGCCATCACCAGACGGACTTGTTAGTCCCTTAATTTCTTGGTCTCCTAACCCTTGATCATTTTAGCTCTTGACTCTTCAATCCATTAGTCTTTCCCCATGCCTCACCAAGTAATTATGGAAATAGTTCTTGTTACATGATGTGTTTAAAGTGTGATTATTTGATAAGGAAGAAAATCTTTAATAAATTCAAATTTTCCTAGTCCAATATGAATCTACTGTGATCTCACCCAGTAAGGAAATAAGTTCCCACAACAACCAAAGTCTTTCCTAATTCAAAGGACTTCCAATTGACAAAGGCTTTACATTCATTATTCTTACGATCTCATATGATCTCTGTACAAGCAAACTAGGGTTTCGATACCCCTAAAGGCACCAAGACTTGCCATACAGGCACGACATAAATACTATGCAGAGATAACCTACCAAGTATGTTCTGAACTCTACACAAAAAACACACAAAGACATTACAGAGTTATCTCATGCCTCTTCTCAGTTTATTTCTTATTCCTTCAAATCTGCTCTTTCTGACTTAAGTTTTGGAGTCTTCCCTACCAAAGCATCCTGTAGCGGCACTTGCAGGTTTTACAATTACAAAGGCTCAGAAGACCTCTCAGCATCAAGTTCAGACTCGAGTCAATAGAGCAAGTATTTGTGGAGTCAAACCTACCCCATCAGAAATGAAGTGAAGATAAGGGCCCAAATTTTAATGATGGAATTTCATTAAACAATGCTAAATGGAATTTAGAATCATTAAAAGAAAATTTGTATTTTATTTCACAAAATGGCAACATGTGTTCTAATTTTTAATTTTTAATTTTTTATGACATGTTCATGTAAAAAGAGTATTTAAACTCTCCGTCGGTTAAAGAAGCCTTGAACATCACCAATAAATGTCGTTCTTGTGAAGTGTTGTACCATGACGTTGTTTCTACCTTTTTTATATTTTGTGCTTTTTTTTATATATATAACCAAACACTTATATTTAAAACTATTTTATGTTTGAATTGCTTCATATAGTTAGAAATTTATATTTAATATAATTTATTTTTTTAATTGTTAAGCTATTTTTGCCAACTGTAATAAATTATCATTACCATTATCATACGATATATCAAAATTTTAATATGATCTGCTAGCAGTAAATAAAGTCTTTTAGTTCATGTAATAAAAAAATCAATAACTATTATTCGGTGATAACAATAATAATAGGTCCGCACCATCCTCGCTCCTGCCCCTCTGTGTTAAAGGGAAAATGGAAAGTTTTTCATTCTGTCTTCCCTAGCAAAATAGAGAGAGAAGGGGAAGAGAATGAGACAAAAAGATTTTATATTCTCTCAATTTCACCTTCTTCGCTAGCAAAAGAATAGAGGGAGAAAAAGAATATAGAGAAAAGTGAAATATGGAAAAATTTCTCTTTATTTTAACTCACAATTTTATTTTTAATGAGGGAAAAGAGAGAAGCGAAAGAAAAGATGAATAAAATTAAGAGAGGAGAGAGAAAGCAATAGTAAAAACGGTAGTAGCTAAAGAATGAAGCGAAAAAAGGATATCAAAAGATGGTGATGGTACATGGGCCAACGACCCATTACCACAAGACCAGAACCACCTGAGCACATTAGCCCATATCGGCCATAAGCGAATGAACATGATCGCCATCTCTCGACTGAGTGCTCTCTTGGTTGAGCACTCCTTCGACCCTTTCAGTCATCTCAGCTCTTATTGCTTGGGCATCTTGGTTATCCAACTCCTCGGCAGATACGTTCCTTTAATACTAGTATGATTCATTTCATTATGCGATAAACACAACTTGGGATTACTCATCAATGAAGTAAATCTCAAATGAACTTAAAACCTTCCTTAATTGGATATAAACCTCCCATTCAGGAAGGTCTCTCTCTCAGTAAGGAAACAGATCTCGGTAATCGCTCTTGATATGATAGAAAATTTCCATAATAACTTGAACCTTCCATAGCCAACTGGATTCTAAATCTCGTATCGATCATTGATTATAGTCCCTACAATTACAAAAGATTCTTAGCAATCTTTACAAGGAAATTAGTGTTTTTACACCCCTAAGCACACATGAGACCTACCATTCACACATGCTATATATACTCAACACGAACAACCAGTTAGGTACGTTCTGAGGAACTCTACACTTCTCACACAGATAACATAGGACTATTTCATGGCTCTTCTCAGTCTATTTCTTATTCTCTCAAAACTGCTATTTCTGACTTAAGTATCAGAGTCTCCCCTACCAGAATATCCTCAAATAGTCCTTATAGGTTTTATCTCTTATGAAGGCTCAGAAGACTTCTTAGCATTAGTTTCATACTCAAGTCAGTAGAGTAGTTATCTACGGAGTCAAACCCACCCCCATCAGATTGGTACTATTTGTGGGAACGGACTGATTCCTTAGCTAGCTTATTTCACGCCCTGTCTTACTATCTTTTCAATCAACATGCCACCAAGAAGGAACGGTAGCACCTCAAAGGCCATGTTCATAGTGGGAGGACAAACTTCCAATCCCACAAACACTCTACCATTGACACCTCCTGAAAACTAGCCAAACACTTTGGCTATTCACCCCCAACATCAAGCATAAATGCTTCCCCAGGATGATCCTCATTTGCTTACTACATAGCCCCAGGACTAACCCTAAGACCAGCTAGTTCCACCTGCTAGTCCAGCCTCTACTAATAGCATCCACTGTTTAAAAATGGATAGGGTCAAATCGAAGATATGAGGGATGACTAATCAGTTGGAAGAGCTTTGTCGATAGGAAAGATCATCCTCTCCCTAGAGATTAGAGCAATCGTACATGCATAGATTCCATCCCCAAAGGCACCGAGAGCTCTAATTCAACTCCTAACATGATCTGGATAACCTAAGGAAATAGGTTAAGGATCTCATGGCTGTCGAGTTGAAACATGCTACTGCAAACAAAGGGAATGCCACCACATAGACCATCAATCTCTCTCTTTTTGATCTTAAAGAATCTATGAGCCTATACCACTAAATGTACTTCTCCCTTCCATGGAGGGTATAACGGTAACACAAACCCTTAAAATTATGTAACCCACTTTGTTATCGTTATGATCTTAAGGGACATGTCAGATGCCGCCATATGCAAATAATTTCCTATGACCTTGGAGGGCAATACTCTAACCTGGTTTAATTTACTTCCTCCATTTAGCATCAAAAACTTTTCTCAACTCTGGCAACAGTTTGAAACGCATTTTGTGATCAGCTGGGGAGCCAAGAGGAAGTCAACCTCTCTTTTGTCTCTACGACAAAGGGATGACAAGCGCCTAAGAGATTTTCTGGACAAGTTCAAGAATGAGATGTTGAAAGTATCCGATGTATACTACTTTGTTGCTAGCCACATTACTCACTAGCCTACAGTCCTCAGGGATGAAGACTTCCAGCACAAAAACTTTCCATATACTATTCAAGAATTCTATGCCTGAGTAAAAAAATACATCACCGCAAAGGAAGTTGAGGCGTTCGATAAGTGCCAGAATAGTGTAGGATGAACGTAGTCACTCACCTCAGCAACCATCAACTAAGAGGAACTGACTAGGACCCCCTGCTTATCGTAGATTTACAAATTACACTCCTTTGAATGACATGCCCGGGTAGATCCTAATGCAGATCTGGAACAAGTTTTACATTAGATTTCCTCTATGTCACCCAGGAGATAATTCACAGAAGGATATGACTTAGTATTGTCACTTCTACAGATATTACAGCCACCAAACAGATGAATGCAGGGAGCTAAAGGACGAGCTTGAGGCCCTGGTTAGGGATAGCAGACTCCAAAGTTTCATTAGCATGGAATGTGAGAACAACCATCCCTAAAGTCCATGTGCAATGGCACGACCAAACAAGCCAAATAAACCACCACTCAAGGAGTTGCCCGCAAACAAGCCAACAGAGTAATCTTTCAGATACAAGGTGGATACCCCTCCTTAGGATCTCCCTCCTCTAATGAAGCCTCTCCTATACTGAGCCCAACGGCCTGAATAGACACCCAATAGGACTAGACCAAACAGATACTCGCTCCAATCTTCTAGAGAGTTGAGACACCTGTCTTTAAAGAAGTTCTCATAGCTGGTGTTGAGAAAGGACAGAAAAGGAAAAGACCCATGATAAGATTTAATAATGACGACCTAACAGGTGTTAATCAAAATCACCACAACCCATTGGTTATTATAGCCAAGATAGGCCAGTACATAGTAAGGGGGATCTTTGTCAACTAAGGGGCAGGCTGCAATCTCCTCTATTGAGATGTATTTCAACTAATGGGTTTCAATCGCACACACCTATAGCCTCATGTTGGACCTGTAAAGGGACTTTCAAGCGAGTGGCTCTACCAGGAGGGTAAAATCCCTCTTCCTGTCACTATCAAAATGCCACCTAATCATGTAACTGCTACAGCAACGTTCAGTATGATTAAACTATAGTCGAATTACAATGCCATTACTGAGCACTAGGAATATGAATATCAAATTTGGAACCCCTCTCAGAATTGGGATGCTCCCATGCAATCCCAAGTCACCCATTACTCAAATCCAGTAATCTTTATTCATTATCTACTATCATTTTGTTTGCGACTCTAAGTCGCAGATCGAATAAGTTGATTCATGATTCTCATAGTTATTCTTGTAATAACACTTTCATTTATATGTTTCACTGTCCTTTCGTAACATCATGATGGTAACAAGCACAAGCAATTGAGAATAGCTCGTAGGTATCAAACGCCCTCAAACAAGACATTGATATGGGATGTAACTCCCGACTGGATATATGCAGCCGATCTCTTGGCACAATGCCTTCAAACCTCTCTTGGCACAATGCCAATGAGCACATTCCCTCAATGTAATACCTTTAAACTCTCTCTTGGCATAATGTCGATGAGCACTCTCTTAGCGCAATACGTCCAAACTCTCGCTTGTACAATGTTGACAAGCACTCTCTTAGTACAATGCCTTCAAACTCTCTCTTGGCAAACTGCCAATAAGCACACTTTCAGTGTAATGCCTTCAAACTTTCACTTAGCGCAATACCAACGAGCACTCTCTTGGTATAGCAGCAATGAGAACTCCCTTGGCACAATGCCATCAAACTATCTATTGGTGCAACATCACCGAACACACTTCCTCGATGCAATGCCTTTAAACTCTTTCTTGGCGTAACACCGTCAAGTACTCTCACGGCACAATACCTTCAAAATCTCTCTTAGCTCAATGCCAACGAGTACTCTCTCGATGCAATGCCTTCAAACTCTCTCTTGGCACAATGCCAATGAGTACACTCCCTTAGTGCAATGCCTTCAAACTCTCTCTTGGTGCATTACCTTCAAAATCTCTCTTGGTGTAATGCTGACGAGCACTCTCTTGGTGCAACGCCTTCAAACTCTCTCTTGGTGCAATGTCAATAAGCACACTCTCAATGCAATGTGTTCAAACTCTCTCTTGGCATAATGTTAATGGGCACTACCTCGGCGTAATGGCATCAAACTATCTCTTGGTGCAATGCCAATGAGCACAATGCCTTTAAACTCTCTTAGTGCAATGCCAACGAGTACTCTCTCGACACAACATTTTCGATCCCGCTCTTGGCACGGTGCCAGCGAGCCTCCTCGGCCCAATACCGTCAACACATTTTTGGAACAATGTCGATAAGCTTATTTAGATATGACGTCTCCAATTACCATCGGTGTAATGCCCAATACGTTATGTATATACTTTCAAGGTGCAATGTCCTTATAGTACTCTGGTGCATCACCTTATAGTCTCTCAGGGTGACATTAGAGACACGCTCCAACTGTAGCACCCCTAAATAGCTCACCATGACATATGGTTTAAAACACGATACGGGCCCCCTCAATGACGAATAAGGCTTCATACAACTTCTTTTCAGCAAAATTCAAATTTATATGCAGCAAAAAGTAAGATTGCAGGGTAGTAAAATTATAGAGTTTCACTTAACATTGATCTTCATAGGGTTCCGAACTCATCTTCGAAGCCCTTGTTTGAGGCATCATTTCAACACCCTCATTTGAGGTTCGCCCTGCCTCGTTCCCTGAGTGGGAATGTCTATTACATTTATAGCTCACCACTATCACCAAATTTGGCATAGGAAATAATTAAGTAGCAAAACAAAATACTAGCAATGTGGAAGTCAATAATGAGAAAATGGACCAGAAAAGTTCTTTCATTCTAAAAAATATTTATACTACATAGAGGCACAAAAGGGAAGCACAACAACAATAATAGATTAAGAAGAAGGAGGAGCAGGAGGCGTTTACCCCAATTTAGTAAAATCAGCTCAAAGAGCATCTATACTTGAACAAGCTACAGTGACTTCTTAATACAGTGACTATAGTAGCACCGAGGCTCGGGCATGTCCTATCAGAGCTATCAATATCAGCTCCATCAACCAAGCCACTTCTAAATCATTGGATAATATTTTCAGCCTGATGCAACCTCTTAAAAAGCTCCTAATGGCTACGATAAAAAGTCTCTTACCACACTCGCAATAGCTCTTTAGCAACTAGCTGACCTGCCTTGCTTCTTCTATGGAGATCCCTCGATTTCTCAACCTCTTCAATGGCCACGGCGATAACTTGATACGAATAGTCCAGGTCAGCCTATAACAACTTTATCAATTTTTTTCCTTTTTTGTGAAGGGCAACAAGTATTGCCTTTGCATTCTCATCTTCCTTTGGGCCTTCTCGGCACGAAGCCGAGAAATCACCTCCCAAAAATCATCCAACTAGCTCTTCAAATGATCTATTAGTTAATCTTTCCTTATCCTTTGAAACTCCGCCATGCTAATCGCCTGTAAACAAGAGACAAATTACATAGATAATGATGGAAACGATGAATTGACATAAGCCTTACTAAGAAAATTATACCTAAACTAAAAGAGCCACCACTACCTCATCACCCTGCTCTATCGATAAATGGTTAAACTTAAACCCTACCCGGTGAAAATCTAGCGTACCAGTGAATCTCCTCTCTTTAGTAATATATAAATAACAAAAATGGTTGTCACTGCAACTTACAATGGTTGTTCCTTTATCTTTAGATGCTGCGATCGGTCAAATGACCGAGCCAAAATAAGGGGAAGAGGGATAGTTTTCTTAGGCATCACCCCGTTACCCTTCTCCATGAACAGATACTCCCGAAAGGTGCTTGAAGAACCTGGTTTAGTTCTTGTTGCCCCATCGTTTCGATCAAAACTCAAAGCTCTTGAGGAAACATCTTTTTTCGAAAACCTAAGAGCTTTAGCCCTAGTGCTAGGCACATTATGGCATTTAGTAGCTAGAGAAAGAATCGAAAGTGTCTCTCTCTCTGTCCCTGCTATCTCAATGCTAGGAATGGGGGGGGCATCAATTTGCCTCTCTTCTCTTTAGGAATGAGAGTACCAATTGGGTATGCATTACTTGCCCTCTCTTTTGACGTTCTCTCTCTTTCTTCATCTACCCTCACATCCACAACAGCTGGTGAACATGACAACATTCCATAGGGAGCTCCTGCTTCAGCCTCCTTCCCCTTGGCACCCTCCAATAAAGGAACTACATTATCGCATGTTGGGACCATTGTGCCTACCAAACCTGATTTATCACCCATACCGGCCTCCCCAATGCTCGGTGTCAAAACTAACCTCCTCTTCCTGCTCAAAATGTAGTTTGGGAATGCACCCTCGGATGCGCTCCCTTTGTCCTTAACCTTCCTTTTTAGTTTGGCATGGGCCCTCATTGACTTTAGGATAGTAATTCGATCGAGATCATCAACTTTGACAAAATCTACAACATCAACAAGCCTTTTAGCCTTCTTTTCCAATATAAACGGCCTTTGAATTTGTAATTCTTCGTTTAATAGAAGACCAACCAACTTTAACATTTCATCTTGAATCAGGGCCTCTACCCAGACAACCTTACCCATAGCTGTACAAAATTTGCTAACTAATCTGACAAAACTTGAATGTCGAGAAGACTCTAACACCTTTAATCCCATAGAAGGATCAGTGCTAGCTCTAGGCAATGTTGGCACCAATTTTTATTCATAAATTTGACAAAAAAGAATTTGTTCCTCCATGATCTATCGAGGGTCTCCCAATAAAAGAACTTACACTTCGATTCACACATGGTTTGTATGTAGTACAAACCTTTTGTGGGACCCCTAATGACACACTTCCTTAAATGAAATATAGAATACAAAATCTCGAAGTCAAATCTCAAACGATAAAAACTCAATAAACCTACCACCGTCACTATCAACCACCATGCACTTGGAATCAATAGGGTTTGAAATATGTTCCAAACCCTCAAGACAATGGCTAAAGGTCCCAAGTAAGGCACCCACAAACCACATCTCACATAGTCCCTATACATGGGAACATAGCCTTTTAGAGTATGGTTCGCCTTCTTCTCCCCTCTTGGCAGCCTCAACCGGAAACCATCACCTAAATTCATGCCTTTTGATGTTGCTTGCAACTCCTTCTCTGTAATCTCGTTCCTAATCTCGCTAATCCCATGATGATTATACGAACCCTTTGTCATCTCTACTTTTCCTTAAATTTAGTGAACCCTAATTTCTTTGTTGGTGAAACTAAAATGACAAGAATGGAGCAGTCATGATGTTTACAACCAATCCTAGACTATCTAAAAAAAGGTGTGCCTTGGAAGATTCATGAATACCAAGATAGCATAGACTACATTTAATGCTCCATTCCGTGCCGGTTCCACTTTTGCACTATTTCATTCATCCAAAACAGTTTTCTCCCTATGTTTTCTTGAGTTTTACAATTCTCATTATCTTGACTCTAATTCTAACGCTATCCCTTTGAACTAGCCTTAGGAATCGGGGTAAATGCTAGTATATGGTCCGATAGCCCATTACCACAAGATCAGAATCACTTGAGCCCATTAGGCCATACCACCCATAAGTGACCGACCATGATCATTGTCTCTTAGTCAAGTGCTCTCTAGGTTGAGCACTCCTTTCGACCCTCTTAGTTATCTTAGCTCTCGATACTCAGACCTCTCAATTATCCCACTCCTCGATGGATAGGTTTCATTAATACAAGTGTGATTCATTCCATTATACAATAAGCACAACTTAGGATTACCTATTAAGGAAGTAATTCTTGAACGAATTTAAAATCTTCCTTAATCGAATATGAACCTCCCATTCGGAATGTCTCTCTCTCAGTAAGAAAACAGATCTCGATAATCACTCTCAATAAAGCAGGAAATATCCGCAATAACTTGAACTTTTCATAGCCAACCGGATTCTAAATCTTTTATAGATCATTTCCCTACAATCTCGGAAAATTTTCAGCAATCTTTACAAGAAAACTGGGGTCTCTACATCTCTATGCACACACGAGACTTACCATGCACACATGCAATATACACTTGGCACGGACAACTAGGTAGGTATATTTTGAGAAACTCTACAATTCTCATACAAAAAAAACATAAAACCATCTTATGGTTTTTCTTAGTTTGTTTCTTATTCTCTTAAAACTACTATTTCTGATTTGAGCGTCGGACTCTCTCCTATTGTAACATTTTCTGGTCACTACAAAAAAATACGATTTTAGCGATGAAATTTAGCGACAAAAAAAATTCATCGCTATTTAGTGAAGAATTTAGCGACAAAAACTGAAGTCATCACTAATTAGTGATGAAATTTGGGATGAAAAAATTTTCGTGATAAAATTAGTAACAAACTTGATATTCGTGACCAAATTTGTGGCAAATTAGCAATGAATTAATTTTCGTCGATAAATTTTTAGCTAATTAGTCACGAATGAATTTTTGTAGCTAAATTCGTGGCTAATTAGTGACGAAAGTAAATTTTGTAGCTAAATTTTACCCCGAATTATGTTGTTCGTTGCTAAATTTAGTGATGAAACTATATTTGTGGCTAAATCTAGCGTTAATTAGCCAAAAAAAAAATTTCGTGACTAAATTCATCGCTAAGTTGTGATGAAAATATATTTATCGCTAAATTTAGTGACGGACACACGTATTTGTGGTTAAATTCGTTGCTAATTAGCCACAAAAAAATATTCGTCGCTAAATTCGTCACTAATTTTTTATTGTACTTACATATTCGTGACTAATTTCGTGGCTAAATTCTTTCTACATTCTATTATGAAACATTTTCAACCATGTCTCTCTCTTGACCTTTTTTGAGTAAGAAAATCGAGTTGAATAGATAGCAAATGTTATAATTCTTACAAAATTGACAAATTTCTACAATAAATAATTTAAGAGTACAATAATAGAATTTTCGATAATCAAAAATTAATATATACAATAGTAAAAGTTTAATTATATAAACATATATTGTATTTTTGTACTAAATACAAGAGTACTGTGGGTATCGAAAAATTCTTTTAAAGATTAGGTAAAGAAAGCTGTACTTATTGAAAATATTATCAATCATAATCTTAAAAAAAAAATTACAAATTTTGTTATAAATTTCCAAAAACTACTTTTGCATCGTTTATTTTATCATAAATACTTTATGTATTGTTAAATTCGTTGAAAATTGTGAATAAAAAGAATTTTTTATCGCAAGTTTCATCGCAAACTTAGCGACAAAAATATAAATTCGTCGCTAATTTAGCAACAAAAATAATTATCTGTCGCTAATTTAATGACGAAATTTGAGATCCGTCGTTAAATTTAGTGACGAACTGTTATATCCGTCATTAATTAGCGAAAGATTACATTTTCATTGCTAAATTTAGCAACGGATTACTTGTTCGTTGCTAAATTTAGCGACGGATTTCTTGTTCATTGCTAATTTAGCAACGAAAAAATTATCCGTCACTAATTTAGTGACGAAATTTGAGATTCGTTGCTAAATTTAGTGACAAATAGTTATATCCGTTGCTAATTAGCGACGGATTATATTTTCGTTGCTAAATTTAGCGGCAGATTAAATTTTCATACCTAAATTTAGCGACGGATTTCTTGTTTGTCACTATTTTAGCGACGAAAAAATTATCCGTCGCTAATTTAGTGACAAAATTTGAGATCCTCACTAAATTTAGCAACCGATAGTTATATCCGTCGCTAATTAGCGACGGATTACATTTTTGTCGCTAAATTTAGTCATGAATTTTAGTATCCGTCGCTAAATTTAGTTACAGATTTCTTGTCGTTGCTAAATTTAGCGATGAATCCGGTTTCGTGGGTAATGTCGTTGCTAATTAGTCACAAAAAAATATTCGTCACTAAATTCGTCGTTAATTTTTTTACTTTACTTAGATATTCGTAACTAATTTCATGACTAAATTCTTTCCACACTCTATTATAAAACATTTTCAACTGTGTCTCTCTTCTTAACCTTTTCTGTATAAGAAAATCGAGTTGAATACATAGCAAATGTTATAATTCTCATTGACTTAATAAGTTTCGATAATAAATAATTCAGGAGTAGAAGAATAGAATTTTTGAAAATCAAATACTAATATAAACAGTAATATAATTTTACTTATATAAGTATATATTTATCTTTGTACTAAATGCAAGAGTATATAGTAGGCATCGAACAATTCTTTTAAAGATTAGGTAAAGGAAGCTATATTTATTGAAAATATTATCAGTTATAATATTAAAAAAATTACAAATTTTGTTATAAATTTCCAAAAACCACTTTTGCATTATTTATTTTATCGCTAATATCTTATTTATTGCTAAATTCGTTGAAAATGGTGAATAAAAATAATTTTTCGTCACAAATTTTGTCGCAAACATAGCGATAAAAATACAAATTCGTCGCTAATTTAGCGATAAAAATAATTATCCGTTGCTAATTTAGTGACAAAATTTGAAATCCGTTACTAAATTTAGTGATGAACTATTATATCCGTTGCCAATTAGCGACAGATTACCTTTTCGTCGCTAAATTTAGCGACGAATTACTTTTTCATCGCTTAATTTAGCGACGGATTTCTTGTTTGTCGCTAAATTTAGCGACGAACTCTCGAATTCGTAGCTAATGTCGTCACTAATTTGCCACAAAAAAATATTCATCGCTAATTAAGGTATTGATTTTTATTAAATATAATTTTATATTTTTATTAAATATAATTTTGTGTTTTTATTAAATATAATTTTATAATTTTATTAAATATAATTTTGTGTTTTTATTAAATATAATTTTATAATTTTATAAAATATAATTTTTTGTTTTTATTAAATATAAATTTGTATTTTTATTAAATATAACTTTGTGTTTTTATTAAATATAAATTTTTATTACATATTTTTTTTTTAAATTAGGGTATTATTTTTATAAAATGTAATTTTGTATTTTTATTAAATATAATTTTGTGTTTTCATTAAATATAATTTTGTAATTTTATTAAATATAATTTTGTACTTTTATTAAATATAATTTTATATTTTTATTAAATATAATTTTATGTTTTTATTAAATATAATTTTGTATTTTGTATTTTTATTAAATTAATGTATTGATTTTTATTAAATACAATTTTGTATTTTGTATTCTTATTAAATTAGAGAATTATATTTTTAATAGTAAAAGTTAGAAAGAAAATAAAAAAGTAAAAAAAAAAGTTATATCAGATAAGTTAATGTAGTATAGTGGTTGAGAGCACTCAAAATATCATATTGAACCCAAGTTTGAATTTAGGTAAGAGCACATTTTTTGTAAAAAATAAATCAGCATGGGGCGTGGGCATGGGCGGGTTTGTGTGCGGGCGAGCGTGGTGCGGGCATGGGTGGGTAAACAGCAAGGGCTGGGGCGGTGGGTGCGTGCACTGGCAGTGAGTGGGCGGAAAGGTTTTCTATATTAAAAATATAAAATGCTAAATTTAGCTACGAATTTTCGAATCCGATGCTAAATTTAGTCACAGACCGTTTCTAAATTTAACCACAAATTTTCGAATCGTCGCTAAATTTAATTACGGATTTTGAAATTCGTCACTAAATTTAGCAACGAAATTATTATTTATTGTTAATTTTGTGACGAATATTTTTTTTTATCATTAAATTTTTGTAACGCGTTATTAGTGATGGAAATTTTTTCGTCGCTAAATTCGTTACTAAACAAATTAGCGATAAATTTTTTTAAAATTTTTGTCGTTAAATTTATTACTAAAGTTGTGTTTTTTTGTAGTGATGATCCTTATAGTTTTTATCTCTTACCGAGGCTTAAAAGACTTCTCTAACACTAATTTCATACTCAAATTAGTGAAGCAGGTATTTGTGGAATCAATCGTACCTCTATTGGATGGGAATGTTAGGAACTTTGAATTAATTTTTAAGAGAACACAGTTGGATGTCCCAAAAAATGAGAGAGAAAATCAATAAAAATTAAGGGTAAATAATCATTGTTCAATATAAATACCGGAAACCTCGGTGGGGAATTTTTTTTTGGATCTATAGTTGAAAATATTTTTCCCTTATGCATATGTAATTGAATTTTTGTCAATTTCAATTAACAGAAGATGGCATCATCACTGATGGAGACACCTTGGTAGCACAACCCAGAAATTCAGATCTCATTTCAAATTCACCCTCTCTCTCTCTCTCTCCCTCTCTCGTCCAACCTTTTTAATTAGGCCATTTCACTACCTACCTTCTTTCCTGCCATCATCTCCCCACATCTACCCATTACCCACCATCTCTCTCTCTCTCTTAACTATTGGGTTTTAATTGAAGTGAAGACTTATGGGGGAAGAGGAAACTAAGAAGATTGAAGAATGCACAACCACTGAAGCACCTCCCGCACCTGCGGCAGCGCCAGTGATGGAAGAACCGGTCAAAGATGTGGCCGAGGAGAAATCCGTAGTTCCACCTCCTCCCGAGGATAAAATCGACGACTCCAAAGCCCTCGCCATCGTCGAGAGTAACTTCTCCTACTCCTCAGTTTCTTTGTCACATGTTTTTCGTTCCTTTGTTAATTTTAAATTAAAAAAATACGAATTTTACCTCTTCTTTTGGATGCCATATGTTAATTTCTGGCCATGCTCTTAAACATGTGAACAATCTTAAGATTTTCACCTTTTTGTTTCGTGCAAATGTTTGGTTTTTAACTTCCTCCCAGAAAATAGATAAACAAAAAGCAGATACCTTTCCCTTTTTTTTGAAAAAAAAGGACTGTACTGACATAGAAAAATATTTCTTCACTATATTAGCGATTTTTTATGATAAGATGTCCAGAAATTTCAAAAGAGCATTAATTTGGAAAAATTGAACAAAAATCCAAGTGGCAAGTGCTTAACTGTCTGGTAATTATATTTCTCAAGTTCTGATTGAAACATAATTCTTATCTGACAAGTATGAAAAACTCTAATTGTGACAGAGCCCACAGATTCCGCTGAAGAGAAACCTGCTGAGGGATCTGTCAACAGAGGTTTGTCATAATCTTCTCTCTCTATCTCTCTTTCTTATTTTGTGTAGCACCTGTTATATGATGAGTTATGAGGTATGATGACAATTACGATTTGTTTGGATTGGGGTTGTAGATGCCGTGCTTGCAAGAGTAGAAACAGAGAAGAGATTATCGCTTATCAGAGCTTGGGAAGAGAATGAAAAAGCTAAAGCAGAAAACAAGTATGCTTTTCCTTTTCCATTTCCAGTATTAGCGATACATATTTTATATATATATATATGTGTGAGTGTGTGTATATATATATTTCTGCAATTGCATACCAGTTTAATGGTTTTTTTTTTTTTTTTAGGTAATAAATCATCGATATGTTTTCTCTCACTGAGTCTGTATTGCCATGTTATCATTGGACTCTGATAATACCACTAAACTGTTTTCTTGATTTGTATGTCTTTTGTCTGCCAAAATTGTTGGATTATTGAAAGCTCTGATTTCCCACCGTAATTTACATTTAGAGAGCATTGTGGTTTGGATTTAAATAAAATGAGCGCAGTTAATTCTTAATTATTTAGTTAGTATTTTGTCTTCGTAATATTCTTTAAGGGTCCCAAGAATTTATGGTGTAGATTTAACAGATTTTGCCTCATTGATTTTGAGCTAACTTGTGTCACGGAATCTGTATTACTTGAACTGAATCTGTAGCCTCCTCTTTGACATATGAAACTGTGTTGATATTTAATAGGGCACAGAAGAAGCTATGGATGATTGGGGCTTGGGAGAATGGCAAGAAAGCGGCTCTGGAGGCTGAGTTGAAGCAGATTGAGGTAATTGTCTCCCCCATATGTTCTTTGATTATGATTAGCCTACCCCGCATGCTCATTGTACATAATTCCTGAAATTCATCAAACCTGATGAATAGAGAGAGAGTGTACCGAATTGAGTTTGCAATTTCTCTGATAACCTTAAAGGGTAACAATATGAATTTTTACTCTTCGTACCTTTTACTTCTTGTTGCCCAACAATGACTGCATCTTAGGAGTTCATATCTTGTATGGTGCTTAAATTTTTTTTTTTTCCTTTTTTGGGGCCTCTTTGGACTTGCACTCCCTAGTAAAAGTTATATCCTTAGGAATTATTTCATTGTAACATTGTACTCTGAAAAAGCAGAAGAAATTGGAGGAGAAGAAGGCCGAACAGGTGGAGAAAGTGAAAAATAAGGTAGCTCTTACCCACAAGTCAGCTGAGGAAAAGCGGGCAATAATTGAAGCTAAACGTGGAGAAGACATGCTCAAGGCGGAGGAGATGGCTGCTAAATACCGCACCACAGGAACTGCTCCAAAGAAGCTTCTAGGGTTCTTTTGAAGCTGAAGTTGGTGAAATCTTTGTGCAGAAGGCTTGCAATTTCATTTGTTGAGTCCTCTGTGTTAACAAAAATGTTTACTCGAGTGTTTATTTGGTTTAGGCTTGAGAAGTATTCAGTATTTGTGTGAATAGTGATGTGTTTGCGTGTGTGTATTACATTTTGACTGAAAAATAAAAATATTGGATTTATTTGTAAGATTTATCTGTGGAATTAAAGTCGAATTCTTTTAGATTCTACAACCATGGCTTCGCTCTCCGTCTTCATCATATTTCAGGAAGGAGTAGAAATCTTAAATTGTCAAAACAAAGAAATACCTGGAATAGAAAACAAGCAAGAAATATCGTCTCTCGCACTCTCTTTTACTTCTTATTAATTACTTTCTTAAGAGCTTGTTCGTAAAAACTACGAACAAAGTTGGAAGAGTGTAAACATAAAAAACTTTTTGTATCAGGGCGAAGAAAGAGAAGGCTTATATAGAAGCTGGGGCTAGGGGTGAGATTCAAAAGGCAACAATGAAGTTACAGGTAGGTAATGTTTAGTTTGTTGCCAATACGTTAAATTGAAATCAATAACCAATGCTAATCAGTGTTAAGACGAAGACATAGCTTGCTTAGCTTATGGTTCAGCCAGTTACTTAGCTGGTAATATAGTGGTTGGTCCATCTCTCTCTCCCTCCCCCATGCTTTACTTTTCATTTATTATGCTATCATAGCCATGAAAATTCTTCCGCAAAACCCTAATTTCTTCCCAAATATGGGATTTTTGTCCACGAGATCAGCTGGATTTTCTAAAATCAACTCATTCATTCGGACAATTTTTGCATCAAATCTTTGATTTCTAGATAAAAATCCAATCTTTTTGTTGGACAAAATTAAAGTGGTATTGAGAAAAAGATAAAATATTGCAACCTTATGGGAGATATGAAAAATAAATTTTAAAAGACTATGAAGTAAGCATCTAACTTTTTGCTTAAAGCATTAAATGCCTCTACTACCAAATAGTTTGTTGAAAGGTTGTATGGTAGATAACCTCCACTGACACAACAAAACTTATAAAAATCTTTTGATCAGAAATTAAGAGTTCTAATCAGAAAATGAGTTAGAAAAACGAGGAAGGAGAAGAGAACTTTTGATGTGTTAAAAAATTGAAATTGATACAGAAACAAAGATCTATATAAAAAAATAGAAACTTTCATAAATTCTTTCTCAAGTTCTTTCTTTCTCTCCTCAAGTTCTTTTTCCCTCAATTTCTTCTTCTTTCTTGGATGACTTGATTATGGGAATTGAGAAGGGGATGGGGTATTTATAGGAAAGTTTGGGTGATGAGTCAGCGTCTTGTTGCATCAAGTTGACACTTGTTGGACACTTGGCAAAGAAAATGACACATGTTCTAGACATATGTCATATGGTGGCATAAGGTGTCTAGGTTCAGTGCAAGAAAAGTGATGAGTCATCTTCTCAATTGCTGACACATGTCTTGGACGGTTGGTGCTAATCCACAATGGTCGGTTGATACTTATCCACAATGATTGGTTGATGACATGTGTTATGTAAGCTGCTGAGTCGTTATGTGCTCGTGTCTTTATAAATTTGTATATTTCGATAAACATCCACCAAATTATTCAATATTCAAACACTCTCTCTTGGAGGTCCATTACACAAAGAATATGTTTTGTTAAAATCTTATTAGGAAAAAACCCAAAGGAAAAAAAATCCTAGTAAAGGAAAAAGAATACACTATTCTAAGTATATTTACTCCCCCTGTTGAGAATATCTCTTGAAATCTTTAAGCCGATACATTCTAATTCTTTTCACCAATTTTTGTAATGTAGCAATTAGTAATGCCTTGGTAAATAAATCTACTAAATTTTCACTTGATCGAACTTGTTGTGCATTAATTTCACCATTCATTTGAAAATCACGTGTGAAGAAAAATTTTGGTGAAATATGTTTAATTTTATCTCCCTTGATATATTCTCCCTTAAGTTGAGCAATGCATGCAGCATTGTCTTCGAACAATGTCATTGGAATGTCTTTATTGGATGATAGTCCACAGTTTTTCAAAATATATTGAGTCATTGACCTTAACCAAATACATTTTCGACTTGCTTCATGAATTGCTATGATCTCAGTATGGTTTGAGGAGGTGGCAGCTATAGATTGCTTTGTGGATCGACAAGAAATAGCAGTATCGTGATATGTAAATAAGTATCCAGTCTGAGATCGTACTTTGTGCGGATCCGATAAAAATCCAACATCAGCATATCCGATTAATACTAGTTTGGAATTAGTTGAATAGAATAAGCTAAAATCAATCAATCCTTGGAAATATCGAAAAATATGTTTGACTCCATTCCAATATTGCCGTGTTGGGGAAGAATTGAATCTTGCTAATACATTTATAGCAAATGATACATCAGGTCTTGTACAATTAGCAAGATACATAAGTGCTCAAATGGTACTAAGATATGATATTTCAGGACCAAGAATTTCTTCATCTTTTCCTTGTGGTCTGAAAGGATCTTTTTCAATATCAAGTGATCGAACAACCATTGGAGTACTTAATGGATGTGCTTTATCCATATAGAAACGTTTTAAAACTTTAGACGTATAATTTGATTGGTGAATGAATATTTCATCTTTCAGATGTTTGATCTGTAAGCCAAGACAAAATTTCGTTTTCCCAAAATCCTTGGTTTCAAATTCATTTTTCAAATATTTAGCGGCTTTGAAAATCTCTTTAGGAGTTTCAATAAGATTTAGATCATCAACATACACCGCAATGATCACAAAACCTGTTTCAAATTTCTTAAAAAAACATAAGGACATATTGGGTCATTTGTATAGCATTTTTTCAGCAAACAGTCACTTAAACGGTTATACCACATTCGCCCTGACTGTTTTAAGTCATAT
Organism: Dillenia turbinata; assembly: GCA_037126225.1. NCBI lineage: Eukaryota > Viridiplantae > Streptophyta > Magnoliopsida > Dilleniales > Dilleniaceae > Dillenia > Dillenia turbinata. The sequence goes on from JBAMMX010000015.1 coordinate 8,849,931, forward strand.
AATGATCTTTGCAATTTAATGGAGTAAATTCCTTGAGAATTTTGGTCACATACTATAGGCATTTTAAATCCTTTAAGAATTTTTATGTAGACATCATTTTCTAATATTCCATATAGATAAACAGTGACTATATCCATTAAATACATCTTGAATTTTTCATATACTACTAAAGCAACAAGAAAGCACAATGTAATTGCATCCACTATAGGGGAATACGTTTCATCATAATCAAGGTTTGGTCTTTGTGAAAATCCTTGTGCTACAAGACGTGCCTTATATCGCATAATTTTATTTTTCTTATTTCGTTTGCATACAAATACTCATTTATATTCAACAGGTTTTACACTTTTAGGTGTAGGTCCAAAAACTTTACTCTTAGCCAATGAATCTAATTCAGATTAGATAGCTTCTTTCAATTTCGGCCAATCATCTCTTTTCTGACATTTCTCAATAGATTTTGGTTCAAGATTCTTGAATTCTTCCATAATTTTGAGTGCAGCATTATATGCAAAAATATCATCCACAACTGTTTCAATTCTATCTCAACATATCCTTGTTGTGGTGAAATTTATGGAAGTTTCCTTTACAAATTTTCGGGAGTTTGAAATTTGCACTCTTTAGGAGCTATGTCAGGCTCTGCAAGAGTTTGAATTTTATCATTTGTAATTTCATGAGATTTTTTATCGTTCGATTCCTTTAAATGGTCATGATCAGTAGATCCTCTTTTCTTTTGAGGATTTTTATCTTTGGTGCCAAGAGATCTTCCATGCTTTAAACATGTATTAGATTCATTTGCTACAATATTTGGAGATTGTCCAGTTGGAACATCAAGTTTAATTGGTGCATTTTCTACAGGAAGATACGACTTCGTGACTCTTTTAGAGTCAGTGAACACGTTTGGTAATTGATTTGTAATTTTTTGCAAATGGATTATTTTTTGAATTTCAAGTTCACAATCCTTTGTACGAGGATCAAGAGATGTCAATGGTAATGCATTCCATATAATTTTCCTTTTCAATTGTCCTTGTTCTCTCCCTAATGCTGAAAAATTTGTTTCATCAAAATGACAATCTGCAAATCCTACAGTAAAATTATCATCTGTCAAAGGTTCAAGATATCGAATAATAGAGGGTAACTCATACCCAATGTATATTCCCAATCTTTTCTGGGTTCCCATTTTAGTTCGTTGCGGTATCGCTACAGAGACATAAAACGCACATCCGAAAATTCTTAAATGGGAAATATTGGGCTCATAACCAAAAGTTAATTGTAGAGAGAAGTACTTATGGTATTGTGTTGGTCTTAAAAATATAAGTGCTGCTGTATGTAAAATAGCATGTCCCCAAGCTGATGTTGGGAGTTTAGTTCTCATCAATAATGGTCTAGCAATCAATTGTAATCTTTTGATAAACGATTCAGTTAAACCATCTTGTGTATGAACATGAGCTACAGGATATTCAACTTTAACACCAATAAACATGCAATAGTCATCAAAAGTATAAGACGAGTATTCACCAGCATTGTCTATCCGAATTGTCTTAATCGGATAATCTGAAAATTGTGCTCTTAATTTAATAATTTGAGCAAGAAGTCTTGCAAACGCCAGGTTGTGAGTTGATAGTAGACAAACATGTGACCATCTTGTGGATGTATCATTTAGTACCATAAAATATCGAAATGGTCCACATTGTGGGTGAACTGGTCCACATATATTACCATGAATTTTTTCCAAAAATCTAGGAGATTCAGTTTCTATTTTGACTAATGAAGATCTCGTAATAAATTTTTCAGGATGCTCTAGTCGATCATGTCAAATAATAAAGTCTTTATGATTAGTAAACTTCTGGTTTACTAAATGGTGCATTTCGACTGCATTAATTTTAGTATAATATAAGTCAGAGGAAAGAGATGATACTTTCTCTACTATACATTTCTTTCCAGAAACAACAATTGTAATGTATAAATACTCAATATTGTTGTCATTCATTGTATTAATGTGATATCTATTTTGACGGATATCTCTAAAACTTAGTAAATTTTTATGGCATTTAGTAGAGCATAGTGCATTATGTATAACTAATTATGTTCCTTCAGAGAAACATATATTTGTTCTGCCGAAGCCCTCAATCGATTTTATAGTACCACTTATGATATTGAGAATTGTTTCTCCCAACTTTAGGTTCGAAAAATAATTTTTATTTCTAAGTATCATATGAGTTGTAAGCTATCAATTAAACATATATTTTCTTCGTTTCTCATATATTCTAAGTTACCGGCAATATTCATATCTTATTCATAAAGAAAATAAAAGAAATAAAAGAGATGATTAATTTGCTTATGTAGAATTATAAACAAATAAATCAATCAGAAATAAAGTGCATCACATTGCAAAAACATTAAAACTGACTTATTCATTTATAACATACATCTAGATATTTCCATCATTGATCAGATGATCAATTTTTCCTTCAGGGTGTTCAAAGAAATCAGTCATATCAAGATGAGTTATATTTATATCAGCATCATTACATGAGTTGGTAAAATTTGTTTTTACATCTTTATTTTTCTTCTTTAAAGAGGATTGATATAGTTCAATATAATATTTTGGAGTTTGGCATACACGTGATCAATGTCCCTTAGCACGATATCGGTAACAGACATTGTCAGAACCTCTTGAGGGTTTTTCTTTTTCTTTTCCATCACTATCATCCCACTTCTGGCAGTGATTTTTGTCCTTTTGATTTGATCGACTATTGATATGATCATCATTATTGTAATGGACATTTCGTCCACGACCATATCTGCATCCACAACCACGACTTCGACCTTGACCTTTTCTGTATTCATATTTAGTTGTATTCGCTTCAGGGAATGGATTACTACCAGTTGGTCGAGTCACACGATTCTTCATCAATAATTCATTATTTTGCTTATTTTGCTCGGCCATAAGAGACATGAAATCAATTCAAAATATTTCTTGAATCCCTTTTCTCGATATTGTTGCTGCATGAGCAAGTTCAAGATATGAAAGGTGGAGAAAGTTTTTTCTAATATATTTTCTTTAGTTATGTTTTCTCCACACAATTTCAATTGGGATGTGATTTTGAACATTGCAGAATTATAGTCACCAATGAACTTAAAATCTTGTAACCTTAGATGTATCCAATCGTATCGTGCCTTAGGAAGAACGACCATTTTCAGGTGGTCATATTTTTCCTTCAAATTTTTTCATAACTCAAGAGCATTTTTAACAGTAAAATATTCTATCTTCAAAGTTTCATCAAGATGATGCTGAATGAAAATTATTGCTTTTGCACAATCTTGTATAGTAATATCTTTTGTTTTGATGGTGTCTCTAAGATCCATCGCATTTAGATGCATTTCAACATCAAGAGTCCATGATAAATAATTCTTTCTAGAAATATCGAGAGGCATAAATTCATGTTTAGCAAGATTTGCCATTACGAAGAAATCGGTAAAAACGTACCTTAAAATCTTTGAATGGTGAAACCTCCTTTTTCACTACAAAGGTAGATTTGTATTTGGTTGATGTTAGCTTTGTGCTTTTGAAGAGTCTCGTGCTGATAACGTGTTATAAAATTGAAGTTGATACAGAAACAAAAATCTATATCAAATAACAGAAACTTCCTCAAATTCTTTCTCAAGTTCTTTCTTTCTCTCCTCAAGTTCTTTTTCCCTCAATTTCTTCTCCTTTCTCGGATGACTTGATTATGGGAATTAAGAAGGGGATGGGGTATTTATAGGGAAGTTTGGGTGATGAGTCAATATAGTGAGTCAACATGATGAGTCAGCGTGGCGAGTCAGCGTGGTGAGTCAGTATCTTGTTGCATCAAGTTGACACTTGTTGAACACTTGACAAGGAAAATGACACATGTCCTAGATACATGTCATATGGTGGCATGAGGTGTCTAGGTTCAGTGCAAGAAAAGTGATGGGTCATCTCTTCAATTCCTGACACTTGTTTTGGACGGTTGGTGGTTATCCACAATGGTCAGTTGATAGTTATCTATAATGATTGGTTGGTGACATGTGTTATGTAATCTGCTGAGTCATCATGTGCTAATGTCATTATTCAATATTCATAACATGATGTGCATTTTGCCCTTGTTTTGACGTCTACTTATTGATCCAAAAGTTTCTCAAAGTGTAACCCTTTTACAGAAAAAAAAAACTATTTTGTAGTTAACAATAGGATATAACTTTTCAATCCATTGAAAAAGTTTGGACACGATCTCAAATTTGGACAAAACTTATTTCTTCAATGTGTTCAAACCGAAGTCAATATAATTTCAAGTTATGTTTATTGAAGAAGTTTAGTGACAATATTAAGTTTGGACACAACATATTTTTTAATATTTTCAAACTGGGGGAGTACACAACCTTATGTCCATTGGAAATTTTAGATGTAACTTATTTCTTCTCCTCTTTTATTAGTATTTTACAAACTATAAATCTAGCTTATATTATAACTTTCCAACAATCCCCGAGTTAACTTGTAAAATGCTAATTCCATATATTCATGCCATAAACCTACTTGTTAAGTTTGAAACTTTAAATTGTGTTATCACTTCAAAGTTTAAACTGAATTTTGGTTGTATTTAAACATCAAATCCCGATTCAATTTTCCCTCATATATCTACTATTTTTTTTTTTGAGATATTCACCTGTAGTAGAAGTATCGTTAAAGCCATATGCTTCATACTGTATTTAGAGGTGAGACTGGATCAGGTTGGACCGGTTCCCAGATCGATTCTGGATGGTTCATGGAACCACGGGCTAGTTTTGGCTTCGGTTGTGGTTCCAAGGGTACCTGGTTCCAGGCCAGGTTAGACCTAAAAAAATTTCCTTGAAACTAGCCTGGCCCGGTGAATTAGCCCAATTGAACCGGGCTTTGCTGGGCCGGTTCCATGGTTCGGTCTTTTTAATTTTTATATTTTTGGGTTGTGGGTTTTTCTTTTGTATACTTGGGTATTTTTTTTTTTTTGGTTTGTGAGTTTTTTCTTTTTTCTTTTTTGGTTTACTTGGTTTTTTTTATGTTTAGTTGGGGTTTTCTTTTTTGTATTTAGTTGGTTAATTTAATTTTTTTAATGAAATAAAAAATATGAAAAAGAGAGACACAAGAAATTTTTAGGTTGGTTCCATTAAATTTGTATATATTTTCATTTGGATTTTCAAATCCACTAATTTAATATAGTTATATTTGATATTTTTTCAAAAATGAATTTTTTAAATACATATTTATATTTTTGCACTAAAAATTTATTTTTCATCTCCTTCTTCTTCCATCCCTGAGGTAATGTTCATGTCTTACTGTCTTTTTTTCGCACCTAACCAATCCTTTATGCAAATCAATGATTCTAAGGTGTTTTCTACCAATTTTGTCCATTTCGGTGCTAAAACTCATTCACTTACAGTAAAAACACTTTCTGATGACACTGTAGATATTAGAGGGATTAATAATTTTTTACCATTGCGGCCAAAATTGGGAAATAAATAGTATTATTTCTCTACCAATCTAAAATATCGAAATAATTGTCACTATCAAAACCTTTTAATCTATATGCTTGTTGATATAAACTTAATTTATTTAATGAGGATGACGATGATATTTTTTGTTTTTTTCTTGACATATGTAAAAGATTAAATCTAAAATTAGATAAACATGTTGATGAACTATTAAAACTACTACCTATATCACTACCACCTATACTATTTTATTCTTTTTGATCTAATGAAAACATATTTTGTAAAGTAATGCTTGTTGTATGTTTTAAATGTCCAGCGCTAATATATATTTTTGTTGGAAAACTCTCTACAAAACAATCAATTAGTGTTTTTATCCTCTCAATTTTTACCCTAGGATCTAAAACACTAACTACTAAATACAAAATAGGAATTTTTTCGTTATATTTTAAAAATTTAACTTTCATTAATTCAACTATTTCAATAAATCTTTTTATATTTTTAAATTAATTAAATACATACATAATTTTTACATAAATTAGGCAAAATTAAATGAGTTGTTAGGTAATATATATCAAAAAATAAATTTGTACAAGTATAAAAAATTTCTAATAAATCAATTAGTGTTTTTTGCAAAATCAAAAGTTGTTTGAACAATAAAACTATAATTATAATTAGAAGTAGCAAATTTGATTAAAACATTTCTAAATGAATAAACACCTTGAAACATATCGTATGTGGAGTTCTACCTAGTATCAATTTTTAGTTTAATTTTTTTTATATTTTATATTATTTAATTAACATAAATGTCTAAATTCTTGAATTTTAACTAAGAAATTTCTAATTTGATAAATTAGTTCACGAATAGATTGTAAAATTATTTTTGTGGCATCTAGTATATTTTTTATATATAAATTTAATACGTGATGTGCATACCTATTATGGAAAATTGTTCCACCTAGTACTATTTTTCACACAAATATTGACTGAAATATTATATAAAAACAAATAAAAAATTTTATCAATTATTCCAAATTCATGACAAACATTTTTTTATTACCTTCACAATATTTTGTCTCGAATGTGGGTGGTCCCATTTTTAAAATGCCAAAATTCTTTTTTTCTAAAATCTATAATTCATTTATCCAATGAAATATTATAACTTCACATTTTTTAACTTTTCAAGTATCTGAACTTAGTGAAAATCTACTCAAAATGGTCCTAAATTTTGCAATCAAACCATTTTTAACTCTTGAAAGCGATCTAGTGATCTCCTCATATCCGATTTCCTAGAGTTTCTTTTATAACGCAATTGTAAAAATTTTTGAACATATTTTTTAAAAACTTTACATTCAACAGTACTAAATGACAATTTCTTAAGAGATATCCATTCAATTGACCTATTTTTTCAGCCTCTGTATTATATCTAAATGTATCTGTGATATTTCCTCCTTAATAGCTATTTGTGTTTGCCTAGTTTATGGTAACCTATTTGCATGATCTCTTACAATATGTCTTTTTGGAGTGCCTACTTTCCAACCTTTCAAAATTTATATTTTTTGTTGACAAATTTTGCAAGTCGCCCTTTGCTCTTCATAATATTTAACAAAAAAATCCCATGCTTTAAAATTATTTTTTCTAATTCGTGTGGTATTAGATTATGTTTGACTAAATTCATTTTCTTCTACTCCTATATTAATATTAATTTGTTTGGGTATATCCTCTTAAAAAAATGTGAATGGGGGGAGAGGACATTGGTGTGAAAATTGTGATTTGCGTGTTCCAACATTTTTTTATAAAAAAATTTCAAAGTAAAAAATTTAAAGACAATGAATTAAATTTGTAAGAAAAATTAATAATGCAAAAGAATAAATGTTCTCAATTTGATGTTGATCGCCTTTGTTTATCTCCAAATCTTGATTAATTTGAACTTCCAACCTTCAATTCTTACCAAATCTTGGGAGATGTTGAGAAAGAAAAAAATTGATGATGTTATGGAGAAGAAAAATAATGAGGTTGTATATTGTAGGCGGAAAAAAATGGTGAGATATTGTAAATTGTAGGTGGAGGAAAAAAATAGTGATGCTGTAATTGTAAGTTGTTGGTGAAAAAAATGGTGAGATGTTGTAAATTGTAGGTGGAGGGAAAAAATTGGTGATGTTGTAAGTTGTAAAGAAATATTATGAGATTATGAGAAAGAGTAAAGAATGTTGTAGGCTTAGCAAGTATGAAAAATTATTGTGTGGAATTAGAAAATGAGTTGTGTCTATTTAGAGCCATCATTTTTTACTTTATGGACCAAAATACTCCTCAAAATAGCCATTTTATAGCTATTGGGAAGGGTATTTTGAGAAAAAATTCAAAAAATAGAAGGTGATCGTTGGAACTGGCGGGCTGATTCCAACCCACATTTTCCCGGGCCAGTTTTTGGTCCAAACTAAATCCGGCCTAGGCTAAATCGGTCTGGTAGGGCCGGTTTCCTGGCTGGAACCGACCCATGTCCAACTCTAATTGTATTCATGAACATTAAAAAAAAAAAAATTCTTCTGCTAGAAACAACACCATTTCTAATGTTCATATTGGTGAAGTTTCCAAAAACATAAATACTTTTATAAACATCAGTTTTTAACCAAATCTCAAACTTCATTAAGAGAATTATACCATCCTAAGACAGTATTAGCAAATATTTCTAAACAAGGTGTCATAATTTTGCCATAAAATCACCTATCATAGTTTGTTTTTCTCATGAAACTTTACTTTTGATAGGCTGATGCACTAGGATAATTGGAGTTTCCAATGTGGTGGTTAAGTACCCATAGGTTTAGCCCACATGGTATCGGTCATCTTTTCTATTACACCTCTCTAGAGTTCTTTAGTAAAACGATCACCCACGTTATCTATGGATTTCACATATTCAATGATATCATACTGTCAATTATCGATTGTTTAATATAATTGTCTCTCAAGCTAATATGTCTAGATTTTCTATTGCAAATTTTATATAATACCTGGATATAGTTGTTTCACTATCACAGTGTAAGGAGATAATTGGCATATCTTATAGTTATAAAGTTATATCGAGTAGGTGATTTCTCAAACATTCTCTCTCTTTGCCTCCAGCCTTTAAAGTTATGAATTTAGCTTCCATGGTTGAATGATCGATATAAGTCTTTTTCTTCTTCTTTTTTTTTTAACCCCACAAAATCAAACCTCCAACTAGCATAAATACCTAACCTGATGTAGAGTTGAGTTACAGGAATATCCTTGATGGATTTCACCTATATAAGTCTGGAAGTGGGTTCACTTCCAATGAGAATTGAGCTTATTCTCATCAACACTCATGAAAAACAAGATAGTATAAGATCATAATATGCTTGCTATTAAAGCTCATGCTAACATTGAGAGTATTATATGTGAACAATAATCTTCATTTCTCCACGAAAAAAAAAGTCATGGTTCAATTTTGAGCATACTTCGTTATAATAATTGGAGGTTCAATGCAGAGCACATCTTCATAAAAGCATAAAAATTGATTTTTAACTATTCTCTCTCATTCTTTCTCTCTCTTTCTCAATATGATAGCACTTATCTTAATATTAAAAGTGAGTCAGACAATGTTGTAACTTATATTTATATTATTAATGTACACTTTTAATATTGAGTAATGGAGTAAATTACAAATGTACATTTCTATTTTTAAGTAACGGAGTAAATTACTAATAGATACTTTTAATATTGAGTAATGAAGTATAACTCATGTTATAGTGGGAGTAGTGGGGCATAAATTACGTAATGGGGTGAGAAGTAAGAGAGAGAAAACAGAATGAGAAAGGCCTTAGATTAGCCCTCTGTAGCTCCTGTATAATATGTGTATGTAGAATGTAAAGAACGTACATGGTTGGTCACCTTTGCTCAGTATATATAGCATATGCATGCGTAGCAAGCTTCTTGCTTGAGAATGTAAAAATCCTATTTACCTTATAGAGAGATTGTTAGAGATCTTACGAGATTATAGTAACAATAGTCAAAGTTTTTTATAAGATTTAGGATCCTACGGATTAAGGGAAGTGCAAGTTATCACGAAAGTTTTCTACCTTATCAAGTGAGATTACAACAATTTTCTTCTTTATCAGGCAAAATTACTCGTGGGATTAAAGGAGGCTCAAATATTGGGTAATCATAATCTTAGTTCGCTAGATGGAGACATTATTCGATGGGAGACCACTCGATAGTAGCTAAGAGGTCGACAATAATTGAGAGGTTTAGTCGAGAGTGTTTGACTGAGCAGTGGCCGAAGGGCTTACCCAAGAATGTTAACCAAGCACTTGCTTGATCCTCTTAGGTGCTTATTAAGAAGGGGTTCTTACCAAGAAGTCATTTAGTAGTTTGTGAGCTTTATGGTTTTGGATTATTGGACCCTGTATTATCATTTGTCCCCACTCCTAATATTGTTTCAAAATAGAATCAGTACTAAAGTTGATACGATAGGAATTGGAAAATTTAAAAAATCATGAAATCATGCAATTTGTGATTGGTTATGAATAGTGTAGTGCTTGGTATAGTTTTATCAGTTTGCTTTCTGAGAGAGAATTTGGAGATTTAGAGTTTGCAAAATTTATGAAAAATAGAAATGGCGAAGGGTTTTGAATCACAATCTCACCACACTATTAGTGAGATCAGGAGTACTATGATAGAAAACGTGAAATACAACTTAGAGGAGAGGTGAATAGGTTGAATAGTAATTTTAAGGTTTTCTAAGAATTTATAAATTGTTGGAGACTTAAAGTTATTGACCATGTGAACAAGCAAACAGGGAGGATAAAGAAGACACCAAAATTTATAGTGGTTTCATCCAAACTGGTGTACATCCACTCCTAGACTACCTCCTAGATTTTCTACTATTGACTCAATAGTACAAATTTGATCAAGGTTCAATTTACAATGTTCTTCCCGAACACTAACTTTCCCAACCTCAACAGGTTGCAATTTTCTCTCTCTAAACACAAATGGTGATTCCCCTCACCAATCCTTAATACAATCAGTACATTAGCAAAGATGTGTTACAAAGAATAAGAGTTAATCCTCAGATGTAATAAAATTTAAGTTAAGAATAAATTTACACTTAAGAAATGAAATAAAGAATCGAAAAAACAAAGTGTTTTTTTTTAATAGAAAGTAGAGAGCATTTAATTTATTCAATGATGTTATCTTATAGTTCCAAGAGCTCTCTAATCTTCCTTCAAATTGGCATTTATAAGAGCATTCAAGAGAGCTGTTGAAGTGTTGGTGATGATGAACATTGGCCATTAATGCTTTTTCACCTTCTTTATTAAATGTTTTAGTCATTGCTCATAAATGCTTTTGACGCCTTAGACTGTCCGCCAATAGTTGTGCTTGTTTTTGCTACATAAGTTTGGTTAGTCTAATAAAAATCTTAAGCAAGTATTGTGTAGTCTGTTAAGCAAGGTTATATGGTGTTAATCATGTGTTCCTTAACTTTTTGAAAACTTAATCAATTAGCTTTTAAGTTGTGCTTTCATCAGGTCGACAATTTAAAATTTAATCGGGTCGACCTAGTTTTAAACTTATGCGACCATTTAGACATATTCTATCCATTCAGGTCGACCTCCTTATTATTTGGGACTACTCTTTAAACTCTTCAGGTTAGCCTGTCTCTTTCTTAGGATCGACCTATGAAATAATTTTGTTAACTCTAAATTTAGGTTGACAATCTAATCGACATGTTAAGATGATAGAGCAGTGAAGCTTAAGTATAGGTCGACAAGTGTGATTCCAGGGTTAACTTGTGTTGCTAATCAGGTCGATATGTTGGTCCTCTTAGGCCTACCTATATTATAAATTTTTTCTAAACCAATTCCTAAGTCGCCTTACTTAACTCCATGTGTCGACCTATTTACTCTTCCTTTCATTATAGGTCAACTAGTGTACTGACGATCTGATGATCCAAGATCAGGGTTGAGTTGAGTGTGTCCATCGGTTGACTTGTGATTGTTCTAGGGTCGAAATGTCTAAATGGTTGGTCAACCTATGAGATAAATCTTTGTTAAACTGAAGCCTAAGTTGACTTGTAAATTCTATGGGTCAACCTATCAAAGTGTTAGGGTCGATATGTTCGAAGCAAAGGGTTGGCCTATGTTATAGTTTTATCATAATCCAAAACCTAGGTCTATTTAATCATCCTCTTAGTTGACCTATTCATGCTCTAGGGTCAACCAACTCAAACTAATGGGTCAACCTATGTGTTAAATTTCTTTTAAACCAAAGCCTAGGACGACTTGTCATTACTATGGGTTGATGATCACTTAGGCTAGGTCGAATAACATACTGAAGTATTAACTTGTTTCTTACCTAAGTCATAGTTAGGTTAACCTGTGTTATGTGTCGATTGGCCTGTTATGACCTGACTTAGTTAAACAAGGCTTAGGTTGATAGGTTCAAATGTTTGGTCAACACATTTAAGGTTTCCTTAAGCATAGGTCGACCGGTCATCTCTAAGGGTCGACCAATGATACCATGTGCTTAGATTTATATGCAAAGTTTTACCTTGGGTCAACTTGTTTGATGTGAGGGTCAACTTATGATGTTCTTTCATAGCTAACGAGTGGTTCAAAGGTTTTAGTCGACTTGTTTGAAGAATCCTTAAAGGTAGGTTGACCTAAGGTTTGCTAATACTTATATAAATATGTCATTTTTTGCCTGGATTGACCTCCACATGTGGATGGGTCGACCTAAGGTTAGTTTTCCTTTGTCTAAGTGTGTAATGAGTCTACCTACTCCTTACACTGGTAGAGCTATAGTTAGTTAAACTTAAATATCATTGAATATCTCAGGTCAAATGGTGAACTAAGTTATATAGGCATATTCTATGCTCAACTCTAATTGGGTTGACCCGTTCATTCCATGGGTCGACTTGTCTAAGTAATAGATTGGATGTACTTAATTTTTCTAAGGCAAAACTTCAGCTATTCATTAGGAGGTTGATCTATACACTTAGTGCTCAATTGTCAGCGTATTTCCAAAGTGTGCATCTTTTGTTTCTTTACATTGACTTGCACAATCATCATTAAAACACTATATATACAACAAAAGGAACTAGTGAGATGGTTAAAGAGATGGATTGAGGTGATGTTTATTGGTTCTGATTGCCAATGGAGGATGAAACAACAAATGAAATATTGGAGGGGTGTGTCGTGATGTACAATCAGTATGTGAAGTTTGGGTTTCGAGTGCCCTATATGGGCCTGTTGCCGGGATTTTGAAAGGTTGGAATGTCTTTCTGACCATGTTGATTCCTAGCACTTGGCATCTGGTTATGGTAATAGCTAGGTTGCTAAACCAATTCCATTTAAGTTTTGATTTTGAGATTTTGTCATCTATTTTTTCTCTAAGGAGGTATGTTTCTGGGGTTCCGATGGTTCTACCTTTAGACAAAGCCAAAGCCAAGATGGAAGTTTTTTTATAAAGTGACTATTGATAAGAATTGGATGGAGAAGTTCTTTTTTGTGGAGTTTGTGAATAAGGAGTTGATGCCAGTACTGTCGAAGGTAGGGGTTAAGCCTTTGGTAGGGTTGAGGCATCCGAAATCCTCCCAGCATTCAAGTTTTATGCATTTTGTGGGGAATCTTTTCTCATTAAAAAGTAAAGCCATCTGTGTGGAAGCCCTTTTGGAAAATGAAATGTTGAAATTGGTAGGCTTGTTGGTGGGTGAGAAGGTACGAATCAAGAGACCCCTTTTGGTGAAAGGGAGCAATGAATCTTTGTGATGTTATTTCTTCATAGAGAGAGTGATCTTAGGGAGGTAAACACCAAAAGGTTGACAAGGGCTAAGCCCAAGAGAAGTGTCGACGAGGGGGGGAGTGCATTAGAACAAGGTGCTCCATTAGTTGATGCTCTCCCCACTTCGGTTCTGAGGAGGAAGAGGAGAAGAGTCCAGGTGTCGAGCTCAGAAAGTAACGAAGTGGAGGAGGATAGAAAAGGGGGCTCGGTGGGTGCATTTGTTATGCCTCTACCAGAGACAATCGAACTACTAACGGGAGGAGAGGGCGAGTTTGAAGCGGTCCTTCCTTGAACACCAATATTGGTTCTTGCAAAGGGTGCCAAGAGTGGGGCTCTCGATGGGTATGGCAGAGGCTTCTCGAGCCTATGGCCTAGGAGTTTGGAGCTAGGCCATCTTATGCCTTTCCTAAGCTTTGGATGTACAAAAAGGCAAAGGGGTCGTGCCAGAGAAAACAACTTCTCCTCCTCCTGTGGTTTTTGTTAGATCCTTTGGTGGTAGGAAGGATCTAAAGTAGAAAGGTATAGTTTATATAAGTGCAGGGAACTATTGCTTTAGTTATGTATATATTGTCGAGGCGAGGAAGTTCACCAACTGGCTAGATTACCATTGCTCTGAGTTGGAGTTGAATAGTTTATCTATGGAGCAGGGTAAAAAAGTCTATAGCCTATTGGAACTTAGGTAGGACTTTTCTCTTAGAGGTATGTTTTATTTAAGTTCTTGGTTATAGTGAGTTAACTTAATGTATTTTGTGCAGGCTATTGTTTTGGCTGAGTTACAGAGGTTGAAGAGAGACCTAGTGGTTGGACATTAGGAGCACTTGGTGAGCTAGAGAGATGAGAAGATTTCCTGTCAGTGCTCAATCTTGCTAAGAAGGAGAGGAAAGCCGAAGAAGGGAAGGCAACAAACATTACCTTAAGTGATAAAGATAAGGAGGTCGACTGTCTGAGATTTGACCTGGATTATGTGTTTCGATAGAGTGATGTAACTATCGTGGAATATGAAAGGTTAGAAGCCACAGTAGGGGAGAACGAGGTAAGGCTACTAGCTATTGAGAAGTTGGCACATGAGTGAGAGTAGAAGCTAGTTGACTTGGGAGACAAATATGTGAAGACAATGGAGAGCCACCATCGTAATGAGTGAAAACTCTCTGAGAAGTTACTGTGGGCTAAGGATGCTCTCCACCGGGAAAGGTTAGAGGAGAGTTTGGTAGTAAGTGCTGGTGGTGCTAATTTGAGGCACTAGGTTTGGCTGATACAGGTTCTCGTGTCACCGCTTTCCGAGCCAACTTTGAGTCCTTGCGGCAAAAGACCTTCCTCCTCCTCTGCCTCTTTCGTCATGATCCCAGTGTATTTTTGTATATTCCTTTCTTTATGATATACCCCGCTCCCTGAATCTATATGAAGCTTATCTCCCTCTGTAGTACATCCCACATGTGTAATGAATGAAAATTTGTAGTAGTATTATTTCTTTATTTTCTCATCACCGTTTCATTCTCATTGCTTTACTAATTATGTCTTGAAATAGAAAGACTTTAGTGATGAGTGGTCTTCAAAGGCATTATAACCAAAAGAGAGTGTTAGAATCCCTTTAGGTATTAAAGCTGAGAGAATGGGAGTTAGGTTCTGCTTGCATTCTAGTAACTGTATGAGATGTAGAGTTGAGAAAGGCGTAGAGTTGAGAGTTGGTACGTCAATCCAGTTGGGTGCTAGGGCCTATATGAGATACGCTGTTGAAAGAATGAGTGTTTGATCCTGCTCAAGTGTTGGGACCCATATAAGGTATAGAGCTGAGAAAGTGGGTGCATCAACCCAGTCGGGTGCTAGGACTCGTGTGAGATGCATTATTGAGAGAATGAGAGTTAGATCCCACTCGGGTACTGTACTCATAATATGTAAAGCCGAGAGAGTGGGTGCGTCAACCCGATCGGGTGCTAGGACTTGTATGAGA
The DNA here is from genome assembly GCA_037126225.1 of Dillenia turbinata. Lineage (NCBI taxonomy): Eukaryota > Viridiplantae > Streptophyta > Magnoliopsida > Dilleniales > Dilleniaceae > Dillenia > Dillenia turbinata. The sequence goes on from JBAMMX010000015.1 coordinate 8,865,160, forward strand.
TGTGTTGTTGAGAGAATATGAGTTAGATTTCACTCGAGTGCTGAGACTCGTATGAAGCGTAGAGTCGAGAGAGTGGGTATGTCAACTCGGTCGGGTGCTAAGACCTATATGAGAGGTGTTGCTATCACCTGCATGTTGTTTTTGATTACTGCACTATCGACATGATCAAATTGTTATAAAAAAGAAGCAAAGCATGTAAAATCGGGATATTATTATAACAATAATCATATAGCAAAAATTCCAAATCGGGATAGCTAGTTAGTAGTACTACAATACTGACATAGTAATAGTAAGTAGTGGATAGAGATTACTACATCAAGGTGTTTGATAGATCTGGATCATAGCTGAATACTCCAATGTTGAGTAGCATCCTGAACTTGATCTTTATATGCTTGGTGCTCCACAATACTTCTAAAGTATCCAAACTAGGCCAACACAAGATGACACTGTAAAAGGATGACAGCTTGACAACATTGAATGTGGTTGTGATAGTAGCATGGTCATGTGGCATTCCCAAAGTTACTGGGAGCAAAACAATGCTCTCAGGGTATAGCCACTCGCCTAAGAGCCCTTTCAAATGTCTGACATGGGGTTGAAGATATGTTTGGTTGAAACCCATTTGTCGGAAGACATCCCAATAAAGGAGATCGCAGCTCACCCTTTGATTGACGAAAATTTTCTTCATGATGTTTTAACCTATCTTGGTGGTGATGACTAATGAGTTATGTCAGTTTGATCGACTTCTAGTAGATTGTTGTTGCTGAAACCAATCATTGGTTTATTCCTTTTCTACCCCCTCGATACGAGCAGTGAGAATTTCCTTAGAAGCATATGCCTCTGCCATTTGGAATATAGGGGCAAGCATTCTCTTAGCCTAGCGATACCATGTTACCACTTGGTTAGCCAACCCTTGGCTAGAGAAGAATTATCGAGACTGGAAAGGGCTAAAGAACTGTACAATAAGGGGTTTTCGCTTCGTATGTGAAGAATTACTTCGTTCACTTGGTTCCAGGTGATTTTTGCAACTAGTGGTTCATTTGTTTCTGTGAGGCAAGCTTCGGTCTGGCCCCTTGCATTTCATTCCCTAAGGGATTGTTCTTTTATTCTGTGCTAATGAATCTTTGAAGCTTGTCATCTTGAACTAAGGCTTTGAGTTCATCTTTTAGCTTTTGGCATTCATCTGTCATGTGGTCGTAATTTTTGTGGAAGTGGAAATATCGAGTCCTGTCCTTTTTGGAGTTATCCCCCTTTGGGCAAGGGGACCATTTAAAATAGGCTTGTTTGGATCTAGCTAAGTGTGTCATTCAGAGGAGTGTAGTTGTTGAACTTGCGACGGGACTGAGGTCTTGGTCGGCTCCTCTTAGGAGAGGATCACCGAGGGGAACGATTGTACTTGTTTCTTCTTGTTTTGCCTTAACACTTGTCGAATGCCTCAACTTCTTCTGCAGCGATATACTTTTCTGCTAGGGCATAGAATTCCTAAATGGTGGTTGGAGGATTCGTCGTGATTGAGATCTTCAATCCCAAGGGCCTCAATCCAGTAAGTAGTGCTACTAAAGAAATGGAATGGTCGAGGCCCGAGACCTTCATCATCTCTATCTTGAACTTGTCAAGAAAATCCTTCACGGGCTCATCATATCTATGACATAGGGATAAGAGGGAAGTGAATTTCTCTTGGTGCACCGGTTGATCATGAAGTGGGTTTCAAACTATTACCTTAGTTATGAGAAATTCCTGATGCTGAATGGTAAAAGTGAATTGAACTATGTTAACACATTGTCTTTCAGGGTAGTGGGGATGTGCATGCACATGGCAGCATTTGACATATCTCTCATGATCATGACTGTCACAAAGTGGGTCGCATGATCTCGAGTGTTAGTGGTACCATTGTACCTCTCCATAGAGGGAAAGCGTACGTCTCGCAGTATCAGCTCAGTAGAGATTTTTTGATTGAATGACGAATGATTAGTGGCATATTAGATGGCGTCATCCTGTCCTTCACTAGCATATCTGAGTTCAGCGGCCATGAGTTCCTCAACTTGCTTCTTCAAGTCATTTAGATTTTGTCAAGAGGTTACCGAGGGTTCTTGGAAGCTTGGACGAGCGTGAGTGCCCTGATCTCCTAGAAGAGGATGAGACTTCTTGTCTGAGGGTGTGGCCAATTTCTTTTAAATGTTTGCTCATGCTTTACACTTGGGATTCCCGTCTTTCCATTTGGGAGCGGTTGACTCAGTTGGGAGAACTTGGAACAAGGGAAGGAGTCGGTTGGCTATGAGGTTGGATAGTAGGTGACTAGGACTCTCCTTATGAGGGTGGCTCTGCCTGGCATTGCTAGTGAACGGTAGAGGCACCCAATTGATTAGTTGGAGCCACTGGTGGAGGAGGATCCGCGAAGTTGAACATTTGTCCTTCCACTTTAGATATGACTCTAAAGGTGTTATTTCTATTTTTCGCTTTGAGTAGCATGGTGATAGAAAAGACATCGAAATAGGTTGTGTAGTTTTCTTCGGCTAAATGGTTAGTTTGTTCTCACGGATGTCACTAATTTGTTGAAAGTGAGTTTGCTTCATAGATAAAACTACTCTACCACCTCGAATTGGGAACCAGTGCTAATAAGTCCTTTGGACCTTTGTAGATAGAAGGACCTATAAGTACCTACCAGATGTGGTCTGGTGGAAAAAGTTTCGACACTCAACTCAGAAAAAGAAGTAAGAGAGAGAGAACAGATTGAGAAGAGCCTTAATATGTGTGTGTATGTAGAGTAAAAAGAATGTATAATATGTGTATGTAGAGTGAAAATAATGTACCCATTGGGTCACCTTTGCTCAGTATATATAGCATTTGCATATATGACAAATTTCTTGCTTGAGGGAGTAAAAACCTTATTTGCCTTATGGTGAGATCATATAAATCTTTCAAGATTGTAGGGATTGTAGTCAAATATCTTAAAAAATTTATGATCTTACGGATTAAGGAAAGTTCAAGTTGTCAATAAAGTTCCCTACCTTATCAGGTAAAATTATGAAAATTTCCTTTTTTATCGGGTGATATTACTCCTGGAATTAGGAGAGATTCAAATCTTGAATGATCATAATCTTGGTTCACTAGGTGGAATGGGAGACCACTCAATAGTAGCCGAGAGGTTGATAGGAGCAATGAGGTTCAGCCGAGAGTGTTCGATTGATAAGTGGCCATAGGGCTTACTCGAGAGTGTCAACCGGGCACCTGCTTGGTCCTCACGGGTGCTTGCTGAGAAGGGGTTCTTATCAAGAAGTCATTTGATAGCTTATGGACTTTATGGTTATGGGTTGTTGAGCCCTGTATCATCATATACAGTTTCCCTATATTTTGTAATAAAATTATTATTTTTTATTACATTGCTCCCTAACACCAACAATTAGGAAGTTTATTCCCGAATCAATACTGTAATCACAAATGATTATTTTTGCTATACAAGACAACATGAGACAAGGATAGCTTTCGAAGCAACTTCACATAACAATTTCTCTCATACTACTTTTCTTATGGTAAACCTCAATATTTTGTTGTAATTTTGATTAGGTGTTATTCTTTGTTGAAGTCGCTTCAAAGTCTCACCCTAGATATAGATTACATCAGTATTTCCTCCAAAATCGATACACCTCTCTTCCGGTCCAGACATAAAATCACCTATGCCTGCATGTCCTGCAATCTGACCATCATACTTGAACCGTGGAGAGAGTGAATAATTCACTGAATTTATACCAATTCCTTGAATAAGTTCGTTGCTAATAGTCCCTTCATTCATTGAAAAATCAGGCATATATAGGTCATTGTAACTCAAATTGGGGTCATATGTGTTCCTAGAGACCATAGTGATGCTTGAATCAAAGGTTCTTTTGGAGATGATGGGTATGCTTGACCTCATGTTGTTCTGTCCATGAACATGATTGTCTGGTGAAAGCCATTCCGCGAACAAAAGCTTTGGTAAGGAACTTTGGTGAACTTCTTTTGGGAAATCGTAGACTTGTGGAATGGATTGATCGGTGTCAGTGGATGAACCTTCCATGTGTTCCAATGATTCTAGGCTTGAAATTTGGTTCACTGGCCTTATGATAGTAGATGAAGATTCTAAGGTTTCAGAGCTTGAATTAATATTTTGAGTCTTGCTCAACCCTTCCATTTTTTCAACCTTAAACTCTCTTTTCTTCAAATATGAATGCCAGTTGTTCTTAATCTCATTGTCAGTTCTTCCTGGGAGGTGTTGTGCTATCTGAGACCACCTGTTAATAAGAAAACATAATTAAGCAAATTGCTTAGATATACCCATATATACAATATGACAGACATATACAGCTAGGAGCGATGATAAATTATTATGTGTAAGTTTGTCTCTTTTAATATTGTTTAATGTCAGACCTACATATGCATTATGACAACAAATAATCTATTTTAAATTGTTAGAAACGTACTAAAAATAATTTTCTTTGAGAGTGGGGAGTAAGTACTATGAAATGCAAATACCTCATTTGAGAGAGAGAGAGAGAGAGAGAGAGAGAGAGAGAGAGAGAGAGAGAGGCCTTTGAAAATGAACGTTCAGGAATTTGAGAACCAGAGAACTCTGTTTATTTGGGAGAAAAGTATGCGCTAAAATGTTTCTGAACAATTATTGAATTTTAACCTTATGCTGTGACATGTAATGTAGTAGGTGTAATTGCTTCAATGAAGCGTGCAAATTGAGTTCCTTTTTTTTAAAAAAAAAAAAAAAACAGTAAAATACCTGACATTGACTGAGAAATCACCTCAAGTCAACTCTTGTTTTCGCTATATACATCATCCCTCGTGATGAAAAGACAAAAAAATTTTCCTGGAAGAATAATGTCACTTTTTCTATGGCTGCAAAACAAAATTTTCTGCTTTACTTATTACTTGTTCTTACTGTTATTATTATTATTTCTAGTAGCTTACTTGTTGCCTAACATGCGATGGAGGGTCAGGATCGTTTCCTCCTCTTCCATAGTAAACATTCCTCTTTTTAGTCCGGGTCTCAAGTAATTAATCCATCTCAATCTGCAACTTTTTCCATTCCTTTGAAGCCCTGTATAGAAAAGAGGAGGAAAATGTCAACCAAGATGAGGCATTGGGGTAAAAGAACACAATATACTATCATCTATCTCTTTCAATTGTTGGATCAAATGGAAGATCTTTTGACTTCCATACAACTGTTTCTAGTGTTTGGTATCTCAGTAAATCTAACCAAACTAAACAGAATTCTAATTTTGTAGAATGCCGAGCTGTGGAGAGATGGACTCATCAATGTCAAGTCCTAAGCGAAATAGGTTATCTGTCTCGTTACCCTAGTTGAAATTTTTGATAATTCATAGATTGTAGCATTGAATGAAAAAGGAAAGAAAAGAAAAAAGGGAGCCTGCAGCTTTAACCTCTAGGGTGGTGGTCAAAATCTATTTTTGATGATGATTTATGAACAAATTGTTGCCCTTTAGCATAATTTGGATAGTATAGGATGATGTAATGATTCACAAAATATGAGCTAGACATAGGCAATGGAGAAACAAAGGCTACCGGCTTTGACAGGTACAGAGCTCCAGCAGCCATGGCCATGTGTTAGAATGTAATTTCTGAGTTTCTCATCCTCTTCAGGTGACCATAACCCCTTTCTGTGCTTTGACTTCGGCTTGTCCAATGGCTTGCACCCCATTTTGTGTGGACCTTTGTATAGAGAGAGAGAGAGAAAGAGAGAGAGAGAGAGAGAGTGAGAGAGATTAGCTGGGCCGTGAACCAGAGGGCATGATAGCCGACCATAGATGCCTCTGGTATTTAAAGGAACCATTAGTCTAAGTCTTCTCATTTGATTAAAAATATGATGCAGTTTATTGAATAACTAAACAACAATAAGCACCCAAATTTCTAATTTATAATCTATAACCATATAATAATTGTATTATTATACCAGCCCAAAGATATCTTGGGGGAAAAAATGTACTTCCGAGATGAGATTGACAATATTTAGAATTTAGGAATCTACTGCTAGCGAAATAAAATTTGAACTTTTGAAGTCAAGAAGTATTTCAAAAATGTTTCACCAATACTTTGTAAGTGGTGAGTTTTTGCTTATATTTATGCTTTGAGATTATTTTTGTTTATCCTCTTGGTTCAAATACAAATGAGAGATTCTCCTTTCTCAATTTAAAATTGTTTTGTTTATGTAAGAGAGAAATTGTGTTTGACGAACGCATGAAAAGTTGTGGCAATTACTTGTTATAAAGACTAACATTCACAGCGCTGAATTCTCAGGTTGAAAGCTAAAATTTTAGGTAATAATCGTACCTATGAGAAAATTATATATCCAACTTTTAAATTATGGGCCAGGGTATAATTCTTGAACTTCAAAATTTTACACTTAGGCCCACATAGTTTCTGACTTGACATAGTGTTTCAGGTTATATAAGAGTAGTTGATTTGGCATCCAACTAAAAACGAGTTGCTGATGTGGCACCACCACATCAATAAGTATGACCGCTCCACATGCCACTTTCAGCAAATTATTTACTTGGCATACACCTACAAAGAAATGTTGGCGTGACACATGCGACGTCTCCAAAGTTGAAAAAAAAAACACAATTTCTCTCTCTTTTCTCTCCTCTCCTCTCGTCCCATAATAGCCATGGCCACTACGATACTGTCCGACGGCAATTCTTCTTCTCCGCTTCCCTCCCCCTCTCTCATATCTCTCCCTTTCATATGGCAAATCCTATCACCACGGCACCAGGAATAGCCATCCACGGTGGAGTCCATCCCTAACCCTATCTATGCCACAGCGCGACCTAAATTAGTGGAGGTTAGAGTAGAGGAGTTTGTTTTGGGTTAGAGACTAAAAAGAATATGGATTGATTTTTCCAAGTCAGTCAATAATGAGAACTGAAATTGGGTTAATGGTGACAAATTAAAGGAGATAATGTAGGGCTGAGCATTATTCAATTAAAATCAAAAAGACTGTTTTCACTAGACCGTTTGTTTATATTTTCGATAGTTTATTAGGTATTTGGCTTGGTTTTATGTAAAACTAAATTTTAATTTGATTTATTTGGATGATTATCAGTTTTACCAATTTTTATTTCGGTTAAACCGAATTAGTCGAATTAGTTAAATATATTATATATTTTTTGGATAAATTTTATTTATATAAATATTATTATAATATTATAATTAAAAATTAAAAGCGAAAAAATCTAAAAATTAAAACTTACACCATGAAAAGTGCACAATTAATAAAAAGTCTTTAGTTTTCACCTTTTTAATTTCAAATTTTCAATATTCAATCTATTTTATGACTCTTGCACTCACAAACTTGAAACTCTCACTCACACCTCCCTCTCTCTCTCCTTCTCCTATTTTATTCTTTTTCTAGCCACTTTTATGAAAAATTTTTAGTTTTCACTTTTTTTGTTTCAAATTTTTAATATCCAGTCCATTTTATCTAATATATGCTAACTAACATGGTATGGGTGACCGTTAGATTTGCTTACAGGTGTTTGTCATGTTAGCAACTCTTTCATCAGGTAATTGTTGTTCTACATCAGATGTCACATTGAATTAACTCAGTTTTTAAATGCTAGGTGTCGCCATTATTAATAAAGAAATCATTCCATTACACATTTGGAATTTTGAATTTTTAGATGTATTTTAAAATCCAGGGCTAGAACATGTGCTAAACGTATAGTCAAGGGAGTTGATATGTAATTTTCTCTTGTGTACATGTTTTGTATTGAGTTGATATGTAATTTTCTCTTGTGTACATGTATTGTATTACCTTAACTGACAGTCTCATTGGAACATGCACGAAAATATTTGTTGCCGCATAGACGCAAGTCTTTTTCATAAAAAACTATGATATGATGATACTGCCTTATGTCTTTTTTTTTTCTTTTATTGCATTAGCTAAAATAATTTGAAAATTACCAGCCTGACATGTTACTAACCATCAAAAGTGACTCAAATCACATAACAAACAAAATACAAAGCCAGCATCCGCTAAACTAGTAAATCAAATGACCAAGCTAAAATGGCTATTGTTCGAGATGGGTTTCACCTTTACAGATTCTGACTCTTTCGACTTGATCGGTTGACTGGGAAACGATTCGGAACCTGCAAAACACTCCTACATTTAAGTTAAAAAGAGTGATTTTTGATAGAAATAAAATAGACTTAGTACAAAAGAGAAAGAGAGAGAGAGAGAGAGCGAGGAGAGAGGCTTGTGGATTGTGTGAGAAGTGTCTGGTCTTAGAGAGCATACCTAGGTTTCGGCAGACCGAATGCTTTTATATGTAGATCTCTTGGGAGTCGTATGTCCCCAAGGTATTGTAATCCTAGTTTCCTTATAAGGAGGCTCGAAAATCTCGGGATTCTTTAGTCAAATATTTTTGAGAAATTTGTGATTTTTATCACTTTGGAAGTTTAACAATATGATGAGATTTCTTTTTTTATCAATTAGATTTCAAAAGTCTCATTTCTTATCTAAGGAACATGCATATCACAAATTGGTTGGTTAATTAATGATGGCAATCACTTGGTATATTGAGCTGTGTCCACCCTTCGGGGAGATTGATCCCTAATTGTTGACACATTTAGGCGTAAAATGCCTTTCTGGATTATGGGCTCACAAGATTGAACACTATCTGAATAGGCCTTCAGATCATGTCTCATCATTTATCCCTGACTCGTGGTGTCGTTTCGTGAGAAAGATGGCATGAGTAATTATCAAAAAGTTGTGAAACTTTTGGCGTGGCACATGTTGCATCATACCTCACGAACCGTCTTTGAAACTCTTTATAAGATCAGACGTTTGAGTGTACCAGATACTTCCATAAATTCTTTCTCTTTAGTGAATCACTCCTTTCATATGAAAGCTTTCTTTAGAAAAATGCCAAAGGTTTCTTCTTCTTCATCTTACCAGAGCATCGATGACATAAGGAGCATGATGACCAAGGAAAAGCTCAAGGACTTCAGACTGATATGATACTAGGAGACGATTATGTTTTGGTATCGGCCACGAAAGAGGACAAGGCAAACAGGGCGCTGGATGGTTACATTCTAATGTACGAGTAGTCGGTGTAGTACGGTCTAAAATTTCCATACACAAGTCCAATCGAAGAAGTAATATGTTATTGGAACATTTTTCTCACATTGCTCCTCCCTAGCGCCTGGCGCCTTGTCGTTGCCGTAAGTTCTTTGTTTAGCTTTTGTTGCCTCCATTTTGATTTCGAGATTTTGGTGGTCCTTTTTTCATTGAGAAGATATAGGAGCAAGGGTTCCACTGGGGTTGGTTTAGACTACAGACTCATTCCGAGTCTAATTGGAAGTTTTACTATAATGAATCGATAGACAAAAAGTGGAAGTATGAGTACTTCTTTATGGAATTTCTGAATAGGGACCTCATGCCAGTGTTGCCTGATGTCAATCAGAGACCATCACTTGGGGTAAAGTCTTTGATGCATTCCCGTCTTTCACGTTTCATGCGATCTGTTGGCAACTATTATAAGTCCACTCGGTATAGCATTTGGGTGGATTCTCTTGTAGAGGACCAAATGTTATCCTTGGCGGGTTTATTGATTGGTGAAAAAAGGAAGATCGATAGGTCTATTCTAGTGGAGAGGAGAGGAAAGAGCTGGTCAAAGTTTTTCCTTTGGTAGAGGATGCTACCTTAAGAGAAGTCTCTACCTTCAAACAAATGAGGCTGAATGCTAAAAGGCCATTGAAAGAAGTCGATAGGTCCCCTAAAGTTCGGTCATCCAAAGTTACATCCCCTTTGTTGAAGTGGAGGAAAATCCAACTGCCCAAGTCTTCTTCGAGGAAGAAGAGGTCTGAAGAAGTAAGAGAGCTTGCATCTCTAGCAACATCGAGACATTCTGAGCTAGTGACAATAAGGTCCGAGGGGGTTGATAGCTTGTTGTTCGACGTGAGTTCCCTGGTTGGAGAGGCTATGAGGGTGCCTCGATAAGAGAGATTCCCAAGATGGAAGAACTCAAAGATGACTCTACATTGGTTGTAGAGGAGGGATCACTGAAGGAACCAGACTTTTCTGTTGCCCGTGTGGATGAGACATCCGGGTTGTTGCTTGTGGAGCCCCAGTGACCTCTATGCAAGGGAGCAAATGGGACTACTCTTCCTCTTCCTATCCCAGTTCGGTTGTTTGATGAGCAGAAGGACTTACAAGAAGAGGGTATAATCGCTATTTGTACAAGGGACTATTGGTACAATTATATGAACACTGCAGAGGCATGTCGACTAGCTGAGCGATTCAATTTTCACCATCCAGGACTGGAGCAAAATAGAATGTCCTATTCCCCCGACTCTGTATAATTTCTGTATCATGGAGCTTTTAATTAAAGAAATTTTCCGTTTGCGTTGTTATGTCATATGTGTGTTCTTTAGGGGACGTTTCCCTGGTCGTTTGAGTAGTTAAGATATGTTTTATATATGTGCCATCGATTGAGCTTGCTCATCATATGCCATGCTCAACAGTTTTTGGATCACCTTGCTGAAGGAAAGATATTCATTTACCCCGGGGTATACTGCCTTCGTTAGGGGGATTATCAATAGGACAAAACAAGTTATCTTTTCTAAGAGCTACGCGACTCCTTTCCTTCTTCACTAGTTCATCAATCGATCTTGCCTAGAGAATTCTATAAGTTATATTAAACGTTGTTCATCTATTTAGGGGTGTGTGCTCCTCAAATTTTAACGACAGTGTCTATTTGAGTGTGACTTCCCATAGCAGGTCATGGCATCATGAGCCCCTTTAGCCTTTAATTGGTAGGTCAGTAGTGTTAGCCCGTTCGAGAAGACGTATCCTAATGATAGGTCAGGGCGATATCGGCCCGCTTAGGGAGACTGATCCCAATGATAGGTCAGAGCGACATCGGCCCGTTTGGTGAGACTGATCCCAACGAAAGGTCAGGACAGCATCAGCCCATTCGGGAAGATTGATCCCAACGATAAATCAGAGCAGCGTGGGCCCATTTAGGGAGATTGACCCCAATGATAGGTCAGGGCAACATCGAGCCGTTTGAGAAGATTGATCCCAATGATAGGTCAGGGTGGCATCGGCCCATTTGGGGAGCACTTAACGATTCAATTTAGCTTAGTTGGTTCATGGAAAAGGAAACATGTTATATTCAATTTAGCCTTAATCAGTCATCTAGGTAATGGTATTTGAGATTTTACGAGGATGTGATATCTTAATGTTTTGTGATGATTGAGGAGGATCATTGCATTTACCTAATACGTTATTGTTACTCCATTGTGATCATGCTCTTATATGTGAATGACATTTTAATGGCTGGAAACAATAGAGAGTATCTAATGACCATTAATGTATGGTTGTCATCAAGTTTTGATATAAAGGACATGGGTGAGGCACAATTCATTCTCGAAGTTAAGATCTAAAAAGATCTATCGAGACAGGTATTGGTTTTTTCACAAGAGTCCTACATCAGAAAGGTTCTCGAGTGCTTTGGAATAAGCGATTGTAAACCCATAGATACCCCCATCGCTAAAAGTGAAGGCCTGAATCTTGACATATGTTTTAGAACTCAAGAATAGATGAGGGAGATGAGTAAAATTCTTTATACCAATGCAGTGAATAGTTTGATGTATACGATGTTATGTTCATGACCAAGCATTTGTTGTGCAGGTCACTAGAGAATAGTGAAAAGGATTTTGAGATATCTCAAAGGAACTACAGATCTCTCCATGTTTTACAGGAGAGGTGATTTTTGTCTCGTTGGATATTCAGACGCTGACTAGGGTGGCAATCTGGAAGGATGCAAATCGACATCAGATTTTGCTATATTGCTTGATAACGATGCCATATTATGGAACAGCAAGAAGCAAACTTGTGTATCTCTATCTATGATAGAGACTAAATTTGCGATATGCTACTCAATAGCAGTTCAGGAGTGTATTTGGTTTCGGAGATTCTTGGATGACTTAGGGTTATGACTGATAGTGGGAGGCCAGTAATGATTTATTGAGATAATCGGGCTATTATAAATTACACTCGAGATCCTAAATATCACAATAGGACCAAATACATTTTTACACATAGTATAACCCCTTTACCAAATATATTACGAGAGATTCTCTTGTAAGCCATAGAGAGTCCTTAGATTTACATATACTATGACATTTCTCATTATGTACTAGAATGATGCTTTGCTGCTTATTATCATATATGATATGTGTATATTATTCAGTCATATTTTGAGCTGATTTATTCATTGTACTTGTTTATCATCATATATTTTTGAGATGTGATATGATAAAAGATATATTAGGTAAGTAAGGTCGACTCTCACACGAGTGACCACCTCCAGCTCTAGAGAGTAGGGATGAGATGGTTTCTAGGCATAAGAGGTTTTGAGAGTGGTTCTGCTAGAACGTAAGTTATCCTGATATGTGTTCGGGATGAGATCATATGCGATATGACAGATATGGACATATCTATATCCATGTTGCCTATAAGTAGTCAGTTTTGAGATCTCAGATATTACCTACATATGGTGATATGATCTCTAAGATATTCTCTCTAGGATCTTTGAGTAAAATCTTATGTCTGGACTAAGTCCTATACCTATACAGTGTTAAAGAAATCTAACAATTACGCTTTTGGGAGATGGAGGAATAACACTGTGACATGTGTTTCTACCGCATGTGATAAATCGATCATGGGATAGTGAGAACTATTATTTGAGACAATAATATGATATTGATCCCTATGCCCCATTATGTGAGACCCAAAATTCATTGGATGAGATCTCTTATACCCTTGTTACTTTTGGCCTTTCTAGAAATTTTGGTTCAGTAATTACTACTTTACTTTATTTACCTATGGCCTGGAAGATAATGAGGTCTAAGGAGTAGATCTAAGAAAGCAGTTGAATTGACACTAATAGATTAAAGTTTGAGAAAAAGAAAACCAATTGACATTACATTATTGTATTATATTCATCAGCTAACCTATTATATTTGTTCTTATTGGGATGTAAACATAATAGTGGATACACAGTCGAGCAACAATTAGGGATCACTTTCGATTAGGAAAGCAGCTTAATGAATGTAATATATTGAGTCTAGGGTATAACGAGTTCTTTTCGGTACTAACGGTGGCTTTTCGATCATCTTAATAGGCGTATCGAAAAGTCTTTGCTTATAGGTGTACTCACCGTCGCATGATGTCCAATTTTATTTGAAAATCCAGTAGGGTGATATGAAAGATCATATGAGTTGTGATCTTATAAGAGATGTTAAATACACTCATATGCAAGTGGAAGATGTTGATAAAATATGCCAATGAGGGGCATTTTACTAAATGTTTAAAATTTAAATTTATTTAAATTTTAATTAAGAGAAAATGGGTGGTTTGTAACACCTTGTGATTTTGTTTTAAATAGACAATTGAAAAATTTTTATATATGTGAAAAAATGAGAGAATAATTTATTGGAATAAAAATAAAAATTTTTGTTATTCAGAATGGTCAGGATTTTTTAAAACACCTAGTTGATGGATTTTAAAAATTTCTAAGTTACTGATCATTGGAGTCCTGATCACTAGAGCCGTCAGTTATTTGGGTGTTTGGCAATCGGTACTTGATGGATTTTAATCGTTCGGTACTCAAAGGAATTTTAGTGTTCGGTAGAGATCTAAGTTCAGTGAACAGTCCCCCAAATTTTTGGTTTCCCAGTCAGTAGTCGATGATAATCATCTGCCGATCGATAATTATGAGATACCCATCGGTATTGTGAAGATGAAATTTAAATCTGTCGGTACTAGGTTCCCAAATTCCTATTGGCCATCTAGCCATCGGTTGGTATTGAAACTCCCGTCGGTATTGTGAGAACCGGTCGGTATTGAAACTCCTGTTGGTATTGTGAGAACCGGTCGGTATTGGAACTCCCGTCGGTATAGTAAGAGCCCATCGGTATATTGTGAAACAAATGATTTGACTGTCCGTATATTTTCCTATCATTTTTCAGTACAGTACAATTAGGTCCCATCGGTAAATGGAGGAAATTATAATTTTGGATAGACTTATTATTTTATAATTTTATATACCCATCGGTATATCCAATTTCTAATGATTATTTTGTTACCGATCGGTATTGTGTATCTATGATCGGTAATGTGCACCGTCGATAATGTGAGACTTGTAAATTTTATTTCCACCATCCATCAGTAATATGATACTTTTTAATCACTTTTGACTGATTGGTACCATATATTTTCATTTACCGATCGGTATCATTCCTTGTTTTCATTTTTCATGTTCGGTCATCGGTCTATGCTTTTGCTAATTGCTTCATTCGGTCACACCCATCGGTCAACATATGTAATTGCCATTTGCCATCTACCATCGGTCAATGCATTTGCCATTTTGTATTTTCTCCCTTGGGTCAAGTAATTGCCATTTGCCATCGGTTCAGGCCATTGGGTTGATCGGATGAATTTCACTAAAATTCCCTCATGTGTAGTGCCGAATGTCTTTCTCATTTCCCAATTGAAGTACCGAACGTCACTTGCCAAATTGAAGTACAAATGCTCTCTTATTTTCCTTATGAGTTGAACCACCAATTGCCTCCACAGACATTTGATCCCTAGACCTCCAAGTGTGCAAAAAGAACATGTTACCACCATGCCACCAAATCCTTTCATTTATATAATACTAAATTTATATTATATTCTATACTCCTAAATATTATAACTCTTATTCATTTCTAATTTATTTTTCCATAATGTACTTTTACTTCAACTTTGTTTGCTCATCGGCAAACACCATTGTCTCAGAAAAAATATAATTTCAATCACTTAAACTCATTCGAGTGACTTTTTCAATAACCTAAAGGGAGAATTGGGTATTTTATGCAAATAGAAAATACATGAGGGCCACTAGGTAAATATAAAAAAATGGTTGATGGCCACTAGGTAAATATAAAAAAATGGGTTGATGATAAAAAGAGGAATGAGGTTCCAGAACCTACGGAAAAAGGCACTTCTCATTTTTCTCTAGAGTATTCTCCTCTCTTTCCTTCTCTTTCTCTCTTCTCTTCCAAAACCCAAATCGATCTACATCAAATCTCTAGATCAGAGGTTTCAAACTACATATGAACGTTCCAAGGATTGATTTTAGTCTTGAATCTTGAGGAAAGTCTAAAAGTTTAGTGCTGTCACAAAAAAGAAAAATCAAGAGTTTTGGTGTGATCCAAGCCCGAAGGATCTCTAGAGACAAATCAAGGTAATATAACTTTTCTAACTCAAGTTTGACTATATTTAGCTCTCTAATCATTTGGATTTGGAGAATCTTAAGTCAATGGACGTGAAATAAAAATTTGATTTTAAATGTTAGGGTTTTTGGGTTGATGTGAAATGATTGGTAGTGACGATCTTGATTATATGATGATGTCTCATAGGGTCTGGACAAGCTGATAGGGATAGAACCTTTGCTGTGGATAGATCTGAGAGTGATTACCCTCCCTGAGAACTGTGAGTGGATGGTTTGTTGTGTTTGTGAATGAGAAATGATTTTCATAATTTTTCAAAATGATTTTTCCTAAACTGACTTTATGAAATGTTTTGCGATTGTGGAATGTCCCAAAAAATGTGTTTTAACTGAGCCATGAGATTCATTTTGAAACATGCTAAATTTTTTCTACGGAAACATTTGCTGAGCTTATGAATTGTGAAATTTATTGATTTTTATGGCATGTGATATGATATTTGAAAAATGGTTTATGTATTGGTTTTGGGGCATGAGTCTGAGCCCCCATGGTGCATGTATGGGATGTGAGCACCCAGTTATGTGATGACCGGTCGAGTTTAAGCTTCCACGGACCGATTCGAGGGGGCGGCGTGGAGAGTTTGGTAGACTTGAGGGGGTAGGCGGTGGTAGAGAGATGCCCCCAAGTTCATTTCGAGGCCATTCGGTTGCACCTCCAAAGAGGCCGCGAGCCAACGCCAAGGTCGGGGTGAATGTTTTATGACCGATGGTAATGAAAACCCCTTGGCGGATCACCGGATGGTTCGGACCAAGCCATCGGTGGAGAGATTTTGAGGTAAAACCCATAATATTGGAAAAGTGTATTTTTGTGTTGTGGAAAAATCATGCTCTTGATATGAATATTTGATTGATCACTTGATATTTTGTTGGAATGAAAATATGTTTTGAAGATATTGTTTGACACTTCCACACTTACTACTCACTCATTTACACAGCTATACCATTGCATTCCACTTACTGGATATTTCTATACTCACCTATCCTTTTATCCCTTTTCAGAGGAAATGTAGAGACAGATCACTTGATCGGTAGCTAGGTCCAACCGAAGAAAAGAGCTGTCCGGGACCAACCGTCGGTATTGGTCCCTCTTGATGAGGATTTTGTGGCATGTAGTCGGACCCATCGGAGGACATTTTTGAAACTCTTTGCGTAATGTATTTTTCTTATGTTTTCTTCTAAAGTAAAAATTTTATATTTTGAAAGATGTATTTTGAAACACTGAACAAGTTTTATTTATTATATCTTTGGTTTTAAAATATTGTGCAAACTGATATTTCTTTATTGGAAAGGTATTATCATAGTCTTGCGGGATCTTGGGGTGCGTGTTGGCGATAGCACGCACTTCTAGATCATGCGACGGTTGTCATGTGCTCGGATATATGGGTCGGGACGTGACATGGTTTGCCCATTATCTTTGACTCCCTAAAATGACTCTCCCTTTCTCTCCCAAAATAAGGTTGGTTGGTTAATCCCTTCTAACGTGAACTATAAAAATTGAGAAGCAATTGAGAATTGCTTAAAGAAGAGAGAATAGAGTGAAACATATATTTTTCTCTGGAGTGTGAAATTAATTGAGGGTTTCAAGAAAGAAAATTTCGAATAGAAAATTTTTTTCGTCATTTTGGATCACCAGATTTAGGGTTGTAGCACCGTGGATCTGTGGATCATGATCGAGAGTTTTGATCAAGGGATTTTGCGGTTCGTAATCTAGATTTTTTGAAAACATACACAATGAGGTACGATCCAAAAAATTTTGATTTATTTATTTTCTGTGATTTTCCATGCTTCCGCTACATGAGAGTAAATCTAACCGATTGTTACTTTTAGAACTCATTGTTTGAGGAAGGAAAATTAAACCCAAAAGAAAAAAAAAAAAAAAAAAAAACACTACATAAGCACTCACCTGGTATTTTTTTTTCTTCAAAACAAATCATCAATGCCCCGTGCTTCCTTCACTTTCCGTTAAAATGCCCTTAGAATTTTACAAACTTCAAACTAAACCCTCGTCACAAACAAATCGCATGCTGTGTGTGCTGGCTGGTTATATAATTCCAATAGCTTGATAATACAATCATTTATCAATCATCATAGAGATTCGACCACTCTGTTAACAAAACAATACAATATTAAAAAGCACTTCTAAATCATTAAAATTCGTAAACAATTGAATATTTGAAAATTTTATCATTTCTAATTCTAAACAAAATCAGAAATGGTTGGATATTAATTTAATGTTGCACGTGATTCATCCAATGAATATATTGGCCAAATCTCCCATTTGTTTGTGAAGCATACACAAAGATATATATATATATATATTTGTTACATAGAGAATACTTGAATGCGACACCTTTAAGGAGAGATAGTTAGTATCAATTGAGTTATAATTCATTGGTTACACATATCTATTTAAGAGTAAAAAAAAAAAAAAATTCTTCCAATCCGAATCTTAAGAGAGAGAAAGAGAGAAAACAAATTAAAAGTACGTATGCCAAAATTGGAAGCAGCTTGATTTAACTAAAATCATCAAGCTGTACAACTGGTTTCATTCGCCCCACCTAAATATTCTCCTTTTCAAACTTAAAACCATCTCAACCATGGGCAAGAAATCAATCTGAGAAATTTTTTTTAAGAAAAAAAACAAGGACGATTTAAATTTGGTTGGACTGATTCCGTCTGGAAGCATAGTCTCAAATTAAATCCCATCTTGAGTGCCTTGGAATACATATTTCCAATATATATATAAAACCTTTTTGACCTGTTTTTGTTCACTTGGCGGCATATTTGTTGAATCGTTCATTATACCATTACCCTTCTCTTTTCCTGCTCAATTTCTGACAATTTCCGACAATTTCCTATTACAGAGCAAACGAAACTATGAATAGATATATATATAACATATGTAGATATATACCATTTGATTATTTTAAAATAGGCTGCAACTGGCTTGATATGTTTTTTCTCTAAGTGGAATCATAAACATAAAGTTGTCTCTAAGATGAATGTAAATCATTTATCGTAAGTCTTTTAAGAACTTGATTCTATCAAAAAAGGAAAAGAGAAAAGTAGGGAAAAAACATCATGAGAGAGAGAGAGAGAGAGAGAGAGAGAACATGTATGTACTTCATTACAATTTAGCAATTTTTGCTGACATAGTTGTAGATCGCAGAGGGTTGCAAACTAAACGGTCAACATTTTTGGCTAATCATATATTGGATCAAATTAATTTTTGGTTCTTGTGGTCCCATGGTAGGGTGGGTATACCTTAAAATTTGTCAAACAACATAAGGAAGGAGCACGCTAAGTGTGAATTCAACGTATTTGTACCTGCCCCGCAGATAATGCCAGACTAGTCAGGTAGGTTCCATTCCCTTTCGTATAAATTTATAAGAATGACTTCATGTTTTAGAGTTTTGAGTTCTCTATTTCTCCAAGGGGGAAGAGTTAATATTGGATTTGTTACTGCAGAATTATAATCGAACATTATCTTCATAACAAGTCTCACCAGTAAAAGCATATCTTTCACGGGTTTGCCTTGCAAGTGTTGTATCATATCCATGTGGCTTCATATTTTATAAACTCGAGGATTCTACAATTTTTGTGCATGTACAATTCTATTTAGTAATAACAGAGACACCAGAACACGTCACCATACTTTTTTTAGCATTGGTATGAATGAAATGTATTTCTTCTTCCCAAAGATTTGACCCTAATTGAATTGGTTGAGAATCTATATCTATCCAAGCAGAAAATTAATAGTCGAGGCAGGCCTCCAGCATCTCTTCTCATAAAGTATGTGATGCCAAATTCTTGGCCAGTATGTGTCCATGGAATCAACTCTACACGCATATATATGTAAATATATGTGTGAGTATATGTATAGGTATATATGTTTATATATATATATTTCAAGTTACGTGTATTTTTGGAACAAACATCCAACTCCAAAAGTTTATTGTTTTCATTGCATATGAGCAAAATAATCAATAACAAAGTGAGTAGCTGCCGAAAATATAACCACACACTCCCCCTCCTCCCAACAGAAAACAATAATAATAATAATAATAATAATAATAATAATAATAATAATAAAATAAATAGAAGAGTCCTGAAAGCAACTCCCGCATCATTAGAATGTAGAGCCATTTTAAGGAGAAGTTTCTGTAGAAAAACTGTTGAATACAACCTTAAGGACCACAGCTTGAATAATATGCATATGTGTGTGCGTATGTATATGTGTTTGTATATTAAAAAAGTCTAAAGAATATATTAGCTTGGTCAATTAAACTATTCCAATTTAGATTAAAAGTTAATCTTTAACCTTCTGCATCTCAAGCATCACTCAATTAAAGCAAAACAAGGTTTAAAAAAACTGAAAAAATTAAAAACAAAAAAATTGAGAAAAGAAAAGAGAAGATAAAAATTTTATTATTATTATTATAGGAATTCAAATCTAGGTTCTTTAGCTTGTAAAAAGAGAGTTGTGATTATTAAACTGTCTCTTAGATATAAAAATTTGATTATGTTACAAACACTTTTGTCAGCCTACATAACCCACAATGCCTCCCCCTCCCCCACCCCCACCTCCAAATAGAAAAGAGTTAAATTTTCAGAAACGTGGCGAACGATCTTGGCTCCTAAAATATCAACTTTTAAACTGCATGTGTAATTTTCCTTTTACCACAAATGACCAAACAAAAGCAAGATAAATAGATCAACTGCCGCAAAGAATTGATTATATCTTAATTAGCTCCCATTTGTGGTGTGGCTTTTCCATTTGATCAAGGAATAAATTATATTTAAGACTTTTTGAACTTAATTATTTGTATATATATTTTTTTATTTGCGCACCAATGAACCAAATTATTTAATCATTTCTTCTGATATTGCTTCTATTAGAGACCAACGTATGCTTCCTCACCAGTAAACATGATCATAACTATGATTTGTCAATTTGGAACGGTTTAGTTAAATAAATATTGAAGAACTAGAACAAAGAATTAAGTATGAAAGCGATTGTCAATTATGATAATTAATAGTTTATTGGAAACCCTATTTTTTGCAAGTTGAGAATTGATTATGAAGTCAATCATATATCTCTTAGCATGCTTCGGAGTCGAGGACTAATTATTGGTAAACTTTATAGAAAACAAATGGTGGGTTATTTAGGTGTCATATGATACTTTTGTGTTTAATATTTCCAAGCCTGTCGGTCGCTCTTTTGCAAGCATGTCCAAGATGACGATTGTATCTTGGAATGTACCCTCTGATTATAGTTCTATTCTATGTATTCAGTTCAGAAATATAGCATGCTTTGACAATTCCCAATTATCTTGTGAGAAGTAGTATGAAAGGCTAAACCAAGATATATATATATATATATATTTTCTTCTATGTTCCAAGACTGGCTGGTGCTGGCAAATCTTTTGGCTTGAAACTCAGCTTTTGGCCTGATTTATGGTATACCATCAATTCTAAAGTCGCATTTGAATTTCTATCCAGTGTAAAAAAATTATAATCTCAAAGTTTCATTATTCTGTAGTATACTTGCCTTAATTCGACTGTACTTCTTGCTGGGATTGAGCAACGGTTATAAACTTGACCATCGGAACTCGGAATCACCAATCCTCAATTCTATCAAGATCATGGTCTGCACAAATTGTAATCGTTTTCTTCCAAAACAACTAATATACAAATGTTTGTCTATGTATTTGCATGTATATTTGATTCAATCTAATGACTGCTGATGGGACATGGCCAAACGCCTATTGGGGCAACACTCTAAGACCCGAAGACCCATAGTCAAACTAACACTCTAGCTACAATAAGGGATTTATCTTCCCGAAGAGTAACGCGGATTAACTCTTTGGTTAACTTCTAACGATAGCCAAACCGATTCGAGCCACTCAAACCGATACCCCTCTAATTTTGACGATGACCGATGGTCCATCAAAGAACCGATCGTTTCGCTCCCATCGGGTAACTTTTGGCTAATCCTGTATAATTTTTTGTTTCCTATTCCGTCACGAAGCACATCTCCTAAATAAGAACGAAAATCTTTGGAATCTAATCGATAAGAGAAAAATCTTTCCATATCATTAAACTTCTTCATTGGTGAAGATCACAAATCTCTTAAGAATATTTGACTATGGAACCCTGAAATTTTCAGATCTCTTTATAAAAAAGCTAAGGTTATAATGTCCCGAAAATACATGACTCCTAAAGTATGAGCATATATAAGCATTTGGTATATCGAAATCCAGGTATGCTCTCTGAGATCAGACACTGACACACAAGTGATAAGGTTATCAATTCTCTCTCTCTCTCTCTAAAGCTCAGTCTATTTTATTTCTATCGAAAATCGCTCTTTTTAACTTGAGTATCGGAACTTCCGCCGCCGAAACACCTTTTGGCGGTCTTTTGCAGGTTCTTCAACCATCTCTAGAAACAACCGTTCAAGTCGAAGAAGCCAAAATCTATGGAATTGAAATCTACCTTCAACAAATTAGCGCCGTTTGTAGAAAAACAGGCTGATTTTCCAAACAAACGTATCATCCATTTTAATTATCTATTCCGAACATGGCAGCCATCAAAACGAAGAGGCCAATCATTGGCTTCGACGATAACGATCTAATCGGAGTCAATCCTGATCGCGACGACTCTTTAGTCATCATCATCAAGGTAGAATTTTATACTGTCAAGAGAGTTCTCAATGATCAGAGGGTAGATTGTGACCTCCTCACTTGGGATGCCTTCTAGCGAATAGGTTTCAATTCCTCCCATCTTCAACCTTCTATTGGGTCCCTTAAAGGACTTTCTGATAAATGCATCTATCCAGAATGTGTTATTTCTCTCACTATATGTAACACTGATTTTCAATGACTATGTATTATATACCACTGCTCATGGTTCTATACATATATTAACATCCTTTTGAGACATCTAAAATGAAATTTTAATTTTCTTTTTATTTATTTTGATCTTTCGCCTCAAAATCCTAAAACTAAAAATTTTATCAATAAGCTGAAAACTTTTTCAGCAAGCGCCGACAAAATCTAAAGAAGTCAAAAATAACTAAGAAAAGATTTACATACTTAAATAAAGATATTAAAATGAAATTTCATATTTTTAAGGAATTTCAAACAAAATTTCATGACCAAAAATGTAAATTGTTAAAAGTTAGGGGTCCAAATGCAATTAAGAAAAATTGAGGGACTAGGTTGTAAAGCACTCGAGGATGGACAATTGGAGGTAAATGATTGGTCAAGAGGGTAGCAAGGTTGGTTAGTGACCACATAGGATAGTTCCACATTCAAGAAAACTCAAAGGATGACAATTTGTGAATAAAATCTCGTTGGAATGGTTTGTGCTAGTGGTGACACTTCTTCTCTTGACATGGACGTCAAATAAGACTTCTAATGGTATGCATGGAGTTTACTTGAATCAACAATTACATGGTTTGAGTGCTAGAGCAAGTGGATGGTTGAGATGATGCATGAGATGATCCAATGGTCAAGGATATATTGCTAGGTTTATAAAAGAAGTTGTTTAAGAAGAATTTGACTCATTTTCTTCATTCAACCCCCCTTGGACAAAATATGTAGGCTCCATATCCAATTTTGAGTTCAACCATGAAGCCAAAGAGGTTAGAGCATTGTTGAAAATTTTAAAATTTAAAATTGGAAGTATAGAAGTGTTGTATAAAAAATTCATGTGTATTGTGATTTGATTATTGTTAAGGTGATAAAAAATTCAAGGATTCAAAGTGCTGGTATGTGTTTTTAGAAAGAGATCTTATAAAGGAGGTAACATGTCTTAACTTGTACAAAGATTTGATTACTTGATGAATAGTTACAATGGTATCCATACTAACATGCTAGATATTGATTTCTAGATTAAGTTTTGTATAGTATTCTTATAATATCTCATTTTGTAGAAATAAAAAAATAAGCCATTTATTTTTCTATAAACTAGACTTCCTAAGCTTTAAAATGATATATTATGTATAGCATTTTATAAAGGAATCAATTTTTGGTGATTTTTGGAAGTTTAGCATGTTTCACCAACTTTATTTCATATTTTGTGTCCAACCAGTATATTGTTTAAATTGTTGAGATATCTTTTGTATGAAAATTGGAGAAACTTTAAACATAAAAGTTTTAGGTCTCTATCCGATCTTTAATTTGAGATAAATATCACTTGAATTGGAGTTGTACGTAGAAACTTATGGTATTTCTACTAAAACTGTGCAGAAGTAGTTTTAAAACTAAAATTGAGATGAAAATAGAATTTTATAAAATTATACATTTAAAATCTAATGATGGTATAAACTATAACATTTTAGCTTGATGTCTTAGCTTCAATTTGAGATAAGAATCACTTAAATTGGAGAAATAAAAAGGGACATATGGAAATTCTCCCAAACCTGTGCAGAGTTGACTTTAGCAACTTAGATTAAAAAAATTATAAACTTTTCTAAATTTCGTGTGGTCAAAATTTAAAGTTAGTCTAAACATAAAAGTTGGAAATATATGTCTTAACTTTAAGAAAAAATTTGAATCATTTAAATTCGATCAAAATTTTGGAAGATATCACGATTTTACTAAACCTACATATGGTAGGTTTTGAATAAATTTTCTCGAAATATGAAATTTGAGATTTTACCTTAAAGAAAATATTTATGTATGCATTTTGTATATTGACGATATGATATTATCGAAATTATTGAATTAATAAATTGTTTAATTTAGGCGTAGGGTTACTTTTCGTACGAGGGGTAATTTGTTCAAGAAACGAAGATAGTTAGGGAGAGTGACGTACCATCCCACGTCGAGATGAGTGGGACAAACTATTTATGGCTTTAAATAAAAAATAGTTTTCGATCAATATTTTTATAAATGAATTTTAAAATATGATTTAGAAATGCTTTACTGTTTGTGGTATGTCCTGAAATGATATTTTGCGAAAATTGTATCTTGATATTATGATAACTTGATAGTGTCATGTTTTTCTTTTATGAGTAGAGATTTATGAATGATAAGATATGACACATGTGTATGATTATGGAATGGTATATAGTGGTTATAGTACACTCCCTACCACGGTATTGAGCATTTACCTGATAGGATGACGTGGTGGGGTAACACGGGAGTAGAGTTTTGAGTCCCCTATCTCTGACCAACGGATCCAATAGACGAGCACCACATGAGGACCATGTCAACACCAAGGGAAGGGGGAAAATATATGTGTTTTATTCTTATGACATTTTGGTGATCTCTTGGTGGATTTTACCCTAATTAGGACAAACTATAGATAAAATGCATTTTTGACACCCCATGATGCATGATTGATGATAAGGATGCATATTATTTTGAATTACATGATATGTTGCAAATGAATGAAATATAAATTGAAAACAATGGTTTGACTTGTCACTCTCACAAATTTATTTATTGTTATTATATAGTTCTGCACCTCGCTCACTAAGTATGTGGATTATACTTACCCCCTCATATTTAAAATTTTCAGCTTATACTACACTTGATTTACTTTGGGATACCGTTCTATGAGTTTTATTGAGAGACGCCACCGGGTAAGTATTTATATCTATCTTTGTTTATGATTGGACCGTACATATAAATATTATATGTAAATTGGAGACAAATGTTTTAAAGAAATTTTTTAAAAATTTTCTTCTTCAAATCTTCCACTAAATGATTGATTTAGGATATCAAGTTGATCTTAATATTGGTTAAGTACTTAGCCTTGCATCGCCTCGATGTGCGAGTAAGGTATTCCTGTGCCTCGAGGAGTCGCGACAGTCTGTTCATGTGCTCGACCAGCGGTTCGGGGCGTGACAGATTTTAGTGGTATTAGAGCGCTAGATTCTGTATCTACTCTATTTCGCTTCCAGTATTTGTAAAATATTTTTCAAAGAGTTTATAATTTACCTCCTATAGTCTTATAATGTTAATCCTTATTGGGGGTTAGATGTAGGTTGGCACCTAACCCTTTGTTTTCCCACTCTTAAGTACTAAGTATGGGCCTTTGTGTAGAACTATGCATCCTCGAGAACGACTGAGGCATACCACCAAGACCCCGCTAGAGGCCGCGTCAATATCTCAAGCACCTCAGGGTCCTCATGCTGGAGAAGTACCCCCACCGCTCTCCATACTCAGGGAGATGATGGGGTGGTGGACGGCCCACCGAGACTAAATAACAACACCACCTGTACCGGCGGTTGAGACTCCACCTATACCTGTAGCGGCACCAGTGCCCTCTCCTATGCTGACGACTATGCCGACTACTTGACAGATGACAGAGGTCTCCACCTTGCTGAAAGAGGTTAGGAGTCTAGGGTGTGAGTCCTTTTCTAGGACCCATGACCTTGTTATGGCCAGGAAGTGGCTCAAATGGGTCAAAGAGGCTGTAAAGGACATGAGAGTTAAGGATAGACTCAAGCTGGTGATAGTAGTTAGACTGCTAGAGGATGAGACTCGTGACTGGTGGGATGACGTCAAGGATAGAGCAGATGAGCCGCTGATTTGGGGTGACTTTCTGAGGGAGTTTGATTCCCAATATTACACAATGTTCGACCACGACATAAAGCGACGAGAGTTCCTGGAGTTGAAGTAGGGGCAAAAGTATATGTTAGAGTACGAGACTGAGTTCCATAGACTGGCAACATTTTTCCCAGAGTTAGTGGTAATTGAGGAGACCAGGAGATTAAAGTTTGAATATGGAATAAATCTCGCCATCAGAGACTGGATGACAGTCTCCAAGGAGTATACATATGCTAGAGTTCTGCTATTGGCACTAAGAGTAAAACAGAACATCAAAGAATGGAACAGACTCTGCGACCAACAAGACCGAAGGAAGAGGCCTGGATTTGCGCAGGGACAGAGCTCCAAGAAGAGCAGAGGCTGAGATTGATATAGCGACGGCCCTAGACAGGGGCCTGGGACCACACCTCATGGGTAGTATGGGCAGTCATAAGCCCCAATGAGTACACCAGGAGGTAGCTTGGGCATTGCACCATGGTTCGAAGGAGCGCAGAGAAGGTCCTGCCCAATTTGTAAAAAGGCATATCCAGACCCATGCAGATTCTCCAGTAGATGTTATCAATGCGGAAAGGAGGAACACTTCAAAGACCATTGTCCCGATCTATGAGCTGAGGAGTACAGTCATTCCCCAGATTAGAGATTTCCTCATAGCCCCAGGGGTAGTTTAGCACCTTCTACAGCACCTCCTTATAGTACCGCAGGAAGTCTTTTACTGGGAGTAACATGTCTGGTCCACCTGCTCATCAACAACCCAAGACGTAGGCTAGACTATATGCTATGATCAACGAGCAGGCACAGGCCAGTCTGGACATAGTAACAGGTGCTACCCCCACTCATCCTGATGATGTAAAAGAACTTTAGACTATGATGTATTTTGGTGAACTTTGAAAGATGATATATATATATCCATTTTGAGGTTTTATCGTTAAGTAATTTTCAATTATTTCGATGAAATTGAGCTAATGGACTTTATAAATTTGGGTGATAGGCACGACGATTATCTTCGGAAGAGACGCCCGTGTGTTGGTTGACACTGGGGCGAATAGTTCTTTTGTGAGCACGGACTTCACTCACTACACGACAAGGTTCTAGTACCACTAGATAAAGCGCTATTAGTTATTACTCCCTTAGGGGAATAGATTGTCAGTAAAAGAGGTGTATCGAGATTGTGAAGTCATGGTAGAGAACACAGTATTGTTTCATATTCTGTGTACGACCAATACATTGTGTAAATTTTTGAGATACCTTCTTTATAGAATTTAGACAAAATTTAAATTTAAAAGTTTTAGGTTTTTATCATATCTTTAATTTGATATAAAGATCGCTTGAATTGGAGTTGTATGCAGAAAGTTAAGGTGTTTTTACTAAAACTGTGCAGAAGTAGTTTTAAAATTGAAATTGAGATGAAAATGGAATTTTATAAAATTATACATTTAAAATCTGAGATTAGTATAAACTATAAAGTTTTAGATCTATGTCTTATCTTCAATTTGAGATAAAAAGCACTTAAATTGGAGAAGTACACAGGGAGATATGAAAATTCTCCCAAAACTACAGAATTGACTTTAGGAACTTAGACTGAAAAACTTATAAAATTTTCTAAATTTATGTGGTCAGAATTTGAAGTTAGTCTAAACATAAAAGTTGGAGATATATGTCTTAACTTTAAGAAAAAATTTGAATCATTTGAATTTGATCAAAATTTTGGAAGATATCACTATTTTACTAAACGTACACGTGGTAGGTTTTGAATAAATTTTCTCTAAATATGGAATTTGAGATTTTACCTTAAAGAAAACATTTTCATATGCATTTTATAGACTGACAATATGGTATTATCAAAATAATTGAATTGATGAATTGTCTAACTTAGGGATGGGGTTACTTTTCAGACGATGGGTAATTTGTTTGAGAAACGATGATAGTTTGTGGGAGTGACGTACCCTCTCCAGTCAAGATAAGTGGGACGAACTATTTCTGACTTTAAATTAAAAATAGGTTTTTATCATGATTTTTATAAATGAATTTTGAAATATAATTTAGAAATATTTTAGTGTTTGTGGCATGTCTTCAAATGATGTTTTGTGAAAATTGCGTCATAATATTATGATGACTTGATAGTACTATGTTTTTCTTTTACAAGTAGAGATTTATGAATGATGACATATGGTACATGTGTAGGATTATGAGATGGTGTATAGTGGCTATAGCACACTCTCTACCAGGGTATTAAGCATTTGCCCGACGGGGAGACGTGGTGGGGTAACACGGGAGCAGGGGTTTGAGTCCCCTGTCCCTGACCAACGGATCCAATAGACGAGCAACACGTGAGGATCGTGTCAACACCAAGAGAAGGGGGAAAATATAAGTGTTTGATTCTTACGACATTTTGATGACCACTTGGTGGATTTTACCCTAATTAGACCAAACTATAGGTAGACTGCTTTTTTGACACCCCATGATGCATGATTGCTGATAAGGATGCTTATTATTTTGAATTACACGATATGTTGCAAATGAATGAAATATAATTTAATGGTTTGACTTGCCACTCTCACAAATTCATTTATTGTCATTATATAGTTCTTGCACCTGACTCACTGAGTATATGAATTATACTTACCCTCTCATATTTAAAGTTTTTAGCTTATACTGCACTTGATTTACTTTGGGGTACTATTCTATGAGTTTTACTGAAAGATGCTACTGGGTAAGTATTCATACCCATCTTTATTTATGATTGAACCGCGTATACAAATATTATACATAAATTAGAGGCAAATGTTTTAAAGATATTTTCTAAAAATTTTCTTTTTCAAATCTTCCACTATATGATTGACTTAGAATATCAAGTAGTGTCATAATATTGGTTAAGTACTTAGCCTTGTGTCGCCTCGATGTATGAGTAGGGTATACCCGTACCTCGAGGAGTCACTACTGTTTGTTCGTGTGCTCGACCTGCGGATTGGGGCATGACACTATAACCTTGGAAACTCCTTCCATCCATGCAACCATTAAAGTCATATTCCACGTGATAAAGTTATTTTCAGCCTATAATGTTATTCTCGGTTGCCCTAACCTGGACAAACTGGAGGCACTACCCAATACAAAACATATGAAGGTCAAGTTCAGAATGCCGGAATTAATCGCTACCCTCCATGGCAACCCCAACCCCTATGCTCTTCTCACAACTGAAAGTGGACAAGAGAACTTTCTAATCAACAACCTAGAATTCAGGGACGATGTCAAACCAATGACTAAACCTGGGCCCATGGAAGAATTGATTGTGGTCCCCCTGACTGATGACTCCAACCAAGCCATTCGTGTCGTGGCTAACTTGCCAACACTTTTACGAGAAGCCATTATTGATTGTCTACACCGACATTCGAAAGTTTTCACTTGGTCTCCCGAAGACATGCTAGGTATTCACTATTCGGTTATAGTACACAAGCTGACCGTTAATGCCGGTTACAAGCTAGTTAAGCAGAAGAAAATGTTGTTTGCCTTAAAACGCCAATGTGCCATTCAAGAAGAAGTCAAAAAAATTTTAACCCCCAAATTCATTTCGTGAAGTCAAATACCCCGAATAGCTAGCCAATGTGGTTCTTGTGAAAAAAGCCAATGATAAATGGAGGATGAGTGTAGACTTCACCAATCTCAACAAGGCATATCCAAAAGACAAATATATGCTTCCCAATATCAATAAGCTAGTGGACAAGTCTTCGGGCCACCAACTTGTAAGTTTCATGGATGTTTCTTCTGGCTATAATCAAATACGCATAGCATTGAAAGATGAAGAAAAGATAAACTTCATTATAAAATTTGGCACATATTGCTATCAAGTTATGCCCTTCGGTTTGAAGAATACTGGAGTGACTTTCTAGTGGCTAGTTAACAAAGTCTTCAAGGACCAATTTGGCAAGAACGTAGAAGTATACAGTGATGACATACTCGTCAAGAGCATCAGTATAGAAACCCATGTCATCGATTTTGAAGAAACCTTTCAGATGTTGGAGTGTTACAACATGCGACTAAACTCGACAAAGTGTACTTTTGGGATTACATCTGACAAATTCTTGGGTTTTATGATCACCAATCGGGGAATTGAGGCAAATTCCAAAAAGATACAAGCCATACTAGACATGTCATCGCCCCAAACATTGAAGGAGGTACAATGCCTCACTGGTAGAATATCTACCTTAAGCCGATTCAAGTCGATGGTTGGGGAAAAATACAAACATCTTTGATCTCTGAAGAGGTCCCAAAAGTTAGCATGGACACCCAAGTGCCAGACAGCCTTCGAGTAGCTTAAGGAATACCTCATGTCATCCCCACTACTCTCTCGTCCTATTCCTACTAGGAAACTATACATATACCTCTCTATCTCTAAGCGGGCGCCTTGCTCTGTTCTTGTGAAACAAGAGTCAACCATGCAGAATCCATATACTATATTAGCCTAATACTTAAAGAGTTTGAGGTTAATTATCGATAGATCAAAAAGACAGCCTACGCTTTGTTCGTCTCGGCCAGGCATCCTACCATACTTTCAGGTCCATACCATCATAGTCCTCACTGACCAATTGTTGAAATAGATTCTTCAAAAAAGAGACACTTCCGACCGTCTCATCAAATGAAGTGTGGAGTTGGATGAATTCGACATCCAATACCAACCGAGACCTGTGATCAAAGGCCAAACCCTAACAGACTTCATTCTCGAATGCACCCTCCTGGATCTAGCTGAACATGAATCTATTGATAGCCATGACGAATGGTTACTACTCGACTGGACATTACACATTGATAGGTCATCAAACTCCTCAGGAAGTGATGTTGGACTCATACTGATGGGCCTGAAAAAGTTTAAGGCGGAGTATGCTCTTCGTTTTGACTTCAAAACCACAAACAATCAAGCGGAGTATAAATCTTTGCTGATGGGACTCCGAATCATGACGAACAAGGGAGCCTAAAGCGTTCGAGTGTTTACCAATTGCCAATTGATCGTCAAACAGATCGAAGGGGTCTACAAGACTAAAGACCCATCCATGATCAAGTACTTGAGTAAACTACGTGAGACGATGAACTAGTTAAACAAAGTTGACATCCAACAAATTCCTCGGTTAGAAAACGTACGGACTGACACACTTTCTAAGCTAGCCAGTTCAGATTCGGTCGCCTCTAACCGAACAGTCTACATTAAGAGCCTACCGCACCTCAGCATCGATGAGTCTGAAATAGTCCTCACAGTGAACCAGTCCTCTAGTTGGAAATATCCTATACAAGTATATCTGAAGCATGATCGTCTTCCAGATTCCTCGTTGGAAGCAGCAAAGCTGAAATAGAAGCCGACCCATTATGCGATCATCGACGGACATCTTTACCGGAAGTCCTTCACTCACCCATACCTGAGGTGCTTAACCCTTAAAGATGGAGACTATATCCTCCAAGAGATCCATGAAGGGATATACGGTCACCACTTGGGAGCCCCGAATCTAGTTCACAAAACCCTAGCCAAGGGTACTATTGGTCGACCATGAAAACCGACTCTGACAATTATGTCAAAAGGTGTGACAAGTGCCAACATTTCTTTTCGGTGCCATGACTACCCCCCACCAAGCTCAGTCCCATAGCATGCCCCTGGCTGTTTGCACAATGGGAAATGGACATTCTTGGACCATTTCATCAGCCACCAGATAATGAAAATTCCTTTTAGTAGTCATCGATTACTTCACCAAGTGAGTGGAGGCCTAACCTCTAACCCAGATAACAGCAACCAAAGTTCAATCATTCGTATGGACTCACATCATTATCAGATTTGGCATACCTGCATCCTCATCACTGACAACGGGAAGCAGTTCAACAACCAGTGCTTCTAAGAGTTCTGCAACAAACTAGAGATCCATCATCGATTCTCTTTAGTCACTCATTCTCAGACCAACGGGCTCGCTAAGATAACCAATAGAACGATCCTACAGGGGCTAAAGACAATGTTGGATGAAGCCAAGGGACGATGGGCAGAGGAACTTTATAGTATCCTCTAGTCATACTGTATGTCATGCCCCGACCCTCAAGTCAAGCAAGTGAAAACCGTCGCGTTACCCCGACATACGTATAACCCCTACCCGTACACAGAGATAGTGTAAGATATTTATCAATATCCAATAATTTTCCAAAACAATTTAACCCTAAAAAATAAACTGACATGCATTCATTATACAATTAAGGATCAACCCGATCCGTCTTTGTTCAAATATGCATGCAATTTGGTCAAACCAACCATTCCAATCCAAATAATCCTTGGTGTTTTTTTTAAATGAGTCCCTACTCAAGGGATCCTTATCAATTTTTTCATCAAGACAATTCCCAAAGAAAATTTTAAAAAATAAAATGGGAGGTCCTCATTTTAAGTTTACAAAACCATAATTAATTTGTAGAATAATTAAATATCGTACAAAATTGGTCTTAAAAAATAAGTACAAAAATTTTTCTCCCATTTGGATCCGCTAAGTACCTTAAACCAAAAGATGGCTTATTACCTGATGATGTCTAACAATACAAGTTTTTTCAAGTCACTTTAAGCATCCATAGGACTCAACTAGGTTTTCTTTATAAAATGGAAGGGGAGGGATAAGTACAAAATATATCTAGTGAGTGATATACATGTTCTATAAAAATAGAAATTTATGTGGTAGATATATCAAATGCACAGTTGTTTCAAACCGTCAAAGTGTTCTCAAATTCATTCATTGTAAATAATTTCAAATCATTGTTTCCAAACCATCACAATTTACAATCATCAAAATTCGATTTCATATGCATCCATTACTTTGCATTTTCAAATACGAGGCAACCTAAAATCAGTATTCCTAACAAAGGTCTACCACGACCAAGAGTGAGACTGCTAAGGGTGTTAGTGATTAATGTTTAAAAATGCCCCCATTCTTAATGTTGGTTATGGTTTTCGTTGGTGGTGTAACCATCTTATATCCTTTAGGTGGTATGCTATTCAATCATGGTTGTACCATCACGCTCAGCTATATTACGTCTATTAACAATAACCCCATCACGTCACCCCGTCGAGCCGCATTGTGGTCGGAAATGATTAATTATTTTTAGGGGTTCAGGCTCTCACCCCAAGCCAAATCACGTGAACCATAAATCCATATCATGTGTCATTAACTTTAATAATTTCTCAATGATAACATCACACCAATGTGCTTATCATCAACAAGTTCAC
Organism: Dillenia turbinata; assembly: GCA_037126225.1. NCBI lineage: Eukaryota > Viridiplantae > Streptophyta > Magnoliopsida > Dilleniales > Dilleniaceae > Dillenia > Dillenia turbinata. The sequence continues at coordinate 8,898,288 of JBAMMX010000015.1, forward strand.
ATAGCACATTCATTCTTTCAAATCATACAAGATGTATAGAAATTTCAACTTCTATATTTGGGATATTACACACACACTAAAGCATATAAATCTAAAATTTGAAAATCATTTAGGAAAATCAATAAAGCATTCTTGATAAAAGTAATTTTTTTTATTTAAGTACAAATAGGAAATCACTCATCTCTTGGGGGTGAACACTCTCAATTCATAACTAATCTAAGGGTAATCCTTTTCCGGCTTCCAATTATTTTATCCTAAGGCAATAAACATGAATTAAATGTTAAATCACATCCATTTCTAGGATTTAGAAAATTTTCCCAATATAGCATAACCCTGATTTCTCAAATTCATGAATATATTCTCTTATTTCATTATTCGTGTGTCATTTGCATCTATATAAATTTTTTCATTCACTATTTGCTCCAATTTCATCACATATAAGCCCTAGACCTAGATTCCAAAGTCAAATCTCACAATTAAAATTGATATTTCCAATTTCATAGTAAGAAAACATAAATCTAAGTTGAAAAGAGTAAAATTACGTATAGAGAATTCACAAATTCCATATGACATCAACTTGCTCCAAAACCTAATTTTCTCTCTTTACAAAAATCCCAAAATTTCAAGTATAAAAATTAAATTCATGAATAATTAAACTAAACCCTTGAACTTGATAAGAAATTTACCTTAATTCTGTGGTCGAATTGAGCCTTGGGTGTTGGCTCATGAAAACCTTAGATCTTCCCCCTTTTAGATCAAACCCTAGATTTTTTCCCAAATCTTTCTCTATCTAGGGGTTTGATTCGGAGTTTGGAAGTTTGATGGAGTGAGTTTAGTGATAGAAAATTGATTTCAAAGAGAAATCAAGAGACAAAGAGAGGCAAGGAAGAGAGAGTGCAAAGGGAGAGTTGAGAGGGAGAGAAAGTCAAATAAATGAATTTGGGGTTTACCCAACCTTTTGTTAATTTTTGGAGCTGAAATTATCATTTTACCTTTCCTATGTTTTAAGTGTTATTTGAGTTTGGAGAGTATTTTGGTCATCTCACCCCTTTTTCATGTGCACAGGTTGATTCCAAACTTCACAGGTTGTCTCATGTGTCTAGGGTATTGAGGAACCAAGTCGACTCGTTTGGTGAGCACATCAACCTGAAATTTCACAAACCCATACCCTCAAGTCGACTCGAGGCTTGGACAGGACGACCTATGTGTACAACGCCTTAGAAACATGTCTGTTACACTAAGCAAGTTGACCTGCTTCCTTACATAAGATGACTCGTCACTTTCAAGTCTCAGAAATACACCCTGTACACTCATCAGGTCATCTCATCTATGGCTCGATGTGACTTGTGCACTTCATTTCACTCACCAGGTCATCTCACCCATGGCTCACACTGACTGTCCCTCCTTAAATGTCTAGGAATTGCTCTAACACCATCTATCAGCCTTCCCTCTCACATTTCATGGGCATGAGACGACTCCACATTGCATGAGGTGACTCCATCCTTACGTTTCATAGACACCAGTCTACTTGTGCTCTCCTCAAGTCTACTTGTCACTCACATTCCCCAAAATCACATGTCTACTTATGAGATCAGAATCTTACTTGCCTTTCACATACTCCAAATGCACAAATCTACTTGTTATAACACAAGTCTACTTGTCCCATTTAATCACATTAAATTTCCTATAATGCATCCATGGAGTTTTGAACCTATGAACTCCAAATTTTTTTTTTCTCTTCTCTTTATTTTTTTTCCTTTTCTTTATTAATATTAATATTATTATTGTTATTGTTATTGTTGTTATTGTTGCTGCTGCTACTATTGTTGTTATTTTTTTTATTTTATTATATATATATGTATATATATATATATATTTATTTTTATTACTATTTTTTTTTGATTTTTTTGAAAATCTAATCATCACCAAGCCATTTCAACACCTTAATAATTTTATGGAATAATAATACAGTTAAAATCCTATTTCAAGTCATTTTTCCTTATTCCATAAAAGAATAAAAATCCAAAAAAATTCAAGCACCAAATTTTCAATGTTACATTCAAAGTCCAAAATCAATTACAAACCGTTTCTCTTGGTATTTTATGAAGACAAATTAAAATTCAATAAAATTTTTCTAACATTGAATTTTGGGTGTTACAACACTTAACTTCCTATAACTTCCTAAGAAGACATTTTGTCCTCAAAATTTAAATACCAAATTGTGCCTCAAGTAAGAGGGGTATCATATCCTTATTGACTCCTCTGGTTTCTTCCTATAGTAAATGATATAATGATCTCCTTAATTAAGAACTTTACCTATACCAACACCAATGGTATCACTAATAGTCGCAAAAACCTTAGGAGGGCTAAAGGACTTACTTCAATTGCCTTGGTTATTTTGACTAACTATACACAACCATATCACATAAGTACACCACGTGCAACTTCTCTAAAAAGGACATAGGACTTGAGTCATCACTCACGGGAGTGTTGCATTAGATAAACCAAATAGTGCCACTAACCACTATATGGTCTAAGTTCTTACTTGCTTGTGTTCCAATGCTCCTGGAACTATTATATACCTATGCCAATTTTCAATTTCTATGTTCTTCTATCCACCTAACTACCTCATCAAATCCAGTTCAAACTCTCCCAGAATCATTTATGAGAACAACATAAACAGAAACCATCAAAAATCAATATAATCCTAATTTCCACATTTGCCTTTAAGTGGGTGTTGTAACTTCTAGGCATGATTGCTTAACCTGACCATTTGTATTTTCCATCAAAAACCATTGAATTCTATTTATAATCCCAAGTCCAACTATTCATAATGTACTACCCTATAACAATGTGTCAACAAAACTAGCAAGATTTCTCAATGAAGTTCCTAGGCACTTATCCCTTCAAACCCAACACTCCCCCAAGGTGCACGGTCTCAATGATAACTTAATTATCTTAAATATGAAAGCATCGATAGTCAGAACTAAGGAGGTAATAACAAGGGTGGCCTATGAGAGAATCCCCATACTCAGAGGTAAAGGAAAATGAAAATATCTGTTCAACAAAGAAAAGTAAGAACCAAACAAGACAAGTGGCTACAAGCCATCAATTTCCTCAGAAAGGCAATATTCTTACGATTGTACTACCATCAATGTTTAGAACTAAATTTGGTATCAATCAGCCCATATTTAACAATAAAATCATAGAAGCTCCAAATCTCACAATCAAACCCTCCATGAGACATGCCACATAAATGTGAAATCAAAATAACATAATCAACATAAATAGATCCCGAACATCCATGAATCTCCTCAAGGTATTATCTTACAAAATTTCTCTCTACCATAAATCAATTTGACTAAAGTAACACTAACTCACTAAACAAAAACGAGATCCTCTGAGAATTTAGAGGGAGCGGAATAACTATGACATATTCAATAAGTGGAGGGTAATAGCATGTTAAACATGAATGAGAGGAGAGGGTGGTAGTGCCAAACACACATGTCAAAATTCATCTTAATGCAATAAATAAAACCATTTACATAAAATGGAACTCCAATCAAGTCCACCATGACTCATGCATTTCAAATCAATAAATTTAAATTTTCATTTCTATATTTTTGGGTTTTGCCAAAACCACATTCCTACCAATGGCCGTTGGTAGAATCCGCCAAAGGGTTTTTCATAATTTTCCATAAAATTTCCTTCACCTTGGTGTTGGCTCGGAATTCCGTGGGGTGCTACCATGTTATCACAGGAAAGCTTGAGGTGACTCTCCAACCCACCTACCACAGCAAAATTTTAAACATCCTTAACCACGCCGCCCTGATGGCTCCGATCCATGGCAAGACTTAGACTTAGTTATTTATTTCATTTCATGCATCATGTTACAAAATCCAATTCATCAGTCAAGATTTGTGCTCATATACAAACAAGAGCAGTCTACAAATCACATATCTATGTCTCATGGTAACATAGAGCAAATAATTCATCAAATCAATAATAGAGTCATAGACTTGGCAATAATTTAATTTAGGCACACCATAATCACAAAATATTTCAAATTCATTTCAAAACTCATTTCAAAATTCCTTTCATAATTTAAATTTGAAATCATTTTACTCATTCATATGCAACATAGCCTTCTACTCATATCCGCCTATAGGAAAATCAATCTAACTCTCAACAATTTAACCCAAATATCTTTAAATTCAAGATCAAGTTGACCCAATGTGAGTAATATCTATATGTCCAGAAACAAGAGTAATATCTATTGTCCAAAAACAAGAGATCAGATGACAAATTCAATCAATCTCGATCCAAGTATATAGTTATCACTAATATCCTAAACTATCACAAACATCAAAGTCATTCTCCCCAAATCTTTACTATCATGCAGAGTCATCAATGTGTCTCCCAATTCAGTCATGTATATTTAATCACAAAATGTTTGCAATAAAAAAAAATCTCTAAGTTATCAAATCAAAATCCAAAGGAATTTAACTATGACTGCCTCTGGTTTGCCTTGAGTATCTTTATTCACCATAACACAGATTCTTGTTCGAGCCCTTGCTTGTGGACGTTAGGTTGGAGTAGTCACTGTATTGCTCTCGGCCTCCATTTATGGAGTAGTACTCTCTAATGGTATAGGTATGTTTGATGGACCACTCAGTGAGCCACTTAAATGGCCTTGGCTTGACTGGCCTCCTTGTCTGCCTAAATCCAACTCAAGGCAAGCATTACGGAAATATCCCTCCTTTTCGCATCGATAACATCTCCTGAGTGCTTGACATAATTTAGAATGGTACTTTCTGCAGTGCTTGCACTACACCTTCTTACTTCCTATCGATTTCCTGCTAGAAGCAACACTAAATGTGGGAGTACCAAACTAAGGTGCTTGTTGGCCTTGTGAAGTGTCGAAGATCTGGAAATAGAGACACTACTATGGGGACCTATGCTTTTATTCTTCTTGAAATCTTGGTCAAAAGTGAATTTGGGCTTCTTTTTATTGCCATGTCTCACTCTAACTTTCCTCTATTCAACCATCATTTTCTCGGCTCTCAATACCAATTCTAAAACATCCTTATAAGTGTGGGCCAAGGTCATAGTCATCTTCTCCCTTATATTTATATTCAAATCTGCTCTAAATTTAGCACACACAACTTCTTCAAAGTTGAGGAACTCTGGAACATATCTAGACAACTCTCTAAATTTTGCTTCACATTCATTCACCGTTTTGTTTCCTTGCACTAACCAAAAAACTTTCTCCCACTTTTGATCTCCATAAGAGGGGGATAATATCTCTCGTGGGATTTCCCAAGGGAGTCATCCTAAGTTTGAGGAGAAAAAGGTCTAGAACAAAACGTCAGTGGAAAAACTGAGGTTTGATGTGGTGTTTGTAATTGAGCTCCATAAGTATTCCACTACTCCATCACCTGCTGGAGGGCAACTAAGAGAGGAGCGGGGATCTCGTTTGGAAGAGTCGGATACATCGTTGTTGGAAGAGGTACAAGCGAAGACGATGCAGTCTCGGGTTGGAAAGGAAGAGTTGGGGGAATTTCATTCGTATTCCTCATTCTTTATATAAAATGTATAGTTTTACAAAAGAAAATCTAGTCTTAAAGAATGCTATATGAATTAAATAAATACTTAACCCCCTAAAAAGAATATTTCTAATTTCTCTAGGACCCATGGGAGGCTTTTAAAATTATTTGTAACACTTTGAATATCAAACTTATTTGAAAATAGTTTGGAAACAATAGAGGACCTTTAAAATTTAAAATACTTGCGAAACATTTTAACATATTTTTAAATCGAAATCCTGAGTTCTGATACCAATAAAATTGTCACGTCACATCACGACCCTCGAGTCAAGTACGTGATAACCGTTGTGTTACCCCGACATACATGTAACCTCTATCCGTACACCAAAATAGCGCAAGACATTTATCAATATCCAATAATTTTTCAAAATAATTTAACCCTAAAAAATAAACTAAAATGTATTCATCATATAATTAAGGATCAACCCGATCCGTCCATGTTCAAGCTTGCATGCAATTTAGCCAATCCGGTTATTCCAGTCCAATAAATCCACGAGTTTTTCTTAAAATGAGTCCTTACTCAAGGGATCCTTATCGAATTTTCCATCAAGACAATTTCCAAAGAAAATTTAAGAAAATAAAAGAGGAGGTCCTCATTTTAAGTTTACAAAACCATAATTAATTTGTAGAATAATTAAATATAGTATAAAATTTGTCTTCAAAAATAAGTACAAAAATTTTTCTTCCATTTGGGTCCACTAAATACCTTAGACCAAAAGATGACTCATTACCTGATAACATCCAACAATACAAGTTTCTTGAATTCAATTTAAACATCCACAGGACTCAACTAGGTATTTTTTTGTAAAATGGAACGGCAGGGTGAGTATAAAATATATCCAGTGAGTGATATATAAGTTGTATAAAAATAAGAATTTATGTGATAGATATATCAAATGCATAGTTATTTCAAACTATCAAAGTGTTCTCAAATTCATTCAATGTAAATAATTTCAAATAATTGTTTTCAAACCATCACAATTTACAATCATCAAAATTCGATTTCATCTGATCCACTACTTTGCATTTTCAAACACGGGGCAACCTAGAATCAATGTTCCCAATAAAGGTCTACCACGACCTACGGTGAGACCGCCAAGGGTTTTAGTGATTAATGTTTAAAAATGCTCCCATCCTTGGCGCTGGTTATGGTTTTCATTGGGGGTGTAACCGACTATTCCAAGCCATTTAGACGGCATGTTATTGGATCAGGGTTGTGCCGTTATACTTGGCTACACACCATGTCTGTTAACAATAACCCCGCCACATCACTCCGTCAATTCACACCATGGCAGGAAATTACTAGTCATTTTTAAGGGTTCAGACTCTCACCCCAGGCCAAATCACATGCACCATAAATCCATATCATGTGCCATCAACTTTAATAATTTCTCAATCATAACAACACTCCTATGTGTTTTTCATCAACAAGTTCACATGACATATTCATTCATTCAAATCATACAAGATGCATATAAATTTCAACTTCTATATTTGGGATATTCCACACACATATTAAAACATATAAATCCAAAATTTGAAAATTATTTAGAAAATTTAATAAAAGCATTCTTTATAAAAGCAATTTTTCTTATTTAAGTACAAACAGGAAATCACTTACCTCTTGGGAGGGTGAACACTCCCAATTCACAAGTAATCCAAGGCTAATCCTTTTTCGGGTGCCAATTATCTTATCCTAAGACAATAAACATGAGTCAAATGTTAAATCACCTCCATTTCCAGGATTTAGAAAATTTTCCCAATATAGTATAACCTTGATTTCTCAAGTATTCCTTCTTCAGTATCTGGTTCGAGTAACACTACATCATCCACAATTAGGCGTATTTACGAGCTGACTCAACTAGTCAAGGAAGCTCGGCAATTGGGATGTACAGACTTTGCGGGACTTGGTGATGTTACTGCGGCTAAGCACTGAGTCAAATGGACCTATCGAATCTTGATGGACTTAGGGTTGAGTGAGGAGTACAGGCTGCGGGTAGCGAAGAGGCTACTAGATGGGAATGCCCTCACTTGGTGGGAGGCTATCTGTGATGACATTATCGAGCCACTGCGGTGGGAGGACTTCTTCAAGGAGTTTGACCACAGGTACTTCTTAGAGTTTCAGCAAGACCGCAAAAGGCAGAATTCCTCCATTTGCGGCATGGGACTAGAATAGTTGCAGAGTATGAGATAGAATTAAGGAGGTTAGCAGCTTTTGTCCCCGATTTAGCGATACCAAAACAATTGAGGTTCAGGTTGAGGATGGCTTCAACTTGAACATTAGGAGGTATATGACGGTCACACCTAGCATCTCCCTCACGAAGATAGTCGATGTAGCCTACCGTGTGAAGGAGATTGTCCGCGCCGAGAGTCAATAGAGGAGAGTAAAGATCAGAGGAAAAAAAAGGCTAGGACCCAGATGAGTCAGAGCTCAAAAAAGGGTAGGACTTCTGGTTTTCATGGAGACCCCTCTCACTTTAGACCAACACACTTTGGTCAGGGACCACGTCCCTATAGGTTTGGAACACCAGCCCCTAGTGCCACAAGTTAGACCAGAGCTCAGGGGCACCCTCCATGCCACAGATGTAGCAGGCACCATCCTCCGGGAGCTTGCAGGGTACCTATTACGTGCTTCCAGTGTGGGAAGTTGGGACATATCAAGAGTTCGTACCCTGATTTAGGACTTGGAGATCATATGACTTCGAGTTATCCAAGTGGTCCGCAGGTAGGACAATAGGAAGCACATGCACATTCAAGTCACACTACTCAACAGACGACAACTGGGAGCAACACTGTACCCGGTCCCTCACGACAATAGCCGAGGGCATAAGCCCGCATATATGCTATGACACAGGAGGACGCTCAGGTGAACCCAGATGTGATCACGGGTAATCCTCCCACAGATCCCCCTGTTTAGGAGCTTTTACTACTCTTCTTTTTAGAAATCATATATACCCTGATGATTATGTACAGTCATGACTAGTTAAAACCCTAGAGGCTTAACTATTTTGATATATATATATACATATATCTTTGTGCACCCTAGATTTATTCCTCTTTCAATTTCTCATATCTAGGTATCATGAAAATATTTGGAGTCGACGTTCGTGCTCTTATAGACACCGGGTCGAATTATACTTATGTGAGAGCTTCTTTCGCTCAACAATCGGGTAGGTCGTTATCGCCACTAGATGAAGAGTTAATGTTGGTGAACAGTTGATCAGGGATTCCGTATATAGAGAGAGCAATGTCATGATTGGGGAGATAGTGTTAAAAGCAGACTTGATTTCATTCGACATGATAGACTTCAATGCTATCCTAGGGATGGATTGGCTGAGTACTCATAGGGCTTCCGTGGACTGCTTCACTAAGAAAGTAGAATTTTGGAGGTTTGAAGGGCCATCATTGACGTTTGTAGGTGAGAGACAGGTATTACCTCGTTGTGTAGTGTCAGTGATGAAGGCCAAACGATACACTGAGGATGCCCAGCATATCTGGCCCACGTGATAGATACCACCATAGAGGGTCCGAGGCTTGATGAGGCCCCGGTGGTATAGGAGTTTCTCGACGAATTCCCCAAGGAGCTACTCGGATTACCACTAGTTTGGGAATTTGATTTTGAGATTGATTTGACTCTGGGGACTGCTCCTATTTTTATTCCGCCATATAGGATGGCACCAGCCGAGCTGAGAGAACTCAAGGTTCCTCTGTAGGAATTGCCAGACAAGGGATTTATCCGTCCAAGCACTTCACCTTGGGGTACTCCGGTGTTATTTATGAAGAAGAAGGACGATACCCTCCGACTTTGTGTGGATTATCGACAATTGAACAAAGTTACTATCAAGAACCAATATTTGTTACCCCGCATTGATGATCTATTTGATTAGCTTCAAGGTGCTAGGGTTTTCTCAAAGATAGATTTTCGATCGGGTTATCACCAGTTACGGATTAGGGCCGAGGATGTATCCAAGATCGCATTCCACACCCGATATGGACATTTTGAATTCTTGGTCATGTCGTTTGAGTTGACCAATGCACCAGCCGCATTCATGGACCTTATGAACCGGGTCTTCAATGATTACTTGGATGGGTTTGTTATTGTGTTTATTGATGACATCCTAGTCTACTTGCAGAGTGAGGAGGAGCATACTCAGCACCTTCGAGTTGTTTTACAGATCCTTCGCGAGAGATAGTTGTATGTCAAATTCACCAAATGTGAATTCTGGATGCGGCAGATTAGTTTTCTGGGGCACATAGTATCTACGGAAGGTATTTTCATTGATCTGTAGAAAGTCAAAGCTATATTGAGATGGGAGCAGCCATAGACCGTAACTGAGATCCGGAGTTTCCTTGGTTTTGGAGGTTATTATCAGTAGTTTGTCGAGGGATTCTCTCGGATCGTTACTCCACTATCTAAGTTAATGTGGAAGGACATCAAATTCCATTGGGATAATCGTTGTGAGGTGAGCTTTCAAGAGCTCAAACAATGATTGACCTCCGCATCGATATTGGCCCTCCCCACAAGTATTCAGGAGTATGTGGTATACAGTGTTGCTAGCCGACAGGGGTTGGGTTGTGTGCTGAAGTAGGATGGTTGGGTTATAGCATATGCTTCTCAACAGTTGAAAAAACACGAGTTGAACTACCCGACACACAATCTCAAGTTGGCCGCTATAGTCTTTGCTTTGAAGATATGGCAACATTACTTATATGGGGTGACCTGCAGGGTATTCACAGATCATAAAAGTCTAAAGTATTTGTTTACCCAGCTGGACTTGAACCTCAGATAGAGGAGATGGTTAAGCTATTGAAAGATTACGACCTTATCATCGATTATCATCTGGGAAAGGCAAATGTTGTGGCTGACGCCTTAAGCCAGAAATCATTATATTCTCCTTAGACGACAGAGAAAGCTTATCTCTCTTGTTTGGTGGGACTCTGTACATTAAGAGTCAGCTTGGCTAGTGACGATCAAGGAGCATTACTAGCCTGATTTGAAGTGAGGCCGACCTTGCTTGACCGTATTAGGGAGCTCCAGGGATCAAATGAGGAGTTTCGAGATATTCTTGATAGGATCCGCAGAGGTGATGGTGGAGATTTCTGAATCCATAATGACGGACTAGTGGTATACCGAGAGAGGATTTGCATTCCCGCCGACAGCGATCTTCGGAAAGCTATTCTTGAGGAGGCTCATTCCTCCGCTTATGCTATACATTCGGCGGTACGAAGATGTACCAGACTATCTGAGGTAGTTATTGGTGGGCCGGTATGAAGAGGGATATCATAGAGTTTGTTGCTCGATGCCTGGTTTGTTAGTAGGTGAAGGCCAAACATCAGCAACCTGCCAGCACTTTACAGCCTCTTCCCATTCCCGAGTGTAAGTGGGAACACATCACGATAGATTTTGTGATGGGACTACCATAGACTTCGGCACGGTATGATGCTATATGGGTGATTGTCGATAGACTACCAAGTTCGCACATTTTATCCCTATTTGTGGTGATTATTCCTTGGAGATGTTGGCACGCCTCTACATCGACATCATTGTTGGACTTCACGGGGTACCTGTGTCGATAGTATTAGACAGAGATCCCAGATTTACATCTAGATTTTGGCCCATATTGTAGGAGGCATTAGGCACTAGACTGAGCTTCAATACAGCATACCACCCCCAGACAGAGAGGACCATCCAGACTCTAGAGGACATGCTGAGAGTATGTGTTATGGATTTTTACGGTAGCTAGGATAGGCATCTCCCATTGGTAGAGTTTGCATATAATAATAGCTAGCAGGCCAGCATTGGAATGCCTCCATATGAGGCATTGTATGGGAGGAAATGCCGTACTCTGTTGTGCTGGGATGAGGTAAGAGAGAAGCAACTCAGCAGTGTTGAGATTGTTGAGAAGACTAAAGAAAAAGTGAGGATCATCCATGAGCGGATGAAGGCCGCCCAGGACCGACAGAAGGTTTAAGCCGATAGGAGGCAGTGACCACTTGAGTTCAAGGAGGGAAACATGGTTTTCTTACGGGTATCGCCCTGAAAAGGGGTGATTCCATTCAGACAGCAGGGTAAGCTGAACCCCAGGTATATTGGGCCTTTCCGTATCCTTGAGAGCGTAAAAAATGTGGCATACAGGCTAGAGCTGCCAAATGAACTTTCATGCATTCACGAAATCTTCCACGTCTCGGTACTTAGAAAGTACATGCCTAATCCATCACATATCCTAGAGCCTCCGCTAGTTGAGTTAGCCTGTGGCTATCCTTGATCGGCAGACTAGGAAACTACGGAGTAAGGAAGTTCCTTTAGTCTGAGTTTTATGGAGGAGTGACCAACTCGAAGAGGAGACCTGGGAGCCCGAGGAGGCATGAGGAGACAATACCCCCATCTTTTCTCTGTATAGTCTTCTTTTAATTTTGAGGACGAAACTTATTTTTAGAGGGTTAGAAAATGTAATATCGAAATCTCGATATACTCATTTTTGAACTCCTCTTCATTTTATATATGTTATTACTCATATTTCTATGCAGAAAATCCTTTAAGAAATTTTTCTTCTAAAACCATTCCCGAAAATTTCGACTCAATTGTCGGAAATTCAAAATTTTCTAAAATGACTAACGATAGGTCCAATAATAATGAGGATGACTCTAAAGTGTATAGAAACCTCAAATTTGAGTAAATCTTACTTCGTAAAGTTAAATAATAAATTTTTCGAAAATCATAGGTAAAACATCAACCGGGTCGAATGTGTCTCGGAAAGGTTAAACGACTATGTTTTGACATAGGATAAATTAAATTAGGCCTAACACGAGATCTTGGGTCTAATGTGAAATTATAAAAATTTTCGGGATCAAATGTAAATTTCATAAGTCAAGGGACTTATTTGAAATTTATAAGAATTTAAAAGGATGGTTAGAATTTTTGGTTAATTTGTAATTAGATTATAACTAAGGGATTGAAGAAGTGAGAGAAAATGACTTTTAGTTTGGTGCAAATTGATACAATGGTGAGAAATAATTCTTGAGATGATCAGTGGTTGAGATTTAAGGAGTTTAACAAGTGTTCTCTTCTCTAAACCAAGAAAAAACAGAAGTGTAGAGAGGGAGAAGGTAAAGTGGCGGATGTGTGAGGAGAGAAGAAATTTGTTTTCTCTTTGAGAAGTGATCCAAGGGTGGAAAGTGAATTTGAAATGAGATGAATTAATTTGGGCCCTTGAATTGAGTTAGTAGGAGACAGGAGTACTATTCATGGTGTGAAAGTGTTGGGTTTTTTGGAAACAAACCAATGGTGAGGATTTGATTGGAAATGGGATCAAAATTTTGAGCCCTTAGATCTTGGTAGGTGGGAGACATTCAATTAATGAAGACTTGATTTGTAGTGTGAGGAAAGAGAGTTGTAGTATGTGAAGAGGGTAAAACCGTGAGAGAGAAGAGTGAATTCTTGAATTGTGATCATGTAATCCAATGGCCAAAAATTGATCTTGAAAAGATTGGATAGCTAGGATTAAATGGAGCAAATTTAACTAAGCTTAAAACACTTAACTTTTTCTCCCATTCCAAAACCGTGAGTGATGTTCAAAGCCAAGAAGCAAAATGCTTTCCATTCTCCTTCTCTCAAAACAATGAGCATGAAGGTGAGGGAACTCACAAATTTCCTACAACACTACCTTGAAATTTTTGCATAAATCGTTTCCTCACAAGACCAATTACAACATATTCAAAAATTGAAGTAAAAGGAGGAGTTTTGCATAGTGGATTTCAAAGGGAGCCATGAGCAACTCCATTAAAAAAAGGTTTGATTTCTTCAAACACCATTTTGAAATTTTTGTGTAGATTCACCTCCCTCAAACCCTAATATAACATACTTTGTTTTGGAGTGAAAAGAAGAAGGCTAACTTGGTGAACTTATGTTGACCGAGAGCTAGGAGCAAGGGAGAGAAAGAGATCTTTTGAAGAGAAGTCTTGGTTGGGCTTGAAGCATCAAAATTTGAGGTAAATAAAATTCTGCACTTTGCTGAAATTTGAAAATCTTGTATGAATGAGTTAATGTGATGTTTTTATAACCTAAAGTCTAGGAGGAACCCAAGTGAACCATGAGAAATGTGTGCAGAAAAATTCAGACTTGTGTTAGCCAAGAATTTAGATAAATGCAATGTGTTTAAGGAGCTAAGAACTTAGTATTCAAATGTAAATCATGCGTGCAGAATTCTAGTACAAAGGTGATGTTATATGTGTATGTTTGTTGATTGAAATGGTGGGAAAAAGGTGTATTAGTGAGCTAGAAACTTGTCCTGTATTTTGTGAATCATGTATGCAGAAATTTGAATGAGATTATGAGTATGTAATTGTACATGTTGGCTGAAAACAGGGTATTTGTTGGCTGAAACCAAATGGATGTTGTTGTGCAAGAAAACTAACTTAAAGGCAAAGGAATGTGGTTTAATATGTGTAGAAATTTTCTGCACTAAAGATGATTGAAGTGAGGCCATTTTTATACTAGCCGAGGAGTGAATGGTGAGGAGAAAGGGTCATAATGTGTGTAGAATTTTAGAAGTGTGATAAATGTGTGTGTGTGCATGTATAGTTAGTATATGCATTCTATGGTGATGGGACGAAATGTGTATTAAATTGGTGAGTTGCCGAGAATGCAAGGACTACGTATGAGCATGTGTATGTGCAATGTTTGTAATATGTGAAATCTTATGAAGGAGTGATGAATGCAATTGATATGTTAGTATACAAAATTTTAAAGAATGGATTATACAATGTGCAAGGTGAATGTGGACTATTTGTGCATAAAGGAGGTGACATCTTGAGCATACTAATTTCTGAAATTTAGCGGACTGCTTTGAGTATACAAAGAGATAGAATGAGGTAAAGATTGAGAATGAGTTTGACACGTAATTTGGAGACATATATGTGTATATGGTGAGTTATGTATATGGAGTTCTAGGGAGAAGCCTAAATTGACAATGTAGATTTTTATGTGCCAACGTTTGTGGTGAAGTTATAAGGTGTATATATAAATGCGCAATTGAAGTTGTTGGTTTGGTGATAAAAAGGAGACAACCTATGTATATATTAGAAGCCTACCTGTGATGCCCTAAGCCTTGGTCCTAGATGGAGGATTTATTTAAAATACAATTTAACATTGTAGTTTTCAATTTCATTTATATATTTATGTATTGCAATTGTAGTGACACGTTTGGCGACCGAACGATGGGAGCACATTGATTTTACGTTGTGGTATATTTTAGGGAGTGACATACCCTCCTATATACTGTGAGTGAGACTTTGATGTTATGCTATTGATTGACATACTCATGTTTTATAGCTTTTCAAAATTGACATATTTTGTGGCATGTGTGCAAACATGAGATTTGGGTTATGTTTTATAAATGCTGCTTTTTGTGATCATTGGAGTGTCTCAAATAATTGATTCAAATGATAAGCATCCATGAATTGTGTTGAAATGATATTGTGCCACTCTTTGAAAACTTGATATGATTTATATGCTTCCATTGCATTGACACACTGATTTGAAATGGTTTCATTGAAATGTGTGGGCCAGATGTCTACTTATGATGAGATGATGTGATGATATCCATGGTGGATTACTGTAGCTATGAACGGCATTTGTAGAGGCACCAATTGTGTCCGGATATGCTTCTGCAGGAGGTATCCCCAAACGTCATATGTATAGTTGCGGCCGGTTGAACCAAATTGGGGAGGACGTGTGTGAGACCACTGTCTAGCACCGAGTGGGATTCTATACATTGTTGATTATGTATGTGCGCGTAGACACGGACTAGCCGGTTGAATTGTAAGGGGAGGACGTGTGTGACGCCACTGTCTAGCACTTGGTGAAGCCCGTGGCCAACATTGGGGTAGAGAACTAAATGTTTTTATTCTTGCATATGAAAAACCCTCAATGCGTCCGTCTTTGGTCGTGGTAGACCATTGTTGGGGATATTTTATTGGCAAACTCTAAATGATTTTTGGAAATGTTAATGGATGCATATGTTTGTGTTATGATGTATGATATATGATCACATAAATTATGGAAATGTCATGCTCGATTTATAATAGCATCATGTTTTAATATGTATTTTGACACTTCGTGCTCATACATACTATTGATAACATAATGTCGATCCCCTCACTCACTGAGTATTTTTCTTAATACTTAACCCTCACTTTTCTATGATGACAGATAGAGATTTGGCAGGGAGACGTGTCGAGAGACTTTCGATACCCTTGACATATATTTGGAGACGACGAGTGTTGGGTACGGTACCAACCATTCTTCCGTGATGAAGTTGGATAATGTATATACTTGAGGTCTATAGAATGACTATGTACATATTTATGGGATGACTCTAATTATATGGTATAAAAATGTAAATTGAAACTCTCGAACTCGTCGTATATTCATGCATTGAGACACATTGTTGCATTTTAAATTTCTTTTACTTTGGAAATTTTATTTTTGAAGAGAAATATATTTTAAACAGGTGAAGATGTTAGCCTTGCATTGTCTTGGTATGTGTGTCGTGTGATAGGCAGTATACGGGATAACGGGCGACTGTTCACAGCCTTCGATTGAGGATCGGGCGTGATAGATTCACCAACACTTGGTCCCCTTCCATGAACTAGTGGAATGTCCTCTTGTGATCGGCCCACTTCTTTATCCATTGTGCAGTGTTTTCCAACTAAAGCTTTGCTACATCCTCTCATTCTTACCAATCTTTGGCAAATTAATATGCTAGAGGACTCAAACATGTGTAGCAAACAACGATGTCTTTGGGGGTCATTGGCTGAAACCCCAAAACTATCTTTAACAAACTCTTGTCGATTCTCTCATTCCTTTGCAAGTTGAAAGAGAACTGGGTTGTGTCAAGCGACCTTGCCCAATCTATTTGACTTACAACCACATGGTGTTGAAGATATACTTTGAGTACATTGTTGACCCATTTAATTTTTCCATCCATTTGTGGGTGCAAGGTTGTTGACGAATTGAGTAATGTCCCAAGTAAACAAAAGAGTTTGGTTCAGAACCAGCCCATGAAATGTGAGTCTCGATCACTCACGATTTACATTGGAACCCTCTAACAATTCATCTTGTGCGTCATGAAAAGCTTAGCGGTCACCTTTATGTGCATTCCTTAGGGGTAGGAATGAACTCGACATGCTTAGACAAATAGTCTATTATTACAAGTATGCTCAAGCATCCCTCTGATTTTTACAGCCCCATGATAAAGTCCAATGAGATACTCTCCCATATAAGCATGGGGACTTTCAATGACTATAACAATCCGATGGTTGGTTGGTTCTCCAACTTTTCTTGCTGGTACACAAGACAATTAGATATATACGCCTCCATATCATCCCTTAGCCTTAGCCAATAGAAGCGTTCTTGCACCATGGACAATGTGCGATATATTCCTGGATGGCCAGCATAACGACTGCCATGGCATTCCTTGAGGATGTCCCACCTCAAGTTGTCTTATGCTGGCATATACATTCATTGACATTTTATGTTGAGGATCCAATACTCTAACCAAAATCTCTTGGTTTTGCCTTTCTCGGCCAACTCCTTGAACACTTGGGCTTGCCAATCATGTTGTTGCCCTTCTTTTATGTGTTCTAAAAGTTGCCCTTCAGGTGCACTTGCCACTAGTTCAATAGTGCTTTTTCGATTAAGAGCATTGGCTACGGTGTTGATCTTGCCCAAATTATACTCAAGCTCAATAGCGTGGTCCACCTCCCGACCTGGTAGGAGTTCCTTCGGTAAATCCTTAAGCAAACTGTCCTTGAACTTCTCTAGGACTTTTGCTACCATGGGTTGATATATGCCTCTACAGTTGGCTTGAGTGTTGGAGGATCCTTCAGATGAATGATTGCCTCAAATTTTACCTTGCCCCATTAAATTCTCTTATCGACTTGATACGTGTTCAACTCCCTTTAAAGGCAAAAATTTATTACACGAAGTTTCCCACCTTACATAATGAATATTGTGTCCTTGCTTGGCCCCATGATGGGTTCTAAGTGGTCTATGAAATCTATGCCAAAGATTATGTTATATTTGTCTAGTGTATCAACAGAGAACATGGTCGTACGTATCCATGGGCCCATCTGAACTTGCACATTCTTGACTTCTCCTTTAAGCAATCTGCATCCATACATCATTTACTCCTTTAAATTGCCCCTTTGCCGACACCCATGTTATGCCCAATGAACATGCCATGTCTCGACTCATGTAATTAACACCTACATGTGTGTCCACTAAAGGCCCTCATGTTATGGCAGGCTATGGAGACATCCACGTACAAATGGCCCCCATGCTGGTCACATACCTTAGCTTGGATCGCATTGAGGAGTAGTATACATGCTACTTTCCACTACTCCTCCGCTTGGCATAACCTTTGTGCCAACACAACAATCTTGCCCTAGCTTGGATAGTCCCTAGTAAAGTGTGGCCCTTGGCATAAGAACTAACCCTTTGGCTAGTGGCGCTTGTTGTTTTTGTTTGAACCCGACTTGCTTTCGCCTGCTTTTCTTGGTTTTCGAGAGGGATTGGCCTTGTTTCCCCTACCTTTGGCCTTGGTGGGGCTTTTTCGCCTTATCCTTGTTTTGTTCCTTTCATTGGAATTCTAATAAAGACTCAACAATGGCTGTGGCTTAAGTGATGTATTGCATGACCCTATATTACAACTCAAGCTTGACCTAATAGCTTAGCTCATCCATGAATATGGATAAGGCCTCCTTAGGGACCATGTCCGGGACCTGAAGCATTAACTTGGAGAATTCACGCATATACTCGTGAATGTGGCCATTCTTGTGTTGGAGTCGATGGAGTTTTGCCCTTGCTTCATCCTTCGCATTCATGGGCGCATTCATGGGTTGGAGTTATCTCTTACTTCAACTTTGAATCCATTCCACAAGGTAATAGTGTTAACTTCTCTACATACATCATCACACTTATGCCTCCGCAACCATTCCAATGCGGTGTCCTTAAGGTATAATGGACTCGTACGTAGCTTGGCAGCATCATCCAAGATGCCAAATGCATTGAAGTACCTATCCAGCCCATAGAGAAAATTCTCTATGTCTTTCCTTGCCCTTGCATAAGCCTTGGATCATGACACCTCAATCCTTGGTGCCACCACCACAATAGAACCCATAGGCCCTAACGACCTATAGGCATTGAGTTCCCTCCTTAACTTGTCAAGTTCCTCTTTAAAGAATGATGGCTCCCCACTAGGCACATTGGCACCACTCGCCAATTATGCCTTGTATAAAGAGACTCGACCATAGCCCGATGGCCTCGTCCCTCTTGAGAAGCCCATAAATGGCCTGATTAAGGGCACCTTGCATGCCTTCCTATAGCTCTTCCCCCATCGAGTTGCAACATGTGCTAGTCCAACTCTTTCTATCAGTCGTTATGATCGGCAACAACTAGCTCCACCCTTGCTAGCCTCTTTTTAAAAGAGGCCATCACCTCTTGGACCCCTAACTTGTCCTTCCAGCCTTTGCCATCCTTTAGCACTCTTGTCAGTTTCCTTGTTAGCATGCACTTCCTCGAGCTCTGATACCAACAATCATGGGTTGACACTTCTTCCACACACTAGTCCATGCGGCACTAGCACATGACTAGCTAAGAGTATTGCTAGTTCAGCCTTGCTCCTAAACAAATGGAAGCTAATAGGAAAGATTGGAGAGAACTTGGAAGACTTGTATTTTTAACTTTTACTTCATGTCCACAAATGAGAGGGCTTTCCCTATTTATAGGCAAGCCAAAGAGCTCTTGAGACCTCTAGAGAAATTTTACAAAGTTGTGCACAATACTTGGTCTCTAAAATATATCTAGAATATCCTACAAGTTTCTACACTATTCTAGCTTCTTATGTACAAGTTTAGGCCTTACTATAGCATTTAAGAGTGGCCTTGAGTATTCTAGAACCTCCATGGTGCTCTTGGGCCAAGAATTGGTTGGGAATGTGCAACCTATGTCACTTGGAATCTCATCCAACCAAGAAGGCAATCAAAGCTCCAAGTGAACGCTATAGGCTTCACACTCTATAACTCTTCCATTCCCCTTTTCTTTTTTCGTTATAATGAACTATGTTATGCTTTCATTATAGACTCTTCTACATAATCCGTAAGTAAACATACTCAAGTATACCTAGACGGGGAAGTATTTCACAAGTGAGGATATAGTGAACCTACACATCTTGTTGGAAATAGTGATAGTGTTTAATGTATCATTAAAAATTATAAGAGTTAATGTTCTTAGGAAATAGCATTAGAATCATAGGAAATAGCTAATTCTTTCTTGTAAATGTAAATTATATTTATTTTTTACGTGTATAAATATTAGAGTGCTGAGTTTTGAGGACTTGAGCAATTCACTTATGTCTAGTCTCCTTAAGTTCATTTTAAAGTTTCTCAAGTTGGTATTACAAAGCAGGTTTTGTCTAGCCCTAACTTGGGTCTGCCATCTTGTCCAGCAGTCCCCAAATACCATAGGGATATTTGGATTTGTTAGGACTTGGTTCTAAAGAGACTCAAAAATGCCACGAACAACAAAGACCACATACATGTTCTCAAGGTTAGTTCTGAGGACTTGAGCAATTCACTTGTGTCTAGTCTCTTTGAGTTCATTTCAAAGTTTCTCAAGTTGGTAATAAAGCAGGTTTTGTCCAGCCTCTAACTTGGTCTTGTGGGTCTGCTATCTAGTCCACCAGTCCCTAAATACCAAAGGGATATTTGGATTTATTAGGACTTGGTTCTGAAGAGACTCAAAAATAATAGAAACAACAAAGACCAGATACATGTTCTCAAGCTTGTCTAACACCATCTGAAGATAATCACTAGTCAAAATTAATTTGATTTATTAAATGGTGGTCTTTGCTTTGTTGAGATAGGACGTAGATCATAATCTGTCATTTGAAGGATTGCCAGGTCAAGTGCTGAAGCAAAATATCTGGCTATAGCTTTTACAACGAGTGAACTCATATGGTTAAAACAATTTATTCAAGAATTGAAGTTTTGTAGGATAGGATCCAAGGTGTTAATTTGTGATAATCGAGCATCATTACAAAATGCTGCCAGTCCAGTATTTCATGAATGAATTAAACATAGAGATTCATTGTCATTTCATCTATGAAAAGATTGTCTCAACTGAAATCACTATCTCTTTTGTGAATTCAAATGATCAACTTGCCACTCTCTTCACTGGGTCTATCCAAGGCCCAAGGATAAGATACTTATGTAACAGGTTGGGTGCTTATGATATATACGCACTAGTTTGAGAGGGAGTGTTGGAAATAATGATAGTATTTAATGTATCATCAGAAATTATAAGAATTAATGATCTTAGGAAATAGTATTAGGGTCATAGAAATAGCTAATTCTTTCTTGTAAATGTAAATTGCATTTATTCCTTTGTATATATAAATATTAGGGTGCTGAGTGCCATAGACTCAAGCAATTCACAACACTTGTGTCTTGCCTCTTTAAGTTCATTTTAATGTTTCTCAAGTCATCTTAATAAACCCTAGATGAGGCCTATTTAAATTAATACAAGGCCTACAAAACTAATTGGGTTGACTCGTTAAATCATTAAAAATTATAACAATCTTTGAAGGAAGATATTAAAAGGCCCAAGTGCAATGTGCATCAGTTCTAACTTAGTCGTGGTCAACTATATAATAATATAAGGACAATCACAAGAGATTTTTTACATGAATTTTTCGCTCCCCATGATTAATAGGCCAATATGTCTACATATAATGCACATCTTGATGACTAATCAGCAAAGTTTCTAAAGGTTTTAAAACAAACCAAATAAACTCAATTCCTTATGCAAAATTCCAATATACAAGTAGGGTTAGAATCAGTTAGCTCTTTCCACGATTAGATATTCTAGGTTTAAAAGATGTCACGTAAATCGGATCACCTTCTGTTATTCACAATCCAAATGTCTTTTAGTAGAGAAAATGATCACCAAACTTCAAGCCCTCTCATTTTACTTTCTTTCAAACACAAAAATGGCTTCATCCCATTTTCCTTCTCTCATTCACGTTAATTCAAAAGTGGAAGTCATCCTTTTTTTTTGTCTCATTCATGTCCATCAAAAAAGAGAGAGGGAAGTTATGCCCAATTGGGAGTTTTTTGAGATTTGAGGGAGGTTGAGGGGTGGTTTTACAAAAATAACCACTCCCTCCTCATTTTCTCTCCCTTTATTTCAAAGTTTAAATTGAAGGGGATTAGGTTGGGTCTACCCTCATGGTTGGACCTGCCCCATTTTTCAATATCTCCATTCGGACATGAGGGGCTAAACTCGCATATAATATGATCATTACAATCGAACAACAATTTCATATGGGCAAGGGAATCGTGTGATCCGCAAGAATACCATGAACTTTAGGGCTATACACTAGTTAAGGATATATAGTAGCTCACTTTCAATGTGGTGATGCGTGTATTGTATCTCACTATACCCCAGAGTTCTTTTACTTAACACAGTCACCGTATCTCTCATCTCTCAAAACATTATAAGAGCATACTTGATTCAAATCCAATAATGCAACCATAATTACATCTCTAAACACTAAATCACAGATGTAATTGATCAGCCTATGAATACAAAACAATATGTCATTCAAAGACATTCTTCCTTTCATACTATTAACTATCAACTTTGTCTTAATTGCTTTCCTAGACATACATCATTAAACCGAATCGGCCACAGTTTTTTTGTGACACACTAAAGTAGCAACACTAAAATAAAATTTTAAGATATAGAAGAAAGTTCTAAGGATATAAATTGAGGTTAACTATGAACCATGGGGTCTCAGACAATGAGATGAAAAGGGATGCACCATCTTATTACCCATATAGTCACATAAGCACATATGATATAAAACATGTGCTACGATGCTCTTTCTTCCCATCTAGAAGCATATGTCTTCTTTTCTAAAATTAATACATTATACAGATTTTAGTCCAAATGTACACAACACTTAACTTGAGTTTTCCTCCTTACAAATCCTCAAAAAACTCACAACATAAAGGAAAACCCACACCTACCTATTGGACAATTTCAATGGACTATGGAAAATCTATTTCGATTACCATATATATAGTATACGTAACTGATAATTTCATCTTAGTACTCCACTAAAGTAACATGTATGTCAATCCATCACAAATTAATAGTATCACATCTCTACATATCACACAGACATTGGAGACGATTGCTCGTGTGAGAGGGCTAATCTCAAAAACTTGTCTTATATACCTTAAATATGGACACAAGAATTTTGGATACAAAATCAAAATTCAAATGTTAATAAATATATGCATTGCATCATATATACTCAGTAAATGATTATAATCACAACCACAGTCACAAATACTATCACGACCTATACAATCGATCACGTCCCGAACCGGGATCGTGAACAGTCGCCCGTTGCCCTGGATGCCGGCTGTATTTTTACAGAAAATCGAGCAGAACCTCCCCATAAATCGGAGGTCTCCCATGTATAAATAAACCTATTTAATCCTGTAAAATTCAAAATCATCCTGTAATTAAAATAAAAGGGTCATCCCGGCCTCACAACAACCTACCAACAACAACAGACATCTAGGACAACACCAGACTAAATAAACTATCAGTAATCCTAACCACAGACCTTTACTGTTATGTCCAACTAGAGCATGAGCAGCCGCCACACCGAGCGGACCTAAGTTTTTATACAATTTATAATAATTTTTCCAAGTATTATTCAAATACTTACAATTGTCTCAATGCAAATGAAATGTGAGAGTTTCGTAAATAAATATACATAAATTATACAGTTATCCCCAAATTAAGTACATGGTTAACTACAAATCTCAATATCCAGACCACGCATGGTCGAAAATAAATTACGGAATTCATCTTTTAAATTAAACTTTGATCTCACCGTCGTGAATCACCCAAATCCACCAAAATCTCCAAAATCTGAAGCGTCGCTCCGACACAACAATAATCCTGTCTGAGGAGGAAAAGAGGAGGGGTGAGTACTCAGGGAAGAATACTCAGTGAGTGAGTGGGTCAATGTAATCGTCTAATATAGAGTGTGAAACTGGAGTGTCAAATCGTAAGTATACAAATCATATTTCAAATCATCATACTTTTCATTTCAAC
Source organism: Dillenia turbinata (assembly GCA_037126225.1). NCBI lineage: Eukaryota > Viridiplantae > Streptophyta > Magnoliopsida > Dilleniales > Dilleniaceae > Dillenia > Dillenia turbinata. Next base: position 8,922,090 of record JBAMMX010000015.1, read on the forward strand.
AATATATCATTAGTACGCATTATCAAGTAAAATATGCATCCAAAGCACTGTCATTAAAATCATAGAGCTGCCAGCTGAAAGTGTCCTGGCAGAGGTCTACCTCGACCTATGACAAGCGCTCCAGGGGTGTTATATGCAAATTTATTTAAAGTGCTATCTATCCCGGCGTTGGCGACGGACCTCGTCCAGGTGCTAGACTTGGAGAGAGTATCCAAATCCTCCCCATTTCGAGTTCAACCTGGCTAGTACCGTGTCATTAATATAATCAAGACAACTCGTGGGATACCCCAGGCCTAGGCATATCTGGACGCCACCCAAACGCCTGTCACGGTGTCATTCGTAGCTACGGAACAATACATACCAAAGCCCTCAAGGCCAAAATCAATATCGTATCAAGAATGTGCCGTAAATCAGGTTCATAAACCAAATGCAACATATAGCGTAAAATGACACATTATATATTTCAACCACATGGATGCATAATTTCATAATTCAACCCAATTTTTGGACTCTCCATCGGTTCACAAAAAGTCAGTTCCAAAACCAGTCAAAACATTTCAAGCACACGACAAATCATGCTCATTTATCAAAATGTTGTAAAACAGGGTTTACATATTAAACAAAAATATTGAAATAAATCCCACTTATAATATACGGGAGGGTCAATCACTCCCTACAATGCACAACAAGTGTCGAAACTATGCTCCCCTTGATCGGTCTCCAAGCAGGTCACTACAATTGTAACACATCACATATGTCATGAATTGAAAAATTACTAAGTTAGCTAGCATTTTAACTAACCCTATATCTAGGCCAAAACTAGGGCATGCTAAATACTCTCTCAACTACGCGCATTTCATCTTCCTCTTTCTCCATCACCAACAACTTCAATGTTCCATACATTCACTCCTCATTGTATCATCAACAAGCATACATGCCTCCCATTCCACCCTTTGCATATACAAAACAGTCTGCATACAAACATATTTATTATTTATTAAATTTTCTCCTTCGACATGCAAATATAATACACATACATTGGTCATACATACACATACACATATTCCTCATACCTTGACCTCAATTATATCCATGCACATTCACCATTGCACCACAAAAATTCTGCACACTTTCTACCATTCTCCTTGGCCTTTAAGGTGATTTTAGCACACAATAACATCCCATTATACTCAACCAACAACACCACACTTTTCAGCCCATATACACTTGTATATACTCACAATTCCATCATATGAAATCTTACTCGATCCTCAATTGATCTTTCCTAATACACAATCAAAATTATGTCATCAATTTCCTGTCATTTATAAATAAATAACACAATCAAAGCCAAGTCCAATTCAACCCTAAAGATCACTCAAAGTCGGAAACAAACATAAAATAATTAGTTTCCTCCGAGATAGAAATTCTTTGAAAAATCATAAACTTTTTGATTCTTATCCAAATGTCTCAACCCATATATCATTTTCAACGTATAAAAGTCTAGTTTCAAAATACGAAGATCATATTTGAATTACCTATATGCAAAACAACCTATAATGTAAAACAATGCATCAATCCTTAAGCTCCAACCCTAAATCCAAATACTTTCATGCATATTTCGAATTAAACTCTAGAGAAACCATTCAAATCAATTCAATTCGATTCTATTATCCCTTAGCATACTTTTTCCGTATCAAACAGCCTAATTTATGTAAATACATAAACTCAATCCTAACATTCAATTATAGAACTTCAGAAATGCATTCAAATCAAATCAAGTATACATTCCAAACACATACAAGACTTATAACCCTGAATTTATCCTAAATTCATTCAAATAAACTGAGTGAGTTAGAGATTCTCACCTAGGGTCTTCGCAGTTCACAATCCTGTGGTCCAAGCTTCGTTCTACTCAATCCAGGACCTGCAATGCTTCAAATTCGAAGCAAGGTTCAGAAATTTACGCTTAAATTACGAAAGAACTAAAATCCTAGAGCTACCGAATTCAAAATCTCGCCCTTACCTGCGCAGGAGTGCAATTTGGGCCTAGGGTTTCCGGGGGTGTACTACCGCTAACTTGGAGCTCCTGCGATGGTTGCAGGAGACTCTCAATCATGAGCAGTTCGCGGTCTAGCGAACAGAGGAGGGAAACTGCAAGGGATAGAGAGAGAAGGAAGAGAGAGAATGACAGAGAGAGACAGAGAGAAATCGAAGGGAGAGAGAGAGAAAGAAAGAAATAGAGAGAAGAAAGAGAAAGGGAAGGAGACTGTGATCGAACGAGTGAGGGAGAAGGCGAATCGCGAGGCCGAGAGTGAGATGGAGAAAGATAGAGAGAGATAGAGAGTAGAGAGAAGAACCGAGAGGGGAGAGTGAAGAGAGAAGTAATCGGTGGGGGGTGCTTAGTGGCAGAGCAATAGAGGCACGTGAGGCGGAGGGAGAGAAATCACGAGACCGCAAAGAATAGAGAGAGAGATCTATAGAGAGAGGCAGAGAGGTGAACGGAAAGGGAGAGTGAGAGACTGATCGGCGACGGTGATTGGGTGGTTGATGGTAGTGCAGCGGCGGCGAAATCGAGGGTGAGGGGGAGAGCGGCGGGAAGGAGAGAGTAGAGAGAACGAAAGAGAAAGAACTGAAGGGAGACAGAGGGAGAAAAGGGCGATGGTTGACGGTCGTCTGTGGCGGAGGAGAGAGATTGCAGCGGCGGCAGCGGAGGAAGGGAATGAGGGAGATAGGCTTATTATTATTATTATTATTATTATTATTATTATTATTATTATTATTGTTGTTGTTGTTATTATATATATATTTATATAAATAGATTTATAAATAAATAATTGAGTAAATAATTAAATTAATAAATGAAAAATATATCCCCGCATTACGAATCGGAAATACGAGTACTTTTGAATATACCAAAAATTTGAATTAAAACCCCAAAATCGAAAATCAATATAATTAAATATTTTTCTATATATATATATATATATATAGACTGAAGAGTATTTTATATATATTTCATGAATATGAATACAGTAGTACAAACACTGCAGTGTCGGTGTTACACAATCCAAGTAATCTAACATGTCTCATAAACATGTCTTTAGGTACTAGTTTCGTAAATAGACTAGCGACCATTAAATGCATAGACACATACTTCAGTGTCACTTCTCTCTTTTTAATCATGTCTTTGACAAAATTTAACTTTGTGTCTATATATTTGGTTTTGCTATATTATTTGGAGTCTCTTGCATAAGCAATAGCTGAGTGATTGTTATAATAAATATTTATAGCTCCCACTAAATTGCTTACTACCAAATATTTCAAAAATCTATTCAGCCAAACTTCTTCCTTAACTATAAAAGCACAGGCCATAAATTCTACTTCCATTGTAGAAAAGAGATACATAGTTTTGTTTCTTGCTACTCTATGTGATGGTGCCATCATTGAGCAAGAAAATATAACCAAAGATAGATTTTCTCTCATCTAAATCCCTTCCCCAATCACTATCCATGTATCTTTTTAATACTAAATCCTTTTCTTAATAGTAAAGAAAATAATTTGCAATTCCATTCAGATATCTCAATATCCTTTTTACAAAAATCCAGTCACTTTTCCTTAGATTGGATTAATGCTTGCTGATCAAACTCATAGCATAACTAATGTTAGAACGAATACACATCATAGCATACTTCAAGTTCCCAATTGTACTAGAATATGATACTTTAGATATTTCATCTATTCATCAGGAGTTTTGGGCATATGTCATTGCTTAAAATATCGCTTTTAGCCATAAGAATATCAATGGGTTTGTAGTTTTCAATTTTTCATTATTCCAGAGCCTTTATAATATAAGATTTTTAAGATAATCTTAATAATCTTTTGGAATGATTTCTATGGGTTTTGATTCCAAATCTGACTCACTCATATCCTTTGTCTCAAAATTGAAAGATAACCATTTCAAGAACTGAGGGATATACTTCTTATCATTCATGGCAAAAAACATGTCCTCAACATATAGGGACAGAATCACAAACTTGTCATCGGATTTCTTAACATCAATACAATGGTTTTCGTCTATCATGATGAAATCGTAAGAGATCACACCTCTGTAAAATCCTAAATACCATTATCTTAAAAATTGATTATGACCATAAATTGATCTACCCAATTTACTACTCTGTCTTCCTTGCCTTTAATGATAAAACCCTCTGGTTGTGCCATATAAATTTCTTACTCAAGTTCTCTATTAAGGAAAAATAGTCTTCATGTCCATCTAACGCAGTTCTAAATCCAAATTGACCACTTTTTCCAATATCAGGCAAATGAAAGTAAATCTCACTACAAAAAAAAAGTTTTCTCGTAATCAACACTCTTTTACTAAACGTAACCTTTTGCAACTAGTCGAGTCTTATAACTCTTAATAGTTCCATCTATCCTACGCTTCGTTTTGAGAACCTACTTGTTCTCAATCACTTTGTGCCCCGGTAGAAGTTGAACCAATTCCCAAACATGGTTAGATCTCATTGATCCTAATTCTTTTTTCCATCTCTTTTATCCACTCATACTTAATAAGACAAGTTAGAGCCTCATCTACATTCTTAGACTCTTTTTCACCTTTTGGAGAAATAATAAATACGCACCCTTCAATCTCAAAATAATGTTTAGCCATACTTTTCTTAGCACTTTTTCGAGTTTTGTAACTCAGTTGGATCGCTAGAATTTAAATCCCTCCTATTGGGATCAACATCATTCCAATGATTCACTATGGACAGAGTCATCCAGTGAATTAATCAATTTGAATAAAGGCTCTATGTCTTTTGCTTTACAATTGCTAGGAAACTCATTTTCTAGAAATGTAATACTCCGCAATTCAATTTCTGCTACAGTACCATCATCTTGTTTAACAATAAACACTTAACTTTTAAACTGGTTGGAATATCTTATAGAAATACTCTTACTTTCACAGGAACTCAATTTTTTCAAACTTATTAAAAAAATCTTAAATATATATGATCTATCCCCAAGGTCTAAGGTTACTCAGCTATGGCTTTCAACCAGTTTAAATTTCATATAATATAATGAGTACTGACTTTGAGGGTACTTTATTTAAAATATAAGCCACAGTCAAAAGGCAACTCCTTAAAAGGAAATCGATAAGTTAGGCCGCACCATTATAGATCTTGTTATATCTAATAATGTTCTATTCCTTCTCACTACAACATCATTCTACCAAGGTGTATGAGGAATGGTCAAATGTCGAATTATATCAGATCCTTAAATTGATCTGATAGATATTCACGTTATCTATCCATTCATAAGACCTTTATTATCCTATCAATTTAATTCTCTACCTCACTTATATCAGGTCTAAAGTACTCAAGTACTTCAAACTTGTAAAAAAATAAATAGACACGACCAAATCGCTTGAAATCATTTATGAACGTAATAAAACACATAACTCCATATCTAGTCTTCATATTCATTGGACTACAAATATCTGAATAGACTAACAACAATGGAAATTTAGCCCGAATGGCCTTTCCAAATGGTTTTTTCATTATTTTACAAGTATAACAATATTCAACATAATAATTAAACATTTGTCTACCACATTGTAAAATTATAAAACCATTTACAAACTGTCTAGAAACAATGTACATGTCATTCAAATACAATCTAAGCCTATCTCTCTAAAAGTTCAAAAATACCTATATTTCAAAAGAACAAGAACAGATATTAAATTCTGTAGAATTTTTGACATGTAGAGAACATCATGCAAAATAAGAATTTAGCCACTTCGTAACTTCAATTTACAAGTATCAACTCATCTAACCTCCATTCTTGCATTCTTCCCCATAAAGATCCATCTCCTACCAGATGGCACTTGATGAAAATCCACAAATGTCTCTTATTCTATTCTTATATCCGAAGTTGTTCTTTTGTGATCCGTCTACAATCACCTTTCTTTTTTTTTTTTTTTTGCTTTCATTATAGTCCATCCCTTGTTTAGAGTCTGAACTCTTTTGGAACTACACTCTACAAAAAAAGTATCAGTTATGGATCTTGCAGCACAAAATGTAACACCGGATAAGTCCAGATTGTGATGTTTACTCAAAAAGGGCTATTTAAAAATTTTTATATATGTGAAAATATTGAATAATAATTATTTGGAGTAAAAATTGTGAATTCTTGTCATTTAGAATGATCAATAATTCTTTCAATACTTAGTCGATGGATTTTAAAACTTTTTTAAGTTACCGATCATTCGAGTCCTGATCACCAGAGCCATCGGTTATTTAGGTGTTCAGCAATCGGTATTTGGTGGATATTAACCATTCTGTACTCAGTAAAATTTTAGTATTCGGTTGAACAGTTCTTTAGATTTTGATTTCCTCATCGATAGTTGGAGGTGACCATCTGCTTTTTTATAAGTGAAAATCCTGTCGGTATTAAGTCTTTACATTCCTGTTGGTCATCTAGCCACCTATTGGTATTGAGACTCCCATCGGTATTGTGAGAACGTATCGGTACTTTACTCTATCTTACCCGTTCAGTAATAGAACTATCTCACCATCGGTATATTGTTGGACTCATTTTCATATACGTCACTTTATGCTGTTCGATTATCGGTCATCATCTGCCTATTCGGTCATTGGTCATCTCATGGTGTTCGGTTATTGAACATCCAAATTCAGACTTCCCATTTTGTTGTTCGGTCATTGAGCATTTTCATTTTTATTATCTTGTTGGCACTTGCATTTGAGCTCTTCGGCACTATTGAAAATTCAACAAAGACTCTATCGGCATTTGCATTGGTGGTCGGTCATGCTTAAAAATCCTCCTTTGGTCAATGTATTTGCCATTTTGCATTTTCTCCCTTAGGTCAACATGTGTAATTGCCATTTTCCATCGGTCTATTCCTTCCAACTCTCCAACCATCGGTCTATTCCTTCCAACTCTCCAACCATCGGTCAGCTTGTAGACATGTCTTCAATTTCACTAAATTCTCCAACCATTCAAGTTCTTGCATCTATGAGGAATTGAACCTTGGACCTTTTATTGTCCAAAAAGATATGTTACCACCAAGCCATCCAAACCTATCAATTATATTATGTTAAATTTATATTTTATTCCATACTCTAAAATATTCTAAATCTCTAACATTTTTAGCTTATCTTCCATGTAGCGTACTTTTACTTTCCATATTCCTTGCCCATCGATAAATCATGACAGCCTCAAGCACTTAAACCCATTTGGGTATCCAACTAATAACTCAAAATGGGACATATTGGGCATTTTGTGTAAATAGAAAGTGGATGAGAGCCACTAGGCAAATATTAAAAATGGATTGATAATAAAAAGATGAATGAGGTTCCAGAACCTACAAAAGAGCACTTCTCATTTCTCTCTCTAGTCTCTTCTCTTCTCCATATTTTTCTTTTCTTTTCTCTTTCAAAACCAAATCGATCTACATCAAATTTCTAAATCAAAGGCTCCAAACTACATATGAACTCTTCAAAATTAGATCTTGGTTTTAAATCTTGAGAAAAGTCTAAGGGTTTAGTGCTATCACAAAAAGAGAAAAATCAAGGGTTTTGGTGTGACCCAGAATGGAAGAATCTTTGGAGACAAATCAAGGGTCTGGATAAGCAGATCAGGACAGGATCTTTGCCATGGACAGAACTGGGAGGGACTACCCTCCCTACAAACTGTGAGTGGATGGTTTGTTATGTTTGTGAATGCGAAATGTTTTACATTATTTTTTAAAATGATTTTCTTAACTTGATTTTATAAGATGTATTGTGGATGTGGAGTGTCCCTAAAAATGTATTTTGTTTGAACCATGAGATTTATGCATTTGTTGATATATTTTTGAGACATGATGAATTTTTTGACGAATAATGAAAAGTATATATTGTGTTATGAAAAAGTCATGGCTCTTGTTATAACTGTTTGAATGACTACTTGATGCTTTGTTGGAATACACACTTGTTTTGAGATTATTGTTTGATACTTCCACACTCACCACTCACTCACTTACACAGCTATACCATTGCACTCCGCTCACTGGGTATTCCTATACTCATGCCTCCTCTTATCCCTTTTTAGAGGAAGAGTAGAGATAAGATTTTCTCATCCGTAGCTAGTTCCAACCGAAGAGAAGAGCTGTCCAGGATCGACTGTGGTATTAGTCCTTCTTAATGAGGATTTTGGGGCATATAGATGGACCCATTGGAAGACATTTTTAAAACTCTTTATGTATTATATTTTCCTCATATTTTTCTAAAGTAAGAACTTTATGCTTTGAAAGTTGTATTTTGAAATGTTGAATAACTTTTGTTTATTATATATTTGGTTTTAAAATATTATGTAATTTGGCTTTTCTTTATTAGAAAAGATATTATAATAGCCTTGCAGGATCTTGGAGGTAGCACATACTTCTGAATCACGCGGCAGTTATCGTATGCTCGAACTTACGGGTCGGGACATGACAATTTTATTGGTATCAGAGCAAAAGTTTTGGTGTTTTAAATGTTTTCAAATATTTTTAAATGTTTCCAATGTTTTCAAGTGTTTTCAAAATATTTTCAAATGTTTTCAAATATTTTTTATACTTCAAAATGTTTTAAAATGATTCAAAAGCCTCCTATGGGTACTAGGAAATGGAGTCATGTTAGACATGAGTGCATTATTGGTTTAACTAATTTAATGAGCTAAGATAAGTTTTCCCTCCTGTAGAAATCAAATGGCTTCTTATCGGAAAACAAGAACTTTGTCTGAGATTCCTCATTCTAAGCATGAGGCTACATCGACATCCTATGCTCCTCCTCCTAGTGTACCCGAACCTTCGGTTACACCATCTGAGATTCCTCCACCACCACTTGTTGCATTCCAATAGTGTATGGAATGATAGAGCAAATATGGTATCAAATTCCAAACCCAAACTCGGGCTCCAGTGCAAAATCCACTCCCACTGAACCCTACTATGATAACAAACACTTCCCTAATACCAGTAGCCCCTCCTCTACCGGTAGTTGCACCAACTACCCGTCTAACCATTGAGCTATCCAAGTTGATTAAGGAAGCAAGACAACTTGGCTATGAGACTTTCTCAGGCACTAATAATACTATGATAGTAAAGGATTGGATTAATAGAGTTCAAAAAACCGTGGCAGACATGAGATTAGACGATAAGATGAAATTAATGGTGGCTATAAGGTTACTTAACAAGAGTACTCGTACATGATGGGAGAACTTGAAGAGGAGATCATCTACTCCCATCTTATGGAGTGAAATGCTTAATAAATTTGATGAGATGTATTATACTAGGTTTTATCGGGACTTAAAGGAAAGAATTTTTCCATCTTAAGCAAGGAAACAAATCGGTGGCAGAATATGAGACTGAGTTAAGAGAGTTATCATTATTTGTTCCAGAATTTGTGGTTTCTGAAGAGTATCTATGCTCCAAATTTGAAGAGGGACTGAACTTAAGCATTAAGGGAAAGATGTCAGTTACCCATGGTCATACTTTTAAGGATATCCTGCAATTAGCCTTAAAAGCCAAGAAGATGGTTGAAGAAATAGGAAAGGTTAGAGAAGCCTTTGGAAAGAAGAGGAGATTTGAATCCACTTCAGGTTAGAGTTCTACGAAAGGTAAGAGTACAAGCTCTTATGGTAGTGCCTCCGTTGTGGGATCCGTTGGCTTTCCCCAAAGCCAACACTTTTTCAGAGAGAGTGTTCCGAACACTTATGTTGTGTTCGGAACCAAGTCGATGGGAAATAACCAAGTTCCTTGCAAGAATTACAACAAATTCCATTCCGGACTTTGTAATGAACCTAGAAAATGCTACCATTGTGGGCAGGAGGGGTCATCTCCGATATGATTGCCCTGAATTGGGTTTGAAAGGACAAGGGAGTCAACAAAACCAAGACTTTCCTAGTGGTTCTAGGAGTGGACCAATCGACACTGCTGCATGTCCCTCCAATACTACCCTAAGGATAGGGACCAGCAGCAACACTGTGGCTACTAATCCCTAATGTCCTCAACCTCGAATCCAAACTAGGATCTATGCGATGACCAATGAAGAGGAATAGAACATCCCTAATATTGCTATAGGTAAATTTGATTAATTATAAGTTTATTGATTTGATGAGCATATTATTGGGGTCCCTTGATTTTTGAGATTTGTTAGAAGTATTGTATCATTGCATATTAGAGATAATTTATTAATCAATTTTGAGTATTGCTTTTGTATAATGAATTGTGGTGATTGATAGTATTGCTATAAGACAAATATGTGAATATTGTTGAGAAAATCGCATGATGTTAAAGGCATTGGTGTCTTTTCTAGGAGAAAATGTGAATATTCATGGTTGGATGTTATGTTATAGGAAGTATATACGAAATGTGTATTATAAGCTTGGCTAATAATTATTTGCAGTTTATGTTAGTAAGTATATGGAAGTCTTTGATGATTGATACCTGCATGTTATTTTATTTCTTTATTAGCACATGTTTTGCTAGATATGCTGACAGCCCTTTTGACCCTTCGGTAAGTAGTTGAATAGAAATACAGAGAATGTGATGTATAGGTAACCAAAGAAAATGAAAATGAATAAGATTGCATAGCATATGTGACTGGAAGCTTGTAAGTATTCAGAGGAAAATAATATGGACTAGCAAAATACCCAAGATAGAATAGTTATACATTCCAATTGATTATCTTCTTTGATGGATTCAATTAGTTGACAACCAATTGGAGATAATTTAGAAAAAAAAATGTGAGAAATGGATGAATAATTAAAAGAAATGATTTTTCTAATTGATGCCTTGAACACATTTTGCCACTGTAGAGTCCTTGATGTTATAGGAACATTTTGGGAACTTGAGAAATATTACATCATATGAGATACAAAATTGAGGTAGTTTGATTCTTGGAGTCTCCATAGAATTAAAGGGCAAAAAAAAAAACCTTAAATTTTTGGATTCTAACGGATAGCAATTCGAGACAGCAAGTTAAGTAGTTGGGAAACAAACAAAATTTCATTGTTAAGGTTTTAGCAGAAGAAATGACTTGGGACGACTGAAGCAATCATGAGTAAGCTGAACCCCAAGTTGTTTGAGGAATGATCATGTACTGAAATTTTGAGAATAAATTTTTTTTAGGGTGTAGGAATTGTAACACCGCATAAGTCTAGATTGTGATGTTTATTCAAAAAGGGCTATTTAAAAATTTTTATGAATGTAAAAATGTGGCATAATAATTATTTTGAGTAAAAATTATGAATTCTTGTCATTTAGAATGATCAGAAATTCTTTAAATACTTAGTTGATAGATTTTAAAATTTTTTTAAGTTACCGATTACTAGAGTCCAGATCATCAGAGCCATCGGTTACTTGGGTGTTCGGCAATCGATACTTGGTCAATTTTAACCATTCGGTACTCAATAGAATTTTAGTATTCGGTTGAATAGTAGTTTAAAATTTGATTTCCTCATCAGTAGTTGGAGGTGACCATCTGTTATTTTATAAGTGAAAATCCTATCAGTATTAAGTCTTTAAATTCCTATTGGTCGTCTAGCCACCTGTTGGTATTGAGACTCTCATCGGTATTGTGAGAACCCATCTGTACTTTACTCTATCTTACCTGTTTGGTAATGGAACTATCTCACCATTAGTATATTATTGGACTCATTTTCATATACTTGTTCGGTCACTTTATGCTGTTTGGTCATCGATCATCATCTGCCTGTTCGGTCATCGGTCATCACATGGTGTTCAGTCATTGAACATCTAAATTCAGACTTACCATTTTGTTGTTTGGTCATTGAGCATTTTCATTTTTATTATCTTGTCGGCACTTGCATTTGAGCTCTTCGGCACTATTGGAAATTTAACAAGACTCTATCGACATTTCCATTGGTGGTCGATCATGCTTGAAAATCCTCCTTCGGTCAATACATTTGCCATTTTGCATTTTCTCCCTTCGGTCAACATGTGTAATTTCCATTTGTCATCGATCTATTCCTTCCAACTCTCTAACCATCGGTCAGTTTGTAGACATGTCTTCAATTTCACTAAATTCTCCAACCATTCACATTCTTACATCTATGAGGAATTGAACCTTGGACCTTTTACTCTCCAAAAAGATATGTTACCATCAAGCCATCCAAACCTATAAGTTAAATTGTGTTAAATTTATATTTATTCCATACTTCTAAATATTCTAAATCTCTAACATTTTTAGCTTATCTTCCATGTAATGTACTTTTACTTTCCGTATTCCTTGCCCATCGGTAAATCATCACAGGCTCAAGCACTTAAACCCATTTGGGTAATCAACTAATAACTCAAAAGGGGACATATTGTGCATTTTGTGTAAATAGAAAGTGGATGAGGGCTACTAGGTAAATATTAAAAATGGATTGATAATAAAAAGATGAATGAGGTTCCAGAACATACAAAAGGACACTTCTCATTTCTATCTCTAGTGTCTTCTCTTCTCTATCTTTCTCTTTTCTTTTCTCTTTCAAAACTCAATCGATCTACATCAAATTTCAAAATCAAAGGCTCTAAACTACATATGAACTCTTCAAAAGTATATCTTGGTTATAAATCTTGAGAAAAGTCTAAGGGTTTAGTGTTATCTCAAAGAGAGAAAAATCAAGGGTTTTGGTGTAACCCAGAACAGAAGGATCTTTGGAGACAAATAAAGGGTCTGGACAAGCAGATTAAGACAGGACCTTTGCCGTGGATAGCACTGGTAGTGACTACCCTCCCTACGAACCATGAGTCGATGGATTGTTGTGTTTGTAAATGCGAAATATTTAACATGATTTTTCTAAAATAATTTTCTTAACTTGATTTTATAAGATATATTGTGGATGTGGAGTGTCCCTAAAAATGTATTTTGTTTGAGCCATGAGATTTATGCATTTGTTGTTATATTTTTGAGACATGATGAATTTTTCGACGAATAATGTTTGCTGAATTTATGATCTATGAAACTGTTTGATTTTTATGGCACCTATTGTGACATTTGCAAAATGGTTTATGAATTGGTTTTGGGGCATGAGTCTGAGCCCCCATGGTGTATGTATGAGGTGTGAGCACCCAGTTATGAGATGACCGATCTAGTTTAAGGTTCTACAGACCGATTCGAAGGGGTGGCGTGGAGAGCTTGGTTGACTTGAGGGGATAGGTGGTGGTAGAGAGATGCCCCCCAAGTCCATTTCAAGACTATTCAGTTGCACCTCTGAAGAGGCCGCGAGCTAATGCCAAGGTTGGTATAACACTGACACTGCGGTGTCTGTACTAGTGTATTGTTCATGAAATATATATATAATATTCCTCCGTTTATATATACATATAGAAAATTTTTATTTATATTGATTTTCGATTTTGAGATGTTAAATTTAAATTTTTGGTATATTTAAAGTATCCGTATTTCCGATTTGTGGTGTAAAGTGAGTATAAAAATATATAGTTGAATATTTATTCATTTATTAATTGATTTATTTATTCATTTAATTATTTATAAATTTATTTTATAAAAAGAAATATATATATATAATTATAATACTAAAAAAAAAGGATGAGGAAGCGTTGTGTTTTGGGCCAAAACATAGCACTTCCCCTCCCCCAAATTGATTAGGGCTAAAGCCCTAATCCTCTCTTCTCTCTCCCGTCCCACGCTCTCTCTCTTCATCTCTCACGCACTCCGTCGCCACCTCCGCCGCTCTCCCTCACTCTCTCTTCCACCGCACGCCACCAACCACCGTCATCACCGCCACTCTCTCTCTACCTTCCTCTCGGTTTTCTCTCTTCGTCAATCTCTCTCTGTCTCTCTGTCTCTCTCTCTTTCGGCTCTCGATCGACCGATCGATCTCTCACTCTCTCAGTTCTCTCTCTCTATCTCACTCACCGTCGTGCTCCGCCACAGCCTCTATTCACCACCACCACCACTTTATTACTCTCTATCATCTCTCTCACTCTCGGTTGCCCTCTTTCTGTCTCTCGATCTCACTGTTTTTCTTCCTCTCTCTGTTCTCTCACTCTCTCCTTCGGTTATACTCTCTGCCTTCTTCCTCTTACCGTGCGCGCGAACAGTCTCTTCCCCTTTCCTGCGTGCGCGACCGCAGAGCCCTCTCCCTCTCCTTCGCTCACTCACTTGTGCACGCAGACTCCTTGCTGCAACCTCTGTTGCAGCGTAGCAGCAGACATTCGAAACCCTAGGCCAAGATTGTATTCCCTCTCTACGTAGGTAAGGGTCGGTTTTTTATTATTAGCTCCAGGTTTCAAATTTCCTTGGTAATTAGGTTTGATTACTAAAATTGGTTTCAATTTGGAGACATTGCAGGATTGTAGGTGCACGGACGTAGGGTTGTGAGCTGCGAAAAACCCTAGGTGAGGAGGTTTCTGCTCTATTTGATAAATTGAATGAATCTAGGGTTGAATCTAAAGTGGAAGGTTCTGTATATGTTTAGAATGTAAGTGGAATGCGAATAGAATACAATTTCTGAAATGTTTATATGTGATTATGAAGGTTAAGTATAGAATATTATAGAAATTAGATTGTCTGATACGAAAGAAGTATATTATAGGATCATAGAATCATGTTTGCTTGATTTGAATGGTTTCCTTCAGATTTAATTTGAAATATACATGAAAGTATTATGGTTTTGGGGTTGGAATGAAATGAGCTGTAAAATGAAGGATATTGTACATTTCATGCCTTTTTTAGGTTGTTTTGAGTTGTTGATTTGCACAATGATATGTATATGAAGGATAGTTTAAAAGTTGTGGTTATAGTTTAAGAACTGTCATAGTCTTTTTCATTATAAGTTTTCTTGCATATAGGCAATCAAAATATTATTTCCGTATGATGAAAATAGATTTCAATACCTTGAAAATGACATATGGTTTGAAGAAATCAGATGACAATTGAAAAGTGTATGATTTTTCAATGATTTTTCTATTTTGTAGACAATTTATTAATTTATGCATGTTTCCGACTTTGAGTGGTTTTGGAGTTGAATTAGACTTGATTTTGATCGTGTTATTTATTTATAATGAAATGCAATTGATGACATTAGAGTTTATTCATAAATTAGAGAATTAAGATTTGTACAAAATTAGGGAAAATAGATAAACCCTAAAAATATTTGGAAATTAATGACGAAATTGTGATTTTGTGTTAGGAAAATATGAAAACCCTTGTTATGGGATTTTATTTGATGATAATTACGATATTTAATTAAGCTAATCTTTTAGGGGATTTGAAAGGATTCAAATTGAATTAGATCCGATATGTGTAGGAGAAGTTACATCAATTTCTCTATGGCTGTACAAATGCAAATTCTGAATTGTTTTAGAAAATGATTTTAAGTGGAATTGATGTTCAATGCCTTAGGATAACATGTTTGGGTTCAAAGGAGGAATTTGATTTGGTTTGGTTTGGAATTTGGGAGTGCACAGCCTCCCGTATACAGTGAGTGAGATTTATTTCAATGTTTTCGTTTAATATGTAAACCTTGTTTTACAACAGTTTGATAAATGAGCATGATTTATCGTGTGCTTGAAATGTTTTGACTGGTTTTGGAACTGACTTTTTGTGAATCAATGGAGTGTCCAAAAATTGGTTGAATTATGAAAATATGCATCCATGTGGTTGAAATGTATAATGTGTCATTTTATGCTATATGTTGCATTTGGATTGTGAACTTGATTTATGGCACATGTTTGATACGATATTGATTTTGGCCTTGAGGGTTTTGATATGTATTGTTCTGTAGCTACGAAGGACACCGTGAGAGGCGCTTGGGTGGCGTCCGGATATGCCTAGGCCTGGGGTATCCCATGAATTGTCGAGATTATATTTACGACACGGTACTATCCAGGTTGAACCCGAAAGGGGGAGGATTTGGATGCTATCCAAGTCTAGCACCTGAACGAGGTCCGTCGCCAACGCCAGGGTAGATAGCACTTTAAATAAATTTACATATAACACCCCAGGTGTGCCTGTCATAGGTCGAGGTAGACCTCTGTCAGGACACTTTCGGTTGGCAGCTCTATGATTTTAATGATAGTGCTTTGGATGCATATTTGATTTGATAATGCATGCTAATGATATATTGTTGAAATGAAAAGCATGATGATTTGAAATATGATTTGTATACTTATGCTTTGACACTCCAGTTTCACACCCCATATTAGACGATTATATTGACCCACTCACTCACTGAGTATTCTTCCCTGAGTACTCACCCCTCCTCTTTCCCTCCCCAAACAGGATTATGGTGCTAGGGCGATGCATTTGGCTCTAGAGGGTATGATAGCATGTTGGTAGATTGGTATTTACGACGGTGAGATTTAAGTTTTAATTAAAAATATGAATTTCGTACTTTATGTCGACCCTGCATGGTCTTGATATTGAGGTCCGTAGTTGGCCGTGTACATATTTTGGGATGACTGTATAATTTTTGGACTTTTGTTTGTGAAACTCTCATATTTCATTTGCATTGAGACATTTGTAAATATTTAAAGTGTTAACTTGGTAATTTATAATATATTTGTATAAATTTAGGCCCGCTCGGTGTGGTGGCTGCTCATACTCTAGTTGGGCATGACAGTAGAAGTCTGTGGCTAGAACTGCTGGTAATTTATTTAGCCTTGCGTTGTTCTGGATTCGGTTGTGGGATTTGTTGGTTTTGGAGAGGCCGGGATGGCTATTTGTTAAATTTACAGGATGGTTTTAAATTACACAGGTATACAGGTTTATTTGTACATTGGAGACCTCTGATTTATGGGAAGGTTCTGTCCGATTTTCTATAAAAATATAGCCGGCATCCAGGGCAACGGGCGGCTATTCACGATTCCCGATTTGGAGCGTGACAGTTGGGGTTAATGTTTTATGACCGATAGTAATGAAAACCCTTTGGTGGTTCCACCGGATGGTCTGGGTCAAGCCATCGGTGGAGAGATTTTAAAGCAAACCCCATGATGTTGGAAAAGTATATATTGTGTTATGGAAAAGTCATGACTCTTGTTATAACTGTTTAAATGACTACTTGATGCTTTGTTCGAACACAAACTTGTTTTGAGATTATTGTTTGACACTTTCATACTCACCACTCACTCACTTACACAACTATACCATTACACTCCACTCACTAGGTATTCTTATACTCATCCCTCCTCTTATCCCTTTTCAGAGGAAGTGTAGAGATAAGATTTTCTCATCGGTAGCTAGTTCTAGCTGAAGAGAAAAGCTATCCAGGACCAACTGTGGTATTGGTCCTTCTTAATGAGGCTTTTGTGACATGTAGATAGACCCATTGGAAGATATTTTTGAAACTCTTTATGTATTATATTTTCCTCATGTTTTTCTAAAGTAAGACTTTATGCTTTGAAAGTTGTATTTTGAAACGTTGAATAACTTTTGTTTATTATATATTTGGTTTTAAAATGTTATGCAAGTTGGGTTTTCTTTATTAGAAAAGGTATTATTATAGTCCTGCAGGATCTTGGGGTACGTGTTTATAATAGCACGTATTTCTAGATCACGCGACGGTTGTTGCGTGCTCGGACCTACGAGTCGGGGCGTGACACAAAACCATTCATCCTCAAGCTCAATGTGACGAGCAACATCCAAGAAAGTTTTTATATTGCATTGTAAGTCAAATTGACTTTCAAGTGCTCCCACTTGATAGGAATGGATCGGATCGAAATTTGAACTTTCTTTTCATTGGAGAGAACATGACTATCTGACTTCACCTCTCTTATAATGTTGAATATGATCCTTAAATGCTATTTGATATTGTGACCATTTTGCCTTTTATGGATATCAAAATTTATGGTTGACTATCTAATTTGAGTCATATTGATACCTCTATATTTCTCTTTGAGGTATACCCAAATAACATGAGTGATCGAATATTGCTCACACTTGAGGATCATGCCATCAATCACAAAAGTAGCCAGGGTCACTTGAATAGTGAAATCTATCATTTTCCATGCTTGGTAAGCATCTTGTTCTCTCCTCTGCAGGGTAGCAATGCCCACATTAAGGCGTGAGATGCCTGATACCTTCTAAGACATCTTATTCTTTTAGCATATTCCACATTTTAAGGCGTTATATCTCATAATCGTCACCATTCAATTTGAATTTCAAGAGGGTGGACATAAATACTAATACTCATATCATATACACAATTTTATATTTTAAAATTAATATTCTTAATAGGTCAACATTAGGTATAGAATCAAAAGTTCACTAGGTTCCCAAACATCATCTATGGTCGTAATATATCACCATCATAAATTTAATTTAAAGTTACAAAATTCAATAAATTTTGGACAAAAATTACTCAAATTCTCTCAATCAAAAACCTTCCACTTAAATACACAAAAAATTTAAATAATATTACAATTTTGGATGAGAATTATTTAAATTCTACTAATTCAAAATTTTTATTTAAATATACAAAGTATTTAAATAATATTTTAATTTTGGATGAGAATTATTTAAATTTTACTAATCCCAAATTTTATTCAAGAGACCCTAGTTTTGTTTTGTGTACATGATCATTCATATCAACAAACACAACCAACAAATGTCTAATAGAAATTTTATACATAAAAAAATTAAAAGTTTCTACTAATACATGATCATGGTCCTCACAGATAGCTACCACACGCAAAAGAAAATATATAAATGAATTACATTGTTCAAGATAAACACATTTGAGATAGCGTGTTTACAATTCTCTTAGTTAGTCTATTCCCAAGAGTAAATCTTCTTATAGTATATGGGAACTATTTATATTTTGGGATAACCTTTTCTTTATTTGGATCTCTATATTCTTAACTTCTCACTTTTCTATTAATATTGGCCTTACATCGTTAAGAATCATGTGTCTGTTCTTGACAAGCAACCCATCAATCATGTTAACTCAATAAGGAGGTAGAGAATTTCTTAATATGTACACGTCATCCCCTCAAAAGACATGACTTAGTTGAATAATTTCCAAGCGTTTCTCTTCCGTGTTCTCCAAATGATCAGAAAAAATGTGAGATTGGTCCATTTTGTGAGTCAACATTCAACCCAACTTTACCAAATGCTCTTGACGTCTCAATACTCTAGCTCTTCATCGGAGAGCTCCAACATCGCGTCTGAACATCACCATTACCCTAGAAAATAGGAGCAATATTAGGCCAAACACAAAGCCAACCATAATATTATAATAAATATCAGAGTATTTATTTTAAAAAATATTTGTTCAAATGTAAAACAATTTTATGTTAGAAAAATTAATTTCCAAACATAAATAATAAACAAAAATACAAATAAATAACGGATGCGAAAAATAAATTTTCACCTAGGTTGTCAAAATTAATAAAATAATTTTCAAAACTCATACAAAAATTTTCAAAATTTTTTTAGTATTGAAAATATTTTTTCTATAATTTTAAACAATTTTTAAGTTTGAAAATCAATAAAAATTATTTTTTAACTCTGAAAAATAAATTAAAAATTATAGAAAAATATAGAGAGGATAGAAAATTATTTTGGTAAAAATTTTGACAAAATCAGGTGCCGCCTATGCTCCTAGGTGCCTTCGACCCACTTTCACTGGACGGCACATGTATGCCATGCGCCACCTTTTCAACAGTTTCCAGCCACCAAATTTTGGTTACCTCCATTTTTTATGCCTATGAGTTTAATGGTGGTCTCAGTTTTAGATCGAACATTTCTAACTTAGGGTTGATCTACATGCGCCTCAGCCGAGAGTGGGAATGGTCAGAAGTTACTATTTATCTTCATCTTTTTGTAATTCAAATCATATTTCGAATGGACATATTTTTCTCAATTCTTAACTACTTTTCACGTTCTTTAGATGGTTGATATCACGAAATATAGTATTTTAAAAGATACATATACATAAATTTTTTACTAAGATTTGAATATCTTATAATAAACTCATCAAATGCATACCATATTTTACAAATTTACTCCTCAAAAAGAGAAACGCATAACCTGACACGTTAATACTATACACATAAAAAAGTGTCACGTCAATAATAATATTGACATGGCAAAACATGTCAGCAAAAAGGTCTTCTCCTATTGGAAAAAAAAACACTCCTCTCTCTCTCTCTCTCTCTCCTCCCCTCCCCTCCCCTCCCCCTTTCTCTTTCTTCTCTCCTCTCTCTCCCTTAAAAAAATAAAAAAACATACACACACACACATCGTAAAAGCTTAGCCTCCTGTCGAATTTCAACGTAATCCGGCAGACATTACTCCTCGGCAGCAGTGATTTTTCATCCCTCCCCCTCTATATCTTCTCTCTCGCTCTTCTCTCCTATCTATGGAAGCTTCTCTGCAGAAGCCTCAACTTTCACAAACACAACGTTGTTTTAGACCCAAACTACCTTTTGTAGTCAACGAAAACCATCACATGTGACAAAGCCCATCATAGATTGGATAGAAAGCTTGAAACCCTAATTGGCTCTCCAAGTCGTTAGAAAATGAATGGAAAAAGATTGACCGTGAGTTTTTCACCATCGATGAATTTGATCAACTCGAAAGATAAAACCTCGATGTTCCGAAGCAAGATGAACTTGATGTGAAACTGATTTTGAGCTCTTTCACTAATTGAGAGAGATTATCTCTAATCGGCTTCATTTCGATTGCGTATTCCTCGATGATGATTGTGCTTGGCTTGGTTTTGTTGGAATGAAATCTGTTGGTGATCTCTTTCATGAATGATGACCACTGGCCTCCAAATCTTGATAAGAAAGATAAAGAGAATAGGGTTTTGTTCTTAGAGCGGTTAATCAGTCATGGAATTTAGAATTTTTTATTATAAAATCTTTTTAGGGTTTTTCAGATTTGGGAATTTGAGAGGAAATCTATGGAGAGATGTGGAGAGAGGAATTATTTATGGAAAAAGGAGAGGGTTTCGTTACCTAGTAGATTTAGAAAGGTGATGAAATTACAATTTATAAACCCTCACACCCCTCTCTCTCTCTCTCTCTCTCTCTCTCTCTCTCTCTCTCTCTCTCTCTCTCTCCTCTTTTTTTGCACGATTACAATGCTAGCAATTACAATCCTACACAATTAGAGTCTGAGAAGAAATAATTGAATTACATAGTAAAGCTCACCTGAAAAGGCTCTCTGCACATGCAATCTTTGCTAAAGTCACCGGAGCTACATTAGACCCACTTGAATTCTCAAATCTTGGAGTGCTTTATGCCATAGAAAACCAACATTCTTCGTTGCCTAAAAGTCCAAAATCCATTCTGTCCTGGAAATTTCTACAAGTGGGTATTGACAATTTGATGGAATTTGGCATGAAAGAGGAGAGGAGAGAGATTGGGAATAATTTGGGATTTCACTGGATTCCAAAACCCATGTGTTAGCTCTCCTAGATCTGGATTAGTGTCTTCCTGTATTAACTTCTACAACTTTTGGAATTTTATCCAAATAATTTTAGGACTGTTATTGATGTGTCATGTCACGTCAGCATTAATACTGATGTGGTAATGTTGTGAGTGTACAGTATTGATATGTCGCGTGACATGTTAGTAATTTTTGCTAAGCTGGCAACCAAATCAAAACTCATTTCAGCATTTAATGGTCAAATTAGCACCGTTAGTAATGGAGGGACCAACAAGTTACGAATTTGAAAGTTTAGATCCTGAGTCATTGCATTTTGAAGTTCAAAAACTAATTTATGAATTGGGAGTAAAATTTAGGATCTTCGCATGTAATTTCCTCGTAACTTAATACTTAGTGGTAACTCCAATTACTATATGCATAGACACCATTTAGTTATCCGATGTCAAGGTATTTTAGTGGACCCCTACCTTTATACCAACATTGGATCCCATTGAGTGGATGGGTCAGCAAGAAAAGTTCGTTGTAGCTATCGGTCCTCAAGAATTTTAGAGATTGATGATGTTAGGGGAATTCTAAGTTATAATGATGCACAGTAAAGTGACTAGGAAAGAGTACTTTGTTGGTTGGAGGTGCCGCCTTGGGTTGGTCCTATAGTGGTCCAAAGTTTATGGCTATATGTTCCTTGGGGTAGGGACCAAATAATTATTGAAGGAATTAAAGTTGTTGTTATACCAGTTTGATTAGGCTAGGATAGCAAGAAGTTTATAGAGAGAGAGAGGGACAAATATAGGGAAATCATCCACATGCCAAGGATTTTAATGATCAAAATTAATCAATCGTTAAAAGTATATTCTACATTATAATGCTTGTGGCTGTTTCTCATTTAACAAAGATAGACTAGAAGCACTCTAATTCAAATAATGAGTAAAATGATACTCAAATAATGGGGAACAAGAAAAAACATTAACTCAAGATGCTTTATCATTAATGGCAGTAGATTTAGATGCTCTGTTTACAAAGCGGATTTCATTTCAATCTTTTAAACCTCATCCGAGCACAAAAAGAGGCCCTTTGTCCACTAAAATAGATATTCTATGGAGACAAAAACTAATAACCCCTGTTGTGATCGTTAGTGCAGAAGATGTGCTTAGGGTACAAAAGAGGGTCCCAAATTGGAGTTGGTAAGCTGTTGATCTTGTTGGAAAGGGCTGCAGATAATGATAAATCGACATATGAAATAGAGAAATGTGTTATTGGATCCGAACAAAGGGCCTAAAGATAAAATTGAGGGGTTCTTCAATGATGGATTGGATGGTGATTGGGTGGATAATTTATAAATTTAAGGGGTCTGGGTATGAAATGTAATTGAAGGAAAACAGGGATTATGGGGATAAAAATCCTACTGAATTAGATGTCTAGGATTCAAGTAAGGAAGTTCACCTAGCTGATTCAATTTTGGGACAAGAGTTTCAGAAATGATGATGTTGTATGCCTGGGAGATAGCCCTAGAGATTTGAGTTCTTTGGAGATCCACCCATAGCTACTGACTCAGAGGATGAAAAGAAAAGGTAGCAAGTCTCTTAAACAAATAAGACTTGAGTTTATCTGAACCTAGTATTGCCCCCATAGAAATGAACCTCGCTCTTTTGGTTAATGTAGCCAGAAGGAAAAACGATTCACAGGCTAGGAAAGGGGATGTAAGTAGATTTTGGAGCCTTAAAAGGGCAACCATGGGTAGGCCTGGCAACTAAGCTTTCTGAGCTAGGCTTTCCACAAACAAGGACTCAAACAAGGATATATGCAATGACAAATGAGGATGCACAAAACAATCTGGACATAATTATAGATAAATCCCCTAGAACTTGAATTTGGTGATTTAGAAATTTAGATACAAATATTATGTGAATTTAAGTGCATGATTTCAATTTGGAAGCATATTGATGATATTGCATAATACTGAAGTAATTGGGAATGATTTTGATGCGTTGTGATAGTTATGTGGCATTGAGGACTATGAATTATAGTTGAGTTTGGTTAAATTTGTAATTTAAATTCATTTTCTGCAAATATAGACACACGGATCAACTTGTTGAGACCTTGAGTCGACTCACTTATATCCATATACGAGTATAGGTCTACTTGTTTTGCCTATAGGTTAACTTACTTAAGTTACAGACATTAATCTCTGTGATCTCGACTTCTCAGGTTGGCTTGGCTAATGGCTGGGTCAACTTGTGCGCCAAATTACATTAGATCATGTCGACTTGTATATTTTCAAGTCGACTCGTGATATCTTGACATAGGAGTCAGGTCGACTTGCTTCATAGTTAGGTCCACTTAATTATGTTACAAGCATATACTTCTGAGAGCATGTTAATCCAATCAACTTGTGACTATCCCAAGGTCAACTTTTAAATTCCGCATGCTTGGGTCGACTTATTTCGTCCCGGGTCAACTCAAAACTCCTCCCAAGTTGACTTTCCCTTTTCTAAGTCGACTTCTCTGTGTGTTCCAAACAAGGTAGGTCAACTTGACTAATGTACAAGTTAACTTGCCTATAGTATGTCCCATTTTTACCAATTTTTCTTGGTTTTAAAAATTCAAATAATTAACTCTAATTGTTTAATGGTTTCCATTCATAGGAATGATAAAAATTTTTGGTATTGATGCTCATGTATTGATTGACATGGGTTCTAACAATTCTTTTGTAAGCATGGAGTTTGCTAAACACTCGACTAGGCCTTTGACCCCACTTGAAGAGGAGTTGCTAGCCATTACTCTTTTGGAGGAATGGTTGAACAGGGACACCATGTACAAGGCTTATGAGGTAGTCATGGAGAGTGAGATCCTTGAAGCGGAGTTGATTTTGTTGGAAATGAAAGACTTTGATGCCATAATGGGTATGGATTGATTACACATTCATCAAGTTTCAGTGAATTGCTTCATTAAGGAGGTGAAATTCTGTAGACCAGATTGTCCTCCGCTTATGTTTGCCGGTGAACGGCGGATCCTATCTAGCTATGCGATCTCGACAATGGAGGCACGAAGATTAGTGCACAAGGGTTGTGAGACTTACTTAGCCCACATCATCGACACCACAATGCAAAATCCAGAATTAATGAACGTTCTGGTGATGAATGAGTTCCTGGATGTCTTCCCGGACAAATTGCCTAGTTTGCCTCTGGTTTGGGAGTAAAGTTTGACTTTACTATCGACTTGGCCCCCAAAACCATGCCTATTTCCATACCTTCATATAGGATGGCACCTATGAAGTTGAAAGAATCCAAGATCCAACTTTAGTAGTTACTAGATAAGGGGTTCACCTGACTGAGCACCTCGCCTTGGGGCACTCTGGTTTTATTTGTAAAGAAGAAATATGACACTCTCCAGTTGTGTATTGATTATTAATAGCTAAATAAAGTAACCATTAAAAACAAATATCCTTTGCCAAGGATTAACAACTTGTCCGATAACTCCAAAGGACTAGTGTCTTTTCGAAAATTGATTTGAGATCGGTCTATCACCATTTCAAGATAAAGGAGGATGATGCTCACAAGACCACTTTTAGAACACGGTGTGGATAATTCAAGTTTCTGATGTGCCTTTTGGGTTAACAAACACTCCTGTGGCCTTTATGGATCTGATAAATAGAGTGCTCCATTTCTATCTCGATAAATTTGTCATAATCTTCACTGATGACATCTTGGTACATTCCAAGAATGATAAGGAACACTCGGAACATCTTCAGATTGTACTGCAAACTCTCTAAGATAAGCAGTTGTATTCTAAGTTCTCTAAATGGGAGTTCTGGTTAAGGGAGTTTGGCTTTTTAGGGTACATTGTATCCGGAGATGGGATATTTATAACCTGAAGAAAGTAGAGACAATTTTAAAATGGGAACAACCCAAGAATGTCACCAAGGTGAGAAGTTTTCTCAGATTGGTGGGGTACTACCGAAGATATGTTGAGAGATTCTCTAAGATCGTAGCTTCATTGTTTAACTTGACTTGAAAGGAAGTCAAATTTGAATGGGGTGGCACGTGTGAGGAAAGTTTCCAAAAACTCAAGAAGAGGCTCATATCTACTTAAACTTAAATACTTGCTCTTCCTATTAGCAGTGGCAACTATGTGGTTTGTAGTGATGCCAATAAGTAAAGGTTGGGATGTGTTTTTATGCAAGGTAATTGGGTGATTGCCTATACCTCTCGATAACTGAAGAAGCATGAGTTAAACTATCCCACCCATAACCTAGAGCTAGCCATCATTATTTTTGCCTTTAAGTTTTGGCGACTTTACTTATATGGAGCCATATATAGAATCTTCACCGATCACAAAAGTCTCAAATACTTGCTCACTCAAAAGGAGCTCAATTTGAGGCAACGGAAATGGTTAAAACTAATTAAGGACTATGATTTAGTGATTGATTACCACCTAGACAAAGCAAATGTAGTTGTAGATGCCTTAAACCACAGTCTTCTTCTTTGGCATCTCATGTGAATTCTTGTCTCTCACGCCTGATAAGACTTTGTACACTTGGAGTTGAGCTGCCAATGATGAACATGGTGCACTTTTAGCCAAATTTAAAATGTGATCAACCTTAGTAGACCATATTAGAGATCTCCAAGCAACTGATAACGATGAAGGTGATAAGTTCCATATCTAGGAGGATGGCATAGTGGTATATGGGAAACAGATTCGTATTCCCAAAAATGATGACCTTAGGAGGGTCAGACTCACAGAGGCACACTCTTCAGCTTATGTGATGCATTCCAGAAGTACTAAAATGTACTGAACCTTTAAGGAAACTTATTGGTGGTTTGAAATGAAGTGGGAGATTGCCGAATTTGTGACTAGGTGCCTTGTGTGCCAACAAATCAAGTCCGAATATCAAAAACTGGCTGGAACTCTACAACCATTGCCCATACCCGAGTGGAAATGGGAGCACATCACTATAAACTTTGTAGTAGAATTGCTGCGTATACTTAGCCAACACGATGCTATATGGGTGATAGTAGATCGGCTCACTAAGTCAGCCTACTTTTTTTACCCATTCAAGATTCTCATCCTTTGAAAAGGTTGGCAAAATTCTACATAAATGAGATTGTCTAACTCCACAGGGTTAAAGTGTCTATTATCTCAGACCGTGATCCCGATTCATATCCTAATTTTGGCCTAAGTTATTGGAGTTCTTAGGGACTAAGTTGAAGTTCAGTACTACTTTTCATCCGCAGACGGATAGACAGTCTGAATGTACTATTTAGACATTGGAAGACATGCTTAGGGTATGTGTGATGGACTTCTAAGGGAGTTGGGATAGACACCTCCAGTTAATTGAATTTGCTTACAACAATAGTTACCAAACTAGTATTGGGATGTCACCCTATGAAGTATTCTACAAAAGGAAGTGCCAAACCCCGTTGTGTTGGGATAAAGTAGGAGAGAGAAAGATTGGAGATATTAAATTAGTTAAAGCAACTATTAAAAAAAAAGTAAAGTTGATTTGGGTAAGAATGAAGATTGTTTGAAATAGACAAAAAAGCTATGCCGATAAAAGGAGAACACCTTTGGAATTTGAGTTTGGAGACATTTTCTTAAAAATATCACCTTAGAAGAGTGTGATCTGATTTCAAAAATGGGGAAATTTAAATAATCGATATATTGACTCTTTTAAGATCCTCCAGAGGATAGGAGAAGTGGCATATTAAGTAGAATTGCCTCCAGATTTAGAGAAAATTCATGACGTATTCTATGTCTCTATGATAAAGAAATACCAGCCAGATCCCTCAAATGAGTTAGAAGTTCCTCCAGTAGAATTGAATTCGGATTTGAGTTTCAAGGTACAACTAATGAAAATTCTTGATTGATAAGTTAAACAATTAAGGAGTAAACAAATTCCTATGGTTAAGATGTTGTGAAAAAACAAACAACTGGAAGAAGAACTTGGAAAACTGAAGAGTCAATGTGGAAACAACACTCTCACCATTTTTATGTATAAATTTTCTTTTAAATTTCGAAAACAAATTTTTTTTTTTAGGAGGTTAAGAGTTGTTGCACTGAAAATTTGGGGTTAGATAATTTTTATTGAATTTTTAATTTTCTTTGTAAAAATATCAGGAGAAACCAGTTGTAATTGATTTTAACTTATTAAAGAAAGTTTTATAAAGTTTTGTTGAGATAAAAATAGGTTTTGGTGATAATTTGGGACAATTAAAACTAATTTTGGGTGAATTAATTGATCACAAGTCGACTTGCCCCATGATAAGTTGACTTGAAGGTGAAAAATTAAATTTTGGCTAAGTATAGAACTCACCAAGTTAATTTGAGCAAGTGCCAAGTCAACTTGAGGAATTTAGGAAAAGTTGCAAGGCTTTACATAAATAAGATTGTCCGACTCCATGGGATTCCGGTGTTGATTGTATAGGATCATGATCCCTATTTCACATTCTGATTTTGACCCAAGCTACAAGAGGCCTTGGGGACTAAACTGAAGTTTAGTATAGCTTTTCATCCATAGACGGATGGACTGTCAGAATGTACTACTCAAACGTTAGAAGACATGCATAGAGCATGTGTGATGGACTTCCAAGGGAGCTGAGATAGGAAACTCTCGTTAATTGAATTTATATACAACAATAGCTATCAAGTTAGTGTCACGCCCCAACTCTAAACCCTCGCTTGGGCTTCATCGGCAACGGACTATCTGGCTTTCGTCAGGACTCAATCACTTAAATGAGTAGCAGAAATCATACTAAAAATAATAGATCTTTTATTTATTTCATCATTACATATTACAAAAGTCTTCTTGTACCTATTACATAGTGGGATGCCTACTATCAAGATTATCCATAACAAAACTATCTCTACTAGCTAATCTAATTTTCCACCACTTCCATTCCTACTGGGTCTAAAATAATTTTTTTGGTGTGAGCTTGCCAGCCCAATGAGGTCCGTGGGTGCATGTGTGAAAAACTTTTCATTATAAAATTGTACGATAATGATTTCATTATAAAATTTTTGAAAACATTTTCAATGTAGCAACAACATGCATAAATAATAATAATAGTAACATGTAACAGTACAATATAGTACAAGTGACAGTTCACTGGCATCTTATCTCTCTATTACAAGATAGTCTACTTATCCCTCTTCGGAGGTCCATTTTCGAAAAGACCTATCACTCTCCCCCACATTAAGTGGACAAACATCCTATCAACATTAATGGGGTGCTATCGGTATATATTTTGACGTTCGATAAAGCCCTTGCTTACTCGCACTATCTCCACACATTCCGGCTTACATAACAGTCACAAACGCATACATTGATGTAACAGTAGCAAATCATGGTAACAGTAGTAAATTAAGGTAGCAGTAGAAAATTATGAAAGTTATGCATAAAAATATATGAATACAAATGACACTCACCTTAAAGAACTGTTTTACATGATCAAAGTTAACCTTTTCCCTCCCTACAGGAATTTATATTCTTTCCGTAGGAATTTTCTATTAAACTATCTTTTTCTTCTCTTTCTTTCTCTTCCTTTCTCTTTCTTTCTTTCTTTCTTTCTTTCTCTCTCTCTCTCTTTCTTTCTCTTCCTTGGTGGATTTGGTCTGGTATAGAAAGGGGATGGGGTATTTATAGGTGTTGAAAAGTGATGGATTGTTAACATGTGTTAGGACATTTGTCCATCATGTAAGGCTCTTGTCCTTGATGCAAGCTATGTGTCCTTGCATGTGTCAATTATAAAAGACATATATCCTTGATGCAAGACATGTGTAGGACACTTGTTGATTATGTAAATCACTTATTCTAGATACAAGACACTTGTTAGGACACTTGTTCATCATATAAAGCTCTTATTCATGATGAAAGACATATCCTTCCATGTGTTGATTATATAAAGCACACAACCTTTATACATGACACTTGTCTTCCATGTAGTTTAAATTGTTACAAGACAAGTGTCTTGGATGGTGGATGGGCATTGAATGGGTGATAGATGGACGATGGGTGAGTTAAGTGTCCAAGTTGAAGATATTTTAAGCATTCAGCACTTCTGGTCACACTATTTTAAGCATTTAGCACTTCTAATCACACTATTTTAAGCATTTAGCACTTCTGATTACACTTATTTCCGTGTAATATCATTTAAGTAAATGCTTTATTTACTTAAAAATTAAACGTAAATAAGAAAATCCCCCATTTGAATTCAATAAAAATAGTTTTAGGACCTAATTTCTTAAAGATAAAAATTCAACTCTCCATTTCAAGAACAAAATTTGAAATGACTAATTTTGTTGGATTTTATTCGAAGGGTTAACAACTTAGAAAAATTCTAGAAAAATAAGTTTTCACCTAATTCAATCATAAGAAACAATTACCGAGACATTTCCTTGTTATTTTCTAGATATTTCAGATACCTCATTATTGGGATACTCAATCTCCAGCGAGTTAGTCAAAATTATATTTTTAATATTCCAAGTCTCCAATTTCATACCCAATTCATTTATTTAGGTACTTTACGAATTCACAATTAATAATAAGTTTTTTTTTGTAACTAAATTGGAGTATGTGATATTTCTTTCCCCTTAAAAAAATTTTATCCTCAAAATTCGTACTTGATTACTAGAACAGAATAGGATACTTTTTTGGATCTCATCTTCAAGTTTCCATGTAGCACTTTCTGTTCCATGATTATTCCAAAGTACTTCCATAAGATGTACTTCCTTTGATCTAAACTTCTTTTCATAACATTCTAAAATCTCTACTTGTTTTTCCTCATAAATTAAATCATGGATCTTAGAAAAGGTTGGTGGCAGGGCCAATTTATCTATAATCACTCATATCACATCATATCCTTCTTTACTCCTTCGTAACTTACTAGCAAAATCCATAGTTATTTTAGGCTTTATTTAAGACTTTTAGGACTGTCTTTAGGTGATTTTATATTGATTATTTTCATGGGTTTTATTTTAGGATCATTGGGCTTGTTTAAGGACATTGGATTGCACAGATACCTTTTAGTATTTTGGACATAACTTTTTACTCCGATGTCCGATTGACTTGATTCTTATGGCATTGGAAAGAAAACTTAGAGCCCTACAAATCTTATGAAGACCTTAGAGATTGAGTCAGACCAAAAGATATCCAAAAATTGAGTTAAAATTACTATAGTGCTGGAAATTAAGACCCATGAGTTCTAAAAGCTCAAATCCAAGTGAAATACCAAGCTGTTATGAAGACCCATGAATTTTTAGTCATTTAGCACTCTTAAAACTTAAATTATAAGGGGGAGACATCCTTTACACTAAAGAGGGAGGGGAGAAACCTTAATAGCTGCCTCCTTAGGTGGATTCTTTCATCTAAGGATATTTTCTTTACCTTTCTTGTTTTTCTTTGTTATGTTTAGTTAGATTTCTTATTCTTAGGACTCGATGAATTTTGTTCTTTGATTAATAATATGGTTTTATTCATTTTTTTCCTTAAATTTTTATTGGCATGTTCTTTCTTTGATGAGATTTTATTATTGGACTAATGCTTCATTCGTAAATGGCCCTATGATTTGATGATTTGCGATTACATGCATGAGAGCGAGAGAATATTGCATAAATCTGACCAGTATAATGGAATCAGCATAGGGTTATGAAATCGACGGATGATTAACTCTATGTGTGGAGATTTTTAGGGGAAACCCTAGATTACAGATATTCTATAGATCATAATGCAGTTTGACCTAATAAAAATTGCATGACCATTGGGTTTTGGTTAGTCGAATTAGAGTTTCATTGCATAACCATTGAGTGAATCTAATTTAGGAAAATCTGTCATTATCAAGAATGAATCTTTAATCAATAAACTTTAAGGGATTTGAAAGATTTTGATCTTGTCAAAAAATTAAAGACAGATGAAATCGATATTCTAGGATTTTATAAAATTAGGGTTTTTGTTTATCAATATTTTTATTTTTAATATTTTTGTAGTTTTAATATTTTTGTTATTTTGATTCATTCTGTCCAACTTAGATAAGGTATTTTATATTTAGTAATACATAATATCCTTATGGGATCGACACTTATTCTACACTATACACAACACTCGACTAGGATATACTTGCCCGAAATCGTGATACAGCTAAATCTCGTAGTAAAGCTCCTCATGGTGATACATTTGATCGAACAAACATTCTTTCAAGTAATTCTTGCAATTGTACCTTAAATTCTTTCAATTCTAGAAGGGTCATTCAATAAGGGGTCTTTGATATTGGTTCCATTCTTGGAATAAGATCAATACCGAATTCTATTTCCTTTTTCTGAAGTAAAAAGGTTAATTCTTTAGGAAATATATCTGGGTTTCCTATCACTATAAGGATATTCTCAATTTTCTTTTTCTCAATGGATTGATTCATAAGATAAGTTAGATATTTAGTATATCCTTTATAAAGGAGTTTTCTATTTCCCACCAATCTATTTTTGCATGATATCGAGATAACCAATCTATTCCTAACATAATATCATATTATTGAATGGGTAGAATGATCATATCTGCTGGAAATTCTTTTTTAGCAATCTCAACTTTATATAACTTTACAATAAATTCAGCAGTCATACTACTTCCCATTGGAGTACTTACCTCCAATATGTATGGTAAGTTTTCAATCTAATGTCTATGACTTCTACCAAACTAGAAGAAATGAACGAATGTATAAAACCAGAATCAAATAATACTTTAATTTTATGATTATAGAAGCATACCTTCCACCAAATTGGATGCTTTAAGAATTTTCTCTCCTTCCATGGCAAAGAGTTTACCTTGCATTCTGGGCTTATTATTTTGATTGTTTCATCTTTGATCTTGGGATAAGTTTTCTTTCCTTGCTGTCCTAGAACAATCTTTAATGTAGTGCTTATCACTTCCGCATCTTGTACGTTTTCCAACTTTTAGTCAACATATATTTTCATTATATCTTGACTTTTGACAATAATCACAAAAGTCTCTCTGTCGCACTTGCTTACTAGAACTTGTCATTCCTTTTTCTTGGCTTTGGGGTGCTAAGTCATTTGAACACCTTTTTAATATCTTCGTACTTCCTTGAAGCCTTCCCTCTTTCTAATAACTTGTTCTTCTTGATTAGTTGTTCAATTTCTTTATTTGGCTTAGTACAATATTCAGCCTAAAACTGACCTCATTTTTCCTAGTAATCAATCTTTTCTTTTAGCACAAGATTTTCATAACAAGCCTCATATGATAATCTCTGTTCCACCTCAATTTCCTTCTTAACTTCATCTAATTGTTGTTGAAACTGACTACACACTTGATAACTATAATACAATTCTTGCTACAGTTCACTAATTTCTTGTATTTGAGAGTCCATTAGTAAATCCTTCCTTGATCGCTTACTAGACTTCACTTCATCTTTATAATCTTTTATCAAAATGTAATGTGCTTTTTTATCTAACTCGTCGACTCTCTCTCCTATTTCTTTAAAAGGATCTTCCTTTATTAAAAATCGATCTCTACCCGGATCTATTGCTACAAAATTTTCAACAATGTTAGAACATCCTCATGAGACATAATGGTTATTTCTAATCATGATAAATACTTAATCGTGATAAACACTTCTAATAAAGTGTTGCTTTCCTAGTAACATCTTTTCTAAACCTAGGTTCAGATACCAGTCAATTGTCACACCTCAACTCCACCCCCTTGCTGGGGCTTCATCGGTGATGAACTGTCTGGCTCTTGTTACGGCTCAGTCACTTACATGAGTAGTAGAAATCAAACTAAAAACAATAAATCTTTTATTTATTTCATCATTACATATTACAAAAATCTTCTTATACCTATTACATAGTGGGATGCCTACTATCGAGATTATTCATAATAAAGCCATCTCTGCCAGCTCATCTAATTTTTCTCGACTTCCGTTCCTACAGGGTCTAAAATAATTTTTTTGCTGTGAGCTTGACAGCCCAGTGAGGTCTATGGGTACATGTGTGAAAACTTTTCATTGTAAAATTATACGATAACAGTTTCATTATAAAATTTTTTGAAAACATTTTTAATGTAGCAACAACATGCACAAATAATAATAATAGTAATATATAACAATATAGTACAAGTGACAGTTCACTGATATCTTATCTCTCAATTACATGACAGTCTACTTATCCCTCCCAAGAGATCCATTTTTGAAAAGACTTATCACTCTTCCCTGCATTAAGTGGATAGACCTTCTATCCACATTAATGGGGTGCTATCATTATATATTTTGACGTTCGACAAAGCCCTTGCTTGCTCATACTATCTCCGTACATACGGGCTTATATAACAATCACAAATACATATATTGATATAATAGTAGTAAATCATGATAATAGTAGTAAATCAATGTAGCACTAGAAAATTATGGAAATTATGCATAAAAATATATGAATACAAAGGACACTCACCTTAACATTTTCTGTCCCTATAGGAATTTCTATTCTTTCTGTAAGAATTTTCTATTAAATTATCTTTTCTCTCTCTTCCTTTCTCTTCCTTTTTCTTTCTTTCTTTCTTTCTTTCTTTCTCTTTCTCTTTCTTTCTCTCTTTCTCTTCCTTGGTGGATTTGGTTTGGCATGAAAAGGGGATGGGGTATTTATAGGTGTTGGAAAGTGATGGATTGTTGACATGTGTTAGGACAATTGTCCATCATATAAGGCTCTTGTTCTTGATGCAAGCCATGTGTTCTTGTCACGCTCCGAACCGGGATCGTGAACAGTCGCTCGTTACCCTGAATGCCGACTGTATTTTTACAGAAAATTAGACAGAATCTCCCCATAAATCGAAGGTCTCCCATGTACAATTTCACCTGTATATCAACATTCATCCTGTAAAATAAACAAATGGTCATCCCGACCTCTCCAAAATCAACCAATTCCCACAGCCAACAATCAGAACAACGTAAGGCTATAAAATTTCTAGTAGATCTAACCACAGACCTCTACTGTCATGCCCAACTAAAGCATGAGCAGTCGCTACACCGAGCAGACCTAAAATTTTATATAATATACAATACTTTTTCCCAAGTAACATTCAAATACGTACAATCGTCTCAATGCAAATAAAATATGAGAGTTTCGCAAATAAATATACATAAATTATACAGTCATCCCAAAATAAATACACGGCCAACTACGGATCTCAACAAGACCTCGTAGGGTCGAAAATATAATACGAAATTTAAATCTCGGTTTAAACTTAAACCTCACCGTCCCGAATAACCAAATCCGTCAAATCTCTAAACTCTGAAGTATCGCTCCAGCACAACAATCTTGTTTGAGGGAGGAAAGAAGAGGGGTGAGTATCTATGGGAGGATACTCAGTGAGTAAGGGGATTAATCTCAAGTACTAATAGTGTAGGTAAACATTGGAGTGTCAAATAGTATCATTCGTAAACAATAACTCAAGTTTCGCAATAAATCATGATATGTTCAATAAAATGAACTCATTTATTCAATCACACGATATCATACATATATGCATCCATTTAAAATCAAGTAGATCATAGAGCAAGCCGAAATGATCCTGGTAAAGGTCAACCATGACCAAGGACACGCGCATCGGGGGTTTTATTATACAAAGCGTTTCAAAAGTAGTTCTCTACCCCGATGTTAGCCATGGGTTAGCCCTTGCTTACCCAGACTCATCAAATAGGACCCTGCCCGGTGCTAGACGGTGGCGTCACACACGTCCTCCCCAGATGTGGGTTCAACCGGCCACGCCTATGAATAAATATAAACTGGACGTTTGTGGATACCTCCTGCAGAAGTGTATCCAGGCAACCCGTGCCTCTACAAAGTCCCTTCGTAGCTATGAAATCATCAATGTCATCATCATAGTATCACAAGGGCACAACGTCCCGTAGGTAAGAATCATATCATCACAAGTGGACATCCCAGTGCCCTCACAGATTTCAAAACATTTCAAATCCGTGTGTCAATACATTCATCAAATCATTTCAAATCAATATACCAATGCAACGGTAAAAAAAGGGAACTTATCCAATTTTCAAGTAATGGCACAATTTTGTTTCATTTCAAACATGGATGCATAGTCATGGAAAACAAAAGTTTAAGACACTCCAAAATTCACAAAACAGATTTTAGATTTAATATCACACGTCAAATCAATGCATATCAAAGCATATTTTTTTTAAAACACGGTAAAATCAGATTTTCACTATTTCATGCAAGAGATTAGGGTCCCACTCACTTTCCAGGGAGGGTAATCACTCCTTATTTCCAAAATGAATCCGAATTTGACTCCTCGAGTCTCCAACAAGATCAACCTAATCAAAGTATCACATTAATCATCGAATTTCCAATTATTCTTAGGGTTTATCATTTTCCCTAAGTTTGTACAAACCTTAATTCTCCAATTTATGAATAAACTCCAATGTCATCAATTTTCATTCCATTTATAAGTAAATAACCAAATCAAAATCAAGTTAAATTCAAATCTAAAATCGTTCAAAATCGAAAACAAGTATAAATACATAAATTCCCTATAAGTTAGAAAAATCTTTGAAAATTCATACACTTTTCAATTTCCATCCAAATGCTTCAAACTATATGTCATTTTCAATATATTGGAGTCTATTTTCTTAATACAAAAGTTGTATTTTGATTTCCTATACATAGGACAACTTATAATGAAAAGATTGTATCAATCCTTAAACTCAAATCCCAAGAAAAGCTACACAAACCAATCAAACAAAACCTTAATACTATCTAAGATATTCTTCCATGCTTCGCAGTCCAATTTATATCGAATACTAGATTTAATCTAAATAATTTCATATGAAATTACAGGAAAGTGCATTTCCTTTGAGTCGAACTTATTTCAAAGCATACATATAGTTTCCAATTCTAATTTCAATCCTAAATTCGATAAAAATAATTCAAACATCCAATTTACAATCCCGTGATCCAAGCATTGTGCAATTCAGTCCGGGACCTAAAATGCTTCAAATTTGAAGCAAGAGTCAGCAATTAAGTCTAAATCACCAAGGGAATATCGAAACCCTAGAATTAACTCATCTTACCTAACGTAGAGAATGGAGTTTGTAGGCAGCCTAGGGTTCTTCGAAGGCCTGCACTACAGGCTTGGGCTCTGCGATGATCGAAACAGGCTCCCAACAGTGAGCGGTGCACGGTTGGGAGAACAGGGGAAAGACCGTGGGCCATCGTGCGCGCGCAAGGGCAGTCTCGCGCGGGGTCACGCACGCGTAGGGGTTATCTCGCGAGCGCTGGGGCAGGGCTGTCGCGCGAGCAGTCGCGTTCGCAAGGAGCTATCATGCGCTATCGCGCGCGTAGGGAGAGAGACAGGGAGAAACAAAGAGAGAGAGAGTGGGGCTACGGTGGTTGGTGGTGTTGAAGGAAGACAGCGGCGACGGTGGTGGTGGTTGCGAAATCGAGGGTGAGGGAGAGAGTGAATCGCGAGACCGCGAGGGATAGAGAGGGAAAGAGAGCGATAGAGAGTGAGACCGAGGGGGAGGTAGAGAGAAGTGATCAGTGGTTGCGGGTGGCCGTGGGTGGTGGTGAAGGCGGACGGTCGCACCAGGGGCGGCGGCGGTAGAGGAGGAAGCGCTGCAGGAGGAAGGTGAAGAGGCGGGTGAGGGAGAGAGTAGAGAGAGAGAGAGGAGAGGAATTAGGGCTATAAGCCCTAATTCGAAATTTTATTATTATTATTATTATTATTATTATTATTATTATTATTATTATTATTATTATTATTATTATTATTATTATTATTATTATTATTATTATTATTATTATCATCATCATCATTATTATTATTATTTATTAATATATATATTTTTATAAAAATAGATTTATAAATAAATAAATGAGTAAATAAGTAATTTAATTAATAAATGAAATATATATATTTTTTTATACTCACTTTATTTTTCAAGGTTTCAAATTTTTAACAAAATAAGATAAACTGCAAATCAAAAACACGAATACTTTAAATATACCAAAAATTCAAATTACATACCTCAAAATCGAAAATCAATATAATTAAAAATTTCTCTCTCTATATATAAACTGAGAAATATTTTATTTAATTTCATAAACAGGAATACTAGTACGGATACCGCAGTGTCGGTGTTACAGTTCTTGCATGGGAAGGCACATATCATTGATACAAGACATGTGTAGGACACTTGTTGATTATGTAAATCACTTATTTTAGATGCAAGACACTTGCTAGGACACTTGTTCATCATGTAAAACTCTTATTCATGATAAAAGACATGTATCCTTCCATGTGTTGATTATATAAAGCATATATCCTTTTAAGCACGACACTTGTCTTTCATGTGGTTTAAATTGTTGCAAGACAAGTGTCTTAGATGGTGGATAGGCAGTGAATGGGCGGTGGGTGAGTTAGGTATCCAAGTTGAAGATATTTTAAGCATTCAGCACTTCTGGTCACACAATTTTAAGCATTTAGCACTTCTGATTGTACTATTTTAAGCATTTACCACTTTTGATCACACTTATTTTTGTATAATATCATTTAAGAAATATTTTATTTACTTAAGAATTACACGTAAATAAGGAAATACCCCCATTTGAATTCAATAAAAATAGTTTTAGGACCTAATTTCTTGAGGATGAAAATTCAACTCTCTATTTCAAGAACAAAATTTGAAACGACTAAATTTGTTGGATTTTATTCGGAGGGCTAACAACTTAGAAAAAAGTTAGAAAAATAATTTTTCACCTAATTTAATCATAATTGCCAGGACTTTTCCTTCTTATTTTCTAAAGATTTCAGATACCTCATTTTTTCGGTACTTAGTCTCCAATAAGCTGATCAAACCTATATTTTTAATATTCTAAGTCTCTAATTTTGTACCCAATTCATTTGTTTAGTAGCCTTACTAATTCAAAATTAATAAGAAGTTATTCTTTATAACTAAATTAGGGTATGTGACAGCTAATATTTGGATGCTACACTATAAAGCTCTCTACGGAAGGAAGTTCCAAACTCCGTTGTGTTGGGATGAGGTAGGAGAGAGAAAGATTGGGGTATGGAGTTAATTGAACCAACTATAGAAAAAGATAAAGTGAATTGGATAAGGATGAAGGTGGCTGAAGATAGATAAAAGAGCTATACCGACAAAAAAAGAAGACATTTGGAATTTAAAGTCAAAGACATGATTTTCTTGAAGATTTCACCTTCGAATAGTGTAATCCAATTTTGGAAAAGGGGAAAGTTGAACCCCCATTACATTGGACCTTTCAAGATCCTCGAAATGATAGGAGAGGTAGCTTATCATTTAGAATTGTCCCTGGATTTGGAGAAAATTCACGATGTATTCCATGTCTCGATGTTAAAGAAAAACATGTCGGATCCCTCTCATGTATTAGAAGCTCCTATGATAAAATTGAATCCGAACTTGAGTTTTAAGTTACAATCAGTTCAAATTCTTGATTGACAACTCAAACAATTGAGGAGCAAACAAATTCCTATGGTTAAAGTATTGTGGAGGAATAACCAAGCAGAAGAAGAAATTTGGGAAACTGAAGATTCGATGCGAAAACAACACCTACATCCTTTTTATGTATAAATTTTCTTTTAAATTTTGAGGATGAAATTTTTTTAGGGAGTTAAGTGCTGTAACACCAAAAATTTGGTATTAAAAATATTTTATTGAATTTTTAATTTTTCTTTGTAAAATACCAGAAGAAACCAGTTGTAATCGACTTTAGGCTTTGGATGCAACAACATAAAAATTAATGTTTGAAATTTTCAATTTATTTTTCCAAATAATTATCAAGTGTTGGAATTTTTCAATTTATTATTCCATATAATTCTTAAGGTTATTGAAAGAAAATTTGAATTGCTTATTGGAATAGGAAAAAATTTGTAATTGAATCAGTATTAATGTATTGAAAGAATTGAAGTGTTTGGTGGTGTAAAACTTTTTGAAGAACCTTGAGTGCAAAGATTCCAATCCCTATAGATACATGAATGGAGAGACAAGCTAATTTGGGTATTTGTAAGTTGATTTGTGTTGGTGAAATTTGTGAGATGCAAGTTGATTTGTGAAATTGCAAGTTGACTTGTGTTTGTGAGGGAATGTGAGAGATAAGTTGATTTGTGAGGATGACAAATCAACTTGTATGAGGAAATAAGAGAGAGGACATATCGACTTGCATGAGGAAATAAAAAGGATGCAAATCAACTTGTGTGAGGAAATAAGAGAGAGGCAGATCGACTTGTACAATGGGACAAGTCGATTTGGTAGTGCGCAAAACAAAATCACTGATACTTGTTTGTGCCAAGTTGATTTATTCAATTAAACAAATCGACTTGGTAAGAAAGCAGGCAAGGTTTCTGAGGGTTGAACATGACAGGTCGATTTCTGTCAATTTACAAACCGACTTGATTAGTGTTACCACATGACAAGTCGATTTGTGACAATTTACAAGTCAACTTGATTAGTATTACAGAACATGTTTCTAAGCCTTGAAGTTGGCAAGTCAATTTGGTTTTACTTGGCACATTGCTCAGATCAATTTAACTTTTAAATTCTAAATCGATTTGGATACATCCTAAACAAACTTGACCCTTAAATACCTTAAACACACAAGTCGATTTGTGGGGCATGCAAATCGCCTTGTGTACGTGAAAAAACTATGAAATAACCAAAATGCCCTCTAAACTTAAATAAAACCTAAAATTCATGAGGAGTAAGATGGTAATTGCATCCCCACAATTAAAAGGGGCTTGAAAAAGTCCCATTTCATTTGAACTCTCATCTCTGTCTCGCTCACCCACCTCTCTCTCTTACTCCCGTCCATCTCTGACTCAATCTCAAACCTAAAATCGATTACTTCCCTATAAAATCACTCCACTAGTCTTCCAAAATCCCAAGTAAACTTGAGATGAAATTAATTTTGGAAGAAACCTAAGGCTAGTGCAAAAAGGGGAAAAGTTAGGGTTTTTGACACCTAACGTCCATGGATCAATCCAACCTCACAATTAAGGTAATTTTCTCTCCCCAAAGTTATATTTAGTTTTCTCATTATTAGATTGAAATCTATTATTGAGAATTGAGGAATTTTGTCGGAAATTAAAATGTTAAGGTTTATAAATGATAGAAATTAGGGGAAATTGTGAATAAAAAGTTTTATATAGATCCTAATCACATGTAAATGATGGAATGAGAATATAGATTCATGGATTTAAGAAATTAGGGTTTGTACTATATTATAGAAAATTCATAAACCCTATAAATAGAGGTAATTTAATATTAAAATTGTGGTTATTGGTTTAGAATAATTGATTGAAATTCGAGAAGAGATTTCATTGGGTTTGATTGTGGAATTAGGAGTGAATACCCTCCCAAGAGGTGAGTGGATTGTTATGTTAAATATGAATGATAAAATGTTTTCAATTATGATTTGAAAATTAAATTGTGAAAGGAATTTTGAAATGGATTTGAAATATTTTATGATTGTGGTGTGCCCAAAAATCAAATATTGTTAAGTCCATGACTCTTTTGCTTGATCATTAAATTGTTGCATCATGTTACAAAGAACTTTGAATTATGGATCATGAAATTGCTCTTCTGTGTACATGGGCATGAATTGGATGATGAAATGAATTTCTTGTAACATGGTGCTGGGAAAAAGACTACAGTCTAAGTCTTCCATGGACTAAGCTATTAGGGCGGCATGGTTAAGTCTGATTTGATTAAAATTATAGGCTTGGAGGTAGTGGGATGGAGAGCCACTCTAGCTAACCATGATGATGTGGTGGCACCCCACGAAAACTCCGAGTCAACACTAAGGAATAGGGGATTATTTTACAAAAAATTATGAAAAATCTCTTGGTGGATCCTACCAATGGCCATTGGTAGGAAAGTGGTTTTAACAAACCCCAAAGATATTAAGAAGAAAATTTGACTTGTTTATTGAATTGAAATTTATGAGTCATTGTAGTTTTGATTCAAAATCATTTTATGCAAGTGGCATTATTTATTATCCTGGATTGTATATTTAACAAACATGTTTGACACCACCATCCTCACCCCTCATTTATATTCAATATACCATTACACTCTGCTCACTAAATATTTTTATACTCACCTCTCTATTTCTAAATTTTTCAGAGGAAGCTTAAATTAGAGAAACAGACCTCACTTGTGCTCGGTTGAAGAAATTACTTTTGTAAATCTTCAATAAGTACTAGTTTGAGCACATTTTCGGAACTATGCTGTTAGACCCATGGTTGGAAATTTTTGTAAACCTTTATTTGTTTTAAAGACTTCTTTTGCAAGACCTATTGGTTTTATTGGGACATTTGGATTATGTGACAAATTTTGAATATGTGTGGAACTTGTGAATTTATGTTATATGCTTTGGTTTTGTTTGGATGGCCATATGAGCCTATAAATAATTTGAAATTTCTTTTAAAATGTTTGCGAATTGGAATACCTTGCAGTATCTTGAGTGGGCTTCACACGTGTTTTTGGGTAATGCGGCGGTTGTTACGTACTTGATGGGAAAGTCGGGCATGACAATTCTATTCGTATTAAAGCTCAGGCTCATGATTTTAAATGTTTAAAGGTTTGAAATATTTCCAAATGTCCCCAAAAGTTTTCCAAAGACTTTAAAATGTTTTTTTTTATTTTGAAATTTTGGAGTTTAAAAGATTTTTTTAAAGGATGTTCAAAAACCTTCCCTCGATCTTAAGAACTAGGACTCATTTTATTTTAGTGTTTAAATACCTAATCCAAATCTAATTTAATAAAGAGAACTAAGGATAGTACCTCTTTTCTTATAAGAACCATGCCTCCTAGATGAAGATTGAGGAATATAAATGAGATTCTTCCTTCCGAGCATGAGGATAGATCGTCCTCACATACTTCTTCTTCCCCTTCGACTGCTACAAGCACCTACCCGGCTCTTTCAACTAGGATTCCTTTACTTCCACTCAACGCACTCCAGTAATAGACCGAGTGATGGAATACTTATGATGCTCATATTCAAACCCCTCCTCAAGCGCCAATACTTCATCCATCGAGCCCAATCATTCCACCAACCCCTCTGACAACACCAATTGCTCCTCCTACTTCAATGGCCACTCCTATCAACCCTCTAACCACTGAATTATCTAAGTAGATCAAGGAAGCCCGATAACTTGGATGTGTCACCTTTGTAGGGCTAGTGATGCAATGGTGCTAAAGAATTGGATAAATCAGGTTTGAGAGACTATGGCCAACATAAGGCTTGACGATGAGTTGATGCTTATGGTGGCTATGAAACTATTAGAGAAGATGCTCGAGTTTGGTGGGATAACCTTAAGGAAATGTCCACAACACTCATTTCTTGGAACGAATTCCTTAGAGAATTTGATGAAAAATACTATACCCAATTCTACCGAGACATAAAAAATAAGGAGTTCCTTCTTCTCTGCCAAGGCAACAAGTCTGTGGTAGAATATGAGACGGAGTTGAGGAGATTGTCCTCATTTGTCTCAAAATTGGTGATTTCTGAGGAGTACCTGCACTTCAAGTTTGAGGAAGGCCTGAATTTATCCATTTGAGAGAAGATGTTTATGACCTCAGTCCATACTTATAAAGTTGTCTTGGAATTGGCATTAAGGGTCGAGAAAATGGTTAAGGAAAAGAGAAGAACAAAAGAATGATAGATGAAGAAGAGGAGGTCCAAACCTGCATCGGGCCAGGGTTGAAAGCACAGTAGGAGCACAGGCTCCTACGATGGAATCTGGATTTTTAAAACCGTTGGCACTCCACAAGGCCAACAAACATCCCATCTAGGGACCCTTATATCCAGTGTCGCCTCTAAGAGTAAATCAGCAGGAAATAAGAAAGAGCAGTATAAGCATTGCGGGAAATTCCATTTTGGGTTTTGTTATGCATTTAACAGCTGCTATCAACTCGGAAAAGAGGGTTATTTACGTAACAATTGCCCGGAGTTGGGATAAGGAAGCCAAACAAGTCGAGATTGCCCTAGTAGATCCATGGGCGGCCAAACTAATGTCCCTACTTCATCTCCTAACGTTACACCATGAATGGGGACTGGGAGCAACACAGTGGTTGCTCTAATCCAACTTCCACAAGCAAGGACTCAAATGAGGATATATACAATGACCAATGAGGATACACAAAACAATCCAGACATAGTCATAGGTAAATTTCCTTAAACTTGAAACTTGATGATTTAGAAATTTGAATACGAACATTATGCAGTCATGAATGCATGATTCTGAACTTGAAATATATTGGAGATATTGCATGATAATGAAGTGATTTGGAATGACTTTGATGTCTTATAATAGTTATGGTGGCATTGAGAACTATAAATTTTGGTTGAGTTTGGTTAAATTGAAGTTTAATTCTTTTTCTACACATATAGGCATGCACGTTATCTTGTTAAGGCCTTGAGACAACTTGTTTATATCCATATATGAGGGTAGGCCTACTTGTGTTGCCATAGTTAACTTACTTGAGTCATAAACATTAATCTCTATGACCTCAACTTCTTAAGTCAACTTGGTTAATGGCTAGGTCTACTTGCTAACCCTACAAGATAATTGGTCATACTACATTCCCTTTTTTACCAATTTTTTTAGGTTTTAAAAGTTCTAAACAATTAACTCTAATTGTTTAATGGTTTCCGTTCATAGGCATGATGAGAATTTTTGGCATTGATGCTCGTGTTTTAATTGATACAGGATCTAACAATTCTTTTATAAGTACAGAGTTTGCTGAACACTCGAATAGGCTTTTGACCCCATTTGAAGAGGAATTATTGATTATCACTACTTTAAGAGAATGATTGAATAGAGACACGATGTATAAGGTATGTGAAGTGGTTGTAAAGGACGAAATCCTTAAAACGAATTTAATTACATTGGAAATGAGAGACTTTGACGCCATACTGGGTATGGATTATTACTCCTTCATCGAGTTTCAGTGAATTGCTT
Source organism: Dillenia turbinata (assembly GCA_037126225.1). NCBI lineage: Eukaryota > Viridiplantae > Streptophyta > Magnoliopsida > Dilleniales > Dilleniaceae > Dillenia > Dillenia turbinata. The sequence goes on from JBAMMX010000015.1 coordinate 8,966,508, forward strand.
CACTAGGGAGGTGGAGTTCTGTAGACCAAGACGTCATCTACTTGTATTCACCGATGAAGAGCGAGTCTTACTAAGTTGTGTGATCTGGCAATGGAGGCACAGAGATTAGTGCACATGGGTTATGAGGCTTATCTAACCCACATCATCAACACCACAATGGGAAGTCCAAAGTTGATAGATGTTTAAGTGGTGAATGAGTTCCTTGATGTTTTCCCAGATAAGTTGCCCGATTTGCCTCCTGTACGAGAGTTCAATTTTGCTATTGACTTGGCTCCTGGTACCGCACCCATTTTTATAACTCCATATAAGATGGTGCCTGCAGAGTTAAAAAAACTGAAGGTCCAACTTTAGGAGCTGTTAGAAAAGGGTTTATCCGACCGAGTGCCTCACCTTGGGACATCCCAGTTTTATTTGTAAATAAGAAAGATAACACCCTCTAGTTGTGTGTCGACTACTGGCAATTAAATAAGGTGACCATTAAGAATAAATATCATTTGCCAAGGATTGATGACTTGTTCAATCAACACCAAGGGGCTAATGTCTTTTTAAAGATTGATTTGATATTAGGCTATCACCAATTGAGAATAAAAGGGGATGATGTTTATAAGAGTGCTTTTAGAATGTGGTATGGACACTTTGAATTTTTAGTGATGCCTTTTACATTTACGAATGCTCCTGCAGCTCTTATGAATCTCATGAATTGAGTGTTTCATCCCTATCTTGATAGATTTGTCATAGTCTTCATAGATAACATCTCGATGTATTCCAAGAATGATGAGGAACACTCAGAACATCTTGAGATTATGCTACAAGCTCTCCAAGAGAAGCTATTGTACATAAAGTTCTCCAAATGCGAGTTTTAGCTAAGAGAGATTGGCTTCTTAGGGAACATTATATCCAAAGATGGGATATTTATTGATCCAAAAAAAGTAGAGGCAATTCTGAAGTGAAAGCAACCCAAGAATATCATCGAGATGAGAAGTTTCCTTGGATTGGTAGGGTATTACATGAGATTTGTAGAAGGATTTTCCAAAATTGTGGCTCCATTGTCTAGCTTAACTTAGAAGGGAGTTAAATTTGAATGGAGTGATAAGTGTGAGTAAAGTTTCCAAGAACTAAAGAAGAGGCTCACATCTGCTCCAATACTTGCTCATTCTACTAGCGGTGGCGACTATGTGGTTTATAGTGATGCAAACAAAAAGGGGTTGGGATGTGTTTTAATATAAAGTGATAGAGTGAACACCTATTCTTCTCAACAATTGAAGAACTATGAGTTGAATTACTCCACCAATGACCTAGAGCTAGCTACCATTATTTTTGTCTTGAAGATTTGGTGACATTATTTATATGGAGACATATGCAGAATCTTCACTGATCACAAAAGTCTCAAGTATTTGCTCACTCAAAATGAGCTCAATTTGAGGCGATGGAGATGTTTGGAATTGATTAAAGACTATGACCTAATGATTAACTATCACCCGGGCAAAGCAAATGTGGTTACATATGCTTTAAGCCGCAAATCTTCCTCTTCATCATCTTATGGGAGCTCTTATCTCTCATGTTTGGTAGGATTCTGCACACTTGGAGTCAAATTGGCTAATGATGAGCATGGTGTACTTTTGGCTAGATTCGAGGTGCGGCCAACCTTAGTGGACCATATTAAAGAGCTCCAAACAACTATTGAGAAGCAAAAGGGTATAGGGTAAAAGGTTCACAAGAATGAAGGTGGTGACTTCCATATTCAGGAAGATGGTATGGTGATATATGGGAAATGGATTTGTGTTCCCAAAAAAGATGAATTTTAGAGAGCCATACTTGAAGAGGCACACTCTTTAGCTTATGCTATGGGTCCCAAAAGTACAAACATGTACCGAACTATCAAGAAAACCAATTGGTGGTCAGGATTGATGCGAGAGATAACCGAGTTTGTAGCAAGGTGGCTTCAAATCAAGACCGAACATCAGAAGCTAAACAGAACATTACAACCATTGCCTATACCCAAATGGAAATGGGAGCACATCATCATGGATTTTGTGGTGGGATTACCATGTACACTAAGCCAACACAATATTGTATGGGTGATAGTGGATTGGCTCACTAAATCAGCCCACTTCTTGCCCATTCAAAACTCTTATCATTTGGAAAAGTTGGTGAGGCTTTATATAAATGAGATTGTTTGACTCTATGGGGCTCCGGTGTTGATTGTATCAGATCATGATCCCTGATTCATATCTCGATTTTAGCCTAAGCTACAAGAGGCCTTGGGGACTAAACTGAAGTTCAGTACAGCTTAGAGCATGTGTGATGGACTTTCAAGGAAGTTGGGATAAGCACCTCTCATTAGTTGAATTTACATACAACAATAGCTATCAAGCTAATATTAGAATACCACCCTATGAAACTCTCTATGGAAGGAAGTGCCAAACCCCGTTATGTTGAGATGAGGTATGAGAGAGAAAGATTGGAGATATGGAGTTAACTGAAGTAACTATAGAAAAAGTGAAGGTGATTTGGGTAAGGATAAAGGTAGTTCATGATAAACAAAAGAGTTATGCTGACAAAAGAAGAAGACCTTTAGAATTTAAGGTCGGAGACATGGTTTTCTTAAAGATTTCACCTTGGAAGGGTGTAATTCGGTTTTGGAAAAGGAAAAAGTTGAACCCCCATTACATTGGCCCTTTCAAAATCCTTGAGAGGATAAGAGAGATAGCTGATCGACTAGAATTGCCCCCAGATTTGGAGAAAATCCATGATATATTTTATGTCTCAATGTTAAATAAATGCATACCCGATCCCTCACATGTATTAGAAACTCCTTTGGTAGAATTGAATCCAAACTTGAGTTTTAAGATACAACCAGTACAAATCCTTGATCGACAACTCAAACAATTGAGGAGCAAACAAATCCATATTATTACAGTATTGTGGAGGAACAACCAAGTAGAAGAAGAACTTGGGAGATTGAAGATTCGATACGAAAACAACACCCGCATCTTTTTTATATATAAATTATCTTTTAAATTTTAAGGACGAAATTTTTTTTTAGGGGGTTAAGTATTGTAACCCCAAAAATTTGGTGTTGGAAAAATTTTATTCAATTTTAAATTTTTCTTTGTAAAATATCGAAAGAAATGAGTTGTAATAAACTTTGGACTTTGGATGTAACACCGAAAACTTTAATGTTTGAATTTTTTAATTTATTTTTTCATATAATTATCAAGTGTTGGAATTTTTCAATTTATTATTCCATATAATTCTTAAGGTTATTGAAAGAAAATTTGAATTGCTTATTGGATTAGGAAAAGATCAGTAATTGAATTAGTATTAATGTATTAAAAAAATTGAATGGCATGGAGGTGTAAAACTTTTTGAAGAACCTGGAGTGCATGGGTTCAAATCCCCTTGGATGTATTGATGGAGAGACAAGTTGATTTATGTATTTGTAAGTTGATTTGTATTGGTGAAATTTGTAAGAGGCAAGTTGATTTGTGAGGGTGACAAATCAACTTGTATGAGGAAATGAAAGAGAGGCAGATCAACTTGTACGAGGAAATGAAAGAGAGGCAAATTGACTTATATGAAGAAATGAGAGAGAGGCAGATCGACTTGTGCAATGGGACACATCGATTGGTAGTGTGCAAAAGAAAATCTCTGAGACATGGACATACCAAGTCGATTTGTACAATTAAATAAATCCATTTGATAAGAGAGCAGGCAAGGTTTCTGAGGCTTGAACATGACAAGTCGATTTGTGTCAATTTACAAGTCGACTTGGTTAGTATTACCACATGACAAGTCGATTTGTGTCAATTTACAAGTCGACTTGGTTAGTATTACAGAATACATTTTTTTGGCTTGAAGTTGGTAAGTCGATTTGGTTTTACTTGGCATAGTTCTTAGATCGACTTGACTTTTAAATTCTAAGTCGATTTGCATACATCACAAACAGACTCGACCCTTGAATACCTTAGACGCACAAGTCAATTTGTGGAGCATGCAAATCGACTTGCGCATGTAGAAAAGCTATAAAATGACCAAAATGCCCTCTAAACTTAAATAAAACCTAAAATTCATGGGAGTAAGATGGTAATTGCATCCCCACAATTAAAAGGGGCTTAAACGAGTTCCATTTCATTCGAACTCTCATCTCTCTTTCACTCACCCATGTCTCTCTCTCACTCGCGTCCATCTCTCACTCAATGTCTCACCTGAAATCAATTACTCCCCTATAAAATCACTCACTAGTCTTCCAAAAGCCCAAGTAAACTTAAGATGAAAGTGATTTTAGGAGAAACATAGCGCTCATGTGAAAAGGGGAAAAGTTAGGGTTTTTAATGCTCAACATCCACGGCTCAATCCAATCTCACAATTAAGGTAATTTTCTCTCCTCAAACTTGGATTTAGTTTTCTCATTTCTAGATTGAAATTTATTATTGAGATTTTAGGAATTTTGTTAGAAATTAAAACGCTAAGGTTTATAAATGATAGAAATTGGGAGAAATTATGAATGAAAAATTTTATATAGATCCCAATGACATGTAAATGATTAAGCGAGAAAATAGATTCATGAATTTTAGAAATTAGGTTTTGTACTATATTAAGAAAATTTCATAAACTCTAGAAATGGTTGTGATTTAATATTAAAATTCTGGTAGTTGGTTTAGGATAATTGATTGAAACTCAAGAATAGCTTACATTAGGTTTGATTATGGAATTAAAAGTGAATACCCTCCTAAGAGGTGAGTAGATGGTTATGTTGAATATGAATGATAAAATGCTTTTAATTATGATTTGAAAATTGAATTGTAAGCGGAATTTTGAAATGGATTGAAATGTTTTGTGATTGTGGTATGCCCAAAAATGAAATATTGTTAAATCCATGACTCTTTTGCTTGATCATTAAATTGTTGCATCATGTTACAATAGAACTTTGAATTATGGATCATGAAATTGCTCTTCCATATATATGGGCATGAATTTGGATGATGAAATGAATTTCTTGTAACATGGTGTTGGGAAAAAAACTATACTCTAAATCTTCCGCAGACTGGGCCATCGGGGCGGTGTGGTTAAGCCTGATTTGATTAAAATTATAGGCTTGGAGGAGACGGGATCGAGAGCCACTCAAACCGGCCGTAATAATGTAGTGGCACCCCACGAAAACTTTGGGCGAAAACAAAGGAATAGGGGATTATTTTATAAAAAAAAAAAATAAAATTGTAAAATACCTTTTAGTGGATCCTACCAACGGCCATTTGTAGAAAGTGGTTTTAGCAAACTCCAAAGATATTGGAAAGAAAATTCAACTTGTTTATTGAATTCGAATTTATGATGGTAGATTTGATTCTAAGTCATTTTATGCAAGTGGCATTATTTATCAACCTTGATTATGTATTTGACATACATGTTTGGCACCACCACCCTCACCCCTCATTTATGTTCAACATACCATTGCACTTCACTCACTGAATACTTTTATACTCACCCCTCTATGTCTAAATTTTTCAGAGGAAACTTAAATTGGAGAAACAAACCCCACTTGTGCTCGGTTGAAGAAATTACTTTTGTGGATCTTCAATAGGTACTTGTTTGAATACATTTTGGGAACTATGTTGTTGGATCCATGGTTGGAAATTTTGGAGTAGGGTTCATACGTGTTTCAGGATAACGCGGTGGTTGTTACGTGCTCGATGGGAGGGTCAAGCCGTGACAAATACGATAGTTGTTTGGTGCTCGACCGGAGTGTCGAGGTGTGACAAGAAACTCAAACCCAAGAGATTGCTATTTTAGACTCACATAAAGAATCTGAAAGATAAGTTTGCAAAGATAACTATAGTATTTGCAATACATGGCTGGTTAGTGTGTCTTCTAATTATTTATTTTCTAAAGAATAAAGATGTTTAAGATCCAAAGGGCATTTTCTTTGCATTGGTGCTGCTATTATTTCTTGTCAAAATAAAAAAAAAGCACCTGATGGTTTGTTGGCTGATGCACATCTTGCAACTGGCTTCCTTCATCTCATCTTGATTAAAGACTACCCACATGCATTGTATCTGTGGTACAAGAACTCTCTCTCTCTCTCTCTCTCTCTCTCTCTCTCTCTCTCTCACGGGCCAATAAGAGGAAAACCAATATATCTGCTTAGGGAAACACTAGCTAGATAGGCTTTTAAGTGATCATTTAGAGTTCAAACAACTAGAATGATTGAAGTTTATTTGTTTATTTTATCACGTTATAAATACTCTAATAAGTGAGGAAAAATGAAAGAAGGGAAATGAAAAAGGGAGCTTGACAGTAGAAAGAACCAATATGACAAAGCTTTAGACTTAAATTTCAAGATGCAATGTATAACTTGCTGTGTTATAAATTCATCACTTTGTTGCTTTTATTGTAATTTTCCATCGTTCTACATTTTTGGGACCTCGGTTTCACAAATAGTGCCTTTTGTAGGCATCTTCCCAACTTGGTAAGAAGGGCGGTGAACCCCTTAACTTTAAATTTGTGGAACGTCAAAAGGTAAGTTTTGCATTGTAACACCGAAAATTTGGTGTTAAAAAATTTTGCAAATTACCAAGAGAAATTGGATTATAATTGATTTTGGACTTGAAGTGTAATATTGAAAAATTCGGTATTTGAATTTTCAATTTTTTTGTTCTTTCATGGAAATTAGGAAAAGATTTATAATTGATTTAGTATTAATGTATTGAAAGATTTGAATGGTTTGGTTGTATAAAACTTTTTGAAGAAACGTGAAAGCATGGGTTCAAATCCACATGAATGCATTGATTGAGAGACAAGTTGATTTGAGCAATTTGTAAGTTTATTTAAGCAATTGTAAGTTGATATGTTGCATGTGAGAGACAAGTTGATTTGGGAGGTGACAAATCAACTTGTATGAGTAAATGAAGATATGGCAAATCAACTTGTATGCATTTGTAAGTTGATTTGGCAATTGTAAGTTGATATGAGGATTGTGAGAGACAAGTTGATTTGTGAAGGTGACAAATCAACTTGTGTGAAGAATTGAAGAAGAGACAAATCGACTTGTATGAAGAGATGGGATAGAGACAAATCGATTTGTAAGAGGAAATAAATGAGCCAAATTGACTTGCACAATGGGACAAGTCGATTTGGTGGAGTGCATAGTATGATCTTTAAGACTTGGACGCACCAAGTCGATTTTTCAATTAAACAAATCGACTTGTGCTCATAGCAACTCGATTTGGCAAGTGTCCAGAACATGTTTCTAAGGCTTGACTTTGGCAAATCTACTTGGCATTAATAATGAAATGCTCAAGTCAATCTGGTTACACAATTGTAAGTCGATCCACATACGTTACAAATCGACTTGACCGGCCTTGAACACCTAAACACACAAGTCGATTTGTGGGGCATACAAATCGACTTGTATGCATGGAAAGACTGGGAAATGACCGAATGCCCTCCAAACACAAATGAAACCATCAATTTATGAAGGGTAAAACGGTAATTTCCTCTCCACAATTAATAAGGAATTGAATAAGCCCCTTTTATTCTTTTGACTCCTTCTCTTTCGAACTCTCATCTCTCTCTCTCTCTCTCTCTCTCTCTCTCTCCCTCCCTCCCTTCCCAGCTCTTCCTCAATCTCTCTACTAAAATCAATTTCTTTCCTATCAAATCACTATACCCACTCAATTAAACCTCCAAAACCATTAATCAAACTTGTGAGAATGAGAAATCAAGGGAAAATCTAGGGCTTACACCATGAAAGAAAAGTTAGGGTTTTTGAAACCAACATTCAAAGCTTAAATCAACCATAAATTTAAGGTAATTTCTTCTCCCTAAACTTGGATTTAGTTTCCTCATTAGTAGATTGAAATTTATTATTCAGATTTGAGAAATTTTGTTAGAAATTAAAACCCTAGGGTTCGTAAACGAAAGAAATTGGTAAAAATTGTGAATAAAAAATTTTATATAGATCTCAACGACATGTAAATGATGGAATGAGAACATAAATTCATAAATTGGAGAAACTAGGGTTTGTGCTATATTAGGAAAAAATTCATAAACCCCTAGAAATTAATGAGATTTAATATTAAAATTGTGGTTATTAGTTTAGGATAATTGATTGGAACCTAATAAGAGATTACATTGGGTTTGATTGTGAAATTAGGAGTGAATACCCTCCCAATAGGTGAGTGGATGGCTGTATTGAATATGAATGATAAAATGTTTTTCAACTATAATTTTGTAAATTGAATTTTTAAATGATTTAGAATGGATTTGAAATATTTTATGATTATGGTGTGCCCAAAAAGGAAATGTTGATTAATACATGACTCCATTGCCTGAACATTGAATTATTGCATCATGTTACAATAGAACTTTGAATTATGGATCGTGAAATTCCACTTCCTTGTACATGGGCATGAATTTGAATGATGAATTGAGTTTCTTGTAACATGGTGCTGGGAAAAAAGCTTCCATAGACAAGGCCATCGGGGCCGTGTGGTTAAGGCATTTATGATTTAAATCAGAAGCTTGGAGGAGGTGGGATGGAAAGTCACTCAAGCCGACCATAATGATGTGGTAGCACCCCATGAAAACTCCAGACTAATGCCAAGGATAGGGGATCATTTTATGAAAATTATAAATAACCTTTTAGCTGATCCTACCAACGGGCATTGGTAGAAAAATAGTTTTGACAAACCTCAAGAATATTGAAAGGAAAATTCTAATTTGTTTAATGAATTGAAATTTATGATTCATGGTATATTTGATCTGAATTTATTTTATACAATTGGCATTATTTATCATCTTGGAACATATGAAAACATGTTTGGCACCACCACCCTCACCTCTCATTCATGTTCAATATATCATTGCACTCCACTCACTAAGTATTTCAACACTCACCCCTCTCTTTCTAATTTTTCAGAAGAAACTTAGAATGGAAGCATAAACTTGGACTAGTGCTGGCTGGAAGAAAACTTTTGGTGACCTTCGATAGGTATTAGATATATGAATATTATTTTTGGAAATTATGTTATATGAACCATGGAAGGAAATTTTTGCATAACTATTTATGTTTGGATTTGGTAAATACTTGCTTGATTTTTCTTAGGCAAGAATTGCAAAAGTCCTTACTATTACGTTGTAGAACTTTGTTTAATTTATTTAAAATTTTCTTTTGTAAGATATTTTACTTTCATTGGGACATTTTGATTATATTGTGAATTTTGAAATACATTTTGAGTTTGTAATTTGTGTGAATGCTTGAAAATTGATTGGATGGCCGGGATGGTCTTGGAATAATTTAAATTTATTTATGAAATGATTTAGATATCAAAATGTCTTACGGTACCTTGGGATATGGAGTAGGGTTCACACATGTTTCAAGATAAGGTGGCAGTTGTTACGTGCTCGATGAGAGGGTTGGAATGTCGGGGCGTGACATGCATCATCTCTTATAATGTCTGTAGCATTAGCCTCTTACAATTGACCCATTTCTTGTCTACACTCTGACTTTCACCTTCACTTCTTATGGCAATGTGAGCGCCTGGAATGTGGATGGTGAGATGTTACAAGCACACCAACTCTTGCCACAAGTATTTCAAGGTCTCATTAGCATATTTGCTACTGGACCTCATGCTTAGCAGAATACCTATATGAAAGTTTTACATCAGTCTAAATTGGTATTTCTTTTTTTTTTCTCAATAAACATATAGCCATAGACTAATTCAAATGAAGTATATGATACATGAGAGATAGCGGATTTGAGTCTCTACATAATAAGTAAAATGACTAAGCTCTTAAGACAGATCAAATGTTAAACATACAGGTTGACGGGAAGACCAGGATAAACCTGAACAACTTGCCCATGAAACTTCATAACAGAAGACGTTGTACTGAAACCACAATTCACAATCATAGGATAGTATTATTTAGCAGCATGATTTTATTTATTGTTTACATGCAATATCAGAAAATTAAATTTACAAGCTTTGATTTGGAAGAATGTAAATAAGGAAAAACCATTGAATTTACTTTCGAGGATGGTTCCTTCGGACATTTACACCCGAGGGTTTTTTTTTTGGAAATTAGAATATGTAGGTGCTGTACAATATGATAATAAATACCTTTTCTATGAAGCTCCACGTAGGAATTGGGTACCGGGTTGCCCATATGGATTTGACCCTACCCAAATCCTTTTTGAAATTCGAAAGTTAATTAGTAATAGAGAGGTTAGGAGGGAGTGGTTTTCCAGACAAAACCAACTCCAACTCCCATAACCTCTCTCTCATTTTTGAATTTCAAATAAAAACGGGAAAAAGGGACTATTCTCTAATAATCAATAATCAAAAATAAAAAGGGGAGAGACTTATGTTAAAAAGAAAACACAAAAACAAAAGCAATCACTTTGAGGGTTTTTGTTAAGATTTACATCATATACCAAATATCAAAGGGTTCTTGGATTGTAGAAATAAAAGCTAATCCGTTTGTGATAGTCATTTTGACCTGTGCATCAAAAAGGGTTAGTGATTCAACCCTAAATCTTGGGATTTTTATAATATCATGTTTTAATGATTTTTGGGTATGAAAATCCATGCTAAAAAATGATAAAAACGTCTTCAATGGTATCAGAGTATGTATAGGGTGTTTTCAAATTTTTTTAATGTAAATCGTATATATGGGTCACTAGAAAAAATTAACATTCGAGTGCATTTTTTTTTTTTGGAAAAAATTGTTAATGGTAACTTCGAATGTAGATGACAAAATGCTCTAAAATTTTGACTATAGAATGCCCATAATATCAGGATTTATTCTGCAAAAAAAATCATAATTGCACGTCTTGTATTTTTGGAGAAAAATGAAACCCTAGCCAAGAAATAATAAAGGTTATATCTCCTAGCATAGTATGTTTCGTGATAAAATAATTATATGGTTCGATTCTTTGTTAAAAACTCTTTCCAACCATATAAAGAACATGCAAAATGGTTTAGAAATGAGGGAGAAATGACCTTTGAAAGTCTGGTTCGAAATGCAGTAGTGAAACTATCCAGATGTTGAAGATGAACATTAGAAATTGTTAGTCTCACTCTCAGCTGTGACTAGTGAAGTCCAAACACTAGGTTGTAGATATCTGATCTAAAAACTGAGAGCATCATTAGAATTAGAAACACCAAAAATGGTGGGATAACCAAAATCTGGTGACCGGATTCAACCGGCAATGCGGTGCGTGGAGGTCTCGTGCCGCCTTGGGCACGTAGGCACATGCCCAACTGCCCGCCACTTCAGGCAGCATGTGAAGGCGCGTGTAGGGCACTTTCTAGCCAAAAATTTTATAGAAATGATTATTATGTTTATTTGAATTTTTCTGTGATTTAAATTATTTTTTCTGAGATGAAAAATATTTTTTATTCATTTTAAATTAGTAAAATATTTAAAAATTACAAAAAAATCAATTATCAGTTTAGAAAAATTTTTGAAAATTTTTCATATGTTTGGAAAATTATTTTATAATTGTTGGTTAGTTAAATTAGATTTTACAATACCTATTTAATTTTATACTCATTGATTTATGTATGAAAATTTTGTTTTTTAAACATAAATTATTTGAATATTGAGCATAATCATTATGGATGGTATTTTAAAATTTTGTGATTGGATTCATGAGTAATCTGATGTTTACCCTATTTTTAGGTTATGGTGAGGATCAGACGCATTCTTGCTATTCTCCGGGGGAGTTATAAAGATGAGAAAATTGCAGAGCATTTGGCAAAGTTAGATGTAATGATGCATTATCAAATGAAGCAAATGCACACTTTGCCACAATATTTGAGAGTTATGATTCGAAAAAGCTATGAATTTTGGCATTTGGGTCGCTGGTTTTAGGAGCGATAATGCCAAGACTAAGATAATAAGTAATTATCTCCCTGATGATTTGACTAAAATGGTTGATAAAATAATAGAAGAGAACAAAATGATCAATCTCAAGAAATTCAAATTAAAATTGCTTAAAATATGGAGAGCTAAAGAGATAGAGATTAAGATGAAGAAATCATTATCTCTAAGAATTAATGACTCTTCACCACAAGCTATTAGGAGATTTGCTCCCACAGATAGGCTTTTAGTTGGGATGGTCAACATTGTTATTCGCATGTATATGGAAGAAAAGAAAGAGAAGAAAAAAGAAAAATGATTGTAGCTTTTTTTCTATGTTGCATAGTTATGTACTATGATCATGTTAAAAAGAAAACCATGAACATGTGATATAGTCTTTTCTCTCTTTATATATATTTAGAATGTAAATATTCTTGACATTCTAAGACTTATGCATATCTATATGTTTATGCAAGCATGTGAAAAAGATATATTCTAGTTTTGTAAGATATTAGTGGGACGTTTTAGGTTAGTAAAATTTAAGAAATTCTCACCTAAAAGTTATGAAATTTTGTTACTTTGAAATCAAATTTATGATAATCAAATATTTGGATCAAGGATGATAATTGGAAACTTAATGAACTTTCGAGTCTACACCTTGTGTTTGTTTATCATAAATTTTTAATTTTAAGTACAAAATTGTATGTATTATATGAACATGAATACTTATAATTATCTCTCTTTGAAAACTCAGACAATGGCATCAAAATCTATAATAGTAAACCTAAATAAAGGTGAAAAATTCAATAGCAACAATTATGACATTTGGCGCCATAAGATATGGTATGTACTGGAAGAGTAGGATACCTTAGAGGGCATCAACCATATCATGCAAGACTCTGGAATTGGAAACACTGCTCAGCAGAGAAGAGATTAAAAAGCTTACCAGCGTGGAAGAAGAAAAATTCTACTACACATGGCATTCTGGTAAGTTCTGTTGTTAATGATCTCATTCACAAATGTAAACAATTCCCTACTACTCATGATATATGAGTATACCTCAGAGAGAAGTATGGAGGTATTAGTGTGACCCGTCTGATGCAGCTAACGATCAAGTTTGATAAGTATAAAAAGAAAACTGATGACAGCATCAAATAGCATCTGAGGACCATGTCAAACATGATAAAGGAATTGAAAATAACTGGTCACATTCTCTCTGATGAACAGTAGGTTCAGGCCTTAATCCAAACCCTTCCACACCAGTGGGAGCACCTAAAAGTGAATCTGACTCACAATGATAGTATCAAGACTTTTTCTGATACTGCTCGCCACGTGAAACTCGAGGATGAGCATCTTGGTGCTGTAAGATCGATTTCTAATGCCTTTGTAGCTGAGTGTAGTTTCCAAAAAGTTTCGAACTTTAAGCACAAGAGGAATGAGAACAAAGGCAAGAAAGGGAAGGATATTGATGGAGGGTCCAAGAGGAACAACTCCAACTATAAGAACAAGCGTAAATGGTTTTGGAAGAACAAGGACAAGAACAAGATGAATTGCTGTAATTGCAAAGCTCTTTGTCATTTCGCTTGAGAATGCCCCGAGCCAAAAAAGGTAGCACCCAATGACACTTCTATGTGTATTATAAATGTCTCTAGTACTGTTTTACTTTTTGAATCTTATCCTGTGTGGATTATAGATTTAGGAGTAATAGACCATGTGACAAGAGATTGGGAAATGTTCATAAATTTTCATTGAGTTCCTTTTGGTATAAGATGGATTTACACAGGTAACAATACGAAAGTCAAAGTTAAAGAGATTGGCACTTGCAAACTAGAGCTACAAAGTGGCCAAACTCTAATCTTGCACAATGTTCTCTTTGCATCGGAGATTTAACGAAACTTAGTTTCTGTTGTTATTCTTCTTAGGCTAGGTTATAACTTGAACTTTTCTAGTAATGAGGTTTGTATTTATTATAATAGTGTGTACTATGGATCTGGACATCTCTTAGATAACTTAACTACTTTGGATTGTGACAAACGAATATTTAACTATTATGTTGATCGCTATGTATAGTTAAATATTTGTTCTTCTAGTGATGTTAATGTTGATGACAAAATATGGCACGCTAGACTTGGTCACATTGAGCAGGACAAGATGAATCAACTTATGAAAGCAGAACTATTGGGTTTGCTTACTAAAATTGATTTACTGACTTATTGACAATGTTTTGTCAGGAAGATAACTCGAAAACCAATTGAAAATGTCATAAGGGTCGAATTTCCATTGTAATTAGTTCACTCTGATATTTGTGGTCCAATGAATGTGAAGGCTAGGCATGGAGTATCATATTTCATTACATTTATAGATGATTTCACATAAGTTGGTCATATCTATTTGATTACTCACAAATCTGAAACACTTGAGTGTTTTCGACATTATATAAATGAAGTGGAGAATCAAATGGATAGAATGATTAAAACCTTAAGGACAGATCGAGGGCATAAATATCTATCAAATCAATTTAAAGATCTATGTAATAAAAAAGAAATAATTATACAATTGACTATTCTCCACACACCTTAATAGAATAGTGTTGTTGAGAGGAGAATAAAACATTGCTTGATATGATGAGATCAATGATGACGTAGGCTAACTTACCCATTTCCTTTTGGGGAAATGCATTGTTAACTGTGACCTATATTTTGAATAAAGTGTCTTCAAAATCAGTACCAACAACACTATATGAATTTTGAACAGGTAAAAAACCAAGTCTGACTGGTCTCAAACTTTGGGAATCAGCAGCATAAATTCATGGCTCTTCCAATAAGTTTGGAAAGCTTGGTCCCTGAGGAAAGAAACGTATTTTTATTAGATCTTCTGATCAATCAAAAGATTATGTATTCATTGGTGAGCGCGATAATGGTACTATGATAGAAATTGAATAACGAAATGTGACATTTTTAGAAAATGATTTTCCTAGTAGAGAAGACATAAGAAGAACCTTTATTTGAATTAAATAATTCAGACAATGGAGCTATGCCAAATAGGTCATTGGAACCCAGAGAAATTGAATCCCAAGATGATCCCAGTAGGAGGGATTCAAGTTCCAATAATCCAACCAAATCATCAATTCGAAAAAGTGATAGGAAAACTGTGTCCAAATGTAATTACGAGATTAAAGGGCACACTTTTATCATTTCTCTATAGGAAGAGAACGAGCCTAAAAATTTGAATGAGGATTTGTCTTGTCCTACCAAGGATGAGTGAAAGCGATGGAGAAAGAAACAGAGTCAATAGAATCCAATCATATTTGGGAATGGGTTAATCTTCTAACTAGGCACAAAGCTATTGGGAACAAGTGGGTTCTCAAAGTTAAATGAAGAGCTGATGAAACAATTGAGAGATACAAAACTCGATTCATAACAAAAGGTTATACTTAGCCAGAGAGTGTTGACTATGAGAAAACATTTTCGCCAGTAGTGAGATTTGTCTCTATTCGCCTATTGTTGGCTATAGTAGTCAATTTAGATTTAAAATTATACCAGATAGATGTGAAGACTGCTTTCCTCAATGGAGAGGTTAAAAAAGAAATCTACATAAAACAATCAGTAGGTTTCATAGTTAAAGACCTGGAAAATAAGGTTTGTAAATTGAATAGATCAATTTATGGCTTTAAATAGCTTTCAAAATATTGGTATTTGAGATTTCACAGAGTTGTAATCTATAACGACTTCGTAATGCTAGACGAAGATCATTGTGTTTGTATAAAGAAGTCTTATAACAAATTTGTAATTCTCTCTTTGTATGTCGATAATATATTGTTAGCCGGAAACAACATGGAGTATGTCCTGAGTATCAAGAATTGGTTGTCATCAATTTTGAGATGAAAGACATGCAGATTACATATTGGGTGTCAAGAACTATAGAGATTGTTGGCGTTGTCTCAAGAATCTTATATTAAAAAGATTCTAGAACGATTTAGGATGAATAATTGCAAACTCATTGATACTCCTATGGCTAAAGGCGAAAGTTTAAGCCTAGAAATGCGCCTTAAAATTGCTAAAGAGAATCAAGAGATATCAAAAGTGTCTTATTCCAATGCTATTGGGAATCTGTTATATGCTATGATGTATACACGTCCTAACATCTACTATGTCGTGAGTTTGGTCAGCAAGTATCAATCCAATCCAGGAAGGAGCCACTGGACAACTATAAAGAGGATTTTAAGATACTTGAAAGGAATTGTAAATTTTCCCTTTATTATCAAGGAAATAATTTATTATTGAGTGGATACACAAATACTAATTGGGGTGGCGATTTAGATAAACGTAAGTCCATGCCATCTCTTGGAGAAGTAAAAAAAAAACGTGTATATCACTATCCATAATAGAAGCAGAGTTTGTGACTTGTACTTTTGCAATTCAAGAGTGTGTTTGGTTTAAAAGATTTTTATAACATTTAGGGATCATAAGCGACATAGTGGGAGCTGTGACAATTTATTATGATAGCCAGTCAGTTATCGCTTATACAAAAGATCTCAAATATCATGAGAGAATCAAACACATTGATACGAAGTTCTGACATTGTTGAAAAGAGGGAGGTGACGTTGCAGTATTTATCTACGCACTTAATGGTGGCTGATCCATTCACGAAATCTATACCTAGGATATATTTTTGAAACATATAAAATCTCTTTGATTGCATAGGATGTAATTGTATTTGTATGTACAATGAATATGATGTAATGCTTACAATTATATGACATTTAAATTTGTTTTGAATTTATGAATTCTTATGTCTTGATTGAAATGTATGTCAGACAAGTTATGGAGATTGGCTCTCTCATCCGAGCAATCATCTCTAATATATGTATGATATGTAGAGATGAGAAAATTTTAATTTGTGGTTAATTAACATAAATAAGTCCCTTTAGTAGAGAACTAAGATGAGATTATCATTTATATTTATTTTCTTGATAATCGAAATAGATTTCTCACAATCCATTATACTTGTCTATGCGTCAGGTATGGTTTTCTCTTGAAAGATTGATGTTTTTTTTTTTTTTTAGGACTTATAAGAAGAGAAAATTAAGTCGAGTATCATGGTACATTTGGATTAAAACATGTATGATACATTAATTTTGGAATAAAACATATGCTTCTAATTGAATAAAAAAGGCATCATAGCAGTGTTTCCATACCATGTGAACTTTTGTGACCTCATGGGTAATGAGTTTGAAGAATCACTCTATACTTCATTATGTGAGATCCAGAGATTTACGCTTAACCTCATTAAATATCCTTAGAACTTTTCCCTATTTCTTGAAACTTTATTTTGATGTTGTTACTTTAGCATATCGCCAATAAATTATAATTAATTCGGTTTTGTGGTTCATGTATAGAAAAACAGTTAAGATAAAGTGGATAGATAGTAGTATGAAAGAAAAACTATCTTAAAGCTGACACGTTGTTTTGTATTCCCAGACTAACCAGTTATATTTTTAACTTAGTGTTTTAAAATATAATTGTGAATATATAATTTGAGCTGAGTCAAATATGCTCTCATTTATATTGATGGATGGGTAAGAGATACGTTAACTGTATGTGGTAAAAGAAGTCTGGGTTATAGTGAAACTTAATGTTCTCATTGTATTAGATCGTGAGCTCTTATATATCGTTAACCGATATATAGTTCTGAGCTCTTAATGTACTCGTTGGTCACACAATCCATTTTCCTATATGAAATTGATGGTATATGAAAATGAATGAGTTAAATGTAGGCCAACCTTCATGTGTGAGTGAGAGATGTAAGAGTTAAGTATGGGGTCGCCCATATGGGTTTAATCCTACCCAAATCCCTTTCGAAATTCAAAAGTTAATTAGTAATAGAGAGGTTGGGAGGGAGTGGTTTTTCAAAGAAAACCAACTTCAACTCCATCTCCCATAACCTCTCTCTCATTTTTGAATTTCAAATAAAAAAGAAAAAATGGACTACTCTCTAATAATCAATAATAAAAAAAAGGGGAGAGACTTACGTTGAAAAGAAAACACAAAAACAAAAGCAATCACTTTTGAAGATTTTTGTTAAGATCTACATTATATACCAAATATCAAAGGGTTCTAAGATTATGAAAATAAAGGCTGATTTATTCATGATAGTCATTTTGATCTCTATATTAAAAAAGGTTAGTAATTCAATGTTAGATCTTAAAATTTTTATAATATTATGTTTTAATGATTTTTGGGTATGAAAATCCATAAAAATATCTTCACTCCAACTCTTCAAGCTTTGTGCTTTCTACATGGGGTACCATTCTACAGAGAATTAGAATTCAAAGTCAAGCAGAAAAGTTCAAAAGTGGAGGGTAGCCCCATAGAATTCAAAGTCAAGCAGAAAAGTTCAAAAGTGGACGTTACGCCCACTGACTGGAAGTCATCAAACGTGTGGACTGGTATACAATGTTGATAGAGAGAGAGAGAGAGAGAGAGCATCGAGGTCCAACTGCCAATGAGTCTTGGCTTAAGTGGGACGGCAAACCCAAGTCTTCTCTGACATTTCCAAGGAAATCATTTTTGTAAGCTTCATGTGGGGAGAAATTTATCTAATGCCCATCACTTTTAGTAAGACATCAAAAATCTTCCTTCCGAGCATTACCATCTCCTCTACCGCCACACCACCATGTCGACACCACTGCAGTAAGCTATCTCTCTCTCTCACTCTCTCTCTCTCTCATAGTTTCAATTGCATAAATCTCTTTTTCTAGGTAGTCGGTCTTTTTCCTCTCCCCCTAATTGTCTTGGCAGGTATTACGAATCACTACCACCATTAAGCAAGATTTATGGGGTTACATGCCTCTTGACCACAACGGCGTATTATTTTGGACTTTACAGTCATATCGACATAGCACTTTTATATGGACTTGTACTCAAGCGTTTCCAGGTAGCAACATCATCTTATTCCTCCTTACCAAACCCAGCACATGTAGATTTGAGCGACTAATTTGCTGAGAAAACATAATCAATAGAAAACTTGGATCAAATGATCAACTCTCTCTTTCTCTCACCATTTTTGACATCACATTGCTTTTGCAGATTTGGAGGCTTATTACAAACTTCATCTTCCTCGGCCCCTTTTCAATGGGTTTTGCTTTTCGCCTCTGGATTATGTTAGAAAACCCAACTTATACATTTAATTTTGCTTTTGCTTTCATTTATTGCATGCCATGTCTCAAGGGAAAAAGAAAAGTATTGAAATATCCCTTTATTTTAAATCAATGTTTAATTGAGTCACATCATAGAATGAATCACTTACCTATAAATTACATACCAGATCTAATTCAAAAATCTCCAAATATAATTTCTTTATAAACCAAAATCTTTTGTATGAGTAGGATTTGTCCCTTTTAGAGCAACACTCTCCTCAACTTCATCCTCTTTTCACTTCACTATTCAAATTTGTTCATGACCAAAGAGTAATACATGGTGATTCTTGAACGTTCACCAAAGAGATGTTAAAAAAATAATAATAATAATAAATAATCCAAATGGGTTGGACACACAATTGGTTTGGTCTTCATTGCATAGCATTGCTTGGCCAGTTTCTCTTTTTCTATTTATCTAATACACATTTGTTTTGTCAGTGCGAAATATGGTGTCATGCTAGAAAAAGGGCCTTTCGACAAGAGGACTGCAGATTATGTGTGGATGTTGATATTCGGAGCCTTCTCGCTTTTGGTAATAGTTGTGGCAATTTTTAATAACATTTTTAAAACATTTACAAGTACTTTTTGTGATTTATAATAATATTATTGGATTTTTTTTTTTCACAAAAGTCAATTTGCTTTTTCTAAAATTTCAAGGGGCAATGACGCTGCCCCAGCTGGCAAAAATTCAAAATTTATTCGTTTGATGGTGAGAAAAGATCATTGAATTTTGGATATTTGATGGGTCAGGCGATGTCAATTGTTCCTTTTCTTTGGTCTCCATTCATGGGTGGTTCCTTGGTGTTTATGATTGTCTACATTTGGGGTCGTGAGTTCCCAAATGCACAAATCAACGTATATGGTTTGGTCACGTTAAAGGTACGTACGTTAGCTTTGATTTCATCACTTTTTGGGTTTAAGACAGAAGAATGTTATTTCCTATTTGGGCCTAATTGTAAAGTGTCCACTTGTTATAGGGATTCTATCTTCCTTGGGCTATGCTTGCTTTCGATTTGTTGGTAGGAAACTCGTTGAAAGAAGATATGTTGGGGATAACGGCAGGACATTTGTATTACTTCTTAACAGTGCTTTATCCTCTTTCCGGTGGAAAATACATCTTCAAGACTCCTCTCTGGGTGTATCCTTTTTCGTTTTTGTTTTATTGGGTATATTTACTATTTACGCACAAAAAATGAGCATCCTTTTTTTACTATCTATTTTTATTTTGACCACCAACCCCATGTGAAAGCTTCAAAATTTTCAAAAACCCATGCTGAGACAGTCCAATCATTTAGCCTCCCTCGTAGGAGGCAACCAAATGACTAGACTACCCTTAGCCGCTATTTCTCTCCTCTTTTCTCCATCTTTGTCCATGAAAAATAATAATAATAAACCATTGTCATTATTTCTCTTCCCTTTATTTTCTCTCTTCCTTTCTATTTTTGTATTTAAGAGGCAAAAAAACAGGATTTCTCTCTTCCTTTCCCTTTTTGTCTTTCTCTCTGTTTTCTTGTTTTCACTAATAATAAAAATTAAGAAAAAAGAGAAAGAAGAAAGAACAGAGAGTTTCTTCGTCTTGATCTTCAATAGCTATGCATTTAGAGGGAGAAGAGAGAGTGAGAAATGAGAAAAAAGAGAATGAAAGAGAAGAAAGAGAGCTTAGAATCCATAGAGAGAGAGGAGTAACAGAGAGAGATCAAGAAAAGAAGAGAGACTTTTGAGTATAGTTGTTTTGCATCAACATCAGTGTTTTGAACTTTTTGAAAATTCCTAATTGTTTGTTTATCTTATTATTATTATTATTATTATTATTATTATTATTATTATTATTATTATTATATATTTTTTTATTTTTCTCTCTCTCGTCCTATCTCCGTCTCTCTTTGTGGTATTATGTGGGAGTTTTACCTTTCTTAGGGAAAAAGAAAATGGGATACTTAAATGTCCTTGGGCTGGACGTCATATTGGTTGGAATATACCAATGATCTGCGCACCCATTGGCCTTGACATAAAACTTGCAGTCACAAGTTGGTAGCATTCTGGGGAAAGGGAACCCAATTTAATGCACCGGTACGGCGTGATCCCTCGGCCAATGTTGCTTTTCGCGGAAGAAGCTATAGACTCAGCGGAGCAACTCAAAGGACAAGTGCTTCGGCAAATGCACCGCAGCAACCTAATACTGCTGGGGGTGGAGCTCCTTTAACTGGAAGAGGCTATCGGCTAGGCAGCCGCTAGTTAACCTGTAAATTTTATCTAATTCTACCTGTACCTTTGAAATTCACGAGAGCCATTTTGTCTTTAATTACACTTAACAAGTGGAATCATTCCATACAAGTTCCACAATTCTAATGTGAACTAATTGTCAAAGTCCAAGTAGCCAAAAGAATTTAATCTGCTCCGATAAATGTAAATAATGAAAAACTGAAGTTAATCTAATAGGGTAAAATTTTAATAAAAATATGACAAGTAAGGTAAGGTTTTGATGATAATCAAATTAAAAAAAAATTTAAGTGAGAAAATATGTATTGAAATGATTTGAAAATAGGACAAAGTAAAATTTGTGAACTGACAGTTAAATAAGCCTAAATGGCCGACCAAATATATGTGTGGTTAACCACAAGCTCATACGGCCAACTGCATGAGCAGCGTGGCCAACCGCATGTGCTTAAGGCGTACAGCACAGTGAACCGAGCGCATAGCATAGTTGGACGGGAACCGTGAGGCTGCTACACCAAAACTGGCCGTATGGCCCTAGGTTTGCTGTAGAAATTTTGCGGTTTGGCTTGGGGAGGTTAGGGTGAAGGTTGGAGTGCCCTTCCTGCACAGCAATAAGATCCTATGCAAAAGGATGGCTCACGGGAGTAGAATAAATGGCGCAGGACAGAAATGAAAAATGGTGGAAGGGAAATGAACTTGTCTTGGCAGGTGTATCCAAGATCAAGAAGCTATCACGTTAGGGTGATGTTGCTTAGAAGGTGAGGCACTCCTAAGCCCTATGTCTCTCAATGGTTTGAGAAGAACACTTAGATATTTTAATTCTGAAATGTGATGATTACAGAGGAGAAGGGAGCCCTTATTTATACTTAACGGCTAGGAGGCTACGAGCCTCAATTACATAAATCTTTTCATGCTAAAGGGTTCCTATAATGCACTAATTCCCAATAACTACCAGGCAGTTTATTTACCTTTATTACAGACTTGAATCACTTGAAAAATACATGGAATTAATTCATAAAAACAGTTATTGCATGGCAGAGACTGATAGCCTTTCGCTGCTGATGCATATTGCTTGTATGCGGATTGGATGGGTTGCCTAGGTTTGGTTGAGCCGCGGTGCATGATGGCTGCTGTGCAGGGGCATTTTATTAAGCAAAACCTCTATTTCTTCGAGCAAAGGCGTTATTCCTTCATCCATTAGCAGTCCTGTTTGTGGCTTTTCATGTGCTGGTCCGTTGGGGCTTGATTCCTTGGCATTATGACCTTGATTATGGTATACTAAGGCTGGATCAAGCATTTCATTGTCTCCAATGGGCCATGGCTTGTGCTGGTTCCTCATTGCTTGCACCTTTACATGCAATGGTGACTCTTCGCATGGGCTAGTTGGTGACTCTTCATGCTGTAGCATTATTTTGCATATGTTTTGCATGTTCTCGTGCGTAGGCTACTCAATGGTGTCTCATGCAATGGTGTCCTTTGGCTTGGTGACTTGTCACTCTTCATTTGTACCTGTTACATATGTCTTTTGGCCTTAGCATAACTCTTCCATGTCTTTGGTGCCTTTGGCTTGATGGCTGCTCGGTGTGACATGAAAGGTCGTGATCTTTGGCTCAAGGGTCGCGTCCTTTGGTAAATGGTTGCTTGGGCGCCATGTGAGTTTGCTCACACGATGCTTGCCTTTGCTTAAGCACTTTGCTAGATACTCAAGGGTCTTCTCAAATGGTGGCATTTGCTTATATGGAATTGATGACTCTTTATTTGTGGCTCTCGGTTGAGGACATTTGTCCATGGGAACCTTCTTTGAAGATTTATTCTTGCAAACCTCCTTTAAAGATTCGTTCGTGCAAACCTCCTTCCGAATTTGTGTCTTTTGCTAATGGCCTTTCGTTTGTACCTTTTGCTCGTATCCTTTCATGCAAACTTCTCATGCGCTACTCATAGCCATTCGCGGTTCCGTTACATTCACCCCTTTTAGGAGACGAACCTTGTCCTCAAGGTTGCTGTGGCTTTCCTTCTTGTTTAGCTTCTTTTACTTGGTTTGACCTCTTCTTTGGATGTCATGATTCTTCTTTTTAGGCTAGTTCATTGGAGGTTTTCTCATGGTTGATGGAAATTCCTTGTGCTTTCATTGAGAGATGAACTCAATTTGTTTCTGCCTTCTTGCTCGTCTCCTTTGCTGGTTTGCCTTAGATGGGTGTGATACTTCATCTTGTATCTTCAAATTGGCATGTGATGATGATATGTTGCTGCCTAGGAGTAAGCTATGTGGTGGCCTTTTATTTGATGCTTGAAATGGTGCCCTTTTGTTAGTTGAACATGGTTGTTGGTCCCTGTCTTGTATTGGAGGCTGCAGGGTAATCATATTCCCATTGGTACTACTTCAGACAAGTGTCTTCATGCTAGTGGGTTGTAACCTTTTGAAATGGACTGTGGTTGCATCTCAAGTTTTATCCATTTGTCTTCGTGTATGAACTCTAATTGCTTCTTTTAGTAATCGGTGGCAAATTGTCCAAGGGTTGTGAACCAGAACTAGATCCAACTTGATATTTGTTAGAAATAAAGATCAATTTTGAATTTGTACCCTTGCATCGTGATGGTGATGGTGACTCCTCGATGGATGGTTGAGCATTGGAATTTCTCTCCGGTTGTGGTTTTGACTTTAAATGGTGCAATGAACTCCATCGGTAACCTTAGGGAGTTCGTTGTCTTTTGCTTGATGAAATTGAGTGATGAACTGCTATCAATTAAGGTGTTTATTACTTGTTGTCAGATGTATGCTATGGTCCTCCAAGTCTTTGGATCTTCCTCCTTGGTTAAGGCATAGATAGATATGTAAGATTCTTAATCACTTGGTGGTATTTCCTCGAGATCTTCTTCGATGGATGTTGTGTCAATTGGTACTTCTTCATCTTTACTAGACTCGTACATGAAGGACGGTGGCTACTTGCATTTGTGGCTAGTGGTAGACACTTCCTTGCAATTGGGATATCGATTCCTTAGTTGTCTTTGCTCATAGATGATTTCTTCTTGCGGTGGAACTCCTTGGCTGTGGGTAAGAGATTGATTCACTATTGGCTTTCCTTTCTTTGTGGCTTCTATATGATCTTCAAAGGCTTTGGGCCTTTCTCTTTTTGCTGGTATCTTCTTGGATAAGTGGGGATGTTGGTTTTAAGGTGTGCTAATGTAAGTGTATGATTATAGGGCATGGATAGGCTTGAGAATAGTAATGGGGTAAGGTTGGTTGAGGAAGGAGAATGAAAGGTTGTATGTAGGGGTCATGGGGTGAAAAGCCATAAGTTGGGGTGATAGGGTGAAAAGTTATTTCTTCGGGTGGTAAGATGAAAGGGTGGATGTTTGGGTAGGATAATGAAGGGTCGAATGCATGAGTAAAGGAATGAAAGGGTGTGTACTCGGGTGGAGTAATGAAAGGTTGGGTATTTGGGTAGGGAAATGGATGGGTATGAGTTTGGTTAGTGAAATGAATAGGTGGCTTTTCGGTGGACGGTTGAGAAGGTGGAAATTTGGTTTATGAAGTGAGGGGTTATGAGTTTGGGTAATCAAAGGGCCTGGTTCAGGAGGAGTGGGTGTAAAAGGTAAAGGTTGCTATTAAGTGATACATGACCTTTGGTGTGGTGCATGGTATTCGGCTTCATGCTTTGATGCTATGGATTTGTAGATTGTTGTCCATGGTCTTGTGGTTCGGCATATGTCTCCTGGACTGGATTGCTTGTGAACCTTGGCATGGGGCATTGGCGGGACGCCTCATACTGGTTGTTTGACGGCTTGGTCTGGTGCTGGATGTGAGTCTTGTTGTTGTTGCTTGATCATAACTGCTGCCTATTGTTGGTTGGCTTGTTGTTGCATGGACTGCATGATTGTCGCTATTACTGCATGGCTTATCTTGTTGTAGGAAGGTTGTTTGCTGATCTTTCTTGTTGCTACTGCATGGTTTGACATGATCTGACTCGGTTGCTTGCTTCTTCACTTCTCTTGGTCTAGAAGATGGCAAGTTGTGATGGCTTTCGTGACCCTTAGATTGTTGGGATTCTTTCAACATGTCTTGAAGTATGCTTGTGATTGTGGTGAGATTTTTCTCCATGTAATCTGCACATTGATTCATCACAAATATGCATTATTCTGAATCCTTCCTGATTTGAAGAATTCTCTTTCGAAGAGGGAGGTTTTCTGGATGCACCATGATGATACAAGGAAAGGTAGATATGCTGGGAGTAAAATGGTGTGTTCTGATGACTCGATTTGAATGAAATGTATGAATGATTTGCTGTGGACAACTCCTTTCGATGAAAGTCTCTGGATGAGATTAAGAATGACTCTCCAAGGACAATTGCTTATCAAAAGGTGTGTTACAAAGTTCTGGACATAATGTAAGTTGCAGAAATTGAAGGAATTTTTAAGGAAGGAATGAAATTCTGTCAAGGAAAAGATGATGGTTGGTTCGAAGATAGTTGATACTTGTCTATCAACTTCAATTCAAGAGTAAACAACTTGTTGATGGCTGAATCACTCTAGATCGAAGAGAAATAGAGCAAGTTTGTGTGGTGAAATGCAGAACTAGTTTGGAAGATGGAAGGAATGAGATGATGGATAAATTGGATGGAAAGAATGAAAGCTGTTCTAAAAAAACACTTACAAAGGAGTCTAAAGAACTTTCTTTACACTGTAGAAAAGATCTTCATTGACCGAAATTGGATTCTCTCAATGAAAGCACCAGTTTGGAAGGGAACCGCGAGGCTGCTGTACCAAAACAGGTCGTATGGCCCTAAGTTTGCTACAAAAAGTTTGCAGTTTGGCTTGGGGAGGCTAAGGTAAAGGTTAGAGTACCCTTCCTGCACGGCAATGAGATCCTATGCAAAAGGATGGCTCACGTGAATAGAATAAATGGAGTAGGACAAAAATGAAGAATGGTAGAAGGGAAATGAACTTGCCTTGGTGGGTATGTCCAAGATCAAGAACCTATCATGCTAGGGTGATGTTACTTAGAAGGTGAGGCACTCTTAAGCCCTATGCCTCTCAATGATTTAAGAAGAACACTCTGATATTTTACTTTTGAAATGTGATGATTATAGAGGAGGAGGGAGCCCTTATTTATACTTGAGTGGTGGGAGGCTAAAAGTCTCAATTACATAAATCTTTTCATGCTAAAGGGTTCCTATAATGCACTAATTCATAATAACTACTAGGCAGTTTATTTGCCTTTATTACAGGACTTGAATCACTTGAAAAATACATGGAATTAATTTATAAAAATAGTTATTGCATGGTGGAGACTAATGGCCTTTCATTGCTAGTGCACACTGCTTGCACACGGATTAGATGGGCTGCCTAGGTTTGGTTGAGCAATGGTGCATGCTAGTTGCTGTACAGGGGCATTCTATCGGGCCAAACCTCTATTCCTTTGAGCAAAGGAGCTGTTCCTTCGTTCATTAGCATTCTTATTCGTGGCTCTTCATGTGCTGGTCCGTTGGGGCTTGATTCCTTGGCATTATGACCTTGCTCATGATGTGTTAAGGCTGGATCATGCATTGCATTGTCTTGCATGTTCTCATGCGTGGGCTGCTCAATGGTGTTTCTTGTAATGGTGTCCTTTGGTTTAGTAACTTGTGACTCTTCACTTATACTTATCGCATATGTCTTTTGGCCTTGGCATGACTCTTCCATGTCTTTGGTGCCTTTGGCCTGATGGCTACTCGGTATGACATGAAAGGTTATGACCTTTGGCTCAAGGGTCGCATCCTTTAGTGAATAGTTGCTTGGGCGCCATGTGAGTTTGCTTATGCGATGCTTGCCTTCGCTTGAGCACTTTGCTGGATCCTAAGGGCCTTCTCAAATGGTGGCATTTGCTCGGATGGGATTGATGACTCTTCATTGGTGGCTCTTGGTTGAGGATATTTGTCTGTGGGATCCTTCTTTGTTGCGAACCTCTTCAAAGATTCGTCCATGTGAACCTCCTTCCAAATTGGTGTCTTTTCCTAATGGCCTTTCGTTTGCACCTTTTGCTTGTGTCCTTTCGTGCAAACTTCTCGTGCGCTGCTCATGGCCATTTGCGGTTCCATTACAACGGCCTACCACGTGCGCACATGCACATGGGCATTCAGCTACATGCACAGCATGGCCAACCGCAAACGTGTGCTATGTGCTTGCGCGGCTAGGCACAAGGCTATAAAGTGTTGCACATAAGTGTTTTGATGATGAGTTAAAACAAATAAATTAGTCGAGCAAAAATGGAAAACATAGTCTTAATAGCTCAACTATAGAAAGTGTCACAAATTCATTGAATTAGTCGACAGATTAGCATTACTAGAATAGGTACTTTCGGCTATCCTTTCAAATTAGTTGTATAACACCGACACTGTGGTGTCTGTACTATTGTGTAACTGTTCATAAAATATATATGATATTCCTCAGTTTCATTATAGAAAACTCACTCAGAAATTTTTTCATTAAATTCATTTCCGAAAATCTCGGCTAAAATCGTCGGAGATTAAAAATTTTCAAAACGGCCATTGAGAGTCAAATAATAATCAGATTGGCCTTAGAAGTGTATGAGAATCTCAAATATAGATAAATATCACTTCATAGAGCTAAATCAGGGATTTTTGGAAAAGTCACCTAGAAACCCTAATTTAGGACGAAAGCTATACGGTAAGGCTAAACACTCACGTTTTGACGTGGGATCAATTTAATTAGATCCAATACGAGGTTCTGAGCCTACTGAGAAATTCAAAGAATTTTCAAAATCAAAAATAAATTTTCTAAGTTAAGCGATTTGAAATTTCTAAGAAAAATAGGAGAAAGGAAAATGAATGGTCAAGTTAAATTAATTGGGTAGTAATAAAAACTTATTTATTGAATTTAAGAAGTAAAAAGAAAATGAAATTTAATAGTAAATTGATTCAATGGTGAGTATTTGATGATGAACAAATCAATGGTCAAGAAAGGAAGAAAAGTCCAAATTGACTTCTTCAAATTTGGGATTAATTAAGGGAAGTTGAAATTATTAACTTTTGGGGAATTGATCTAAGGGTGGAGATTATTGGAAGAGAGGAGAATTAATTTGGGCTCTTAGATCAAAATAGTGAGACCCACACACATTTAATGAAAAATGTAAATTTTGGGGATAAAAAAAATTATTAATAACATGAGTAAGTGGGTGAGAGAGAGAAAGAGAGAAGAAACGTGAGAGAGGGAGAGAGGAAGAGAGAAAGAGTGAGAAAAAGGAAGGATAAACCATGGTTTAGTGTTGGGAAGAGAACAAACCATGGTTTGGGTCCAAATAATCCAAGGGCTAGGAATGGATCTAAAAAAAATTGGATGGATGGGATTAAGGGAGCAAGTAATTAAACCTAAACCTAAACACTTACCCTTTTATTCTTCAAAAAACCACGTGTGTGCAAGCCAAGAGGAGAGACTCTTTATCTTCTTCCTTCCTCCATGGCCGTGACCTACCATTGAAGAAGAGACTTGATTCTTCCAAACAACCACTCAAAATTTTTACATGGTTTTACTCCTCCCAAACCCTAGTTCAACATATCAAAAAATTGGAAGGAAAGAAGAACCCTAGTTAGGTGGATCTAGAGTGACCGAAGGCTCCAAGGGATGAAGAAAATTCTGCTCTTCAAGGCTTTGACCGGACTGCACTAGGTAAGGAAGTCTCCTCTCATCTTGTACTATAGCATATCTTAATTTGGGGATAAAAGGAGAAGCCTAACTATATGAACCAACCATAGCCCAAGCTAGGAGAAAAAGGGAAGAAAAGATTCTGCACTTGGGTGTAGACTTGAGAACCTTGTGTTGGTGTCTTAATATGATGTTTTTAACTTAGATTAGGGTGCAAAATCAAGTGAGCAAATGCAAGGAGGCTGTGCAGAAATTTTTGAGCGGATGGAAGATTAGTAATGCCTTGATTTTGTTTCAGTGGGAGACAAGAAACTATAAACATGTTGTGTAGAAAAATTCTGCATCTTGTGTGGCCAAAAATGGAAGTGTGACAAGGTGTTTTGTGTGCTAAAATTTACCCTTCTTGAGGCTTAGTAGCGTGCAGAAATTCAACACTTGTTTGGCCATGGAATTGTAGTACAAACCATGTTCTTAGTATGCTAAAAACTTGGAGTTTAAGTGTAAAACTTGTGTGCAAAATTTTGACACTATGGTGATGAGTTAATATGTGCATTTGTTGATGTTTAAATGCAAGTCATGTGTGCTAAATTTTGAGTGCAAGAAGTAATGAAAATATGTGTTGAACATGAGGTTGGTGGTCTGAAATTGAAAAAGGAAAGATTTGATGTAAACATTGAAATTGTAAATTTCTACAAAACAGGGCAAACTGACCAGACTGTAATCTTTCTGTAATAACTTTTTCTACACAAATGCAAATTAAGTGAAGTCTTCTGCATATGAAACTAGACTTCCATATCTTTAAAATGAGATATGATTCGTTGAATTCTGAAGAGAATTGGATTTTTAGTGATTTTTTCAGAATTAGATGTTCTGCAGTGAAATACCCTGTTCTGTCCTGTTTTGGCCGTGGAATTGATATAAATTTTGAGGTGTCTTCTGGTCTGAACCAACCTGAGCTCTAATTATGAAATTTGTAGATCTATGTCTTATCTTTAATTTGGGATAAGAATCATGTGATTTGAATATCTGTGGTGGAAGTTACAGCTTGTTTTCCAAGACTGCACAGATTTGAAGTTTTGCAGTCAAGAATTTTTAGAATGAATCCTTATGTCTTTATGTAATTGAAGTAGAATTAGGCTAAAAATGTTAAGAATTATTGTTTTATAGTTAGTATAGGTGTATTAATTAAGGTAATAAGTTATGTTAGTTTGGTAGTTAGTTTGGGATATAAAGAATGGAAATAGTGTTTGTATACATTTGGGAGCCTAGTTATGATGTTCTAGACTTTGGTCCTATATGAAGGATTAGTTAAAAAATAAATAAAATTTAATATTGAATTTGTCAATACTATCATACTTATATATATTATATGTATTGTCATTATAGTGATACATTTGTTGATTGATCGAGGGGATTACATTATCAACGTTGTGGTGTTTCTAGGGAGTGGCATACCCTCCTGTATACTGTGAGTGAGACTTTGATGTTATGCTTTCAATTTAACAAATTCATGTTTTATAGCTTTTCAAATGACATGTTTTATAGCATGTGTGAAAGTGTATGATTTTGGACTATGTTTATAAATATTCTTTTGTGATTCATTAGAGTGTCTAAAAATTGATTCAATTCGAATAATTATGCATCCATAGTTTGAAATGAAATGATATTGTACCATACTTTGAATTATTGATATGATTTATAATGCTACCATTACATAAGCAAACTAATTTGAAATGCTTTGATGAAACATATTGGCACATAGTTTTGATATGATTTGATGATATGTGTGGGCTGGATGCCTACTTGTAATGGATGATATGATGAGATGATGATGTTCCTTGATGGATCCTATAGATTCGAAAGACATTTGTAGAGGCACCCCATGTGTATCCGGATATGTTTTGGCCGGAGGTATTCGCAAATGTCGTGATTGTGAGATGTATAGTTGCGCTCAGATAAACCAAAATTTGGGGAGGACGTGTGTTACGCCACAGTCTAGCTCTGAGTGAGGTATTATACTTGATTGTTGGGTATACGTAGAGACACAGGCTAGCCGGTTGAACCAAATATGGGAAGGATATGTGTTACGCTACTGTCTAACACTTGGTAAGGCCTGTGGCCAATGTTGGGGTAGAGAACTAAATTTTATATACTTGCATATGAAAAACCCTCAATGCGTCCTTCATTGGTTGAGGGAGACGACTACAGGGAATGTTTTATTGGCAAACTCTATATGATTTTGGAATTATAAATGGATGCATCCTTTGACACTACGATGTGTGATATGTGATCACTTGATTTTGGAAATGCCATATTGGTTTTGATATCATTATACTTTGAAATTTATTTTGACACTCCATGCTCACACTTATGATTGAGAACATATTGTCGATCCCCTCCCTCACTGAGTATTTTCCCATAATACTCACTTTCACTTTTCCTTGATTTTCAGTTATAGACTTGGTAGAGAAACGTGTCGAGTGAGTTCGACACACTTGCTTCATGTTTGGAGACTTTAGACTTGGGTATGGTATCAACCATTCTTCCTCAGTGTTGTATGTGATGATGTTGGATTGATATGTTTAATGATGATGTACATATTTGAGATCTATAGAATGACCATTGTATATTTATATTGGGATGACTATAATTATATTATGTAATGTAATTGAAACTTTCAGACGTGCTATATAACTATGCATGGAGGTATTGTTTTGCATTTTATGTCCGTTACTTGGGAAATGATATTTTGAGGAAAACAGGTTTTAAACAGTTTTGTACAGGTGTCGATAATAGCCTTCATTGTCTCGATATGTGTGTTGTGATGTGGCAGCATACGGGGTGACGGGCGGTTGCTCACGGCTGAGGCTCGAGGATCGGGGCGTGACAAGTTGAATATAGGATAAAAATGCAAAGATTAGTCAACACATTGCTATAAATAGTTGACACATCGTAAATGGTCAACTAAACCATCGTGTTAGTTGATAAAACCCAAATTTAGTTTACGGAAGTAAAGATATAGTTGACAGAGTTCAAATTTTGATAGAAGTCAAGATATAGTTGACAGAACCCAAATTTAGCTGACAGTTTAGTTGATAGAAGTCAAGATGTAGTTGACAGAGTCCAAACATGTGCATAGTCATAGTCGACAAATTATGTAAGTCTAGCCAACTAAAGCATAGGTTAGCCAACTACACCACTATGATAACCAACTAAGTCCAAGGAAACATTGGTATTAGTCAACTACTTTCCAAGTTTAGCCAACCAAATATTAGAAATTAGCCAACTAAGACTATAAGTCTGTCGAATAAATCTCTCCAATCTTAGAAAAATTTCAAACTTTGACAAAACTGTCGACTAACACTTCAAATATGTCAGCTAATTACCTTCGCACTTAGAGAATATTTTGGTTTTTGACAAGGCAGTTGACTAACACATAAGAAATACCGATTAAAAATATTAGTCGACATGTAATAAGGCTTAGTTTTCATCCAAACGCTTAAAACACATTATAGTCAAATAATATTTTAACACTTTCGACTAAGCAAAAAATATTAGTTGATATATGATTAAGGATAGTCTGCACCCAAAAGCTCAAGACACGGACGTAGCTGACTAAAATATCAAAACTGCCAACTAAGCAAGATAATTAGTCAACAAGGCATTATGAAATGTCAGCTAATATACTGAAGATAAATTGAACAGTCAGCTAATCAGGAAGATTAGTTGACTGATGTCTAGAAAGCTATCGACAAAAGATTAGAGTTAGCCGACAAGGACTTCATTGTCAAAATATCAGTCGAAAAGGAACCAAACAATAGTTGACGAGTACTTAGGGTAAACAGAAACGTTAGTCAACTGCAATCTAAATGCATTCGATAGGATTATAATTTAATTTAAAACTTAGCCAACTATCCTGATACAATAGTCGACACAAGATCTATTGGTCGACATAAGGTAAAATTCTTTCAACTAAGCCAAAGAAAAACCAGCAACCACAACGACTAAGTTTTAACTTTGTGAACTAACTAGAGACACCACATGAAACTTAGCCTACTAAGGAAATGTGCTAGCTAACTAATTAATTGCAGAAAAACACTTAGTTGACTAAATAATAAATGGTGTCGATAGCAAAAAACATAGAATTTGAACGTTAAAAAGAATAGTTGACAGGACACTCATACTAGTTGACATATAGATCTGAAGTCACACACTCTAGTCAACTTGATAGCAACACTAGTCAACAGATGAGTTAAAAGCATATACCATAGCTAATTAAGCCTAAAATTCAATTAACTAATGACCTTCAAATCTCATACATTAGTAGACTCGTCAAGGATGATTGTCGATAAATGAACTCACCTAGTCGACACATGTTTAGATCTAGTCAGCACTTAAGGAAAATCAAAATGCGATAGCCAACCAATGCAATAATGCTTCCGGCGAGGACAAGACAATTGTCGACTAATGACTCAACATAGTAGACAGGAGCATCACAAAATTGAAAACTTAGTTTGCTAACTCGACACATAAGTCAACACAACTTGTAATAATTTATATAATAGTCAACTAAGTTCATAAAGTTGCAGACTAACAAGACATGTCAAATGAAACACAGTCGACTAAAAGAACAAATTAGTTGATGAAGCAACTTTAGAATAAGAAAGTTAGTCAACTAAGCAAAAAGAATTGTTGTCAGCACAGGAATAAAATTTGAATTTCAAATTAAACAGCTGATAGAATGCTCATCCTAGTCTACACAGTGTTTCTAACGTTTATTTATGTAGAAAAGCAAATAGATGGTTGAGAACATTAAATGAATCTACTGGAGCCATTAATGAGGAATGTTTAAAATCTCACCAACCACAATGACTCTTTGGATGCTCAAGATGACGAGAGTAAATGAGAACATAAATAGAGAGCTTCTCATCTTTAAATGAAGGATCAAAGTACTTTTATTGCAATACTCTATTTCTCCACTTTCTGTAAATTTTCTTAAATCCCTTCAGTGAGCTTCACTATAGTTGAACTCCTGATTAGAATGACAATAGTTAACAGAAACAATGAACCTGTCAACTAACGAGAGGTAAATCCTAGGCTAGTCAACTATATTAGAAGGATAGTCAACTAACAACAAGCATGTGTCAACTGAACAGTCGTATATGTCAACTATGTTAAATTTTGAATGTGATAGCCAACATACGAAACTGTATGAGTCGACTAATGGTGTGTTTACATGTATTGCTTGATTTGTGTATATTAACTGTTGACTATCTCTAATAGGTAGTCAACTACTCTATGATGATCCTAGAGAAACTTGTCGATGTCAATTAATTCAAGTGGTTTGTCGACTAACTAATGTAGTCAATCAACTAAGCCATTTAAAATATCAACTAAGTCTCAAATTAAACAAAGGTTCCAATAGATTAGCTGACAAGCAACCCAAGTTTAGCTAGCTAACTATGTTCTTAGCCAACTAACCAAGACTCACTATTGACCAATTGAGTAGAAAACCTCAAATCATCCCATTTCATCTCTCACTCAAACCTAAACCCAAACCTAAACCTGTAGGTTGAAACCACTTCAACTATAAAATGTATTTGGTTGGTAAATTCCAAATTTCAAATTCATAGTCTTTATATCTCTCACAATGTAACCCTAAATCTCTATAATCTAACATTTTTTTCTTTGCAACTCTTTTTTTTCAATGACTTCTTTCAAATCCTTTAGGAGAAATTTCTATATTAGGAAACTTGACATAGGATAATAGATTGAGAGCCCTTCGAAGAAGTAAGATATATTCAACTTCCCTGATTAATTCTAATAGCACAATATATGAGAGACAGGTCAAACTATTGAGCTAATAGAAAATGAAAATAAAAGGTATGATCTACATTGCCTAAAGTTATCTTTTCACCTCCATCCTTCCCTATGCCACAAGCCTCTGATCTTCCTTTATCATCTGGACCTTTAGACATTTCTTCTTCCAAGTCTACTATCCCTCCTTCAAAGGTCCCTGACTCATCTAAACCTGCTCTTTCTAATACTCCTATTGCTAATCATACTCCCATTAATGCTGCTAAATCCACAACATTCAATCCCTTAACAATTGTTAAAGAAATTGTTAAAGACATTGTGAAGCAACTCTCTGAATCTACTATCTATTAGAACAATATCTAATGATCTCCATGACGCACTTTTGAATTTATCGTTATACTTTTAGTATGTACTATTGACTTTTAATATATCTTGTTTACGTTCTGTTATTCTTGAGTTGTTATTATTGTTTAACCCTTAATTATATTAGTTTTTAAATAACCATTAACGTCCAGCATACAATTATATGTGTGTGTGTGTGTGTGTGTTCTAACATTAAGATATTAAAGTCACCATTAAGGGGGGTGTTATGCGTTTCAGTGTACTCGTATGCTTGTTTTTCGTACATTTAAAGATAGGTCTACATTGACCCTAATTTTGAGCCATTTTTTGCTCATTAAGTTTAAATAGATCATTTTCTATTAATGACAAAAAGGAGGAAAGAAATTTGGATTGTCATAATTGGATTTGGGTTGTTGTGAATCTATCATGTTTTGTTAAGGTAGTTTTATTCCAAAATTTTAGGTTGTTTTGTCATCATAAGAAAGGGAGAAAAATTTTACACATTGGTGTTTTGATAATGAGCAAAACAAATCAAATTAGTGAAGCAAAAATTAGAAAAACATAGTTTGAAATCAGGAGTAACTTCTTTGTATGAGCTATCAACAGATGTCCTGATTTAGTCGATAGAATAGCATCACTAAGTAAGGAACTATTGACTAATCTCACAAATTAGTCAACACATAGCATAAGAATAAGAAGAATGGTTGATTAATTTATTAAGTAGCCGACACATAGTTCAGATTAGTCAACTAAGTCATCATGATAGCCAACAGAAACCAATATGTATTAGCATAGCCAACTAACCCATGATGTTAGCCAACTAAGTCTATTTGTTAGTCCACTAAGTTATTATGATAGCCAATAGAATCCCAAGTATGCATAAACATTGATATAAAGTGAATAGATATTGATATTGTCAACTAATTTTTAAATCTATCCAACAGAAACCAATGATATATTGGCATAAATATTGACATAGTTGACTAACCTTTGAATCCAACCAATTAAAACCTCTGTAGAACATAAGTTGTCGACAATCCTATCAACTTAGTCGACAAAGCCTTAAGACAACCGAAGAATAGCTAACTAAAATTAAAAGCCTGCCGACTAAGATTTTTTGGACTTAGAAATTTTTTGAAAAATCTTACAAAACTATCAACTAACAAATAGGAGATGCCAACTAAGACCATAAGCACCTTGAAAGCAATTTTAGTCGACTAACCAAAGAAGGCCATCGACTAGTGGATCCTAGAACCTAAAAGCTTGAGAACTCACAGCAGCCAACTAAAATATCAATATTGCCAACTAGGCAATAAAATTAATCAATAGGGCATTATGAAATGTCAACTAATACACTAAAAGTGGATTGAGCAGTCAACTAATCAGAAAGATTAGCGACTACTATCTACAAAGCTACCGACAAAAGATTATATTTAGCCAATAACGACTTCACTATCAAAATATTAGTCAAAAATGAACCAAACAATAGTCGACAAACACTTAGAGTAAACAAAAACATTAGTCAACTATAATCTACCATCACAATGTAATAGTCGACACAATCTTTGTTGATATTTAATAATAGTCGACACAAAGTAAAATTCTTCTAACTAAGACAGAAAATTCAGGAGCCATGTCGACTAAGCTTATAAAGCTACAAACTAACTAGAGACACCAAAAGGAACATAGTCAACTAAGTAAATGTGCTACTCAACTAATTAACTATAGAAAAACACTTAGTCAACTAAATGATAAAAGATGTTGATAGCAATGATATAGAATTTCAAAAAGAATAGTCGACAGGACACTTATACTGGTCGACCTAAGGATTTAAAGTTACACACTCTAGTCGACACATGTTGAGATCTAGTCTGTACTCAAGAAATATCAAATACCATAGTCAATTAATGCAATAAAGCTCTCGACTATGACCAAACAATTGTCAACTAATGACTGAATATAGTCGACAGGTGGGTGACAAATTTTAAAAACAGTCACAGACCTGACACACTAGTCGACACAACTTATAATAATTTATATGATAGTTAACTAAGAATATAAAGCTTCAGACTAACAAGACACATCAAGTGCAATATATTTGACTAAGTATCCAAAACTACCAAGTACCTAGAGACATCAAATGTGACATGGTTTACTAAGAAAAAGAAGATATTAAAAGCAAAGGAACAAAATTTGAATTTCAAATTAAATAGTCGACATATGAACTCACCTAGTTGACACATGAGTCAATCAAAATGTAAAAATTATTTCACACTTGAGGAACAATTTTAAAACCCATTTTTCTTTGTGTCTTACATTCACTTGTGCAGAAAAGAAATAAGTTGGAGCATTTAAAGCTCCCAACTACTCGACCAACCATGTGGTCGCGCCCATAGAAAAAGCAAAATTCTATCCCAATGCTATAAAGTGTATTCACCATAAGCATTTTCAAAAACCGAAAGAGTATTTATCTCTCAACAATCAAATTCATTAAATGCTCAACCACCATCAAATCTCTGTGTAGACTCAAAGCATTAAATGAAGCATTTCCAATTCACCTACCTCAATGTTCAAATTTCTCCATCTATAAATGTAAGAAGAAAGGTTAGAAGAAAGTTAGCTAATGCATAGAAAAGTCCTCTACACTTCAACACAAATATACTCCGTCTTATGTTCAATATGTAAATTTTCCTTATGAACTTCAAATCTATTACATTTGAAGTTATAGCTTTAAGTAGTGTAATATTGCTTCTCCTCCGATGGAAAAAGTTCAAAAGACCATAGAGGGTTTCTCGATCTAGGGTTTAGAGAGAGAAAAACAACATGTGAGGTCGGGTTGGATAATGTTTTGAGAAGAAACACTGTAAAGGTTTGACTTGCACTTGGAAGTAAATTTGTTGTACTATTTGGATTACAAATAATGAAAATCCAGTGGAGTCTGAGAGTGGACATATATCGGGTTTCATGAAACCACTATAAAAATTAAGTGTGCTCTGTTTTTCTTTCATTCTCCAACTCTTTTATCTCACCTTCATTTTTAATAATCTAAGAAATTTTCAAACTATTGATTAAAATTCTATACAACCTATTCACCCCCTCTAAATTATATTTTAAGTTACAATATTTTTTGATACAGCCATATTTTTTGGTACATATATAGAGACATAAGTGACTTAGATGATACTTATCAATTATCTCAATAAATTTACACATTCTTCAAATCGACAAATTCAAAACAATTTAATGTAAAGTACAAACTTGAATGAATGAACTAAATCCATTCACTACCATTCGTATTCCACATCTCACTATCTCGTATTTGGACTCAATGTACAAATACTCACATGATTTAGGCGATGCATAAAAATCATAGTAATTACCTAAAATCATATAAAAAGTACTTACATATGTGTGTGTGCGTGTGTGTGTGCAAAAATTGGCTAATGTGGGTGTGTGTCCATTGTTTTCCCAATTTCAAGTAAATATCGATTTCCTAATATGTCACAAATTAATATTTCATCCCATTGAAGTCAAAACGATGACATCTCAATCAGCAAAGTAGAAATGTGGGCAACCCCATGTTAGGGGTAAGCATTATTCAGTTAAAACCGAAAAAATCAATTTTTCTGAACCCTTCTTTTACATTTTAGGTGATTTATTAGATATTCGATTTGATTTTAGATAAAACCAAATTTTAATTTGGTTTATTTAGACAGTTATTAATTTTAACAATTTTTATTCTTGATCAAACCAAAAAATTGAATTAATTTTTGTTTATGTATTATTATCATAATATTATAATTAAAATTTAAAAGAGAAAAAATATTATAATTCATAAAAAATTTTAAAAAGAAAAAAACCTAAAAAATAAAAATAATATAATGGAGTGTGCAGAATTAATGAAAGTCTTTTCGATTTCGACCTTTCTAGTTCCAAATTTCCAATATCTAGTTTAGTCTATGATTTTCCATTTCAAAACTTGACTCTCACTCACACCTCTCTTTCTTCTTCTCTTATTTCACTCCTTTTCTCTTCCTCTTTGCTACTTTCGATCTTTGGTTTTACTCCTACGCTATTCTCTTACACAGTACCACAACGGATTTTAGAAATCAAAATAACTATCTTGTTTTAAATATTTTCTTTATTTTTTAATTTATAAAGATTTCTTTATCACAAATATATAAAATAATATTACTTAAAAATCCATTACAGTCAGAATTTTAATAATTTGGTTAATTTAAATAATTAAATCCAATTAATTAGTTGATTTGATTAAATGAATTATCAATTTTTTAGTCTATTTAATTAAATTATAATTATAAAAATTATATAATCAAATTAAATTAATTATTTTAATTTTTATCATTTCATTTATAATTTTATCTAATATTCATTTCAATCCTATATGCACAATTGGTGTGCGCAGCGGCGGAGCCACATTGAAGAGTGTGGGGGGATTGCCCCACTAAAAAAAATTATTAAATTTTTAAATATTAAATAAATATTTACCCCACACAAAAAAATTATCCCCATATTTAAAAAAAAAATTGACCCCATAAGAAAAAAAAAATTATGTTTATAGTTTAAAAATAAAATATTTTTACCTATAAAAATATTTTACTCCCATTATCTTCGGATCCTGAATCAGTCGTCATCGGGTGTGCGGTGTGCATTAAAAAAAAAAAGGAAAAAGGAAATTGTGTGGTTTACATGCGCAAATCACGATAGCCAAGGAAATAAGTTTTTGATCCCACAATTTCTCAATGCAAACTATGTTTGTGGACCCCACGAAAAGGAGATCATGTGGGACCAGAATTCGGCCGAGCGGCATTGTCATTTCCAAATGCAATTGCAAATGTCATTTCCGTGGACCCCCCAGGAAAAAAGGGGGGGAAGAGGAACCGGGTCGGCTCGTCTTCTTCGTCCGACTGGATCAACCCGACCCAATTCTTTACCCGATTGGAGAAAACTAATTTCTGTACAATTTTTTGTCGCAATTTCAACTGAGTTTTATAATTCACCTCCCTCCGCACATCTCAGGCTCAATTTTTTGAAGAATCTAGCCTCCGCTCATCGCATTGTAACAGCTGAATAATATGTTTTAGGATATGAGAAATTTATTTTCGAACTCAATTTATCCAAAAAGTTCATTTTAGGTATGGATCAAAAAATTATTCTCTGGGATCATGTTAAACCATTTTTTTTCAAAATTGGAATCCAAAACATATTTAAATTAAAACTAAAACTATGAGTATTCTCTACTCATCATGTGCATAGCACGATCAATTTAAGAAAAAATCCATTCTCATAAAAATTCTATCATGACAATTTTTGAGAGAAAAATAAAATATCAACCATATCCAAAAAAATACAAAAAATAATTATAAATAAACTCTATTAATGCTCTGATATCAATATTAGATTTATAAATCAAAATTAAGAAATTTATATCTCTCATGGTCGATTTTCTCCCAATTTTCCAGCCTTATCGAAATATTGATCATAAATTGAGTCATTACCGTGTTTTTCACGACATTACGTTCTAAATCTAAGTATTTTTTTATGTCCAAACTCACAAATTGTATATATAGAAATTAGAAATTTTTTAAACTCTTGTTCTCACTGTTATTCTTCATATATGAATAATGGAAGGAAGAAAGGAAGAAAGACGGTTAACTTCCCTTAATCATTTTCTCCTGACCTTTATTATTTTAAATTTAAAACTTAAAATCAAAATGCAAGCATATCGACCTTCAATTTTGGGTGGCAGCCATGGCTCGATCCAGGCTTCATCAAAATAGTGAGAGACCATGTCTAGTTTCCTACTTTTTCACAAGATTGGATGGTCTTCAAGTACTATATTATGCCTTATAGTGAGGCGGTAAGTGGTAGAATAGCTTGCTTAATCAGAATCGTGCTACGTGATTTAAATATATCACGATTTTAAACAATTATACCTTAATCGAGTATTGTATATAATACAAAACAAGTATCAATCTCACAAGAATATTTTATATTACCAAATTTGAATAACGCTAATCTAAATTGAGCAAATCAAATCAAGTTATGAAAATTTTAGAAACTACTAAAAATAAGACCTAAAATATGAAACCCTAATATGATAAAAACCCTAAAATATCGATTTCATTTATTTTTATTTTTCTACACGATCGAATCTCTTTAATTCCTAAGTTTATTGGCTAATGATTTATTATTGATAATAGCAGATTTTTCTAATTTAGATTTACCCAATGATCATGTAATGAATCCCTAATTCGACTAATCAAAACTCAATGGTCATGCAATTTCGATTAAATCAAATCGCATTAAATTTTGTAAAAATCTAAAACTTAAGATTTCCCTTAATCCCCACATATAAAATTAATCCAATGGTCATGCAATTTCGATTAAATCAAATCGCATTAAATTTTGTAAAAATCTATAACTTAAGATTTCCCTTAATCCCCACATATAAAATTAATCCAATGGTCATACTTATAATTTCATATAAATTTTATTATTTAGACTAATCGTGTGCAATTATATTGATCATGCATGCACTCAATCTCAAATCATCGAAACATCGGATCTAAAAATATTTGAAACATTAAGAACAACAATAAAATTTCATCAAAATAATAATTATACCAATAAAATTTAAGAGAAAAAAATCAAATCAAACCATGTATTAATCAAAAAATAAAATCCATTGAATCTTAGGAATAATAAAATTAGCTAGACATCGAAAAAAAAATAAAAAGATAAGAAAAAATATTACAACCCTTGAATACATGAACATGTAGGTCGAAATCTCTTGGAATGAAGGCAGCGGTTAGAGTTTTTAATTGGTGGAGAGGATGAGAGAGAAATAAAAGAAAAATATGGAGAATAGACGGAGAAAAGAATGAATTTCGTGGCTGTTAGAGCTGCATATATATATAAAAGTGAAAAGGCTTGAAAGAATTAGAAACATAAAGTTTTTTGAAACTTTTGTTTTTTATTTTAATTTGGAAATTTTTTCTTCTTGTTTGGTGATGATTTTCAACTTTCCAAAAACATTAAAACTCTTTTTTCTTTAATTTGGATAATTTCTGAAATTACTATCAAAGAATTCCAAAATTATAGCATCTTATTTCCTTTTTTATTTTCAGTTTCCGTTTTCCAACACAGCAGTAATTTCGACTCAATTTTTAGATATTTTCTAGTCTGACCCAGCCTATAAGATCTTTATAAGAGTTGTAGAGCTCAAAGTTTTCTTTCCAACGCCATAAAAATCACTATAATTGGATATCGAAATAAAAAGTTATGATCAAAATACTGAATACTGTATGTCCAGTCCTAAAATAACAAATTTGCTTCATTTTTTCTAAATCAATCACCACAAAAACAAATTAATATAAATTCTTAAAATATGATTTAAATCAATCTTAAAATATATAAATAAATATTAAAAATAATATAATTCAAGTGTATAGAAATATCGTTATCACGTAATCATCTCTTACTTTTACAGACTCTTTCCACAGAATGCCTCTACGG
This sequence comes from Dillenia turbinata, assembly GCA_037126225.1. NCBI lineage: Eukaryota > Viridiplantae > Streptophyta > Magnoliopsida > Dilleniales > Dilleniaceae > Dillenia > Dillenia turbinata. Next base: position 9,009,121 of record JBAMMX010000015.1, read on the forward strand.
AAAATTGATTTAATGAAGTAAAGAAGATATATGCCAATCCGTAAATTTGGAAAGGGTGGTCGTTGGAGAAATTGACGGAGGACATTAAAGGTAAATAATTTTTTTTTGGTGAATAATGGTGAATAATATTAACATATATGTCAACATATAATCACATATCTGTCACCATTAATATATATGTCCTTTAGGACACTTGAGCAATGAAATCATACTTTATTTTTTTTGTGGCTGCAATTATTCTAGAAAGGAAAGCAAAGTGGGGATGGGTAAATATTATGCTCATGTCAAATTATATTAATATATGTCTTTTAGGGCACTTGATTAATGAAATCATACAATTTTTTTTTTTTTTTTTTTTGTTATTGCAATTATTCTAAAAAGGAAAGCAAGGTGGGGAAGGGCAAAAATGGAGATCCAAATTTGTTAATTTTGGATTATAAGCATATATAGAGAGAGAGTCACTCTTAATTATTTGTGAAGTTCATGTTCATTGGATTATGAGGGTGAGAGTCAATTTCATTTGACACGCCGTTTCGTGGATGACCTGCTGATCAATGGCATCATGATGGTGAAATTCATGGTATGGAAATCTCAAACTTCGGTCTACTCCAGTAGCTCAACTTCCTCAATCGGGAAGGAGGAGGAGGAGGAGGAGTAGGAGGAATGGTAATTGTTTTTTTTTTTTTATTTGTATTTTGGATTTGGTTCATCGCTTAATATCTGAAATTTCACTCTGATTAATTTAGACCGACTCATAGTCGGGTCCTCATTCGAAGGGTACTCTCTCAACGTGATTTTTTTTGTGTCCATGAAGAGTCAAACTCACAATTATGATTAACGAAATTCAACTCCCTTCTAGCTAAGAAATGGCGTTGTTGTGACCAAACCCCGAGAGAGAGAGAGAGAGAGGCGAGAAGAAACAAGTTAAAAAACCAATAAATAAATAAAAATTAAAAAATCTAAAAATTAAAATTAACCGAGGCTATTCTATTAATTTTTACATCAAGGAAAAAATATAAAAAATTCTAGCCACAAACGTTATCATCGTAAATTTGAAAGTGCAAAGTATAATCTTTCAAAATATAGAAACATAGGATGCAAAGTGTACTCTCGGTTTAAACTTAGTTTTTTTTTTTCAATTATTATTTTTTTTTAAATTTGATTCTAATTAAATTGCATTAGAAGCATCCTTTATTTCTTTCAGGATTTGAGGACCTCTTCATATATAAGCATTCTTGGGAGATTTCGGTCTCATTTGTTTGTTAAGTCTCAACTTGCCGTAATTTGTATTTATTTATTTTATTTTATTTATAATACTTTTAATAAAATAAATTTTCATTAAAAGCTATATACATTTTTAAGTAGAAATCAATTTTTTTAATAAAATAACTAATATTTTCATTATGTTACATTAAAAATTTATCGAATTTTTTAACTTGACTAAACTCAATACGTTGGTCAGATTGAAATAGATTGGTCAAATTGAAATTTAGGGGATCTTACAAAATTAATTTAAAATTTAGTTGATAAAAAAGTATATATTTAATAGTCAAATCATATTTTTTTTTCCTGTTACGTAACCAAGAAAAAATGTTAATGGTGGAAATGTGAGATTTAAAAATTCATAATTTGATTGTTCATATTGTTCCGGCCGCTTCGTTCCTTCCAAGCTATTCAAATCCTCGGTGAGAAAAGAATAGCTCTACCTTTTCCTCACAACAACCAAAATCATACGGCGTGTTCGAAACTGAGTTCTTGCACGTTGCAAATACTAAAGATTAAATGCAAATCATAACCAACATGATAAATTTGCTAAATTTAATATCGATTAACTTATTTTTAAGCATGATATATAAATATGATTTTTTTTTATTTTAGCATATTATTTTTAAGGTATAAATAGTTTTTTTTTTCTTAATATGATTACTACAAAAAAAATGGTCCTCAGTGACTAAGACAATTTGGTCACTAAATGTCCAAAAGTCATCTTTAGTGACAAAAAAATATCGTCACTCAGTGGTCATCAAAGCTCCGTCACTAAAAGTCATTGGTGACGGAATGCAAAAAAACATCACTAAAGTGTCGAGTTTAGTGATCATTTTTTTTTTGTCACCAGATTAATGACAAAAAAATATCATCACCAAATTGGTCACTAAAAAATGCAAATGGTCACTAAAAGTGACTCGGTCAACGCGTTTAATGACAACATTTGGTGACCAAATTAGTGGTCACTAAAAAATGACTATCATGTGATGAGCTTTAGTGACGTAGTGACGAAAAAATTATCACAAAAAATAGATATTTAATACGACATCAGGATATGATTTGGTGACGAAAAAAGTGATCACTAAAAATACATAAAACAACTCATTTGTGACCATTTTAGTGGCAAATTTTTCCTGTGAGCAAATCAATACATAGTAGTGATTGGTGAACAACAATTGATAATTGGTGACAAAATTAAAGTCGTTACTAGCATTAATCCAAAAAACAGTGATTACAATATGAGTTTATATTAACATACATAAAAAATAGTTTCCAATATCAAAGAAAACAATTCCTATAGTTAGTACATCAGTCCTAGCAAAAAATCCATTCAGCTTACACGAATGTGTCATACTCCTTTCTTGATTAGATCATACCCCTTGAAAACTGCATGATGAATCATTGGAAAAAAAAATTATATCAGTCATATGAAATTTATATTAAAGTGTCACAACATCACAAGTAACTAAATAGTTACACAAAATACCAATGATATTGATTCAACATCTAACATCATTTTAAAATCTAACACCCACATGTATACAAAGTAGCACATTTGAAGAGATGTTTTTCAATTCTTTGGATGAAATGGATGGCCTATCAAATCTACACGTTTGTGTACTTTTCTTAGGATAGTGCTATATAGAAGAACTTAATCAAACAAAATCGTAAAGTAAAGATAAAATGATAGTGCACTAGACTACAGTATTTGTGATTTAATGTGCATAATGAACGTCTCCTATCATTGAGCAATATACGTGTGCTCCCTCGAAGAAAAAATATCCATTTATTCCTATCATGTCATCTCCATGAGACTTTCAAACAAATTGAACTACCAATTTGGCTCATACTGATACCTTAAAAAATCAAAATAATACCCCAATAATTCTATACACATTGTGTAAAATTGGAAAAGTAAATAGTAGGATATGATAATTCAATGGATGTTCACAGACCACAAAGTTATTAAAGGAACAAAAAAATTAGTCTAGGTATACAGCACTTGGAAGTACAATTTGTGCTTGAAAAATGTTCATAGACCACCAAATTAATTTCAATAGATCATGCATCGGACTTTAAACAAACTGCAAGTTCTAATTTGTCCAAGACCTCCACCTCCACATATTCAAACAGCACTTAAAAACCAACCATCCTAATTTAAAGATTCTAACTACTCAGTGTAGCCAAAGTCACAACAAATTCAGTTCTAACATTTTGTTCGAAGTAAACTGGTACAATAGGGAAAACAATCACGTCAACATTATTAAGACCTCTAAACTATAATATAAAACTTGTACTTACATTTTTGTCGGACTGCTGACTTGTTAAACGAGTAATTTCTACCATCATGAACTGCATCTACTCCTGGAATTGAGTATGTTGCTCTTTTAACACACGCATTTCTTCTTCTTGTGCAGCAAGTTTGGTACTGATTGTTGCACTTTGAATCTCTGCTTCATCTGCTCTTTTTCTCTTCGTCTCAATTTCCATCTGCAACTTTTCAGATGCCACAATCAGTTTCGTAGGAGCAGCCCATCCCTTAACGTGTCCCGGAATACCACGTAACTTTTGCATGCAAATTTCTACAGGTGAATTTGATGACGAGACCTCTTCAGAACGTAAATCATCCTATAAAACAGAATAATTTGTTACGTGACAAAAATATAAATATTGAAAATCTATATATGTTTGAATTACAGACAGTAGCAAATAATACCAAAGTTTGTTGAGCAATATCGTTGATCATTTTTCCCTTTTTCTTCGAGAAGTGACCAATTTGGTATTGGTCAATTGTGGTTAGTTGTTTTCCTTCATTCCTTCTCTATCACATGTTAATAATCAGGCCAAAATTGTTATACTATTGTGTAATCTCAATGAATCAAAAGAAAAGAAAAATAAGGAATAAAGAGTACACGGTGTTTTTATCACAAAGGCGAAAGTTGTTGCAAGATTTACAAGGCCAAGGGATTTTTGAAGATTCTTCTTTATTACGATATGCAAATTTGAGAAACTCCTTTACACCTATCTCATATCTTTTGTCCTTTGTTCTATGGACTATTTTCATCCAACTCTTATCCATGTATGTAGTGTGGCACCTAAGTTCACATACATAAAACCATTAAAAAAAAGCAGCAAAAAATATATAGGTTAATGATATTCCAGCAAAAAATTTATCAAATATATAAATAGAGGATGGCTAATGATATTCCAGCAAAAAATTGTTTCAATTCAATGCATCAGGAATTTCATTTTTCATATAGAAAATAAAAAATGTCAAAAAGGTTCTGTTCCTGAAAATTTTAGTATGACTACGTAATTACAACTTTTAATGAGCAACACGTGGCTTTTAGAAATTTCAAGCTGCACATATTTCATAAGGGAAAGATAACGACAAGATTTGATCCTTGACTTGTATGTAAAGAATCCCCCCAATAGAAAAAAAAATCAATAATTATAGATTATTAATTAAAATCGAAAATCCGCCCAAATGAACACCCCTATAGGTGGGGTATGTGCCAGGTACGGGTTGATTTAAAATCATATTTGATCAATTTTTTAAAAATATGTAATATATCATGTCACAACATGTTAATTGGAGATGGAATGAAGTCCACTGTTTGGGTGAACTTGGTGCAACGGTTGAGTTGCTCTAACTTTAAGGCCACAGGTTCAAGGTGAAGTCACGAATTCGAGACGTAGAAATAGTCTCTTTGCAAAAATACAAGGGATGTATAAATACGTCCACTCCAAAACCGATCTCAAATATTATAACTAAAATTCTAATTATTGTATGTAATATATCGAATCAGATTGAATTATTTTAGAAAAATTCATAAAGTCGGATATGATTTTTTATTTTCTAATCTAAAGCGAATTAAGGCCAAATATGGATATTAGAGTTAAGTTTGGTCAGATATGATATTAATATGATATGAACTATAACCGATTTATTATCTCTCTATTCAAAACATTTCCTTTAGAACAACTTACTTATTCTCAATCGCCTAAACTTTCTCGACAATCACCTCATCATTGATAATGATTTAGATGCATACCAATTAATCAGGTGCTCCTAATCGGGGATCAAAGTGGACCTTGGCTGAGTATTTCCTATAATATAAATTTGACTGAAGAGAAATTTTATTTTTGTGAAACAATAAAATAAAAAGTATTCTATTATTTTTATTATGTGAAATATTTTATTAACCATTTTTCAACATTTCTCTTTTTTATAGTAATTTTCTTGATAAATTTGATTATTATTTCAATTTTATCACTAAAAATAAGATAGTTATTAATTTTATTGAAAAATAAAAATAAAAATAAATTTATTGCCTTTTATTATAATATTAAAAAATAAATGAGAAAAAACAAAAATCATATAAATAAAAACTAATATAGTGTAAGCGATAGAAAACGATTGTAGTTGAAATTTAAAATTTATATTAGATGTGATTTTTGTTAATCAAGTCAAATTTATAATTGCGCACCTAATTAAAATTTATTTCAATTTTTATCTTAATTTGATTCCAATAATATATTAATTACATTTTGTCTACTCATCACCAAATTAAATTTATTAATGTTAATTAAAAAAATAATTTTGACTTATATAAAAGTTTTATTCATTTTTAATAACTTCAGGATCATTCAACATTATCACTAAAGACTGATGGTGTTCAATTTGCAACTTTTGGTGACCACAAAACTGGTTGTCACCAAATTTCGTCACTAATGATATTCAAATTGACGAACTTTTTTCCCGCCATACCATTTAGTGATCACTTGATGACCATAAAAATAGTCGTCATAAAATTTGGTCACTAATGATGTCCAACTTGGCTAACTTTTTTCTGCCAAACCATTTAGTGACTACTTGGTGACCCCAAATATAGTCGTTACCAAATTTGGTCACTAATGATATTCAAATTGGTGAACTTTTTTCCCGCCATGCTATTTAGTGACCAGTTGGTGACCACTTTTTTATACCCATCACTAAAATCAACATGGTGACCAAAAATCAGTGACTATTTTTTTTTTTGTCACTAACGGCTACTATTAGTGACTAAAATTTTGGTTGTCACTAAATTTTTGGTCATTAAAAGCCTTTTTTTGTAGTGGATATTAAAATCACATTATAGTTCAAGTTTGTTTTGTCTGATTCGTTTTAAAGATAAAGGTCATTCGATTCAGCCTCTTTGTAAAAAAAAGCAAGGAGAAGACTGTTTAGGTATTCTCTTCCCCAGACTCTACAATGTGAAAATTTCGACACTGAATATGTCATTTTCATTTTAAAGATTAAGTTCATGTTGTCGGGTTTGTCAAAATTCAAGTTCATTACTAGTGAAATGCAACACAACTACTATAATATTTGTTGTTTGATGGCGGAGTTTTATGTCATTATTTTAAAAAATTCTTAAATGCAAATCTACCAGCTTTATACAAATGTCATGGCTTATGAATTTATACATAAACCAAATACTACAAAAAAGTTGTGACAAACTTGCCATAAAAGTCTTTGATCTTTACAAGGTTGGGAAACTTGTAAAACTTATTATATTTAGCTTAATTAATTTTTCTCCAAAATGGTTCGAAAGTTAAATTAGATATCTTTTGGTCTTGTATTTTTGATATAAAAGGCTAATAATATAGGAACTCTACCACTATCCTCCTCTTTTAACCATGATAAAATTGGAACTTCCCACCCATCCCTAAATCCTTTGATTCAAAGTCATGAGAATCTGGCATGTAATTATTGCAAAAATGATGTTTTTTTTTTGTCCTGGATTTGATCCACCGTCGAGTATTCGAAGTTTTGCCCCGATTAATTTCGGCCGAGCTGCTATCGGATCCGCTGTAGAGAGGGAGCTCTTCCAACATTGTTTTTACCACTACAAAGACTCGAATTTTGATTCTTAGTGTGGAGTGTTAGTGTCATTTTTACTAGACTAATGAAACGTTGGTATTGCAAAAACGATGTGATATGCAAGAAGAAACACAAAATTCTTATGAAGAGATAGAGTTGAGAATTTTAGTGAAATTTCTTCTTACACAACACAACATTTTTGTAGTCATCACCTTTGCACCTAATTTAAATCGTACGATATAATGGATAAGAGAAGAAAAACACCACTTTGGCCATAAGTTAAACTTCATGAAAAGGCTTTGCTAGAAAAATAAACTACAGACCAGTAGCATTTTCTTTGTTATGTTTGTATCTTGAATTTTGATGGGACATAATTCAAAAGCCCGTTAAGACAGCGTCCTCTTACACGATTTTTGTGTATCACGATTTTGGACAACTATTCCCTAATCGAATATTGTGTATAGTGCAAAACAAGTGTCATTCTCATGAGAATATTATGTATTACCAATTATAAAATACCCTATCTAAGTATTTTTCACACGATTGAATTCTTTCAAATCTCTTAAAGTTTATTGACTAAAAATTTATTATTGATGATGACAAATTTTTCTAAATTAGATTTACCCAATGGTCATGCAATGAAACTCTAATTCAACTAACCAAAATCCAATAGTCATGCAATCTTGATTAGCCCGAACTACATTAAGATATATAGAATATCTGTAATCTAGGGTTTCCCCTAAAATACCCACACACAAAGTTAATCATCTGTTGATCTCATAACTCTATATGGATTTTATTGTATTTGTTAGATTGCATGTAATCTTCTCTCGATGTCATGCATGTAATCGCAAATAATCAAATCGTAGGGCCCTTTACGAATGAAGCATTAAGTTCAATAATGAAATCTCATCAAAGAAAGAATATGTTGTTAAGGAAATTGTTGTCCAACCCTAGTATATTTTGATGATAATAAAACTTTATATGTGTTTCTAATAATTTATTAAGTATGTAGACATTTAGAATATGTAATGAAAGGTTATATAAATAAATCTGTACAATTGATTAAAGAACACTGTCACAAAAGCAGTATGTTTGGGTCGAAGCAAATCTGGGTAGAAGCAATAAAGTTTCAGACAAATTTTGAACTGTTGCGATTTCTGCTGTGTTTCTGTTCTGCTTTCAAGTCCTAACTCAGCATGTTAAGTACAGATTGGGAGTTGTACTTAACCATAAAGCCTATTCTAATGGGTCATTCAAATTCAAGCTCAGATCAGACTTTTACTGGAGGTAAAATCAAACTCAGAATTTGAATTTAGCTCTTACTAAAATTCTGACAGAATTTTAGGAAGCTTATGGTCTTATATATTTTCTCCAACTTCCAAGATTTTTTAAATTAAAACTTCTCCACATCCTAAGGCATTTGTTGGTCTTTAATTCAAAGAAGTTACTATAGTAAAAGGAGGTTTTGAAATCTGAACATAAGGCTGATTTTTAGGATCTGAAAAATCTGTCAAGTGCTGGTTCTGAAGCACTATTGAGCAGCTGAAATCAATTTGGTAAAGCAGTTTTTTGTAGAAGAACTTGTGTGGTATTTGAAGAGTAATATTCAGACTTTATTGAGAGACTTTTACAGACTTCATTCGAGACTTGTGTTGAAAGAAATCAGAACCCAAAAACTACTACTCGATCATTCCTTCTGCTACATTTTTATGTTGTCAACTGATTTAAACATTTCTGTATTTTCTGAAATCCTTTTTGTATAGTCTCACAAGTCTAAGGAGAGTATAAGGAACATTCTCAAGGGTTGATAGGCTAGATCTGAGAGAGTTAGACTTTGGTAAGTGTTGGACTAAGACATCTTTAAGATGGAAGGTGCAGATTGTCAATATTGAAACCATGTACATGTGGTTTTAACTCTCTTTGTGCATAGTGGAAACTAGCTATCGCTGGACCCTGACTTGCTGAGCTGGAAGAGTGAACGTAGGCACCAAGCCGAACCACTATAAACTTGGCTTAATCTCTCTATCTCTTCTTTTTATTTGTGTAATTACATTAGTATTTTGCATGTTATTTGGCCATATGTTTTAGGACTGATTTTAGTGGAGTAAAATCTTAAGTAAAGCCAAACCAATTCAACCCCCCTTCTTGGTTTCATTAGCACCAACAAGTGGCATCAGAATTGGTGCTCGACTCCATAAAAGAGCTGTCTTTTGAGCCAAAAATCCAATGGCTTCGCAGTACACCTTTGACCAATACACAAATAGAGCTCCCTACTTTGATGGAGTTAATTTCTCTCATTAGAAATGTAGAATAGAGACCTTTATTCAAGCCACAAATTATGAAGCTTGGGAAGTGATTTCTCAAGAAACTTTAGATGTAAAAACCCTTATAGTGACTGAGGAAGACAAAAAGAAAATGCCCATAAACTCTCGAGCAAAGTATTTATTGTTGTGTGCAATTTCCCCTATAGAATTTAACTTAGTTTCTTCTTGTTCCACAGCTAAAGAGATATGTGATAGATTCTGTGTCACTCACGAAGGCACTAGAACTGTCAAAGACACCAGAATCAATCTTCTTATGTAGGAATATGAACTGTTTAAGTTTCAGCTAGGAGAACAAGTGAATGATATGTTTAACAGATTCACATCCATCACAAATGAACTGGAGTATCTTGGAAAATCCTTTTTGGATACTGATCTTGTTAGAAAAATCTTGAGAATTCTATCCAGAGTTTGGGATGCTAAAAGGACTGTCATAGAGGAGGCTCAAGATCTCTCAAAACTATCCATGAATGAGTTAAAAGGAAAGTTGATGGCATATGAAACTAAGGTGCATCATTCTGCTGAATCTGAAGGGAAGAAAAAATCTATTGCATTTACTACAGAGGAAGAACCTTCAGAGGATGAATGCAATGATAATGAAATCAATCTTCTAGCTAAGAAACTGTCTAGAATTCTTAGAAGAAAAGGTAAAAATTTTCAGAAATTTTCAAAAACTAATGTATCTCCAAAGTCTAAGTTCTATGTAGGAAAATTCAACAAGAATAAAGATAAAAAGAAAAACAAAGAAGAAGTAGTATGCTATGAGTGTAAAAAATCAGGACACATCAAATATGAGTGTCCAATTCTCTTGAAGAAAATCCAGAAATTTCAGAAAAAGGGCAAAGCCTTGATGACTACCTGGAGTGATTTGGAAGATTCAAACTCAGATTCAGATTCAGAAAATTCTGATGAAGCAAACATCTGTCTGATGGCTGATTCACAAGTTAAATCTGACTCTGAAAATACTAAAAATGTTATTTCTAATGAAAGTGATATACTAAAACTGATTTCAGAGTTTAAATGCAGGATACTAGACTTAGAACATGAAAAAGAAATTCTGAAACAGACTAATATGTTACTGAATTCTGAAAATGATGTTGTTAAATCTGAAAATCATGTTCTGAAATCTGAATTGGCAATTTTAAAGACTGAAAATGATGTTCTAAAATCCAAAAACACCGATACAAACATTGAATTATCAGTTTTAAGATCTGAAAATAAAGCAATAAAATTGAAAAATTATGAAATGAATGATGAAATATATTTGCTGAAAAGTAGAATAGAGAAGTTGTCTATGCCCGTTAAAAATACATTTTAAAAGTTCAATGAAAGTGACCAAAAACTAACTAGACTTCTTGCAATTCAAAGACATGACTCTTCAAAGAATGGTCTAGGGTACAACTCTGAAAATGCATCTCAATCACAAGTCAATAGAACTGTATTTGTTAGTGCAGTAAAATATACAAAAAATAGAAAATCTCAGACTGAAGAAGCTAGAGGTAGAAGTAGTGGTTACAGAAGCACAACATATAGGGGTAGAAGAAATTATTCTGATACTTTTAATAGAAACTTCAGAAACACAAAAGGAAATAAAAAATCTGATTTCTCACAAATTAAATATAAATATTTGGATAACTTTCAGAGAAGGAAGAATAGTTACACTTGCTATTATTGTCATAAAGTATGACATATTGCTAAATTTTGTTTCTTAAACAAGCTTAGTTATACTCAAGAAAAATTTACTCCTAGTACAAGCTTGTTATCTAGAGGACCCAAACTAGTTTGGGTTCCGAAGAACAGATGATCCGTTTGTTTAACTTGTGCAGGAATATGAGGCTAAAGTAAAAGGAAAATGGTATGTCGATAGTGGTTGTTCAAGACATATGAGGGGCGACGCCTCATTGTTCAAGGAACTAGAAAAAAATGAGCAAGGAATGGTGACTTTTGGAGATAATAAAAAAGGGAAAATCATTGGTAAAGGTACTATCGATATTAACTCTACTTCCATAAAAAATATTATGTTTGTTGATAGGTTAATGCATAATCTATTGAGTGTGAGTCAATTATGTGATTTGAGATATGATATAATTTTTATGAAAAGTAAATGTATAGTTTTTAATTGCATAACTCAAGAAAAAATATTTGAAGGAATTAGATCTGAAAATGTCTATATAGTAAACTCAAAAATCTTAGATAATTTAAAAGAAAATTGTTTGATTTCCACAGAAAATGACATTTATGTATGGCATAAAAAATTAAGTCATGTGAATTTTAAACAATTGGAAACTTTGTTTAAAAAAAATTTAATTAGAGGTTTACCAAGAATAACTTTAAAGGAATACATAAATTGTAATGCATGCTCACTAAACAAACAAATAAAATCATCATTTAAAAATAAGGGTTACATTTCAACATCTAGACCTTTAGAAATTTTGCATATGGATTTGTTTGGACCTATTAGAACTCAAAGTTTAGGTGGAAATAAATATGGTCTTGTTATTGTGGATGATTTTTCTAAATTTACATGGATTTTATTTTTAGCTAATAAAAATAGTGCATTTAAGTCTTTCAAAATTTTTTCTAAGAAAATTCAAAATGAAAAAGGTCTAAAAATTGATGGATTAAGAACGGACCATGGTAGAGAATTTGATAACATAGAATTTCTAGAATATTGTAATACGAAAAGAATAAATCAAAATTTTTCTGCACCCTATACACCTCAACAAAATGGAGTGGTTGAAAGAAAAAATAGAACAATTCAAGAAATGATTAGAACAATGTTAATTGAGAGTGGTATATGAAAATATTTTTGGGCTGAGGCCGCTTCTACGGTTTGTTATATAATAAATAGAGTATATCTTAGACCTATGACTGAGAAAACTCCTTATGAATTGTTTAAAGGAATAAAACCTAATGTATCTTATTTTCATACTTTTGGATGTTCATGTTATATTTTGAAAAAAAAATTAAACACTATTAATAAATTTAATGAAAAAGCAATAGAAGGAATCTTTTTAGGTTACTCATTGAATAGTAAAGCATACAGAGTTTTCAATTTAGAATCTAAGGTTATTGAAAAAACTATTAATGTAAGATTTCATAAAAATGATTTTCAAAACTTAGAAGATGAAAATGATGGTGATGCTATTAAGTTAAATAATCTTCCTCATGAAAATAATAATATTAATGAAGTTCAAATTGAAAAAGGTCATTGAGATGAAATCATAAAAAGTTTGAAATTTTTACATACTCATTCACAAAAAGATGTTATTGGTGAAATTGATGAAGGAATAAGAACAAGATTAAGTTATAGAAATATAGAAAATCAATTTGCATTTTTATCTCATATAGAACCAAAGAGTATAGAAAAAACTAGATGAAAGTTGGATAAAACAATGCAAGATGAATTAAATCAAATTAGAAAAAATAATGTGTGGTCATTAGTCCCTAAACCAAATGATAAGAGAATAATAGGAACAAAACGGGTTTTTAGAAACAAAATGGATGAAAATGAAAATGTTATTAGAAACAAAGCTAGATTGGTAGTAAAAGGATATTCACAAGAAGAAATTGACTATGACGAAACATTAGCACCAGTAGCTAGGTTAGAAGCAATAAGATTACTTTTAGCCTATGCATGCTTCAAAATTTTAAGTTATTTCAAATGGATGTAAAAAGCACATTCTTGAATGGTTATATAAAAAAAAAAAAAAAGTTTATGTTAGTCAACCCCTCGGATTTGAAGAACCTAATAAAGAAAATCATGTTTATATATTACAAAAGGCATTATATGGTTTAAAACAAGCACTTAGAGCATGGTATAAAAGATTAGTGATTTTCTTGTGAAGAATAATTTTAAGAAAGGAAATGTTGATACTATCTTATTTATAAAACATGTCAATGATGATATTTTGATTATTCAAATTTATATTGATGATATATTTTTAGTGCCACAAATGAATGCTTATGTGTTAATTTTAGTAATATGATGAAAAGTGAGTTTGAAATGTCTATGATGGATGAATTAAATTTTTTTTAGGTTTACAAATAAATCAAACATCCGAATGGATTTTCATAAATCACGAAAAGTATGCAAAAGAATTAATAAAGAAATTCGGAATGGAAAACTCAAAAAATGCTAATACTCCAATGTCTACTTCCATTAAGTTAGATTTGGATGAAAAAGGAAAAGATATGGATGAAAAATTCTATAGAAGCATGATAGGATCTTTGTTATATCTAACCGCTTCATATCCAAATATTTTGTATAGTGTGTGCTTATATGCTAGATTTCAAAATAAACCTAAGGAGTCTCATTTAAAAGCTACTAAGAGAATTTTAAAATATGTAGCAAATTCTTATAATCTAGGAATTTGGTATCCAAGAAATTCAAATTTTGAATTAATTGGATATTCGGATGCTGACTATGCTGGATGCAAAATTGATAGAAAGAGTACCTTAGGTACTTGTCAAATTTTAGGAAATAGAATTGTAAATTGTTGTGCTCAAATTTTATGGTTAAAACAATAATTAAAAGATTATGGGCTAGATTATAAAAATATTTTGATGAAATGTTATAATACAAGTGCTATATGTCTAACAAAAAATCCTATAAATCATTCTAGATCTAAACATATAGAAGTTAGACATCATTTTATAAGTGATCATGTTCTAAATGGAGATATTGTTCTAGAATATGTTGATACAAAAAATCAATTGACAGATATTTTCACTAAACCTTTAGATAGAAAAAGATTTGAATTTATTATAAATGAGATTGGAGTATGTTTTTCTTTTTAAAAAAAAAAGAAAATGAAATAATAAAAGTCTTATAGAAGTAAGGATAGAAGCATAGCAGTGGTCCTATATAAATAAATAAAAAGGGAAACAGAAATTCCAGAATTTTAAAATTTCACTTTTCCAAATTTAAAGAAACTCCTCTCTCCTTTTCATGAAAACTCTAGGTCAAGAAATTCCAAAATTCTTCAAACTAATCTCCAAAATCACAATGGTTCGTGGAAAATCTCAACGTATTGCCAACAGAAAAACCCCAAATCCCACTGTATCTCATGTCGAATTAGATGTTGGAAGTTCATTTGCGAGTAGAGATTCCGAACCTAGGTTAAACTCTTTATCATCTGAAAAATCTTCATCTCCTGAAGTTCAAATTCCTCTGATGGAAGAATCATCAAGAATCAAGATTACTTCAGCAAGTAATCGTGCTCTAAAGGTAAATGTTCTCCCTTCAAGAGTTCTGGATTTTGAATTTTTTGAAGAAAATGGGTTAAAAATCTGCAAGTTTCTTGAAAGGATTTGTTATGTTAGTTTATGTACTGGTTCACAAATATGCTGGAAGTAGATTATCTTTGATTTTTACAAGAATTTAGATACTGAAAATGCAGAAAGTTTAGTGACAAAAATTCTGGATCATTCGGTTGTCATTTCTAAGGATGATATATCTACTTGCTTAGGACTGAAAAGGACTGCAGATACTTCTTTATCAAATCTGAACAAGAATGAATTATATAGTCTACTTGGTGGCAAAGATGAAACTGGAAATAAGTACATACACTGCACAAATTTTCCTCTGTTAATTAGAGTTATTCACAAGATTGTGGCTCTATGTATTACACCAAGGAATTGAAGTATGACTACTATGATTGTTGAAGATGCCAAGATTATTGTTGTCATAATTCTGGATAAAGAATTAGACTTAGTTGAAATTTTTATGTCTCACATTAGAAGGAATGTGAATATGAAGCCTTATGGAAATGTGCTGTTGGATCTTTTGGAATATAAAGGTTTTGATTTTTCTGAATTTAAAGGAGTAACTGAGAATGTTCTTACTCTTGGTGATTCTTGCATCAATTATATGTATATCACAATATCTGATGACAAGATTTGGAAACATAGAGATAGGCAATTTTGGCAAAGCAAAGTAGATGAAGAAGATGGAATAAAAGCAGGTCTTAAATAGAACTTGAATGAATAAAAAGATTCTGAATTACATAGATCAAGGCATGAAATAGGAAAATCTTCTAGGAAGAGAAGGAAGACAACTACACATCCTGTGCATCATTTCACAAACAAACCAGAATGGGTTAATGGACTAGAAGATAGAAACAATATCTTAGAAAGAAAAGTAGATCAATGTATGAATCTACTGTAGACAATGCAGAAAGACTTATCTGCTTTGCTTGAAAGATTTCCAGATGTCTTGGTAGATTCATGTATGTAGGACAGTTGCTGTTATTTTTGAATTTCAGAATTTTAGTTTTCATGTATCACTTCTTTTCTTTAATAAAACCTGCATTTTCCTTCCTAAAAAATGCCTTATTTCTTTAATATTGTTGTTTGTTTTTGATAAAACAAAAATGGGGAGATATATAAAATGTAGAATTGTACAGTGCAAATGTAAAAATATGCAAATATTAAGGGGTTGATGACTGCTAAATCATGACTGGTTTTATATTTTGTTTATGTTTATATATTCATGAATTAAGGGGGAGATGGAGAGAATGCAATGTAATGTGATTGCAAATCATATTGTGCTGAATGTAATGATCACATACTGTGTTGTTATGTACATCATTGTAGAGTATGTTGAGCATATCTTTTTGCATTTTATTAAAGGTTTTGTTGTCATCAAAAAAGGGGAGATTGTTAAGGAAATTGTTATCCAACCCTAGTATATTTTGATGATAACAAAACTTTATATGTGTTTTTAACAATTTATTAAATGTGCAAACATTTAGAATATGTAATGCAAGATTATATAAATAAATCTGTACAATTGGTTAGAAAACACTGTCACAGAAGCAGTATGTTTGGGTAAAAGCAATAAAGTTTCAAACAAATTTTGAACTGCTGCGATTTCTGTTGTGCTTCTGTTCTGCTTTCAAATCCTAGCTCAGCATGTTAAGTACAGATTGGGAGCTGTACTTAACCATGAAACCTATTCTAATGGGTCATTCAAATTCAAGCTCAGATCAGACTTTTACTGGAGGTAAAATCAAATTCAGAATTTGAATTTAGCTCTTACTGAAATTCTGGTAGAATTTTAGGAAGCTTATGGTCCTATATGTTTTCTCCAACTTCAAGATTTTTGAAATTCAACATTCTCCACTTCCTAAGGCATTTGTTGGTCTTTAATTCAAAGAAGTTACTATAGTAAAAGGAGGTTTTGAAATCTGAACAGGAGGCTGATTTTTAAGATCTGAAAAATCTGTCAAGTGCTAGTTCTGAAGCACTATTGAGTAGCTGAAATCAATTTAGTAAAGCAGTTTTTTGTAGAATAACTTGTGTGATATTTGACGAGCAATATTCAGACTTTATTGAGAGACTTTTACAGACTTCATTCGAGACTTGTGTTGAAAGAAATCAGAACCAAACACAGCTACTCGATCATTCCTTCTGCTGTATTTTTCTGTTGCAACTGGTTTATACATTTTTGTATTTTCTGAAATTCTTTTTGTATAATCTCACAAGTTTAAGAAGAGTGTGAGAAACATTCTCAAGGGTTGATAGACTAGGTGTGAGAGAGTTAGACTTTGGTGAGTATTGGACTAAGACATCTTCAAGATGGAAGGTGCAGATTGTCAACATTGAAGCCATGTACATGTGGTTGTAAGTCTCGTTGTCCATAGTGGAAACTAGCTACCGCTAGACGCTAGCTTGCTGAGCTAGAAGAGTGGACGTAGACACAAGGCCGAAACACTATAAACCTGGCTTAATCTCTCTATCTCTTCCTTTTATTTGTGTATTTACATTAGCATTTTGCATGTTATTTGGCCATATGTTTTAGAACTGATTTTAGTGGAGTAAAATCTTAAGTAAAGTTAAACCAATGCAACCCCCCTTCTTGGTTTCATTGGGACCAACATATGCCAATAAAGATTTAAGAGAAAGAAATGAATCAAACCATGTTATTAATCAAAGAATATAATTTATCAAGTTTTAGGAACAAGAAAACTAAATAGACATGATAAAGAAACATAAGAAAAGTAAAGAAAACATCCCCTTTGCACCCGAATGAATCATCCTCCAAATGAGGTGACTACTAGGGTTTCTGCTCTCCCCCCTTTAATATAAAAGATGTCTCATCCTTATAATTTAACTCCTAAGAGTTCTAAATGACTAAAAATTCATGGGTCTTCATAACAGCTTAATATTTCACTTGGATTTGGACTTTTGGAACTCATGCGCCTTGATTTTCAGTACTATAGCAACTTCGACTCAAATTTTGGATATCTTCTGGTCTGAACTAGCCTCTGAGATCTTCATAAGATTTTGTAGGCTTTGAAGTCTTCTTTCCAACCCAACATGAATGTAGTTAATCGGATATCAAAGTAGAAATTTATACCCAAAATACTAACAACTGTTTGTATAATCCAATATCCTTAAATAAGTCCAATAATCCTAAAATAAAATCAACGAAAATAATCAATGTAAAATCATGAAATAAAACCTAAAAATAGTTCTAAAAGTTATAAAATAAGACCTAAAATAAAATTAAATAAAACAATTCAAGCGTATAAAAATATCGCTATCAAAAACCCCGACACTTGAATATTTGTTTGTCCTCAAACAAGAATAAATTTTCTTCAAAACCAATTCAACCTCCCAAGTCCCTAACCATGTATATGACATGTTCAAACCGGAATTATAATCAAGAAAATCAATACTTCGTAGTATCAAACACTAGAAAAACTATGGTATCTCCTACAGTCTCATTGAAATCAAGACTAATACAAAATTCAGCCACCCTCATAATCGATTCACTCAATAGAATGAAAAAAGATACTAACTACTCAAAGTACTTATTTTATGTAAGGGTATGTGTATCACTCAAATCAACACAATGAGATGGCATTACCATAAGTTTGTTCATATATCAAATCTTCACCGCTTATATATGAAATCATACACCAATCAAAAGTTCTTTTATTTGGTTGTAATGAGGCTAAGGTAAGGAATAGGAGAATGGGTAAGATGTAGGGTTAAAATAATTCACTAAGTATACCTAAGTATCAAGACATGACATTGTTACATCAAGATAAAGAAAATACTAACTCTAAACAATGTGATAAATCACTTATTCAAAGTAATGAGGCTAAGGCAAGGAATAGGAGAATGGGTAAGATGTAGGGTTAAAATAATTTACTAAGTATACCTAAGTATCAAGACATGACATTGTTACATCAAGATAAAGAAAATACTAACTCTAAACAATGTGATAATCACTTATTCAAAGCAAAGAACAAGGACTTCACTATAAGAGCGAACAATATCAAAAATGAATTTTTTTTTTGTTTTTTCTTTTCTTCTCTTTTTTTGTTTTTTCTTATTTTTTTTCCTTCATTCAGCATTTTTTTTTTCTTTTTTTTTCATTTTTCTTTTTTTGTTGTTTTTTTTTTTCATAACTCACTCAACAAAACAATGACTAAAAACATATATAAAACTCGAATAAAATAATAATACCTTAAAAATATAATGTAATGCTGTCAACTATAAGTATATTAGTGAACCGAATTCAAAATCTATAGTTAGAAAAAGATAGGTCATAGGGTAAATTATATGAGTAACATATGAAAGAAAAAGTTTAGACTCAAATTGGTTAACTAAGGAGCAAAAAATGATAGGTATGAAAATTTTCAAAATCCAAAAATGTGTAATCCTAAATTCCTTAATTATTTTGGTATATGAAAATCATGAATGTAGTCTCAAATTATATAACAAAGTAAGTTCTAGAATGAACAAATCATGTGTGATATACGCTCAACAACAAAAATGATGAAAGTAAAAAATTACTCTTTAAGACTCAAATCCTCACTAAGGTAGATTCAATATTAAATCTTGCATGTTTATCCTTCAAATCAACCATAAAAAGATGAATAGCCACTCATTTAGCAAATAACTACTAATACCAATAGTCTATCATGCAACTCAATTCAAGACAAATAACATACAAGGATTAGAAAATCCAAGAAAATCTAGTTGGTATAGAAAAATTTTTCAAAACTTAAGAAATTCAACAAAAATCAAGATTTCTAAACAAAAATGTTCTAATTCTTAAAAAAAAAAATATATCCTACAAATCAAAATGAAATAAATAAAACACCTAAAAATTAAAATGTAATGCATCCTCCCGCACTTAATCCAAACATTGTTTGTAATGTAAATCAACCTAAAATCAAGAGAAAAGAACAAAAAAAAAAAAATCTCCCCTGATTAAGTTGGGGAAGTTATAGCTTCCTCTTTAATAATTTCTTTTCTTCTCATAAATCTTCACAGTATGTCCATTTATTGCATCATACCATATCTTTGTCATTCTCTTGTCAATTATCGCATTCCCATGTGTAAACTTAACTTTTGAAATCTCTTCAAATTTCCTCTTGTTAGTGTTTTCTTCTTTGAGATTTTCTCCATATCTCGGCACCTGTCTGATGACAACTAAAAGAGGAATATTAATGCGCAATTTCTTAAAAATTTTTCAAATTGTACTTTTGCATGTAACGTGTGTTCAAGAAAAGGAACAGAAGTTTTAGAATCACTAAAACATAAAACACTTCCCTATTTAGAATCTGATGTTTCAGCCTCCTCATTTGTAGATTTTTGGATCTCTTCCTTTATCTCTTGTTTATCCTCTTCGTCCTTAGATAGATCTGGTACCTCTTGTAATTCTTTCTCTCTTATCAATGAGATTGCATTAACCTGCTCTCTGGGGTTCTTCTCAATAACACTTGGCAATCTATCCGGAACATAAGAATGAAAGGCATTAGTTATTTGATCAATTTTATTTTCAAGCCTCTCAAATCTTTTATTTGTTGATGCTGCCAAGTGTTCAATTGCTATCTCTCACAATACTTTGCTCCTGACAACGGCGTAAAAAACTTGTTACGTGATTTTTGTGTATCACGATTTCGGACAAATATACCCTAATCGAATGTCGTGTATAGTACGAAGTAAGTGTCGTTCCCATGATGCCTTAGTCTCTCTTGGTTGTGAATTCCCTAAATGAAAATCTAGTGGATTCATTTTCTGTGGTTCTTATTGACTCTATGAAAAATTGAGATCGTTTCTCCATCCTGTGGACACTCAGAAAATACGTGAGTAGAATTACCACAATAATACAATAGAAGGTCTGATTAGACATAACATTAAATTGATTAGATTTCATGCAATTAATCAAAGAGTCAATTTTCGTATTAAGTATGGTAAAACTATCAACATCATGCACACTAGCATTTTGCTTAGAAATCTCACTCTCATTATACCAATCATATTGATTAGAACCCATATAATCTATTAATGACCATACCTCATTATATAATTTGCTCATAAATACACCCCCAGCCGCAGTATCAATTATAATTTTGACAGAATTTAAAAGGTCACCATAAAAAATTTGCAAAATCAACTAGTTAGGAATATTATAATGTGGACACCTCTTAATTAAATCCTTAAATCATTCCCAAGTATTATATAAAGATTCACCCTCAAACTGTCTAAAACTAGTAATGTCATTACGTAATTTAGCTATCTTACCAGGTAAAAAATATTTAGCTAAAAATGCCTAAGAAAGAATTTCTCAAGTTATGAAATGATTAGCAAAAAAATAGTTTAGTCATACTTTTGTCTTTCCCTTAAGAGAGAAAGTGAATAACCCTAACTTGATGGCATCTGCATTAACTCCATTTAGCTTGATGGTGTCACTGATCTCTAGAAAATTTTTCAAGTGGTTGTTTGGATCTTCGAATACTTCACCACCAAACTGATTTGCTTACACCATCCTGATCAGACTCAGCTTGAACTCGAAATTGTTTGCCTCCACAGTGGGTCATGCAATGCTAGTCTGAATGTCTTGAAGTCTGGGCATCGAATACTCCCCCATTGCTCTATTTTCATGAGTCAATGCTTCTTCCTCCTTAACTTCTCTGACTTGTCTATGAATGGTTCGTAATGTCTTTTCAATCTCAGGATCGAAATCAACTAGGTCAAGACTCTTGGATCGCAGCATGCACTATCTAGACACCAAAAATAGCATAAAATTCAAACTTCAAAACCAATTGCAAGAACCATTCAATAAAATCTATAATGCCTATATAAATGTAGAAATTACAAAAATACAGCAAAATAATACAAATAAAACACCCAAAAAGACAATCGGAAAATTCTAAAAATCACGAAAAAATTAAAAGAAAAATAAAAAATCCTATAAAAACAATGGAATTTGACGAAAATAAGATATTACCCATAGCTAAAGCTATGAGTTTTGTTTAGCAGGTCGAAATCTTTTGAAACAAATGGTCATTAACCCTAATTTCTTAATTTGTTTTCAAGCAGCCAAAAATAGAAAACCTAAAAGAAAAACTAATTCTATACGGAAGAAACAAGAAATATATACAAAAACCCTAAATCTATATACTTTACTTACTAAGAACAAGAAAGAGACAAGAAATAAAAAAAAAAATAATGTCTAATCTCAAACAAGATTATTTTTATTAATATGCATGAATATCTCTGACAACGACGTCAAAAACTTGTTATGCGATTTTTGTGTTTCTCGATTTCGGACAACTATATTCTAGTCGAATGTTGTATATAGTGAGAAAAAAGTGTCGTTCTCACGAGAATATTATGTATTACTAATTATAAAATAGTTTATCTAAGTTGGACAAAACAAATCAAGATTACAAAAATATCAAAACTATGAAAATATCAAAAACAAAATATTGATTAATATAAACCCTAATTTTATAAAATCTTAAGATATCGATTTCATCTGTCTCCAATTTTTCACATGGTTGAATTCTTTCAAATCCCTTAAAATTTATTGACTAAAGATTCGTTCTTGATGATGACAGACTTCCCTAAATTAGATTCACCCAATGGTCATGCAATGAAACCCTAATTCAACTAACCAAAACGCAATAGTCATGCAATCTTGATTAGGCAGAACTGCATTAAAATCTATAGAATATCTATAATTTAGGGTTTTCCCTAAAATCCCCACACACAGAGTTAACCATCCGTCGATCTCATAACCTTATATGGATTTTATTGTATTAGTCAGATTTCAGGCAATTTTCTCTCGATCTTATGCATGTAATCACAAATCATCAAATCGTAAGGCCTTTTACGAATGAAATATTAAGTTCAACACTGAAATCTCATCAAAGAAAGAATATGCCAATAAAGATTTAAGGAAAAGAAACAAATCAAATTATATTATTAATCAAAAACCATAATTCATCGAGTCCTAGGAATAAGAAATCTAAGTAGACATGATAAAGAAATACAAAAAAGCTAAAGAAAACATCCCTTTTACATCCAAATGAATCCTCTTCCAAAGGAGGTGGTAGTTAGGGTTTTTCCTCTCCCCCTTTAATGTAAAAGATGTCTCATCTTTATAATTTAAATACTAAGAGTTATAAATGACTAAAAATTTGTGGGTCTTCATAACAACTTGATATTTCACTTGGACTTGTGCTTTTGGAACTCATGGGTCTTGATTTTCAGCACTGTAACAATTTCAACTCAAATTTTGGATATCTTTTGGTCTGACCTATCCTTTGAGGTCCTTATAAGATCTGTAGGCCTTGAAGTCTTCATTCCAAGCCAATAAGAATCAGGGCAATCGGATATCGGAACAAAAAGTTATATTCAAAATACTAATAGCTGTCTGTGTAATCCAATATTCTTAAATAAATCCAATAATCCTAAAATAAAACCAACGAAAATAATCAATATAAAATCATGAAATAAAACCTAAAAATAGTTCTAAAAGTCATAAAATAAAACCCAAAATTAAATTAAATAAAACAATTCAAATGTATAAAAATATCGCTATCACGTCCATGACGACATCCTTCTTGGAGGCCCATGATATAACGACCATCTCATACTTTGGCGCAACCCCAACAGGGGATTTATTTCCCCGAATGACAAATATGGACTAACTCCTCGGTTAATCCCCATCAATGGTAATCTAATTGGTTCGTGACCTATAGAGGCATTTGGTAAGTTCCAAGGTCATACTATTCCTTTCGGTTGATGACTGATAGCTTTGCTAAGGAGCAGATCATTTACCTTATTGGCTAAAGATAATATTTACTTAAGATTCGTATCAGCATTTATTTTTTAATTGGATACGAAATATATCTCCTAAATAAGGAAGAAAATCTTTGAAATCTAGTCGATAAGTAATGAATCTCTGCTATACGATGGACTTTCTAAGAGATGAGAATTCTAAATGTTTTGAGAATATTTGACTATGGAGTTCCAAAATTTCAGAACAATTTCACGAGAAAACTAAGATTGTAGCACCCCAAATGCATACAACTCACGGTAGCCAACATATAAAAATATCATGCATGTCATATACCAGGTACGTTCTCTGATTATAACACACTTGACACACAAGCTACTAGGCTCTCATTCTCAGCTCTCTTTTGCTCAGTCTATTTTATTTTTTTATCGAAAACCACTCTTTCTGATTTGAGCGTCGGAGTCTCCCTTGTTGAATCACTATTCGACGGTCTTTTTTAGGTTTCACTTCATCATTTGGAGAACCCGTTTAAGTCAAAAGAGTCAAAATCTATAAAGTCAAAATTCACATCCAACAAATTTAGATAGTTTGAGACAAAATGAGATGTTTTATGTATTTAAATCGTGCGATATAATGGATAAGAGGAGAAAAATACTAATTTGCCACAATTTAAATTTCATAAAAAGACATTGCTAGAAAAATAACTTACAGACCGATTTGATGATTAGTTATAACTAAGGGAAAATTCTGCATTTTCCCTTTTCTTATTGAAACGCGCCCAAAATAAGATGGTTTATCTCATTACCTTCCAATTCAAAAACCAGCATTTTCTTTGTCACGTTTTTATCTTGAATTTATATAGATAGCTTGACACAAAAGGTGATGTCTCATGGAGGACATGGATCATAGATTTATGATCTATCAGCCTTTAGGATTTGTTAGAGAGCCAACTTTTATTCAGACAATTGTCTTATTGTATTTTCTTTACATATTTTGTATTTTTTTTTTTTTGGTATATAGTAAGAATCAAATCCGAATCTATAATAAGGGGAGGAGTGGTACCATTTGAGTTAAAACTCATTGGCTGTACATATTTTGTATCTCACTCTTTAACATAGTGAATTCTCTCTCTCTCTCTCTCTCTCTTCCTAGATGTAGTATATTTAATTGGACTACATAAATCTCATCTTCTATGTTTTGATTTGTATGATTGTTTTTGTTAATTAATTATAGATTTAAGTGTTGAGTCATTGGAAAAATAAAAAAAATATAAAATGATTGTATCTAAAAGCTGAATAATATGTGGTAAAACTAGTAAGAATAAGAATAGAAATGAAAAAATACATATTAAATTAGAAGTGAGATCAATTATAGATAAAATGAGAAAGTATCACTTTATATGATTTGAAAGTGTGCAATAAATATCCAAAAATGCATTATTTAGGAGGAGTAAGACAAATCTAGTAAAATATCAAGTCGACTATTAAAAATCTATGAGTATTAAGCGTTTAGTTAAAAAAATAATTTTAGAAAGAAATGAGTGATATATTATTATTATTTTAAGTTTCCATTAATAGTTTATTTTTATTTATTTTTATTTATTATTTTTATTTTTATTTTTTAATTTTATCATTTTTAATTTTACTTTCAAATTTCAATTTTATGTTATTTTTATATTTTTATTTTTTTCTCTTTCCTATATTAATTTCTCAAATGTTCGACTACAATATTTGGAATTAACACTCGATTTTTTTTTGTTGTTGTAGAGTTATATATAATAATTTATAAATTATATAAATGTTTTTTACTAACTACTGTGGATAACAACGACCCAAAATACACCTTTCTGACGTGTGTAGCATTGCAGCCTGTAAAAATGGCAAAATACATGTGAAGTGTTGATGTGTGAAACTGAAGTCTGAACACCAAACTTTTCCACCCACAGTTTAAAATATAGAAATAATGTTTAAAATAGAGAAATGATACTTTTTTAATGAAAAAATATATTATATGACATTTTCTAAGGAAAAATGGAGCAAACTGCGAAGAAACCTCTTCATATTTCACCCAAAACTTACTAAAAGAATTTTCTATTCTACGAAGGAATTGTGTCTTCCGATAACAAAACAACAAAAGTCAATCATGAACATACTAGAACAATGCAATTTGGATTGACGGTTTTAAAAAAAGAAAAATAATGCAATGAGGCCTACTAACATAACAGTTAGGCAGACACAGATGAACCAAAACCAAAGAATTTTAATTTAAGGAAATAGACGAGCAATAGTGAAAAACAAAAACGAAAACAAAAGAAAACAAAAAGGGTGTTGTTGTCGCGTATAAGTCAGAGAGGTTCAGCTTCATAAATAGGTCTTTGCATCACGGCAAAGTAAATGCGGGCGGTCTAATGTTATGCGCCTTCTGCGAAATTACCAAAACCTTGAGATATGTCGAAATGGTTTTGCTTTAGAGAGTGTGAGAGATATGTCATATCGGTTAAAGTTTTGGTTGAGTTTGGTTTGAAAAATCCCCCAAATTTTTGAGGTTTTGTGAAGCTATCTTGGTGTCTGATCACAATATTAGAGTAATCTTTATGTGGGTATTCGAGAAATGGGATTTTTTGAGGTTTGAAGTTGCGGGCATGCGTGGTATGTTTGTTATTTTGTTTTTAGCCAAAATTTTCTTTTCTATTGCTGTAAATTCTGCTTTTCCTTGCTTCATGGGGTGTTTTTGGATTTGCATTTTGGAGACTGAAAGAAAAACTATAGTTTCTGGTTTATCATAATGTTCAGGTAATTGTTTTACTGGTTATGTGAAATTTTGCATTTCTGAGACAGAATGAAATGCCTTAGTTTTGAGGTTTAAAAGTTTTATGGTTCTGCTCTACTTTTTTTTTTTTGTTTTCTAGGAGACCTCTCTCTCTCTCTCTCTGAAAGGTGTTCTTGTTTGCTTCTTATTTGATAATCTTTTGTCCATGTAAAATTTGTAATTTGTCACTCTTTGGCTTGTTTGACCCGGTTGATATATGATTTTTTTTTAGTGGCTAGAATTAGAACTAACTATTTTGCATTCAAATGGGTTTTGAGGAAGAGAAAGAACTTAATTGTGTTAGGGTGGTACTTATTCTAATACCATTGCACAATTTCAAATGGTTGCATTTGACGTAAAATTTCTTCTTAAATTCTTTCTGATATTATCCCTTTTTGATTGAAATGTTACAGAAAAATCAGCAAGCAGGAACTAGAAGAGTAATAGAGGGAATGGAGATAATAAAAGCTGAGCTTGCATTGACAATTTCAACTGTAGGAATTGCTATTAAAGGAAATAGAAAAAGCAATTCGGTGGTGGAATGGGCACTAGAGAAGTTCATTCCTGAAGGAATTGTCATGTTCAAGTTGATCAATGTTCGTCCTAAAATAACTGCAGTCCCTACCCCAAGTAAGCAAGCTGTGACTTAAATTTGATACATTACCAATGACCTTTTTATGTCCTAAACTGGTTCTATGTTTTTTTCTCATCTCTAAGCATTTGTATGAGGGCTTTTTTTGGCAAAACTTTAGCTGTTATTCATACAAGGAAAAGGCAATTGAACCATTATTGAAGGGAGAAATTAATTGAAATTTGAAATTAATTGAAGTTAGAACAGAAAAATTAGGTTTAGCCTTTGAAAACCTAGGTTTAGGGTTTGAAATCTCTCAATTATATTTCTAAAAATAATTCCTTGTAATGTGATTACTATTGTCCTTCTATACTAATTAGGATAAATCCTAATTCGAATTTAAAAACTTTCTAATTACTTGTAAATAGTTAAATGGAAAGGAAAAAAGAAACAAAAAATAATAGAAACCTTTGAAATAGAAACATAAATGAAGAAGGATGACTAAAAAGAGACTAAAAAACCAGAAACTTCTAATTTTAAGATACTCCCCCATCATTCTTCCCAAGTTGAAAGGCTGCTGCGTCTTCAGAGGCTTTTGCAGCCTGTGCATATATCCCTGCATCAATTTTCTTCAATTCATCTTCTGCAATCTCAGTACTTGCACTAGCTGGTTTGCACAACCACTTCACTAAGAAGTGCCTATTCCCAGTACTTGCACTAGCTGGTTTGCACAACCACTTCACTAAGAAGTGCCTATAAGCATTTCCTCTTCTGGACCTTACCATTTTGACATCAAGAATTTCTTCGATGGTATCAGGGTGTTTTCTGGAAATTGGCTAACCTGTTCTGCAATTATAGTCAGTTCTTCATTAAAGCTCTCAAATGAATATTGACCATAAATCTTGAGAACTGGACTGATGTGCATCTCAGGTGGAAGCTCTATCAAATAAGCATTAGAGCTAATCTTTTTCACCTTACAAGGTCCAAACTTTCTTGATTTTAACTGATGATAAGTGTCTTTAAGAAACCTCTCTCGCCTCAGGTGTACAAACAACAAATAGGCTTCTTCAAACTCCTTGACATGCCTAGGCAGATAGGCAGCATTTGCAAAGCCTCTTTGCTTGTTTTCAAGGTAGCTTGCACTTCCTCATGGATCCTCTGAAAATGATCAGTAAATGCTCCTACATAATCACTCACTATGTCTTCTTTGGCTTCAAAATTCTTTAGCAGTTAAGAAACCATTCAGCTTGTTAGTAATTGTAGGTATTGCACTATCTATTTGAGGATGTAAAGTGTACTTTTTTCCATCTCTGTAAAATGAGTATGTGTTATCTTTAGTGCGATGGTTCATCTCATAATTGAACAACCAGGGTCGACCTAAAAGGATGTAACATGCATCCATGGTCACAGATTCACATAATGCCTCTTCTTCTAAATTACTTCCCATGATAAATTTGACTAAAAATTGAGATATCACTGGTATTTCATGCTTGGATCTTG
Organism: Dillenia turbinata; assembly: GCA_037126225.1. Classification (NCBI taxonomy): domain Eukaryota; kingdom Viridiplantae; phylum Streptophyta; class Magnoliopsida; order Dilleniales; family Dilleniaceae; genus Dillenia; species Dillenia turbinata. Next base: position 9,037,506 of record JBAMMX010000015.1, read on the forward strand.
TATGGATGAGGGTGTTTGTAGGCAACTTGAGCTTCTCAACTGCTTCTTTGGAAATAGAATTTTCTCAACTCCCCCACTCCCCCATCAATGATTGAATCGCCTACTTTACAACCACAAAGAATACGAGTTTAGAAAATGCTTCTTCTCCAATCTTCCTGATCATAGTTGTGTATTGTTGTTATCACCCTACTAACCATCAGACTTTCCATGTGCTGAGACCACATCATCATTCTATTCATGAAAATTATCACGAACAAGTTGTCACACCTCTCCCTTCATCATCAATCTCAACCAGATTCACTCGTTTTTTAGGACAAGCTTAGGATGCGTGTCCCCTTTCACCACAGCTAAAACACTTAATCTAAGACACACTGGCTGTCTTGCCAAAATTGAGTTGTGCTACACTCTTCGCTCTTTTCTTTATCATCTCTGGCTGCTCCATTTATGCTCCCTCCATTGGTTTTACTAGTTGAAGCAGATCCTCTACCATTGAAACTGCCTCATGAAACCTCTTCAGTCTTGCCATATATGGGTCTTCCTGCATCAGTTATGTTGTTAGCATGAATTATACCATTTCCTTAATGGAGAGCAAGTTGTTCACTCAAGGTCTATTGTGTTAGCACTTTTGAAGTGTATTCCTTTGTTGCTCCAAGTTTTCAAAATTTTCGCTTTAGAAATGTTATTTTATCTTACCATGATTTCAGAGGGAGTTATTTTAAAAGGTTTTAATTTTTGTTGGTAGATCAAATGCTTCATTGTCCATTTACTGTACGTCATTACAAGTCTGATAATTCAAGTTCTATTGTGTTAGCCCTTTTGAAGTGTATTCCTTTGTTGCTCCAAGTTTTCAAAATTTCACTTTAGAAATGTTATTTTATCTTACCATGATTTCAGAGGGAGCTATTTTGAAAAGTTTTAATTTTTGTTGGTAGATCAAATGCTTCATTATCCATTTACTATACATCATTAAAAGTCTGATAATTCAAGTTCTATAATGCCATACCTTTTAATTCGTTTCACATTATTTTGCTTGAAGTGATTTTCTATTTTTTATTTTTTTTTGGTTGTCCTAGTGATCTGCTAAAGCAGTACAGCCAGTCCATCAAGGGTTCTAATGAACCATTTTGGCAGCATCAGAATCAATGTTCATCCATTCAAATTTTACAAAAGTTGCATTGTAATATGAATTCTTTCTTCTCTTTTAAAACTCCTTGCAGTGGGCTCTGTACCTCTTTCACAAGTACGAGATGATGTAGCTGCAGCTTATAAAAAGGAAATGGAATGGCAGGCAACAGAAAGGCTACTTCCTTATAAGAAAATGTGTATTCAAAAGAAGGTTAAACTTAATGGAATCTACCAAGTATTTGAAACTCAGAAATTGAAAGCTAACCCATTTTTTGTTGCATTCAGGTGCAAGTAGATCTAGTTGTACTTGAATCTGATGATGTGGCAAGTGCATTATCAGGAGAGGTTGCTAAGTGCTCCATTAACAAGCTTGTGATAGGGGCTTCATCCAATGGAATGTTCTCAAGGTAGGTTGGAGTATATTGGTCTAGAATCCAACTATCTTCATGGTTTTGTTTTATATGCACATTCATGTAGGAAATATAGATGTCTACTATTAAAATTAAAAATTATACATGCTTGCAGATGGGTAGTCACTAACACTACACATTAACCAACTTTAACTTATAGGGGTGAGGAGGTGTACACAAGGTTCCCCGCGGGGGGGGGGGGGGGAATTGCGATTGATTACTTTTTGATGACCTCAATTTATGATTGCGTCAGCTTGGAACTTGCTTCATTTTCATTGTGACATTGGTTACATGTTAGCTTTGCTTTGCCAAACCCTATTTCTTTATATTATTTTCTCTTGCTTGTTTATGTTATTTTTTCTTGCTGTTTTTCATATTTGAGCAATTTTAACAGGAAGCACCAGGGGCGAACCCTGTCATCTAGGATATCAGAATGCATTCCAACCTTTTGTACAATCTATGCTGTTTCAAAAGGAAAACTTTCAGCTATTAGGCAAGCTGCTTCAGAAACAAATTCAAGCGTCAGAGATGATGATAGTGAAGCAAGTTTCTCTAGCAGTAGCTCAAGTTACACTTCTAGCTCACAAACAACAGGTTTATCCTTTTGTATTTTAGCTGTGTCAACAAAATGGATGTTGATAACATTTTTCATTTTTAACTGCTATAGACATAGCTATTCCAGGATACCACTCATATGATGCCTTAAAAAGGCGATGCCTTATGAGGTCTCTGAGGTGTACTATCATACTCAAAACTGCAGTTGCATTTTTTAATTTAACAAGCACTAAACTTGAGGACATTGGGGGCAGATTTGCAAGTTTTATTGGCGGTGCAAGGATGAACTTACTTTGCATATTATGGACCAACTTGCATGCCTTACATTACATGTATGCTGGGCTAATGAATATTAGAGTTGGCAGAGATGAGTCACATGATGGGTGAGACCTTCAATTGTTATTTTTGACAATTATTTGAAACCGTCCTTAAAGGCTAAAAATTTGATCCTTTGTAGGAACTTAAATTGAGGTTTGAAGAATGCCATTTTAAAAAGAGTGAAGATGTTTTAGACCTGACCTTATTTTGTTGCATTATCATGGGAGATGCATTCACCTGAGTATAATGGTGCTAATAACGGAGCAAAAAACAACTCATGATCCACTTCTGTCCAGTCTGCTATTGGTTATTCAAAAAATTGGTGTATTTAATCTCAAAAGCTTAGGGTAGTTAGTATGTTCTGCTTGTGTCCTGGGATCGTGGCATCGATCTGTTTGTAGATTCAGTGTATTCTGGAAAATGGTTACTTTTAGATGTAAAAATAAATTTGGTTTAGTTATAGACTAAATTTGTAACTTTTCACTTTTCAGTGTGGACAGATCCAGGCTCGATTGCTCCCTACTCCCATTTCCGATCGCTCTCCCTACCTATGCAGCAGTTCCAGGCTCTTGCGTCAGTTAATCTGTCCCTTCTTAATTCTAAAACAGATTTAGCTGAGAACAACCATTCTATGAGTCCATCATTGAACATTATGGTCAAGGATGATGCGATAAGTACTTGCCCAAGTAACTCAAATGTAGGATATGCACTGAGTCGGGTTTCTAGTGGCAGAAGTGCAATAATGGACAACATTTCATGGACCTCAGATCAAGCTTCTATCTCAGACATTTATACAGATGTTTCATCTGAGAGCCAGGTAATTATATTTTCCGTTATCTGGTGCCTGTTTGGATACCTTGCTGGCCTGGCTTACTGATTATTGTCAGTACATGTAGAGTGTACATATCATTTGCCTTTGTGTTTATTACACACTCTAGCAGAGAATCGGCTTTACGCAGAAGCTTTCTAAAGGTTAGGAGTTAGGAAATAATTCGCTAGTGTTTGTACAGGTGCAACTATGAATTCAATCCTTTCTGGAGAATTAGATGGTCTGCCTGAACAAGCCTTTTATTTAGTAGGTAACATTGACGAAGCTACTATGAAGGCTATGAACTTAGAAATGGAGAGTAATTTGAAAAAATGACCTTAAATCTTTGTGTATTGACTCCCAATAGAATTGTTTGGGATTCAGGGTTGAAAGAAATCATTTTATCTACTAACAGTGGTCAAATTGACATATTACCGAGTGACGCCCCTATTGCCACAGCTATAGATATAGGTATTTTGAGAATATGCTTTACCAATGGCTAACAATGGATCTGATGGGTGGTTTTGCTAGAATTCATTCTATAAGTTGTGAGCATCGAATACCTTAATTTTCTCAGCAACATACTTAGGCATAGCTTTCCAGAGTTTCGCCATCTCTTGTGATTAAGTAAAGTTCTGCCATCATTCATGTAATTATACTTTTCATGTGTTATACGCCAATGTTACTTGGATCTGCTGAATCTTAAACAATAATTACACATCATTTTCCTCATACATAGTGACTGTTCAATCATGTCTTTTACCTATTTCTGCAGTCCTGAAATTGCATATCTGTCAGTCAATCTGACACACATGAAAGTTTCACTGATCAGTCAAGCTTCTCTTGTCTGCAGGCCAGTATCAACTTTGAGCTCGAAAAGCTGAGAATTGAACTCAGGCATGTCCATGGAATGTATGCAATTGCTCAAAGTGAGACAATTGATGCTTCTAGAAAGGTAAATTTTATTCCTGAAGATAGTCATTGTGATGAGAGAAGTTACAAAAGTGATGCTCAAAGGTTGTGAAAATGCCTTCGGTTTATAAAATTTTTTCTTTCATGAAAGTAAAACAATCATATTGAAAAGTCAAAGATGAGATAGTAGAATGTTAAGGTTTATGTGGTTTAGTCATGTTTTCTTGCTGAAGCAAAATAAGTCTTGCGCTTGAAAGTTAGTTTTCAACTCCCATTCCTAATATAGGAAACTGACCTCAGAGTGTGATGTTTGAATATCCTGCCTCTGTACATTTTGCAGATGATGTGTTTATGCTACTTATGCAATGAAGGAAAAATGCTGATTTTTCTACTTCATCTCAGCTAAATGATCTGCACAAGTGCCGGTTAGAAGAGGAAATGCAGCTCAAAGAGATACATTTGAAGGAGGAGAAAGCACAAGAGTTGGCAAGACATGAGAAGGAGCAATATGAAGCTGCTAAACGAGAAGCGGAGTACGTTAAGGAGTGTGCTGAAAGAGAAACCAAGCACAGAAAAGAAGCTGAGAATAGAGCTTTGCATGAAGCCATAGAGAGAGAAAAACTAGAGAATGCTATTGCAGGACCTGTGCCACAATATCAAATGTTCACATGGGAAGAGATTGTTTCTGCAACTTCATCATTTTCAGAGAATAATAGGATTGGAATGGGAGCTTACGGAACAGTCTATAAGGGCAGTTTTCACCATACTACTGCAGCTGTAAAGATCCTTCGTTCAAAAGAGGGTCATAAAACCAAGCAATTCCAGCAAGAGGTATGGAAGTTCTTTAAAGGCAAAGTAGGTTGAACCGTCTCTTCAATTAAATGTGATCTGTGAACTGTGATCTGTACTTCTTGTGGCTTTTTATAAATTGAAGGGGGAAAAAAATTATTTTTAATGTGGTCATGAGTAAAGAGAGAAAAGAGAGTTTTTTGTGTCTTACAAATATTTAGCTCTGCAGTCACTTCAAAGTTTCTGTCATTCCCTTCCATATTAGTTTATATATTCCTGCATCCACCAGTTTACCTTGAGAAAAATAAAATGTTATGATAAATTTTTGTTTCAACTGGCATAAGAATGTTACCCATTTAGGGCAGACCCAGATGGCGATGTGTGCATTCCACTGAGGTTCTCAAAAATAGTTTATTGAGTGATATTTATATTTGAAGAAAAGTTATTTAGTCATACTAGATGTCATGAATTCATTAGGAAATCAGGTATTTATACTTCATTTTAGTAATTAATCTCTTGTATGCTAAGCCTAATGGCCTCTTAGTCCCATGTTGCGCAAGCAACAACTTCTATTCAAAAAAAATTCATTGTGAGAGATTCTAGAAGAATCAATCATTGTTGATTAGTGTTGTCCGTAATTATGGATGAATTCTACTCAAAATAATATGAATATGTAGTGGCATAATCCTAAAGATAGATCCTGAGATTAGCTGTATGATGAAAATATACTATGGATTTATTCACATCGTGAAATGTAGTATTTCTATAATTTTACAGTAATGTTTCAAATATAGAGATTTTAAAATGGTCCAATTCTTTTTATTTTTGTGGGCAGCTGAAGATTTTAAGCAAAATCCGCCACCCTCATCTGCTTATACTTCTTGGTGCCTGTCCTGATCATGGTTGCTTAGTTTATGAATACATGGCAAATGGAAGTCTGGATGATAGGCTACTTCGGAAAGGTAATACACCCCCAATCCCATGGTTTGAGAGGTATCAGATTGCTTGGGAAGTTGCATCAGTGCTTGTATTCCTCCATAGCACAAAGCCAAAAGCAATTGTCCATCGTGATCTGAAGCCAGCAAACATCTTACTTGATCATAACTTTGTGAGCAAGATTGGTGATGTTGGCCTTGCAACAATGCTAGATATGGATCTTACAACCATATCGACCATGAACAGCGAAACAGGCCCAATTGGAACACTTTGCTACATAGATCCAGAGTATCAAAGGACTGGGTTGATTTCCCCCATGGCTGATGTTTATGCTTTTGGAATGGTGATTTTACAGCTGCTCACCGCAAAACCACCCATGGCTCTGGCCCATCTGGTAGAAACAGCAGTAGAAAATGATAAGTTGTCGGAGATTTTGGATTTGGATGCGGGAGAATGGCCACTGAATGAGACCAAGGAATTGGCAATATTAGGACTGAGTTGTGCAGAGCTTCGTCGTAAAGACCGGCCTGATTTGAAAGATCAAGTTATTCCTGCATTGGAGAAATTGAAAGAGATTGCTAATAGAGCCCGGAATTCAGATTCCCCTATTAGAAGGGCGCCTCCTAATCATATCATCTGCCCAATAGTTAAGGTAATTCTTCATTTCATTTCTTTGTGAGACCCTTCATCTTACTGAGCTTAACCTTGTTATGCTGGCAAATATCCCAGCATTCAAGATGCAGTTTCTTTCTTTTCCGGTCGAGTACCTCTCATGCCTTTTGTTCTTGCAGGATGTGATGACGGACCCTTCTGTTGCTGCTGATGGTTACACTTAGGAACGGAGGGCCATGGTGAAATGGCTTGAGGAGAAGGGCACATCACCCATGACGAATTTGCAGCTGCCAAATAAGAATCTCGCACCCAATCGCACACTTCTGTCTGCACTTATGGAGTGGAAATCTAGAAAAGATTGACTAGGCCTCTTTTGTAAATTGAGCCATGTGTGTTTAAATATGTTTTTTTTTCTTTTTCTTTTTTATGTCTCCATTTTTGTGTGATTCTAGGTCCAGTAAAAAGCTTGCCTTTCCATTAAATCATCATTATACGTGTATAAATATGCAATTAGGAAACTCAAATTTGTATGTATCATTAAATTTTATCACAGTTGATTAAAAATATCAATGGCATGGTAAGTCAGCTCCACTGTATCTATAATTTAGAGTATATAATGACAAATATAAATATATATATATATATATATATATATATATGTACATATGTTATACATTTTTTATGTTTATAATTTTTAAAACTCAAGTAAAAAACCAAAAAGTAAAATTGGTTTTATGTTGATTTGCTTCTCATCTATTTTAATTTAAGCAATTATGTACAACAACATAGATTTTAAACCATTAAATCATATAAATGAACAGAAAAATAAAGAGATAATTAGATATAGCTGGCTAATGAAATCCACGTGCAAAGAACTTACAACTACAAAAATTAAAGTTGTATGGAGTACATTGAAACTCATTTTGGCTATTGATAACAAACAAACCGTCATTGTTACCAATTATTCATTTTTAAAACCTCTGCTGCATCTTACCAAATAAAAAAGGAAAAGGAACTTGAACATTAGGAAAATGACATTTCCAGTCCTATGTCAAAACATGTGTTTTTATTTATTTTTTTATGGTCATTAATACCTTCTTACTCTCTCTCTCTCTCTCTCTCTCTCTCTCTACGTACATGTATATCTATATATACACACGCACACACATATGTAAATATCTATAGCTTTTTTTTTCCGAAATCTTTTCACAAATATTTTGTAACATTTTACAATTTTTTTTTGCTATATATATCTAATATTTCATGAATACTTAACAAAATATTGAAACCTTTTACAATTTTCTTGAAAATATTGTAAATTTTATTAAAAAAAATTAAAAGTTTGTAATATGCATATGTTTAATTTGCTAATTACTTTGTATAACTTTAATGAAAATGTTGAATAAGATTTGGAAAATAAATATAACTAATGAAGGCGGGTTTTGCTCCACAAATAACAATTTTGTTGACTCAAGCGGAGAACCGGTGTTGATAAATCTTCTAAGGCTTCGAAAGGAATGCAAATACTGTCAGAAGATGCTATAACAGGGGAGGATTTAATGCTCAAATCAAAAAAAGTGGTGAGAAAAGAATGAGAAATAAACTGAATAAAACCCTAGAGTAATCCTGTGTCGTCTTTGTGTGATAAATGCAAAGTTATTAAACGTACGTTACCTATGGTGAATATATATAGCATGCATATATAGCAAATTCCATATGCGTTTCGGGTATAGAAACCCTAATTTTTTGTAGAGAGATTATTGAAAATTTTCTAAGATTATAGGAACTATAATCAAATATTTTTAAGGGATTTAAAATCTTGTTGATTAAGGGAAAATCTAAGTTGTCACAAAAATTCTCTGCCTTATCGGGAGTGATTATCGAGATCTGTTTCCTTATTGGCAAAGGTTTTCCTAAGACTCGGGGAGGTTCATATCAGATTAAGGAAGGTTTTGTCTCGTTAGAGATTTCATTTTCTTGTTGGATTATCATGTGTTAGACTTATCGCGTAATGAAAATTACTTCCATATTGTCGGAGAGTATCCATGTAACACCGAAAATTCAGTGTTAAAAAATATACTGTGAAATATTTTGATGATTATAAAAGGAAATTATTTTATTTTTATTGATTTTCGATTTTGGGGTCTTAATTTTAAATTTTTGGTATAATTAAAAATGTCGAATCACATATTCGTAGTGCATTCTATTCTAGGTAAATTTAAAACTTCATCATAGTAAGAATATAAAAATAAATATATATAATTTCATATATAATTAATTAAAAAAAATAGAGAGAAATAGAGGAGATACTGCGTTTCAGCGTAAAACGTAGCACCCTCCCCTTTCTCCCCTAAGTCGATTAGGGCTTTCAGCCCTAATCACTCCCTCTCACTCCCTGCTCTCTCCCTCCCCTTCGCAATCGCTCTCCCCCTCTCTTGATCGATCACCACCTCCTCTGCCGCGAACAACCAATCTCCACCACCACCGCTACCACCGTGAGCCACCATCGATCCTCCTACATCTCTCTCTTAGTCTTTCTCTCGGTTTCTCTGAGTCTCTTTATCACAGTCTCTCTCTCCCTTCGCGATTCTTTCTAGTTCGCCATCGCTCTCCTCCTTCGTCGTCTCCCTCCAGCAATCAATCCATCACCACCACCCGCGACGAACGACCGAACCCCGACCACCACGAGCCACCATCTCTTAGTCTCGCTCTCTCACTATCTCTTCGTCTCTCTCGCACCATCTCTCTGTCTCTCACTCACTCGTCTCTCCCTTTGTTTCACTCTCCGTTTCGTCTCTCCCGCGCGCGAATGGAGTTGCTCTTCGTCTCCCTCGCGTGCGATGGCAGAGTTCTTGCTCTCCCCCTCCACTGCTTACTCGCATGGCGCTCGCTATGAGCATCCCTGCTGCCAACGATCAACCTAGCGGCCTTTGGATCCTCTGAGAACCCTAGGTCGAGTCTGTGCCCACTTTCCTGCATAGGAAAGGATCAGTCCTAACCCTAGCTCTAGGGTTTTGAAATTCCTTAATAATGAGTATAGATTACTGAACTTAATTTCAAATTTGGAAGCTTTGCAGGTCTTAGAATGGACTGAGAAGGCATCTGAACGAGGATAGCGAATTAGGCGAGGGATTTTCAATCCCTTCAATATTCGAATTATTTTGTTGAATTTAGGTAGAGATTTTATCTATATATATATTCTGAAAATGTGTTAGATTCAAAAGAAATGTATTTTCCTGAAATTTCGAATGAATTTATTTAGGTTAAATCCAGAATTTGATATAAATTAGGTTACTTGGCATAATAGAATGTCTTAGATAGTAGTAGAATTTTGTTTGATTGATTTGCATAGCTTTCTTTGGAATTTGAATTGAAATGAGCATGAATTGAATTAGGATTATATAAATTCGGAAGAAAATTGATAAAATTGAGGAATATTGGAAATTAAAGTCATTGATAAGGGAAATGATCCTAGATTGATGAAACGAGAGTTTAAAAATGTGATTATGTAAATTTAGGTTATTTTAAATAAGAGGAAAATTTGAAACCCTTTAATGGAGCCTTAATTGATGATTAATTGTGTTGATTGGTCTAGGTTAACCTTTGGAGACTCAAAAGGAGTCGATTTAGATTAATTGTGGAAATAGGAAGTGAATACCCTTCCTAGAGGTGAGTGGACGGTCCGTTATGTAATAAATGAGCAAAATGATTTTAAATTTTTTGGTAAATGATTTTGAATGATTTTTACATGATTTATATGAAATAATTTATGATTGTGGGATGTCTGAAATGGAAATTTGAATTACGAATGCATCCTATGTGATTTTAAATGAATTTGTGCCATTTGCGTTTGGATACTTGATTGGTAAATGCTTGTAGCATGATTTTCAGAATGAGTTGATGAAATATGGCATATTGATTGAAATCTGAATGATTGTGAAATGATGGTGCACGAGAGAAATGACTATAGTCATTCCCCCCACGGAGCGACCCGACGGGGTGACGTGGATTGGGGTTTATTTGCGAGAGAGGTATGCGGTCTCTGCTCTGCCACGTCGGACTATCTGGATTGCACCTCGGTGAGGTTCGAGCCAACGCCAAGGAAGGGGGTAGTGTTTTGAAAAACAGAAATGGAAAACCCCTTGGCGGGCTTCCATCTTGGTTCGGCCAAACGCAAGGCGGAAGTGATTTCGATGGGACCCTTGTGATTTTCTGAGAAAATGTTTGATATGGATGCATATTTTGTAAATGATGTTGAATTATTGAAAATGTTTGGATATGGAAAATGCTATTTGAGATATGCTTTGACATCCCCCACTTTCACCCCTTATTTATTACGCAATCATACCATTGCACTCCACTCACTGAGTATTTATAATACTCACCCCTCTCTTTAATATTTTTCAGAGGAAGACTAGGCCTGTGACAGAGATTGGAGCTTGGAAAGGTCTATCAGCTGACTTGTGTAGGTATATAGTGACGTAAGGATTATTTTGGTTTGATTTTGAAATCTATGGAAATGAAGACTTGTATAATTCTTTTGATAAGGATTAAATTGATATTTGTTTCATATATAGGAGCAAGTATTGATGGAATCTTTACATAGTTTGTGTTGGAGTTTATTTGGAACTTGTTTATTTCCTTTTAAATTCCATTTTTGGTAAAAACTTATTATTTAAATGAGACATTTGGACTTTATTTGATCTTGGAAAGGCCGGGATGGCCGAATGCATGCATGTGATTTGGATTGGCCGAGTAGGCCATGTGTGTGTGCTGATGTATGCTTGCATGTACAGGAACCCACTCCCCGATGTGTGCTGATGTATGCTTTCATGTACAGGAACCCACACCCCGATGTATGCTGATGTATGCTTGTATGTATAGGGATGAGCCGGATAGGCTCCTTGCATGTGTATTGTTATATGATTTTTTCTTATTTTTGCTGGATTGTATATTGGGAAGGATTGTTGTACTGTTTTGTAGCCTTGCGGAGTCCCGATATATGGGGAAGTTCTGCCCGTGTACCGAGACAATGCGACGGCTGTCGCGTGGTCGATCTGAGGATCGGGGCGTGACAATCCAATAAGGAGTAGGCTCAACCGAGAGGTCTGAAGTCCAAGAGTTAGAATGATCGAGAGGGTCGAAGGACATAAGCGAGACTACTCGATCGAGAGAGAACTCAACCGAGAGACCGAAAGCATGTTCGGTTATTCTTGGACCTTATGGCTATGGCCTAATAGGCTCAATAGTTCTCAGGCTTTGTGGTAATGGATCCTTAGACTATGTATCATCATTTGCCTCCCACTCTTAATGATAGCTTGAAGAGGTAGCATTATGAATAGAGTTAAATTGATAAGAATTGAGTAATAGACAGTCAATATATTTCTTTTAGAGTTCGAGAAGTTTTAGGTAGGAAGATCCATTGTCCCTCATGCTCTTCGTGCTGGTCATGGAAGTCTATTCAAATTTGATACATAAGATCTCTGAGGGGCCTTGTTTTGAGTATCATTGGAGATGTCAGGAGGTTCGTCTCTTTCATCTTTATTTTGCAGATGATCGATGCTCTTCTCTAGGGGTAGCTTTCTTCGGTGAAGTGTTTCTTAGATGTTTCGGCTCAGTTTGGGGCATTATCTGGCTTGAGGATGAACCCACAAATGAGCAAGATCCTTTTTGGAGCAGTAGATCAGGAGGCTAGGGAAGAAATATTGAGGATTTTAGGTTCTCACTAGGGCCACCTCCCTGTTCGGTATTTGGGAGCTCCCCTTGTTTCAAAATGTGTTTTGATCTTGGATTGTATTCAATTGGTTCAGCACATAATAGTCTGGATCTAGCACTAGACAAGCAGACACTTATCCTATACAGGTCGCAGCTGGTTATCTCTGATTTTTTTTTTTAATCCAGACATATTGGTCTTCTATTTTCTTTCTTCCAAAGGCAGTTTGTAAAGAGATTGAGCAGTTCATGTCTAGCTTCTTATGGTATGGTCCATCTCTTCACCGCTATAAGGCCAAGGTTGCTTGATCGTTTGTATGTCGATCTGAGGAGGAAGGGGCTCCTGGGCTAAAGCGAGTCACAGATTGGAATAGTGCCGCCCAGTTTAAGCACATATGACACATTCTTTTTGACTTGGAAGATAATTCTTAGACCCAATGGGTGAGGACTTATCTTTTGAGGGGCCGTAGCTTTTGGGACGTCAGAGTTCCAGATAGATATTCGTGGATTTAAAGGAATCTTCTTTCCTTACGGCACCTGGTTCGGGATCTTATGGTTTAAAGAATGGGTGATGGGAGTCATATATCTTTCTAGTTTGATGATTGGTCACCTACAAGCCCCTTGATAGATGTCTTTGGGAGACAAACCATGGAGAGGTTAGGCTTCACTACTAGGTATTCTGTTTGGGGTGTATTTTCCAATACTTTATGGATAGAGTATATCCAGGGTACTGAGCAGTAGATTTTGAGACTGTTGCGAGCATTCTGTGACCATATCCAAGATACTATTCTAAAGTCTTATCACCCATTTATTTCTTGCTATGATAGGCTTGTGTGGACGATCAGTTTTAGTGGAGAGTTTTCTATTTCACCGGCTTGGAGGAACGCAAGAAATTCTTGCAATCCGATATCATGGGTGGATCTAGTTTGGTTTTTGAGAGCTATTCCTTGATTTGCCTTCATTGTCTGGTTAGTCTGTATGGAATGACTTCAGATTAGTAATTTCCTATTCAGACTTAGGCTTTTAACTTTATCGATATGTCATCTTTGTGCTATTCGAAGAGAGACTATTGATCACCTCTTTTTTCAATGCCTTTTCTAGAGGGAGGTATAGAGATTAACAATGGCGAACTTTGTTCCTGCAAGATTTGCTATCTCTTGGTTAGGCATTTGAGATACTCTTTTGGCTAGATATCTACTTCGATGGAATAACGTTTTCAAATGCATCTTCAGTGCTTGTATCTACTATATTTTGATGTAGAGGAATAACAGAAGGATAGGTGAGCATCAATTGTCACCACGAGTTATTGTAGCTTTTGTTAGTGTAGTCTTACCATCAGTTAAGATTAGGATTTAGCTCATTTTGTATAGATCAATTTTTTCGGGTTTCTAGGATATATGCTGGTACTTGTGTATTACATCTAGAATAAAAATCAATAGCAATAAGATAAATATCAAGAATTTCATAAAAATAATTACATCATTTTATTTTCTTTAGATAAATTGTGTCTTTTAAATATTCATCTTTTTCATACTCTTGCATAACAATTACAATATTAACACTTTCTAGTAAAAATAATGAAGAGTAGGGTAACAAATACCAGATAATGTATCAATAGCATCATTAAACACTATTAATAAATTTAAAATCTTTTCACAAACATTCCATTGCGTAAATATGAGACAATAAAATTAATATTATTTGTAATAAAAGTACATAACAATTATCTATAAAAAAATTATTCATTTAATAATTTATAAGTTGAATTCCAACGTGATAGAACATCTTTAAGAAATCCTTTAGGTTTTTTTTTTTTTTTTTTTTTTTCATTTTCCTTACAAAATCTGACCCAATCGTTCATTAGTTGTGGATGATTCCATAAATAAAAAGTCACTTTTTTAATAGGGATAAGATAAATTTCAAAAGATTTTAATTAATGTTGAACACATAAATTTAACATATGACATAAACATTTTATATGAAAAAATTTATCACCAAAGGTAGGTTTACAAATATTTTTCTAAATATCTAATAAAAATAGTATTAATAGAAACATTATTAAAACTAATAGAAAAAATTTTATTCTTTAATAATATTCATATAAAATTGAATTAATGACTTTGTAAATATTTTCAACTGCATGTTTTTCATCAAAAACTCTAAATGCAATAATACGTTTTTTATATTCTAGTTATTATCAATTTAATGACATGTAATATTTATATATAAATATCTTTACCAATGATCACTCCAAGTATCATTACATATAAAAATCTGACTATTAAAATTTTTCAAAAGTTTTTGTAAATTATTTTTCTCTCTTTTATAAAGTTTATAAATTGCACATGTAACAATGGTTCTAGATACACATTTTTGAGAAGGATTTAAAAAATTTTGACAATAATTAACAAATCCTAGTCTTTCACCAAAACTAAAAGATAAATATTCAATAGTAGTCATTTTAGTTAATTCTTCTCTATTTTTCCATTTGAATAAATAAAAAAAAAAGAAGAAGAATTAGAAGGTGCAAATCCGAATATTTAAATTTGTGTTCTATCAAGATCAGTTTTATTTGGATGTTTGTTATTCAAATGATTTTTAAATGTCCTATATCCTTCACTTTCATTAAATTTAAATTGTTGTCTACAATAATTGCAAATAAGTTGAATTAGACTATTCGACAAATGATCTTTTTTTAAATGTATCTTAAAAATATTGGATTTAAACATTTTTTCTTTTTCTATACACATCTCTTCTTGATCGTCATTTTCAATTTCAATATTGATGTGTTGAGATTCTTGTATAGAAAAATTTTCAAAATAAAATTACTTATTTTGGGAAGATTTCCCAACCTTACTCTTACCTCTACCACTCGGTATACTTTTTTGATAAATAAAATCAAATAGAATTAGAAATCCAAAAAAAAAAATGAGTAATTAAATATGAGAGAAAATGAAAAATTGAAATTTTAATTTAGAGTTGAAAAAATGAGTGTATGAATTAAAATAAAATTGTGAGAGTATATTGATAATAAAAAATAAGAAGTAAGAATTGATTTGTGAAGGAAAATGAAATTGAAGTGGTATTTATAAAGATTTCATATTTTTTTTAAGATTAAAATTATCTTTCTAAAAATTGTATAACAACTAGATTTGAAGGTGATGATAGCTGGCTTAACAGTAGAAAGTTTTCCTATATCTGTGAGATTCCAATTTTCTTATAATTATCCGATAATGAAGAAAATTCCTAACAAGTTTAAATCTTTCTTAGTCTCCTAGGATTCTAATTCTCTTAGACTATAGAAAAGGAAGTAAACATTTCTAATATTTCAAACCTTCCTTAATCTCAAGGAAGTATAAATTTTTTGACAGTCTTTGACCACAATCTCTGCTATTTTAAAAGATCTCAAACAAAAGGAAACTAGGGTTTTCCATATCTCTTGGAAGGCTATATATACAGACCAAAGGTGATCCATTCTAAACAACACAACTCTATGCACAACTACACATACAGTAGAAGGAAGATGCTTAATTCTTCACATTAGATATACGGCTTCATGTCCAACTATACACCATTTGAGATATGATTTTTACATCAATCCTATACTACCAGAGGTACGGCTCCCTGCCTAATTTTATATATTCGAGTGTAACTTTATACTAATTATACACACATAATGTGTTTGTTATCTCTCCTTCCATACATATCACATCGAGATCATCCAGGGCCATATCCAGTGCTCTCTGTACACAATAGACATGGGGTAAATTTTACACACATGACACAGGACTGTATCCAAGACTCCTCAGCTTTTTATTATTATTTTTACTGACTTGAATATCAGAGTCTCTTCGACGAGGTTTTTGTAGGTTTCTCCACTGATGGCAACCTAACCAGAGCACTAGTACCAGTCAAATCTACATATGACTCACAAAGGCAACACAGGCTTATACTTCGGCCTCTCTCCAAGTTTCTGATCCAAGAAGATCCAGCGAACTCCTCAATTGTGGAGTCTAAAAATAACCTCCAATATAAGGGTATAAAAGTAATTATAAAGAATTTGACATTTAAATTCTATGACACAACAACGGTACTATTCAATATTGAGATTGTAACACAATAATGAAAATTTTAAATTTTAAACAATTTTGATTCTTGTGCATTTTATTGTTGTGATACAACAATGAAACATTTGAATTTTAAATGATTTTGATATTTGTGCATGTTTATTGTTGTGACAGAATAATGAAAAAAATTCTAATTTTAAATGATTTTGATCTCTGTGCAAAAACAATAGATTCCAATCTGGTTTTTGAAGTGATTTTGGTCTTTGTGCAAAAATAAAAACCACTTGTTTTCAAAGATTTAGTTATAATTTCACAAAAAAAAAAAAAGATTTGGCTCCTATTGTAGTTCTGGTTTTGGTCCCAACTTTGGTTTGGTTCTAGTTCCAGTTTTTAAAAATCAGGAGCCAAAATCGAACCATAAGTCTATGGTTTTGGTTTCGGTTTTTGAACTGGAACCAAGAAATGGTTCCGGCTCAGATCACAATTCAAACCGAGCCATGGTCACCCCAACTTATCATAGTAAAAAGTATACACCATCCTCTTTATCGTAACAACAATAAAATCCCATGTTGTTGTCATTTCTGCTATGATGGCACCTTGGGGAGAACCTGACCAATGCTGACCAAGTCTTACCCTGTATGACCTATTTGACCAAATTTGACATAATATAATCTTGTTTGGAGAAATTCAGCCCCACTTGCCCACTCTAACCTATTTAACTCTAGTGGACTTGTGGGTCTCCTTTAGGTCAAATTTTAGTTTTCTTAGTCAATATTAAGGGTGTGCAATTTTCGGTTATAATCGAATATCCGACCGAATCGAATTCAACCGAATTCAAATTTATAAATTCGAATTCAATTTTCGAATTACGAATCGGTTTTCAGTTATAACCGAATTTCGAATTCGGTTTTCGGTTCGAGTTTCAAATTTGGGTTTTTAATACGAATTCGAACCGAAAACTGAATTCGAATTCAAATTCGGTTTTTGGGTACTAAACCGAACCGAATTCGAATTTGAATTAAGGTTTACTTCTTCAAATTTGAATTCGGTTTTATCAATCTGAATTCGGTTAAATCAAGTTCATATGAGAATTTAAATGTCAAACATCAAATTTGGTTTTATCAATTCGAATTCGGTTTGAATTCGAACCGAATTCGATTAGAATTCGAATTCAATCAAAACCAAATTCGAAATTCGGTTTATTTGGTTTGATTCAAATTCAAACCGAAAATTGAATTTTGAATTCGGTTTGGATTGAATTTGAATAAATTCAAATTCGGTTCGAATTTAGTTTGGAGTTAAAAAAATGTCAAACCGAATTAACCGAACCAAATTGATCAAAGAACTCGAAAACCGACCCGAATAACACTCCTAGTCAATATTCGAGATTGCTATCCATGTATGCTATATGGTAATAATATATAACAATTTATCATGGATTGTTATAGTTGTCTCTTTCGTATCTGGTGAGGGATGAACTACCATATATCTTACTTTGGGATACATGGTGATCTGGTTTTGCTCGTTCTCTTCTTAATATGATATTTTGATACCGTACTTTGTTATGTTATATACTAAAAGATTAGGACATGTGATATAATTTGTTATGCATATGATATATGTTATATATCTGTTGTATTAGTTTACATTCTATTTGTAGCCTACTCAATCCAGGATCTATCTCTGACTCTGTTACTTAATATCTCATGCTGGGGACCAACTAAGAAGTATTGGATTTGATGATACATGGCCAAAATAGCCTAAACCATGATGGGCTCAAAACTAACACACAACACATCGAGCGACTCTTGGTGACCCAACCGCTCACTCAATCGATCTCCACCTAATCGATCAACCACCTAATTTAAAGGCAGGTCACTATCATGAGCTTATAGACCCTCCGGACCCCTGACTCAAAGAACAAATGGATTGGATATATATTTTTTTATTCTGTCTTCCTATCCCCCCACTTTCTCTCTCTCTTTACCCATGACCCCAACACTCCCCCAACTTTTTTTTTTCTTTCTTCCCTGCTCACCCTCACCCTCTCCCATTCTCTCACCCCCTCTCTGTTCTCTCTCTCCATCCCTAGAAATCATCAAAACAACATCCAAAATCAATTGTTGAAGTTTCTAAATATCCAAACATCAACCCTAAAACAAAATTCTAGTGAGAGATTTATGAAATTTTAGAGAGAAGTCTAGGGTAACAGGAAATTTGGATTTTCGATGAGATTAGTGTCTCAAATCAAGGTAATAACACTTTCTCAACATATATTTAAGTTATTTATTATTATGTTGATGATTTATATAATTTTTCAGATTTTTGTAAAAAGAGAAAAATTAAGGTTTGTGGTAGCTCAATTTTGATGCAAAATTGGTAACTCAAACAAGGAAATTTTCCTCCCTTCATTTTAAATTTGAGTACATTTTACTTGTATATAAATTTTATGTTGAGATTGGAAGAATAAAGTTTGGGGACTTAGACTTAAGGTATATTTAATGTTAAAATTTGAAAAAATCTTGAAAGAAAAATTTTTTCCCTAAGTTGATAATATGGTTTGATAAAATTAGATGATAGATTGGTGAATTTTGGAAAATTAGAGTTTGGAATTATATGGAGAATATTGATTTTTTCTAGTGTTAGTTTGTGATTAGTGATAAATTTGTATTTATTGTCTTAGGTTGAGATAATTAAAAGATTAGGAGGGATTTGTCTTGGATTGGATTATGGATTGGGAGTGGTTACCCTCCCAAGAGGTGAGTAGATGCATGATTATGATTTTAAATGAAAAGATATTTTATTTGATTTTATAAATATTTTTAAAATTGGTTTGAAAATTAGTTTATGTTTGTGGAGTGTCCCAAAATGGAATTTAAAATAAAATATGTATTCAATTATTGAATTGAAATAATGTGTCATGTATATTGATTTATTGAACATGTGGGCATTAAATTCATGGTTTGATGAATGTTTGAACTATTTTAGCATATTTTGGTTACATGTTATGAGATTTGTGTAATGATACCTGATAAAATGGCTATATTCATTCCCTTCCACGGTATGGCCCGATGGGGTGACGTAGTTGAGGTTTATACGACTAAGGAGGTAACCGTATTCGAGAGGTACCTCCAAGGTCATCCCCTCGGACTAACTTAGCAGCACTCCAAGGGAGGCCCGAGTTAATGTCAAGGTTAGGGGTATTTGTAAGTTGGGAAAAATATAGAAAGCCTTGGTAGTTCTACCCTTGGTTGTGGTAGGGCATTGTTAGTGGCTATAATTTTGGCAAACCATGAATTTTGGAAAAGAAATGAATGTAAATCAGATGGATAAATTTTATTTTTCATGATTTATTTAAATTCATTTGAACTTGATGTTTGGTACAGAACTATAGAATTCATGAATATAATGACAATGATTTGAAATTGTATTTGACATGTTTATAATCACCCCCTTATTTATTGTCATAACTTGTCACTTCACTCACTAGCTATTGTTTATACTTATCCCTCCTACCTTCATTTTTACAGAGAAAGTTTAGTTGAAATTTGTGGTCATCTAGTGTCGAACTTGGAGAGATCACCTTCGTGGACTTCCTTTTGGTTTAAAGTCTTGTTCAGTTTGAGGTATTTATTAGTGGAGCCAAAAGAAGGCAAAATTTTGTAACTATTTTAAAAACCTACTTTGTGTTATGGTTATTTTATGTGGGATGTGGACATGGTTTTATATACTTTAATTGAGGACCTCTTTTTATTTCTTCAAAATTATTTGGGAAGTATGTTTGATGAAAATTGATATGAATCCCTTGAGTAAGGACTTTTTGGTTAGTTCATGAAATGGTTTGTGATGAATTGAAAATTCGATTTAAATGACCGGGTTGGCCTTATGCATGCATTTAAATAGGGACGAACCGGGTTGGTCTTTGTTTATGCATTTGAATGTATGTTGGCATGTTTGGAATTATTGGATTATTTTTAAAAAATGGATAGATATCGATGAATGGCGTGTGGGTTAGATCACCTGTATTCTAAGGTAATACGACGGTTGTCGCGTGCTCAATCTAAGGTCGGGGTGTGACAATTTTATTCATATCAGAACCTAGAATTTTTATTTAAGAATATTTTAAATGCGTTTACTAAGTTTTCCAAGTATTTTCAAAGGTCTTCAATCGTTTTCAAATTATTTTAAAGTTTTGGTATTTAAAATGTTTCCAAAGGGTTTTTAAAATGCCTCCTTGGGTCCTAAGAAGTTAAGTTTATTTTTAGGGTGTCAGATATTTAGTCTATCACCTAATCTTGCATGCTAAGCATTATTTCTTTTTTGTAGAACTATGCCTCCTTGAAGAAGAAGGAAGCCGAATGTGATTCCTCCTACTCCACTCCCTCAACCCGTGGCCGTATCATCTTCATACACCTTCTCCAACACCGACACATCTGGCTCCTCTAACTGGGATCCCTACTCCTCCTTTAGCCGCCCTCTAACAGGTGATGGAGTGGTGGAACACATATAGCATCCATTTACAAGCACCGCCTCAAGTACCAGCTCTACCTCCACTTATACTTGTCCTCATACTGAGCACCTCGATGGTACCACCTCCTCCTCCGATTGTTGCTTCAACCAACTGCCCTACCTTAAAGTTGTCAAAGTTGATCAAAGAGGTAAGACAACTCGGAAATAAGATGTTCTCGAGCACATGCACTGCCTCAGTGGCTAAGGGTTGGATTGGCTGAATCTAAGAGACTGTCACCGATATAAAGTTGGATGATGAGATGAAGTTGTGGGTGGCCATGAAACTATTGGACAAGGGTGCAAGGAGTTGGTGGGAGAATGTAAGACTTCTACTCCTCTTACTTGTGGAGAATTTCTAAAGGCTTTCGAAGAGAAGTACTACACTCGGTTCTATGGGGGATCAAAAGAGAGAGTAATTCTTCAAGCTAGCACAAGGGAATAGGATGGTAGCGGAATATGAGACAGAGCTAAGAGAGCTAGCTACATATGTTTCAGAGTTCATAAACTCTGAGGAGTCCTTATATATAAAGTTTGAATCGGGGTTGAACTTAAATATAAAAGAGAAGATGTCGATAACAAAGGGGCATACATTTCAAGATGTTCTTGAATTGGTCTTGAGGGCCTAGAAAATGGTAACTGAGAGGGGAAAGGTTAGAGATGGTCATGGCAAGAAGAGAAAGCCTGAGTTCATATCGGGCCAAAACTCCAAGAAGAATAGGAGCACGAGTTTTTACGGTGATGTCTCCATTACCAAGTCCATTGGCCCTCCAAAAGACCAACAACCATCAAAGTTTGGTGCTCCCAATTTTAGTGTCGCATCCGAGAGTAAGTCAATAGGGTCAAGGAAAGAGTTTTGTAGGAATTACAAGAGATTTCATGCCGGACCATGTACTGAGCCTTCAAAGTGTTATCAATGTGGGAAGGCGAGGCATTTCCAAGATACTTGCCCCGAATTGGGTCTAGGGGGACATGGAGACCATTTGAGTCGAGACCACCCAAGTGGCTCAAGGAGTGGTTAATCAAACGCCCCAACACCATTGACTAGTACTGCTCCACAGATGGGGACCGAGAGCAATACGGTGGCCGCTTCTCCTCAACATCCCCAACCAAGTACTCAAACGAGAATCTATGTCATGACTAATGAGGAGGCCCAGAACAATCTGTATATAGTCATAGGTACATCCCCTTAAACTTGGACTTGGTGATTTAAAATATAATATAAGTATTATATGATTTTTATGTCGAGGCATATTGATAATTTGGAATGTTAGAAGTAAATTTATGGGCCAATTTGAATTCAAGTTCCATGTGGAGAGGCATGAAGATAATTATGTTGTTACATGATGGTAAAATCATATGTCGAAGTGTAAATCCCTATTGTAGAAAAAATGTATAATATGTCATGATTGTGTAGTATAATAAGATATTATAAGGAATCATATATGAATTATGTGTCATGTGAGTAGACTAATCATTGTTTGATGGTTTATACTATTAGGTACAATGAAAATCTTTGGTGATGATACTCGTGTGCTTATTGATATCGGTACTAACAATTCATTTGTGAGCAAGGTAGTCGCTAGACATTTTGATAGGCTTTTGACTTTGCTTAAGGAAGAGTTATTGGTTATATCTCCCTTGGGGGAGCAGTTTGTTAGGGATACATTATATAAGGGTTGTGAAGTGAAGGCGGCTGAAGTGGTTCTTGAGCCAGATCTGATTCCACTAGATATGATGGACTTTGATGCTATTTTGGGTATGGATTGGCTACACCATCATTGGGCATTCGTAGATTGCTTCACCAAGGAAGTAAAGGTCCTGAGACTAGGGCTTTTGACACTTGTGTTTGTCAAAGAACAGTGGGTGTTACCAAATTATGTAATCTCAACAATGGAAGCTTGTAGATTGGTACATAAGGGTTACGAAATCTACTTGGCACATATTATGGACAGCACAGTGGAAAGTCTGAATTTAGATAATGTTCTGGTGGTAAAAGAGTTTCCAAATGTCTTCCCAAAAGAGTTGTTTGGTTTGCCTCCAATTCAAGAATTTGACTTTGCCATTAATTTGGTTCCTAGCACCGCTCTAATCTCAATCCCTCTATATAGAACGACACTCAAAGAGTTGAATGAACTAAAGGTGCTACTCCAAAAATTATTGGAGAAAGAGTTTATTTGGCCGAGTACCTCACCATAGGGTGCTCCGGTTTTGTTAATAAAGAAAAAAGATAGGACCCTTCGGTTGTGCATAGACTACCGACAACTCAATAAGGTCACTATCAATAACAAGTACCCCTTCTAAGAATTGATGATCTCGTCAACCAGCTTCAAGGGGTTAGTGTACTCTTGAAGATTGATTTATGGTCGAGATACCACCAACTAAAGATCAGGGAAAGTGATATCCACAAGACCACGTTTACAACACGATATGACCACTATGAGTTCCTAGTTATGCTTTTTGGATTAACTAATGGTCCCACCACTTTCATAGATTTGATGAATCAGAACTTTTACTCTTATCTTGACAATTTCGTCATAGTCTTTATTGATAACATCTTGGTATATTCCAAGAATAATGAGGAGCATTTTGAACATCTCTGGATAGTGTTGCAAACTCTTTGGGAGAAGGAGTTGTACGTCAAGTTCTCTAAGTGTGAGTTATGACTAAGAGAGATCGGCTTTTTGGGGCATGTGGTATCCGAAGATGGGATATTTGTTGATTCAAAGAAAGTAGAAGCCATAATAAGTGAGAAAAACCAAAGAATGTTACCGAAGTGAGAAACTTCCTTGGATTGGCAGGGTATTACCAAAGATTCATTGGGGGGTTCTCCAAAATTACAACCCTATTGTCTAACTTGACTCGAAAAGGAGTCAAATTCGAGTGGAGTAACAAATGTGAAGACAGTTTTCAAGAACTCAAAAAGAGGTTCGCATCTGCACCTATTCTTTAGCGGTGGCGACTATATTGTGTATAGTAACGTTATCGAGAAAGATTTGGGTTGTGATCTCCGTACCTCTATTTTCGAAGCTCGGTAGAACCCATCATTCACTAGCGAATACAAGTGGAGGACATCCTGGCCTACAAAATTCCACCTCTTTAGTGAAGTAATTCACTAAAGTTCCATGAGGGTGCAACAAATCCATACCCAGTATGGCATCAAAATCCCTTATTTCCAATGGAATCAGATCCACTTTAAGAGTCACACCCTCCATAACTACTTCACATACCTTGAACATGATATCCCTGTTCAACCATTCCCCCAACGGAGTAATAACCAGTAACTCCTCTTCAAGGGGGGTCAAAGGCCTATTCAAGCGTTTAGGAAACTCCGTACTTACAAAAGAATTGTTAGATCTCGTATCAATCAATACATGGGTATCAACACAAAAAATTTTTATCATACGTATAAACGGAAACCATTAAACAATTAAAGTTTATGATTTAAAACCTTTAAAACCTAGAAAAAATTGATAAAAATTGGCATGGTATAAGCAAGTCGACCTTATGTGAATAACACCTATATAATTCCACCAAAAAATGTAAATGACAAGTTCCACCAAGATATGCAATCATCATTACCACCATAACTACAACAAGACATCAAAATCATTTCTCTCAATTTCACTATCATACAATATCTCCAATATGCCTCAGATTTAAAATCATGCATTCATGAGTACATAATATTCGCATTCAAATTTCTAAATCATCAAGTTTTCAAATTTTAGAAAATTTATCTGTGACTATGTTTGGATTGTTTTGTGCATCCTCATGGGTCATTGCATATATCCTCGTCTGAGTCCTAACTTGTGGACGTTGTGTTGGAGCAGTTACTACATTGCTCCCAGTCCCCACCGCGTATGGCATGAGGGAAGGATGTGGGGAAGTTGGCTTGACTACCCATAGATCCGCTTGGGCGATCTTGACTTGATTGACTTCCCCACCCTAACTCCGAACAAGTGTTGTGGAAATGGCCTTCCTTTCCGCACTAGTAACACCTTTTGAGTGCACAGCAAAACCCGAAATGGTATTTTCTATAGTGCTTACACTGCTCTTTCTTATTTCCCGTCGATTTACTTACAAAGGCAGTACTAGAAGTCTGTACTCCTACTCTATTTTGAATCCTGGCCCGATATATGTTCGGACCTTCTCTTCTTCTTCTGTCCCTCTCTTATTCTACCCCTTTCCTCAACCATTCTTTCGACCCTTCGTGCCAATCCCAATACATCTTTGAAGGTATGGGCCGAGGTCACAGACATCTTCTCTCAAATGGACAAGTTTAAGCCATCCTCAAACTTGAAACACAAATACTCGCCCAAAGTCACCAACTCTGAGATGAATGAGGAAAATCTCCTCAACTTTATCTCATTTTTCACCACTGACTTGCTGCCTTGACAGAGGTGAAGGAATTCTTTTCTCTTTGAATCTCGATAAAACCGAGTATAGTATTTTTTATCGAATTCCCTAAGGAATTCATTCCAAGAAATAGGTGTTGTGGTCCTCTCCTTAAGACTATCCCACCATGCTCGAGCGTATTCATCTAACAACTTTACAGTCACAAATAGTTTCAACTCATCATCAAGTCTTATGTCGGTTACGGTCTCCTGAACCCAATTTATCTAGTTCTTAGCCACCATCGCATCACTCGTCCTCGTAAAGGTGACGCATCCAAGTTGTCGGGGTTCTTTAAACAACTTGGATAATTCAATGGTTGGGTAGTTGATGGGAGTCATCACTGAAGTGGGAGGAGCAATTGGTGTAGTTGAAGGAGTAGGTGGAATAATTGGGCTCGGTGGAGGAGGAATTAGTGCTTGAGGAAGGGCTTAAAGGTGAGCGTCATACGTATTCCATCACTCAATCCATTGTCAAAGTGCATCGAATGGGGGTAGAGGAATCCCGATTGAATGAGACGGGTGAGTGAAAGTTGCAGCCGGAGGAGAAGATGGAGCATGTGAGGATGATCTATCATCGTGCTCAAAAGGAGAAATTTCACTAACATTCCTTATCCTTTGTCTAGGCGGCATGATTCTTAAAAGAAAAGATACTATCCTTAGTTCACTAAATTAGGTATTGGACTATCTATTTAACCCCCTAAAAAAATAAAATGAGTCTCAGTCATTAAGATCCATAGAAAGTTTTTGTACATTTTTTGAAAAATCTTTTAAACTTCAAAATTTCAAAAAGAAAAATGTTTTTAAAACTTTTGGAGAACTCTTGAGGATATTTGGAAACATTTTAAATCTTTAAACATTTAAAATCATAAGCCTAAAACTGATACCAATCGAATTGTCACCCCCAACCCTCTCATCGAGTACGTAACAACCGTTGCATTATCCCAAAACACGTGTGAACCCCACTTCGTGTCCCCTGGTACCACAAGGCATTTTGATATCCAAATCATTTTATAAAAAAAAATTAAATTATTCCAAGGCCATCCCGGCCATCAAATCAATTCCTAAGCATCCACACAAATTTACAATTTAAATTTTATTTCAAAATTTACAATATAGTCCAAATGTACCAAAGAAAGTAAAATACCTTGCAAAAGATAATTTCAAAAAATAAATAAATAAAGTTCCACATTGTAATGGTAATGATTTTATCAATACTTGCCTAAGGAGAGTCAAGCAAGTATCAATTAAATCCAAATATAAAGAGATGTACAAAAATTTCCTTCCATAGTTCATGTAACATAATTCTAAAATAATAAAATTCATATCTTTAATACCTATCAAAGGTCACCAAAGGAATACGTCCAGTCAGTGCTGGTCCAAGTTTATGCTTCCTCCAAAAAATTGGAGAGAGGGGAGTGAGTATTAAAAATATTTAGTGAATGGAGTGCAATAGCAAGCTGAACATAAATGAGAGGTGAGGGTGGTGGTGCCAAACATGTATGTCAAATATATATTTCAAGACGATAAATAATGCCACTTGCATAAAAAAAATTCAGCTCAAAGCTACCATGACTCATAATTTCCAATTCAATAAACTTATTGAATTTTTTTTCAATATTCTTGGGGTTTGTCAAAAACCACTTTCCTGTCAATGGCCGTTGGTAGGATCCGCCATGGGATTTTCCACAACTTTCATAAAATAATCCTCTATCATTGGCATTGGCCCAGAGTTTTTATGGGGTGCCACCACATAATCATAGCTGGCTTGGGTGGCTCTCCATTCCACCTCCTCCAAACCTCTAATTTAGATCAAATCAACCTTAATCGTACCACTCCGATAACCTGATCCATGGAAGACTTAGACTATAATCTTTTATCCAATACCATATTACAAAATTCTATTCATCATTCAAATCATATTCATTTACAAAATACAGCAATTTACATTCACAATCAATATCCTACTGTAATATAGTGCAATTAGTTCAATGAACAAATAAAAAAGCCATGGATTTATCACCAATTCAATTTTTTGGGCACACCACAATCAAAAAGTATTGTGAATCCTTTTCAAAATTCATTTCATAAGTCATAATTTAAAATAATTTCTCATTCACATGCAACATAGTCATCCACTCACATCTTGGGAGGATGTTCACTCCCAATTCCATAATTAAAACCCAATGTAATACCTCCTTGGGTTCCAATCAATTATCCTAAACCAATAACTATAATTTTAATATTAAATCATCTCCAATTCTAGGGTTATGAATTTTTTCTAATGTAACACAAACCCTAATTTCTCAAATTCCAAGCATGAATGTCCTAATTCTATCATTTACATATCATTTGTATCCATATACAATTTTCATTCAATTTCCCCCAATTTCCACCATTTACTAACTCTAGGGTTTTGTTCTCCAACAAAACTCCTAAAATTTTAATAGTACATTTCAATTTAATAATAAAGAAGCTAAATCCAAAATTAAGAAAAGAAAATTACCTTAAATTCATAATTGGATTGAGCGTCAAGTGTAGGATTTCCAAAAACCCCAGCTTTTCCTTTCACTTGGAGCAAACCCTAATTTTTCATCCAAATCTTCCTTTGCTCTAGGTTTTGATTGGAAATTTAAAAGATTGATGGTGTGGTTTAGTAAAAATGTGAGTGATTTCAGGCTTTATTCAAGCCTAATATTAATGAATTCAAGAGTGGAGAGGGAGAGAGAAGTGAGGGTGTCGTGAGTAATGAATGAGGGAGAAAAGGAAGAATTCAGGCTTTATTCAAGCCTAATATTAATGAATTAGACAATTAACATCTTACCCTTGGTGATTCAAGAGTTTGAGTGGGGTTTGGTTGTCCTTTTTGATCATTTTACATCTTACTTGGTTGAAGTTCGAATGGACAGGGAGACCCGTACTTTAAACAAGGTGACCTATAAGTTTAAATTCTATATGAATGGGTCGTCCTACTTATAGGCAACGTGACCTATTCTTTGTTTTATAGAAGCTTGGGTCAACCCAAATATAAACCAGGGCGACCCAAGTTTCAGAGTTTTTAAGTCTTGGGATGACCCAAGGATTGGGCAAGGCAACCCAAAAGTGCAAAGTCTCAAAATTCCTACCCTTCTGACTACCCAGGTCGACCTACCAATTTGTGTAGGGCTACCCAACCATATCATACCTCAAATATCCCATTCTGTAATACTCCAAGGCGCCTCATTACTAGCTCAGGGCTGATCCAAGTCTTCATACAAGGCGTCCTATGCCCTTAATACACACTCCCAAGGTGACCCAAACAAGGCATGAGGCAACCCAGGTCAAACAAGACTTTGAAATCCTGCTCCAAAGTCCCTTTGGGTCGTCCCCCTAGTGCACAAGGCAACCTGTGACCTCTCCTTCACTCCCAAGGCATCTCATTCCCTTCATAAGGTGACATATCCCCTTATTTCCATCTATACAAGCCAACCCAACATCATAACAAGCCAACCTATCACTCACAATCTCCCTAACCATGAGCCAACCCAACTCTTATACAAGCTAACCCACTACTCACACATGTCACACACACATGTCAATCCAACCTTAGCACAAGCCAACCCAACACTCCATAATTCTATAATAAATCTGTCGTCATTGCATTCAAGAGGGTTTAAACCTTAGAACTCATTTTTTTTCATAAAGACATTGCATCACCAAGCTACTTGATACTTCAAAAATTGTATGGCAAAACAAATTAAAAATTCCCACATTGGTAATTATATGGGAAAATAAATTGGAAAAAAAATTATATTTTTTGGTATTGCATCCAAAACCCATAATCGATTACAATTGGTTTCCCGGTATTTTTTAGAGAAAATTAAAAATTAAATAAAAATTTTCTAACCCCGAAATTTCGGTGTTACACTCTCCCTCCCTAGAAATTATCAAAACAATACCCAAAATCAATTGTTAAATTTTCCAAACTCCCAGATATCAACCTTAAAACAAAATCCCAATAAAAAATTTATGAAATTTTAGAGAGAAAATCTAGAATTTTGGAAAATTTGGGTTTTGGATGAGATTAGTGTCTCAAATCATGGTAATAACACTTTGTCAACATATATTTGAGTTATTTATAATTGTGTTGATAGTTTATATAAATTTTGGGATATTTGTAAAGAGAGAAAAATTAGGGTGTGTGGTGATTCAATTTTGATGCAAAATTGGTGACTCAAGTAAGGTAATTTCCTCCCTTAATCTTAAATTTGAGTACATCTTACTTGTATATAAACTTTATATTGAGATAGGAAGAATAAAGTTTGGAAATTTAGATCTAAGATATATTTAATGTTAAAATTTGGGAAAATCTTGAACAAAAAATTATTTCCCTAAGTTGATGATGTGGTTTGATACAATTAGATGATGAATTGGTGAATTTTGAAAAATTAGAGTTTGGGACTATACGGAGAATATTGATTTTTCCTAGTGTTAGTTTGTGATTAGTGATAAATTTATATCTATTGCCTTAAGTTGAGACAATTGAAGGGTTAAGAGGGATTTGCCTTGGATTGGATTATAGATTGGGAGAGGTTACCCTCTCAAAAGGTGAGTGGATGCATGATTATAATTTTAAATGAGAAAATATTTTATTTGATTTTACAAATATTTTTAAAATTGTTTGTAAATTAGTTTGTGATTGTGAAGTGTCTCGAAAGAGAGTTTGAAATGAAATAGGATCAAATTATTGAATTGAAATAATGTGCCATGTATATTGATTTATGTTGAACATGTGGGCATTAAATCATGGTTTGATGAATGCTTAAATTATTTTGGCACATTTTGGTTACATGTTATGAGATTTGTGAAATAGTGTATGATGAAATGGCTATAATCATTCTCTTTTACAGTGCGGACTGATGGGGTGATATGGTTGGCATTTATATGACTAAGTAGGTAGTTGCGCTCGAGAGGTACATTCGAGATCATCCCCTTAGAGTAGCTTGGTAGCACCCCAAGGGAGGTCTGAGCCAACACCAAAGTTAGGGATATTTATAAGTTGAGAAAAATATAGAAACCCTTGACGGTTCCGCTCTTAGTCGTGGTAGACCATTGTCGGTAGTTATAATTTTGGCAACCCTATGGATTTTGGAAAAGATATGAATGTAAATCGCATGAATAAATTTTATTTTTCATGATTTATTTAAATTCATTTAAACTTGATATTTGGTATGGAACTATAGAATTCATGGATATAATGACAATGATTTGAAATTGTATTTGACATGTTCAAAATCGCCCTCTTATTTCTTGTCATAACTTATCTCTTCACTTACTGGATATTGTTTATACTCATCCCTTTTGAAATTGTATTTGACATGTTCAAAATCGCCCTCTTATTTCTTGTCATAACTTATCTCTTCACTTACTGGATATTGTTTATACTCATCCATTGTCGGTAGTTATAATTTTGGCAACCCTATGGATTTTGGAAAAGATGTGAATGTAAATCGCATGAATAAATTTTATTTTTCATGATTTATTTAAATTCATTTAAACTTGATATTTGGTATGGAACTATAGAATTCATGGATATAATGACAATGATTTGAAATTGTATTTGACATGTTCAAAATCGCCCTCTTATTTCTTGTCATAACTTATCTCTTCACTTACTGGATATTGTTTATACTCATTCCTTTTACCTTCATTTTTATAGAGGAAGTTTAGTTGAGATTTGCGATCATCCAGTGTCGGAATTGGAGAGATCACTTTCATGGATTTTCTTTTGGTATAATATTTTATTCGGTTTGAGATATTTATTAGTGGAGTCAAAAGAAAACAAAACTTTGTAACTATTTTGGAAACCTATTTTGTGTTATGGTTATTTGATGTGGGATTTGAATATAGTTTTATATACTTTAATTGAGAATCTCCTTTAACTTTTTCGAAATTATTTGGGAACTGTGTTTGATGAAAATTGAAATGAATCCCTTGAGTAAGGAATTTTTGGTTAGTTCATAAAAAGGTTTGTAATGAATTAGAAATTTGATTTGAATGATTGGATTGGTCTTATGTATATGATTGAATTATTGATGGCTGGGTTGGCTTTGTACATACTTTTGAATAGAGATGGACCGTGCTAGTCCTTGTTTGTGTGTTTGAATATATGTTGGTTTATTTGGAATTGTTAAATTATTTTGAAAAATAGATAGATATCGATGAATGTCTTACGGTATTTGGATGTACGGGTTAGATTTACCCATATTCTGGGATAATGTGATGGTTGTCACGTACTCGATCCTCGGGTCGGGATATGATATATTTGCTCCATAATCAATCAAAAAGTCATATCAGTCATCAAACTTCAATGATAGCCATTGTGACTCTATAATGTAGCCATTACTACTATTATGGTGGTTGGAACTAGGAAAGAAAAAATATATGATTAAGTATCCTTGTTTTTGTTAACTTCAAATTGAGAAAAGCTACAGAACTTTGGTTTCAAACATTTCAATGTTCTCTCTCTCTCTCTCTTCAACTATATTTCTTCAGTTTTTGCATAATGATAGACCACAAGACTCTCCTTTTAATTTTCTGATCAAGATAAAATAACTGAAATTGAGACCGTCTGTGATTTCATTACATTATTCTTAAATGATGACTATCATTTCATATTTATTTTATCTTTTACTCATAGTTTTGAAGTTTAATTCTTTTTCTTTATTCTACTATCAGGGTTTCAACTTACTACTATTATGCAGGTTTGAAAACTTGGGAAAAGAATTAGATGCTAAACTAAACGACTTTCCATTCAATTTGGGCGTATAGAAACATATTGTCAGTAAGATGGAAAATTTTAGATTACTATGCAATCCTCTTAAGTAACTTGAATGTAGTTCTTCTCATTTAGCTCACCAATGATAACAGTGAATCGAAATGTGGAAATGCATAATTTTTTTCAATAGCCTGAGTCCTGTTACACCAATTTGTTTCAATCGCTCGCAAAATTTTATAGAAGGTTTGATACTTAGAAAAACAATTATAAGTTAGGCTAGGTTTAGCTTAATCTATGTTGATCATGGTGATCCTGCCCATAAACAAGTTTTAGTTTAGTCTAGGAAATGTTCTAGAATGAAATATTGGCTATACAGGAAGGAGGAAATCAAGGTTGTTCTTTATGAAAGAAGATAATGAGCTTAGAATCAAGGCAGTAATTACATTTGTGCTAGGATTTAATTACATTTGTCCTTTTTGTGTGTGTGTGTGCCGGGGTTAGTTTGTAACACTGAAAATTTAGTGTCAGAAAATTTTAATTTACTTCCTTGTAAAATATAGGGAAAAATCAAAATCAAAATTAATTTTCGGACTTGGAATATAGCATTGAAAAATTCAGTGTTCGAATTTTTAATTTTCATTTTCCGTGTAATTTTGGAAAGAATGATAACTAGTTTATAAATATATTATAATTTCATATAACATTAAGGATATTGAAATGGCTTAGTGGTAAAATCTTTTTGGAGGGAATTTGAGAGTATGAGATCAAATCCATATAGATACAATTATGTAGGAGTTATTTGTTGAATTTAGGAAGTGTTGAATCGATTCATGCCAAGGAAATTGAATGGTGGGGTTGTAAGTTGAAGCAAGAATGTGAGTGATGAA
Source organism: Dillenia turbinata (assembly GCA_037126225.1). Classification (NCBI taxonomy): domain Eukaryota; kingdom Viridiplantae; phylum Streptophyta; class Magnoliopsida; order Dilleniales; family Dilleniaceae; genus Dillenia; species Dillenia turbinata. Next base: position 9,070,294 of record JBAMMX010000015.1, read on the forward strand.
TTGATTTATAAATAAAGTGAATCGATTCATGTGAGAGAGGTATGAGAGCAAATTGATTTGTGGGAGAGGCCAAAATTGACTTGAATGAGGAAGAGAAAGAGAAAAATCGACTTGAATGAGGAAGAAAAAGAGACAAATCGATTTATTAGAGGAAAATGAGAATGCAAGCCAATTTGGGAGAGGAATTGAGCAAAAGATAAATCAATTTGAGTGAGGAATAAAAGAGGGCAAATCGATTTGGATATGGTTAGAAATCGATTTGCTTGTGTATAGAAAGAGAACCCTGAGAGTTGTATTTGGAAAATCGATTTAAGAAAGAGATAAGTCGATTTATAAGAGGAAATGAATGTGACAAATGGATTTGGGCATGCTTGGAAATCGATTTGAGCTTGGCAAATCGATTTGGGGAAAGAGGCAAGTCGATTTGCCTAGTATGCAGAAGGCATTTCTGAGGGTCGGTGTTCATAAATCGATTTGTCCATTGAACGAATCGATTCAACTTTGCATTTGTGAGTTGATTTACCCCTATTGCAAGTCGATTTGATCCCTTTATAGCCTAGACTCATGAATCGACTTGAGAGACCGTAAATCGACTTGTGCACATGGGGAAACCGTGAAATGACCAAAATGCCCTCCAAACTCAATAAAAACTCAAATTTCATAAAGGGTAAATTAGTAATTTCACCTCCCACATTAAAGTCCAAATTTGTCTCTTTTCATTCATTCGACTCATTTCACTCTTGATAACAGCTCTCTCCTCTCCCTCTGCTCTCATTCTCGACTCTTTCTCTCACTTGATTTCTCTCTCTAGAGATCAATTTCATCTTCACTAAAATCACTCCATAAAACTCTCAAACCATCGATCAAACCCTTAGATTGAGAGACATTTGGAAAAAAAAATTAGGGTTTGCTCAAAAAGGGAAAAAAACTTAGGGTTTTGAAACTATATGCCCAAAGTTCAATCCAATCGAGGAATCAAGGTAATTTTCTAGTCATCTTCAAGGATTTAGCACCATTATTTATGATTTTAATTTTGATACTTGAAATTTTGGGATTTTTGTAGAAAGAGAAAGTTAGGGTTTTTGACACCCAACGTCCACGGCTCAAGCCAATCTCACAATTAAGGTAATATTCTCTCTCTAAAATTGGATTTACCTTTTTCATTCATGGATTAGAATTTATTATTGAGATTTGATGAATTTTATTGGAGATTAAAATCTAGGGTTTGTAAATGATGAAGTTGGGGGAAAATGGTAAATAAAAATTTTATATTGATGTAAACTATATGCAAATGATGGAATTTGATCATAGAGTCATAAATTGACAAATGTGAAATTTGGGTTAAATATAGGGTTTGTATATGATGAAACTTTTGGGAAATTTGAGAACAATAATAGAGTATAGCTGTCGAAGGGTTGTGATTGATAAAATTAAAACATAGATTTGTGAATTTTGAAAACTAGGGTTTGAGATAGGTTGGAGAAAACGAATTTAGTTTTACAAGAGATTAAATGATTTATTCGGTATTTATTGTATTAGTGTAAAAGCAATTGGAATCAAAGGAAGAATTTTTACTTGATTGAACATTATTGTGGATTGAGTTGGAAGTGTTCACTCTCTCAAAATGTGAGTGATTTCATATTTATACTTAAATGAGAAAACTTGTCTTTATCAAGAATGTTTTTATTAAATTTTCTAAATGATTTTTAAATATTTAGATTTTATATATTTTAGTGTGTGTGGAATTTCCCAAATAATGAGTTTGAAACTTTTATGCATCCTAATGGTTTGAATGAGTACATATGTCATGTTGATTTATTAATATTCCGCACACTGTGATGCTGGTTATTGATAAATGGATTATTGAATTGATGGCACATGGAAATGGAATTGTGTATGTATTGTCTCGGGATGAGAGGCTAAACCCCTAAAAATAACAGTCATTTTCCATCGCGGTGCAACTTGACGGGATAACATGATGGGGTTATTATTTATAGATATGGTGTGTAACCGAACGTAACGGTATAACCATGATCGAATAACATGCCGCCAAAAGGGCATGGGATGGTTGATTATACCACCAACGAAAACCATAACCAACACCAAGAATTGGGACATTTTTAAACAAAAATTTCTAAAACCTTTGGCGGTCTCACCCTAGGTTGTGAAAAATCTTTGTTGGGACTGGGTTTGAAAAATGCCAATTTAGGGATGCATGTGAAACTAAACTACGATGATTATGAAACGTGATGATTTGAAAAAATTGGTTTGAAATTCATTTATATTGAATGAAATCAAGAATGTCATGATGATTTGAAACAACTATACTTTTGATATATCTATCATACAAATTCTCGTTTTTGTAGAATTTGTATATCACTCACCGGGTATATTTTATATTCACCCTCCCCTTCCATTTTAGAGAGAAACTTAGTTGAGAAGTATGGATGCTTAGTATCAAATTTTAAGGAACCTTTTGTGTTGAACTTCTCTGGATATTAGTTCCTTTTTTTTATTTGAGGTATTAGCGGACCCCATGGAGGTTGTACAATTATTCAAGAATCTAATTTGTACTATATTTATATGGTTTTGGAATTTGATTTGGTTTAAGTATTAAAAAAAAATGAAGACTGCTCTTTTATTTTCTTTAAATTTTCTTTGAGAATTGTATTGGTAAAAAAAATTAAAAAAAGAAAAAAATCTATGGATTGTTTGGATTGGAATGGCCGAGGTAGTCAAATTGCTTGCTGCTTGAACAGGGACGGATCAAGTCGATCGTTGATTGTGTGAATTTTGCATGCTAAATTATTTTTTATTGTTTCATTATTTTAGAAATTTATTGGATATTGATAAATATCTTACGCTATCTAGGTGTACAGGTAGAGATTACACGTATCCTGGGATAACGCGGTGGTTATCGCATGTTCGACTTGAGGGTTGGGGCGTGACATGGTTTGTTGTTCTTTGTCATTCTAAGTTACTCCTATATTAATTTCGGCTCCTGCTCTTTCTACTTTGTATATATCCCTCTTCAATAAAAAGTAAAACCTAATAATTGTTGACCTTTTGTTGCCGATAAAATTTTAAATTTAGTGATCTCTGAATCAATTATTTAATTTTTGGGGCAGTGATCTGAATAATTGAGTTATACCGGACACCATCCCCAAGACAAAATACAGTTCACTTTGGCTGAGATTTATTTGAGGTCACTACAAAATAAAAGCTCTATGTAGACGGATGAAAACTGTTTGCAAAACCCATACAAACCATCAGCAGAACCTTCTCCAATGGATAGGTCATCAGTTGGCTATACACATGTCGGGATACGTCTATACCGACAGTTGTGGTAACCATTGAAGCATATCTTGATATGTACTGACAGTTAGAAAATCATTGATAAAAGTTATAGACTTTTATTGTTGGTTATACAAGTGTTAAGAAATGTTACATTTTGTATCGTTGGTTAATATATGTTAGTATAAATTATTGTCTTGTATCGTCGGTTGCTATGTGTTACTATAAGTTACTGTCATGTATCGTCAGTTACCAAATATGTTATTATAAGTTATTGTCTTGTATCGTCAGTTACCATATGTTACATAAGTTACTGTTTTGTATTGTCGGTTATCAAATATGTTACTATAAATTATTGTTTTATATTGTCGATTATCATATGTTACTATAAATTACTATCTTGTATTATCGGTTACCAAATATATTAGTATAAGTTATTGTCTTGTATCGTCGGTTACTATATGTTGCTCTAAGTTACTGTCTTATATAATTTATTACCAAATACGTTACTATAAGTTATTGTCTTGTATCGTTGGTTACCATATATTACTATAAGTTATTTTCTTGTATCGTCAGTTACCAAATATGTTACTATAAGTTATTGTTTTGTATCATCGGTTACCATATACATTACTATAAGTTACTATGTTATATCGTCAGTTACCACATATATTACTATAAGTTATTATTTTGTATTATCGGTTACTATAAAAGTTAAGAAAATAAAATACCTCTTATTGTCAGTTAGACGAGTGTTAGAAAGTGTTAGAAAATATTATCTTATATCGTCGATTAAACAAGTGTTAAAGAAAAGTTACTTTTATTGTCGATCAGTAAGTAAAGTTACCATCTTATATTACGGGTTACCACAAATCTGTCTTGTATGTTTTGTGTAGTTGGTTACATATATTAGTATAAGTTACTATCTTGTCTTGTATCGTCAATTATTACAAGTGTTAGGAAAATATAGTGAGAAAATATTGTTAAAAAAAAGTAAGAAAATATATGCCTTTTATTATCGGTTACACAAATATGTAATCTATAGTCATTTGTTTATTATAATACAAAGTTCACCATCAACATATCTTTCACCACCCTTACAAATGTTACATAACAATCTATGATAACAACCAAAGATGAAAATGTTATATTACAACCCAGGATAACAACCAAAGATAAACGTAATGCAAGATATTAATAATATTAATAACAAAGGAAAAAATACATACAAATACATTAGTAACATCTCGGATGGTTAGACTTCTTTAGATCCACCTGGATTTTCATCTGAACAAAGTGATGAAATAGTGAGCTTAAACATTACAAAAGAGTTTCAGTGACCTTGAGTAAGAGTTTTGGATAGGTATGGATGCCGAAAGTATAATATATATTTTGGTTGAGTGAGAGTTTGTTGATTATGGATTATGCTTTATAGGAAATGAGAAATAAGGTTATATGTTTTGATGGATTTTGAAAGTTTTGAGAGGATGAGAAGATAATGGATTTTGAGACCTTTGATCGGAGAAAATGAGAGCTTTCGAAGAAATGAGAAGCAATGAAAAGGAGAACTTTCGAGGGAATGAGAAGCAATAAGAGAGTTTTGATGGTTTTAAGGGATGTTGATCATCATATTTTCACAACCAATTTCAAAACCCGCCTCTTTTTAAAATTTTGTCTCCCGTCCTACACTTTTACTTTTGCATACTAGTTCACGCCTATATTTTTAGTTTTAAATTGTTACATGCCACTAAAGTAATCCAAAATTAGTTTATTTTCTACCACGTTGTCAATCCAAATTGGACAAATTACATTCGACGGCTGGGTTGGGCTAACTCTAAAATATAATGTCCAACTGATCAAATGGTTAATTATAATTTATTTGTTTATATATTTTAAAAAATATGAAGATGAGAGTTAAAAAAAAAAAAAGTTAAAAAAATGTATCAGGAAAAAAAAGGAGAGAGAGTTAAAAAAAAGAATAAAGAAAGTAAAAAACAAAATGTACGATATTGGGTAAGAAAGTATATAAGATGCGAATTTAGATGATCTTGTTTTATATATATATATATATATTGAATTAGAAACAAAATGAAAAATCATAAAAATAATAGTACTAAAAAATAATAATTTTTTAATTTTAAGATAATTTTTTATTTATATATTTAATTTTTATTTGTTTATATGAAAGTGAGTTAAAAAAAAAAGTTAAAAAAAGAGTGTAGAAGGAAAAAAAAAAAAAAGAGAAAGAATTAAAAAAAAAAAAAAGAATAAAGAAGAGCGTTAAAAAAAAACCCAAAATATCTTCCACCGCAGGATTTCGTAAGGCTTGGAGAAGCACCCGTATGTGGCATGCTTACACCCGTGAGGCTTGGACTTGCGTCCGCGTGAGGAGTGGCTGCGCCCACGTGAAGAATGGCTGCGCCCGTGAGGATTGGACTTGCACCCGCTAACGTACCATAATTTATCACTACTTATCACTTACCACTAACATACCATAACTTACCACTAATTTACTATTACTTATCACTTCTTACCATTAACTTACCGACATTATAATTATTAATATTATTTATCATGTATTTATTATTTTATGTTAAATTAATATTAATATTTATAATTATGTTAAATTGCCATGTGAATTTTATTATTTTATTAGCGCGGGGCAGCCCTCTTTGCTTTAAATTTTTTTTGTGTTTTTTTTTTTGTTTTGTTTTTTTCTTTTAGTTTTTCATTTTTTTTCTTTTTACGATTATTTTGTTTTTATTTTTTTAAGAAATAAAAGTTACTTTTTTTCTTTGATTTTTTTTTTACCTTATATTTTTTTATATTTTTTTCTTAGTTAATTTGTTTTTTTTTCTTTTGTTCTTTTATATTACTATCACTATATATTACTACTACTATATATTATTACTAGTTGTTATGTTTTTTTGTTCTATATTACCACTTGTTACCATTTATTACCATACATTCTATTACCACTTATTACAATTTATTACAATGCATTATATTACCATTTGTTACCATACATTATATTACCACTTATTATAACTTATTACCTTACATTATATTACCATTTGTTACTATACATTATATTACCACTTATTACAACTTATTATCATGAATTATATTACCACTTATTACCTTGCATTATATTACCATTTGTTACTATTTGTTACCATACATTCTATTACCACTTATTACAATTTATTACCATGCATTATTTTATAATTTGTTACTATTTGTTATCATACATTATATTACCACTTATTATAACTTATTATCTTACATTATATTACCATTTGTTACCATACATTATATTACCACTTATTACAACTTATTATCATGAATTATATTACCACTTATTACGACTCATTACATATTTTATAGCTATATTACCACTAGTTACCATTTATTATTACTATTTATTACGGTTTGTTAGCATACATTATAACTATCATTACAGCATATGGACATGTGCACGTTTTTTTCACAAACAAATTTTTACAAAATAAATTTTTGAAGCCCTCATTTACTTATCCACTTATTTTTTTATTATTCACCCCCCTTTTTTTACTATACATTTTTTCATTTCCGCATTTTATTTAAAATTCACCCGTTTTTTTTTTATTATTCACTCTTCTTTTTTTATTAGATATATTTTTTCATTACTCGCTATTTTTTCATATTTTTGTCACTTACTTTTTATTTGTAGGATTCACACTCGCTTTTTTTTTTATTATTATTCACCTACGTTTTTTATTATATATTTTTTTCATTACTCTCTATTTTTATTATATATTTTCACATTTATAATATAATTTATTTTAATTTATTGATTTTATAAAAACATTTTATTTTTTATTGTTATCAATTTTTATTTAATTTGTTAATTTATTAAATTAAAATGACATTATAGATATAAATTTTATATTTCAAATGTATTATTTATTTTATATACATTATTTAATTTTACAGTATTATCAAGAATCATAATTTTATTGATTTTATAAAAATTTTTGAAAGAATATTAAAAATATATTAAAAATGATTGATTTTATATTATTTTTTAATATTTTTAATGGCTTTTAAAATTTTATTTTATAGATGTTTTTATATTTTAAAGAGCATTTTTTAATATTTTTATATTATATATGTTTTTAATGGAAATTTTTAACGGTTGTGCTATCTTTACTAATGATTGTTAAACTTTTCCCAACGATCAATTTTATACCGTCATAAAATATTGTTTTAATTTTGTAGTGATCGTGACTGTTTTCAAACAGTCCCTAACACTCGGCCATATTTACTAACCATATATGATAAGCGTCAAAATTGAATATAAGTTTTAAAAACTGTACAATGAATAAGTTAGTATAGACATACAACTTATGTCCACGGTATGGTTAATTAGATAGTAAAGAATAGTTATTTAGAGAAATTTTTCAAATCGTCTCTAAAACTTTATCATATTTACTAACCATAAATAATAATCGTCAAATTTGAGTGAAACTTATGAAGACTATATGCTTAAGTAGTGAGTCAAAATAGTCATATTGAGACTGTTTTCAAACTGTTTCTAAAATTCTGCCTTATTTAAAGACTGTATAATATATGAGTTAGCATAAATATAGAATTTATGCAGACGGTATGGTTAGGTAGACAGTAAAAACGGTCATATACTGACTGTTTCAAACTGTCCCTAAAAGTTTTATATTTACTGATCACAAATAATAACAGTAAAAATTCAACATCTTTTTTTATAAACGGTTGTCCAACTTTTATTGACGATTGTTAAACTTTTCCTAACGAATAATATTATACTGTTGTAAAATTTTATACATTTTTTTACAGTTTCGTCACAAGTGTTCTATACGTCATAAAAAACAGTCGCTATATGTCACCACCTATAAATGTTACTGTCATCTCAATGCTTTAATTTTGTAGTGGGTTTATAGCAGTGTCAAATCTTGGGATTTGTTTCTTGAATTTCTTAACCATAGGATTCTTTAAATGATGTTAACAAATGGCAGAAATGATGGAACGATAAATTTTAACATGTGATATGCATTTTTCATCCTGTCAAAAAACTCACGGACTCTTCACCACTAATCGGAGTAAAACTCTAGTCGTTTGTGTTTAAGTTCACATTCATGGGATTTGCTTCTTATGAGTTGAATTTGGATCTGATTACTTGTTGATTTTCTTTTTTTTTTGTTTTTATTTTTATTCTTATTTTTATGAGACCTTTGTAGAAATCAAGTGGTGGATTTTAATATTCTATTAGCCATAGTTGGAAGTGTTTTTGGTTGATTAAACATGGTTATTACTAATAAGAAAACTCATAGTGAATCCGATTCTACTATGACAAGTAATCTTGTTGTTGCTTCCGCTCCTAGCATCTTAAATTGCAATTTGTAATCCTTAGTTTTTTTTTGCATGTCATCCTAAGCGGCATATTTGCTTCTTCTTAAAGCTTTTTCTGCAGGCACTTCTAAATGATTTATCAAGAGAATAGACTTTCAGGCCACACTATTTTGTACCATTTGTGTCAATATGCATCATATCATCACAATTGCCTGTCCCCTTTTCTATTGTTGCCTAGATCTTGCTCAAAGAATTGGAATATTATCCTGTTCATTTTGACGTGCTAAATAAAGTTTTACGTTAGGATGGTACCTTCTTCAGTACAGCAGCAAGCATCTGCTTATCCTGATTGTCCGAAACTGAATATGTGCAGAGATCTGAAGATCATGGCAAACTTGCGGTAACATACAAGTGTGAGAAGAGGAGTGAGATGCTTGAAGATAGGTATCATATTATTCGGAACTTGGGGAACCAATGAAGTGATTTGTTGGGTTCAGCCATGTACCCGTGCTGGTTTAAGCTTCCTAACCCAATGTATTATATTCCATAACTGGAAAGCCCTTCATTCCTAATCCTTATATTGCCCTTTACCCGACAGTTTATTATTAATGTCATGGTAAAGGACATTATCTATCCAACACACAGTGTGGTTCATACACAATGGCGTACATGTTACTATAAATTCTTGAGCATCCAGATGATAATCTGCAGAAAGCAATTTCTATCTTCATGTAGGAAAAATCAACTTGTAAAGGGTGTATGTAGCGAAGTTTATTGGCAAAGGAATGTAACTCGATTCCCGAAGACTTTGAAAGAATTACATCATTTGTGCTTCAAATTGTGCCCTTAACCACTTGTTCCTTTCTCGTTTGCTCTTGAAGTATAGAGTCTTATCGGTATCAGTCTTGGTCCTCCACCACTGTGTACCTTGCACTTTTCTTCCTCATCATCACTCCCCAACCTTCTTTTTTCAGTTTCACTTTTGTGAGAAACGTTGGCTTATCACATCCTCTATATATCTATCTTCTGTTTTCCCTCTTCTCTTTTTTGTGCCTTTTAAGAGGTGGTCTGGTCTGGTCTCCACATGGGACATAGCAGTGCACCAACCCTAGTGTATCCATGGGCCACATTGTTGTTGCCATGCCTCAACTCTGCGCAAATAAACTTTTGTCTCCCCATCTCACTTTGCTTTAAATAGCTAGGAAGAATCTCTCTCTCTCTCTCTCTCTCAAGCCTCAAGGAGCCTTAGGATACTAGTAATTTATAATAAGAGTATAAACTTAACGTAAAATATTTAATTTTATTTCCGATCTTCTAATACCAAAATAGAAGAAAAATCTAGCTTATCGCTTTGACTTATCATTTCCCGATTTGCAAATGGATGCTTTGGTTATTAAATAGAAAATGAAATAAAAATAGAAAAAAGAAAAAGTTTTTTTTTTTTTTGTTGAAAGCTAAATTCTTGATTTATAACTTTTTTGTCACGCCTCGACTTGTAGGTCCGAGCACGCGATAATGGCCGCGTGATCTAGAAATATATGAAGACACCAACACGCACCCCAAGATCTCGCAAGGATATGAAATTATCTTTTCAAAATCAAAGAAATCTAACACATCAAATATTTAACTTTTCAAAAAATATATGTAAAACATACTACAAGAAGAATTTTCAAAATATAATTAACAAAATATAAGTTTCACTTTCAAAATATCCTTTGATGAGTCCATCTACAAGCCTTAAAAATCCACAACTAGATAAGACCATTACCAACAGTTGGTTCTAGACAGCTTCTTCTTGGCTGGATCTAACTAACTGTAGAGAGCTACTGCTATTTCTATACTTCCTCTTAAAAAAAATAAAAATAAGGAATAAGTACAAAATACTCGGTCAGGAAAGTGCAAAGAGTGTATCTAGCGAAGTTTATTTGCAAAGGAATGTAACTCGACTCCCCAAGACTTTGAAAGAATTTCATCATTTGTGCTTCAAATTGTGCCCTTAACCACTTGTTCCTTTTTCGTTTGCTCTTGAAGTATAGAGTCTTATTGGTCCTCCACCACTGTGTACCTTGCACTTTTCTTCCTCATCATCACTCCCCAACCTTCTTTTTTCAGTTTCACTTTTCTGAGAAACGTTGGCTTATCGCATCCTCTATATATCTATCTTTTGTATTCCCTTTTCTCTTTTTTCTGCCTTGTAAGAGGTGGTCTGGTCTGGTCTCCACATGGGACAGCACTGCACCAACCCTAGTGTATCCATGGGCCACATTGTTGTTGCCATGCCTCAACTCTGCGCAAATAAACTTTTGTCACCTATCTCACTTTGTTTTAAATAGCTAGGAAGAATCTCTCTCTCTCTCTCAAGCCTCAAGGAGCCTTAGGACACTAGTGATTTATAATAAGAGTATAAACTTAACGTAAAATATTTAATTTAAGTTATAATTTCCGGTTTTTGCATCTCCACCAAATTTTTAATCTTCTAATATCAAACTAGAAGAAAAATCTAGTTTATCGCTTTGACTTATCATTTCCCGATATTCAAATGGATGTTTGGTTATCATATGGAAAATGAAATAAAAATAGGAAAAAGAAAAGGTTTTTTTTTTTTTTTTTTTGGTTGAAAACTAAATTCTTGATTTATAACTTTTTTCTAATTAAGAGATTAAGTTATGATAGATTGACAAATATTATACTGTAGAAAAATATGAATAGAAGATAACCATATCTTAAAAGACCCTAAAAGCTAAATCGTTAAAGAGATGGGTTCACATTTAGGTCTTGTTTGAATTGTGGGGGGGAATCAAAATTGAAATAAATGTCACCATATTGAAAATTTTGGAAATGTGACAATCTTCTTATTTATATTGTTTAGATTTGTCCCGAAATGAAACCTACATTGAAAAGTAATTCCTACGCTTAGTGTTTAGTGAAATAAATCTCATCAAGTTTAAGTTTATAACATTTTAATACGTTAAATTATTAATATTTATATGAAAGTCTTTAAACTTTTTATATTTAATAATTTTTCATATTTAATAAATTATTTATTTAATTAATTATAATTTTTATTTTCATATTATTTATCTTATTGTTAATAATTATATATTTGATTATTTTAGATTTATGTATATTCTATTATTTTCATAAAATAATTAATATTTATATAAAAATTCTTATATTTTTATATTTACGTATTTATCTATATTTTCATTTTCCATATTTTTATAAATTGCTATTTTTTTCCTATCGTTTGGTATTCATTTTTATTTTTGTACAACCTAGCATAAACATTTTCAAAAGAAGAAAAGCCATAATATGGACTATTCGCATTGGACATCTACCAGAGATTGGACAACACAATGAGAATTGAAATTTCTAAGTGAGAAGTGTAATTTCTAAACCATGCATAATAAAATTTGGGTCTAAAATATGCCAACCTTACCTTAACATTCTCTTACCGAATATTCATATTTACATCCAAGAAAATGATTGACGATAATATTTCTACATATGATTTTGATTTTTTTTCTATTCTTCTTTTCTTTTTTTTAATTATCCTTTTGATTCCCATGGGTTTTATTCCCCATATTCCTGCCTTTTTTCACTTTTTTCATGCACTACAAAAAAACAAAGGTTTAACGACGGATTTAACGACGAAAATTTTAAAAAAATTCATCGCTAAACGTATTAACGACGGATTTAGCGATGGAAAAATTTCTATCGCCAATCATGCGTCGTAAAAATTTAGCGACAGATTCTGAAATTCATCGCTAAATTAGCGACAGAAACTGAATTCAGTCGCTAAATTTAACGATGGATATTATTTCCGTCGCTAAATTTCGTAATTAATATTTTTATTTATAGGGTCGCCGCCAGCGATCGCCCACCACCGCCTTGGCTCCTAACGGCTTGCCCACCCATACCCGCGCCTCATCAGCCCTTGCCCGCCCGTGCATACCCACCTCCTACTATTTTTTTTTTTTTCAAAAAATGTGCTTTTACCCAGATTCGAACCTGGGTTTAAGAAATTGTTTGAAATGCACTTAACCACTATACCACATTAACATATCTGATATACTTTTTTTTTTTTACTTTTTTACTTTCTTTTTAACTCTTACCATTAAAAATATATTTTCCTAATTTAACAAAAACACAAAATATAAAATTATATTTAATAAAAACACAAAATTATATTTAATAGAATTATAAAATTATCTTTAATAAAAATATAAAATTATATTTTAAAAAAATATAAAATTATATTTAATAAAATTCAATAACCTAATTTAATAAAAATATAAAATACAAAATTATATTTAATAAAAATACAAATTATATTTGATAAAAATATAAAATTATATTTAGCGACGGATATTTTTTTCGTCGCTAAATTTAGCGACGGATATTATTTTCCGTTGCTAATTAGCGACGAATATTATTTCCATTGCTAAATTTAGCGACGGAAATTTTTCCCGTCGTTAAATTTAGTAACAGAATTTTTTTTCGTCACTAATTAGCGACGGATTTCAATTTCCGTCGCTAAATTTCGTATTTAATTTTTTTATTTGTAAAATCCATCCGCCCACCTGTCGGCCACCACCTACCACTTCCCCGGCCCCCTGCTGCTTACCTGTCCGTGCCCACACCCCGCCAGCCCTTGCCTATCTACACATGACCACCTTTTGCTGCTTTTTTTTTTTTTTTGCAAAAAATGTGCTTTTTGTCCAGATTCGAACCTGCATTTAAAGAGTTATATAAAACGCTCTTAACCAATATACTTTTTTTTTTTACTTCTATACTTTTTTCCTAACTCTCACCATTAAAAATATAATTCCCTAATCTAACAAAAATACAAAATACAAAATTATATTTAATAAAAATACAAAATTATATTTAATATAATTACAAAATTATCTTTAAAAAAATCATAAAATTATATTTAAAAAATATAAAATTATATTTAATAAAATCAATACCCTAATTTAATAAAAATATAAATTACAAATATATATTTAATAAAAACATAAAATTATATTTAATAAAAATATAAAATTATATTTAGCGACGAATTTAGCAACGAAAAACAAAATCCGTGGCTAAATATAGCAACGGATTTATAATCCGTCACTAAATTTAACGACAAATTTTGTCTTCCGTCGCTAAATTTAGTAAAAAAAAATTTTTCGTCACTAAATTTAGCAACGGATTTCATTTTCGTCGCTAAATTTAGCAACGAATTTTTTTTTGTCGCTAAATTTAGCGACGAAAAAGCAAATCCGTCACTAATTAGAGACGAAAAATGAAATCTGTTGCTAAATTTAGCAACGGATTTTAAATCTGTGGCTAAATTAGCTGAATTCGTCGCTAATTTTAGTGACGAAAAATAATCCATCACTAATTAGCGACGGATTTTGGTTTTTGTCGCTAAATTCGTCGCTAAATAGCAATGAATTTTTTTCGTCACTAAAAACGTGTTTTTTGTAGTGATGAAAGCCGCTGCAGCATTATTTGATTCCTGTTGAAACCAAATTCGAGCCTACAATAAGTCATCCTCCTGGCTCAAACTGGAACCAGTTGTATTGGGTGTTCTAGATCTTTGCAAAGGGTAAGACCTGCAAAAGACCCACCTAATGAGTCTCTGATACTCAAGTCAGAAAGAACAAGAAAAGAAAATGAAAGACTAGAAGATCCAAAACCCTGTGTAGTCTTCGTGTGTGTTGTATGTAGAGTAGAAGTAAAAGTGTATATACCTGGCTGGTTACCCACGTTAAGCATATATAGCATACATATGTGGTAAGTCCCATAAGCATTTAAGGATATAGAAACCCTAATTTTCTTATAAAGAGATTACTGATAACCTTTCTGAAATTACAAGGATTGTAGTCAAAAACTTTTGAGGGATTTAGAATCCTGTTGGTTAAGGGAAGTTTCAGTTGTCACGGAGATTTCCTTCTTTTTCTGGAATAATTACCAAGATTCGTTTCCCTAGTGAGAAGAGTTCTCTGAGACTAAAAGAGGTTCGTACCATATTAAGGAGGGTTTTGATTCACTAAAGATTTCTTTCCTTATTGAATGATCACATGGTAGACTTATCACATATTGGGCATTACTTTTGTATTGATGGCAAGTATCTAACAAGGAGTAAGGACCACCTAGAGATCCGGAGGGCGAGAGTCAAACACTAACCTAGGGGCGGGGTTTGAGGAAAGGAATAATGACCGAGAGGCTTTTATTAAGAGACCTAGAACGAGAGGGAGATTTTGAGCCAAATGGGAACTGAGGATACAAAAGTGCCTATTGTTTATCGAGAGAGGACTCTATGATCCTGAGCTTGCTAAGGTTCAATGGGCTTGGTAATGGGCCTTTAGGCCATGCACCATCATTTGTCCCTCACTTCTGATGTCATTTTGTAGAAAAGGGCATTGGGAGTAGAGTAAAAGGAAATTAGGAATTTGAATCATTAGGAAAGTGGAGGGGTTTTAAGTGAAAGGATTCGATGGTGAATGTTGAATGCCATAAATATTAATAGCTTGTAAATTTATGGAGCGGAAAAAACACAGGAGCGATGTGTGTTAATAAATTAGAAAAGGTGTGAACGTGGAACGGTTGTGGATAAGTGCAAAGTGCAAGCAACTGTGACATTAAATATGATGAAGCGTGCTCCTTCGATCGCTAAGAATCCCATTCACTATGCTCTCGTGTGTATATAAATAGAGATAGTTATTGGAAGTTCATCAATTCATGGTCAAACATAAAGTTATATTCGAGTTTTATAGAATAGAGGTAGCATGGGTGTTTTGTATGATGATTTTTCAGCATCTCATCATAGGCAGGATCTTTCATGAAGTTCTCTATGCTATGAGATTATGTAGGTGTGGAGAGGTTTTGTGATCTGTCGATTCGGGGTTCCATCAGTAGGGAAACTACCGATATAGGGTTCCATCATGGCATTTGGAAACCCAATACTGTGATGACCTACATCGGTGTTTCGAGGGACCCTGTGTTGAGAGAGACATTCCCCCTTCCTCTTACTAATCCTTAGGAAGGTGGTGTCGTTTCCCTCTTGCAAGATTTGACAGAGATGGCTGAGCACTATAAATAACAGGTGGCTTAGTGTCAACATTTCTTAGGGCTAAGAGTGAAGAGAATGGGGGAACTAGATATGCAAAAATGGAGTCGAAAGAATGAATATGTTCTGTAAGGCTAGGATTCAAGACAAAGAATGAACCTAGATGAGTGCTTTCTCCTTCTCTACAGTTTCCATGTTATAAATGTTGTTCCCTCTATATTTCTTAATTTCCAACTTCTTTATTTTTTAATATGTAATCATTATGTTGTTTTTGCTTCCGCTTGATATGTATGAAGATTTGAATAAATATATGAGTAGAGAATCTTCTTCCTTGTCACTGTCTTTGTTACATTATGTTGGAATGAAATTTCTTTTTTATTTTCTATCTTCGCTTGTGTGACTTGAATGCATCTTATTTCTATTGGCTTCTAACCACTATAAAAAATTCTAATGAGGGGATGCACAATTTCTTCCTTGCCATCTCCATAACGTCTTTTGTAGAATAGTAAGTTAATGGATGTGGGCACCGGGGGAGTGTTTTCTTATGCAAGGCGCACTAATATGGTCTATTTAGGTTCATATAAAGTATAAAGTTAAGGGGGTGAAAGTATTTTACCTGAGTGGGATGCATATGAGGCAGAGGCGGTGGGGACCTCGTTATATTTATACCTTCATGGAGGCTTTCGCCTTTGTGAAACTGAGATAATTTTGTTGTATTTCACTGAGAAGCTTCGTTGCTACAAGTAAGAATTTGTGGACTTGCGGCTAGTAGGTTTGTTGGCATTGCGCTAGACGAGAGTTGGAGGTTGCACTTGGATGGACTCGTTGGCAGTGCGCCAGATGAGAGTTAAAGGCATTATGCCTGGATGGACTCGTTGGCATTATGCCAGATGAGAGTTAGAGGCATTGCACCTTGAGAGGCTAGTTAGCATTACGCAAGACAAGAGTTGGGAAGTGTTGTGCCTGGAAAGACTCGTTGGTGTTATGCCAGACAAGAATTAGAGGCATTGCATTGGATGGGCTCGTTGGCATTCTGCCAAACAAGAGTTCGAGACATTGCGCCTAGATGGACTCGTTGGCATTGTGCCAGACGAGTGTTAAAGGCATTGCACCTAGATAGGCTTATTGGTGTTGCGCCAAACAAGAGTTAGAGGCGTTGCGCTTGGATGGTCTCATTGGCATTGTGCTAGATGAGAGTTGGAGGTCGTGCACTTTATGGGGGTCGTTGGCATAATGCTAGACAAGAGTCGGGGGCATTACACCTGAATGGGCTCATTGGCATTGCGCTAGATGAGAGTCGGAGGTGTCGTGCCTGGATGGGATTGGTGAACATGTGCCTAGAAAGGGGAGGTTTGCGAGAAAGAGAGTAATATAACAGGGTCTATAGATGCTAGGGTTTTAATTGCTCGTTATATAAGAATGTTTAATATTATTACTGATAAAATAATAAATGTTCAAAATAAGAAAATAATAGATATTACCGATAGTACACAAGCGAATTCTCTAAGTTCCATGTTCTTGGTATAGGTGAACCATCTAAATTGTTGAGCCGAAACATTATGGGATGAACCACCGTGTGTACCTAGTAGGGGCCTTCCCATTTTAGTGCGAGTTTACCTCCTAGTTGTGGTTGTCCTATGGCTTTCATCCTACAGACTACTAGATCTCATGTTTTGAAAGTTTTGGTTCTTACTCTTGTGTTATAGTATCAAGCCATTTGATATTAGTAAGCTGCCATTCGGGCAGATACAGTGTCCCGTAATTCTGATAAGAGGTCTAGTTGTTCTCGCAGCACAGACTCGTTTTGCCCTTGTTGATACTAATCGACTCGTAATGAGTGGATTCTTATTTCCACTCGTAGGACTGCTTCATATCCATAAATTAAACTGAATGGCATCTCCCATGTGGCTGTTCTGGGTGTAGTTTGATATGCCCAAAGGATTCTATAGAGCTTGCTCACCCAGCTGCCTTTTGCTTCATCTCACAATGTCTTGATCCCTTGGAGGTTCAATCAATTTGTTACCTCGGCTAGGCCACAAGCTTACGAACGAGTGATACAGGTGAAGCGATGTTAAATTTCTAGCTTATCGTAAAACTCTTTGAATTTTTTGTTCTCTAATTGGTTGTCGTTATCAATTATAAGGATGCGAGGTAATCCGAACCTGATGACTATAAATGCCTATACAAAGTTTTGTATTTTGTCAACTATGATTTAGGCCAATGTTTCGGTCTCCACCCAATTGGTGAAGTAATCAATGGCTATAATGAGAAACTTTAGTTATCCAGAAGCTCGTGGGAATGGTCTTAGTGTGTCCATCCCGCATTGCATGAATAGCCATAGCTTGCGATTGGGTAAAGCTTATAGAAAAGTTGATGAGGCACTGAGGAGAAGTGTTGATACTTGTCACATCTTTTGATGTAGCTCTTGGCATCAGCTTTCATGGTGGCCAGAAAAATCCTTGATGCAAGGACTTATTAGTGAGGTTTCGAGTGCCTAAGTGGTTACCGCATACTCCTTCGTGGATTTCCTTGAAAACATAATTTCTTTCCTCGAGAGTTAAGCAATTGAGGTAAGGGTGAGTAAAAGATTTTTTGTAGAGTCCCATTGATAATGGCATAGTGGACAACCTTACGTTTTATTTTCGCACCTCTTGTAATGATTTTGGTAGTTATCCATGCCTCGAGTAGGCCTGTATGGGATCTTTCCAGCTCAATGAGTCATCTACTGATAGATCTGCTCAGGCTCATTAATGCTTAGGTAGGGGAGACTTTCGATGTAAACTCGGCTAGTAGCAACCGAATCTAAACGAGTATGTTTAAAATGCATGTCAGCTCAGGCATTTTCTGATTTAGGGATCTATTGTACGTTGACTTTGTTGGTTCATCACATCTCAAAGTTTAAACAAATATTGTGCCATCATGGGCTCCTTTGTTTCATAAGTTCCTTCAATTTGTTTGACCACAAACTGGCTATCTATGAATACCCAAACATCCCAGGCTCCCAATAAGGCTACAATCCATAGTCTGGTTAAGAGGGCTACATATTTTCTTTGATTGTTGGTTGCTTCGAAGTCAAACCGAAATGCATATTCTACTTTGAAGTCATTGGGCCCACAAGGATGACTCCAGTGTCATTTCCCGACGAGTTAAAAGATCTGTCCACGTGCAGTGTCTAGGTGGGAGTCATGCATTCTTCTTAGTGATCAACGAGAGGCATCTCGGGAAGAGTCGAGAGTGTGCATTCAAGAATAAAATCGGCCAGAGCTTGACTCTTGATGGTAGGTCTTGGTTGATACTCGATGTTGAACTCACCAAGTTCAATACTCCATTTGATAAGTCGGCCAGAAGTGTCTCTTTTCTGTGGATTTGCCTTAACGGCTGGTCAATTAGTACCATAATGGCATATGCCTAGAAATATGGCCAGATGTGTTGGGTGGTTATGATGAGAGTGAAGGCTACCATCTCAATGGGCCTGTATTTGGTTTCTGATTCTTGGAGTACTCGACTAACATATTATATGGGCCTTTGAATGGTGTGATCCTGTCTTACTAGTATAGAGTAGAGAATTCGGTCAGAAATAGACAAATAGAGGTAGAGTTTCTCACCAAGGATAGGCCGAGAAAGTGGCGAGAGAGACAAGAGATATTTCTTGAGTTTATCGAAGGTTTCTTTACATTCTGTTGTCCATACAAATTTTTGAGACTTTTTCAAGGCGTCGAAGAAGGGTTTATATTTCTCTCCTATTTTCGACATGAACCGACTCAAGACTTATTTCGTCCTGTGAGATGCTGCATCTCTTTCAACGTTATAGGAGGTGCTATGTCAAAAATGGCCTGAATCTTTTCTGGCTTAGCTTCTATCCCTCAGTGGATGATTAGGAAGCCCAAGAATTTGCCTAATGTAATTCTAAAGGCATATTTAGTCGAGCTCAACTTTATGTTATAGTGTTCCAATGTTAGGAACATTTCTTCAAGAATTGCTACCTAGCCTTCTGGGCTAGTGCTCTTAACGAGCAGGTTTCCACATTTCTGCCTAACTACTCGCTAAAGACCTTATTGACAAGTTGTTGAAAGGTCACTTCTTGCATTCTTTAGATCGAACGGCATAACCTTGAAGTAATAAGTGTCGAACTCCATAATAAAGCCCATCTTTTCTTCGTCTTTCGAGGCCATACGCACTTGGTTATAGCGAGAGTATGCGTCCATGAATCTTAAGAGCTAATGGCTTGATGAATTTTCCACAAGTTTGTCGATATTGGGGAATGGATAGCTGTCCTTTAGGTAGGCCTTGTTAAGGTCAGTGAAATAGATGAACATTCTCCATTTGTCATTCGCTTTCTTTATCATTATCACGTTTGCCAACCATTCAGAGTATTTCACTTCTCGAATGAAGTTCGTCACTAGTAACTTTTGTACTTCATCTTGTATTGCTCATTGGCATTCTAGCGCAAACACCATCTTCTTCTGTTTTATAGACTTGCGGTTGGGGTCTATTGTTAGCTTGTGTACGATTACCGAGGGGTGTATTCCCAGCATATCTTCAAGTAACCATGCGAAGATGTTAGTGTGTTTCCGCAAGCATTTAGTTATGGCATTTCGAAGAGGAGCCAGGAGATGTGCTCAATCTGAACTGTCTAGCCAGGAATATCGGTAATTTGGATCTTGACCACCTCTTCACTGGGTTTAGGTTTCTTATATTGCTCAATCTTGTCTCTCAATTCCATGGTGTCTATGGCTAGTGTTTTCCTCTCCTCCTTTAACATAGAGGTGCCCTAGGGATCCGGGTTATAAGTGAGTGTCCCGACGCGTAAGGGCATTGTGAACTTGATCTCCATATGATTGGTGCTCGCAAAGCTTTTAAACTGTTTAAGTAAGGATGGCCCAAGATAGCAGTATAGGAGGATGGTAGTTTGACAACACTGAAGATGGTCTCGATAGTGGCATGGTTGGACAGTGTCCCCAAGATTATAGGGAGTGAAATAATGCCTTCGAGGTATGACCACTCATCTAAAAATCCTTTTAGAGATCCAATAAGAGGTTGGAGAAGTTTTTGATGGAAGCCTATCTGACGGAAGGTATCCCAATAAAGGAGATTGCATTTGGTTACTTGATCAACTAAGATTCTCTTAACGATATACAGACTTATTTTGGTGGTGATGACCATGTGATCATGTCGACTCGGATCGACCCCTTATAAGTCGTCATCATGGAAACCAATCACTGGTTTTCTCCTTTTTAGCAATATGTTGATAGAAGTAACAAGGCATAAGTTTTTTGGGGCTAATTAGTCAAAGTTCCCACGAATGACGCTAATCTGTTGAAACCAAATTCGACTCCACAATAAGTTGTCCTCCTGGTTCGAACTGGAACTAACTGTGTTGGGTGTTCTGGATTTTCACATAGGGTAAGACCTGTAAAAGATCTACCAGAGGTGGCTCTAGCGAAAAAGGCTCCGACGCTAAAGTTAGAAAGAGTGATGAAAAAGAATGAAAGACCGGAAGAGGTTGAGCCCTGTGTAGTCTGTGTGTGTGTTATATGTAAAGTAGAAGTATGTATATCTGGCTGGTTACCCGCTTTAAGCACTTACAACATGCATACATGGTAAGTCTCGTAAGTGTTTAGGGATATAGAAATCTTAATTTTCTTGTAGAGAGATTAATAAGAATTTTTCTGAGATTACAGGCATTGTAGTCAAAGACCTTTGAGGGATTTAGAATTCTGTTGGTTAAGGGAAGTTTCAATTGTCACAATATTTCCTTCATTTTCGAGAATAATTACCGAGATTTGATTCCTTAGTGAGAAGATTCTTCAAGACTAAAAGAGGTTCGTATTAGATTGAGGAGGGTTTTGATTCACTAAAGATTTCCTTTCTAATTGAATGATCACACGGTAGACTTATCACAAAATGGGAATCACTTCCATTTGACGACAAGTATCTAACAAAGAGTGAGGACCACCGAGAGATCCAGAGGCCGAGAGTCGGACTGACCAAGGGTCTCGGGGATCGAGAAAAGGGATAATAACCGAGAGGGTTTTATCGAATGACCTAGAACGAGAAGGAGATTTTGGGCCAAACGGGAACTGAGGATACGAAAGTGCCTATTGTTTACCGAGAAAGGACTCTATGATCGTGGGCCTATTGTGGTTCAATGGGTCTAGTAATGGGCCTTCACGCCATGTACCATTAATTCTTATTGATGCCTGCTTTGTAACCCACTTTGCTTTATCGTCACAAACAAATAATAATAATAATAATAATAATTACTATTATTATTATTTGTTTTGATCAATGTTCAATAATGAATTGCAAAAGAGTCGCCTTCCTTGCATTCTAAAGCTTGCTTCAGCCACCATCCACCATAATGTTGTCTATGTCTTCTCAAAAATCATAAATCTTCCATGTGGGTTGTTGATGTCCATGAATGCAATCGTTGAGATTTCAACTACACCTTTTACCAGCTTATTGAATTCTCCATTATAGCTCCCATGAACTGAAACTAAAGCAGCAAACATACTAGAAGCTTAGGTACCAAAAGTATCACTAATTCTATCAAACGAACAAAAATACAAGGAAAATCTTGTTCAAAAAATTATTATACATAGTTTTTTTGGAAAAAAAATTGAATTGAATTTAATTAAAACTAGCCATGACTTTTAATACATAAAATTATTAATATAATGGTTATTAAACACAGAAACGCTTATTTTTTATCTGTAACAATTTGTATTTTCTATTAAAAATCTTTTAATTTAGTTAAAAAGTGTTACACATAAAGATAACTTGATCAGCTCATCTGAGATTTTTCAAACACCCAACAAAATATTAGAATAACAAGTTTTGAGCATAATGCCATCTCCCCCCTCCCCCCAAAAAGTTCCATTTCTTTTATTTCTAGTTTATGGATAACACAAGTATAGGACCACAAATTCGGATTTTTATTTTCTTTTTTTTTCCATAGCCCTCTCACAGAAGTCGATTATTGGAAGGAATAATATAACAAACTGTGTAGTCAAAAAAAAAAAAAAAATCAAAAAGAGCATGGTTGGATGGTGTGTCCTCATCATAGTTTACTTATTATCATTCCCAAATATAATTTAATTAAATATGTAAGAATGATGGCTTAGCTGGTTTTTTTTTTTTTTTGTAATTAATTAGTAGATCCTATGTATCTGTAGAACTGTCATTTTCTGTTGAATTATTTCCATCTGATCTCCCCCATTTTGACGATTTCTGTATTTTTGAGTATTCTATACTAAAACGGCATATTTTCTGCAAGTCCAGTAATAGAAGGAAAGAGCCACCGATGTGGATTTGATGATGACTTTCTGAATATGACACTTTTTAAAATACTAAATGTGATTTTGTCTCTAATGGTGGATTGGATTACCTAAAAGGAGAGAGAGAGAGAGAGAGAGAGAAGGGCCATATGCATAAAAGTTTTTATTTTGAAAAACATGACCTTGTTGTTTGAAGTAATTATAATTGGGCAAAGGTCCTTTTCAATTGAATTAATTATATGAAATTTAATATTATATGTGAATTCAAAAAATTAATAATTAAAATTCTTTTTTATTGGTAAAATAATATTAAAATTTTACTCCAACTTTTCATTATTCAATAAAATTGAAAAAGAATTATTTTAATAAGGAGATATATGCAATGTTAGGGTCTTCGAATTACAAAGAAGCGACTTTCCAATGTATTCAGTTTTTTTTTTTTTTTTCCATTGAATTATTCCTACCCACTTTGCATTTTATTTCTTCTTTTTACTTGTTCATCATCCATTTTTTTTCCCTAAAGCAATAGTCATTCATGAAAAGATAAAAATCAAGACCAAAAAACAAAGAAAGATACATAAAATCTCCATTTGAATAGCACAAAATTGCATGTCGTCTACCTATTTGAAATCAATTCAATTTTGTAATTTAGGGATATTATTTGATTTTCTCCCCTGTCGTTTAAAAAAAATAATCATATAGATAAATATACGATATGAAATAAATTACAATGATGTAAAAGAATCTATATGTCTAACTATATTTGATGAGATAAAAGTTTGATTGTTATTGTTGTATCTGATTTTCTCTCCAGCAATATATCAAAAATTTAAGTCTCCCATCCTCTCAAGTAAAAACAAATCCAAAATCAATGGAATGCCCCAGATTAAAAAATAATAATAATTAAATCAATACAAAGAAAGGAAAAAAAAAAATGGGCGGACAGAATATCTGTTGGCCAGGTCATTTATTAACACAAGCTATGTTGAGTGGAGCTCCTCAAGTATTTTATTTTGATCATTATATAATCGTCTTCTGATCGCTAAGTTTACTTTTGCATTACATAAACACCCCCTAACTCAATAATGGCACCATCGCTTGCATTGCAACACACTAAAAATTAATTAGACACCATCCTCTCTCTCTCTCTCTCTCTCTCTCTCTCTCTCTCTCAAGTGGGTTTTAAAAGCAAACAATAAGTTACGTAATATACCACCTTAACACATCCATAAAATCTCTGATCAAAAAATGAATCTGATCTTGGGTATAGAAAAGATATCATTGGGAGACCTCTCCTTAATAATAGGTCTGATAACAGATCGATTTGAATTAATCAAGATAAAATTTTGAATAACGGATAATGACAAGGTACAAAACAAAATTGAATCTGATCAGGCGGAAGTGACTGCAAAGCTCCCTTCCAAAGAGTTACTTTCCTAATAATTGTGCCTAATCATATCCAGTTGGATGAATATATAAGAATGTAAAATAATAAAATATTAGATTGAGGGTTATCTTTGTATTAGATAATATTCCTCACTATATCTTCAAAATTCATTTTTTATTAGATTTTCTTCAAATTCTTTTCCAACTCTAGGCCAAAATTTTCAACTAATGCAAGAATATCTTGTTCTTTTTTATTTTAGGGGTACCTTGAAAAGAAACGTTGGCGGGTCACACTATATGTCCAGCACTTTCTGATGGATCATAATCCCTGACGTGGTGAGCAAGACCCCACCCCATCTGATTTTGCCGTGCAAAAGATGGGATACAAAATTGCTGTCAAGTCGGGCCATTTTTCACACAGCCCTCGTTATCTCTCGTCATAGTATTCATTATCGGTACCATTATACGTACCAATGAGAATAGAGAGAGAGAGAGAGAGAGGGGTACACTTCACCAACCTATTACTAAAGGAACAACATATAAGAAAGAAGTCAAGATTTGCAAATTGAATTTCCCTCAAAAGTGAATTTGTGCGCAGTACTCTGGACATTCATCACTACCAAATAGTTACCATGCCCCCACGCTAATGATGATCACGAATGAGATATGTGTTATGGTAGTTGGTTCTTGCATATGTCATGCTTGGCTCATTTGGGTCTAAAAAAGTTCTGGTGTAAACCATTACATTTTTCCTTGTAGGGGCCAGTTTTGGTATGTCTCATTACCCTCTTTTTAAATGAATTAGAAGGTGGTGGATACATCACGAGTTGTAAGATGTGTGCCCTTAAAAAAATAATAATAATTATAATTTATTATATTTATAATATAGTTATCAAATTATAAATAGTATAATCTAAATCATTAACGTTTTTTATTATAATAGATTATTTCGATAATTTTAAAATTTTTTTAACAAATTTTTAAATTTTTAAATTTTGAGACCACAACAACTCAAATCAATTTTACTTTTGAAACTTAAATTATCTAAACGTACTCAAATATAGAGTTTCAAAGGAATATCTAAGTTTTAAAAGTAAAGTGACATGTGAAAATGGTGAACAAGTACTAAACACAGATATGTACAGTTTCAGACAATTTTTTGACTTCTTTAGAGAGAGGTTACATGTTTGTCACGTGAGACAACGAACATACCCATTAACTTTTTTCTTTTATACTTAGAGTTAACGCAAGTACCCATAAAATATGGATTGTATTTTTTCATTTGTATAAATATTTGGTAGATTTATAATTAACTCAATATTTAAACTAAATTATTGTCTAAATCAATAAAAAGATAAGATGTATATTAGCGACAGAAAAAAAAATAGACTAACCACTGGAGTTTTAAAAAAAGACCTACGAATGAAGTAAAAAAAAATTAATAAGTGAAATAAAAATGTAATAGAAATAAAAGGACAATGATCCGTGCGGTTATAAAAAGGAAAAAATCTATATTAAAAAAAGACGAAAAATTTAAAAGGAAAAAAGAGTCAAAAATATAAAGAGCTAAACCTAAATGGAAAATAAAACTATGATTTAAAAATAAAGAGATAATAATTCGTGAAGCCAGAAAAGGGAAAAAAATTATGTTCAAAAAAGACGAAAAACTCAATCCAAAAAAAAAAAAAAAGATTTGGTCAAGAAAAGAGCAAAGACCTGAATGGATAAGTGGCAAAAAAAGAAAAGCCTATGTCCTAAAAATTGAATGACTTAAATGGGAAAAAAGGGTAAAAAAGAAAAAAGAAAAAATGTTCAAAATAAAAAGTGCCAAAATCTGAATGGACAAAAAACTATAATTTAAAAATAAAGAGACAACAATATGTAGAGTTTAAAAAAAAAAAAAAACCAAAAGTGAAAAAACCTATATTAAAAAAAATGAAGAACTCAAGTGAAAAAAAAAAAAAAAAAAGGACATGGTCAAAAAAAGAGTAAGAACTTGAATGAACAAGTGGAGCGAAAAAATGGAAAAATCTATATTCAATAAAACAAAAGACTAAAAGGAAAAAAAAGGGAGAAAAAATAAAAAGAGAAAGAGTTTGAATGAAAAAAATGGGTAAAAAAAAGAGGAATGAGTTAAATGAAAAAAACTGTAGTTTAAAATTAAATGGACAACCATCTGGGCGTGTCATGGACAATTGGGGCAAAAGAAGAAAAAAAAAACCTATATAAAAAAAATAAAGGACTTAAATGAAAACAAAAATTGAGTAAAAAAATAGAAAGGGAAAGGATCTAAACAAAAAAATGGGTCCAAGAAAAGAGGAAGGGCATTAACAAATAAATAAATAATTGTGGTCAGCAAGTGAAACAAATAAAACAAAAAAAAAAAAACTTATGTCCAAAAAAAAAAAAGATATGAAAAATAAAATCGGATAAAAAAATAAAAATGAAGAAGAATAGTGAAAAAAAAAAAAGATAAAAAAAGTGGAAGCAGTTGAATTGAAAAAAAAAAAAAAAAATAGAAACTGGGGTTCAAAATGTGCATGGGACGACCATACTCTTTCTCCTTTTTCTTTTATATTTTAATCATCACTATTTACCTTAGAAAAGTTTTACTTTCACTTACAAAATTTTGTCAATCTACCAATTATGTTCGTAATTTAAGAATTATTATCTGTTTTTAATAATTTTATTAGTGTTTCGTCAGATCTTTTTCCCGGAAAAAGGTATGTGAAAGATAATTTATTTCATTCAAAAAGAAAGAAGAACATATTCATAAAAAAGGGAAACTCCACCAATAATGTTAGTGAGATACAAAAAATCGAGATAGGTCATTTGCATTTTGTTGGAGGTAGATTATGATTTCATAGATATCAGCTCCTTACTGACCCAAGCAGTTACTGTCAAAGGGATGTGATACCTGCAAAAACTGTCGGATGGTGCTCTGACAAAAGGATTTCAACGCTCAAATCAGAAACAACAATTTTCGTATGAAAGGAAAATAGACTGAGAGTTCGAGGGGATCATTCCCCGTGATTAGAGTGCCTAATATGTAAGGTTCAGAGAGCGTACTTGTCTAGGAGGGTTTTGAGATGTCTTATACCTATGACAGTCGTGCGTTGCTGGAGTTTCAACCCTACCTTCCTTATCAAACCGATCCGAAAATATCGGGGATTCAATATTTCGAATCAAATGTGAACCTCATCTTTTGGAAACTTTTGTATTCTAGAGTGAACTTTTCTTTAACTGAAAGATCCTCAAAATGTTATTCGCCGTGAGGGGACGGAAGTCAATGGGATATTTTGGTCTTCTTTTAGGATCATTGGAATCGTTAGCTATCGATCGGTCGTTCAACCGATGAAGGGCATTCAGAGCTCTTTTGGCTGAGGAGCAGACCATTTGATGCTCGATCGGGGTGATTGTCTTCGCTCGGTGAATTATATTTGGTTGGCAAAGCAATTGAGACCCTATCTGTTGGGAGATCGGGGCGACTAAACCCCTTCAGTGAACGGTTATAAGTAGTATTCAAATGTTGGCCGGTAGTTATTCCTTTTGGACTTTCAGTAGATAATCGTATATGAATCTGGATCGATAATTGTCCTTTGTAGACTTTTCCTATGAGCCTTTCTCAAGCTGACTCATCAAATCAAATCTTGGGACCCGGTCCCATCATTTGCCCCCGACTCATGGCTCTCTTGACGAAAAGACATCATGAGTACTGATCTTTGGAAAAGGCATGGAACTTTTCAATGTGACTCTTGTCGTTTCGATTTTCGCGAATCGTCTTTTGTACGCTTCATAAGGGTATACACTCTTCAAGGAGTATATTGTCCCAACATTCTTACTGTCTTTTCAAATTTTCTTTGAAGAACCGCTTCTTGCAGACAAAATGTCGAGAGACACTTCCTTGTCACGTAGTATAAACAATATTCAGAGTACCATGACTAAAGAGGATTTGACAGAAGTCCAGAAGGAGATGTTGCTCGGAAGCAACTTCGAATTTGTATTGCCAGGTGGAGGGGATAGAGTGAGTTTTGCCCCCAAGGGTTATGTTCCGGTATATAAGTAGTGTGTAAAGTATGGCCTAAGGATCCTATACACAGGCCTGCTGGCGGAGGTCCTGAGGTATTGGAATATTTATCCTACGCTGCTTATCCCGAGCGCCTAGCATTTGGTGATTGTCTTGATTTTCCTATTAAGATTTTTTCGTATTTGTTTTAACTTGGAGATTTTAGAAGCCCTCTTTTTTTTAGGGCAATGTAGCTCCAAAGAGTCTACTCACGACTGGTATAAACTCTAGATCCGTCGGGAGTCTCGCTGAAGATTCTTTTATAGTGAATTCCAAGATAAACTCTAGATGCAGAAGTTTTTCTATATAAAGTTCCTGAATAGGGATCTCTTTCCAGCACTTCCAGGTGCCAACCAAACACCTTTCTTGAATATGAAGATCCCGAATCTTCTCCATCATTCTCATTTCTTATAAGCTATAACCCACTATTGTGAGTCCTGTCATCGGAGCTTATGGGTAGACTATTTGATAGAAGATGAAATGTTGCTATTGTCTGACTTGCTAATAGGTGAAAGGAGGCAGATCACCAAGCCTCTCTTATTGGAGCAACAGGGAAAGCCAATGGCTGATTCTGCACAGGTTGTAGATTCCAATCTTCTCAATGAGGTTTTTATCGAGCAGGAAGTGCGACCGAATGCAAAGAGGAGGGTAGCAGATATTTCCCTTGAGTCCCAACAGAAAAAACCAAGAGTTTGATCCCCCAGTCTGCCTGCGGAAGAGGAAGAGTTGACGAAATCTGGAGAGCATGAACCTCTCATGGTGCATTCTGAAACGGGGGAGGGTTCACCGATCAGCCACCCGATGGCTCTTGATGCCCTTTTCAAAATTGGGGGAGGAATGCGCCGGATGATGGTCCCTTTGAGGCGACTAGATGTGCTCCGGTTAAAGATTCGTGGTGGCCAGAAGAGGTATTGGTGACGCATGCTTCTACTTATACTTCGGGAGGGGCATCGGAACAGTCTCCTCATGAGTCCCAATTCCTTCTCAAGGATATAGCGGATGAGTATTGTATCCCACCACATATTCTGGTTGAATCACTTACCATGGAGGAAGAAGATTTTGAGGAAGGATCTATGGCAATTGGTATGGGCGGTCGTCAATTTAACTTCATCGATTTTCAAGCGGTGCTGCAACTGGCCAAAAGGTTCGAATTCCCTGCACAACTTGCCCTTCAAACGATGCCTTTGAACTGTGTTGACAAGGCCATCCATTCTCTCTGTCTTACAGTAAGTATTCTTTCCGTTCGAACTACGATTAGTCCTTATTACCTAACAGTTCTGACAAGTATACTTTTTTTTAGGCCTCGGCCTTAACTGAGCTTTAAAGGAAGCAAAGGGAAGAGCGCAATGAGCAATTTACTCTCATGAGCAACCAAGTGTTAGCGTTGAAGGACGCCCTAGAGAACCAGGAGAAAATAATCGGAGAGGAAAAAGATAGGCAGATCAGGCGTCTTCAGGAAGACCTTACTTTAGCCCAAGCTCGCTGCGAAGAATTGGAAGAGGAGGCACGCATTCAAGGAGCACAATTGATGGTTGCTGAAACATTGGCTCGTCTCTGAGAGGAATCCCTTCGAAGGGCTGAACAAGAGATGACTGATCTCAAAGCGTTTGCTGCCAAAGATACTATCAATCTTCAACTTTCTCAGCGTAGTTTGCTGGAACGTTTGAAGTGCACCAAAGAGATTTTTCGACAAGTCGATCAATACGAGGCTCTGCCCCCTCTTAAGGGGTCAGTGGATTCGAATCCCACCTAGGTTGTGTCCAACGCTCCCTCCATTCTCTTGTAATTTTTGTGTCATCTGATATGAGGAAGTTTTTATTCCTTAACTCAGGATTTTTAATGAAAAACTTTTGAATGCTTTATTTCGTTACTCCGATAAGGACGGGGGGACTTGCCTCCTTGATAATGTACCCGATCGATTGATCCAAGGTGTCCAAGACCTGATGTTCGATTGGGAATCTCCATGATTAGGGTTGTGTTTACCCGTTCAGGGAGATTAATCTCATGGGCGGCTGAGACCCTTCGATCGGTTGGAAACTTAGGAGTTTGGGCCGTGTTCGTCTGTTCGGGGAGTTTCTTCATATCTTAACGACACATTCGTTCGGAAGATCTGGGTGATTGAGACCCGACGATCTTTTAGAAAACTGAGGAGTTAGGGCTATGTCTACCCGTTCGGGGAGTTTTATCTCAACTTAACGACACATTCGTTCGGAAAATCTAGGGGACTAAGGCCCTTCGGTCGTTTTGAAAACTTAGGAATTAGGGCCATGTCCGCCCGTTCTGGGAGTTTTATCCCAACTTAACGACACATTCGTTCGGAAGATCTGGGCAACCAAGACCCTTCGGTCATTTAGAAAATTTAGGAGTTAGGGTCGTGTCTGCCCGTTCGGGGAGTTTCATCCCAACTTAATCGACATATTCGCTAGGAAGATTTGGGTGACTGAAACACTTCTGTTGTTTTGAAAATTTAGGAGTTAGGGTCGTATCCATCCGTTCGGAGAGTTTTATCCCAACTTAACAACACATTCGTTCAGAAGATCTGGGAGATTGAGACCCTTCAGTTGTTTTGAAAACTTAGGAGTTAGAGCCGTGTCCACCCGTTCAAGGAGTTTTATCCTAACTTAACGATACATTCGTTCGGAAGATCTGGGTAACTGAGGCCCTCCGGTCGTTTAGAAAATTTAGGAATTAGGGCCGTATCCGCCTGTTCGGGGAGTTTCATCCCAACTTAACGACACATTCGTTCGGAAGATCTGGATGACTGAGACCCTTCGGTTGTTTAGAAAACTTAGGAGTTAGGGCCGTGCCTGCCTATTCGGATAGTTTCATCCTAACTTAACGACACATTCATTCGGAAAATCTGGATGACTGAGACTATTCGATCGTTTTAAAAACTTAGGAGTTAGGGCCATGTCCGCCCATTCGGGGAGTTTCATCCCAACTTAAGACATATTCGTTTGGAAGATCTAAGCGACTGAGCCCCTTCAGTCATTTTGGAAACTTAGGAGTTATGGTCATGTCCGCCCGTTCGGGGAGTTTTATCCCAACTTAATAACACATTCATTCGGAAGATATGAGTGACTGAGATCTTTCGGTTATTTTGAAAACTTAGGAGTTAGGAGGGGTGCTTTCTCCACAAATCATTAAAAATCCCATGTCGCATGTTATTAATGAGCAATAGGAGAAAATCGAAACCTTTATCATAGGAAAAGCGCGGGGAACTCTTGATTGTAGGTGGGGCAGATGCTAGTGGGCACATAAAGCTCGTGCCAACTATCCTCACCGTGGATTTGGAGGATCACCCTTCCTGGTTCATTATGCGGTGGCCTAGGATCTGACCGATCAGGCGGCTCATTCTCCCATGGTGCATTATGCCTGTCGGGGGAAAATAGGTTTCTCCCTCCATGCTGATGAACTTCTGTAGTTTATCACTGCGAACCAATAATTCCAACTTGTCTTTAAGCCTTTTGCACTTGTTGCTCGTGTGGCCGTAGTCCCGATGGAAATGATAATACTTGGACTTGTCCTTCTTGGGATCTTCTTTCGCGGAACGAGGGGGTCATCTGACGTACAATTTGTTTTTTATCTTATATAAAACCCGACTTGGGGTTTCATTCAGCAGAGTGTAGATGCTGAACCTTTGCGACGGTAGAACTCTTGGTTTATTTCTCTTTGGAGAAGGCTAACGGGGCAATAGGCTACGCTCCTTTCTGCTAGGGCGGTTCCTCCGTCGGTCAAACGCCTTTGCTTCTTCTACCGTAATATATTTCTCTGCTTGGGAGTAAAATTCTTGAATAGTTGCTGGGGGCTTTTTCGTGATAGAGACTTTCATGTCGAAAGAACGTAAACCCGTTAGGAGAACAGCTAGTGCGATGTTGTGGACCAAAGCGGGGACCTTCAACATTTCAATTTTAAATCTTTCCATGAAGTCCTTCATAGATTCTTCCCCCCGTTGCCACAATGACAGCAGGGAAGTGGATTTTCACTTGGCTCCCCGACTGATTACAAAATGGGTCTCAAACTGTTGTCGGAGTTACGCGAAGCTCTTGATACTGAGTGGCGGAAGAGAGTTAAACCACGTCAGTGCATTACCCTTAAGTGTGGTGGGGAAGTGCTTGCACATTGATGCATCTGAAAGGTCTCTGGAGACCATAACCGTTATGAAGTGGGTGGCATGATCACGTGGGTCATTTGTTCCATCATACCGCTCCATGGGAGGTAGAAGGACATCCCTCGGCATTGGTTCCGAAGAGATCTTTGAGTCGAATGGCGATTCACCTAAAAGGTGTAGGGGATCTTCCCTACCCTTTGCACCTGCTCTTTCAAGTTCGGCAGTCACGAGTTGTTCGATCTATTTTTTCAGATCTTTAGGGTCATATTGGAAAACAGCCGATGGTTCAGGAAACTCTCTTCTTGGTGGTCACTCGTATTCAGATTCTACTGCAGATGAGTGGCCGTCTGGCTCGAGGGATCAGCTGAGTCCCTCCAATTATTTAATCATTCTCAGGAGTGTTGATTCTAATCTCTCCATTTGTGGCTGGTTCGCCTATTCTGGCACTGGCACTGAGGCCATGCCCGGCTGTTCCTGGGCCTAGGGTTATAGGATTTGCTTCGGATGGGACGGCCAGGTGGAAAATACATGATTGTGAACAAGACGATCAAGCGCCGGAGGGGTGATAGGTTCGACGGGCATAGGGTTATGCCCTTCTACAGTGGGAGCAGCACTCGAGGACGTTCTAGTTCTCGGAGGCATGGCTGTCGGAATAACAATAGTTGCTCTGGTATGTTCCCACTGACGACGCCAATCTGTTGGAGGTGAGTTATGACTCTACAGATACCGGTTCTTTACTGACCCGAGCGATTACAGTCAAAGGGATGTGATACTTGCAAAAATTGCTGGAGCGTGCTCCGGTGGGGGGACTCCGACACTCAAGTCAGAAAGAGTGGTTTTCGTATGAAAGAAAAACTGACTAAGAGTTCGAGGGAATCATTTCCTGTGATTTGAGTGCCTAATGTGTAAGATCGAAATAGCATACCTGCTTAGGAGGGTTTTAAGATGTCTTCTGCCTGTGAGAGTCATGCGCCACTGAAGTGCTTCAACCTTACCTTTCTTATCCAGTTGATCTGAAAAATTTCGGGGATTCAATATTTCGAATCAAATGTGATCCTCATCTTTTGAAAATTTTTGTATTCTGGAGGGAACTTTTGTTTAACTGAAAAATCCTCATGATGCTGTTCGCCGCGAGGGACTGAAGTCAATGAGATATTTTGATCTTCCTTTAGGATCATTAGAATCGTTAACTATCGATCGGTCGTTCGACCGATGAAGGGTCTTCAGAGTTCTTTTGGTTAAAAAGTCGACCATTGGATGTCTGATCGGGATGATTGTCTTTGCTCGGTGAATCCTATCCGATTGACGGGATGACTGAGGTTTTATCTGTCGGGAGATCGGGGCGACTAAGGCCTTTCGTTCGTGAGATTTGAACGACTAATACCTTTTAGTGAGCGGTTGTAAGGAGCATTCGAACGTTGGTCAGTAGTCATTCATTTTGGACTTTCAGTAGATTATCGTATATGAATCTAGATCGATATCTGTCCTTTGTGGGCTTTTCATGTGAGCCTTTCTCAAGTTGACTCATCGGATCAAATCCTAGGACCGATCCCATCACATTCTAACTTGTTGGCAATGTTGGAATATTTTAATAAAAATAAAAATATTATTTATCGGTGATTTTTTTAAGTGGATACGGGGAGTTATATTTTGAAATGGTAAATGGTTATTCCTAAAGTTATTGACAAAGTTAATGACTACTTTGAGTAATCATTTCATTATATTAATGCAAATTTAAATAGTGATTTTAGTTTGCAAATTAATAATATATATTATATATATTAATGCTGGTATCTAATATAAATGTTCTACCTGTATATATATATATATTTAGAATATAAATTTATATTATTGACTAAAATAAAAGTATTGATAAAAAACTTTGTCTTTCAATATATCGAATTGTTAGAAATGATCCGCATACCGGGCATTGTGTTTTGGAGACAACGCATGTTCATCTAATATGAAAATTATCCTATTACTCACTCTTTTGTAAAAATTTGTATTATTGTTTATGTTTACTCCAAGAAAAATAGAAATATTATTCATTTGTGTTTCCAACAACTGTCCTAGTTCATATGGTGGGAAATAATAAATGGGTTAGTTTGGTAAATTAAAAATGATAATAATTCTATAGTACAAATATGGCCTTTCTTATGGAGTATACAATAAATATTTGTTTGCGGTTCAACTATAGCTCAATCAGCATTATTCATTTTTTCTTAAAGATTTTGAATTCAAATTTCTCTTATAATATTTGTTCAGATTAATTTAAAAACTTAATCCTAATAATTATATCAAAAATATTTTAAATTTGTACATAATATTGTTTAAATGCTTGTAGTTTATGAGTTATGATTAAATAATAACTCATGAATTTATTAATGTGTACACGTAAAGTAATACTAAAAATTCTCTTCATTATTTAAAAATTCTTTTTGTTAAGTTTTTCTCTCCTCCTATTTGGGATAAAAACAAACTGTCAAGAGGTGAGCCGTTCAACTGCCACTAGGGGTCTACCTGCTGTTAAAAACCTCTGATTCAAGGCATGAGAATCACCGTAACATATGCTAAAAGATTTCCATGTTCAAATAAACTAAACCAATTTAGCCATCAAGAAGGAACAACCAGTCTTTCCATTCTGCAGTAAACTAATAATAATAATAATAAATGAAAAGAGAGAGAAAAGCTTTCAAGAATAAATGTCCACATCTAGCAATGGACATAGGCTTCCAGACAAAGTCTAGTATCCCAAAAGCTCCCCATGCATTCCGGGCTTGTCAAGATTTGGAAGCCTTGCTTGTCGCTGATTCAAGAAATGAACATCACCTCTAAGCACAAAAGGGAACGTTTTCCTTTTTTTTTTTTTTTGAAAATAAATATTAATAAAATTGAAGAATGTGTTAGAGGTGAAAATAATTTTCTATATCTATTTTTTCATGCTATTTGGATTTCTTTTACAGTTTTGGATTTTTGCTATTCAAAGAATCATAGTACCCTTTCTCTCTTTGCTTTTTTTTTTTTTTTCATATTTTTTCTTTAATGTTGTCTTGTTATGATTGACCCTTTTTGTTTTTCTCTCTCTTTCTTTCTCTCTCCTCTAGCTCTTCCTTTGTGTCTCGCTCCATCTCGCTAACAGTGGGTGACATACTCCTTTTTCTTCTCTCTTTTCATCTGTTTTCTATTCCCGGCCTTTTCTCTATTATTTCGATTTATATAGATCGGCCAATCCCTCTCTTATTTTTTATCTCCGAATCAAATTTTTTTTTTTTATTTCTATCAGATGGAAGATTTAGAGAAAATAGAGAAGAGAGAAGAGAGAATTTTGATTCAGAAGAAAGAAAAAATCAATTAAAAAAGAGAAATAGAAATAGAGAAAATGATTAAATCGTAAATTTATAACAAAAAAAAAAAAAAAAAAAGAAAGAGGAATAAGAAGATGATAGAAACAAGAGAGATAAATACAGGGGTATTTTGATTATTTCAAATGGCTGTATTAAGAAATTCCGGTGTAATTAAAACGCGTAAGAAGTGAAACATCCTTTTTCGGCATATAAGGTGCAAGTGAAATTGAAATTCAAAGGCACCATAAATAGATAGCAAAAAGTTCTTCATCGCTAACAGATATTAATTTGTATATAGAGTCCGTTAATGAATTTTGCAAAGAAGGTAATTGCACATGGGGATGGGGGTTGGGGTTTCAGGAAGGTGGTTTCAATCTGTCTTACTTGATTCTCGCTTGTGCTTTTTCTATTCTTACTCCACCAACCCTCTCTCTCTCTCTCCTCATTTCTCCAATCTAATCCCTCTTTCTTCAGAAATCACAAAATTTCTTTTGTCTGACACCCTCCATGATCCCCACCTCTCACAATTCCTTTTTTTTTTTTTTTGGTTAAGTCAAAAGTCGTGCTCCATTCTACATGAGAAGAAGCTCAACTAATTATCCACTTCCTCCTATCTGACATTACCTGCAAATTTTGGCATCCCTTTTTACTTGCTTTCTTGATCTTTACAGAGTCATTTCTTAAATTTTCAATCTTGAGAGAGAGAGAGAGAGGAAAAAAAAAAAAAAAAACCAAATTTCGATACCCTTTTGAGAGCTTAAAATGAAACATAAATTTGTATTCAAATTATCACTTGGATTGGCCATAACAGCAGTCTTAATCATTGTCTTGTTGATTGCCTTCTTCTGCAGAAAGAGAAAGAGAAAAAACCAAAATCTTGAAGACAATGAAGTAGACTTCAGTGAAAAACAGGAATTTGAAAGTGAGGATTTGATTTTATTTCAGGGAGGAGAGAATTTGTGCATAAGTGACATACTGGATTCTCCAGGAGAAGTGATTTGGAAATCAAGTTTTGGGACTTTGTACAAAGCGAATTTGCAGATGAGTAATTCAGTGATGTTGCTGAGATTTATTAGGCCTGCTTGTTCTGCGTCTACAGATGAGATTTTGTCTGCGATTCAATTGATTGGGTCAATTAGGCATTCAAATTTGTTGCCTCTCAAAGCTTTTTATGCAGGACCCAGAGGTGAAAAACTGCTTGTTCATCCTTTTTATGGATTTGGCACTCTAGCTCACTTCATTAGAGGTAATATTCTATCTGGCTTTTGTAATTTTCTATTTGTTTTTATCTGTTTAGATTGCAAGCTTTGGATGGTAGATTCTGATTTGAAGTTTTAAAGTTGGGGTTTTCTCTTTTTTGGGTATTGGCAAATGTTTGAGTTTTTGATTGTAGGGCTAGATTTTATTCGTACGAGGAAGTCATTGTACTCTCTGGGTTTCCGATTCGGTTTTTGGTACTGAAGGCATATAGTCTATGATCAGATTTATTTTTTAGTCTTTTTTGTTTCAGTCTTTCTTGTTTTTTGTTAGCTTCATCATCTTAGGTAACAGAAGTTTGAAATTCCTTTCTTTTCACCAAAATCCCAAAAGTTAGCTATTGTAGCAATGTGTTTTAAATTTATCACTGATCTAAAGCTGCCTAACCAAAAATAAGGGGGAAAAATGGTTACCTATATCCTTTTTCTCTGCATCAGTATTACCCTGTTGTTTCAACAGGTTCCTGTTTGATTGCAATATTATGGATAATTAGGTAATTTTCTCCATTTCAACTTGTTGCTTCAATCATGTATGGAACCCAAATTGCCTGACTACCTCATTGTGGATTTATTTTTGTTTCCCTTTCCTTTATCTTAGACCTCATATCTTCTTTCTCATTTTGCATAAGCCAGAACCAGAACAGTTTGCACTTAAAAAATTTTCGGATACTTTTCCATATTGAGTGTACGCCGCTGAAAATTTTGCTTGCTTCTCTTGAAATCCCTTCCTTCCAAATCAGGAAAGAGTCGATTCTTTGGTTTAAAGTGCTTTTAATTACATTGTCAGATACTCTTCTCTAAGTTATAGTGAATGCTACCAAATTCTTCCGTTACTTTTCCCTTATTCCTATTTTCTACCAAAGGAAAGACCTGATAAGTAAATTTGAATGACTTCGGAAAGAACAGGATTTTGGAGCTCTGAATTCGAATTCTTCTTTGTTCAAACATACAACTTCTAAAGCCAAGAGTTAATTATATTGCTCTTTTTGACAGAAGGAACTAGTGATTGTCACAGTTGGACCATCATTTATAGAATTTCGATGGGTATTGCACAAGGCTTATGCCATCTTCACACTGGATTGGAGAAATCAGTAGTCCATGGAAACCTCAAGTCTAGAAATGTATTACTAGATCAAAATTATCAACCATATGTGGCAGATTTTGGCCTGCACCTACTTCTCAACCCATCTGCGGCACAGGGAATGCTAGACTTGTCTGCAGCTCAGGGATACAAAGCTCCTGAACTGATAAAAATGAAGGAAGCAAGTGAAGAGACTGATATCTACAGCCTTGGAGTGATCTTCCTCGAAATGCTGACAGGGAAAGAACCTATAAATGCTGATGCCATACACGACGAAGAGATTTATCTACCAAATATGTTGCGAAATGCTATCCTGAATCACCGAATCACAGACTTATACCATCAAGACATTCTTTTGAACCAAAGTGGTGATCATGGTCTGATAACTGAAGCACAAATTCTCAAATTTTTTCAGCTTGCAATGGCTTGCTGTTCTCCATCTCCTTCACTTAGACCCAATATCAAGCAAGTCCTCAGAAAGCTTGAAGAAATCGAGAAATAAAGAAAATCTCATTCTAGTGCAGGATTACAAGCTACAAGCTTCCTTTTGGTGGTATCGGCATCTCATACTTGATTCTAACGGGCAATTTCAGCTATGATGATTGCTGTGAAATTGACAAAAAAGAAGTGCAAAATAGAGAAGGTTGAATTTGTCAAGACTCAGAGATTTTCTTTCTATGCCTAACCGGCACAAGACGTTTGATCCTCTCAGGTCGGGCATTGGATCAATGAATCTAGTTTCTTAGCAACTGGACGTCCCAAAGAGAATCGGTTAATTTGTTAAAGCACAAAAGGGTTTGGGTTTGGAAATCATTTCTCGGCACCAAGGATTGAGCTCTGTGATCCCCATTAAACATTGGAGTATGGAATCTATCAATTGTGTGCCTGATTTTCAGGTGATTTTCCAGATCTTGTGCCTCGACAGATATGGTGAGGATTATCGAAAATTTCAATCAATGGCAAGGCAGCTTCTGCAGTGTTATGCCATTTTTTCTTCTCTTCTTTCCAACTAAGTCATAGTTGAATTAAGTCTTGTCTTTATCAATAACCTCAACTCTTCTGCATATCGTGACTTTGTATATTGAGCTTGACCAAAACACATAAGATGCGTACACAAGGAGCTTTGTCATAACAAATAAATCTCTCTCTCTCTCTGGGTGTCTTGTATCTAATGAATGAAGTGGTTGGCGAATGTGTGAGTTGGGCTGACGGGGAGAGCACTCTATTATTAAGATATTTTCTTAATCCAAAATAAGATATTTTCCAAACCATGAGAAGGGAACTGAAAGCTCATTGGAAGACAAAACCACAACAGAGCTTAGGAGCATTACGTCAACAATTAGATCTCATCCATTTAGGACTGTATTTATTCCACCTCCCTTTCATCTAGCCTTACTTGCCCTCTGTACTAACTTAACTTCTTAACGTCTCATCAGAGTTCATTTGAGACAGTGGTAGGGTTTCAGCTCCCAAAATAAATAAATAAACAAAAAAGGTCAAGTTGGAGGTTTTATTTATTCATATAATTAATGACATTTGTTTATAAAAATATCAATTTTTGAAAGAAATCTTTAGGCCTATATAATTTTTTATTTAAAAAATAATATAAATTAAATAAGATAAAATATTAAAAAATGGTGGAAATAGTAGATGTGCATAGTGTTTTTTTTTTCCTTCTATTTTCAGCTTTAGTCATCTTCAATTGACCAAAACATATTCCAAATGGAAAAAGATAAAAAAGATAGTGAATGGGCATATGGAAACATTGAAATCCAAAAAAGAGAAAGAAGAGTGAGAAATATGAAAGAAGGATTTCAAAATGCGTTTTTTTTTTTTTTTTAAAATGGTAGTTTTTTTGGACTTTTCATTTAAAATTATCCATTAAAAAGTGTAATAAAAATTGAAATTATATGATAAGTGTAATATTTCAAACCGTAGGAGGTTCCAAATGGAAATTTGAAGGAAATTTAAAGGAAATTTAGAATTATTTTTTGTAATTTTCTCTACCCGTATAGTTGTATCCTTTTTAGTATTCACAAATGAATTACTTTTGTGGAGATGGTGAATGTTTTTGTACTGCTAATTACCTTCTTACCCCTAGCATAACCCCTCTTTAATTATGAAAGAATCTTTCTAAATCAAAACTAATTCCAGTTTTTTTTTTTCCTTTTTAAATGAATCTCTTTCTCTATAGTTTTTAAATGAAAGAAATGGTATACTATGCGTGGGGCATTGAATTTAACAATTGAGATAGCCGTAATTTTCTTTGGTGGTTTGGTGCCATTTGTAGATAACCTATCCATATTTCATTTTATTAGCTAGAGACCCATTATTATTAAAAATTCTATTACATAAATAAAAAAATATAAATACATATGCATAAAAAGAAAAAAAAATATATATTTTCTATTATTATTATTATTATTTAGAGTTTTGAGAGGGCAAATCTAAAATACAGATCATCTCTTCTCTTGTAATAATAGAAAAATATATAAATGCACATGTATAAAAAGAAAAGATTAAATAATAATTTTTATGTAGTCCCTATCAAAATATACCACTAGAGACCCATTTTTTTAAAAATTCTATTACATAAATAAAAATATATAAATGCATATAAAAAGAAAAAATTATATATTTTCTATTATTATTAGTATTTTGAGTTTTGTGAGGACAGTCCCCGAGCAAAATTATTATTTTGAATCTTGTATTTGAAACATATCATATCACTGGTAACGTGGATTTGAAAACCTCACAAGTTTATTGTATATAGTGAACTTAGGGGTATTTTGGTAACAGTAAAAGACAAGAAGTGGAGCGATAGAAGGGAGGAGGAGGTCGAGTTGGGAGCAGGAGCAGAGCTTTTGGTGGCTCCTGAAGGGAGCTATTGTATTGGTATTACGACCAAACCAACGGCAATCCAATCGAAGGCCCTTTACCTGATTCTCACCTCGTTTCAAAACCCTAGTTTTTGTTTTTGTTTTTGTTTGTTCAGATTGTAGAGTGAGAAATCTGGAATGTTTTTTCCCCCTTTTTTCAGTGATGTCGGGATACGAGAATGTGGTTGGTGGAAAACTGAAATTGAAAGGGAAAGCGCTGGATGTGAAGGCTGGTGGTGTCAAAAAGAAGAAGAAAATCAACAAGAATAAGCTGCTTTCTCAAGACACTCCTCATGACTCTTTCAAAGGTAATCCCCTTCCCTCCTCTTCTCAAATTCATGTCCTTCCCTTTGATTCTTGCTGCCAATATTTTGATATTTACTTATATATACAGCACTTAGAATGCTTTCTGGTCTATCTTTACCCAACCTCATGCACCCATTCAGGGATTCAATATGTTATCATGGGTCTCTCTCTCTCCCCCGCCCCCGATCCAATTGCAATTTGATTATCTATGTGGAATGTAGCTGCCATCCCACCTCCTCTTGGTTCATGACAGCTCCTCTATATGTTTGATGTAATTCTTTATTAAATTTAACAAACATTGCCCAGTGAATAGGATAGGTGGATTCTATTATAGATGAACTAGTCTGTGCAAACACACGTGCGTTTGCAACAAGAGATCTGAGATAAAGATGAGTAGGATTGAAAGCAAGGGCAAAGCCAAAAAATTATTTTAGTGGAGGCAAAGTACAACTTGTGAGAGATGGTAGGGGCGGATGTTATAATTTCTGAAAATAAACAACATTGTAAAGGGTTTTAGTAGCATTTTAAAGATTTTTAGAGGTAAATTTATTATTTTTAGTGGTATTTCAAAGACTTTAGTAGGCCTTTTTAAATGCGCTCTAAAAATATACACAAAAATGTTTTCCTAAAATTTCAGTCGAGCTGCCCTCACCTCTATTGAAAGTGCATAGGCCCAGGGGCCAGAAATCTACCCCTATTGAGACCAGATTTTTTTGCCCAGCAAGGGCCCTCACTGAGCTGCCCAGGAAACCCCAACGGTTACAAAAGTAGCTGTTGGAGCTTCCTGTCCAACAGCTACTTGTAGCCGTTGGAAGGTAGTGGGCTTTGGGTAGCCATTGGAAGGGAGTGGGCACAAAGCCCACTCCCTCTCCCTTCACTCTTTTCTCTCTCTCCCCCCCTCATTCTCTATAAATAGGGACTATCTCTTCTCTTGTAAATACAACGTGAAAGACAGTTTCTCTTCCAAAATCTCTCTCTTGTATTTTCTATCTATCTTTGTAATATTTGAAATAATCTTTCTTTTACAATCAATTGAAGAAAAAACTCTCTCCATTTTTCAACTTTGTAAATTTTTCTACTCTCTCTCTTTTCATTTTTGGTCACATTTTATCTCTCTTTTGTTCATATTTAAATTTGTGTTCTAAACTTTTGTAAGGTTTAATTGGCAATATGCGATGATATAGCTTGTTTAGGAAAATTTTATCTAATGAAAAATATTTGACCAAGGAAAGAGGTGCTTAGGAGAGGACAGACGAACTCTATCTCTTTTTTAGGAACTTTCTTGGTGCTCCCTTCTACAGAACGGGTCTGGATTAAACTTAAGTGAGGTTTATAAATTTCTACATAGTATTAGAACAGTGTTCTATTATTCCTCAAATGACAAATCCTCCATCTTTCCTTACTTTATTTCAAATCTAACATTTTTCTTCTATAATTTTAACCTCCACAAATTACTTACAATGGGTAGGGCACATCAAGAGGTCAATTCATGGCCAAAAACTCTTGAAATTTATTACAAGTGAGCCTCTTGATGTCACAGACCCTGCATATGAAAAATGGAAAGAAAGAGATGATCAAGTTTTCATTCTCCACTCTAGTGTCATGGATCAAACTTACAAAAACGTGGTGTCATCTTATCCAAATTTTAAAGTTTTATGAGATCAAATGTACGATATATATGGACAAGAATCTAATGTAGGAAGAATTTTTGAAATCAAGCGAAAGATCACTAACATTCAAAAGGCAGAGAAGATTCTAACTCAGCTATTTGGAGAATATGAAGACTTATAGAATAAATTGGAGTTTGTCTCCCAAATGACCGATCACAATTATTGAGATTAAGGTTTATATTGTTATTTTTTATGGAATAAATTAGAGACGTTGAGGTCTCACATATATAATTTGAAGATATTGATGAAAAAGAAGGATGAAGATAAATCCTTCGGCTTTCTCATCTCCCTTGATAAACGCTTCTCAAATGTTTACTAAGAAATTTGTTGGATGAAGGATTTCCCTTCATATCAAGAAGTTTGATTTCTAGTTCAGAAAATTGATGCTAGCATGTTATTTGAGGAGACTTCACAATCAAAAATTGAAATTCACAGATTTAAAGTTAAGCAGCAAGTCCCTATTCTTGCACCAGAACAATCCACTATCAACAAAGTCTGTCAGTTTTCTCACAAGAAAAAATGTTCACATTGTAAGAGGTTAAACCATAACAAAGAGAAATGTTGGATTCTTCATCTTCATCTCAAACTAAATCATCACAAAATAAAGGAGCAAGGAGCACCAAAAGGGGTGGAGAATATAGCTTTGGAAACGACTTTCGAAGGTATCACCAAGCTATTAAAACAAGTCGTCAATAGTTCTGATAACTCCTCAAACTCCACTCATTATTTTGAAAATTGGTTAATAAATTCGGGATGTTACTATCATATGGTTAAGGATAAAAAAATATAAGATATTTTAAATCTCTTCTCAACTATAAAATAGACAAAGTAGCTAACGGATAAAATTTGAAAGTTAAAAAACTTGGAGAAATTGATTTTTTTTTTTTGAGAAATCTCAAATGCTTTATATATTCGTAAATTCACCTCCAATTTTATGTCAATTAGTGAAATAATTAAGGTGTAAACATTTATAAACCTCACTTAAATTTAATCTAAACTTGTTTCATAACGGGAAGCACCAGGAAAGAGGTGAAGATCGTCTGTTGTCTCTTAAGCACCTCTTTTCTTAGACAAATATTTATCATTATATAAAATTTTTCTTATGACAGCATATTAAGAAATGGGCATTACAAAATTTTAGACGACAAATTTAAATATGGATAAAAGAGGGAGAAAATGTGACCAAAAAAATAAAAGAGAGAGAGGAGAAAGATTTACAAAGTTGAAGAATAGAGAGAGTTTTTTCTTTTATTGAATGTGAAAAAGAGATTATCTTAAAATTTACAAAGATAGAGAGAGAATACAAAGGAGAAAGACTTTGGAAGAGAGATTGTTTTTCAAATTGTATTTACAAGAGAAGAAAGGACCCCTATTTATAGAGAATAAGGGGGAGAGAGAGGAGTGAAAGGAGAGGAAGTAGCCGTTAAACAGGAAGCTCCAACGACCACTTTTGTAGCCTTTCGGGTTTCCTGGGCAGCCTGGGCAGATTTTTGGGCCATTTGGGTCAGAATTATTGGACCCAAATGAGATTATATACTTTCAATATTCCCCCTCAAGTTTGACAAATATATGTCGATGCAGTCTAACTTATTGAGGATATTGTTTATGTGAC
Organism: Dillenia turbinata; assembly: GCA_037126225.1. NCBI lineage: Eukaryota > Viridiplantae > Streptophyta > Magnoliopsida > Dilleniales > Dilleniaceae > Dillenia > Dillenia turbinata. The sequence goes on from JBAMMX010000015.1 coordinate 9,115,006, forward strand.
TAGTCATAGTTCCCTTGGTGAAAATATGAACAAGCTGTTCGTTGCATTTTATGTAAAGGGTGATTATGGTCTTATCTTCAACCTTTTGCCGTACGAAACGACAATCCACCTTAATATGCTTGGTTCGCTCATGAAACACTAGATTTGATGTAATGTGAATAGCCGATTGATTATTGCATAGAAACTGAATTGACAGTGAGACCTTAAACCCAAAGTCTTCAACTAGAGCTCTAAGCTATACAATATCACTTGTCGATGCTACCATAGCTTTAGATTCCACTTTCATACTAGATATTGAAACTTCTGATTGTTTCTGGCTTCTCCACGACACTAGATTGCCTCCCACTAGTATGCAAAAGTCCGTTGTAGAGTTTCTATCTTGAGAATCTCCGACTCAATCCGTATCACGATATCCAATGATCTCGGAGATTTGGTTGCACTTCATCTATATTCCACATCCAGGAGAGCCCTATAGGTTCCTCAAGATCCTTGGCTACTCTCTAACATCCCATTTTTGGATTGTGCATGTGCCGACTGTTTTGGCTAATTGCATATGCTATATATGGTCTAGTGATCATTAATTAAATGAGCTTCCTAACGAGTCTTTGGTATCTTGGATTGTCAGTAAAATGTTGATCGTTTCCCTTCCTTCTTTATAGGTCGAGATTGGATTACAACCTGGCTTAGCTTCCAATTTATGTGCTTCTTGCAAAACATCGAACGTGTACTTTCTTTGGAATAGAACAAACCCTTTAGAGGAGTAGGCAAGTTCTATACCTATGAAGTATCTTAACTTCCCCAAATCTTTAATTTTAAATTTAGACTTAAGTAAATTTTTAATTTGATTTATTTGTTTCACATCATTCCCCGTTATAATTATGTTATTGATATAGATAAGTACAACCATGATCTTCTCATTTAAAAATTTTATAAATAAAGAGGAGTCATGATTGCACTTAAATAAAAACAACAGTATCATGATCAAAAACAGCCTTGCAATTTTGGTTTTTATGTTGAAAGTATATAGGTGTATTTGGGTCTAAGAATTCTGACCCAAATGGGCCAGAAATCTGCCCTTGTTGGGCCTAGATTTTTGGCCTAGCAAGGGCCTGGCCTGGCTGCCCAGGAAACCCCAATGGCTACTTTTGTAGCCGTTGGAGCTTCTTGTCCAATGGCTATTTTTATAGTCGTTGGAAGGGAGTGGGCACAAAGCTTGCTCCCTTTTCCTTCACTTTTCTCTCTCTCCTCATTATCTATAAATGTGGGCTCTCTCTTCTCTTGTAAATACAATTTGGAAAACAATTTCTCTTCCAAAGTTTCTTTTCCTTGTATCATTTTTCTATTTTTGTAATATTTGAGATAATCTCTCTTTCTCATTTAACTCCCAAAAAAAAAAACTCTCTCAATTCTTCAACTTTATAAATCTTTCTCTTCTTTCTCGCTCTCACATTTTATCTCTCTTTTATTCATATTTAAATTTGTACTCTAAATTTTTGTAAAACTCAATCCTTAATATGCGATGATATAGCATGTTTAGGAAATTTCTGTATAGTGACAAATATTTGTTCAAAAAAAGATGTACTTAAGAGAGAACAGACGACCTTCACCTCTTTCTTGAAACTTTTTTGGTGATCTTTGCTACAAAATAGGTCTGAATTAAATTTAAGTGAGATTTATAAATTTCTACACTTTAGTGATTTTACTAATTAACATAAGATTGGAGGTGAATTTAGAAACATATAAAACATTTGAGGTTTTTTCAAAAAAAAAAAAATTCTTTTCCAAATTCTTTAACCTTTAAATTTTATTCATTAGCTATTTTGACTATTTTATGGTTGATGAGGGGTTTAAAACGTTTTTTTTTTCTTTATCCTTAATCATATGATAGTTACATTCTGAATTTATTAACCAATTTTAAGAATAATGAGTAGAGTTTGAGAGAGTTACAGAAGTATTGGCAATAGTTTGGTGATGCCTTCAAGAGCCGTTTCCAAGGCTACATTCTGTGCCACTTTTGGTACTCCTTGCTCCCTTCTTTTGAGATACTCTAATTTGATATGGGGATGAAGAAGCTAGTATTTCTCTTTGATATGGTTTAGCCTCTTATAATGCGAACATCATTTCTTGTGAGGAGGCTGATAGACTTTGTTGACAGTGGGTTGTTCTGGTACTGGTTAAATCCATGGATTTCAACTTTTGATTGTGAAGTTTCATTAAGCCGCATGCTAGCATCAGTCTTCTGAATTAGGAATTAGACTTTTTGATATGAAGGAAAATTCTTCATCCGAATAATTTCTTGGCAAACATTTGAGAAGCATTCACCAAGCGAGACGAGAAGGTTGAAGGACATATCTTTATCCTTCATTTTCATTAATATCTTCGGATCACGTGTGAGGCCTCATCATCTCCAATTTATTTCATAAGTTTTCATATTCTCTAAATAGTTGGGATTGAATATTCTCTTCTTTGTAAATGTTGGCGATCTTCCGTTTGATTTTGAAAATTCTTTCTACATTAGATTTTTATCTACATGGATCATACATTTGATTCCATAGAACTTTAGAGTTTGGTCAAGATGTTACCATATTTTTGTGAATTTGATCTATGCTACTAGAGAGGAGAATGAAAACTTCTCTTTCTTTCCAAGGGTTGGTGACATCAAGAGATTCACTTGTAATAAATTTCAAGAATTTTAGGGAATTAAGTGACCTCTTTGTCTTACCCATTGGAAGTAATTTGTGAATGTTAACATTGTGGAAGAAAAAAGTTGGACTTGAAATGAAGTAAGGGAGGTGGAGGATTTGCCATTTGAGAAATAATAGAACTCTACTTTTGATACTATTTAGAAATTTATAAACTCATTTAAATTTAATCCGGACTCGTTCTATAGCAGGGAGTACTAGGAAAGTTCTCATGAAAAAGGTGGAGCTTGTCTGCTCTCTTTTAGGTACCTCTTCCCTTGGATAAATATTTCGCACTAGACAGAATTTTTCAAAACATGTTATGTCATCACATATTAAGAAATAAGTGTTACAAAAGTTTGGAATAGAAATTTAAATATGGACAAAAGAGAGATAAAATGTGACAAAAAATATAAAAAAGAGAGAGAAGAAAGGTTTGCAAAGTTGAAAAATAGAGAGAGTTTTTTCTTTTATTGAATGTGAAAAAGAGATTATCTAAAAAATTATAAAGATAGAGAATACAAGGGAGAGTGATTTTGGAGTAGAGATTGTCTTCCGAATTGTATTTATAAGAGAAAAGAGAGACCCTATTTATAGAGAATGAGGGGGAGAGAGAGAAGAGTGAAGGGAGAGGGAGTGGGGTTTGTGTCCACTCTCTTTCAATGGCTACAAAAGTAGTTGTTGGATAGGAAGCTCCAATAACTACTTCTATAGCCGTTGGGGTTTCCTCGGCAACCTTTGGCTGCGCAACGTGGGCCCTTGCTAGGCCAAAAATCTAGGCCCAACAGGGGCAGATTTTTGGCCCATTTGGGTTTTAATTCTTGGGCCCAAATGGGCCATGTACTTTTGACATGAGGACTAGAATTGCAAGGTTGTTTTTGATCCTTGTTTTGTTGTTTTTTCTAGATCTCAAGTCAAACCGATAGATCGGTAAGTGATCTAGAAGGAAAAACTTGTATTTTTTTGGGTCAACACAACTAAGCTTTTATAGCATGTGAAGGAGATAATTGGCTATGGCGTGTTAGATTAGATCATCCAAATGATCAAGCCTTGAAAATACTTTTTTCAATAAAATTTCGTAAAAATGACCATTGTGAAGCTTGTATATTTGGGAAATAAATCCGAGTATTTTATCCAATTTCAGAAATTATTTGTAAAAATGTTTTTGATCTTGTGCATTGGGATATATTGACATCCCCTGGTGAATCTAGATAAGGTTTCAAATATTTCATTTCTTTTATAGATCATAAATCTAGATATATACGGGTATACATATTTCACACCAAGGCACAAGCTTTCGAAACATTTAAGGACTTTAACAAGTTTATCTTGAAACAATATGATACTCATATTAAAACACTTAGAACTGATGATGGTAGTGAGTACATGAGTAATAAATTTAAAGCATATCTAGATAACAAAGAAATTATTTACTAAACATCTTGTCCTTATAGTCCACAACAGAGTAGTATAACTGAAAGGAAAAATAGACACTTACTGGAAATAGCAAGGACCATGATGTTCTATGAAAATGTCTTAAGAAATTTTGGAATGATACAATTAGTATAGTTGCACATGTAATTAATTGACTTTCCACAAAGATCTTCAAAGGAAAATCTCCTTTAGAGATACTTAGAAAAGAAAAACTATTCATATCTCATCTTAAAATATTTGGTTGCACATGCTATGTTTATATTCCTTATCAAATGAGAGATAAGCTAAAAAGGAAAGGAATGCGATGTAAGGCTATGCATCATTTCAAAAGGGATATTTATGTTATGTACCAGAAACTAGTAAAGTTTATACATCTAACAATATAATATTTTTGGAAGATAAATTCTATTTTAAAGAATATAATAAAGACAAAGATTTCGTAAAAAAAGACTTACAAATCCTTTTTTGGGAATCCCCAACCCAAGGGTTGAAAATGAATCTCTGCAAGAAATAATTCCAGAACAAAATATGAAGCAAGGGGAAGAAGAAGAAAATACTTTAGAAAAGGAGTAAAATGAGCAAGAGGGAGAACAAGTCAATGGAGAAAATGAGGAAATTCCTATGGAACCATCCTCACCATCTCCTCCCCTTAGAAGATCTACTAGGTTAAGACATCAATTGGAATGGTTAAATAAGAAAGTTTATTAAAATTCTAAGATTACATCTCATCTTATTTCTGATATTTATATAACTAACAATGTTTCCTCTAATCATCAAGAGTTTTTGAATGACATTAGCCAAGTGCAAGAACCTTTTGAGTTATGAAGAAGCTAATGCTCATCAAGGATGGAGGAAGGCTATGAAGGAAGAGTTGGATACTCTTACCAAGAAATGAACTTGAGAGATCACCACTCTTTCTAAAGGAAATAAAGTGGTAGGGTATAAGTGAGTTTATAAGATCAAGCATAACAGCGACGGAACAATCGATCACCTCAAAGCAAGACTTTTAGTCAAAGGCTTCTCCCAGACATATGGAGAGGACTAAACTAAAATTTTTGCTCAGTCCGAATCCTATTGTTCTTCATAACAAACTGGAGTTCGCTGATGTTCCAAATGAATGTGAAGAACGCGTTCTTGCAAGAAGAGTTGGAGGAGGAATTTTGCATGCGACTTCCTTAAGGTCTTGAAGGCAAAGATGGGCAAGTATGCAAGCTTAAGAAGGGCATCTACGATTTGAAACAATCTCCCTAAGTCTAGTGTGCTAAATTTAGCTCCGGTTTTCTTAGTTATGATTTCTCTAAGTGTAATAGTGACTCCTATTTATTTACAAAATTTTTTAAATGAAAAGATCACGGTTGTATTTATCTATATCGATGACATAATCATAATCGGGAATGATATAAAGCAGATAAATCAAGTTAAAAATTTCCTTAATTCTAAATTTAAAATTGAAGATTTAGGTTAACTTAGGTACTTTCTAAATATAGAATTTGTCTACTCCTCTATAGGGCTTGTTCTATTCCAAAAAAGCACACGTTTGATTTTTTGTAGGAGATAGGTAAATTTGGAGTTAACCGGTTTGTAGCCTAATCTCGACCTATGAAGAAGGAAAGGATAATGATCCACACTTTATCGACATTTGGAGATACTAGAAATTCGTTGGGAAACTCATTTACTTGACGATCATAAGACCAAATATAGCATATACAGTTAGTCGAATCAGTCAGCACATGCAAAATACAAAAAGGGGATATTGGAGAGCAATTGAAAGGATCTTGAGATACTTAAAGGTCTCTCCTGGATGTGGAATATGGACGCAATGCAATTAAAGTTCCGAGATCATTGGATATTGTGATGCGGTGGGAGATTCTCAAGATAGGTCTACAACAGATATTTGCATATTCGTGGGAGGTAATGTAGCATCTTGGAGAAGTAAGAAATAATCTATAGTCTCAATATCTAGTGCGAAAGCGGAATATAGAGTTATAGTAGTATCGACAAGTGAGATTATATGACTTAAAACTCTAGTTGAAGACTTGGGGTTCAAGGTCTCAACACCAATTTAGATTCTTTGTGATGACCAATCGGCTATTCACATTACATAAAATCCAGTGTTTCATGAGCAGATCTAACATATTGAGGTGGATTGTTATTTTGTATGCCTTTACGTTAAGGGTAACAAATAGCTCGTTGATATTTTCACTAAGGGAATTACGGCTAGTCATATGAACAATATCCTTGGCAAGTTGGATTCTATCGACATATATTCGCCAAACTTGAGGAGAGTGTTGGAAATACATAAGCTCATTTGGGTCGAAGAAATCTTGCCCAAATGGGTCAGAAATCTGTCCCTACTGGGCCTGGATTTTTGGCCCAACAAGGGCGCTGGCCAGGCCAGCCTAGGCTGCCCAGGAAAACCCAACGGCTACATATAGTTGTTGGAGCTTCCTATCCAACGGCTACTTTTGTAGTTGTTGGAAGGGTGTGGGCACCTCTTCCTTCACTCCTCTCTCTCTCTCTCCCCCCTCATTCTCTATAAATAGGGGGCTCTCTCTTATTTTGTAATTACAATTTGGAAGACAATTTCTATTCCAAAGTCTCTTTCCCTTGTATTCTCTTTCTATTTTTGTAGTATTTGAGATAATCTCTTTTTCACATTCAATAAAAGAAAAACTTTTTTCATTTTTCAACTTTATAAATCTTTCTCCTCTTTCTCTCTCTTAAAGGTTTTGGTCATATTTTATCTCTCTTTTGTTCATATTTAAATTTGTACTACAGTATGCGATTGTATTGCTTGTTTAGCAAAGTTCTGTCTAATGACAAATATTTGTCCAATGAAAGAAGAGGTACTTAAAAGAGGACCGACAAGCTTCACCTCTTTTTTGAGAACTTTCCTGGTACTCCCTGTTATAGAACGGGTCTAGGTTACATTTAAGTGTGGTTTACAAATTTCTACAACCTCCACCTAGTGGCTTGCCACTGATGGAACGAGAAGTTATTAGGAAAACTAGAAGCCATTTATTTAGGAACCGATAGATATTTACATTGTCATATTTCCCCTTTAGCTTTTTGTTGTAAAAATTAAAATTTCAATTGTTAAGAGTTTTATAGGAAATAAAATTTGGACACATCTTGAATGACCGTAGCCCCTGGTTCTTTTTATGAGTTACTAGGGTACCAAGCATATGCTATGCATGCAAAAAATTATATGAATTCAATAAAAAATAAGTTAAGAGAAAAAATTGATTTTTTTATGAAGTAATTATCGATAACTTTTAATAAGGGAACATGTCCATATGATGATTCAACTTCTGGTGGCACCTATTAAACCAAAATACCCTTGAATGTTGAAGTCTTAACTTTTATAAAAAATAACAACTGGGGGGCAAGATATTACTAAGCTACAAAGAGAGTTTTCTTTTTCGTTCTTTTTATTTTTTTGGGATAAACTCCTACAATTTCTTCATAACCATCCATAACTTCTCTTTTCTATTTTTCTCTAAAATTTATTTCTTTATTAAATTCATTTGATTTTTTGTTTGCATCGCTTGTGTGGTACCCTTCTAGAGAAAAATGAAAAGAAAAATTGTGGGTGGTTATGGAGAAGTTATTGGGTTTGTTTTTCTTCTTCTTCCTTTTTTTTTTTGGTACTTACCATCAGTATCTAGAGTCATGTTTCGATTAATCTGGTTTGAGCGTCTGTGGGGACTTCTTTTTACCTTTTGTTTTGTTTTGTGTGTGTGTGCTTTTTTTTTTTTTTTTTTTTGAATTCCTTTTTATTTTATTAATAGTTATAGATAGTAAGTCATTTACTTTGAAATTTGATACTTCAAAGTGCAAGTTGTCACTGTATGGTGTGTAGGATATCATAGCAGACAATTGCAAGATTATAGTTGTCTCTAATGCGCTAAAATTTATCTCAATTAGGTTCAAATGTTCACTGATGTTAGCGTGCACGATTTAAATGCCCATTAGTAAATATGATGTGACAATATCTCTGCAAATGATGGCAAAAACATTTAGGAATAAACTAAAGTTCGGGCACAATTTCCCCTTGACTTTTATTTATTTATTTATTTTTTGGTGAAGGGGGGAAGAGAGAAGTGTGTCAGCTTGTTTATTTTATTTTATTTTTTATTTTTTCCCATTTGGATAATGCCAAATCATTACCACGTTGATATTTTGGCTGACCATATCATGGTCACATTAATTATCCTTTGTTTGAGTTGAAAATAAATGGCTAAAGTTGCCCCTCATGGGAAATGATGCTAGAAACAGCTTATAAGGGTTTATAAGAGGCGTGGAGAACCTATATCTAATGTCCAAGCTTTGGCTTAAATCTAATGTGCAATATTGTAGATTCAAATGCTAGGGCTAGGTTTGTTAACTATTTGATTGATTAAAACAGCAAGAACAATTGAACAGACTATATAGATGAGTAGAAACGGTAATCACACCTAGGGTTCCTAAGTAAAGGGAGAAAACATTCAGAACTTTAGAGAGAATGCCATATGATGGCTGGAAAATTTTATAATATTTCATTCCATAATAAGTTACTTCTTTTATGGGCTAATGAAAGAAGGTCTATCAACTAAGGAACACACATAATCAGCTACTGCCTCGCCCAATAACGAACAAAACAAGACCCACATTGACAACTGACCGGAAGATCCAAAATGACCAAAATACTTCCGACTTCAAAGAGACCTGAAAACTTAAGGAAAAATCACGCAACACCTGCACGACTTAACAAGCATAAAACTATCCTGATTCAACCAATCAGTAAAAATCCAAAGACAACTCTAGATCCTCATGAATCCCAAATCAATGCTTGTGCATCAGACATTTTTTAAAATTTTTTTTTTTTCCCCAAAAAAAAAAAAAAAAAAAAAAAAAAAAAAAAAAAAAAAAAATTTTTTTAAAAAAAAAAAAAAAAAAAAAAAAAAAAAAAAAAAAAGGTATTCAAAAAATGCTTCTTGTTGTCATCTCTTTGACAAATATATTAACCAACGATACAAAATACTATACATTATTTGTATACTAAATGATTTCTTTAGGCCCCTGACTTCATCTAGCCTCTGGATTTATACCAAGATCTATGTTATATTTTTGCGGAGAATTTGTCATTGAGATGATCAGTTTGCATAAAATTACCTTGATAATGCAGTTTGATATTTCATTATGCTTTCTTTTCTTTTCTTCTTTTTTCTTTTCTTTCTTTTTTTTTTTTTTCAAAATTTCGTATTCTACTGGATTCTCATCATGTCATGTGTCTTCCTTTGCATTCGTGTAACTTCATAACAGGGAAGCCAGACCTGGTCTTAAGCTTATGCGTCCTCTGGATTGAACAAAGGATAATCTTGGAATTAGTTGGCCCAAGTTGCTCTATTCTTAACAGGCCCTAAAATGCTTAATGTATCTCATCCTCTTGACATTTCCTTAGGAAAATGATTAATTAGTTTTGAGCGTGACCAAGTGTTAGACTTGGGCATGGGCCTGCGCTATAAATTGTGTTCAGTTAACCTTTCATGCAGTGTTTGAAGCCTTTTTATGGGCACAACTAGTTGATTAGCATTTCTCATAAATGGAAATGAACCAATCAAGTTGATCGTTTATCTTTAGGTATTAATAGTTTGGAATCTTTAATTAGTCTTTAGAACAAATGAGTTATGCAGTCTTTCATTTCACAGAAATTTTATATGGATTCATTTTGTTGCTAGTGGATCCGATCTTGGAACGGCATGTCGGTAAGTGTAATACTGCTGAAATTTTTATAAAAATGCCTTTTTAAGGTTTTAAATTACATTGGAAGTTTTGAGGAAAGGAAGAAAGGGACATACATTAGGAGAAATACCATCCTTTTTCAAGAAAAGAACTTTTAAAGGTGGCTTACTGTAAATGGAAAAAATAGTTGTTTGAGGTGGGCATTCTTAGTGGTTTGAGTCTTGAAAGTGGTCCTCTTTATGTAAACTGGGCTGACTTTAGGACTATGCTCAATTCTGCTTAGCGAGCAATCTAGCTTGCTGATATTCAATCTCCTTTTTGTTCCTACTTATTTCCATCTGAATCATTTTATTTTATTTTTTTGAAGCAAATTTTGGTGTGCCGCAGATGATGACACAGGAGTGTCAACCGGTTATGTTTTCATTGATTGTTTTATAGAGTCTCTTTCTTTCCTACTTATTTCCATCTGAATTATTTTATTTTATTTTAATTTACTCCGTTGCTATGTAACTGCTATTATTTAGTATAATTTTTAATAATTACATTGTTTTTATTGACTATTTGTATCAGGTGAAGACACAGCAGTGTCAACAGATCATGTTGAAGATTTAGATGATGCTGATAAACAGGGTGGTAAAGGAGATGGTCCTTCACATGACGACCATCTCACACCAGCCGAGAGGCGCTATTATGAGCAGAGGGAAAAAATTGATCTCAAAAGGCTGGCAAAAACTGCCAACAAATCTCATCGTGACAGAATTCAGAACTTTAACCAGTATCTTGCCAATATGAGTGAGCATTATGACATTCCAAAAGTTGGTCCTGGCTAACACACTATTGTGTTGTCGAACTTCCCGTGCTGTATTATACTGTTTGTTTCTAAATTCATGTGAGGCACCATCTCAGTGGACTCTATTGAGGTAGTCTCATGATGGGTCCAACTCTATCCCATTGATTTTGTTTGTGCTTGTTGTATATGCATTGCACTCTTCTAAACATGCTACTCTTGACTCATTGATGAGACCATTATCTGTTACTCTGAAAATGATATTCCTTTTCCTCCCGCGTGAATCTGTCGAAGTAGATGTCAGTATTTTGAAATTAGAGCTAATCTTTAGATCAAGTGGTCTTACCAGATTTTCATGGTAGTGGGTAGGTTTAATGGAAGTGTCATCTCATGAGGCCTGACCAGGTCTGGGAGGAAGCTCTTTTACCTTTGGCCTAACACCACCCAGCCGGAGTTCACCCAATGTTTCTTGCAATTGCGTTAGCGAACATCAAAAATCAAACATGTACGGTAGATTGTCAAATTGAAGATAGGAGGAGAGGAAATGGTAGAAATTCCACAAGGTAAATTTTTTTTGGGGAAGAAATTGAACAATCAAGTTGTGGGGTACCCTGAACTTTTGGTTGCAGTCATTCCATGCCATGCAATGACTGAAATATTATTATATAATTATCAAACCGAGTGTTTTGATTTACGCAGTGAGATGACTAGTTTGAATTGTTACCATTTCTTTTTATGAAATTTGTATAATTTTTCAGTATTCATATCGGATATAACTCGATTTTATTGGATATCAATAGATTGAAGATGTCAATAACTATATATGGAATGTTTGTTTTTTTTACCTGATTGATCGTTTAAAAGCATAAAATTTTAAATTTTCAACTTTTGTGGTAGCTACAAAATCACATTTGGTTGGTTTTTATTATTTAGTGCTTGCTTGGTAGGTTCGTTTGGTTGGTTGTTTGTTTGTTTTTTTGTTTTTTTTCCCAACTTCTCTTTTTTATAAAAAGAGAAGTCCTATCAAATAAATTTTTTTTCCTTAAGATATATATATTTTTTATTTTTTTATGAAGAAAAATAGAAAAGTAGTTTTAAAGGAAAAATTCTTAAGAGGAGCTTTTTCTTTTTTTTTTTTTAAATACTCCATCTTTTTCGGAATCATATTTTTTTATTCTACTTATATCTTCACTTGAATGATACAAAATTTTATATATATTTATATTATAAATGTGTTCATAAATGTTTTGACTTGGGTGGATTTAATTTTTTCTTTTTATAAATTCCAAATATCTTCATAAATTCCACATATATTCATAAATATTCTTTTATTCCAACTATATTATTTGGGTGTTCATAGATATATGACTTATGTTATTTTCAACTTTTTTAGTTTTTTATATTATATAAAAATGATTTTATATTTATAAATGCTTGATTTTAATATTTTTAAAAAATAATTAATTTAATTTAATTTAATTTTAATTATTAGTATTTTTTTATTCCATATGAGGAGAAATCCTATTAAACAAAATTTCTTCTCCTTAAAATAGTTTTTTTCCTTTTATGAAGAAAAATAGAAAAAATAGTTTTAAAGGAGAAGTTCTTAATAGGAGATTTTTCTTCTCCTTCTTTCTAATACTCCAGTGTTTTTGGAACCATATTTTTTTTATTCCACTTATATTCTCATTTGAATGATATAAAATTTTAAATATGTCCATACTATAAATGTGTTCATAAATACTTGGGTGGATTTATTTTTTTTTTAAATTCCAAATATTTTCATAAATTCTGAATATGCTCATAAATATTTTTTTATTCCATTTTTATGATTTGGGTGTTCATAAATATATGAATTTTGTTATTTTTGAATTTTTTAGTTTTTTATATTATATAAAAATGATTATAAATATTTTATTTTAATAGTTTAGAAAAATAATTAATTTATTTTTATTTTAATTATTAGTATTTATACATTTTATTTTTAAAATATAGATAAATGAATTTTAATCAATCAATGGTGATGAAAAAAATTATATTTTATGTGTATACACTTTACGATAATTTTATTAAAAGTAGATTTTATAAAAAATATTTGTCAAATAATTTATTTATAAAAAGAAATATATAAACAGTTTTTAAAAATAGAAATGTCAAACAATTTTTAATTTTATTTTAAAACGAATTAATTTCAACTTAAAAGAAGAAGACGAGGAGGAAAAAACTCTGCCAAATATGTTCCCCTTATTTTTCAATTTTGATTGCATTACATTTCTTCTCCGGTTTATTTTCCCTAGTTGCTTATATTATTTTGGTTAATAATTTAAATCTTTAAATTACTACAAAATATTAAAATGTATTATATCTTGCATAAAAATATTAAATCCTGCCGTGGTAACTCTTTTGGTGCGTGTAGTTTGGGAGGATGATAGAGGACGCATCGAAGATTCAGAGTTTTTTCATACTCCCGCATGTGGTGGGAATGACAGCTCTATAGGTAGGCAAAATGACCAGATTGCCTCCATTATCGTTCTTCGATCGAGAGGCAAGGGATGGATTTGTGTATGATCTATTTTGTAGGATTATTATTCATATATTAAAAAATGAGTTCTAATTTATTAAAAATATTAAATTTTTTTATGAATTTCAAAATTATTGAAGTGGGTTTTTATGAAATCAATTTCAAAATTATCCAATTTTTGTATAATAAATTAAAAAAAAATTACGAATTCAATTTTCATCGACACAAATGGTATGGCTAGACTCTAAGACCACACGAGGTCTCTAAGCTCTTTGTACCCCATGGCTTTCCCATTTTCTCTCTACTCTCAACTATGGGTTTTGATTAATTTCCAGACAAAATTTAATTCCCCAACAAGAATAAAACAGTAAAACAAGATCCATGCAAAATACAATTTAACCATTTCATGGGTCATTTCACCAAAAGACACATGAGTGGGCACTAGCCACCCGAAGAACAAACACTATAAATCATAAGGCTTTTCTCCGATGAATGTATCATATTTTAGAATTAATGGCCTTTAATTTATAATTTAACAATTATTATTTTAATAAGACAGAATAATAAAATAATCGATAATTAATAAACGATGGATCAACAACCATTAATCTTATACACTTTAGTTACTTTTAATATAGCATTATATGCACGTCTAAACTTCCGTTATATCAAGAGTTCTGTCTTTGATAATTTTCTTCTTTTTTATTGATTTGATAAAGTATAAATTATCAATTATTGAGATTAAGGCTTACTCTTAAAATCGATCTCAATTATTGGGATAAGACTCTGATTGATTGATAGATTGATAAAGTATAAATCACTATTAACGGTTTATATTTTATGTTTACGAGTTTAAATTTATTAGAATAATAATTTATAAATTAGATATTATGTGAGAAAAATATTAAAAAAATTTAAAATTATTAATATTATTATTTATAAATAAAGGAGATGTAGCCCCAAAGAAATGGTACAGGAAATTTGGTCTCATGGAATTGGGTGTAAAATCGAGTGTGTGACATTGTCAAAAAGCCTTATTGTAGCTTACATCAGATTTTGTGTAATTTTACTTAATTGATAGAGTTGTTAAAATTAATGAATTATAATCATCTATTTTTTTGTAAAAAATTTAAATTTAAATCTTTCTATGTAAAATAATAATAATAATAATAATAATAATGATAAATATAGGATAGAGATGTTAAGATTTAAAATTGGTTTTCTATAATGCTTATGTCGTATAGCTTATAAGCTGTTTTGATTTATGGTTTAAACCGCCAATAATCAGGCCCGGGTTCACGAGTTCAGAGTGCCCACTTGCCTTTTTCACTTTATCCCCGGGGGGGGCCCAATTATAGAAGGGGGGGCCTTTTCCCTTTCCCCCCCCCTTTTTCCCCCTCTTAGTGGTGCCCGCTTCATTATAGAAAGAGTGCTTCGAGAGCACGTGTGGTCCAAGAACCTAGTCAAAACATTTATGTTTGACTTTTACGATCAAAGTACCAAGTTTAAAATCAATTTTCTTTTTAATACAAAATTTAAAGTTGATTTGTAAATATTCTTTTATTAACGGGAAGAAAGATGGATAGATCTAAAATCGATACTGTGAAAATCAATTTCAAAATCGATTTTCATAATATTGATTTTAATAATTTTACAATACAAATAAAAGCCTTAATATATTAATAAATCATGACACATTTCCCAATATTTTGAAAAATAACCCATATTTTATATAATGAATGTGTCCCATTTTCCTTTCTAGCACCGTTGTATATGTTTTCAAAAGTAATATTTTAGTAAGGGGCATGCGATCGACATGCTTGTTGAATCTATTTATGCTGTGACATTATGTACTGTGCATGATCTGATTTAATCGATCATATTTCTCCCTCTTGATCTATGGTGGGCCGTTCAATTCGATCGGGAGAGCAAAAGATGAAGATAGAGAGATATTAGACACGACCACGGTTCAAATCAAACCGTTGAACCGGAACGGATCGAATCACATTAACAATTCAAAGAATCATTTATGATTCCAATTCCTTATTTTGGAAAATCAAGAATCGATAGCTCTTTTTTTATTAAAATTAAATATTTATAAGTTATAACATTTAGAAACAAAATAATAAGATTATTTATAAAATATAGTAAGTTGTGTGATATTTTAACTTACCGATCTACCATGTCAGGTAGTACGAAATAATTTTTTAGTAAAATTATGCAATCCTTACAAAAATTGTAGAAACTACCAAGAGATTTAGATGCATCCACTAAAATACATGGGCTTTGATTTTATTTACATCACATGAGTATAACGTATGTGGCTCAATTTTTGAAAACAAAAGTTGAGTTCAAGTTCTTTCTCGATTCTTTCTATTTATTTTTTTAAAAATTATAATATTTATTTTTTTGACTGATTTTGGAACAAGAACGAGAACCATGATTCTAGAACTGGAATCGAAATTGTCCCTTTAAAGGGTAATTCTAGCTTTCTGTAAATTTGGAACTAGAAATCGAAGGTTGTAGAACCAAAACTGACGTTTCTAGAGCTATGGCCATGCCGTGAGGGTTTGATTGATTTGCAGCACGATGCCATTGATTGATTTGCAGAGTGGCCACGGTTAGTATGGTGATCTTAGCCTTATACGTAAGTTCCAATCCTTGAATGTTAATATAGTTTTTACCTTTTTATCATTCTCCAATTTATTTTATGTTGTTAGTAGCACCAATATGCTTATTTATTTATTTTTTTGGATAAAAAGAAATGCAATCAAGTAGAATCGAAATAAAAAAAAAGAGAATAGAAGTGAGAAGACTCTACCGCTTGAACTATCGATGAGGAATGCACCGATACGCTTATTAAAAGTCAGGTTCAAGCATTACCCTTTTTTACAAATACATAATCCATGAAAAACAAATATTCGAATCAATGATGGGGATGGCTGAAATGAAATCGGTGGCAACAGAGGCCTATTGCATGGATCCTTCGTAGTCTCCCCAACCACTCATCATGTTTTTCAAAATCGTCTTCAAGCACCTACTTTCCTTCGTTTCAAGCTCACGTTACTCTTTCCTTTTCCAATAACAAAAACTCCAAACCTAGTCCACTATTTATGTGACGACCCACCATTTGCTACCCAGAATCATCTGAAATGTTATGATTTAGGTCAAATAACCACCGATTGAGCAAATAATTTCAAGGGGATGTGGGAAATGAGGTATAGATAAGATGCACAATACATAAGACAAATATTATGCATGTTTCATGATTTCGTGAATGACCTTCATATAGAAAGTCATTAACATTCAAGTATTGAAACATTGTACAAACAAAAATAAATTAAACATATAATAAAAAGGGAGATGAGTCTAATGGGTATGAATTTTTCCATTCACCGTGAACTCAATCATACAAGGAGCCTGCAGAATTAAGAAATTCACCTCATCTGACTCTGAAGAAAACAGAATGTTGATATCTATGATTTTTGGCGATGCTTGTGTACTTGTTTCTTTATATTTAAAAGTTATTTCATGGTCTTAATATTTTTTCCTCTTAAAAAATTTATACCATTTACTCATATCTTATTTGATTTCCATATTTGGGAAGGGTTCACCTGTCTTCACCATTGGTAAAGTTAACTTGCAAGGTCTCTCAGGTATAACTCAAGCGGTAGAGTTTCACCACTTTCATTCTCCATTTCCTATTTCGATTCCACTTGATTATAATTTCTTGTAAAAAAAAAAGTCAAAAAAGTGTTAAATTTAGGTTGTGATTGTTATTTCGGCGCAAAATTTAAGAACTGAACATATAATTTATTATAAATTTCAAACTTTAATTTATATGAATACAATAATTTATTTTCAATACAATTTTTAAATTTAAATCCCGATTCAATTCTAAAGTTTAATTTAATTCAAATCTCCCAATTTAATTTGAAACCTTAATTTAATTTGAAACATGAATTCTTCAATTTAATTTGAAAACTTCAATTAATGCTTACCTTCCAAATCTTTTCCTCGAGTCCTATTGTTGATTTCTTGAGCTTCAGCTCCTTTTTAATGCTTCTAGAGGCTTGATACGGGTTGTACTTTGTTATTGCTCGAAGATTTTAGCGTTGAATGGAGGTTTGGAGATATTTATGACTGAAGGCATGTACCATGTTCTGTGGGTCACTCCGCTGGCTTGCTAGATGGTGTTGGGATGTGTTGGAACACAAAGCACACATAGTTGGTGGGTCTCACTACTCACAAACCCTAAACAGTAGGGTGTGCAATATTTGATGATCGAATATTTAACCGAATCGAAGTAAATTTAAATTTGATTTGTTTTGGTTAGTTTCGAATTTTAAATTTGATTTTCGATTTGAGTTTTAAATTGAGATTTTTAATACGAATTCGAACCGAAAATCGAATTAAGATTTTTAATTAACTTCTTTTTTATTTATTTTGATTATTTATTATTTATTTTTTTTCCCTTTATGCAAATTTTGATTAGTAATTTTTATTTTTCAAGTAAGCAATAAAATAGTAGTTAAAAAATTTATTGTTTATCAATTTGAATTTGATTAAATTGGATTTATGTGAAAATTTAGATTTCAAAAATCAAAATCGATTTATTTGGTTTATTTGATTCAATTGAAATTCAAACCGAAAACTGAATTTCAAATTTTAACAAATTCGGTTCAATTTTTAATTTGAGATTAAAAAATGTTAAACTGAATTAACCAGACAGAATTAATCAAAAAATTTAAATACCGATCCCTCTACTAAACACCATCCTTTCTCTTTTTTGCTAGTCCCACGGCATGGATTCCCTCGCCAAACTCTCGAGGTATTAACCCTCTAACACCAAATTTGCGATACTAATTCTAACTCTAGGGTATGGCTACCATACATTACACGAGAATTCATAAAACATATATTAATGCAGTGCTCTATGTTACACATGTTTGTGCATGTGAAGCCTTATAGATATCCGGATCCGAGTCAAGTGACAGTAGGAGTTTGAAATCATCATTTTTTTTTTCTATTATTAACTTTACTCGAATTCTCATAAAAGAAAATAGCTATTTATGTAGGTCGTATCCTAGACATGTGCCTGATATGCACTTACACTTGATATCTACAAGAACACTTGACTACGAAGGCTATCATAATTTTTTTTTGGAGATGAAAAATGGAAGCCGGTGGAACATAAACAAAAGCCCATCATTGTCGGGCTTGAAGCCTTTTGGGCCCACTGTCCACAAAACGCAGAACAGTTAGAAGCATGTCATCAATATGGGATTTATCCCCCAGCTAGGTAAACACAGTCCATCCTCTTGGTACATGACAACTGTCCCCCTCTCGTTAACGGCCGAATTGGCTCTTGGTACATGACAACTATCCCCCTCTCGGTAATGCCTTGTTCCCTCAAAAGGTTATGCCTCCTAAGAGAAGAACTAGAACTTCGTCCAAAGCCGTAGTCATAATGGAAGGATGTGCTATTACCCCTATAGACGTTGTCCAACCCGTAGCACACAATAACCCTGTCAAAAGACATGTAAGGGTCCCTACCACTCTTGATCAGCCTGAAATCCAATCGTAGGCTACAGAACTGAATTAACCGCTCCTGCCCCTTGCTTCGGCCTCTCCAGAGAAGGTTACCCGACTTGAGATGGCAAGACTTGAGTCCAGACAACATGGCATGAGCAAACAACCGGAAGAACTTAGTAATGTTATTAGACTGAGAGCGCAATCTTCCTCGCATGGATCGGGTCATATGTGTCAACGAAGACTCAAGTCCAGAGATCACCGAGAACCTTTAGTAACTTCTCGGCACCACTTGGACAACCTAAGGAAGCAGGTCGAGGAACTCTTAGTAGATGAAATCAGGTGTGCTAATATGAGGAGAAATGAACCTATCCAACATGTTGCTGGCTTTTTACTATTTGACTCCAAAGTTCCTACTCAGCCGATGCCTCGTGATGTGCTTCTCCCTCCTGTGGAAAACTATGATGGTAATACTGACCCTCGAGACCACATAGTCCACTTTGTGACTGTGATGATGTTAAGAGACATGACTGACGCGATCATGTGTAAACACTTCCCCACAACCTTGAAGAGCAATATCCTGACCTAGTTTAACTCGCTTCCTCCATTTAGTATTAAGAGCTTCTCCCGACTCCACAATAGTTTGAGATGCACTTTGTGATTAGTAGGGGAGTTAAGAAAAAATCCATATCTCTCCTTTCCTTTTGCTAACAAGATGATGAGCCATTGAGAGACTTCCTCGATAAGTTCAAAATGGAGATGATAAAGATTTTGGGCCTAGATCACTCTATCACATTAGCTATGTTGCTCAACCATCAGGTATGAAAACATTCATCACAAAAAATCCTCCGTTGACCATTCAAGAGGTTTACGTCTGCATAAAGAAATTCAACACTGCAAAGGATGTAGAAGCATTCGACAAATGATGAAGCTGGCCAGCCCAAAACGAGTGTAGCCGGTCACCTGACAACCATCCCCTAAAAGAGCCCGAGAAGGACCTCCTCTAGAGTGTAGGTTTACGAACTACACTCCCCTTAACAAATCACCGAGTTAAGTTCTGGTTTAGATCGAAACAAATCTTACGTTAGGTAGCCTCCTCGATCCACAGAAGATGACTCGAAGAAGGACAAGACACGATATTGCCAATTCCATCAAGATTACGGCTATTTAACTGATGAATGCTAGAAACTCAAGGAAGAGCTTGAGTTCCTTGTTTGGAGTGGTCGACTTCAGAGGTTCATCAGCGTTAGGAGGGAAATCCTCCCTCCTCAAGGATCGTACGCTATAAGGCGTGAAAATAATCAAAACGAGTAACTAACGCTGGCAGATACCCGCCATAGACCGAATGGAATGATACTCCATGTACAAAGTGAGTATGATCCTACAGATCCCTACCTTCCGGTCTATGTCTTGATGATGCTACAAGACCAATGGTATGCACGGTCAAAGGAAACTGTGCTAATGGTAGCTCCAATTTTCCATAAAGTCGAACCGTCAAGCTTCTCAACCAAGTATGTCCTGGCCACATGGACCAAGAAGCAACCTAAGAAGAAGAGGTCAATGATCAGCTTCAGTGATGACGATTTGATAGGGGTTGACTCGGATCGACACGATTCCCTCGTTATCATGGCCAAAATTAGGTAATATGAAGTAAGGAGAATCTTCATAGACTAGGGGCCTAACTGTAATCTTCTCTGTTGGAATACCTTCCAATAAATGGGTTTCACTCAGGCACACCTCCAGCCGCATGCTGGCCCCATCAAAGGGCTCTTAGGCGAGTGTATATATCCCAAAGGGTTAATTCACTCCTGGAGACCCTCGGAACTCCCCCTGACCACACCACTACCATGATAATATTCAACGTGATTAAGCTACCCTCGCTGTATAACATTATTCTGGGCCACCCCAGTTTGAACGCCCTGGAAGCATTTCCAAATATAAATTAAGATCAAGTTCAGGACTTCGACTGGTATTGGGACCCTAGCCTACGACCCGGAATCCTCGTCGAATTTTCCCAAGTAATTTTGAAACTCTTTTTTCCTTAAGATCCTTATTGTACAACTATCGGCTTTACATCCTATTGCTTGTTTATTACAATATGATTGCTTTGTCCGTAACGGATTGCTTTATTGATCTCTCACGATATATAAATCCGAACACTCGTCGTTGAGCCCACTCTATAGAACGAATGTACTGATAGTAAGGGGCACGTCTCTCTGCTAGGTAGGTACAGCCCACTCTATCGTACGAATGTATCGATAATAAGAGACACGTCTCCTTGCTGGGTAGGTATAGCCCACTCTATTGGACAAATATACCAACAATAAGGGGCATGTCTCCATGCTGGTAAGTACAACCCTCTTTATCAAACGAATATACTGACAATAAGGGATACTTCTCCCTATGAATAGGTATAACCCACTTTATTAAACGAATGTATCGACAATAAAGGGCACGTCTCCCTACCAAGTAGGTGTAACCCACCTATCAAATGAATCTATTGACTCTAAGGGATGCATCTTCCTACCGGGTAGGTACAACCCACTCTATCAAATGAATGTACCAACAACAAGGGGTACGTCTCCCTGCCAGGTAGGTACAGTCCACTCTATCAAATGAATATACCAATAATAAGGGACATGTATCTCTACCAGGTAGGTATAGCTCACTTTATCAAACGAATGTACCGATAATAAAGGGCATGTCTTCCTGTCGCATAGGTACAGCCCACTTTATCGAAGGAATGTACCGATAATAAGGGGCACGTCTCTTTTCTAGGTAGGTATAGCCCGCTCTATCAAATGAATGTATCGACAATAAGAGGCGCGTCTCCCTACCGGGTACGTATAACCCACTCTGTTGAACGAATGTATTGACAATAAGGGGTGCAGCTCCCTACTGGGTAAGTATAGCCTACTTTATTAAACAAATGAACCGATAATAAGGGATATGTCTCCCTGCTAGGTAGGTATAGCCCAGTCTACCCAACGAATGTGTCAACGATAAGGGGAGTCTCCCCATCGGGTGAGTACAACCCATTCTATTGAACATACGTATTGAAGACATAATTCCCATTAGACTATCTGTTAACTGACCAAAAGGAAAATATTCAGACTTTTTTATTAACCTGACTGAAGACATTTGAAAGTTAAAAGAAAACAAAGGTATAGTTAAGGAAAAGAAGGAGATGGAACAATTGAGGACCCTAAATCTAATTGAGGGCATCTTCTGGGGGCAAAGTACTCATGAAAACGATCATGAGCTTGCTGTCAGGCACTTCAGGGCTGGCCCTCTTTGTACCAACGGGCATAGCCCTTGAAAGACTTGCACGATCGATAATCTCCTTGGTATACCGCAGCCTTTTAACCCTCTTGTGCCAAGCGTGCACATATTGATCGACGACCGTCGTAACGGCCTCCCCCAACTCTAGGATCTTTTACTCAGTAGCCTCCAAGGCCTAACCATGCATCTTGGCTAAACTCTGTGTGGTATGTAGGTAAATCTCCCACTCCCTGGCTTTCGCCTCCAACTTTCGACACCTCTTGGAAATGGTCTCACACCGCTGAAACGCCATATCTCGCTCGAAGACCAACCACTTCACCTCCTTGTCTTGGGCACTCAAAGCAACTATGGATTTTCTCTCATCCTCGATCTCTTTCTCCCTCTGAGACAGAAAGTCCTACAACTAAGACACTTTTGCACCTATCTCGTCAGCCCGGTGCTTTAGATACTTCATTGTCTACTCTCTGCTTAACCTTTTAAACTCCGCCAAGATAAGAGTTTGCATGAAACAAGGGGGTCATAAACCAAGAATCAAATGATGACAAGGCGTGCTATAGAGTAACCATACCGTAAGGCCCGAAGACATGGGGGCCTTATTACCCTATTCAAGGGACAGTTTATTCAGCTCCAAGTCAGAGCGGTGAAAATCCACCCGCTCTGTGATCTTCTTTGCCTCATTACCATGTACATAACTGTTGTGATGGTCATCAGTGTTGATGGCGATGGTCCCGTGTTCCCACAACCCACGTCGACCATCGAAAGATAAAACAGAAATAAAAGGTTCAAAAGCAATTTTCTCGAGCACCTTCTGCTTGCCTGACATCAAGGGAACGACTGTAGATGGCCCCAAGTTAGGGCCCTCTATCGAGTGTGGGGGTACACTCTTTGGGCTCTTATTACCTCCTTCGAAGTCTTCAGGGGACAACGTTCTGTTCCTTTATCCATGCTTCCTCTCTCTCTTCGACGTCCTCCCTGATATCCTATCTCTTGTTACCTTGGTATCCTTATCAGCGGTCTCAACGTCCTCTAGAAGCTCTACCCAGGCCTTATCTTCTTGAGCTTTGGGTTTAGCCCTAGTTGTCCTTGACCACTTGGGGTTCTTCACACTTTGTATCTTCTCGAGGCCTTCCCCGACAAGCTTGATCTCCTTTTCTTTCGAACCAATCCAAAATGGGAACACTATCATCCCTAACATCAGCCTCAGCGGCCCCTCTCTTTGATCCGACAAGCTTGATCTCCTCGGGGGAGGCAAGGATGTCTACAAGGCTCCTCCCTTTCTTCTCCATGAGGAGAGGTCTTTCAATCTTTCTCTTCTCTCCTAACAAAAGACCCACCAGAGCCAATATCTCATTATCTAAAAGGGCCTCCACACAAATGTGTCGGTTTTTGGCCTTGCAAAAACCTCCAACTGAGTGAATGAACCGTGAATAATGAAAAGACTTCGGGGCCTTCAACCCTAGGAAGTGCTCCCCATCGGCCTCTGGCGACACGGACATAAAATCTTTATTCAAAAATTCGACAAAAAAGTACTTATGCATGTAGCTCTTGTCAATTGTTTTCTTGTAAAGAAACTTTCAATTGGACTCTAGCCTAGTCTGCAAGAAAAACCACCCTTTGGTAGGCCCCCCAGGAACATCTCTTAAGTGAAAACACTAACACCAGATTTCAAAGTCGAAACGAAGATGACAAAAACTCAACAGCGATGTCACCGCCACCACTAAGTGCCAAGTTCTAGGAATCAATAGCATTGGGAAAATGTTTTAACTGATCAGGACCTAGGCTAAATCGCCCGTGTACGATACCTTCAAGCCATATTTGACACACTGTTTGTATATTAGAATGTGAAGGCCCGACACCCTGTTAGCCGTATCCTCATCTGTAGCCAACTAAAGGACATAATTGTCTCCCAACAGCATGCGCTCTGGACACCCAATAGGTCCTCCTTCGTCATAAGGCTCCGTATGTCACTGATGCTTGGGTAAATGCAAGGTGATTTATCCTTCACCATTTGTGATTGGTTTCTTTATCTAGATAAAGATTGGGGGAGGAGGAGGTGGTTTATGAATTACCTCTTTGATCAAGAATAGAAAAGTATCAAAAGAGAAATACAATTGCATACGAACCAACCTGATGCCACGTCTAATATAGCATGGAGAGGATGCCTCGCAAAAATCAAAGCGGTATGCGCCGCATTTAATGCAGAGCATTAATATTTCATCGAAATCCTTTCTATTTGATGCTACTCTTGAAGCCTTTCCTACGGAATGACCCCAGGAGTCGGGGCCAAGTGGTGGAACATAAACAAATGCCCATCATTGTTGGGCTTGAAGCCTCTTGGGCCCACCATCCACTAAACAGCGAATAATCAGAAGCATATCATCAATATAGAATTTATTCCCCAGCTAGATAGACACGACCCATCCTCTTGGTACACGACAATCATCCCCATCTCGATAATAGTCAAAATGGCTCTCAACTCCTCTCAATGTGCCATAGTTCTACCCAATTTGGGCTTATATACATCTCCCATTAAAGGACAGAACCAAGCTCCCATAGTGGAAAGGGGATCTTTGACAGCTCTTGATACGAAAAAAGATCTTTTGTGAATCGGCCTTCTTTGAATAGTGGCATTTTAAATCTTTGCGGATCTCTTACGGTGATCCCCGTAATCTCGGGCACTTCTATTTGGAAACTAGGGTTTTAATACCCCAATAGTACCTGACTCCCACAGGTAAAAGCTATAAATACATTGCCAATCGAATTCGCCAATCGACTGGCCCAGGGTAGAACCTTCTTTCCCCTCTCAGTAAAGACATAGCATAGGAGAACACTCTCTTCTTTCTGTGTCTGCTTTTTCCCTCCTCAAAAATCACTCACTGATTTGAGTGTCGAAGTCTTCCTCGATGGAGCACTCTCCGGTGGTTCTTTGAATGGTAACCACATCAAGACCGTTAGCAGACTATCCTGATCGTTCGAGTCAACAGAGTATGTATCTGTGGAGTTTGACCTGCCTCTAACAAAAGCTCTCCAAAGATTCTTTACATATTGGTAAGGGGAAGAAGATTGATCTTTACATGTCAGAAGTCATGGTGATTAAAGGAGAGGTGAATGCAATTGAAGATACATCTACTGATTTATGGCATATGCAGTTTGGACACTTGAGTGAGAAAGGCCTTAGCCTTCTAACCAAGAAGAACTTTTTTCCTTTAAAAGATATGAATTGCACTCATTGTATAGCTAGTAAATAACATACAGTTCATTTGATAAGTTGACTTCACATAAAAATCTCATGTCCTCAATTCAGTGCATATTAACGTTTGCTCTAGACTGAAAAGTCTCTTAGAGGTGCTTTGTATTTTGTCACTTCTATTGATGATCACTTGAGGAAAATATGGCTACTTATTTGAAATACAAACATTAGGTGTTTGATTTCTTTAAGTTAATCTTGTACAATGAAGGATATAGAACCCACAAAGTGGATCCTTGGCATGAAAATCATCTGTAACTATCAAATTAGAAAATTGTGGTTTTTTTTTTTTAGAAAAAAATGCATTGAGAAAGTGCTTGTGTCACACCCCGACCCTCGGGTCGAACACGCGACAACCGTCGCGATATCTCGGCATACGGACAGAACCTCCCTATTTACCGGGGCACCGCAAGACTGCAATCTTCACCTATGTAAACCTGTTTAGAAAAACCTGTTTTCCTCAAAAATATATTCCCAAGTAAAAGAAGATTTAAAACGTAACACATTGCCTCAATGTATGAATAAACAACAACTCGAGAGTTTCAATTTACATTTATATAACATAGATTACAGTCATCTCGATAAAATGTACAATGGTCATTCTATGAACCTAAAAAATATTTACTTCATCAAATTTCATCGTGGAAAGAGTGACTGGTACCATACTCAAAGCTCGACGTCTCTAAAAGTATATCAAGTGTATCAAAAGTCTCACGATACATTTCCCTACCAAATTTACCTTTGTCATCATGGAAAAGTGATGGGTGAGTATTATGGGAAAATACTTAGTGAGTGAGGAGATCAACATTATGTTATCAATATTATGTGTGTGCACAGAATGTCAAAGCACAATTTAAAACATAAATGCATTATAAAACAAACGTGACATTTCCACAAATCATGTAATCTTATGTCCCACGTCATAACTTCCACTTATGCATCCATTAACATTTCAAAATCATATAGAGATAGCCAATAAAATATCTCCGACAAGGGTCTACCACGACTAATGATGGGTGCATTGGGTGGTTTTTCATATGCAAGTACAAAAACAACGCACACAAAATAAATCATGTATAGAATCTTGCCTGGAGCTAGATAGTGGTGTCATACATGTTCTTCCCGATTTGGTTCATCCGTCCGTAACTATACATATGACGTTTGGAGATACCTCATACAGAAGTGTATCTGAACATAATAGGTGCCTCTACAAATGCCCTTCGTAGCTACGGTAGTCCATCATGGACATTATCACATCATCACATCACAAGTAAACAATCCGATCCAGACATTTCATCAAACCAAATCAAATTAGCATGCCAATGCAAAGGAGGGATATAAATCGTTTCAAGTTCTCAAAGAGTGACACAATGTCATTTCAATACACTTTATGGATGCATATCATTTAAACCAATTATTTGAGAGACTCCAATGATCACAAAAGCAACATTTGTAAAATATTACCAATCTCATACTTCCACACATGTCATAAACCATGTCATTTTGAAAAGCTATAAAACATGGATTTTTACTAAATCAGTAACATAGCGTCAAAGTCTCCCTCACTATATACGGGAGGGTATGTCACTCCTTAAAATGTACCACAACAAATAAGAAATGTGCTTCCCTCGATCGATCACCAAGCGTGACACTACAATGGTAACATATATCATATATAAAAACGTCATAAAATTAAAAGCCATTATGTTAAATTTGTATTACAAATAAACCCTAAATCTAGGATCAATACTCAGGGTGATTATAGGTAAGTTTCTAATTGTGTACATATGTCGTCTCCTTTTCCATCACCAAACCGGCAACTTCAATTTCTCATTTCCAGAGGTACACAATTTAAACCAAATAATGTCACTTTAAACTACCAAAATCATCACTCTCACATCCTATCTCTAGTATTCTCAAAATAGATCGCATTCATATTATACATTCACTTCACACTTTAATCTCATGCTTATTTATACACACACTTTATAACTTCAAAATTTACTTAACAACTCATCCCCAATCTCTTCAATGCTCTCGGCCAAGGTACATACGCATACACACACTCAAAATTCTTTATCCAATTCCTTCATTCAATACACCTTTATTCCATCATCTTAACCACACACACATAATAGAAATTTATCAAGAATTCTACATGCTAAGACATCCATTGAATTCATCATTTCCTTCATAAAATTTCACACTCATAACCAATACATATGCACAGGGTCACACACATTCCTTACATTCATGACTATTCACCTACTAGTGCACATTTTATCACACCAACATAACATACATATAATAACCATACATGCACACACACATATCCTTCACACTCTTGGCCTCATATGCACATACACACATTCACCATTTCATCACAAAATTTTTCAAGCATTATACCCCTTTTTCCACACAATTTATTCCTCGGTTAGCATGAAAATGACCTCACCTCAATCATCTTTAGTACAGAAAAATTTCTGCACATATTTGACCTCATTCATAGGTCTCTAAGGTAGTTTCCTTTCACAACAACATTCCATTGTTTTCAGCCGACAAGCACAACATTTTTCAGCAACATGCACATGTACATACTCATAATTATCATCCAAATTTCTGCACACAAACGTTGCAAACGCAGGACAAGTTTTCATGTCACAATTACACCTTTCTCTCCTCCAATTTCTTGGCCAAACACAAACAAACCCTTACTACAAAAAAATACAGAATTAGCGACAGATTTAGTGACGGAAATTTTAAAAAAATTTATCGTTAATTTGTTTAGCGACGAGCGACGAAAAAATTTCTATAGCTAATAACGCGTCGCAAAAATTTAGTGATGGATTCTAATATCCATGGCTAAATTTAGCCACGAATTTGCAATGGATTACAAATTCGTGACTAAATTTAGCGACGGATTTACAAATCTGTGGCTCTGTCGCTAAATTTTATATTTATTTTTATTTTTAGAGCCCACCGGCCCACCCGCCGGCCGTCGCCCCGACTCCTGCTGCTTGCCCACCTATGCCCACTCTTACCCGCTCGCGTATGAGCCAACTTCCTGCTGTTTTATATTTTTGTAGAAAATATGCACTTACCCAGATTCGAACCTGGGACTAAAGGGATGTCTGGAGTGTTTTCAACCACTATGCCATATTAACTTATCTGATATACTTTTTTTTTAGTTTATTACTTTCTTTCTAACTCTTACTATTAAAAATATAATTTCCTAATTTAATAAAAATACAAAATATAAAATTATATTTAATAAAAACACAAAATTATATTTAATAAAATTACAAAATTATCTTTAATAAAAATACAAAATTATATTTAAAAAAATACAAAATTATATTTAATAAAAATCAATACCCTAATTTAATAAACATATAAAATACAAATTTATATTTAAAAAAAATATAAAATTATATTTAATAAAATTTCAATAATCAAATTAGCGACGAATTTAACTACGGATTTTAGATCTGTGGCTAAAGTTAGCCACGGATTTTGAATTCTGTTACTAAATTTAGCCACTGATTTCAAATCCGTCGCTAATTAGCGACGGATTTAAAATCCATGGCTAAATTTAGCAACGGATCCTGAAATCAGTGGCTAATTAGCAACGGATTAAAAATCCGTGGCTAAATTTAGCCACAGATCAGCCACGGATCTTGAAATCCATGACTAATTAGTGACGAATTTCAAATTCGTGACTAAATTTAACCACAGATTTTTAAATCCGTCGCTAATTAGCCACCGATTTGAAATTCGTCGCTAAATTTAGTGATGAAAGATAATTCATCGCTAAATTTAGTGACGTAAACGTAATCCATCGCTAATTAGCGACCGATATAATAGTCCGTTGCTAAATTTAGCGACAGATTATAAATTTTGTTGCTAAATTAGCGACGGATAATTATTTTCGTCGCTAAATTAGCGACGAAAATTAATTCACGGCTAATTAGCCATGAAATCTATTTTGTCGCAAATTTTATCGCTAATTTGTGATGAATTTGATTTTTATCGCTAAATTCGTGGCTAAATAGCGATGAATTTTTTCCGTGGCTAAATTCCGTCGCTAAAATCGTATTTTTTTGTAGTGCCTGCACACTTTTTCTCATCATTTCAATCGACAATCATGCACATATTTTCATCATTTTCACACTAACATTCTGCACATATGATTTGCACTTGAAAACTAAATTTTCAGCACACCAAAACACATTTCTTTCCTTCAATTCTCGACCAAACTCAAGTTAAAAAAAAATTCTACACACATATCCTCATGTTCTATTGGATTTTACCTAAGTTCTAAGTTACATAATCATGCTAAAACACATCATATGAAGCCTGTAGAAAATTTCCAGCAAAATGCAAAAATCTTTACCTCAAGTTTTGATGTTCCAAGCCCAAATCAAGACCTCCCTTCACAAAATCCCTCTTCCTTCCTTGTTCCTAGCTCACGGCCACCTTAGATTCACAAAGTTAAGTGCCTCCTTTTGACTCCAAATTTAAATATGTTGTGCTAGGGTTTGAGGGAAATGAATCTATATAAAAAATTTTAAGTGGTGTTTAAAGAAATCATACATTTCTTCAATGGAGTTGTTCTCAGTTCCCTTTGATCTTTACCAAGTAAACACTCCTTCTTTTTTGCTTTGATTTTTGGATATGTTGTAATTGGATATGTGAGGAATTGATTTATGTAAAAATATTGGGGTGGTGTTGTAGAAAATTTTGTAGTTTCCCTTCCATGAAACTCACAGCCATGGAGAGAAAATGAGAGCTCTTTTGGTTTCTTTGCTTTGGACGTTTCACCACTTTGAAGAAGAAGAAGTTAAGTGTTTTATGCTTTGTTAAATCTCTTCATCCAATCCTAGCCATTCAATATTCTCAAGATCTATTTCAAGCCATAGGATCACATGTCGCATGCTAGGGTTTTCTTCTCTTTCTCACTCTACAAAGTCACTTTCACTCTCTACAACTCACACCCTCGTTAAATGTGTGGATCCCACCATCTTAATCCCAGGGTTACAATTAAATCATCACACCTCAAGTCATTTTTCCACCCTTGGATTTATTTCTTCAAAAGTCAACAATTTCAATTCTCATGTTCACACCATTCGGCCAATCACATTTCTCTCCCTCTCTACACTTGTTTGCTCATGGTTTTAAGAGAATACATTTTATTAAATTACTTCTAAGTTCTTGTAAATTGCAAGCAAGCCCCTTGACTTATATAAATTTCATTTTGATCCCGAAAATTTTTAAAATTTCAGGTTAGACCCAAAACCTCGTATTAGGCCTAATTTAATTTATTTTACATCAACACGTGGTCGATTAGACTTACCGAGTCACATTCAACCTGATTGGGATTTTACCGGTAATTTTTTGAGAAATTTACGATTTAGCTCTACGAAGTAAAATTTACCAAAATTTGAGATTCTTATACATTCTAGGGTCATTCTTATTATTATTGGACCATCGGTAGTTATTTTGGAAATTTTTGAATTTCCGGCGATTGAGCTGAAATTTTCGGGAACGGTTTTAGTGGAAAAATTTCTTAATAGATTTGCTATATAGAAACATGAGAAATTTCATATATAAAGTGAAGAGAAGTACAAAAATGAGTACACCAAGGTATCAGTGTTACATTTTTTAACCCCCTAAAAATAAGTTTCGTCCTCGAAACTAAAAGAAGACTACACTTAGAAAAGCTTAGGGTACCATCTCCTTATGGTCTCCTCAGGCTCCTAGGTCTCCTCCTCGACTTGGTCACTTCTCCATAAGATTCGAACTAAAGAGACTTCTTTGCTCGTAGCTTCTTAGTCTACCGATCAAGGATAGCCACGGGCTGAACTAGTAGACTCAAGTCCTCACGCAACTCAACTGGCGGAGGCTCTAGGACATGTGATGGATCAGGCAGATACTTTCTAAGTACCAAGACGTGGAAGACATCGTGAATGTGTGAAAACTCATCTGGCAGCTCTAACCTATATGCCACATTTCCGACCTTCTTAAGGATATAGAAAGGTCCAATATACCTGGGGCTTAACTTACCCCGCTGCCTGAATCAAATCACCCCTTTCCAGGGCAATATCCATAGGAAGACCATATCTCCCTCCTCGAACTCCAGTGGTTGCCACCTCTTATCAGCATAAACCTTCTGTCGGTCCTGGGCAGCCTTCATCCGCTCACAGATGATCTTTACTTTCTCTTTAGTCTCCTTAACAATCTCAACATTGGTGAGTCGCCTCTCTCCTACCTCATCCCAGCACAACGGTGTACGGCATTTTCTCCCATACAATGCCTCATATGGAGGCATCTCAATGCTGGCCTAATAGCTATTATTATATGCAAATTCTACCAATGGGAGATGTCGATCCTAGCTATCCCGAAAATCTATAACACATGCTCTTAACATGTCTTCTAGAGTCTGGATGGTTCTCTCTGACTGACCATCGGTCTGGGGGTGGTATGCTATACTGAAACTCAGTCTAGTGCCCAATGCTTCCAATAATCTAGGCCAAAATCTAGAGATAAATCTGGGGTCTCTGTCTGACACTATTGACACAGGTATCCCATGAAGTCTGACAATGGTGTCGGTATAGAAGCGTGCCAACACCTCCAAGCAATAATCACCACGAATAGAAATGAAATGCATGGACTTGGTGAGTCTATCAACGATCACCTATATAGCATCATGTTGTGTCGAAGTCTGCGGTAGCCCCATCACAAAATCTATCGTGATGTGTTCCTACTTCTACTCGAAAATGGGAAGAGGCTGTAAAGTGCTAGCAGGTCGCTGATGCTCGGCCTTCCCTTGCTGACAAACCAGACATTGAGCAACAAACTCCGTGATTTCCCTCTTCATACCAAGCCACCAATAACTATCTCAGATGGTCCGGTACATCTTCATACCGCCCGAATATGTAGTATAAGCGGAGAAATGAGCCTCCTCAAGAATAGCTCTCTGAAGATCGCTATCGGTGGGAATGCAAATCCGCTGTTGGTATACCACTAGTCCGTCATCATGGACTCGAAATTCTTCGCCATCACCTCTGCGGATCCTATCAAGAATATATCGGATCTCCTCATCTGATCCTTGGAGCTCCCTAATGTGGAAAGCAAGGTCGGTCTCACTTCAAATCAGGCTAGTAGTGCTCCTCGATCATCACTAGCCAAACTGACCTCTAAAGCATGGAGTCCTACCAAACAAGAGATGTAAGCACTTTCTATCGTCTGAGAAGAAGACGATGACTTCCAGCTCAAGGCATTTGCCACAACATTTGCCTTTCCTGGATGATAATCAATGATAAGGTCGTAGTCCTTCAATAACTCCAACCATCTCCTCTGTTTGAGGTTCAATTCCCGCTGGGTGAACAAGTACTTTAGACTTTTATGATTTGTGAATTTGGCATATAACTCACACTTGGTGAATTTGGCATATAACTGTCTCTTATGAAGGATCTGTAAGACAACCTGAAGGTGCTGATCATGCTCCTCATCACTCCGTGAGTATACTAGGATGTCATCAATAAACATGATGACGAACTGATCCAGATAGTTATGGAAGACCTGATTCATTAGGTCCATGAATGCTGCTGGTGCATTGGTCAGCCCAAATGGCATGACCAAGAATTCAAAATGTCTGTATCGAGTGCGGAATGCGGTCTTGGGTACATTCTCGGCCCTAATCCACAATTGATGATAACCCGGTTGGAGATCTATCTTTGAGAAAACCCTAGCACCCTGAAGCTGATCAAACAAATCATCAATGCAAGGCAACAGATATCGATTTTTAATAGTGACTTTATTCAATTGTCGATAATCCACACAAAGTCGGAGAGTACCGTCATTTTTCTTCATAAATAATACCGGAGCACCCCAAGGTGAAGTTCTCAGACGGATAAATCCCTCGTCCAGCAATTTCTACAGCTGAACCTTGAGTTCTCTTAGCTCGGTTGGTGCCATTCTATATGGCGGAATAGAGATAGGAGTAGTCCCCGGAATGAAATCAATCTCAAAATCCAATTCCCGAACTAGTGGTAATCTAGGTAGCTCCTTGGAGAATACGTCGTGAAACTCCTGTACCACTAGGACCTCATCAAGTCTCAGACCCTCTATTGTGGTATCTATCATGTGGGCCAGATATGCCGTACATCCTCGGTGTATTATCTGTTTGGCCTCCATCACTGATACTACACAATGGGGTAATACCCGTCTCTCACCTGCAAACGTCAGTAGTGACCCTTCAGACCTCCGGAACTCTACTTCCTTGGTGAAAAGTCCACGGAACCCTATGAGTACTTAACCAATCCATCCCTAGAGTGACATTAAAGTCTGTCATGTCGAGTGGAATCAGATCTGTTTCTAACATTACCTCCCCAATCATGACATCGCTGCTTCTATATATAGAATTCCTGACCAACTGCTCACCAAGAGGAGTGATAACCAGTAAGTCCTCATCTAGTGGCGATAACGGCCTACCTGACTGTTGAGTAAAAGAATCTCTCACATAAGAATAATTTGACCCGGTGTCAATAAGAACACGGGCGTCGACTCCGAATATTTTCATGGTACCCATGATCACATCTGGGTTTGCCTAAGCATCTTCCTGCGTCATAGCATACACGCGAGGACGGGGTACAGTGTTGCTCCCGGCTACTGTCCATGGAGCAGTGTGACTCGATGGTGCAGGTTCTCCCTGCTGTCCTACCCGTGGACCACTCGGATGACTCGAAATCATCTGACCTCCAAGTCCTAAATCAGGGCACGAGATCTTGATATGTCCCGGATTCCCACACTGAAAACACGTAATAGGTACCCTGCAACCTCCCGGAGGGTGGTGCCTACTATATTTACAGCAAGGAGGTGCCGCTGAACTGTGGTCTGACTCGTGGCATTGGGGGCTGGTGCTCCGAACCCCTGGAGACGTCATCCCTGCTCAAAGTGTGTTGGTCTAAAGTAAGAGGGGCCTCTATGAAAAGCAAAAGTCTTACCCCTCTTTAAGCTCTGACTCACATGGGTCCCAGCCCTCTTCTTCCTCTAATCTCTACTCTCCCTCTGCCTACTCTTGGCGCGGACAATCTCCTCTGCACGGTGGGCTGAATCGACTATCTTTGCTAGGGAGAAGCTAGGTGTGACCGTTATATACCTCCATGACCGTTATATACCTCCGAATGTTCAAGTTGAGTCGGTTCTCAAACTTGAACCTCAATTGTTTTGGTGTCGCTAAGTCGGGGACAAAAGTTGCTGATCTCCTCATTTATGCCTCATACTCTGCAACTGACCTAGTCCCCTACTGCAAGTTGAGAAACTCTACCCTCTTGCGGTCTAGCTGAAACTCTAAGAAGTACTTGCGGTCAAACTCCCTCAAGAAGTCCTCCCACCATAGTGGCTCGGTAGCGTCATCACAGATAGCTTCCTACCAAGTGAGGGCATTCCCATCTAACAACCTCTCTGCTACCTGTAGCCTATACTCTTCACTCAACCCTAAATCCATCAAGATTCGACGGATCCGGTTGATCGAGTGCTTAGCCGCAGTGGCATCACCGAGTCCTGCAAAGTCTATGCATCCCAACTGCCGAGCTTCTTTGACCAGCTAAGTCAGCTCGTAAATACGCCTAAGTGTGGAGGAGGTGGTTTACTTGGACTAGATACCGAAGAAGGACCGGCCATCGGTGGAGGATCCAGTGCCATAGGAGTAGGTGCTGCCGTAAGAGTCGGCATTACCGTAGGAATCGGCACGGCCATCGGTGGTGGTGGGGGTGACATCTGAACCCCGTATATGTTGTACTACTCATAGATCTGACTAAATCCTCGAATGGTGGTGGCGGAACCGTGGTAGTAGTAGCCGGCTGAGAAGGCACTAGAGGGGGTACACGTGATGAGGATGTATCCTCGGACACTCTGGCCAAGGCCGCAATCTAGGAAGAAGAACACTTGATAATCAGAATTATGTAATAACGATTAAGGCCGGAGCTCGAACGAAAGAACACTTATTGTCAGATAGAGAGAGTAGACAGCCTTGTCAATATGATCCGAAAATATTGTCTAGAGCGTGAGTTCAGGGCGAAACTCGAACTGCTCGACCAACTGCAGTGCCTCTCGTGGATTGATAAAGTTATACTGATGGTCCCCCACACGGACCGCAACCGATCTTTCCTTTAGAGCATCCTCTTGACCATTAAAGGACTCAACTAGAATAGAAAGTGGAAAGTCAACCTCATCTCCCCCATCATGCAGGGAACATTGGGATACTTGGGGGGACCAATTGGACGTTTCTTCCAAAATGGGAGTAGAAATGTTTTGCCCCATCGAAGTCTCTTCCTGCAACCAGGGATTCTGAGCCAGAGCACTCTCCGTCGCCTCAGGGACTTCTTTGCCCAGAACATTTCCCTCACTGTCATTGATGGGCGTACCAATGATCATCATCAAAGTAGTCGACCAGCCCTCCCTTGCTTCAACATGTTCTTGAGGAGACTCATGCTCTCCAATTTCCACTAGTCCCTCATCGCTAGCAGGCGGGCCAGACGATCGAACCCTCGATCTCTTCAACCAAGTTTCAGGAGAAGTATCAGTCGTCTTTCTCTTTGTATTCGATCGCACCTCCCACTTGGTCAAAACATCCTTTAGAAGGGAAACATTCACGGATGGCAGAAAATCGACCAGCTCTTTCTTCTTCTACTCCAGTAAAAGAGGTTTTGTGATTTGCCTTGTCTCATCCACCAATAGACCAGACAACAGCAACATCTGATCCTCTAATAAAAAATCCACCCAAATACTCCGCTGAGTAGACTCACAATAACGCCCAACGAACCGTAAAAAGTGAGAGTGACGAAGGAGGTCCGAAACTTTCATATTCAACGAAGGTGCTTGATAAGCTCCCAAAAGAACCGGAAGAATACTCTTGTTCAAGAATCATACATAGAAGAAATTCTGCATCTAACGCTTGTCTTGAGACTTACTGTAAAAGAATTTCCAGCGAGACTCCTGGCGGGTCTGCAATTTATACCAACTGTGGGTAGAGTTTTGGGCGCTGCATCGTACCAAGGAAAAAAGGGCCCCCAGAATCTCCAAATCAAAGTGAATACGGAAAAACCCTATCAGAGAAATTAGGGCAATCACAAAACGCCAAGCATTGGGGATGAGAAACGAAGGGTGGATGTTCCAATATCTCAGGACCTCTGCTAGCGGACCCATGTAGGGGACCCTCAAAACTTACTTCACACACTGTTTGTATATCGAGACATAGCCCTTGGGGGCATGATTCGCCCGATCCTATTCGCTGGGCAACACTAATTCAAAGTCATTTTTGGGCGACATGTTTCTCCGGACCTCTTGTAGTTCCTCTTCAATCATCGTACTCCGTACTGTATCTATGCTTTGTGACGAAGGAGAACCTTTCGACATCTTCTTAGAAAAATAAACATTTTGCAAAGGACTGAGAGAATGGCAGGAAAGAAATATAGAATATGTGAGAACCTGAGAGATGTGTATCCTTATAAAGCGTACAGAAGATGAGTCCCGGATATCGAAGCGACAAATCCACGTCTGTAACATCGAAAATCTGGTGTTAGAAATCTTGTTAAATATCTTTGTAATATAAAGGAAAAATTTTAAATCTTATTGATATTCTGATTTTGGGGTATTAAATTTGAATTTTAGGTATATAAAATATCCGTGCTTGCGATTCGTAGTACATTCCATTTTTATGAAATGGAAATTTTAAATATAAAGAGTATAAATATATATATATATATATATATATATATATATATATATATATATATATAAGAAGAAAAGGAGGAGTTTTATGTGTGGGAACAAGGGAATTAATTTAGTTTGTAGTGGAATGGGGAAATGACCAATTAGTCCTCAAAACATGAATGGAAACTTAAAGCAACGAGGGTAAATTGGTAATTTTGACTATAAAAAAGGAAAATAAAACCACTTTTTACTCTTCCATTTTCTCCTCATCGACTGTGTTCTTTTTCCTTCATTCTCCCCAGCGCTCTCACTCTCTCTCCCGCGCTCCCTCTCTCGCTCTCTCATCTCTCTCTCAATTTCACTCACTCTCTCCCAATTTTTCTCTCCCTCTCTCTCTCCCGCTTGCTCTCTTCTCACCCAACTCACACCCTCTCACAAGAAGCACGAAGCTAGGGTTTGTTTCACAAAGGGGAGAAATTAGGGTTTTTGAAAACCCAACTCCAAAATCCAATCCAACTTCGAAACTAAGGTAATTTCTTACTCTAAACTTCGTATTTAACTTCATTCATGATAGATTCAATTTTATTGTTAGAGATCCACAAAGATTGGTTGAGAACCAAAAACCCTAGGTTAGAGAAATTGTTTAGAATTTGGGAAAAATGTTAGAAATTGCAATTTGGGGCTTATTAGTGATGCAATTAACATTACAATGGGGAAATCTCAACTTTCTGCAAATGGACAGCCTGTGCAGTCTGTGATCATTCTGCAATAACTCTTTCTACACTGCTAAAAACTGAATGGGGCTTATTTCTACTAAAACTAGACTTGCAGAGCTTTAAAATGATATATCATAATGGATATTTAGATAAGAATTGAATTTTCTATGATTTTTCAAAGAGACCAGTTCTGCAAAATTTCCCCTATTCTGGCCGAGTCCTTTGTTGCAATTTTGATAGGCCTCTAGGTTGAATTAGTTTAGACTCTGAACATGAAAGTTGTAGTTCTATATCTAAGCTTTAAGTAAAAATTAGAATTTCCATGATCTGAGGAGTATAGATCAAGATACGGTAATTTTTTTTCTATAACATGTTGAGCCGAAAATTATTAGGAAGTTAGGAATTTGTTATATATTGAGAAGAATCAATTTGTTCTAATATTGGTACATGATTTAATGAATTATTTGTGACCAATGTCTTAGGTTAGGACATTCAAAAATTAAACGTGGGGTTGGACTTTGTTCGATTTGGAAATTGGGAGTGATTATCCTCCTAATAAGTGAGTGGATAGTTTATTGTGTTCCTAAATGAGTATCTTGATTTAAAATTGTTTTATTAATAATTTTGAAAGATTTTTACATGTTTTATATAATTCTTTTGTGATTGTGGAATGTCTGAACTGGATTGTGAAGTATGAATGCATCCACTGTGTTTATGAATGCTTGTGTGCCATTTGTTATTTGATATTGTTTTATGAATTGCTATAGCATGAAATTGATGATTATTTGTTGGAAATTATGGCACATTATTTGTGAAATGAGATGTTTGAGAAATGAAGGGTGCTGGTAGTTAATGGCTATAGTCATTCCCACCACGGAGCAACCCGACGGGGTGACATGGTTGGGGTTGGATGTGCGGGGGAGTTAGATGTCCCTCCCTCTGCCGAAGTCGTACTATATCTGGTTTGTACCCTGGTGAGGTACGAGTCAACGTCAAGGAAAGAGGTATGTTTTGAAACTCTGGATTGAAAAACCCTTGGCAGGCTTTCGTTTGGATTCGACCAACCTAAGATGGGAGTGTTTTCGATGGGACCCCATGATTTTATGAAAGAATGATCGATGTTGATGCATGTTTTGTGAATTGTTTGATTTATTGAAATGTTTTTATATATATAAAGTGTTGTTTATGAAATGATTTGATTGCCCTACATTCATCACTCATTTATGGACACAATCATACCATTGCACTTCACTCACTGAATATTCCTAATACGCACCCCTCTTTCCATATTTTTCAAAGGATACTAGTATGGAGACTAGACGTTGGAGCTTGTAAAGGATTTTTGCTGATTTGTATAGGTATCTAGCAATGTAGAATTTTTGGGAATTATAGTTCATAGAACCATGGAAAGGAAGTTCTGTATATCTCATACCGTGCGGATTTTACTGATACTGGTTGAGTTTTTCGATAAGTATTGGTAAAATCCGACGATTATGATTTGAGATTTCATTATTTTGATTTAACTGTTTTTGAAAAATGTTTTATCTTGTACCGAGACATTTGGATTGTAATTCTGAGTTTCGATACTTTCTTTTGGATTTGTGAAGTTCTGTACATCTCATACCGCTTGAACATTACTGATACTAACTTGTTTTTTTCATGCAAGTATTAGTAAAATCTAACGATTATGATTTGAGATTTCTTTTATTTTGAATGCTTTATTTGTACTGAGAATTCTGGTTGGCTGGGATGGTCACACTGCATGCATGCATGTACAGGAATCCCTTCCCCGGTTGTGTGCCGACGCATGCGTGTATGTACAGGAATGGACCGGATGAGTCTTTTGCATGTGTATTGTTTTATGATTTTTCTTATTTTTGATGGATTTGTGTACTGGAGGATTTAATGTTCAGTAATGTAGCCTTACGGAGTTCCGGTAATGGGGAGGCTTTTTCTGTGTACCGAGACAAGGCAGCAATTGTCGCGTGGTTGATTTGAGGATCGGGGCGTGACAACGTATCTTTTCGACCGCTATACCTCCTGCCACCTTGCCCAAGGAAAAACGCCATGAGTCAGGGGCAAATGATAGGACATGGGCCAATGCTCATTTTAAAGGGTCAACGCTTGAAAGGCTCACCGGGACAATTACCAATCGATGGACGAACACAGCTCAGTATTATCAAATGACTGCCCAACTAATCTATCGAAGGACCTTAGTCGCCCAATCTCTCGAACGATAAGACCTTAGTCACCCTGCCTATCGAATGAGGTTTGTTGAATGGGATTTACCTCCCCGATTGGGTGCCTTGCCCCTGGTTCATCAACCCTCGAAGGCTCCGTATTGGCCTAACGACTCTAATTCTCTACTAAAGAACAGTATCTCCACGATCCTTTAGATAAGGAAATGATCTCTCCAAGAAACGAAAATTCTCATACGATAAAGATCTCAATCATTCTGAAATATTGAACTCCTAAATTTTCGGATCGTTTCCATAAGAAAAGTAGGGTTACAACGCCCCGAAAGTACACGACTCTATCAGGTATAAGATACCCTTAAACCCTCCAAATTAGGTATATTCTCTCAGCCTTACATATTTGGTACACTAATTACTGAAAATCTCTCCATAAGCTCTCAGTTTGTTTCTTTACATTCGAAAACTGCTCTTTCTGACTTGAGCGTCGGAGCTTTCTCAGTCGGAACACCCTCCAACAGTTTTTACAGGCTTCATATCCCGTCAGCGGCAATCGTTCAAATCATCAAGCAATCGGTATCTGTGGAACCACAAACCACCTCCAACATTATCAAACATTGATCATCGAATACTCAAGTAACCGATCGTTCTGGTGATCAGAACTCTAATGATCGGTAACTTAAAAAATTAAAAATCTATCGACTAAGTGTTTAAAGAATTCTTGATTATTTTAAATAGTAAAAATTCAAATTTTTTATTCTTAATAATTATTTTTTCACATTTGCACCAATATAAAAATTTTTAAATAATCCTTTTTAGTAAACATCATGATCTGAATTTGTCTGGTATTACACAATGGTTATACAAATGCATACATGATTGGGAACTTTGACTCTAAAAGGTCTGTATCGGGATATTTGATGTCCGGCAATGTCGTGGTATTCTAAATTGCAAAAATGTTTTGCCTTGTCCGCAACTGAAATTGAGTATTATTATCAACAAAGCTAGAAAAGAGTTGTAGAGGAAGAATTTCTTGTAAGAACTTGGTGTCCAGGAATAGAAGTTTATACATTTTAGTGACAGTTCAATGCACAACGTATCTCAAAAAGAATCCTACTTTTCATTCAAGATCCATGGACCCTGAGGTACGTTATCATTAGATTCAAGAAGTTTTACTGATGAAGTGACTTCACTTCAAAAAAGTACATGCAAATGAAAATGGTTCGGATATGATCACATGGCTGGTGCCTAAAACAAAATTTGATATTTGGAAAAGACAAAGCGAGTTTAATTGAGTGCTTCAATTATCGGGGAGGGGGAAATTATTGGGTTTGGATTTCCTTCTAATAGGAGAGCCCAACAAAGGTTGGTTTATGGAATGTCCGAGTGAAGAAAACTAGAGAAGCTCTTTTTTTAAATGAAGATGGTTTGGTATGGGTGAAAGATAATTATGGTTATCCACTCCTTTTATTGGGTGATGAAAAATTGATATTTGGTAACCAAGATTATATATCGAAGAGTTTGATGTAATAAGATCCTTGAAGGTACAACAACAACAATAATTTAAATTTAAATTTTAAATTTTAAAATCGATCAGACAAAAATACGATAAAAGGAAAAATATAAAATTAAAATAATTAATACTGGGATCTTATTATTCATAGCAGAAATTTTTTAATTATGTCTTGTACTTTTTATCTTCACATTAAAAGTTTTTTGACGTAAAATTTGGTTTCTGGATCTATAATGGTTGCATCGTTGAGTTATTTGGTTTGGTTTATTGGTTCATCTAACTTTGGTTGCATAGAGGGAAAAAGCACTGGACTTGTGGTATTTGGTCTGTTCGTGTGCCCTTCTCCAAGGTTGAATTTCCTATCTCTATTTATTAAAAAAAAAAAAAAACTCTCAATAAACCTTCATTGGCCTTATAATATGAGTTTACTCAACTTATTTTGTATTATTTGAGATCTCTATAGAGTTGAGGTAATTCGGATAAGATAAGTCGAAAATATGAATTTAAATATTGATCTAATACTAAAAAAAAATATTATTTGAGATCTCTCACATACATGAATTGAGAGAGAGAGAGTTATATGGGGAAAGGATGTGGACACTTGTGTTCTCATCTGTCTCGTATGTTGCGACAATTATCATATTCTTCTCTGCCTATGCTCCTAACTTGGGGGCCTTAGCAGCAGAGCCTTGAGCAAAGAAATGTTCTGCCACAATCCGCCGTTGAATTTTCCCGGTAGCAGTCTTCGGGACAGAGTCGGTTATGAAAACTTTCTTAGGTACTTTAAAGATAGCCAGATTCTTCTTGCAGAACTTTTGCACTTCATCTTCATCAACGTTGGATCCTTCTTTGGGAATGATTGCACAATTTATCTACTCATGACACAGAGATATTAATCAGAAACAGAAAACCTTGTCTACAAAAGGTGTATGGACATAAACATATGAAAACATGACATGAAAAGACTAGTGAATGTTAGCAACCGAGGACACCTTTAAAATGATTAAGATTACACGAGAAATCAATTTTCAGTAAATGACGATGTTTCCGAGAACACAAAAAATCACAACTGTTCAAAACATTATCAACATATGAA
The DNA here is from genome assembly GCA_037126225.1 of Dillenia turbinata. Classification (NCBI taxonomy): domain Eukaryota; kingdom Viridiplantae; phylum Streptophyta; class Magnoliopsida; order Dilleniales; family Dilleniaceae; genus Dillenia; species Dillenia turbinata. The sequence continues at coordinate 9,157,446 of JBAMMX010000015.1, forward strand.
TAGTTGCCATACGCTGCTAGCCCAAGAGAGTATCCTATACATCTATGACCAGTCAACATGTCATTATCATAGTTCATCTAAAATAACATGTCATTTTGATAGCCATGTAATTTTTCTAGAATCCCATATCAATAATCATGGAATCCTTATCCCATGATTACAGATCATTTACTATTCTATTCCTCAAAAAATAATAACCGTTGGATGAGAAATCCAGTAACTACAACCCCATGAATATCGGCACCCATTGGGATTGTAGAATGACTTCTCAATGTGTGCAACCCAATAGTCTTAGTTTGGACCAGTTACTGTAATTTTTTAAATCATTAAAAGCCTTCCATTTCCTGCTAGAATTTACTTTTGTGCCTGTGCTCCACTCATGCATAGGTGATAGCAGTCCAAAAGAAGCCGAACCGTCCCCTATTGGTTGCTTTCTACCCGCACAACATAAATGTATACACTTAATAGGACCATGATTCAGAGGGAGCCATTTGTTGAAACTCGGGTTATTGCTGAAAAGATAAATGGAATCAACGATTTAAAAAAAAAAAAAAAAAAAAATTCAAACACAATAGTTACCTCCTCTCCATATTTATGATCAGGAACTCCAAAACAAACAGCTTGAGCAATGTCTGGATGAGATAACAGGACTGCATCCACTTCAATGGGTGATATCTTCTCCCCTGAATATATTAATTTTGAGAGAAAATAAATAAAAAAATTCCATCAACACCTATAATCACCTCAGATTTAAACTAACACAAACATTTGTTTTGTTTAGACTCTTCAATTGAGGTCCACATGGATTCACAAACCCCACATGGTTTAGGCACGGAAAAAGTGACAAACGGAGCCAAGTGGGGCACATTACTGGAATCTCTTGCAGAAACATTTATAACAATACAAAAGTATTTTATATTTTTATGATCACAAGGCACATGGTGAGGTGCAGAGCAGGGCCAAGAAGGTGGGCATTGTACTGAGATTCACTAATGTCCAGAAATAAAGTACGTCAATGTCGCCGAAAAGGAACAATGAAAAGGTCTAGCTTAGAAGTTCTTTCTCGGACTTGATGGATATCAGATTCCGAATAGTGCTTGGGCGATTCCTTTTGGCTCATTAACCATATATATATATATATATATATATTTTTTTTTTGCTTTTGAATCTCTTGCCGGCTAAACCCACTTTCTTAGTATTATGTAACACCCCAACACTAGCTTGATACAACAATCAGTTCTTAATCTAAAAATTTGAGATCAACACTCAGCACTAGCTTGATAATGACAAGAAAAGTATATAAAGAGAAATGTGAATCTCTCGTCTATTCCTCAAAAATAAAGGGCCAGTGCACTTTGAATAATCACAATTTCATTTAATTTATCTCAATTTATTTTTATTTACTAAATAATTTATAATGCTATTAATAAAAAATTAAAATTTCTTAAAAATTTAAGTCATTATTATGAAAATAATCCTTTTATAAAAAAATGTTACTTAAACTCAGTTTTCCTTTTTTCGTCGGGACAAGTGACAAATCAAGTGCCAATCTGGGTAAAAGAAACTGAATGTTGTGCATTATCAGAATTGATGCAGAACAAATCAATATAATTTCACTTTTTAAATGTTTAGATTCTTTTCTCCTGATTTGGGCTAGCACCGGTCATAAGAAATTTAGTGGAAAAAGCAACAAAGGCAAAAACCTAGCGGGGGTCAATAAACTGAATTGGGATTATATATAGAGATATATGTATGTATATATAGGGTTTCAAAATGTCTATCTAAAGAATATTGCGACATGTAATATAAAATTCTGAACCAAAAAGATTATATATATCCATGTAGCAGTTAATTTATAATATGAGTTAATTTAATTAATTTGACTGTAATATTGAGAATGAGAATAACAATAAATGATTAAAATTGGAGAATTAAGAGAATGAAAGAGAGGTGAATACCTCCACGATTGATCAATTCCTTAATCCGTCCAACAAGATGCAAATACCCATCCTCATCAAAAAACCCCAGATCACCTGTATGAAACCACCCATACAGAAAAGCCGCCTCATTTGCCTCCGCATTATTTTTATATCCCTTTGTCACGTTTGCCCCTCTGATGCAAACCTCTCCTTTCTTCCCCGCTTCTTGTCTCTCCCCATTTTCGTCCAATATCGCCATTTCCTGACCCACGGGCCGCCCCACTGACCCGGCCTTATGCTGCCCGTCCTCCGGCAACGGGTTCGACGACATCAGATGCGTCGCCTCCGTCATCGCATACGACTCCAACACCGGCGCGCCGAACGTCTCCTCTAGCCGAGACATGATAGCCGGCGCCAGCGACGCACTACAGCTTCGGATAAACCGGAGCTTCGGGTAAACCGGTTCGGGTTTGCTGACGTGGCGGTCTAAAATTATTTGGTGAATGGTAGGAACCGCCGTGTACCACGTCGCCTTGTAGTTGTTCATATCCGACCAAAACATTGAGGCCGAGAATCTTCCGGCGGCTGGAAGGGCCACGGCTCCTCCGGATCTGAGCGAGCTGAGTAAACCGGCTATCAAGCCGTGGACATGGAAAAGAGGAAGCACGATAACCGTCGAATCATTTTCGGTTAGTTTGTAAACTGATTTTATATTATTAACTGAAGCGGCTAAATTGAGCTGAGTCAGGGGAACGCCTTTGGGCCGGCTCGTGGTGCCTGAGGTATGGAGGAAAAGTGCCTCATCGGATGACTTATTGACGAGTTTGGAGGCACAGTCGAGATCTGACTCTGAGTTGGAAAGAGAGAGAGTGAGTTCGGAGTCGGGATCAGCGAGTAAAGCCGTGGCGTGAGGGATGTTGAGCTTGGAAGCCGCGGCTTGAGCCGGCTTGTTCCCTTCTGTGGAAGTCAATAAGAGCTTAGACTCTGAATCGGACAAGTAAAACTCGAACTCCTCCGCTGTGTAAGCTGAATTGAGCGGCGCTGCTACGGCTCGCGCTCGTATTACGGCCAAAAAAGTAATAACAAACTAGAAGGGAAAAAAAAAAGGAATACCAATCAAATTAATTAAAATAAATAAAACATTGAATGATGACTATTTGGTTTCCGAGAAAATCGAAGAGAAATAAAGTATTCAATTCAATGAAAAATACCTCGACGGTGTTGGGGAAAGTGAGAGCGATGACGTTACCAGGTTTGACACCGGCGGAGATCAGACGAGAAGCGGCTTTTTCAATGAGATGTTGAAGACGAGAGTGAGTGAGATCGAACTTGCCGGAAATCGATAGAGCTCGGCGGTCGGGGAATTTTTCGGCCACTTGGCTTAACAATCCGGTGAGCGTCATATTGTCCATGACTGGACCGAACTGAATGTTTTTATTTTTCTGCCCGTGCGGAGATGAGGATTACGGTGTTGAAAGGATATCGGAGAGAAGTTTGGGTGGTTTTGGTTGATATATATATATTTTTTTGGGGAGGGGGGGTGAGGGGTAGAGTTGGGATTTTAATTGAGCTGGTTGAGCCGCGTGGCGTGTTGGGGGTGGCGTTCGGAATAGAAAGCGGCGGCATTGATAAGAACAGGCCAATTCGGTTTTTCTTCCTGACGCGTGTTTGTTAAAAATGCTGACGTGGCAACAAAAAATGGTTGAGCCGGCTTAGTTCAAATTCAAAGCAATATGTTTAAAGCTTAGGGGGACTAAGAGTTCTTTTTTTCATCTTAAAATAAATTAATGTTATTCTTTTTCAAACGTTTAAACAAAATTAGATAAAATTTTATGGTAAATAGTTAACAATTAGAAATAATGTTTATATTATTTTCATCAGTTGATATTTTTTTCATAAATAGTTAACAATTTAACTATTTTAGAATTAAAAAAACATTTTGGTTTTCATCGATGGAGACCGAAGAGAAAGCATTTCCGTCCATGTCGGCCACTGCAGGGCTATGATGGCATCTTTGAGGTGGTTCTCAAGTTTCCTTTTTTTTTTTCTTTGTCTTTTTCATATTTTTTATCTTTTTTTTTTTTTTTTTTTTCAGTCAATGTTTCTAAAACAACAGGGGAAGGTAGGAACCATTTTTTTTTTTTTTTAAATGGTTCTTATGAAGTAGGAATGGATTTCGCCTTCTTTCATATATACGCACACGATTTAGACTACTTCACATAGGATAGAGTGGGAGATTTTCTTAGGGGGTGCCTCAGTGGTATACTTGGGAATCACTTGAGGAAATCAAGCAATATGAATATACCAGGTTGAAGTGACTTTTGGATGTATTTGGTCATCTTAAAGTGAAATCAATGCCTTTTATGTAGCTGCTTTCATTTCGATGTCATTAAGAAACAAAAAGGAAAAAAGAAAGCAGAATATTTTGGGAATATTCTTCATAGCACCAGCATTGGGTTGCCTAATTGAATATTTGTTTCGAAATCTGGATGAACAAGAGTCAATTTTGATAACATAAAAAGTCTCCCGACCTAAAAAGGTTAAGGAAAGTTTGCAGCTGTTCTGTTCATGGCGGACGCATTCGCCTTTTTGAATAATTCTGTGCGACTTTCTATTAATTGGTTATTCTATTCGATTTTTGGTGTGGGTTTTTATTTTATAAAAAAAAAAATCAAACTTTTGTTGTTACTATAAATATATGTTAAAATAATTATAAAAAACCTAGAAAATATAAACCCCCACTAAATTTTTGTAGTATGATATAAAAATAATGTAAAAATTTTTACAAGTCAAATATGATTAAAAATTATGTTATGATCCAAAAAGATTATTTTATAGCAAATTTACAATTTATTCTCTTTCACTTTAATAATTCAAATTTCTCTTATAATTTAATTTGGTTTCCGGTATTAATAATCTACCAAAATGAAATTAGATAATAATATTTCTAAATTATGATATAAACCAAATTATGAAAATTTAAACTTTTTTTTAGTTGAAGTAAATTATATTACATATATAACATAATAAGAATTGACTTTCAGTTTTAAGCCGAAGCAGATTATTAATAATCGAAACCCAACGGATCAGCTCTACACATTGATTTATGAAATAATTTTTTTATTATATAAAAGTGGTAAAAATTATGAAAATATATATATTCTGAAAAGTTTAAATAATAAATCTCAAGAATAAAAAAACATTTGGATAAAATTTATTTATCATTGGAGTGTTCCAAACAAATAATTGTGTAAAAGAGTTGAATTGCGGTGTCCGAATCAAAGCGACGACAAGCAAAGCAATCGAAAGTGTCTTTTCCAAATTCAAACGCCCGCAGCGGGACCCCCTTACTTTTTGGCAATTGTTTAATATGAGTGAGAGAGAGAGACGGAGACACAGAGAGTGAGAGAGAGAGAGAGAGCTCTACAATGCCAGGAAAGGCCACGTTTTAGAGCCAAGTCGTCTCTTTGGATGTGTTAAAACGTCCTTTGGACTTTGGCGAAAGTCTGTTTCATTGTGCCAAAGAAATAGACTAGGAATTTATATAGATTACAAATTTATATAAGAGTATAAACATTAATATCAATTTTACTGAACTAATAGAGGTGGGTTAGACGCCATATATCAGCTCCACTGACCCAAATGTGGAATCGGACTAACACGAGTCTTTGGGACCTTCATGAGTGATAAAATCTACAAATACCGTTAGAGAGTGTTTCGACAGAGGAGATTCCAACGCTCAAATCAAAAAGGATGATTTAGAGAGAATGAGAAACATACTGAGACGAGCTGTAGGATAACCCTGTGCTATTTCTGTGTGAGAAGTGTAAAGTTTCTGAGAACGTATTTGACTAGTTGCTTGTGCTGAATATATATAGTATACCTATATGGTAAGTCCCGTATACGCTTAGGGGTATAGAAACCATAGTTTTCTTGTAGGCAGATTGAAGAGAATTTTCCAAAATTGTAGAGACTATAGTCAAAAATCTCTATGAGATTTAGAATCCTGTTGGTGAAAGCAAGTTTAAGTTGTCGTGGAGATTTCTTGTATTATTGGGAGTGATTGTCGAGATCTGTTTTCTTATTGACGGGGACTTTCCCAAATGGGAGGTATCTGATTAAGAAAGGTTTTAAATTCGTTAGAAATTTATTTCCTTAATGGAAAATCTCAAGTTGTACTTATCGTGTAATGGGATGAATTATTATTGTGTTAATGGAACGTATCCACTAAAGAGTGGGATAATCAAGAGACCCCGGGGGTTGAGAGCTTGAATGACTGAGAGGCCAAAAAGTAGTTGGCTTCCCAAGAGAGTAAGACCAAGAGAATTGAGAGGTATGAGTTAGAGTGCTTGACTGAAAGAGTACTCAATCGAGAGACCGAGAGCATGCTTAATTGTTCATGGATTTTATGATCTAATGGGCTTAGGTGATTCCGGTCTCATGGTATTGGGCCGTTGGATTATGTCTCATTATGTGCCCCCACTCCTAATGTTAGTTTGAAGAGGTAGCATTATGAATAGAGTTAAGATGACAAGAGTTGGGTAATTTGAAAAGACACAGAAAAGAAGTAGTTTCGGGAAAGTGGAATGGGCGCGAAATTGAGTCATTAGATGCAGTAGATGCAGTTGTTTCGAAAAGTTTTCGGAACAAAAAAGACTTAGAATTAGTGCGTGTTAATGAAACCCAAAGGTCATAGAAATGGAATGGCCGCTTGCAAGGGTTATTAAATAAGGGACTGATTGCTCCAGTTTTAAAGCATGCTGCTTCGTTTGCTAGGAGTTGCATTCAAAACATTGGATATTGTTATAAATAATATAGGGCAGTAAGGGAGTTTCTTTAGTTCGTTGGATGAGGCGAAATTAAAGGCTAATGTTTTGATTCATGGATGATGAAGTGTGTGAAAAATAAAGGTTGTGAGGGATTGTTTATTACAGTAATACTTTGGTATTGTGAGTTCAAGAATAAAGGATTTTGTATGGTGGTTTTCTGCACCCCATCATTGATGGGATGTTTTGAAGATAGTGCAAGTGCTGCCGATACAAGATTCTATTAGTGAGGGAACTACCGATACGAGATTCTATCATGGTATTTGGAAATCCAATACCGTGGTGGAGATGTTTTCTCCTTTTTGTATTTCAAATTGGAAAGAGGAGATGTCTCTCCTATTTGAGGTCTAACGGAGATGGCTAAGTGCTAGTCCTAGTGTCGGCATCTCCTGGGGGGCATAAAAAGAATGATAGAACTTGAAATGCGGGGATGGAGTTGGGAGAATGAGTGTTTCCTCTTTCTCCATAACTTCTTGTCTGTATATTTTGTTTTCTCTATATTTTCCACTCCCCAAATTTTATATTCCTAACATGTAGGCATCACGTTGTTTTTGTTTCTACTTGTATGAATTCCAACTTAATCTGTAAAGATCTTATGGATAAATAAAAGAGTTGTTTTCTTGTATCTGATGATTTTGTTACTTTGTTATATTGGTAGATTTGGATGTCTAACGCTTGGATTTCTTTTCGCATGAACTTTGTCAAAGCTAAGCTTATGCGACGTATCAAAACCACTTGTCGAGTCATATGCAAATGCCTCATGGCTAGAGGTTGTGTGTTAGAACCATCGTGAGATACTTGGATTGAAATACTGAGAGTCAGGTCTTAACTCACGCCATGGCTTTTGTGTGTTGAGAGGCTAGAGTAGAGCCTTGTTGCCATCAGTACAAGGCATTGAGCTGAGAGTGAAAGTGTGAGACCCTTTCACGGTGCACAACCGATCAAGCATAAGAGATGGTGCAGAACCTAATTAAAGCATAGAGCCAAAAGGAAGAGGGTGAGAAACCCTTTGTTATATTGTGTTAAGAGAGAGAGTTTGATGGCGTGACACTAAGAAGACTTGTTGGCAATGCACCAAGAGAGAATATGAGGGCATTGAGCCAAGAGAGAGCATGAGGGCATTGTGCCAAGAATGCTCATTGGTGTTGCATAGAGAGAGTTTGAGGGTATTGCGGTAAGAGTTTTTGTTGGCATTGTGCCAAGAGAGAGTTTGAAGACATTACGTTGAGAGTGCTCATTGGCGTTACACCAAGAGAGAATTTGAAGGCATTGCACCGAGAATACTCATTGGCGTTGTGCTAAGAGAGAGTTTGAAGGTATTGCGTCGAGAGTGCTCATTAACGTTGCACCAAAAGAGAGTTTGAAGGTATTGCGCCAAGTGCGCTTATTTGCATTGCTCCAAGAGGGAGTTTGAAGGCATTGCACTAGGAAAGAACTGTACCTGCTTGGTTCGATGTGTTGATAACACACTTAGAGGTGTATTGCTGAGAGAGTCTAGGTCTACAAAAGAGAATTGATAGACTAGGAGCTCACAGGCGTAAGAGCCCAAACTACTTGTTATTGTATTAGATAGACAGTGACATACAAAAGTAATGATGTTGTAGTTCAATAGGTAAGAAGACAAAAGTTATCAGCACTATTGAATGTAGTAAAGATTATGGGTAGTAGATGCATAGGTTCTCAGCATTCCATATTTGAGGCACAGTAGAGCCGTCTAAGTGGTTGAGATATTATGTTCCTGGATGGACTGTTGAGCAGACTTGATAAGGGCCTTCCCAGTTCGGTGCAAGTTTGCCCCTGGCTGAGGCTGTCCCGTGGCTTCTACTTCCAGAAAACTTGGTCTCCTACATTGAATATTCTAGCTTTGACCCTCCTATTATAGTGTCAAGCCATTTGCTGCTGGTAGGCCACCATTCAAATAGACACAAGGTTTGGCAATTTTGGGAGGAGATCTAGTTGTTCTCATAATGACAGCTCATTTAAGTCTGGCTGGTATTGATCTCTACATATCGAGTGAATCTCGATTTCCATTAGGATGACAGCTTTACATCCATAGGTGAGGCTAAATAAAGTCTCCCTGATTGCCTTATGAGGCATAGTTCGGTAGGCCTAAAGGATGTTGTAGAGTTCTTTTACCCATATGCCTTTTGCTTCCTCTAATGTAGTTTTGAGCCCTTGGAGAATTGTTAGGTCAGTGACCTCGGCAAGGCCATTGGCTTGCGGATAGGCAACAGAGGTGAGACGATATTATATTTTGAGCTTGTTGCGGAATTTCTAAAATCCTTTGTTGTCAATTGCTTGCTATTATCAGTGATAAGGACAATAGGTTATGCCGAATCTAATGATAATGGATGTCCATATGAAAGTTTACACCTTGCTAGTTGTGATTTGTGCTAGTGGCTCAGCTTCTACCTACTTAATAAAGTAGTCTATAGCCATGTTGAGAACTTATGTTGTCAAGTAGTTTGCGAGAATGGTCCCAAAATGTCTATCTCTCATTTTGCGAATGGCCACGTACTCGTGATCGGGTAAAACTCAGAAGAAAGCTGGTGTAGCACTGAGAAGAATCGTTGACACTTATCACACTTTTGGACATAGTCCTCTGCATTGGCCTTCATGGTTGGTCAGAAGAACCCTTGACATAGTGCTTTATTGGCAAGGTTTTAAGCACTAACGTGGTTGCTACATACCCCTTAATGAATTTCTCTGAAGACATAATTGCCCTCCTCTGGTGTTAGGTACGGATGCGTGAAGGATTTCTTATAAAGTGACCCATTAACCATGGCATAATTCATGGCTTGACATTTGATCTTTGTCACTTTATGTGGCGAGTTCGGCAATTGGTCATTTCTCAAGTAATTTTGGATGGGATTTTTCCAGCTCTATGTATTATTGGTTTCCAGGACCTATTCGGGTTTGTCAATGTTTGAATACGGGAGGCTTTCGGTGTAGACCGTCTAACTAGTTGCTATCAAGTTGGAGCTAACAAGCTTAGAGAGTGTATCAGCTTTGGTATTTTTAGATCTAAGGATTTGTTGTTCGTCAACTGTGTTGAATTTACTTTTCTCATCTTGGAGTTTAGAGAGATGCTTCACCATTATTGACTCCTTGGTTTTTGTATGTCCTCTCGATTTGTTTAACCACGAGCTTGCTATTGGTGAAGACTCGAATGTCCTTGGCTCCTAGTGACTGCAATTTGTAGCCCTGTCAAGAGGGCTTCATACTTGGCTTGAATATCGGTGGCTTAAAAATCGAAGCAGAGTTCATATTCTGCTTTGAAGATGTCAGGGTCTATTAAGATAAGTCTTGTGCCGCTCCCTGACAAATTGGAGTACCTATTTACATGCAAGGTCCAGGGTGGCAAGAGGTACCGTTTTGAATGGTTGTTAGTGGCTTGTTGAATAGTGTTTAGGAAGGTTCATTCAAGGATGAAGTTGGCCAGGGCCTGGCCCTTGATGGTGGGTCTCAGTTGGTATTCGATGTTGAATTCGTCAAATTTGACACTTCATTTGATGAGTCGACCTAAGGTGTCTCTATGTAGGTTTTGACATTTTTGTTGAGTTGGTCACTAAAAACCTTGTTGACTAGTCATTGGAAGGTTGCCCCTGCGTTTTTCAAACTGCAAGGCATGATCTTGTAACAATAAGTACCGAACTCGATAATAAAGCCGGTCTTTTTCTCATCTTCCGTGGCCATGCATACTTGATTATAACCAGAGTATGTGTTTATGAAATTTGGAAGTCGATGGATCGATAAATTGTCTACAAATTTGTCAATGTTAGGGAGCGGATAGCTATCCTTTGGACATACCTTGTTGAGATTTATGAAATCGACAAACATCCTTCACTTGCCATTTGATTTTTTCACCATTACTACGTTTGCTAGTTATTCGGGATATTTCACATTTCTTATGAAATTCACCACTAGGAGTTTTTGGACTTCTTCTTATATTGCATGTTGGCATTCTAATGCAAAGGCTCTCTTCTTCTGCTTCACAAATTTGTGATTTGGATCCACTGTTAGTTTGTGGACAATTACCAATGGGTGCATTTTGGGCATGTCTTCGGAGACCATGCGAAAACTCAAGAATGTTGGCATAGGCAGTCGACGCTAGCATCATGGAGAGCAGGTAAGTGGGCTTCGATTTGGACAGTTTGGCCAGACACATCTATAATGGGAATAGTAATCACCTCTTCACTTGGTTTGGGTTTAGTGATTTGCTCGATGTCATCTTTGAATTCCATTGTGTCTATCGAAAGATTGTTATTTTCTCCCTCTGGAGGAGGGATGATTAGTGGATCGGGATCATAGTTAAGAGTTATGATACCAGGAGAAGTTCTAAACTTGATTTTCATGTGCTTGCTACTTGGTAAGGCTTCTAGACCACCCAAACTAAGACGGCCCAAGATGACATTATAGATCAATGGAAGTTTAACCACGTTGAAAGTGGCTATGGTAGTGACATGATTACGGGGTGTTCCTAAAGTCACAAGGAGTGAAACGACACCTTCAGAGAATAACCTTTCATCATAAAGTCTTTTTAAGGGTCCACTGTTGAGTTGTAGATGAGATGACATGAGGTCTATGTGTTAGAAAGCATCCCAATAAAGAATGTCATAGTCTACTACTTTATCGATAAAGATTCTATTCTCCAAATATTGACCTATTTGGCGGTAATGACCAGTGGATCGTATCGGTTAGGGTCTATCCCCACTAGATCTTCATCATCAAACCAATATGAGGTCTCTTTCTCTTTGACAACATGGTTGGTAAAGAAAAGATGTAGATAGGTTGAAGTATATTTGGCTAAAATGTTAGTCTGCTCCCATAGATGGTGCTAATCTGATAAAGATAGGTTTGACTCCATGGATACTTGCTCCGTAGACTTAAATGTGGAACTAGAGTAATAGGAGTCCTTAGGGCCTTCATGAGTGATGAGAGCTACAAATACCATTGGAGGGTGCTTTGATAGGGGAAGGTCTGGTGGTTAAGTTAGAAAGAGTGATTTTGAGAGAATAAGAAATAGACTGAGAAGAGTCGAGAGATAGCCATGTGTTGCCTTTGTGTAAGAAATGTAGAGTTTTTGAAAACATATCTGGTTGATTGCTTATGCTGATATATATGGCATACCTATATAGCAAGTCCTGTATGCGTTTAGGGGTATAGAAACACTAGTTTCCTTGTAGACAGATTGTTGTAAATCTTCTAAAATTATAGAGATGTAGTCAAAAATCTCTAAGAGATTTAAAATCTTATTGGTGAAGACAAGTTCAAGTTGTCATGAAGATTTCTTGTCTTATTAGGAGTGATTGTCGAGATCTGTTTCCTTATTGAGAGTGGCTTTCTTGAATGGGAGGTTCATGTCCGATGAAGGAAGGTTTTAAGTTCGTTAGGGATTTACTTTCTTAATGGATAATCTCAAGTTGTGTTTATCACGTAATGTGATGAATTATTCTTGTGTTAATGGAACGTATCCACCAAAAAGTGGGATAATTGAGAGACCCGAGGGTCAAGAGTTGGAATGACTAAGAGGTCAAAAAATAGTTGACTCCCCGAGAGAGTAAAATCGAGAGGGTCAAGAAGTATAATTTAGAGTGCTCGATCAAGAGAGCAACAAACTGAGAGACTGAGAGCGTCTTTAATTGTTGATGAGGTTTATGATCTAACAGGCTTGGGTGATTCTGGCCTTATGGTATTGGGTTGTTGAACCATGTACCATCATAAACTATTAAGATAAATTGAATATATATAAAATACTTACTATTATAAGTGCTAAAACATAAAATAAAAGATCTAAGTATTTTTAAAATCGTATCGTTACTTATTTATCTGTTATTCATTATTTTTTAATATCGACTTTCAAATTTAATTTGGTACAATAAAAATAAATTAAATTTGAAAAGTAAAACCATTTTTAAGGTATTTTCAAGCCTATTTGTAAGCCAATAAAAAGATCTGCAATTCTTTTTATAAACTAGTAAAGAATGAAAATAAGATTGAAAAAACATGAGCAACACATTGATAAAAAAGATTATGGATGATGGTACATAGTCCAACAATCCATTACCATAAAGACCAGAGACTACCAAGCCCATTAGATCCATATTCATAAAGCCCATAGGCCACCACGGGATCTGACGGTAAACATCCAAAACAACTGAGTACACTCTTGGTCGAGCGCTCTCTTGGCTATTATTAGCCTCCCAATGAACAACGCTCCCTCTTGGCAAATCAAGATTATAATCACTCAAGATTTAAACCACCTCTAATTCTGAGAATAATCTTTTCAGTAAGGAAAAAAAAATCCCTGTAATCTCTCTAGATAAGGTAGAGAATCTCCATGATAAGTTGAACTTTCTCAATCAACAAGATTCTAAAACCCCTAAAGATTTTTTACTACAATTCTTATAATTTCGAAAGATCCCCAGTGATCTCTCTATAAGAAAACTAAAGTTTCTACACTTTTAAGCGAAAAACTTAACACGCAAGCACATGCTATATATACTAAGCATAGTTAACCCAACAGGTATGTTCAATAACTCTACACTCATCACACAGATGCTACACATGACTATTCTACATCTCCACTTAGTCTGTTCTATTTCTCCATCACTTCTTTTTTTGATTTGATATCGGAATTTCCTCTACTAGAACTACCTTCGATGAGTATTTACAAGTCTCATTTTCTATGAAGGCCCAGAAGATTCATCAGCATTGGGTCTTGACTTTGGTCAGCAGAGCAGTTATCTTGGAGCAAAACTCACTTCTAATAGATTTATGATGCCCGTGAGAACAAATTGACTGTTCATCCAAACATGCTTCATGTCCTGCCTCCTTGTCTTTTTAATCGTATTCCACCTAAGAGGAAGAACAGAAAAACTTCTAAAGAAATGTCTATAGTGGGGGGACAAATGTCTAACCCTATAGATCCTTCTCTACCAACAGTTCTGGTATCAATAGGATTCTTCCGCCATCCGCTCACAGCACCAGATAGAGCCACCCTCTCAGGGAGAGCCCCATCTGCTTGTTATCTAACTTCAAAGCCATCTAGCTCCACCTCCTGCTCTGGCCTGTCTGAATGAGTCAATTGCTTCCAAATAGAGTGGTTCAAATCAAAGATGTAAGGCATGAGCAAATAGTTAGAAGAACTTAGCCATTCCCTCAAACAAGAGTTTTGTCCTCCACCCGAAGATTCGAGCACTCATGGTTATGCTGGCTTCATTCTCGAAGGCACTAAGAGCCTTCAATGACTCTCGACATGACCCAGACAATCTATAAAAGCAAGTTGAAGAACTCATGGCTACTAAACTCAAATGTGCTAGCATAGGGATAGATGATGCCATCCAATATGCCGCTAGCCTCTCACCTTTTGATCCAAAAATTTCTATTGCATCAATGCTGTGAGACATAATTCTTTCCCTTATAGAGAGATACAATGGTATTACTGAACCTCGAGACCATGCGACCTACTTTATGACTGTCATGATCTCGAGGGACATGTCAGATACAACCATGTATAAGCACTTCCCTATAACCCTGAAGGGTAATGCGTTGACGCATTTCAACTCATTTTTCCCACTCAGTGTCAAGAGCTTCTCACAATTTTGGTAACAGTTTGAAATCCACTTCGTGATCAGCCAGCGGGTCAAGAGTTAATCTTCGTTCCTCCTGTCACTACGATAAAGGGATGACGGGCGCTTGAAAGACTTTCTAGATAAGTGCAAGACCAAGATGATGAAAGTCTCAAGCTTGGACCAATCCATCGCCTTGGCAGCATTACTTACTGGATTGTAGCCCTCAGGGATAAAGAGTTCCATAATGAAGAATCCTTTGGCCACCATTCAAGAATTCTATACCCGAGTAAAAAAATATATCACTATAGAAGAAGCTGAGGCATTTGACAAATGCCAATCTTTCAAATGATTAAGGCATCTGCCTCCAAAGAGATTCTCACAACTCATTTTGAGAAGAGGCAGGAAAGGAAGAGACCAATGATCAGTTTTGATGAAAAAGATCTGGTAAGAGTTGATCTGAGCCGCCAAGATAGGATAATACATAATAAAGAGAATCTTTGTCAACCAAGGAGTAGGTTGCGATCTTCCTTACTGGGACACCTTTTAGCAAATGGGTCTCGACTAAGCATATCTCCAACATCATGCTGGGCCTTTGAAGGGACTCTTGGGTGAGTCGTTATATCTTGAGGGCACCATCTCACTCCGTATAACTTTGGGGATGCCATTTAATTACTCGACTACTACAACCACCTTCAACATGGTCAAACTATTGTTCGCTTACAATGCCATCTTGGGTTGGCCTAGCTTGGATATTTTGGAAGCACTGCCTAACACTAAGCACTTGAAAGTCAAGTTTAGGACATCTCTCGGTATCGCAATGCTCAAATATAACCTAGGTCCCTTGAACATCTCAGCCTAGTGATCTCTATCTATTGCTTACTATTACTCTATTGGTATTCTAATATTGTCAATTAGCTATCTTAATTTAAAATTCTACCTTATGATTATCATTGAAATAATATCTCTATTTTATGCACTTTACTATCTGTTCATAATGCTCTGATCATGTCAATGGTACAACTTTCATAAACAATTTGCAGATGATAGCTATGCCTCAAACACGTTATGATATGGGTTTTAGCACTCAACCAGGTAGACACGACCCATTCTCTTGGTTTCATACCTCAAAAGGGTTCTATAGCCTCTCTTTATCTCAGCTCTATACCTCAAACAAGTCATCATATGGGTCCTAGCACTCGACCGGATTGATGCAATCCACTCTTTCAGCTCTATATCTCAAAAGGCTTTCACACCCCCTCTCTCTTAGCTTTACGCCTCAAATATATCATTAAATGAGTTATAGCATTCGACTGGGTAGACACAGTGCACTCTCTCAGCTCTACACATCAAAAGGATTCTGCACTCTTTCTATTGGCTCTATGCCTCAAACTTGTAGTCATACGAGTCCTAGCATCTGACTAGGTAGATGCGGCCTACTCTCTCGACACTACGCCTTAAAAGGGTTTTGCACCCTCCTTTCAATACTATGCCTCAAATGGGTTCCGCACCCATTCTCTTGTTTACACACGACACAAGGGTTCCATACTCACTCTCTCAGTTTTACACTTTATATGGTCCCCAGCATCCTCATTCTCAGCTTAATGCCTCTCACAAGCCTTAGCAGGACATCACCCGTCGCTTCTCGACTCTACAAATCCTAGCACACAAACTTGGTCTGACTCTTGCTTCTAAGTGTTTTAACACCCTCTATTGACTATAATGTACCAGAAGACAACTTAATGCTCAAATCCATCTATTTCAGTACACAACTGATATGGCAACGAGAATGCAATTGAGACCAAAATATATAAGAAAATGAGATTACCAAACACTTTCATTCATCTGTTCCCATATTACATGTAGAACAGAGAAGACGAGACCGCACAAATTGGGGAAAGATATACCAAAATAGAATACAGCAAAGGAAGAGGAAAAGAGCAAAGTACAAAAGTCTTCGACGAAGGAGGTAGAGGAGGAGGAAGAGTTCTCTTCCACAGAGATTCGAAGTTAGGTTGGAGAGCGACACCATGAGAGCCTACATCAGCCTGAACCAGTACCTCTCAACTAGGACAACAACAACTATTGTCGAGCTCTCCTTCAGGCCTGACCAGCGGAGAGCAGCTTTGGCCCACTGTAGCTTCTTGATAACCCTTTTATGTTTATCTTCAAGCATAACTATTTTCTACTACTGCCCCTCGGCTAGCTTCTTGGGGGCTTACAACTTCACCTCGAGACCTCTCTTAGTAGCTTCCAACCTTCAACCTCCATAATAGCCACACCACACTACTGGAACACAGACTCCAGGTCAAACTTTAGATGCTCTACTTCCTCATTTTTGTTATTTAAGATAGCCTTAGCTTGCCTCTCCTCTTCAATCTCCCCCTCCCTTTGGGCTAGAACACCACGCAGCTGGGAGATCTCTTCATCCTTCTGGCTAGCTTGGTGCTCCTGCCCAACCACCCAATCTCTCTTTAATCTTTGAAATTTAGCTAGAAGAATAGTTTACAAAACACATATCAACATTATTTCATCACAACTAAGAATTTAAATGTAATACACTACTAGAATAAAAATCATACTTGAATCCCAATAGACATAAGAGCTTCATCACCCTGTGCCATAGATAAACCATTTAACTCTAGCTCAGAATGATGGTAATCCAACTGGTCAGCAAACTTTCTTACCTCAGTAATATCTACACAATTGTAGCGATTGTTCTGGCACTAATCACTACAGTACCCCTCTCTTTTAAATCCTTCCTACCATCATCAACCTGATTAAAATAAAAGGGAGAGAAGCAATTCTCTTAGGCACCCTTCTCTTTCCTCTCCATATATATAAGCCCTCGGGAAAGGTAAAAGATGGCCCAGCTACGGACTCCCGAGCCATATGCTTGTGAAGACACATTTCTAGATATTCCTAGAGTCCCCCTCTTAGTGTCCTCTCTCTCTAGACATCCCTTAGTGTCCTCTCTCATAGGACCTTTCCCATCATCTTCCCTATAAGTACCCTCCTCGAGAGCCAAAATTGGTAACCGAGAAGCACTGCCTCTAGCTCAAACTCTTCAGTCCTTACTTGCTCGATTGCCTCAAGTTGAGGAACCTCAAATGCACCTACTGAGACTTGTTCTCTATTATTCCCCACTTCCTCACTCCCCTGGCTCAATGTCTATACTTTTCTTCTTTTTTTTTTCAATGCCAAAAGAGGGAGAGCATCAGTCAATAGAGCACCTTGCTCCAATGCACTCTCTCCCTCCTTAAACTTCTTCTAGATTTGGCCTTCATCATCTTGTCGGTAGCCATCTTTATCAAATCATCCTCCTCAGCAAAAGAAATAGTATCTAGAAGTCTTATGGCCTTATTTTTCACCAAAAGAGGCCTTTTGATTTTCATCTTCTCTCCCAATAACAAGTGCGTTTTAGTCTTTCAAATGCTTAACCACTTAGATTCTGAGTTATGTTTTTTTTATGTCGATATGTCAAAATTCAATTAGGTCGACTTAGTTTTGAAATAATTTTACCATTTGGATACAAATTATTCTTGTGGATCAACCTCTTTATTCTTTTGGTCGACTCCTTTAAGTCTTCAGGTTGACCTGTCTTTTTCTTAGAGTCGATCTATTAGAAAATTTTTGCTAACTCTAAGTTTAGGTCAACAGTCTAATCCTTTAGGTTGACATGTTAATATGATAAAACAATGAAGTCTGAGTATGGGTAAACAGGTGTGATCCTAGGGTTAGCTTATATTGCCAATCAGGTCGACACGTTGGTCCTCTTAGGTCGACCAATGTTATAAATTTTTGCTAAACCAAACCCTGATTCAACTTGTGTAACTCTATGTGTCAACATATTGATACTAAGATCATTCTATTTTTCTAGGTTGATTTGTGTATTGATAATCTTATAGTCCAGGGCTTGGGTCGACTTGAGTATATCCATGGGTTAACCTATGTGTGTTTTAGGGTCGACATACCTAAGATGATGGGTTGACCTATGATATGAACTTTTTTTACTTTGATTCCTAAGTCAATATGGTAAGTCTTTGGGTCGACCTATATATCTAAGTGCTAAGGCCAATATGTTCAAAACAATAGGTCAACCTATGTTATAATTTTCTTACAAACCAAGGACTAGGTCGACTTGTCAACCCTATGGTTTAACCTCCTCAAGTCCTAAGGTTGATCTAATCAAACTAGTGGATCAATCTATGTGTTAAATATATTCTAACTTAAATTTTTGGTCTCCTTGAAGCTCCTTGGGTTGAATGATTACTTAGACTAGGTCGAACGATATACGGAAATATCAACTTGTTTTCTTACCTAAGTCATGATCAGGTCGACTTGTGTTTGTGCTAGGGTCGACCTGTTGTCACTTAATCTAGTTAAACACATCTAGGTCGACAGGTTCAAGTGTTTGGTTGACTTATATGATGTTTCCTTAAGGGCATGTTGACCTATTCATCCCTATGGGTCGAACTATGGTACCATACTCTTAGAATGCTGTGTTGTTTAGCATGGGTCGACTTGTCCCATTGTGTAAGTTGACCTGAAGTATCTAATCCTTGGTGATTCAAGTTTAGGTTGATTCGTTCAAGAGCCTTGGTTAACATGTTTAAAGAATACCCTAAGGTGGGTTGACCTATTCAGCCTAGTGGGTCGACCTAAGGTACCTTAACTCTTAGATAAATCCTTGCTTGGCTCGACCTGTTCCCTTTCATAGGTCGACTTGATAACTCTTGATTCATCCTTAATCTCTTAGTCCAATCCTTTGTCTAATTATATAGGTCATTTCTTGGGTCGACCTACTTCCTTGCATGGGTTGACTTGTCCAAGTTCTAGGTCGAATGAACTTAATTTTTCTAAGGCAAAACTTGAGCTATTCACTTGGTGGATTGAACTACACAATTAGTGCTCAAATACCTGAATATTTCCTATGTGTTCATCCTTTATTTTATCAAATTGATTTACGTAATTATAATCAAAACACTATATGTATAACATTATGTTTAAAAATTAGTTTTCCTAACATAAAATTGTTTGACATTTGAGCAAATACCTTTAAACAAATGCTTTTAAGATTTATTATAATATGATGATTGGTTGTGTATTCGACTTAATATTATTTCCATTTTCAAGGGAGATGGTGAGAATCAGACACAATCCTAGAGTTCTCTAGTGAAAAGTCAAGGAATTGAGTAGTTCAAAACGTTTGGCAAAGTTAAGCCAAATATTGACTTATAGGATGGACCCATCTCATGTTTTGTCAGATCATTTGGAGATCACAGAAGAAAAAGTCTTAGAACTTTTTCATCTAGGTCATGCCTTTTGGAGCGATGACATATATATACTAAGAAATTCCCTCACTCTTTATTGAGTTAACATGATTAATAAATTGATTTTTGAGAACTATAACATGATTCTTAATGATGTGAGGTTAATATTAATAGAATTATGGAGAGTTAAGAATGTAAAGACTCAAAAATGAAAAAAAGGCTATCTCAAAACATAAATAGCTTGAGCCGACGTGCCATAAGGAGATTTTCTCCTGGGGTAGACTATTTAAGGGAATGGTGAATATGATATCTCAAATGAATATGTCTTGAATCGAGATAATGCATTTATATATTTTCTTTTATGTATAATGGCTGTCTATTTGGACTATGATTATGTGTTAGAGAAACTTTTTAGATCTATAATATAAAGTTTTTATTAAGTATATGTTGGTTATGTTTGTTGTTTTGCATAATCATGTATGCAAAAGAAAATGTGGATCTTTTGAATGGAAAATTTGGGTTGGTAGAATTTATGTAATTCCATTTAGAATTGAAATATTATTTAAATATTTTGTGTATTTAAGTTGGAGGTTTTTGGTTAGAATTATTTAAGTAATTCTAACATAAAATTTATTAAATTTTGTAGTTTTTAATTAAATTTTTGATGATCATACATTAGGATCATAGATGATAATTGAGAATTTAGTGAACTTTCAATTCTATACCTATTGTTAATTTGTCATAAATATTAATTTTGATGTACAAAATTCTGTATATGATATAAGTATTAATGCTTATGTCCACCCCTCTTAAAATCTAGATCATATCAAAATCCATTATTATGAACTTGAATAAAGGTAACAAACTGAATGACAACAATTATGAGATACAGTGCCACAAAATCTAGTGTATACTGGAAGAACAAGATGCTTTGAATGGTATAGACCATATCATGCAGGACCCTAGTATGGACATTACTGTTAGCAAAGGAGAGTTTAAGATGCTTACCATGCGTGGAAAAAAAAAAGATTTCACTACTCGAGTAATCTTGGTTAGTTATGTGATTGATGACATGACCACTAAGTGTGAACAATATCCAATTGCTCATGACATCTAGGTGAACCTCATGAAAAAATATGGAGGTACCAGTATGAGTTATCTTGGATAACTGACCATCAAGTTTGATATCTATAAAAAGCAAAATGATCACAGTATCTAACAACATCTAAGGGTCATGTATAACATGACAAGAGAGTTGAAATCAACTGGTCATGTTTGCTCTGATGAACAACAAGTTCAACCTTTGATCTGATCCCTTCTTGACAAGTGAAAGTACTTAAAAGTCAACTTAACTAACAATAATAGACTTTCTTGGGTATTGCTTGCCACGTTGAGTTTGAGGATGAGTGGCTTGGTGCTATAAGATCCCCAATCGATACTTTTATTGTAGAGTTTAGTTCCAAAAGAATCTTAGACTTTGAATGTAAGAAAAATCGAAACAAAAGTAAGAAAAGAAAGCAGACTCGAGACGGATAACAAAAGAATAGACATAGATGCTTTAGAGTGGAATGGGATAAGTGCAAGTTGAAGTGCTTTAATTGCGAAACTCTTGGTTATTTCGCTCGTGAATGGCTCGAGTTGAAAAAGGTAACACATGAAAACGTTTCTTTAAATATGGCATACGTCTCTAATACTATTTTATTGGCTGATTCTTATCATATATGGATGATAAACTCAGGTGCAACAGATATGTGATTGGAGACTGTAAGGCATTTGTGGATATTCTTCAAGTGTCTTCTAGTAGGAGGTGGATCTATGTGGGGAATAATATAAAAGTGAAAGTTAGAATAGTTTGCATTTGTAAATTAGAGTTATAAAGTGACCGAACTCTGATTTTGTATGATATTCTCTATGTATTAGAAATTTGACAGAATTTAGTATCTATTATTGTTTTTTTAAACTTTGACTAGGTTATGAATTTTTAAAAAGATAAGGTTGATCTGTATTTGAATAATATATACTTTGGTTCTAGATAACCTGTAAATAGTTTCATGGTTTTTTAATGTGATGGACAAATGTTTAATTATTATGTTGACTACTGTGTTTTGTTAAATATTTGTTCCTCTTGTAATGCAAATGTTAATGATGTGACATGACATACTAGATCTGGTAACTTATAGCAAAACAAAATGAATGGACTAGTAAAGGCAGGACTATTGGATTCGCTCATAAAAGTTGATTTACCAATGTGTGAACATTATCTTATTGGCAAAATAATGAGAAAACCATTTGAAAAGGTCACACGGGCTGAATTTCCATTGTAGTTGATCCATTTAGACTATTTTGCTCCAATGAATGTGAAAACTAGACATAGAGTTTCATATTTCATTACATTTATAGATGATTTCATGCGATTTGCCTGTATCTTTTTTATTTAACACAAATCTGAAACATTTGAATGCTTTAAATGTTATATAAATGAGATGAGAATCAAATGGATAGGACAATAAAGACCCTAGGAATGAATAGAGGGCATGAATATCTATAAGATCAATTTAAGGATTTCTGTAATGAAAGAGGCATAATCTGACAATTAACCATTTCTTGCATATTTCAACAGAATGGTGTTGCAAAGAAAAGGAATAGAATATTGTTAGATATGACAAAATTCATGGTAATACAGGTTAACTTGCTGATTTTCTTTTAGGGATATGCCTTGTTGACTACGACCTATATTTTGAATAGAATACTTTCAAAATCAGTATCAACAACACCATATGAATTTTGAACGGATAAAAAGCCATGTTTGAGTGACTTTCAACCTTGGGGATCGGCTACATATATTTAAGATTTTTTCAACAAATTTAAAAAATTAGATCCTTATAAAAGAAAGTGTATTTTCATAAGATACTCTGACCTGTTTGAAGATTACGTATTTATTGGTGAACAAGAAAATGGTATGTAGAAGAGATTGAATGACAAAATGTCATATTTCTGAAGAATAAATTTCCTAATAGAGGTGATGTGAAGTATATAGAGTCTTTGTTTGAATTAGTTAATTCAGGGATAGCTATGTCCATATTGGATCATTAGAATCGCGAGAAAATGAGTTAGATGTTGATTTCAGTAGGAGAGATTCAAATTCTAGTGATTTAATTGAGTTACAAACTTGGAAAAGTGTTAGGAAAATGGTGCCTAAGTGTTATTTTGAGATAGAAGGGCATGCGTTCCTTATTTTTTCAGAAAATGAAAAAGAGTTTAAGAATATAGATGAGACTCTATTTTGTCCTACCAAGAATGAATGGAAAAACACAAAGAAGGAAGAATCGGAGTTAATAAGATCCAACCATATTTGGGAATTGATTAAACTTCTAGCAGGGCGTGAGTTTATTGAAAACAAGTGAGTTCTCAAAATGAAGCGTAGGGCCGAAACTATTGAAATGTATAAAACTTAACTGGTGACAAAAGGTTACACTGAACAAAAGAGTGTCGATTATGAAGAAACATTTTCCCCGGTAGTGAGATTTAGCTCAATTCGTCTATTATTGGCAATAGATCAATTTGGATTTAAAATTACATCAAATGGATGTGAAGACTTCCTTTTTCGATGGAGAACTTAAGGAAAAAATCTATATGACACAACTTAAAAGTTTTGTCATTAATTGCCAAGAAGGCAGAATATATAAATTAAACAAATCAATATATGATCTTAAATAGTTTTTTAGATAATGATATTTGAGATTTCATAGAGTTATGATCTGTTATGATTTCATCATTATAGACGAAGGCCATTGTATCTATGTAAAGAAATCCAATGATAAGATTGTAATTTTATCTCTATATGTCATGACATATTGTTAGCTGCAAATGACAAGGAGTATGTCCTTCACATCAAGAGATGGTTGTCTTTTAATTTTGAGATGAAGGATATGGGTAAGGAAAATAATATATTGAGTGTTAAAATGTATATAGATTATTCTAAGAGATTATTGACATTATCTCAAAAGTCTTATATTAAAAAAAATTCTAAAAAATTCAAAATGGAAAACTACAAATTCATTGATACTTCTGTGGCTAAAGACGATAGTTTAAGGCACGAAATGTGCCCAAAACTTTAAAGAAAAAGATGAAATGTCTAAAGTACCATATTCCAGTATAGTTAAGAGCTTGATATATGCTATATTGTGTATTCGTCTCAACATTTTTCAAGTTGTGGGTTTGGTTAATATGTATCAATCCAATTCAGGGAGTAGTCACTAGAGTGCTATAAAAAGGATATTGAGATACCTAAAAATAATTGCAAATTATTTACTTTGTTATCAAGGAAAGTATATATTACTGAAAGGATATATGGCTGTTAATTGTGGAGATAATTTAGATGAGAAAAAATCTACATTTGGCTATATTTTCTTACTCAATGATGGTACTATCTCATGGAATAGCAAAAAACAAACCTATATGCCACTTTCTAAAATAGAAACAAAATTTGTGGCTTGTGTATTCGTTGTTCAAGAAGAGGTTTGGTTGAATAGAATTTTGTAACATTTGGGAGTAATATGTAACTCAATTGGAGTTGTGACAATCAATCAGTTACTGCTTATATGAGAGATACCAAATATCATGACAAAATCAAACATATAGACATAAAATTCAATTTTGTGAGAGACATGATTAAAAACAGAGAAGTGATACTGAAATATATGCCTATACATTTGATGATGGTTGATTCTTTTATGAAACCAATACCTAGAGACATGTTTATGAGACATGTTTGAACATTTGGATTGAGTAGGTTGTGTCAGTAATTGTGATTACGATTATGATTATAATCATATACAGAATATATATAATGAATTACTCATATCCATTGATATTTGAATTTTGTTTTTATGTTTAAAATTCTTGTATATACATTTAAAGGTATGTCAGATAAACTTTTGAGATTGACTCTCTCACATGAGCAATTGCCTCTAATATTCGAGTAACATGTAGAGATGAGCCAATATTAATACGTGGTTAATTAACATATATGCCGCCTTACTAGAATATTAAGATAAGATTACCGATTGTGTATATATATATGGTAATCGAAATGGAGTCTCCATAATCCATTGAACTTGTCTAATACCCAGGTGAGAGCTTTTTTTTTTAATGTTGTGAGATTTTGAGAACTTGTAAGAAGGAAATGGACTAATACTTGTACAATATATTAATTTTATAAAAGAAGACATATGCTTTCAGATGAAAAAAAAATAGTGCCATAACATGTGTGCTTGAGTGACTATATGGATAATGAGAAGGTGTATCTCTCTTCACCTCTTCACCTATTCAACTTTAATTTATGCCCTTATAACTTTTGATCATTTTCTAAAATTTTATTTTAGTATTGCTACTTCAGTATGCGATCAGGAAACCATGGTTGATTCGGTTCGGTAGTGCATGTCTAGAAAAATAGATAAGATAAAGTTGAAAGTTAGAAATATGATAGAAAAACTGTTTTCGACCGACACATTAGTCTGTATTCACAAACCAACCAATTATATTTGTAACTTAGTGTTTAGAGACACAATTGTAAATATATGATTTGACTTCGGTTAAGTATGCTCTTATAATGTTTGAGAGATGAGAGACACATTGACTGTGTCTAGTAAAAGAAGTCTAGGATATGGTGAGATATGATGTTTTCATCATTACATTGAAAGTGAGCTGTTATATATATTTAATTGGTGTATAGATATTAAGCTCTTAGTATTTTCACAGATCCCATGATTTAATTGCTAGTATAAAACTGGTGTTTGATTGTAATAATCATGCCATATGCAAGTGAAAGATGTTGAAAATGGATATGGGTTTGCCCTTGTGGGTAGACCCAACCCAAAACCCATTTTATTTTGAATTTGAATAAGGGAGAGGAGAAATAGGGAGGGAGTGGCTTTTTGTAAACCACTACTTAACTCCTTTATCTCTCAACTCCCTTTCCTTTCAAAAACTTCCCATTTCTCTTAATATGTATGTGAACAGAGAAAGAGGAGAAGAGAAGAAAGGGATTTTGTGAATAAAAGAAAAGGGAACTTCTCACATTAGAAAAATAGAGAGAGGCTTTTGAAAAATGGTTGCTCATTCTCCACCAAGGGCATTTAGATTGTGAACAAAAGTGACACTCTTCTTGATTTAAAATATCCAATCATCGAAAGAGGTAAGTGATTTTAACCCATCTAAGATTCTGGAATTTTATGCATAAAAAAATAAAATTTATTGAACTAACATGAAAGAATAAAAATAACTAAAATTAGAACAATAATAAAAAGATTGTTATAAAAAGAAATTGATACAGAAACAAAAATCACTATCAAAGAGAAATTCAAATAGGGTATAGAAAGAAAGAAACTTCATATTTCATTTTTTCAGAAGATGGATACACAAATGAGGTAGGGGAGGTATTTATAGTTGCAGAAGGGAGTGATGAGTCAGCATTAGGAGTGGTGAGGTGCTGACATTTGGTAGGTGATTCTGATGAGTCAGTAGGTTCTTAGACCAGGTAACGACATGTGTCATAGGAATTGATAAGTCAACTGAAGTTTAGACTGGGTGATGACATGTGTCCCATAAGCTAGTGAGTTATCAAAAGCTTGAGCCAGATAATGATACGTGTCCTACAAGCTGATGAGTCATCAGGAGTTCGTGTCTTGATAAATGTCTCATCATAACAAAATAATGGTAAAATTATATATTTCGATAGATATCTATCAAATTATTCAATATTCATAACACTCCCCCTTGGATATTCATCACACAGAGAATATGTTTTATTAAAACCTTATTAGAAAAAATCCAATGGGAAAAAAAGTCCTAGTGAAAGAAAAATGGTATACTATTCTAAGTGTATTTACTTCCCCCATTGAGAATATCTATTGAGATCTTTAAATTGATACATTCCAATTTCTTTACCAATCTTTCGAATGTAGCAGTTGGTAGTGTTTTGGTAAATAAATCTATTAAATTTTCACTTAATTGGACTTGTTACACATCAATTTTACAATTCTTTTGAAGTTCATGTGTGAAAAAAAGTTTTAGTGAAATATGTTTAGTTCTATCTCCCTTGATGTATCCTCCGTTTTAGTTGAGCAATGCGTGCAGTATTGTCCTCGAACAATATTGTAAGAATACTTTTATTGGAGAATAGTTCGCAGTTTCTCAAAATATATTGAGTCATTGATCTTACCAAATACATTCTTGGCTTACTTCATAAATTGCAATAATTTTAGCATAGTTCGAGGAGGTAGCAGTTATAGATTGCTTTATGAATTGCCAAGCAATAGTAGTACCACCATATATAAATAAGTATCTAGTCTGAGATCGTGCTTAGTGAGAATCAGATAAAAATCTAGCATTAACATATCTGATCAATACTGTTTTGAAACTAGTTGAATAGAATAAGTCAAGATCTATCGTTTTTTGGAGATATCGAAAAATATGTTCAATCTCAATCTAATGTCATCGTGTTAGAGAAGAACTAAATCTTGCTAATATATTTATAGCAAATAATATATCAGATCTTATACAATTAGCAGGATACATAAGTGCTTCAATAGCACTAAGATATGGTACTTCATAAACAAGAATTTCTTCATTCTTTTCTTATGGTTTGAAAGGGTTCTTTTCAATATCAAGTGATCGAACAACCATTGGAGTTCTTAATGGATATGCTTTATCCATGTAAAAATGTTTAAAACTTTAGTCATATAATTTGATTGATGATTGAATATTCCATCTTCCATATATTTGATTTGCAAACCAAAACAAAATTTTGATTTCCAAAAGTTCTAAGTCTCAAATTCTTTTTCCAAATATTTAGTGACTTTGAAAATCTCTTCACTAGTTTTAATAAGATTCAGATCATTAACATATACCACAATAATCATAAAACATGCTTCAAATTTCTTAAGAAAAACACAAGGATATATTGGATCATTTTTATAACTTTCTTTTAGCAAACAATCATTTAAATGGTTATACCACATTTGTCCTGACTACTTTAATCTATACAAAGATTTTTGCAATTAATAGAATAAATTCCTCAAAAATTTTGATCATATGTTTTAGGTATTTTAAATCCTTCAGGGATTATCATTTTCTAATGTCCGATATAAGTAAGCAATGACTATATCTATTAAACGCATATCAAATTTTTCATAAACCACTAAAGTCACAAGAAAACGTAATTTAATTGCATTCATTATAGAGAAATACATTTCATCATAATCAAGGTCTAGTCTTTGTGAAAATTCTTGTGCTACAAAACGTGCCTTATATCGCATAATTTCATTTTTCTCATTTCATTTGCACACAATGACCCATTTATATCCAACAAGTTTTATACCTTCAGATATTTGGACTACAGGCTCAAAAACTTTACGTTTAACCAATGAATCCAATTTAGATTAAATTGATTCTTTTCATTTTGGCAAATCATCTCTTTTCTGACATTTTATTATTGATGTTTGTTCAATATTATCTATTTCTTCCATAATTTCAAGCACCATATTTTATGCAAAAGTATCATCCATGACTGTTTCAACTTTATCCCAACATATCCTTGTTGTGATAAAATTTATGAAATTTTCATTTATATGCTCTTCGGTAATTTGAAATTTTTACTCTTCGGGAGCTATGTTAGACTCTGCAGGAGTTTGAGTTTTATCTTTGGTATCAAGAGGTCTACACACTCTAAACGTATGTTAGACTCATTTGCTACATTACTAGTTGATTGTCTTATTGGAATGTTAAGTATAAATTGATGTATTTTTTGCAGGAAAATATGATTTCGTAACTCTTTTAAAGTTAATGAACATGTCAGGTAATTGATTTACAATTTTTTGCAAATGGATTATTCTTTAAACTTCTAGTTTACAATCTTTTGTATGAAGATCAACAGATGTTAATAGTAATGCATTCCATATAATTTCCCTTTTCAATTGTCCTTGTCCTCCCCTTAATGCTAGAAAATTTATTTCATTAAAATGACAATTTGCAAATCTTGTAGTAAAAATGTCACATGTCAAATATTCAAGATATCAAATGATAGAGAGTAACTCTTACCGAATGTATATTCTCAATCTTCTCTGAGGTCCCATTTTAATTCATTGCGATGTCACTATAGTGATATAAACCGTACATCCAAAAATTCTTAATTAGGAAATATTGGGCTCATAACTAAAAGTCAATTGCAGAGAGGGGTGCTCAAGATAATGTGTTGGCCTTAAAAGTATAAGTACTTGTGCATGTAAAATAACATGTTCCCAAACAGATGTTGGGAGTTTAGTTCTTATTAATAATGGTCTATCAATCAGTTGCAACCTTTTGATAAATGATTTAGTTAAACTATTTTGTGTATGAACATGACCTACGAGATATTCAACATTAATACAAATAGACATGTAGTAGTTATCAAAAGCATGAGACGAGTATTAACCAGCATTGTCTACTTGAATTGTCTTAATCGAATAATTTGGAAATTGTATTTCTAATTTAATGATTTGAGTAAGAAGTCTCGTAAATGGCAGATTGTGAGTTGATAGTAGGCAAACATATGATCATCTCGTGGGTGCATCAATTAGTATCATAAAATATTTAAATGGTCTACAGAGTAGGTGAATTGGTTCACATATATCACTATGAATTCTTTCTAGAAATCTAGAAGATTCAGTTTTTATTTTGACTGGTGAAGGTCATGTAATAAATTTTTCTTGAGAGCAAACAATACATGTGAGTTCATTTGATTTCAACACTTTTCAATTTTTTAATGTGTGACCATGAAAATTTTTAATTATTCTTCTCATCATAATCGACCCAAGATGCCCTTGTCGATCATATCAGATAATAAAGTTTTTATGATCAGTAAATTTCTGATTTACTAAATGGTGCATTTCGACTGTACTAATTTTAGTATAGTATAAACCAGAGGAAAGAGATGGTACTTTCTCTACTATGCATTTCTTTTCAAAAATAACAATTGTAACACATAACTATGCAATGTTGCTCTCATTCATTGTCTCGATGTGATATCTATTTTGGCGAATATCTTTAAAACTTAACAAATTTTTTTGAGACTTAGTAGAGTATAGTACATTATATATAATTAATTTTGTTCTTTTAAAGAGACATATATTTGCTTTACCGGAGCCCTCAATTAATTTTACAATACCACTTATGGTATCGACATTTGTTTCTCCCAACTTTTGGTTGGAGAAATAATTTTTATTTTTAAGTATCGTATGAATTGTAGCGTTATCATTTAAACATATATATTCTTCGTTTCTCATGCATTTCAAGTTATTAGCAATATCTATATCTTATTTAGGAAGAAAATAAAAATAGATGATTAATTCACTTATATAGAATTATAAATAAATTAATTAATCAAAAATAATAAAAAGTATCATATAACAAAAATATTAAATTTAATTAATGTATTTATAACATACATTTAGATATTTCCATCATTGATTAGATGATCAATTTTTCTTTCAAGGTGTTCAAAAAAATCAGTCATATCAAGATGAGTTATATTTATATTAGCATCATTACATAGGTTAACAATATTTGGTTATATATCTTATCTTTCTTCTTTAAATAGGCATGATGTAGTTCAATAAGATATTTTGGAGTTCGGCACACATATGACCAATGTCGCCTAGCACTGCATCTGTAACAGATATTATCAGAATCTCTTGAGAGTTTCTTTTTTTTCTTTTCCATCACTATCATCCCACTTCTGGTGGTGATGTTTGCCCTTTTGATTTTGTCAACCACTGTTACGAGCATCATTATTGTAATGGTCACTTCGGCCTTAACCATGTCCGTGTCCACGACCACGACCTCGACCTCGACCTTTCCCATATTCATATCTAGTCACATTCGCTTTAAGGAATGTACTACTTCCAATTGGTCGAGTTTTGTGCTTTTTCATCAATAATTCATTGTTTTGTTCGACCACAAGACGACATGAAATCAATTCAGAATATTTTTTAAATCCCTTTTCTTGATATTGCAACTATAGTAGCAAGTTCGAGGCATGAAAAATGGAGAAAATTTTTTCTGAAAATTTTTTCTAACATATCTTTTTCAATTATGTTTTCTCCACACAATTTTAATTGGAATGTGATTTTGAACATTACAGAATTATAGTTACCAATGGATTTGAAATCATGCAGCCTAAGATGTATTCAATCGTATCGGGTTTTAAGAAAAACAACCATCTTCAGGTGGTCATATCTTTTCTTTAAATTTTTTCACAACTCAAGAGAATTTTTAATAGTAAGATATTCTATTTTCAAATTTTTATCAAGATAATGTCGAAAAAAATTTATTGTTTTTGCACAATCTTGTATAGTAATATCATTTGTTTTGATGGTGTCTCCAAGATTTATCACATTCAAATACATTCCAACATCAAGAGTCCATGATAAATAATTCTTTTCAGAAATATCGAGAGACAGAATTCAAATTTAGCAAGATTCGTCATTAGAAAGAAATCGATAAAAAAAATCTCAGAATTCTTAAACAGTGAGACCACCTTTTTTACTACGTTCATGAAGGTAGATTTGGGCATGGTTGATCTTAGCCTTGTGTTTTGACAAAGTTTCATGCTGATAATGTGTTATAAAAAGAAATTAATACAAAAACAAAGATATATATCAAAGAAAAATTTGAATAGAATATAGAAAGAAAAACTTTTTATTTTATTTCTTCAGAAGATGGATATACAAATGAGGTAGGGGGAGGTATTTAGGAAGCGTTTGGTTCACACTTGAGAATTAGAATCAGAATCAGAATCAGAATAAAAAACCTTAGAAATCGAAATCGGAATCGAAATCGGAATCGGAATCGGAATCCGATACCCATTATTTGACTCAAATTTTAGAATGAGTATGATTACTATTATTGATATTTGGTTTATATACCTTTCGGAATAAGAATTATGTAATTGATTAATTTTACCCTTGATAAAAAAATACTTTAAAATTAATATTTTTTAAATTTTATTTTATTTTTAAAATTAAAATATGTTTTAAAATATTTTTAAAATTAATATTTATTTTATTTTCTAAAATGTTTTAAAATTAATTTTTATTAATAGACAGATTGTTTTTGATAAATACGCATATTAACCACAATGGAGAAAATTGAAGACTTGCAATGGAGAAAAATAATAACCTGACAAGGAACCTGAAGAATTTCTAGGGTTTTTAGGAGAAAATTGAATGAGAGAGAGAGAGAGAGATGGAATCGGGTTGGCAAAGAACCTAAAGGGGGAACACAAATGAAAGGG
The DNA here is from genome assembly GCA_037126225.1 of Dillenia turbinata. Lineage (NCBI taxonomy): Eukaryota > Viridiplantae > Streptophyta > Magnoliopsida > Dilleniales > Dilleniaceae > Dillenia > Dillenia turbinata. Next base: position 9,189,366 of record JBAMMX010000015.1, read on the forward strand.
CAGAGATTGAACAATTGAAGAGAGAAGTCAAAGAACACGATAAAGTCAAAAAAGCCAGTGACCATGAATCGAAAGGGCAGACATTGAACAATTGATGAGAGAAGTCGAAGAACACGAAGAAGTCAGTAACCATGAATCGAAAGGGTAGAGAAGTCAAAGAACACGAAGGGGGAACTCGAATGGTTGAATGACGACCATGAATCGACAGTAGCAGATGATAGAAGTTAAAGAAGATAATGGGGATGACCACTGCGATTGGGTTTTAGGAATGGGTTTCATTAAAGAAGGCGATGACAGGGCAAAAGGTGGAAGTTAAATTTCTTGAGTTTTAGGCATGGGTTTCAAACGAAACCCACATCTATTTGGATTTCATTAAACTTATATCCTAGAGGTTTCATTCCGATATATTCACTTTCATTGCCTTAATCCAAACAATTTATATAGATTTCATTTCAATTCCTAAAATCTATACCTTTAAACCAAACACCCCCTTATAGTTGCAGAAGGGAGTGATGAGTTAGTATTAGGAGCGGTGAGGTGCTGATACTTGGCAGGTGCTTCTAATGAGTCAGCAGAAGTTTGGACCAGACGATGACATATGTATTACAAACTAGTGAATCATCAGAAGTTTGAGTCGAATGATGACACGTGTCCTGCAATCTGGTAAGTCATTAGGAGCTTTGTCTTAACATATGTCTTATCATAACAAAACAGTGAAAAAATTGTATATTTCGATAGATATTTACTAAATTATTCAATATTCATAACAAAGTTTATTAAATTAGTTTTCCTTATTAAAAAATATTAAATTTAATTTCTCTTTGTGATTGTGGCTCGACAATAACAAAGTCTAGTGGCCTATATCCCATTGTCGGTTGGCCTCTATTTGTCTTTGGGTGCCTAGAGAGAGGCCCTCCAATTGTGAGCAACATTGTAACTAAATCTCTTTGTTATGGGGAGAGAGTCGGTCATGGCAGTAACTGCTACCACACTGAAAAATGCTGTGGGGCTCACAATTGTGGCTCTATGGTGAGGCTCGCCTCCCATGAATAGTGAGTTTCACCATTTGATTATGAGTCCCCATCTCATGCCATTCCTAACAGAGAGAGAAAAAGATTTAGAGAGGGGTTGAATAGTTTTGAGAGAGTGTGTAAGGGTAGAGAAGGAAGGAGGGAGAGAGAGAGAAAGAAGGGGGAGAAAGAATTTTTTCTTCTTGCTCTAGATTATAAAATGAAACAAAGTAAAAATTTTAATTTTAAAATGAAAACAACATAAAGTTAAAAGTTAGAAGCATGAAAAAAAATTGTTTTCAACCGACTCATTACTCTGTATTCATAAATCGACCAATTATGTTTGTGACTTAGTATTTGGAGACATAATTGTAAATATATGATTTGACTTGGGTCAAATATGCTCTTATATTATTTGAATGATAAGAGATACGTTGACTATATCTAATATAAGAACTTTGGGATATGGCGAGATACGACGTTCTTATCATTTTATTGAAGGTGAGCTATTATATATCTTTAACTAGTGTGTAAATCTTGAACTTTTAGTATTCTCGTAAGTCACATGATCCAATTGCTAATATGAAATTGATGTTTGATTGCAATAATCATGCCTTGTATGAGTGAGAAATGCTGAAAATGAGTACTGATCTGCCTTTGAGGGTACACCTGATCCAAAACCCATTTTATTTTGAATTTGAATAAGGAAGAGAAGAAATAGGGAGGGAGTGGTTTCTTGGAAACCACCCCTCAACTCTTTTACATCTCTCAACTCCCTTTCCTTTTAAAAACTTCCCAAATATGTACACGAACAGAGAAAAAAGGAAAAAGGAGAAGAGAAGAAAGGCATTTTGTGAGTAAAAGAAAAAGGGAAGTTCTCACATTGGAAAAATAGAGAGAGATTTTTGAAGAAAGATTAATCGTTCTCTACCAAAGACATTTGGATTATAAATAAAAGAATATAATTCAATTTTTTTATGCTCTTTTATATTTAAAATATCCAATCGTTGAAAGAGGTAAGTGATTTTAACACATCTAAGATTTTGAAATTTTATGTATTAAAAAAAAGGAAATTTGTTTGTTTGTTAACCCACATGAAAGAATAAAAATAACTATAATTAGAACAACGATGAAAAGATCATCAAATTAGTTTTTCTCATTACAAATATCAAATTTAGTTTCTCATTGTGATCGTGGCTGGACCATAACAAAGTCTGGTGGCCCATTTCCCATTGTTCGTTGGCCTCCATCTTCCTTTGGTGCGTGGAGAGAGGCCCTCCAACAGTAAGCAACACCCGCAACTAAACCTCTTTGTTATTAGGGAAAGAGTCAGTCATGACTGTAATTGCCACTACGGTGAAAAACGCTGTGAGTCTCACAGTCATGGCTAAATGGTGAGGCTCGCCTCCCATGAGTAGCGAGTCTCCCCAATTGAAGATGAGCCCCCATCTCACGCCGTTGCTAACTGAGAGAGAAAAATAGATTTAGAGAGAGGGGTTTAACAGCTTTGAGAGAGTGTATAAGGGTGGAGAAGGAAGGAGGACGAGAGAGAAAGAAAAGGGGGTGAGAAAATTTTTTTTTCTTGCTCTAGATTTTAAAATGGAAAAAGTAAAATTTTTAATTTTTTAGTCTTTCAATGTTAAAAACAAGTGATTCATCCACGGCAAGGTTTATTTTATACATTTTCATAGTTAAGTAGAAGTTTTTGTATTTTTTTTTAAAATTCAAGTGTTTTTATATTTTGTTTATAGTTCAATAATATTTTTACATTTCCCCTATTTTTTTTTTTCTATGGATATATGTTGTATTTTCTAACAAGTAGCACACAACACAATGAAAAGCCAATCCGGATATTTCTAATTACGTTCCATGGCAGCCATAAAAATTTCATCTATTTGGTGGGTTCTGAAATAATAATAATAAAGCCTAGCCGAGCTCAAAAGTGGAGCTCATAAATGAACAAAAGTGACAATCTCCAATCGGTAGACATGTCTTAGCCTATTGCTTTAAGATTCAAAACCATTAAGATGCTGCACAATCAAGATAATGACTCTTGTCACGCCCACAGAAAAAAAGAAAAAAAAAACTAATGATCTCAAGATTGCAAGAATAATAAAATGTTAAGTTTGAGTATAATTTTTACCACAATTTATGTTTAAAAAAAAAAAAAAAGAACTCCCGGTAAAAGTTTCAAGTTAGGCTAACAATTTTGGATCTTAATTTTGAAGCTACTGATCAGCGGCAAAGATGGTGTGTGATAATTTGTTTTTAATAATATAATTGTGTATTTTATTTTACCTAATTTATAATATCTTTAATTAAAATAAAAATTATAAAATTTAAATTATTATTCTTTTATACTAAAATGTTTAGTCAAAGTGAGATGACCTCACGGTTTTCTTTTTTGAAGAGGACGTGAAAGCCACCATAATTAGAGTAGCAAAACGTAAGTGCTTACGCCAGTTAACTATTATTGCGCTCAAATGTAGTCATAAAGTTAAAGTTGATGACCCAAAGCACCTAGAACCAAAATAAAAAGCCAAAAGCAAAAATAAAAATAAAAAAAAATGAAAAGGGCTCTTGAGGTGAAATGAAAAGAGCATTATATAATTTTCGCTATCAATTATCCAATCAAATTTCGTTAAAAGTTTAATCTAAAATGAAAAGCTTTTCGGCCAGTGCCTCTCAGGCACATCAGAGACAGACTGATGGATTTTTTTTTTTGAACCTCCCAAATTGATGGGCTAGGCCCATAAGTGACGAAGCCTTGGGATTGCAACTCCCAAAATGATATAGGCAGTGGCAGATATCATGGGCTGCCCTAGCAAGCTGAATTTTATTTTATTTTATTCTTTTTTGGGTTTTCATCGACTAGTATCCGAGTTATATCGACTAATCTAGCCTAAGCATTATAGGATCCGTTATGATATTGTCTCTCCTAAATCATTTTTCTCCATTCTCAAGGTTCAAACTTGAGACCTTTAAGAAAGTAAAATGATCTTTTAATTAAAAGCTTTCCTTCCCAACACTCTAGAAAAATGTTTTTCCATAGCAAAAATGCTTCGAATATTTTCGTAAGATATTGTATATAGTAGATAATAGACAATATTTTAAAATGATTGATCATGAAAATTCTTTCAAGATTCCACCAAAAAATTAAAAAAAAAAAGAAAATTCTTTCAAGATAACATGTTTGTTTCTTTTTATTTTAAGAGAGCATTTGGTATGCGGTAAAAAACAAAATTTAAAAATTATTTGAGTAACTTTTATCCCTTTTGTTCATATTTAGTATGCGAAATTCAAATCAGGAGTATTATAGAGAGTGAAAGCATTCTCAAATATGGGGTATAAAAGCATACCTATTTTTAAAGTGGTTAAAAACATTTCGGATATTTTTATTTGGTCTCACCTATTTATAATATTTTACATACATGATATTCACAATAAATATATACATATATATATATATATATTTATATGGAAAGTAGTAATGTCCTAAGGGGACAGTATATTGATTACAATTTTCTCTCATAATCCGGAATTCAAATTTCTATGAAATAAAAAAATATTTAATCAACAATTACCCGATTATAGATTTGTTTAAGGACGTCCAGACCCAAGCCACAAAGTTTGGACCTAACCCAGATTTTCCAAGTGATTCGATCTAATTGAATTGATTAGGCCTCCTCCCACAATTTATATTGGCATCCTATGGGGTTTTGGATTTCTATCATACTTTCATTGCACCTGTAAAGTTTTGCAACATAACATTCATCTTGAATATCCAATATTTAAAATCTGTATCATCCTATTTTTCATAATCATTCATTTATCCCAACGTTTATCTATAGAAATGGTAATCTATTTGCATTATCTCCATAAAAAACAGCAACATTGGAATATTTCCGATTGAAAACATTATATGTTTTCCTTTGATGAACTTTTCAAAATTATCTAGTTTTCAAATTATGTCTGACAAATATTGTATATAATATTGAATCTATCACCTTCTGAATCATATTCAAATAGATTTGTAACTTATTAATGTGATTTATGCAGAAATTAAATGAAATTGGGGAGGCTATACCACCACTTGTTGGGAATTTTTGGGAAAATAGGCAGGTGTCGAAGTGTAGTGTCATAGTTTTCCTAAAAGCATGTAATTTAAATAATTTTCTAATAGTTACACATAATTTCGAAAAAAATTTCAAAATCATCTTTTTCCAACTTAATTAATATCATGCATGCTTTACAAAATCTTAATGAAATATTTGAGAATGTGTACTTTTTGTGGCGTACGTCATTCTCTCGTGTACTTCAAACCACAAGCCTAGTCTGTTAAACTACGAGTCAAATCCCACAAGCGTAGGGCCTCTGGATCGTCCACGCAAGCACTCCTCTTCCAAGTTATCAAGACTCATTTCCATTCAATCCAAAAGTTGGGGTAGAGTGATGTCATGAATACTACCTAAACCGATCACTATCAATCTAATTAAAAGAATTCCAAATTTAGATTTTAACCACCGAATCTAAGTGTCTCTATGGTTAGAATAATTTTTTCAGCTCTTTGAAAAAATTTTCTTTTTCTATATCTATGAAGATTTTATCTCTTTATTTATCCCTCTAGAAATTTTTATTTCAAAATTTTGAGAAAATTTGAATTCTCCACTTTTAGAAAATTTTTTACTGCTCACTTTCTCTCTCAAGTGAATTCTTTTTTCTCTTTCAAGTGATGATGAAGGGACAATTTTTAGCCCCATGAGACATTGATTAGGTCAAGTAGCAGGGCAAATAGTCGCATTGCGCATGTGGCCCCCCATGTGTGCATGTGACGTGTATGCACTAGTAGCTGTGTTGCAGACTTGAAGAAGACCTTGCGCAATGTACGTGATAGAGCCAAGCATGCCACGGCTAGATGTGCACAGGAGGAAGCATTGGGAGGTCGCGAAGGATCAGGCACTCGGCTAAGGTTTCATGAGACATACCACCATGGAGAGATTAAGCTCAAGGAGGCAACAGCTAGCCCAAAACCACAAATGCCCAAACCCTTAGTCCACACAGTACATGCAGGAGAAGACCTCATGGACAATCAATCTCAACCTCAAGATCCAATGAGCCCAATCACTTAGAGGCCTGAGAGGACATCATGGGCACACCAAGGCCCCTAGTCCTACAATCAAGCCCACAAGCACAAGTAGAGCCCAAGCACTCTTTGGAGGGCCTTACCCATAGCCAAGATGAGCTCAAGGGGTCCGAGATATCCAAGAAGACAAGAGCACAGGCTGGAATCTAAAGAGCCCAGTCAGCCAAAAGGATAAGACAAGAGTGCAAGAAACACATGCTAGAATTCAAAGAGTTGTAAAGTAAAGAGTTGTGAATCTTAAGAGCCATTTAGACGTATAACTCATAAATAATGAGGCCTTAGACCTCCCTTCCCCTAGGCCTATAAGTAGGCTAGGCTAGGGGTGTAACTGGTTTGGGTTAAACCATTAACAGGAATCGAATCAAATCGAAATTTTCGATTCGGTTCGTATTTTTCTTTAAAAAAAAAATTTCGGTTCAAATCGAACCAAACCAAAATTCGGTTCAGTTTCGGTTTTATTTTTTAAATTCGATTCACTTCGGTTTGAACCGAATAATATTATTTTAATTTTTTATATTAAAAAAATCTAATTTAATTAATTTTTTTCTTATAGTTTTATGATATTGAAATGATAGATTAAGTTATATTATTTAAAAAAAATATTATTCATAAGAATATTTTTCTTTAAAATTATTCTTAATATGGTTTAAATAAAAAAAAATATTATTTTAAAATCTAAATCAATTTAAAACTATTCTTAAAATGGAACCCTAAATAGTTCTAAAACTATTATATTTGGACAAGAGAAAATGAAACTCATGTTTTTTACACATTAATGATAAATGATATCTCCTTATATTTAAAAAAAAAAGTAACAAATGAAAAAAAAATTCGATTTAAACCGAACTAAACCAAACTGAACTGAATTTTTTCGGTTCAGTTTGGTTTAAACCGAATTAAATTCAGTTCGGTTTTAGGTTTAATTTTTTTTTTTTAAATTTTGGTTTCGGTTCAGTTCGGTTTGTACATCAAACCGAACCAAACCGAACCGTTTACACCCCTAAACTAGGCCTCAAACTTGAAAAGGCATCAATTGAGAAATAAACAAGTTTTCTCTTTACTTTGAGGGGGGAAAAAGCTTTAGGACTTTTAAGAAAGCTAGTACTCCTCTTAAGTTAAACCACTACTTGAGTGATTCTTATAGTGTAAAGTAGTAAAACTCATGGTTCTCCCCCACCTGGCTGTGTTCAAGTCCCTTCAACCAATCTCAACCCATCACAAGCCACCCTCCTTCGTGTGGTATAGGTACTGTGAAGAAGGTGAACTCTACCCATACAACCCAATCATTCTGTGAACCTAACCCTCAACCAAAACTCGAGAGGTGCTTTCGGCCAACCCTAGGCCTAGGTCTTAACAAATTGGTGCTTTCATTGTGAGCACAACATCTATTCCACTACTTTTCCATTGTCTCATTACCTTAGTCCAAACCATTCCATGGCCAAAAAGATTCTCACACAATGGGAGAGAATTGAAGCCCTTGTGGTTCACATAGAGGCCACCCAATTACCAAGTAAAGAATCCAATCAATGCTTTATTCAAATTGAGCAAAGCTTGATCACCATCACTAACATGCTTTAGAGGATTCAAGTCACGAGGTAGCCTGAAGAGGTAAAATCCAAGCACACAACCATTCCCGTAGTCTGCAACCTCCAACCGAGAGAAGCCACTTAACCAAACCGCCTAAGATTAACACGCACCACAATATGCCCAAAATCAACCTCTACCGCTCATATTGGAGAAGAGGACCTTGATTCAGCCTCAAATGAAAATGAAGTGGTGGGCCACCCAAAAAGAAGACAAAGGGCTATCCAAAGGCATGACTAGCCACATTTGGAATTCCCATCATTCCAAGAAGGCAACCCAAGGACTTGATTGCTAGAGCAGAAACTTATTTCACCTACTACCCTGCGGATAGACATGAGAAAGTTCAAATCGCAAGTTTTTACTCTTTTACTTTGAAAGAGAAGCCTAGCCATGGTACTGATGGCTCAAAGAGAAGTACTATGCTTGCCAAAAGAGAATTTCTTGGTCACGGTTTTCAAGGCTCACCAAGTGATTTGGAGACACCGAATATGTGGACTACAATGTTACTCTCACCTGGCTAAGGCAAACATCTTCCTTAAGGGAATACCAAAGGGAATTTGAGAAGATATCCACAAGAGTTGATTGGTCAGAACAAGTTTTGATAGGAGCTTTCATTGGATGGCTCAAGCATGAGCTAGCCATGGAGGTCAAGCTCCAACACCCAAAAACACTCATGAGGGCAAGGGAGGTTGCACGACTCAAGGATGACACTTTCCAATGAGGAGCAAGAGGAAAGATAAATTGATGAAGAGGTTCAAGAAGAGGAGGATCCCATAATCAACATTCATGCCATGGCCAGAATCCAAGGCCCAAGGACCATGCACGCCCAAGCTCACATTAGCAATAGAGAACTTACACTCTTAGTTGATAAATAGTTCCTCCCTCAACTTCATCAACCACAAGGTGGTAGGAATGTTGAAGCCACCCACTGAGAAAGTGGAATCTCTTGAAGCAAAGGTGGCAAGTGGAGAAAAACTTCAATGTTCCGAGATCTAGCAGAATGTCATGATCAACATTCATGGGTATGATATCAAAATTGATTTCTATTCCTTAACTTTAATTGGTGATGGGACGTAGTCCAAGACTCAGACCAAAAGAGTCAATTCCTAAAGGACCCACAAAAGGGGGCATGCTAATCAGTGTCTAACATCCACAACAACAATCTACCGAAGGGCCATAGTCGTCCCGATCGTTCTACTGAAAGGTCTCAGTCGCCCGAATCTGCCGAACGATAGAGATTCAACCGATTAACCGATCGTGACTCATCAAGCAAAGATAGTCATCTTAATCAGTCAAGCAACCGAACGAGGGGCAACATCCCTATCAATTAAAAAAGGAATGTCAGAATTTCCTTGATTTCAACTTCCTATTTCATAACAGTAATTCCGAAATCTTTTAGATAAAGAAAACACCCATCCCGAAGAGGAAGGTTTCCCGATATATGAGGATCGTGATCAATTCATAATATTGACTTTCGAGATTTTCGAAATCAGTTTGTTAAGGAAAGTATGGTGAAAGTCCCTCAATGGCGCACAACTCTCACAGGTATAAAGGATCTAAAAACCCTCGATATCAAGTACGCTCTCTAAACCTAACATCGGGGACACACAAAACACAGGGAACGGCTTTTCCTATACTCTCAGTCTGTTTCTTTCAAATGAAAACCATTCTTTATTGACTTGAGCATCGGAATCTCCCTATCGGAGCACCCTCCGGCAGTTTTTGCAGGAGTATCCACCATCGACGGCAACCGTTCGAGTCAACAAGGAGTTGGTATCTGAGGAGCCAAAACCCACCTCCATCAATTGGATTGGATGTTGTGCTAGGAGCATTGTGGCTTGAGACACTTAGAAAAGTAGTCTCCGACTACAAGAAGATGAAAATGGAGTTTTTGCATAATAACAAGTGGATGAAGCTCAAGATGAACCATAAAGCCAAGACCAAGTGTAACGCCAACTCAGCGGTGCCGTACTTTTGTACTCCAATTCTTAAATTTAATAAAATATTTCCCAGTTTATATATATATGGAATAATATTTAATTTTATTGATTTTCGATTTTATGGTTTTTAATTTAAATTTTTGGTATATTTACAATGCCGTTCCTGCGATTCGTAATGTAAAATGAGTATAAAAATATATATATATTTCCTTTATTAATTAAATTACTTATTTACTCATTTATTTATTTATAAATCTATTTTTATAAAAATATATATATATTAATAAATAATAATAATAATGATAATAATAATAATAATAATAATAATAATAATAATAATAATAATAATAATAATAATAATAATAAAATTTCAAATTAGGGCTAATAGCCCTAATTCCTCTCTACTCTCTCTCTCCCGTGCGACTCTTCACCTCCCTCACCGCAACCGTCTCCCTCCGCCTCCTCCCTCCGCTGCCCTCCTTCGCCGCAGACGGTCGTCAACCACCACCCACCCACCGATTGTCTCTCTGCCTCCCTCTCTATCTCTATTTCTCTCTCTCTACTTCACTGTCTTCATCTCTCTCGCTCTCTTCATCTCCCTCCCTTCGTCTCTCTCTCTTTCTCGCATCCTCTCCACCGCATCTCCACCGCTCTCTTTCGCCACCCATCGGCGGTTCCTCCACTACCGCCGTCTTTCCCCCTCTCTGTCTCTCTCTATCCCTCTATCTTTCTTTCCACCTCTCTACCGCATATCTCTCTCTCGTGTTCTCTCGCTCACTCAGTCGCACTCTCTCCCTCCCCCGCGCCTGCGACGGTCTCTCGCGGGGTGCTTCGGCCACCTATTCTCTCTATCGTGCGCGGCAACCCTGCTCTTCTCCCTCTTGCACGCGCGACGGCCCCTGCCTCCCTCCCCTGTTCGACCAATAGTGCACTGCTCACTGTTGTGAGCCTTCTGCGATCATCGCAGAGCTCCAAGCCGTGGGTCCCTCGAAGAGCCCTAGGCCGCCTGCAAACTCCATTCTCTGTGTAGGTAAGGATGAGTTACTTTTAGGGTTTCGATATCTCTCGGTGATAAAGCTAAATTTCTGAACTTTGCTATAATTTGGAAGCATTGCAGGATCCTGGACTGATTTTTAGGCGTACGGATGTTAGGATTGCGAGCTGTGAAAACCCTAGGTGAGGTAAAATACAAATTCTTTCGATACATTGGATGAATTTAGGGTAAATTAGAGTAAGAATGCATTGTATATGTTAGGATGTATATTAGATTAGATTTGAATGCGTTATCTGACATTATACGTAATTGTTTAGGTTAAATAGAGGATTTTATACGAATTTGGCTGTTCAGGATGATAGAATTATATTGAGTTGATTAGAATGGTTTCTCTTAAAGTTTAATTTGATGTATGCATGAGAATAATTGGAAATTTGAGATTTGAGTTTAAGAATTTATGCAGTCTTTTCATTATAAGTTGTCCTACATATAAGCAATCAAAATACTATTTTCGTATGATGAAAATAGACTTAAATACCTTGAAAATGACATATGGTTTGAAAAAATCGAATGAGAATTGAAAAGTATATGATTTTTCAAAGATTTTTCCATCTTGTTGGGAATTTATTCATTTTAGATTTGTTTTCGATTTTAAACGGTTTTAGATTTGAATTAAGATTGATTTGATTTTGTTATCAACTTATAAATGGAATGAAATTGATGATATTGGAGTATGTTTATAAATTGAAAAATTTAGGGTTTGTACGAACTTAAGGAAAATGTTAAAATCTGAAAATAGTCAGAAATTTGATGAAAATCGTGATGATTTGATTAGGTTGACTTTCTTGGATATTTGAGGAGCCGATTTGGTTTGATTTTAGAAATAGGGAGTGACTACCCTCCCTAAAATGTGAGTGGGACCCTAATCTCTTGCATGAAATAGTGAAAATCTGATTTTACCGTGTTTTAAACAAAACATGCTTTGATATACACTGGTTCGACGTGTGATATTAAATCTCAAATCTGTTTTGTGATTATTGGAGTGTCTTAAACTTATGTTTTCCATGACTATGCATCCAAGTTTGAAATGAAATAAAATTGTGCCATTACTTGAAAATTTGATAAGTTTCTTTTTCTACCGTTGCAATGGTATACTGATTTGAAATGATTTGATGAATGTATTGGCACACGGATTTGAAATGTTTTAAGATCTGTGAGGGCACTGGGATGTCCACTTGTGATGATATGATTCTTACCTACGGGACGTTGTGCCCTTGTGATACTATGATGACATTGATGATTCCGTAGCTACGAAGGGACTTTGTAGAGGCACGGGTTGCCCGGATATGCTTCTGCAGGAGGTATCCGCAAACGTCCAGTTTATATGGTCATAGACGCGAACGGTTGAACCCTCATCGGGGGAGGACGTGTGTAACGCCACCGTCTAACACCGGGCGGGGACCTATTGATGAGCCGTGTATATATTTCATAGGCACGAACGGTTGAACCCACATCGGGGGAGGACGTGTGTGACGCCACCGTCTAGCACCGGGCGGTGACCTATTTGACGAGTCTGGGTAAGCAAGGAGCTAAGCCCACGGCCAACGTCGGGGTAGAGAGATACTTTTGAAACACTTTGCATAATAATACCCCCGATGCGCCTGTCCTTGGTCATGGTTGACCTTTGCCAGGATCCTTTCAGCTTGCTCTATGATCTACTTGATTTTAAATGGATGCATATATATATGATATCGTGTGAATGATTAAATGAGTTCATTTTATTCGAAAATATCATGATTTACTGCGAAATTTGAATCATTGGTTACGAATGATATTATTTGACACTCCAATGTTCACCTACACTATTAGTATTTGAGATTAATCCCCTCACTCATTGAGTATCCTCTCATAGATACTCACCCATCTTCTTTCCTCCCTCAGACAAGATTGTTGTGCTGGAGCGACACTTCAGAGTTTAGAGATTTTGACGGATTTGGTTATTCGGGACGGTGAGGTTCAAGTTTAAGCTGAGATTTAAATTTCGTATTATATTTTCGACCCTGCGAGGTCTTGTTGAGATCCGTAGTTGGCCGTGTACTTATTTTGGGATGACTATATAATTTATATATATTTATTTGTGAAACTCTCATATTTCATTTGCATTGGGCGATTGTACGTATTTGAATGTTTCTTGGGAAAAAGTATTGTATATTATATAAAATTTTAGGTCCGCTCGGTGTAGCGGCTGCTAATGCTTTAGTTAGGTATGACAGTAGAGGTCTGTGGCTAGGATTGCTGATAATTTTATAGCCTTGCGTTGTTCTGAATGTTAGCTATGGGAATTGGTTGATTTTGGAGAGGCCAGGATGACCATTTGTTTATTTTACAGGATGAATGTTGATATACAAGTGAAATTGTATATGGGAGACATCTGATTTATGGGGAGCTTTTGTCTGATTTTCTGTAAAAATACAGTCGACATCCAGGGCAACGGGTGGCTGTTTACGATCCCGGTTCGGGGCGTGACACCAAAGGGGTTGAGTTCGCAAGCATGGAAACAAGTATCGGCTAAGCAAGCTAAGCCTTTACTGTCTAAGTCTCCACAGCGACACACAAGGACTCTTCGATATTGGTTCGTAGCTATTTTACCTTTGAGCTTATGGGGTGATTGTTGCAGACTTGAAGAAGGCCTTGCACAATGCACGTGATAGAGCCAAACATGCCACGACTAGACATGCTTGGGAGAAAGCATTGGATGCCGTGAAAGATGAAGCACTCGGCCAAGGTTTCATAAGCCATACCAAGCACTTAGAGGCCCAAGAGGACATCATGGGCACACCAAGGCCCCTAATCCCAAGACCAAGCCCACATGCACAAGAGGTGCCCAAGCACTCTCAAGAGGGCCTTGCCCAAAGCCAATAGAAGCTCAAGGGGCCCAAGATAACTGAGAAGATAAGAGCACATGTTGGAATCTTGAGAGCCATAAGAAAGTTAAGGAACTCGAGGTAGCCGAAAGGACAGCACAAGAGCACAAGTGACATATGCTAGAATTTTAAAAGTTGTAAAATAAAGAATTGTGAATCCAAAGAGCCACCTTAGATGTATGGCTCATAAATAATAAGGGCTTAGACCTCTCCCAAGCATATAAATAGGCCAGCCCTCAAGTTTGTAAAGATATCATTTGAGAAATAAACAAGTTGAACTCTCCCAAGCATATAAATAGGCCACCCATCAAGTTTGTAAAGACATCAATTGAGAAATAAACAAGTCTTCTCTTCACTTTGAGAAAAAAGAGTTTTAGGAGCTTAAGGAAGCTAGTGCTCCTCTTAAGTTATACCACTACTTGAGTAATCCTTATGGTACAAAGTAGTGAGACTCACGGTTCTCCCCCAATAAGCCGTGTTCAAGTCCTTTCAACTAACATCAACCTATCACAAGCCACTCTCCTTCATTTGATATAGGTGCTGCGAAGAAGGTGCATTCCACCCATACAATCGAACCTTTCTGTCAACTTAACCTTCAACCAAAGCTCAAGAGGTGCTCTAGGCCGACCCTAGGCTCAGGTCCCCAACAAATTAGGGCTTTAATTGAGAGTATAGCATCTGTTACACTACTTTTTCATCCTCTCATTAGTTTAATCCAAACCTTTACATGGCCAAAAAGATTCCCACCCAACGGGAGAGAACTGAAACCCTTGAGGTTTATATAGATGCCATCCAATTAGTAAGGAAAGAAATCAACCAACGCCTTACTCAAATTAAGCAAAGCTTGATTACCATCACCAACATGCTTGAGGGCATTCAAGTTACAAGGCAGCTTAATAGTGGTAACAGCTAAGCATGCCACCATTCTTGCAGCTAGCAAGCCTCAAACCAAGAGGTGGTGCTTAAGCAAACTACCCGAGATCAACCTCCACCACTTGAGTCCTTTGGTACCGAAAAAGAGGATCTTAATTTAGCCTCAAGTGAAAATAAAGTGGGGGGCCACCCAAGAAGGAGACAAAGGGCTATCCAAAGTCATGTCCAAGCATGTATGAAATTCCCATCATTCCAAGAAGGCTATCCAAGCATTTGGATTGCTAGAGCAGAAATTTATTTCACCTACTACTCTACTTACAAGCATGAAAAAGTTCAAATTGCAAACTTCTACTTTGAAGGAGAAGGCCAGCTATGGTACCGATAGCTCAAAGAGAGGTACTATGCTCACCAAAGGAGAATTGATTGGTTGTGGCTTTGCAAGGAGCTCATCAAGCAATTCGGAGACACTGAATATGTGAATAATAATGTTTCTCTCACTAGGCTAAGGTAAAACATCTTCCTTAAGGGAATACCGAAGGAAATTTGAGAAAATATCGACAAAAGTTGATTGGCCAGAATAAGCTTCGATAAAAGCTTTCATTGAAGGGCTTAAGCATGAGCTAGCCACAAAGGTCAAACTCTAATGCTAAAAACACTCATGAGGGCATGCGAGGTTGCATGGCTCAAGGATAACCAACTTCAAGACATCCGAAGCCATGTCCACCCATAACTTTTCAAGGAGGAGTAAGAGGAAAGAGAAATTGATGAAGAGGGCCAAGAAGAGGAGGATCCCTTGATCTTCATCCATGTAATGGCTAGAATCCAAGGCCCAAGAACTATGCACACACAAGCCCACATTAGCAAGAGAGAGGTTAGTCGATAATAATTCTTCCCACAATTTCATCAATCACAAAGTGATAGGAATGTTGAAGCTACCTATAGAGAAAATGGAACCTTTTGAAGTAAAGGTGGCAAGTGTAGAAAATCTAAAATGTTCTAAGATCCACCAAAATGTCATGATTAACATTCAAGGGTATGACATCAAACTAATTTCTATTCCTTAACTTTAATTGGAATGGATGTTATGCTAGGAGTGCCGTGGCTCGAAACACTTGGAAGAGTGGTCTCCGACTACAAGAAGATGGAAATGGAGTTCATGCATAATGACAAGTGGATTAAGCTCAAAATGGACCACAAAGTCAATTCCAAGGGGGTTAAGTTGGCAAGCATGGAAAAAAGCATTAGCAAAGGAGGTCAAGCCTTTGCTATCCAAGTCTCCACACCGATAGACGAGGACCTTTCGAGAATGGTTCGTAGCTATTCTAGTATTGACCTTGAGGGCAAGGTTCGTCTCCAAGAAGGCGACTCTTGCAGATTTGAAGATGGCCTTGCACAATGCACGCGATAGAGCCAAGCGTGCCATGACTAGGCATGCACAAGAAGAAGCGTTAGGAGCTTGCGATAGATAAAGCTCTCGAACAAAGTTCCATGAGACACACTAAGAAGGGACTAAGCTCAAGGAGAAAGCAGCTATCCCAAAATCACAAGAGCCCAAACCCTTAGCCCATGCAGTACATATAGCCCGAGAAGACGTCTTAGGCAAATAAAGCTTCACAACCTCAAGACCCAATAAGTAAAAGCATTTAGAGGCTCGGGCACACCAAGGCCTCTAGTCTAAAGACCAAGCCCACAAGCACAAGAGGAGCACAATCACTCTCAAGAGGACCTTGCCCAAAGCCAAGAGGAGCTCAAGGGGCCCAAGGTAGCTGAGAAGACAAGAGCATATATTGGAATCTAAAGAGCCCTAAGAAAGCTAAGGGACTCAAGGCAATCAAAAGGACAAGACAAGAGCACAAACAACCCATGCTAAAATTCTAAGAGTTCACTATAAAAAAAAGGCCATTTACCGGAGGCCACCTTTACCGGTTATAGGCAAAACCACTGGCATTGATGGTTCTTTATTGATGAAAAAAAAAAACCCACCAGTGAAGACACATAAATTGCTCTTAACCTATGCCAGCGGCTTCAGAACCACTGGTATAGGTTATTTTAAAACCTAAAAATCACATTCTCTCCCTTTCCTCTCTCTTCTTTACCCCATTCTCTCTTCATTTCACCCTCTCCCTGTCTCTCAGCTTCGTCATACAAATCACAAATTGATGAAGGACGGCTCATTGCCATACAAATCGACGAAGTACCTTTCTCTCAAGTTCGTCGTCTCCCACTCTCTCTTCTCTTCTCCCAAAAACTTAACTTCAAATTTGGGGTTTTTATCATCTTCTTCTCCTTCAACTTCTTTAGTTTCTCCTCTTCTTCACTTCCTTTTCTCCATTTAAAGTCCGTTTTCCTGTGCTCAGATAAACTCAAATCTCTCTCTCTGTCTCTGTCTCTGTCTCTCTCTCTCGATGTTATTGACTAGAGCATCTGGAAACTTTCTTAAACCCATATACTCCACATTTCTGCTTTCCTGAAGGAGTTGTGTTACTTAGCTACTTGCTGTACACGGGTAGAAAATAGGAGAATTCAAGTAAGCGAAGCTTGAAGGTTTGTTTCTCATCTTACTTAGTTGTGTCATTTAGGGTTTTGTGAACAATCCATGAGGTAAAATTTTAGGTTTATTGGGGAAATTTCGTGATAACACCAACAGAAGCAAGCACTAAATCAACTGCCTTCAAAGAGCTCTTCAGCTAATTTCACAAGCATTTATTGGAGTACATAACTTGAGTCTCTCATTGGCATTGGTTTTTGTTTGATCATGATAATTTTGATGAAATAGGTAAGGGATTTGGGTTTGAGTAATGGATTTATTCAATTAAGCCAATACTTTTGTTTTCTGCACTTCAACTATTTGTTAATTTGTTTCTGAAACAATTCAATTAGTAAAAACTAGTATTTTCGGAAAAAAAAATTAATGGAAGCTTACCAATAAGATTAATGGTGACTAGTTTTGTGTGAGGCTTAGATTTGTGTAATATGTAAACAAGTTCATGGTTCCTGCACACAATGCTGCAAGTGTTCTATGTACTACCATGCTACAAATTCTTCTATGTGTTCTGGCACCTTTTTTTCTTTTTTTTTTTTTAATTTTCTATATGTTGTATTTGTTTTCCTTCTATAAAGGATGTGATTGGTTTCTTACAAATTTACATCTATCTTGTTTCCATATGTCTTTAATCTTAACAAGTTGAGAGAGAGCCAAATGGAGAGAGAAGTTAGATCACTTGAACATGTTCATTAATAAGATAACCAAAAGAATGACGGTTATCTGATGTACTGCTTTTGTTAAAGGAGGTTTGGGGAAAACAACATGATTGACATTTTCAAATTATAAGGAGAAAAGGACTTGTTAGGGTGTATGAGAGAAATATTGCTTTCAGTCTCAAAGTTCTTTTTGTTGGGAAAAGTGACAAATTTTGATAGGAAAATATTTATTTTGCTATGGAATCTCCTTAGATGCATTTAAGAATTTGTAAGCAATTTGTGGTTACAATTTGAGCAAATTTTTGTTACATCAAGAATGAGTAGAAGTGAATAGATGGCGAAGTTTGCCTACATCAGCAACACAACTAGATGGGCTTCATTACTTGTGATTTAGTTGCTAGCTATGTATTGGAAGCTGTATATAGGATTTGAATTAAATGAGGGTATGATGATTATGTTGGAAGATACATATTCAAAATCCATCTTTATTTTCATTTGACACATATCTAGGGCCTTTGCTTGTTCTTGAATGCGTAATTTTTTCTATGTTATACTTTTCTATGATTAAATTGCTTCTGATATCTTGTGTCTTGTAGTTGCACAGCTTGGAAAAAGATGGAAAGTAGATTACAAAGATGGTTTCATATTGTGCGTACCACAGGTATGACTTTTTTTCTTCACAAGCTAAAGTGAATTAAACATCCATCACTACAATCCCCCTTCTCGTTAATGAAGGTAGAAGATTTCCTTTTATCAGAACCTATCATGAGTCAGAATGTCAGAAAAAATGCATTGAAGTTGATACATATTAGAGTTTTGTATGTTATTTACTAGGGCTTTTGCGGCCAAAATTTTGTAAAAACATTTGACCAATGTCAATTCTTTTCTCCTTTTCTTCCTTGTTAACAGGGCTCCAAATCTAGACACTATTTTAATCATGCAAACTCCTCTGGGGGGTCTTCTCCACCAATTGCCTGGCATAAAATAAGAAGTGAACAGGCACGAGGCTGATTTCTTCTAAGAGAATAAAAGCTAAAAAGTTTCCAACAAAATATATATATGGTTCTTGTGCTGCTAATACTCTTTGAAGCTATCTATTGTATGTTTATAAATGCCAACGAAAGAATGAATATTGTGTTTATTCCATGTTAAATTTCTGTTTCAATACTTGTCCTTTTACGATCCATGTTATTCTGTCGTACATGTTCCTGTCTTTTGATTCAATTGTTGTTACACTTACATTTATATTTGGACATATGTTGAGTTTTTGTTTAATGGCTCATAGAAGATAGCAGATGAGACTGTTGCTCACGTGTAAAGGGGCCTTACCATCATCCATTAGTTGCCATAGAGAGCTTAAACACATACAGAGTAAACATTCCCCCCTCTCACTTTTTTCTTTAAATTTTAAGTGGCAATCAATATGTATCATTCTAAATGTTTTCTTTTTTATCAATTTTTTTGTTGTCCCTTCTTTCAGGAGGTGGGCCATTAGAATTTAATTTTAGTTGTTATAAGCAAATACTATCATTTAGGTATAATTTATGTTGCTAAATGTATGCAGATAGTAGAATATAACTTGGTTGCAAGCAGATCGGAGCGTGGACGATAGATTCAAAATAATTTTGTAATGACTTGGTTTCGGTTTTCTTTTTTTTTTTTGATAATTTGTAATTATTTGGATTTAGAATATGACTTGATTTTGTAATGATTTTGTATATAAATCCATGTATTAGATATAATCACATTATGTATTGACATTTTAAAATTTAATTTATAAAAAAATATATTTGTTAAAAATTTGGTTGCATATTATTATTTTAAATATTAATAATATTAGAAAATAATATATAAATATATAGTTTTCATAAACAGGTTGGAGTGACAGAAAACATGATCATCAGTATTTAGACAAATATTTTGACCTATGCCAATGGCCAGGTGACCGCTGGCATAGGTCTGACATTTACCAGCGACCAATGACTGCTGGCATAAGTTGGGATCTATGCCAATGGCTATCTGACTGCTGGCATAGTCTTTTATCTGTGCCTGCATAGTCACTGAAAATTTTGACCGCCGAAGAAAATTTCAAAACTTTTACTAGTAGTTTTTGAGATCTTTACTAGCGATTTTTGGCCATTGCTGATGGTCTTTTTTTTTTTTTTTGTAATGGTTGTAAAATAAAGAGTTATGAATCTTAAAGGTTATCTTAGAAGTATAGCTTATAAATAATGAGACGTTTGACCTTCCCTCCCCTAGACCTATAAATAGGTTGGCCCTCAAACATATAAAGATATCAATTGAGAAATAAACAAGTCTTCTCTTCACTTTGAGAGAAAAGAGTTTTAGGAGCTTAAGGAAGTTAGTGCTTTCCTTAAGTTACACCACTATTTGAATGCTTCCTGCGGTGTAAAGTAGTGAGGCTCACGGTTCTAACCTAACAAACCGTGTTCAAGTCCCTTCAACCTATCTCAACCCATCACGAGTCACCTTTCTTCGTGTAACATAGGTGCTGCGAAGAAGATGCACTTCACCCATACGACCCAACCCTTCTGCCAACCTAACCCTCAACCAAAATGCAAGAGGTGTCTTGGCCGGCATAGCCTGGGTCCCTAACAAGCTGCTTTGCATACATCGGCATGTGCCAGGCCGAGATGATAGTTCCTGACAATTCCTGTGCGTGTTGACATCGCCTAACATGCGCAGCGTGTGCAGCCACAAGTTGTGCAAGGTGCTCTTGGCCGGCCTAGCCTGGGTCCCTGACAAGCTGCTTTGCATACATCGGCATGTGCCAGGCCGAGCTGATAGTTCCTGACAATTCCTGTGCGTGTTGACATCGCCAAACATGCGCAGCGTGTGCTCCCACAAGTTGTGCAAGCACGCACCCGAAACTTAGTAGGGGTGAGTATGGTTAGTGTAGGTTAAAGTAATGGCCAAATCCTGTACCCTACCCTTTCCTTGATTGGTTCGAAAATTTCTACCACTATCCCAACCTATGAGAAGCTCTACGCTACCCTTACCATACCCAACTTTTACAGGGTAGAGCGTTGGATAAAACTATAAAAATTTATTATTTTTCAAAATTGTATAAAGTGGAGAAAACAAAAGTGACAGACTAAATTGAGGAGGAGATTAGAAACCATCGACCATTGGCTTTCTCTTTGGGAAATAGAGTTAAAACTTGCAAATGAAACAATTGCAACCAAAGATTTGGTATCGGTAATACTAACAATGGTTAGAAGTTCGAACTTGCAAATGGATCATTAACCATCGGCTTTATTTTTAAATTGATTAATTTTTAAATAAAAATTGACTTCTCATTTTTCTTTCAAAATTTACCTTTTTATGGAGAAATTTACGTAGGGTAGGTTTTTACTCCACCCTATCAGAAACTATGGCCAATTCTACCGGATATACCTTATAACCAATAGGTTAGAACCTATAACCTACCCCATCATTTATCGGTTTTAAATTTTGTGCCCTTACCTAACCCTATGAGGGGGTATACCCTGCCCTTACCCTTCCGTATTGCACATGGTCAGGGCTGAAGACACGTTCACCATATCCATTTGCTCACCCTTAAACCTTAGCCAGCGTGCATGCGCGTGTCCAGCATGAGCGTAGCCAAGACATGGGTGCCTGTGCAGTGAGTCTGCAACACCTGGGGCCTACCTCAAACATGCAATTTTCTTTTTGTCTTTTTGGTTTAATTTTATTAAATCAATTCTCTTCTTGGAAATGTTTTACAAAATAGATTTTTTTTTCACAAATCAAATATATTTTGAATTTTATATAATTTAAAAATTATTCATTTTGATACCAATTTTTAGAATAAAAAATTTTTTCAAATTAAATATTTTCTATTTGTCAAGGAAAATAGGAAACTTATTTTTTTTTTTAATTTCTATTGTATCTTTACAAATATCAGAACATGTTAGTCTTTGCAAAATTTAATTTGCGTATTACTAAAATTCAATTCATTATTGATCTTTATTCTTGAATTGATGATGATTTATGTGTTTGACTGTCCAAATTCACCTGCAGATAACAATGAGATTATTATAAACTTTTTTGTGATATTTGAAACATTT
This sequence comes from Dillenia turbinata, assembly GCA_037126225.1. Taxonomy (NCBI): domain Eukaryota; kingdom Viridiplantae; phylum Streptophyta; class Magnoliopsida; order Dilleniales; family Dilleniaceae; genus Dillenia; species Dillenia turbinata. Next base: position 9,211,126 of record JBAMMX010000015.1, read on the forward strand.
TTATACTTTGGGTATAATTAATGAAATAACTCGATCTCATTAATTATATGTGATGTCTAGCATTGCATATAATGACTATTATTCAAAAATAAATCCTGATAATGCCTAAAATACACTCAATTGGCAAGACCCTAATTGATAAATCATATGCAATTATCTAGAAACTGTCCTCAATTGGCAATACTTCTATTAAAATTGTTTTTGTAATCATATCTCACTGTCTCGATCAGTAATTTTGTTTATCGAGAACTGTTAGATTTAAACGTGACTCATACACGCAGCGGAAGCGATAAAATAAAATTTTGGAATCGTAAAAGTTTGAATTTGCGATATACCTCAAACAGTGATGCAGAAAATCTCCGGAACCGCAAACTCTGAACACGAACCACTCGAAGTCGGGATAATAGTCACGTAATCGAACTATCACCGCAATATCACAACGAACCAACCCTTAACCCGGTGATTTAACGTTGATCGGAAAAACCCTCTGAATAATTGTTCTACTCAACAATTATTCTAACTCTCAAAATGGTATTCTTCTCTCAGCAAAGATGTTAATTCTCTCTTCTTTTTTTTGATACACATTCACGTAGGAGTCATTATTAGAATAAGAGTCCTTTTTGAGAGAAAATAGGAGAGAGAGAGAGGGGGTAGCTAGTGGAGAGAGTGGGTAATGGGTTCTACCCATTACCTTTTACTTTTGAAATTCAAAAGTAACTGCCCCTACGTGGGCACTATCAATATCTCCCACTTGCACACGAGGACAAAATATATCCGTCTAAAGATCACAACTCATGTAATCTACCATATCACCCTACTGGGTTTTCATACAGGGTTGAACATCGTGCGACTAGCGAGTACACTTGCAAATAAAGACTTTTCGATATACCTGTTAGGATGATCGAGTAGTCACCGTTAGTATCAAAAGAAAAACTTGCAGTACCCCAGATCCAAGACAGATTGCATCCATCGAGCTACTTTCCTCATTGAAAGTAATCCCCAGATATCGCTCGACTATGTATTCACTATTATATTCAAATCTCTACATGGATGAACAGAAAAGACCGGTCGGTGAATACAAAACAGTGATGCAGTGTCAATTAGTCTTCCTTTCCCAAACTTGAATCTATTGGTCTCAACTCAGCTGCTTTCCTAGACTTGTCCCTCAGACCTCAATTTATCTTCCGGGCCATCGCTAAACAGACTAAAGTAGCAAACACTGAATCAAAACCTCAAGAAATAGCCGAAAGTAATAAGGGTACAAGAGATCCCATCCAATGAATTTCGGGTCTCACACAGTGGGGCTCGGGGATAAATTTCAATTTAATGTCTCAAGTAATATAACTCCCACTATCCTAAGTCGTCTTTTCACACGTGGTATGAAACACGTGCCACAGTGTTATTCCCTCATCTCTCAAAAGGGCATATGTCATATTTCTTTAACATTGTGCAGGTATAGGGACTCAATCTACACATAAGATTTTACCCAGAGATCTCAGAAATAGTACCTCAGAGACAATATCACAAAACGCAGGTGATATCTGATATCTCAAACCTGGCTACTCACAGGCTACATACATGTGGGTACGTCCATGTCGGTCATATCGTATATGACCTCATCCTGAATAAGTATCAGGGTGACTTATGTTCTAGCAGGGCCACTCTCAAAACCTCTTACAGCTAAAAGCCATCTCATCTCCGCTCACTCAGAGCTGGAGGTGGTCACTCGTGTGAGAGAGTCGACCTCGCCTGCCTGACATATTTATTATTACATCACAAAACATATATATGACAATGAAAGCAAGTGTATTAAATGAAAATATAACACAAAAGTGACTGCAAAAATGCACTATAATCAAATATATAGAAAATCAATAAGCATCAATGTCATCAATAAGTACAAATTGAGAAATGTCAGATAATACTCAAACCCAATGACTCTTTATGCCCTAGAAAGGAGTCTCCAGTAATGGGTTTGGTGAAGGGGTCAGCCACCATGCTGTGTGTCGAAATGTACTTGACGGTCACTTCACCTTTCTCGATGATGTCTCTAATGTAATGGTATCTGGTGTCAATGTGTTTGGTCCTACTATGAAACTTAGGGTCTCGTGTGTAAGCGATAGCGGCCTGATTATCACAGTAAATCATGACTGGCCTCCACTATCCACTACAATCCCTAAGTTATCAAGTAGTCTACGGAGCCAAACACTCTCCTGAACTGCAACTGAGCATGCCACGAACTCAGCCTCCATCATAGATAGAGCAACACAGGTTTGCCTCTTACTGCTCCAAGAGATGGCCCCGCCATTGAGCAAGAAAGTAAAACCTGATGTCGATTTGCGCTTATCCAAATTGCCTCTCCAGTTGGCGTCTGAATAGCCCACAAGGCACAAATCACCTCCCCCGTAACTCAAAGAGAAGTTTGCAGTTCCCTTTAAATATCGAAAAATCCTTTTTACTGTTCTCCAGTGACCCTTTCCAGGATTTGCCTGATATCTACTCACCAGACCAACTGTATAACAAATGTCCGGTCTAGTACACAACATTGCGTACATTAAACTTCCCACTGCACTGGAGTAAGGTACTTTATGCATTTCCCTTACTTCCTCCTGAGTTTTCGGACACATTTCCAGGGTCAGGCCTTCACCTTTGGCGATCGGAGTATTTATGGGATTACAATCACTCATCCCAAAACGCTCGAGAATTTTCCTAATGTAGGTCTCTTGTGAAAGTGCTAACATTTTTCTCGAGCGATCCCTCTGGATCTGAACTCCGAGGATGAACTCAGCTTCACCCATGTCTTTCATGTCGAAGCTGGATGACAACCATGCTTTGATGGTCATTAAATACTGAATGTCGTTTTCAGCCAACATTATGTCATCTACATACAACGACAGGATCACAAAAGAGTTATCGGACCGAATTAGATAGATACAATGATTCTCCTCGACCATCGTAAAATCGTAAGATATCACCTCCTCGTGAAATCTTAGGTACCATCGCCTGGATGACTGCTTCAGGCCGTATATCGACTTCTGAAATCGACAGACCTTGTTATCCTGACCTACTAAAACGAACCCGGGGGGCTGTTCCATGTAGATCTCCTCATCTAAGCTCCCGTTAAGGAAGGCGGTCTTAACGTCCATCTGGTGTAACTCTAGATCCAGACTAGCGACAAACGTCAAAAGTAGACGGATCGAAGTAAACTTAACTACTGGGGAGAAAGTCTCCTCGTAGTCAATGCCCTTAGTCTGCGTGTAACCCTTGGCTACCAGACGGGCATACCTCTCAATCGATCCGTCGGCCTTTCTTTTTATTTTGAGAACCCACTTGTTCTTAATTACCTTTCTATCCTCAGGTAAGTCAACTAGTTCCCAGACTTCGTTGACTCTCATTGATTCTATTTCCTCGTTCAAGGCCTGTAACCAATGGTCCTTTGCCGAACCCTCGAGAGCCTCCTGTATAGTTCTCGGCTTTTCGTCATCCTCAGGAGTCACGATGAGGATCTCATCCTCAATCGGGAAACGACGTCGTGGCACATGTCCTCGAGTACTCCTGCGAGGAGAGAGAGCCTCCACATCTTCAGATAGACCGCTCCCACTAGGACCAAGATCCGTAATTAGCTCTTGAGTCCCGCCATTGGGCTCGGCTGAGTCGCTAGGCTTATCCATCTCATAGAAGGTGAAGTCTCGATCGATTTCTCCTCTCTTAGGGAAATCACTCTCGAGAAAAGTGGCATCACGAGACTCTATCTCAGTGACAGTGTCGTCCATATGTTCTCCTAGTAACACATGTCCCTTGGACTGTTCAGAGTATTTAATAAAGATACACTTCTTTTCTCGTGGGCCTAACTTGTCGTACTGATGCGAGGAATCATGAACATACGCGGCGCAACCCCATGGCCTCAAGTGGCTAAGGTCAGGCTGTCTCCCTGTCCAAAGCTTGTATAGGGTGCTGACTACGGACTTCGTCGGAACACGGTTAAGGACGTAGTTACAGTCAACAACGCATCCCCTCAATGGGAGATAGGTAAGTTGGTCTGCACCATCATCGACCTCACCATCTCCAACAGAGTCCTATTCCTTCTCTCGGCTACTCCGTTCTGCTGAGGAGTAGTAGGAATAGTCAACTGTTTAGTAATGCCTTTATCGAAACAGAGCTCTTTGAACTGCTCAGACAGATACTCGCATCCTCGATCGATTTTGAGAGTTTTCACCCTCATGTCTAGCTGATTTTCAACCTCGCTGATAAACCTCCTAAAACACTCTAGTGTCTCAGACTTGTGCGAGATCAGGTAGACGTAACTGAAACGCGTGTAGTCGTCTATGAACGTAATGAAATACGTTGCTCCGTTTCGGGCTCTCATATTCATGAGTCCGCAAATATCGGAATGGACCGATAGCAATGGAGTCCCAGCTCTCATTGCTTTCCCAAATGGTTTTCTAATAGCTTTGCCCGCAAGGCAAAACTCACACATGGGCAACTGGACCTTGGTTAGCGGGCCCAACAAGCCACTCGTAACTAACCGGATCATCCTCTCTTGCCCTATATGGCTAAGTCTACTATGCCATACATTCACATCATCCACTGCACTATCAGATGTAAAAGCAATAGTAGAAGAAGAATAAATCTCATAAAATGAAATCATATCCAGTACATAAAGTCGCTCATGGACCAAACCGGAACATATCAAAGAACTGTCATAGGTAATGGAAACTCTAGAGTTTCCCAAAAACACAGAATATCCTAACAAATCCAAACACCGGACAGATACTAGATTCCGCCTAATCTCAGGAGCATACAAAACGTCATGAAGATATAAGACTTGGTCACTTCGCAGCAACAGCTTGCAAGTGCCAATCTCTTTCACTTCAATAAATGCTCCATTCCCCACGTATAGCCTCTTCGCCTGGGGACTCAAACGGCGGAACTCCACGTATGCACTCCTGTCATGAGCTACATGGTCCGTGGCTCCTGAGTCTACAATCCACAAAGGAGAAGAGTTAGCGGGCATCACACTAGATGACACGTAACTCAAACTATGTAAAGAAGAAGGACTTACCTTTCGCTCGCCACACTCGCGTGCGAAATGTCCAGTCTTGCCACATACGTAGCATTGGACCTTGCTCTTATCGAGCTCATTCTTCTTGCGTTTCTATCCTTTGTCATCGGTCTTGGCAGATTGCTTCTTCTTGCCTGGCCCTTGGCCTTCTTCTCATGCTTGCGCCACTTGCGCTTTACTCCTCGGGAGCCCTTACTTGACTCCGCAATGTTAGCATGAGCATAAGAAGACCTAGCCACCTCCTGACGCTCCTCCTCGAGCTCACAATGCCTACTCACATCCATGAAAGTATGAATACTCTCGGTGTGCGTGAGATAGGTCTTAACCACATCCCAGGAGTCAGGCAAAGACTGGATCACACCCAGTACCTGAAACTCATCAGACATCGGCTCCCCCATATTCTTTAGAGAGGCGATCATACTCGACATATGCATTAAATGCTGCTTCATAGTATGATCGTGCTCTCTTAGAGCATGCCAGATCGACTGTGCAGTAGGATACTACTCATAGATGGGAATCAGCTCATCGTGCATGCTGCTAAGAAGGATCACCCTCGCTTGGCCATCCTTCATTTTCCAAGCACGATACACCTCCTGATCTCGTCGCGCTTGTGCCGTGGTACCCTCCCTGGGGTCCACCATCTCGTTCTTAAGAACTTCCCCGAGCTCTTGTTCCTTGAAGACAAACTGAACCTTCCGGTGCCAAATATCATAGTTGTCACCGTTCAGCTTGTCTCCCTTTACGAGATCTAGAACGACAGTTTTAGTTGCAGCCATGTCTCTGTCACACAGAAAAAAGAGACATTAGTGACATATTGATGCTTAGTTCACAATTTGATGTACCCTACGAATCACCAAAACCAAAATTGCTCGAATACAGATCCCGGGACGAGCGTATGAGTCAACGGATACCATACACCACAATCCGTGATTGCATCTCACCATTCGGAATAGGATTCAGTACATAAAAAACCCACAATTAGTCACTTTTTACCACAAAACCCTAAAAAAATCAGAAAATTCCAATTTTAGGACGACCTACGCGCCGCTGGAAGGGTTCACGCGCCTCCAGGCTCACAGCGGCGCGTCTGACGCACCCCCACGCACCGGGAAGGCCTCTGGGCATGTGCAGGATGCGCAGCGCGTCATGCACGTGCCTGCACGCACTCGGTGCGCGTCCACAGATGCGCCTGACGAGCCTGCAGGCGCGCGCCCGCATCCGCTCGGCCGGATCCAGACGCAGGTCCGGGTCGGGACCCGGAACCCCGGTTCGGGTCGGTATGAACCGGGTCGGGTCTGACCCCCGGTCAGACCCGACATCTCACGCGCCTACGCGCGCGTGAGATGCACGCGCCTGGGCGCTGTGCATAGACTCGCCTTTCTCACGCGTGAATTGCACGCGCCCGCCCTGCTACGTGGGCATCCCAGTGCCCTCACAGATCTTAAAACATTTCAAATCCATGTGCCAATATATTCATCAAATCATTTCAAATCAGTATACCAATGTAACGGTAGAAAAGGAAACTTATCCAAATTTTTAAGTAATGACACAATTGTGTTTCATTTCAAACATGGATGCATAGTTATGGAAAACATAAGTTTAAGACACTCCAATAATCACAAAACAGATTTGAGATTTAATATCACACATCGAATCAATGCATATCAAAGCATGTTTTGTTTACAACACGGTAAAATCAGATTTTCACTATTTCATGCAAGAGATTAGGGTCCCACTCACATTCTAGGGAGGGTGGTCACTCCCTATTTCTACAATCAAACCAAACTCGACTCCTCGAGTCTCCAAAGAGATCAACCTAATCAAATCATCACAATTGTCATCAAATTTCCAACTATTTTCAGGGTTTATCATTTTCCTTAAGTTCGTACAAACCCTAAATTCTTCAATTTATAAACATACTCCAATATCATTGATTGCATTTCATTTAGAATAATTAATCAAATCCAAATCAAGTCTGATTCAATCCTAAAATCAATCAAAGCCGGAAATACGCTTAAAATAAATAAATTCTTACAAAATAGAAAAATCTTAAAAAAAATCATACATTTTTCAATTCTTATCCATTTGCTTCAAACTATATGTCATTTTAAAGGTATTGAAGTCTATTTTCATAATATGAAAATTTTATTTTGATTTCCTATATGCTTATAATGTAAAAGACTACGATAGTTCTTAAACTATAACTACAACTTTTAAACTGATCTTCATATACCTACCATTATGCAAATTAACAACTTAATACAACCTAAGAAGAGTACGAAAGGTGACAATATACTTCATTTCATAGCACATTGCATTCCAACTCTGATCCCAAATACTTTCATGCATATTTCAAAATTTAACCCTGAGGGAAACTATTCAAAGTAACTTAACATGATTGTATGATCCTATAACATACTTCTTTCATACTAAACAGCCCAATTCACGCAGACTTCTAAACTTAACCTTAATAATCACATATAAACTGTCAGAAAATGCATTCTCTTTCAATTCCACGCCTTTTCAGAACATATATAAAACTCTTATACTAAATTCGGCCCTGAACTCATTCAATCATCCAAGAGACTAGTATTTTTCTTACCTAGGGTTTCCCCATTCACAGCTCTAGCGTCCGTGCGCCATTCAATTCATTCCGGGACCTGCAATGCTTCCAAATTGAAGCAAATTCCAGTAATTAATCTTAATTAATATAAGAATCAAAACTCTAAATCTATAGGTCAGAACTTTCATGCTTACCTTCGTAGGAAATGAGAGCAGCCAGTCTAGGGTTTTGGATGCCTACTGTTACGCTGCAACAAAGGTTGCAGTAGGAATTTGCACCCGCAGGAAGGTAAAGAGAGTAGAGAGAGAAAACTGAGGGGGAATAGAGAGAAAGAGCAGAGAGAGAGCTGTGAGATAGAGAGAGAGCTGAGGGAGAACGAGAGAGAGAAAACTAAGAGAGAAAAGCAGAGAGAGGGGAGCGTAACAGAGGGTGAATAGAGAGAGAGTAAGAGAACAGAGGGGGTAAAGAAAGGGAGTAGCGGTCGTGGGTGGTGACGGAAGGCAGTGCGGTAGCAGTTAGTGGTGGATCGCAAGAGGGAGACAGCACGACAGAGGGAGAAAGATCGCACGATGGAGAGAGAATTGTGAGAAAGGGAACCGAGAGAGAGGTAGAGGGAGATAGAGGGAACAGAAGGGGGACGAAGGGGGTGAGCGGTGGTCGGAGGCGCCGAGTCGCAGCGGAGAGTGAGAGAGTGCAGAGAGATTAAGAGAGAGAGCCGCGGGAGATAGAGAGAGACGGAACAGAGAGAAGCAAACAGAGAGAGGAAAGTGAAGCAAGGGTGGTGGCGACGGTGTTTGACACGGCAGTGGGTGGTTGAAGGCGGCGATGGTGGAAGAAGGTAGAGGAAAGGCGGCGGCAATAGGAAGAGCCGCGGGAGAGATCGCGAGAGGGGAATCGAGAGAGAGAGAACCTAAGGAAGAGAGGGAAACAGAGGGATTGAAAGAGAGGAGGTGGTGGTGATTGTCACGCCCTGAACCGGGAATCGTGAACAGTCGCCCTTTGCCCTGAATGCCGGCTGTATTTCTACAGAAAATCAGGCAGAACCTCTCCATAAATCGGAGGTCTCCCATGTACAAATAAATCTGTATACCTGTATAATTTAAAATCATCTTGTAAATTAAACAAATGGCCATCCCGACCTCTCCAAAACCAACAAATCCCGTAACCGACATCCAGAACAACGCAAGGCTAAATAAATTACCAGCAATCCAAGCCACAGACCTCTACTGTCATGCCTAACTAGAGCATGAGCAGCCGCTACACCGAGTGGACCTAAAATTTATACAAATGTATAACAAATTTCCCAAATAACATTCAAATACGTACAATCGCCTCAATGCAAATGAAATATGAGAGTTTCACAAATAAATATACATAAATTATACAGTCATCCCAAAATAAGTACACGACCAACTACGGACCTCAACAAGACCTCGCAGGGTCGAAAATATAATACGAAATTTAAATTTTTAGCTTAACTTAAACCTCACCATCCCAAATCACCCAAATCCACCAAAATCTCCAAAATTTGAAGCGTCGCTCCGGCACAACAATAATCCTGTCTGGGGAGGGAAAGAGGAGGGGTGAGTATCTATGGGAGGATACTCAGTGAGTGAGGGGATTAATCTCAAGTACTAATAGTATAGGTGAACATTGGAGTGTCAAATAGTATCATTCGTAAACAATAACTCAAGTTTCGCAATAAATTATGATATGCTCAATAAAATGAACTCATTTATTCAATCACACGATATCATACATATATGCATCCATTTAAAAATCAAGTATAACATAGAGCTAGCCGAAAGAATCCTGGTAAGGGTCAACCATGACCAAGGACAGGCGCATCGGGGGTTTTAATATGCAAAGTGTTTCAAAAGTAGCTCTCTACCCCGACGTTGCCACGTACAAGCAACTCCCAATACTAGACTGCCTATTCTGACGGTCCTCCCCTTTCGGTTCAACTGGGCCCATACGGAACATCGCAACCCGTACCTCTACAAACGCCCTTCATAGCTACGGAATCAATTAAGAACATCTGTCCCCCACCGGGACTCAATCATATCATATCAACACAAAACTAGTGGGCATCCAACCCACATAGTTCATCAAAATGATTCAAATCCGTGTGTCAATACATTTCATCAAAATCATTTCAAATCAATAATTGATGTAATGGTAGAATAGAAAACATTCAAGTTCTCAAATCATGGCACAATTTCATTTCATTTAAGCATGGATGCATAGTCATAGAAATCATAAGTTTACGATACTCCAATAATCACAAAACAGATTTGAGATTTAATATCACACGTCGAATCAATGCATATCAAAGCATGTTTTGTTTAAAAACAAGGTAAAAATCAGGTTTTCACCTTTTCATGCAAGGGATTAGGGTCCCACTCACATTCCAGGGAGGGTAATCACTCCCTATTTCCAAAATAAATCCGAATTTGACTCCTCGAGTCTTCAACAAGATCAACCTAATCAAAGTATCACATTAATTATCAAATTTCCAATTATTCTTAGGGTTTAATCATTTTCCCTAAGTTTATACAAACTTTAATTCTCTAATTTATGAATAAACTCCAATGTCATCAATTTTCATTTTATTTATAAGTAAATAACCAAATCAAAATCAAGCTAAATTCAAACCTAAAATCGTTTAAAATCGAAAACAAGTCTAAATACATAAATTTCCTATAAATTAGAAAAATTTTTGAAAATTCATACACTTTTCAATTTCCGTCCAAATACTTCAAACCATATGTCATTTTCAAGGTATTGGAGTCTATTTTCATCATACAAAATTAGTATTTTGATTGCCTATATGTAGGACAACTTATAATGAAAAGACTGCATAATTTCTTAAACTCAAATTCTAAAGAAAGCTACACAACCCAATTAAACAAAAACCTTAATACTATCTAAGATATTCTTCCATGTTTCGCAGTCCAATTTGTATAAAATCCTATATTTAACCTAAATAATTTCATATGAAATTGTAGGAAAGTACATTTCTTTTGAGTCGAACTTATTTCAAAGCATAGATATAGTTTCCAATTCTAATTTCAATCCTAAATTCAATAAAAATAATTCGAACGTCCAAAAGAATTACATTTCCCTCACCTAAGGTTTGGCGCAGTTTACGATTTCCTCATCTCAACGGCTTCTTAGTTCACTCCGAGATCTGCATTTTAAATTGACACATAACTTAGGAATTAATACCAAGTCAAAACCCTAAAACCATGGTCAGAGACAAATCAGCCATTACCTGCGCAGGAGTGAAATTGGGCCTAGGGTTTTTGAGGTCTGCACTAACGGCTTGGTTAGAGCTTCTGCGATGATCGCAAAACCCAACAATGTGCAGCTCACGGTCGAGCAAATAGGGGAGGAGGCTGTGGCCTGTCACGTGTGCGAGAGGGAGAGAAGTGCTTGCGGCTGCACGGGAAAGGAAGGTCGCACGCTGCAGTCGCGTGCGCGTAGGAGTAGTCTCCCGCGCGCTGGGGCAGGGCTATCGCGCGTGCAGTCGCGTCCGCGCAAGGAGCTATCGCGCGTGTAGGGAGAGAGACAGGGAGAAGCAGAACGAGAGAGAGTGGGGCTACGGTGGTTGGAGGCGCCAAGTCGCAGCGGAGAGTGAGAGAGTGCAGAGAGATCGAGCGAGAGGGAGACACAACGGGAGATAGAGAGAGATGGAACCGAGAGAGAGAGAGGGATAAAGAGAGACAGTGGTGGCTACGGGTGGTGGCGACGACCGTCTATTGCGGAGGAAGGCAGCGGCGGCAGCAGGGCGGTAGAGATAGGTCGTGGGAGAGGGAGATGAAGGGGCGGAGAGATGAAGGAGAGAAGGAAGGAGAGAGAAAGATTAGGGCTTTTAGCCCTAATCTTCATTTGGGCAAAACACAGCGTTTTGCTGCGTTTTGTCCCACCCATTTTTTTTTCATTATTATTATTATTATTGTTATATATTTCTTTTTATAAATAAATTTATAAATAATTAAATGAGTAATGTATAAATTAATAAATGAATAAAAAAAATCATCTATATATTTTTATACTCACTTTACTTTACAAATCGGAAATACGGATACTTTAAATATCCCAAAAATTTCAAATTACATACCTCAAAATCGAAATTCAATATAATTAAAAATTTCTCTCTCTATATATAAACTGAGAAATATTTTATTTAATTTCATGAACAGGAATGCTAGTACGGACACCGCAGTGTCGGTGTTATAATTTTTTAACCCCCTAAAAATAAGTTTCATCCTCGAAACTGAAAGAAGGCCTTACCGAAACAAATGGGCAAAGGCTGCGAAGCGCCTATGGGTCACTTATGCTTGGCCATCATCTGCTGACAAGCTAGGTATCAAGCAACGAACTCTCTCTTTATACCAGACCACTAATAACTATCTCGGATAGTTAGGTACATTTTTGTACCTCTCAAATGCATAACGTAAATGGAGGAATGAGTTTCCTCAAGAATATCTCTACGAAGATTCACTGTCGGCTGGAGTACAAACCCGCTATCGATATACTACTAGTCCGTTATCACGGACTCGGAACTCTCTGTCATTATCTCTACAGATCTATCAAGAATACCTTGGAGCTCCTCATTTGCTCCCTAAAACTCTCTAATACGGTCGAGCGAAATAATACTCTCACATAAGAATAATCTGAACCAGTGTCAATAAGAACACGGGCGTCGATTCCAAATATCCTCATGATCACTGAATGTGAGGAATGGAAAAGATTAAAGATATTGAAATGCGAAGCAAACTAAATGAAAATATATATATATATATATCAAACTAGTTAAGCTTCTGAAGTTTTAACTAGTCAAAACTGTACATCGACATCATGATATATAAAATCTCATAGAGAAAACATAACTAAAGTACTACACTGAGGGGTCTGCGGGAGGATTACCCATAATAACATCCGGGTTCGCCTGTGCGTCCTCCTGCGTCATCGCGAACACACGAGCCTAGGCCTTAGGATGCTGTCACGACGGTCTTGGCACTGTATTACTCCCAAATGCAGTCCAAGGAGTGGTAAGAGCTGAGTGCGCAGGTACCCCCTGCTGGCCTGTGCCAGACGTACCAGTACGACTCTGTGAAGTCGGTCCTCTATGACCTAAATCTGGGCAGGCACTCTTCACGTGACCTTGCTTCCCATACTGGTAACAAGTAATCGATAGTGAGCATGCCCCATATGCATGATAATTGCCACATCTGCGGCAAAAAGGCTGTCTCTGTGCAGGTTGTGAAGTGACACTAGGGGCTGGTGCCGCAAAGCCCTGTGGTCGAGGTCCCTGTCCCGATCCTGCTGGTCTAAAGCTTGAAGAACCTCTGGGATATCCAAAGCCTCTACCCCTCTTCGAAGACTGTCCACTCTATGACTCAGTTCTCCTCTTCTGGTGACTCTCTCTCTGCCTAGTCTCAACTTGGACGATCTCCTCTGCCCAATATACTAAATCAATTACCTCTGAAAGTGTAAAAGAGGGAGTCACCGTCATATACTTCCTGATGCTCAATTAGAGACCATCTTCAAACTTGAACCTCATTTGAGCTGGTGTAGCCATGTTGGGGACAAATGCTGCTAATCGTCTGACCTCAGCCTCGTACTCTGAGACTGACCTAGTCCCCTGGCGTAAGTGCAGGAACTCCGTCCTCATCCGTTCCTGCTGAAACGGGGTAAAGTACCTGCGGTCGAACTCTCGTAAAAAGTCCTCCCACCGCAGGGTCTGTGTAGCACTATCACGGATAGCCTCCCACCATGAGAGGGCATCTCCGTTGAGGAGTCTCTCAGCAACTCTCAATCTGAGCCCCTCTGACAATCCCAAATCAGTAAGGATCCTACGAGTCCTATTGATCCAGTGCTTTGCCGCTATAACATCACTAGATCCTGAAAAGTCTGTGCATCCGAGCTATCGAGACTCTTTCACCAACTGAGTAAGCTCGTGGATGCGCCTCAAAGTGACCGATGTCTCATCGGTCAGAGTAAAAACAGAAAGACCGGCCACCGGAGGAGGAACCAGTGTCGTAGGAGCAGATATGGCCACAGGTGCAGTCGCTGGAGTTTATGGTAGAGGTGGGGCATCTGCGCCCCATATCTACTGAACCACACCTGCCACTGCCTCAAGGCATCGAGTGTGGCGGAGAAATCTCGGCTGTACCAGCCAGTGGAGGTGCTAGGAGTGGCACTGGGGAAGGTGTGTGAGTAGAAAAAGCACCCTCCGATACTCGTGAAGTCTCAGGTGCCACAAGTGCATCAGACACTGAGGAACTCTCTAATGGTGCACCGCGCCTACTACGTCTAGGCGATATAGTTCTGCAAGGAGAGCACTATTTCATTAGATAAAACCAAGGATTAGGGTTAGTTACTGGGTAACTAACCCCTTAATATAGAATTCAAATTATGAATCAAGGTATTTGAATCCAATGGGAGGTGTACCATTCATACACCTACCTAAATGCATCAAATGATGGTGATGGAACCGTGGTTATAATAGCCAGCTGAGAAAGTGCTCGAAGGATACACCTGATGAGGAAACATCCTCGAGTATTCTAGATGTCTCAGGTATAAATCTAGTACCTCGTCTAGTAATCATAACCTTACAAAGGAAGAATTTAAATTAGATATAATTCAAAGATTAGAGTTAGTTACGAAATAACTAACCCCCTAAAATGAATAAAGTTACCGGTTTAAAAACCGATGGAAATGATATGCTAGGTTAGATACGCACCGTCTCTAACCCCCTAAAAAGAATAACTCATATGCCTAAAACCATGTATTGGGATCTCATGACTGTAATGAAACTCTCATATGCATTGAGAACTTTTAAATCATACTTGGGATTATTTTCCAAAACTCTTCTATAAGACATAGCTCTCAACCTAGAGCTCTGATACCAACCGAACTGTCGCGCCCTAAACCGGGAATCGTAAACAACTGCCCTTTTGCCCTGGATGCCGGCTGTATTTCTACAGAAAATCGGGCAGAACCTCCCCATAAATCGGAGGTCTCCCATGTACAAATAAACCTGTATACCTATATAATTTAAAATCATCCTATAAATTAAACAAATGGCCATCCCGACCTCTCCAAAACCAACAAATCTCGCAACCGACATCCAGAACAACGCAAAGCTAAATAAATTACCAGCAGTCCTAGCCACAGACCTCTACTGTCATGCCCAACTAGAGCATGAGCAGACGCTACACCGAGCGGACCTAAAATTTATACAAATGTATAATAAATTTCTCAAGTAACATTCAAATACGTACAATCGCCTCAATGCAAATGAAATATGAGAGTTTCGCAAATAAACATACATAAATTATACAGTCATCCCAAAATAAGTACACGGTCAACTACGGATCTCAACAAGACCTCGCAGAGTCGAAAATATAATACGAAATTTAAATTTTTAGCTTAACTTAAACCTCACCGTCCCGAATCACCCAAATCCACCAAAATCTCCAAAATCTGAAGCGTCACTCCGGCATAACAATAATCCTGTCTGGGGAGGGAAAGAGGAGGGGTGAGTATCTATGGGAGGATACTCAGTGAGTGAGGAGATTAATCTCAAGTACTAATAGTGTAGGTGAACATTGGAGTGTCAAATAGTATCATTCGTAAACAATAACTCAAGTTTCGCAATAAATCATGATATGTTCAATAAAATGAACTCATTTATTCAATCACACGATATCATACATATATGCATCCATTTAAAAATCAAGTATAACATAGAGCTAGCTGAAAGAATCCTGGCAAAGGTCAACCATGACCAAGGACAGGCGCATCGGGGGTTTTAATATGCAAAGTGTTTCAAAAGTAGCTCTCTATCCCGACGTTGGCACGTATAAGCAACTCCCAGTGCTAGACCGCCTATGCTGACGAATCTCCCCAATACATGGTTCAACCGGGCCCATACATATCACAATCCCGACGTTTGCGGATACCTCTGGCCAAAGCGTATCCGGACAACCCGTGCCTCTACAAACGCCCTTCGTAGCTATGGAATCAATCAAGAACATCTGTCCTCCACCGGGACTCAATCACATCATATCAACACAAAACTAGTGGGCATCCAACCCACATAGTTCATCAAAATGATTCAAATCCGTGTGTCAATACATTTCATCAAAATCATTTCAAATCAATAACTGATGTAATGGTAGAATAGAAAACATTCAAGTTCTCAAATCATGGCACAATTTCATTTCATTCAAACATAGATGCATGGTCATAGAAATCATAAGTTTACGACACTCCAATAATCACAAAACAGATTTGAGATTTAATATCACACGTCGAATCAATGCATATCAAAGCATGTTTTGTTTAAAAACAAGGTAAAAATCAGATTTTCACCATTTCATGCAAGAGATTAGGGTCTCACTCATATTCCAGGGAGGGTAATCACTCCATAATTCTAAAATAAATCTGAATTTGACTCATCGAGTCTCCAATAAGATCAACCTAATCAAAGTATCACATTAATCATCAAATTTCCAATTATTCTTAGGGTTTAATCATTTTCCCTAAGTTTGTACAAATCTTAATTCTCCAATTTATGAATAAACTCCAATGTCATCAATTTTCATTTCATTTATAAGTAAATAACCAAATCAAAATCAAGCTAAATTCAAACCTAAAATCGTTTAAAATTGAAAACAAGTCTAAATACATAAATTCCCTATAAATTAGAAAAATCTTTGAAAATTCATACACTTTTCAATTTCCGTCCAAATATTTCAAACCATATGTCATTTCAAGGTATTGGAGTCTATTTTCATCATACGGAATTAGTATTTTGATTGCCTATATGTAGGACAACTTATAATGAAAAGACTGCATAATTTCTTAAACTCAAATTCCAAAGAAAGCTACAAAACCCAATTAAACAAAAACCTTAATACTATCTAAGATATTCTTCCATGCTTCGCAGTCCAATTTGTATAAAATCCTATATTTAACCTAAATAATTTCATATGAAATTGCAGGAAAGTACATTTCCTTTGAGTTGAACTTATTTCAAAGCATACATATAGTTTCCAATTCTAATTTCAATCCTAAATTCAATAAAAATAATTCGAACGTCCAAAAGAATTGCATTTCCCTCACCTAGGGTTTTGCGCAGTTTACGATTTCCTCGTCTCAACGGCTTCTTAGTTCACTCCGAGATCTGCATTTTAAATCGACACATAACTTAGGAATTAATACCAAGTCAAAACCCTAAAACCATGGTCAGAGACAAATCAGCCATTAACTGCGTAGGAGTGAAATTGGGCCTAGAGTTTTTGAGGTCTGCACTAACGGCTTGGTTGGAGCTCTTGCGATGATCGCAGAATCCAACAATGTGCAGCTCATGGTCGAACAAACAGGGGAGGAGGTTGTCACCCATCACGCGTGCGAGATGGAGAGAAGTGCTTACGGCTACACGGGAAAGGAAGGTCGCACGCTTCAGTCGCGTGCGCGCAGGAGCAGTCTCGCGTGTGCTGGGGCAGGGCTGTCGCGCGAGCAGTCGTGTGCAGTTGCACCCGTGCAAGGAGCTGTCGCACGTGTAGGGTGAGAGACAGGGAGAAGCAGAGCGAGACAGAGTGGGGCTACGGTGGTTGGAGGCGCCAAGTCGCGGCAGAGAGTGAGAGAGTGCAGAGAGATCGAGCGAGAGGGAGACACAGCGGGAGATAGAGAGAGATGGAACCGAGAGAGATAGAGAAATAGAGAGAGGGATAAAGAGAGATAGTGGTGGGTACGGGTGGTGGCGACGGCCGTCTGCTGCGGAGGAGGGTAGCGGCAGCAACAGGGCAGTGGAGATGGGCCGCAGGAGAGGGAGATGAAGGGGCGGAGAGATGAAGGAGAGAGAAGGAAGGAGAGAGAAAGATTAGGGCTTTTAGCCCTAATCATCATTTGGGTAAAACACAGCATTTTGCTGCATTTTGTCCCACCCATTTTTTTTCATTATTATTATTATTATTATTATTATTATTATATATTTCTTTTTATAAATAAATTTATAAATAATTAAATGAGTAATGTATAAATTAATAAAAAAAATTATCTATATATTTTATACTCACTTTACTTTACAAATCGGAAATACGAATACTTTAAATATCCCTAAAATTTCAAATTACATACCTCAAAATCGAAAATCAATATAATTAAAAATTTCTCTCTCTATATATAAATTGAGAAATATTTTATTTAATTTCATGAACAGGAATACTAGTACGGACACCGCAGTGTCGGTGTTATAGTGATGACAAAACAAGGCAGAGACGGGCGGTGGAGGAATGGATGGAGGCGGCGGTGGTGGGTTTCGGTGAAGGAGAGGAGACGGAAAGTGAAAGAGGGAGAGAGAGAGAGATGAAATATGAAAAGGGTTAGGGTTTCCTAACCCTAACTCTCCTTTTTTTTTTTTATTATTATTATATATTTTTATAAGAATAGATTTATAAATAAATAAAAGTGGGAATAAAAACAAAATTTAATAAATGAAATTTATTTTTATACTTGATTCATATTTCGAATCGAAAATACGGATACTTTTGAATATAGTAAAAATTAAATTTAAAAACCCCAAAATCGAAAATCAATAAAATTAAATTTTTTTTTCTATATATTCACATATATATATATATATATATATGTAAACGGAGGAAATATTTTTATTAATTTCAAGTACAGGAGTACAATACGGATACCGTAGTATTGGTGTTACACTTATCAAGTGAATAAACAAGTAAAGACATGTTTTAAAATTAAATATCATATTTCCACATCTAGATCTTTAGAAATGCTACATGTGAATTATTTGGAGCTATTAGAAATCTAAGTTTAGGTGAACATATTGTTATATCTACTATTTGAAACGGGAAATTGTTACTTAGAACATATTGTTGGTAGAATTTCCCTAAAGATAACAGTATTTGGAAAGGGAAATTTAATGGAATTGGTGGAATTGATCTTTTAAAAAAAAATGTGAGGAAGACATGTTGAATAAAAGAGACATCCAGTTAAATAAAAACAAAATTGAGATTTGCATAAATCAATGAAATTTCTGTATTGTTCCCTTTATTTCTCTATATGATGTTTATTTTAATATTTGATTTATTTTCTTTTTAATGAAATAAAAAGGGGGAGAATAAAAAAAAATAATGTACACATTAAAGGGAGACAATTTATAAACTCATAAATTGGGGGGAGCTTGAAAATGTGCATTCATTTGAAAATATGCATTCTTGATATTTTTAAACATTTATTTTTTATGGTTTATTGTTATAAAAAATGAGGATATTTTTAGGGAAATTTTTGTTATCTTGGAGTTTTGATGATAACAAAACATTTTATATTATTTTAACTTTTTTATTAAGTGTACAGATTAAGTTTGGTTCAAAAAATCTTATAAAAATGGTTTATAGAGGTTGTAATAGAAAATGCCATAGAGGCTATTACGGAAGTAGAAAGCTCTGTTTTTTATTTTTGAAGACCCAGCCTAACAATGTAAATATATATTGGATACTATACTTATTTTGAAAATATATTCAGATATTTTAACCAAACTCTTAACCAAACCATGATTAAAGAGATATCTTATGAGAAAGGAAAGTTTAAGAGTATCAAAGGAGGAAGCTTTCCAAGTCTAAACCGTAATCCATGAAAGTATTTGAATTTAAATGAACTTGAATTCAAATATAGAAATTACGATTATTAATTTCATCTAACAAGGAAAGAAAGATTTCTCCTAGGGAGAGAAAGTCCAAAAACTTACCAAAGTAGGAAACATTTTCAGAAATTGATTTTTAGAATAGAGTTTGAATTTTTCAGCATTTTTATCAATTAGGAAAATCTCACGAAATCAAAAAATATTTAGTACCTAAAAGTCAAGAAAGTTGTTGTTCCTTGGATAGATATTTGGTGTTATTATTGTAGGTTTTGAAGGCTAAAAATTAAAGTTAAATAAGGGTACTTACATCAGAAACAAGAAATAATTAAGATAGCAATTTGCAGCAAATTAGAAGAAAAGAAATCTCTAAAAATAAGGAGTGTCATTTGAAAATTTCCTGCAACCATTTCAAAATTAATTTGGTTATTGTGAATTGAGTTTTGAGTTGAGTTTTGTGAGGTAAACTTAGTGAGATTTGTCTACTGTTGGACAAAAATATCTTTAAGTAAAGAAGATTAAAAATCAATAGTTTTTGAAATATATTTTATAATTTTATATCATAGTGGAAAATTAATAATTTGCTAGATCTTGATTTGCTGGCTGGAAAAGTGGATGTAAATACAAGGTCGAACAGCTATAAAATCAGATTTGTTTCTCTATTTTTATTTTTATTTTTCACTATATATATTTAGAAATGATCATAGATTTATTTTATATTTAAATGGAATTAGATTAAATTTTTTAAAAACCAATCAAGACAATCAATTCAATCTCCCTTTTTGGTTATCATAGGAACCAACAAAAATTAACCAATTATAAAAAAAAAATCAAATAATGTGATAATTGCCACTAGCCTATGAGCAAATAACCATTTTGTGTGATAAAAACTAGTGAAAAATTGTGTTGGAGAAATCTGTTTCATAACCGTTCGATGGAACACATAATCTATAACTCCTAATCAAGTCCATTCCTATGTCTCTATCTAGGGCCACTAGTTTTACTATCTTCTCTCTTCTCCTCCCTCTCTCTCTCTCTCTTCTTTTCTCAACCCTTTCTTTGTCATCTCGATAATCTCTCTCTTCGTGTTTCTCTTTATTTGTCTTTCTCATCTGTTTCCATCCTTACCAACGATGAAGTTCCCTACGAGCGAAAATAAAGAGAAAGGAAGAGACAAAATCATTTATTATTATTATTTTTACTCGTTTCTCTTATTCCTTTGCTCTTATATATATAATATATATATTTATTACACGAGATTTGAATCCCAAATTATGATATTGGGGAGGAGTTATGACTACTAGACTGTTCTTTTGGGAGTACTCATGTATATCTCTTAACATTCCGCCTGGGGAACACAATGCACATATTCTAATTATATTAAAATCTTCTGGTTAGAGAATTTAATACATAAATTATATCATTCACTTTTATTTTTTTACATCATTATCTAAGATAATTCGGTTTAACAAGTTGTTGAATTATGTATTGGTGATAAGTATATTTACTTTCTATATTTCTGTTATAAATTAGTTTTCTCTTTCTAAAAGTTTAATATTTTTTTTAAACAAACACATTAGTTTTCTCTCTCTCTAAAGGAAATAATTTATTTTATCTATTCTCTTTTAGCTGCATTGGTTTTAATTTCTCTCTAAAAAAAGAACAAATTTAATTTTTCTCATTTTAAAACTAAATATTTTATTTTTCCTCAAAAATTAATTTATATTTTCTCTTTCTAATTGATTTTATGTTTTTACTCTCCAAACAACATAATTTAATTTTCTTTCTATAAAACCAAATGCATTATCTTTATCTCTCAAAAAAAAAAAAAAATCATTTTAAACTTTCTCTTTCTAAACACTGTGGTTTTAAGGTTTTTTTTTTCCTCTCTCTCTCTCTAAAAGAAACAAATTTAATTTGTCTTTCAGATTAAAACTACATATATAGGTTGCCTTTCTAAAAGAATTAATTATTTTAAACTTTTTCGCTTTATACATAATACTCTGAAGTTCTGCTCTCTTTACAAATATCAAGTTCATTTTTTTTTTCTTCCAAACTAACTGCATGAGTTTGTTCTCTCTAAAAATTAACTTATCTTATATTTTCTCTTTATAAATATATTGGTTTTGATTCTCCAAATAAATCAAATTTAGTTTCTCTTTCTTTAAAATTAAACATATTATTTTTCTCTTCGAAAGAGCCAACTTATTTTAAATTTTCTCTTTTAAAACTCGTTAGCTTTGAGTTTTCTCTCTTTAAAATTTAAGTGCATTACTTTTCTTCTGTTTTAAAAAAATTGATTTATTCTGAATTCTCTTCATATAAAACATTATTATTTTTAAGTTATCTCTCTCTAAAAAGGAAAAAAAAAGTACTAAATCAAGATCGATCTTTTAAAAACTAATTACTTTTGTAGAAAGAGATAAATATGCAAATATTCATTTGAATATTTAGGTTATTATTTTATTTTTAATATAAAAAATTTGAGATGGTTCTAAATGGGTTTATTGGTTTATCCATGGGTAAATCCAACCCAACCTATTTTTGCTTGAGAACAAAACTTTCTAACGCATAACCTAGCCATAAATCAATTGATATCAAATCCAATCCAACCGAGTACACCTGATTTGGGTTGGTCCATGGTGTACCCAATTCAACTTGCACCCCCCCAATCATATGTTTCTTATTCTAGGACTTGAATAGGTTTACATGACAAATTTAGGTAATCATGAAGAAACTTTAGCTGCAGAAAACACTGTCGTGATTGGGAGGCAGGCAGCTATGATTCTTCTCTCTAGGTGATATTTAAGAAGCCAAACAAGCTCATACATCAACATCGATAGATGGAGAGAGCAGACTTTGGCTAATCAGGGTTAGTAGTACTAGTTTTGCTCATTAGCAAAAACATAATAAGTAAAAAGAAATGGTTGGAAACGAAGATCAATAAAACAAAATAAAATGGTTTGATCAGCTTTAAGCGTTTCCAAGTTTCTTAACTTTAACATTTGGAAAGACAAAATTCTGATAAAAATGGTGCGAGAACAAAAGAAATTTAAAAAGTTATACCGTTTGGGTAAGGGGAATATATCTATGACATAGGAGAAATCATCGATCTAATTGGCACATACATATATCACACACACACACACACACACACGCGCACATATGTATATATATGTATGTTTATGCTTTCTATATTTATGGTGAAATATATAATCCTTATCCATATATTTATATAAACATTTATATTCGACATAATTCATATTTCACTATCTATAATCATTACTACTTATAAATCGTAAAGGTAATGCACATCACTCAAGTTCAATTCACATGAGCTCTCCACATGATATGCTTGCTTATATATGTAGTGACAATGGTGCAAATAACAATTATAATAAACTGAACTTTAATACTAAATTTTGGAGTTAACTCTTTGAAAAATCAATAGATAAGAGAAAAAAATATAATAATAATCTGAATCTTAATTCCAAATTTTTGAATCAGCCGTTTAAGAGACAAATATAGGATAAAAGAAAAAAAATAAATATATATAAGCAAAAATAGAGAAAATAATACTAAAAAATAAAAATAAAAATAAAAATAATGAAAAAAGAAAAAAAACTATACATAGAAACTTAAAATAATAAAAGATATAGTTTAACTGTTTTGAATTCTCCTATCCATTCATTTCTATTTAAAGTTATCTTCTCAATTAAACTTTTGACACTCATATGTTTATGGATAATTTATATCCAAGTTTTCAATGGTTTATCCCAACATTTCATCAAATCTCCTACATTTAAGGTCTTGCATCTCTAAGTAGTCTATTTTTGGATTTTTCATTACATATGTTTAAACCATTTTAGACGATACTTTTATATCTTATTTAGAATTGAATTTATTCCCAATTTAGTATGTATCTCTTCATTTTTAATTCTATTTTTTTTTTGTTTTATGATACATCTATTTTGGTATTCTCATTTCAGTTACACTCATTTTATACTTTTCGATACCATACAATAATACAAATCTTACTACGATTCTATAAAATTTTCCTTTAACTGCAATGATATTGTGCGATCGTAAAGAATTTCAAATGTATTTTTCTATTTTATCCAAAGAGTTTGAATTCTATGATTCATATCATCATCTATGTTGCCATCGTTTTGAATAATGAATCTGAGATATTTAAAACATTTACTTTTTGGTACATCTCAACCTTTTAACTTAATAGTTTCTTTATCAGGCACTAAATGTATATCTCATATACTCAGTTTTTGATTAATTCAATTTAAATCCTCTAAATTCTAATATGTCATTCCATAATTTCAATTTAACACTAACATCCTCTTAATTTTATTAACAAACACTATATCATCTATAAAAAGTATACAACATGTAAATTTATCAAGGAAGAAGTAAAATAGATTAAAATTCGAAAACAAAATAGAGAAAATAAAATTAAGAAAATAAAAAATATGAAAAGAAAGAAATAAAAATCAATTATCCATAAAAACTTAAAATAATAGTAATAGTAATAGTAATAATAATAATAATAATAATAATTCGACAGGTTCGAATTCTTTTACGTCACTTATTGCTATTTAAAGTCATTTTTTCAACTAAACTTTTGATACTCGTATCTTTACGGATAAATTACATTTATATTTTTAACGGTCTATTCCAATATTTTATTAAATTTTCTACATTTAAGATTTCGCTCATCCTAATTGTGTATTTTTGGCTCTTTGTTGCATATATCCAAATCATCTTAGCTGATATACTTTCATTTTATCCGCGGTTGAATTATTCTCATCTTGGTATGTATATTTTCATTTCTAATCATATTTTTTCTACTTATACACGTCTGTCTGAGTATTTTCATTTTAGCTACGACCATTTTCTATTATTGTTATTGTATAATGACTCAATACTTGATAAATAATGCAGATTTTATTGCGATAAACGATTGCAAAATAATACTATTTATGTAGCAGAGAAATGTCAATTAATACTAATGGATAAACGATTGCAAAATTTTAAAAGATACAAAAGGAATCAAGAACGAATATATTTTGGTTGTTTGTATATGCACGCCCACGTGCAGCTATAGTCATAATAACAATAATAATAGAAAAATGCAAAAAAATATTTTGTCCATACCTAAGGATTGTATGTGATTCCCTTAAGTATGATTCACTAATACTAATCCTGATAGGAAAATTCAATTAATTTTATTTAGTTAAATAAGTAATCTATAAAAAAGAAAAAAAAATCCAACATTTTTTTTTCTTGGGGTGTATAAAAAATCCATCACAATTTTATAGCAAGCAAAATTCATCCAAGAAAGGTTACAAAAAATCAAGAAATAGAAAAAATAAAAATAAAAAATCGTCTCATGAATTGAATGAACTTCCAAAAAAGAATCAGTAAAAGAAATTAAAACAACATGAAACAAAGTCCAGAAACAAGAGTATAAGATAATTCAGTCGCAGGGTAGAAAATAATTGAGAAAGGTATAGATAGAAGATGAAAGGGTTTACCTTGATACTGTTTTGTTGATAGAGCAAACTGATGGAAAATTCCCAAGGGATCGCATGATCGGACGAATAAAAATTGTCCATCCAACAGGGTTTAATCATGAACGTCGGATCAATGCGATCCCTTTGGAACTGTCCATCTGCACTCGTGAGAAAACCCAAAAGAACCAAAACCAGCTGCTTGTCAAAGCGACTTTCCTTTTGATTTTGTTTATGCTAAAGAAGAGAAGCAGGGAGAAGGCGTTACGAAAAGAGAGAGAGGGAGAGAGAGATGGTTTTTAGGTTAAGGGAAGAACACAGTGCACGCATATTGCGTGAAGAAAAGAGAAGTGTGCAGTGAGGTGTGCTTGCCGGGCTTTGCTTGGGTGGCTTAAACTTACTAAAGGGTTATCATTCCTCAGTTTAATTTACAATTATGTCCCCTCTTTATATCTCTATTTTCTTTCTTCTCCTTATTTACTTTTTTTTAAGGGAGGATTATATTACACTAATTTTTGTATCCATATTTTTTAAAATAATTTTTAATACCATTTTCAGTGTCAAAAAAAGATCAAACCTTTTCCCTTTTTTTGGTGGCTAAAGATTAATTATTTTTTTTACTCAAAATCCATGCAATTTGTATTTTATAAATTATGATTAATTTGTATATTATCATTTTCTAAATCTGTTATGCACTTATTTTGTGTTTTATAAAGTATAAAGTCTATAATAAATCTATCATTTTTTCTTAATTTTTTTAAACATCGATTGAATATGATATTATTTTAATGAAATTTAGGTCAATTTATACAATATGAGATTCATTTTGGATAATTATTATGACGAGATCTCCATGAGAGTTTGTAAGTTGCGTTGACCTAAATTATATAAAGAAAGACATTTATTGTTTGTTTATTGTATGTATTGGTACACATTGAATATGTGATCGTTGTATTGTTGTCCAATCCGTACTATTTCTAGTAGAACGAGATGGCAAAATAATAATTTATTAAATAATAATCTAATACTCACAAACTCTATTAATATCAATATAGATAACATTTATAAGAAAAAAAAAATCAAAAAAAAGTAGGTCATCCTAAACCTTATCACTCCTTTCGAATCAAGCTCTAACGATTGCACTACAGCCCTGGCCTTATGTGTTCTCCGTGAAAAAGCCAGCTTGCCCCTGAGATGGCGATCACACAACTTCATGCTAGTGCTACTACCTCAAAATAGAGGAATTATTTAGGATATTTGTGGGTTGGGCGCTAGTGATATTTCTCATATAATAACTAAATAAATTAAAATTATTAAGGCTCAATCAAGATTTCTAAAATAAAGTTAACGAAATAAACAACGGTTAAATTATATCTCCTTATATAATCAATATATTTTTATAACAAAACATGGCCCGACCAACATTATTACCCTTTTTGGCCATTAGGTAACTTGAGAGAACACTCAATTAAATTATTTTATTTATACTAAGATTGAAGAGGTTTATGAGCAGAGTCATTTTTTTTTATTGTGTGGTTCATGTGGGGGAAAAATAATTGTCTCTACAACAAAGAAAATAATAGATATTTTCTATAAAAGAATTGAATTATGTTATGGAGTAGTATATTTACAGAGACCAATGAGGCCAACCTATAATAATAATAATAATAATAATAAGCATATTGAATATGTAGGTATGATAGTGTCCGATGTTTCAAAATAAATCCAAGACAAGTAGCTGTAGTGAACACGGCCAAAACAATCCAAGAGTGAGAGAAGAAGAAATTATGTGTAGAGTGATGCTATCCAAAATAGGGTGACAAATAATATATATATTTCTTTTTTTTCCCCGGATCAGTCCATAATCCTCAGATTCATACCTTTGCTTTGCTACTGCATGAATGTCATTCCCAAGGGCCACATCACGCTAAATTTCAATTGATTCATGATCATATATGCCTGAAGAGACAGATAATTCATCACAAGCAAGCAAAGGAAAATATGATGAGTATTAAATTAATAATATATATGTATATATATATACATATATATTATTAATTTAATACTCATCATACACACATTTTGTAAATAAAGCTGAAAATTCTGAACATAGGCTTGATATTAGATATGGCAACAGTTCCGGGACGGTTGTGGAATGCTGGTTTCAATTCTATAACAGATGGTTCACGAATCTTAATTAAGATGAATTGGAACTGAACCTTAAGGGTATGGTTCCGGTTCCGATTTTAGAAGCATCAATTTCAATTTCAGTTTTAATTTCAAATGATTTCAGTTTTAGATGATTTCGGTTCCAGTTTGGTTTCGATTTCAATTCTAAAACTATAATGGTAAAAAAATAAAAAAAATAGAAAATAAAGATAAATATCAATCTTTTTCTGTAAAAAGTTTCATACAAAAATTACAACCGATTAGAAGCGCATTTTGTATTCTTAGTGGATGAAATTCTTTAATGTGAGCATTTGAAATCCATTTTACTGCAACCCATGAAAGCAAATTTATTTATATGTAATAATTTTTCATGATAAATATTTATTACCCTATTAAATTTGTAAAATAATTTATTTAAATTATTTTTCTAATATAAAATTTATATGTATTTTTATAACTGAATTTTAATTACCATATTAGATTTAGCATTGATTTGAATAAAAAATTTTCTTCTTTTACAATGATAAAAGTTCTTTTTTAATATTTTCAGTTTATAATTTAACTTATTTTGTAACCAACAATTAAATATTTATATTTAAAAAAACCATGGGTTACTGGTTTGAACCTACAATTCGAACCAAAAAAGACCAATTCATGGTTCTTTAAAATAAGGAATTGGACTCAAATTTTTAAACAGGGTTCTATTGATTCAAACCCTAACCGTATCTACTTGATATTTCCCGTCGTCCCATTTTTAGGAGACACTATTCAAGGGAAGGAACAGCAGCAGGAAAATCCCTTTGTAATTTTGTTTTTATTACCAATCTCTTCTGGTATTAAATATACCAATATACCAATAAACCAATAAACCAATCACAGCTCTTTTTGTGGAAGAAATTTTAAGATATGCTAATTTTTTTAATTAATTGTTGAAACCACAGTCTCCTCCCTCGTTGCACCCTCTTCTGTCTCTCCTTCATGCTTTTGATTCACATTATTTATTGTCATCTTTATGTAAAATTAAATTCAAAATTTTATCATTAATTTTCTTTCATTTAAAAAAGAACACTTGATTTAAATAGTAAATAAATTATATATTTCTTTTTTACATAAACAAATGTTATTTAACTAATTATGACAAAATCTCCTAAAAAATAGAGGAAACTAGTTTAACTTGAATTTAGTAGAGTCTTGAGTTTGAATTTTGCGTATGGAACAAATAGCCACAAGGAGAGTTTTGTTCCCTAAAGGTCTAAGTCAGCGTGAACCGGATTTAATTGGATCCAAAATGGGTTTTTATTTAAAAAAAAAGAATTTAGCAAAAATTCTAAAAAAAAATGCTATGAACCTTGATGCTATTTGAACAAACATCCGAACAAAATCAATAAATCTAGAAAGAGCAGCATGAGAGGGGAGAGGATCTAGATTTATTTTCAACCCTCAAACTCCAAGATTTGCTTTTTCCCGTCATGCAGATGATTAACTAAAACCTAAAACCCTTTGAGAAAAAAGATAGAGCTCCTCACCATGTCATTTGCTTTGATGATATTTGGTGGGCTTAAGGATCAAGACAAGGCAATGAAAAAAGGGAGAAAGAGAAAGAGATAAAAGTCAATATTTTTCCCTCAAATAATTAAAGCTATGTCTCTCAAGCAATCATCCGGGGAAGGGTAGAATCACTAAGATGCAAGATAAGGGCTGTCCAAGTATAATTGACAAAAGATTTATGTGGATCTCGGGTCTTCTTTGTGGAGAAGTCTTTCCATTTTAGCAGAGTCCTCCACAACAGAAAGACTAGTCCATTATTGCTGGATGAGTTCAATCCAAATTTTGGAGGGTTTATTTGGTTTGAATTCCCCACTTCAAAAGGGACAATTTTCATAGTTTATAAGAAATCCTATTTGTACGCGATGTTACTACTTGAATTGAGATAATCTTGTGAAAATATCTTAATGTGATATGAGTTAAGACGATTTGAGTCCATAAGAAATATACCCCTTTTTTTTAAAAAAAAAAGGAAGAAGAAAAAAACCTCTCTCTCTCTCTCTCCCACTTTTCCCCATCGATAAAAGCCATTAACCAAAAGCTCCTCTCTCTCCCCAATCCCCAATCCCCATCACTTCACCACTCCAACATAACCAACCCACACTCTCTCTCTCTCTCTCCTGTCTCCATTATTTCTCTTCGACATAAGTCCTTTATAGTGAGGACTTTTGCACACACACTCTCTCTCAACTCCGTCACCCCCTGTATCCTCCACCCCACTTTTAACGGCATATCTTTGGATAATATCAAGAAATGCCGTTAAAAGATAAACAAAGATCGATAAATTAGATACTATAGTGGCATTTCAGGGTTTTTATAGAAAAGGAAGGATTTATAATTTTTGGCTTGGGTAACTGACTTTGATAATAGGAATAGGCAGACAAGAAATATAAATTTCAATTTTCTTTCATGATTTATAATTTAGTCACTGATTTTTGTTGCTAGATTCTGCAGTCGTCTTCCTCTGACATAGGAATGATCATTGTTCCAACGTGTGTTGAAAGGTCTCTATTTCTCGATTGAAATTGCTTTCTCTAACAATTATTTGATGCTCTGCCAACCAAGTAGTAAGCAATTGTTAACTTTTTGCGTGAGAGGATAAGGGGTCATTTCCTTTGCCACCCACCGGTCTAGTAACAAAGTAGTAAACTTGGTTAAATAAAATATTGAATTCGATTCTTGAGAATGAAAAAGTAGAGAGTGAAAAAACCACTCTCACAGCTGTTCAAAGCAGATTAGTTGAATACCTTTGATGAATCACCAAAAAAAAAAAAAAAAGGAATCCTCTATTACCCAAACTTCTTGGCTTTCCAACTTTATATCTTGCAATTTACAGGTCATTCTGCTTCTTTTTGTAAGTAAATGATCACTATTCTCTAATCATCAATAGCATTCACTTAATCATTTTCATCATTATTTGTTTTTGCCTCTAAACTCCATGCTTTTCATGGTCAGCTGCATGAATTCTTCTTATCTTCTTCAGCTCTTCGATTGTACCTTTGGCTAGATAAAGTTTGACCTATTCGCCAAGCAACTTCAATCAAAGGGAGAGGAGGGAGTTTGGGTTCTCTTTTATCTTTTTTTTTTTTTTTTTTTGTCAAATAACTGTTTCCCCTTCGTAACTGGCTTCAACTTAAAATACATTAAAATAACTTTACACAATCGC
Organism: Dillenia turbinata; assembly: GCA_037126225.1. Classification (NCBI taxonomy): domain Eukaryota; kingdom Viridiplantae; phylum Streptophyta; class Magnoliopsida; order Dilleniales; family Dilleniaceae; genus Dillenia; species Dillenia turbinata. The sequence goes on from JBAMMX010000015.1 coordinate 9,241,333, forward strand.
TACAACTCAAACTATTTCTCGACTTCTCGTTTCTGTTCAAATTTGATTATTTTTCAAGAGTTGAGTGTTTCTGCACTCTTGAGCATTGTTCATATATATATATTTACACAAACACACACACACAAAGAAAAAGTCTCATACTTCTTGAAAACTTGTTAAGCAAATTAATTGCATAGATAACTTGTATTTCCTCATAGAAAATGACAACCATCAGCATGAACCAAAATGAGGAACAAAACTATAAGACAACACTAGCCAAAATTGACATTGGTACCTGCATAACACACACTAGATCGTTTTGATTTCAAGTACAATGCTAAATCAATGGCATTGGTTAAATTAGACCGAACTGCATGGGAGGCACAATATTTTTTTCATATGTTATAATTAATGTAATGCATATGGTGAAAACCGGATAATGAGGACTCTAAGAGCTTATCTAACTGAAAACTACTACTGGATCTTGCAGATTTAGACAGCTCCCAAGCTCCTCGTCACTGATTACCAGAGGTTTTCCAAGGATAGTATCACACTTCACTTGGATCATATTTGCAGATTAATTAATGCAATCACTTTCATTTAGAATAGACAGGATGGGTCTCAAAACCCATCAATTTGATTGAACTAGCTTGTGACTAAGATATGGCAATGCTGTCAATGTTTATGCCCTTCTTTTCAAGGCAGAGGTTATGTATGTACTCCATTCCCTCCTTTTTCATTTTTCATCTTTCCTTCCGTTCAAGATAGAGAAATGCTAAGCTTTACGGCACCACAACATTACAGCGAAACTTTAATCAACAGAAGAATTTTACTATTCACAAAATATGAGTCCGATTCATGTTTGTTCTTGCTTTTCTAGAAGTGCATAAAAATATTTTCATACCTTTCACATAGACTTTTGTACTAAACCCAACCGCCTAGCATGTGACAGGTTGGCGCGATTGCCTATTTATTAGTATTGCATTTTTCATTCAGTACTAGTCGAGAAATTGAAGCTATACCAAGCAATGATCGTTGAAGTGCACAGCCAAACACGGATGCTTAGTGAAATCAATGACGGGGTTGAGAACCCCACACACACACACACAGGGAAAAAAAAAAGATGCATGATCTAAGACCACGACCATGACCTCACTTGGCAAAGATTGTCATTAAGGTCATCAAAATTTTTAACACTAAAACATGTCATATCTTATAAAGATGTATGCTAAGGTAATTGAACTCTACTCAGTGAGAATGGTACCTTTCAATAGGCCTACCACAGTTTGATACAAAAGTTTGAGATCCTTTTTAAGCTCTCGTGAAATGTCTCAAGACACTTCACCTAGTACCATGCCTTGATTGCTCATAGCGCGTTCATTAGAGACTCATGCCCTGCCTGGTCATATGTCCACTTTGTCATGGACTTTGTGCCATGGCATGTCATGCTACACCTATAATTACAAAATACGAGAACATAAACGTTAAATAACAGTACAAATATTCATTTGCAGCACATTATCAAGTCAGTACGTAGAAGCACAGCAGTGCCAATCCTTAGTTGCACAGTTTTCACTATGAAACTGAAACCTTAAAACGTGAAAACAAAGGATTTTTGTGACGAAGAATCCACCTCAGAAAAAGTGACACAAGTGGGAGAAAAGTGAGGAAAAGAAGTATTCCCCCACTGCAACTATTCAGCACGGAAAAGTTTCCCTTGAATAATTTGAAAGAATTAGGCCAATGCTCCTGTCCTTCCATTACATGTAATAGATTCCAAGAGCTGCATGGTAGATTTCCACATGCACACGCATACACACACGCTCACGCTCGACAATTATAGATCACTCTCATACAAACACATGAAGACAGGCTCATGTGAGGTTGCTGGGAGTAGATGCCAAAACCACCTTGACAAAATCTGAAGGAAATCAAGCCCCACACACACGTCCAGTGATATCCTTTGCAGATATGCTCACATCTATGTGTCCCCTTGATTCGATACATACGGGTTTCCCATGTCCCCCCACTCTAGAGCTCAAATGAAAAAGTATCTTTCCAACTTCTTATTTTTTCTGTTTTTTACTTTAACCAGGTAGCCTACATTGAGATTCTTTTTCTTTCTTTTCACGTTATGAATAATCCTGAACTGACATGAATTGAGATCTACAATCTAACAAGGACCAATTGGTAAATTTTCCAGGAAAAGTAATGTTAATTTATCAACACCTTCTGCTCTCTCTCTCTCTCTCTCTCTCGCTCTCTCTCTCTCTCTCTCTCGAATTTATGTATTTCCTACAAAATTAACATGTGATTGTAAAATGGGCTACATAGTAACTAGTAAAAATTGTGATCATAGTTGTTGAAGAGAAAAATGACTCCAAAGTAGATTTTCCGTTTGGTCTGAACAAGGAACCGGTGATGCAGTGTTTGTTGAAAGTTTGTCCTTCTAGTCTTTGTATTCAGTAGTTTAGTATATATAGCATGCATAGGGTGTGGCCTGACAGTGTAGAAACCCTATTTACCTTATAGAGAAATTGTAAGAGATCTCTCGTGATTATAAGAACTGTTATAATATACTTTCCGTAGATTTGAAGTGTCTTGAGATATGAGAGTTTCCATTGCTATTGCGGAGACCCATAAGAATCGAATCACCGGAGGATTTATTTCCTTATATGGAGAGATTGCAATATACTCATATTGGATTAGGAAAGATTTAAACTTGTTAAAAATTTCCTTTCTTATTAGATAATTACGACTAGAACTCGTTGTGTAATAGGAGTTGATTCTACAATAACCAAATGATCAAAACCGAGAAGCTAAAGTGTCATGCCCCGACTCTCCTGTCGAGCACGTAACAACCGTCGCGTTATCTCGGCATACGGGCATGACCTCCCATATATCGGGATAGCGTAAAACATTCAAATCTTTCAATATATCTTCCAAAATAATAAACTCATCAAACCAATAAATCATATAACAAATTGCATACAAAGGACCCATCCGGTCCATCCCTGTACACACAGGCATGCATCGGCACACATTTAGGGAGGAGATCCTGTACATGCATGCATGCAATGTAACCTTCCCAACCATTTTAGAGTTTCACAAAGTCACAGTTTAAAAAATGTTTCAACAAATCCCAATAAAAGTCCAAATGTCCCAATTAAGAACAATAAGTTTTGTAAAAATAAGTTTTAAACAAATATAAACATTTTTCACGTAGACCAAACTTGGATTCCACCAATACTTATCCCAAGAGATACGACAAGTATCAATTAAATCCAAATTTCAAAAGAATAGTACAATAGCTTCCTTCCACGGATGAAATTACATCAAATCTCAAGAAAATAGTATCCACCACCAATACCTATCGTGGATCATCAAAATATCTCTGAATCAGTCAATACTCGCTACCATCTACCTTTCCTCTGAAAAAGATTTGAAAAGAGGGGGTGAGTATTTTAAAATACTCAATGAGTAGAGTATAGTGGCATGTAATATATAAATAAGGGGTGAGGGTGGTAATATCAAATACATGTATCAGCTATCATTGAATGCCATAATGAAATTTCATTCTTATAAAATCATTCATATCAATTCACCATGACTCAAATAATCAATTCAATCAGTCAAACCTCATTTTTTCACAATTTTGGAGTTTACCAAAAATAATTTTCTACCAATAGCCATTGGTAGGATCCGCCAAAGGGTTTTTCATAATTTTTATAAAATCTCCTCTACTTTGCCGTTAGCCCAAAGCTCCGTGGAGTGCTACACGTTATCCGGTAGCTTGAGAAGGCTCTCCATCTAGCCTACCACCAAGCTAAATGTATAAAACAGCCTTAACCACACTACCCCACATAGTCCAATCCGTGACAAGACTTAGACTGTAGTCCTTTTTCCCAGCACCATGTTACCAAACTCATTTTTATCAATCAATGCATGCTCAAATATAAAGTAGAGCAATATTTCACAATTTACATAAGTATCCCAAAATAATATGGTGCAAACAATTCAATAATCATGTACAAGAGTCATGGTCATTTCACAATTTCATTTTAAGCATACCACAATCACAAAACAATTTCAATTCCATTTACAAATTCATTTCAAAACTCAATTTATAAATCATATTTAAAATCATTTACTCATTCATATGGTACATAACCATCCACTCACCTCTTGAGAAGGTATCCACTCCCAATTTCCAATTTAAGTCCAATGTAATTCCTTTTTCAATTTCCAATTGGCATTCCTAACCAATAACCACAATGACAATGTCAATTTATCAATATTTCTAGGGTTTATAAATTTTTCCCATGTAATACCGGAAACTCGACGTTGAGTAGTTTGTAAATATTTCTATAATAAAGTAGAAAATTTCGAATTTTATTGATTTTCGATTTTGGGGTTTTTATTTTACATTTTTGGTATATTTGAAATGCCGTATTACAAATTCACAGTATTTTTATTTTTGGTAAATTTAAAACTTCCAATATGATGAGAAAAAACAAAAATACATATATATATATATATAGTTATATATATATATATAAAAAAAAAAAAAAAAAAAAAAAAAGAAAGGAAAGAGGAAGATGGATTCTGCGTTTGGGTGAAACGCAAGCACCCCCATCTTCCCCAATTCGATTAGGGCTAATAGCCCTAATCGAATTTCACTCTCCCGTCTCTCTCTTCGACGCTCTCCCTCTCCCTCACGATTTCGCCACCATCATCACCACCCTCTTCCGCCACTGCAACCACCGGACACCACCACCTCCACCTCCTTCTTCGTCTTTCTCTCTCGGTCTCTCTCTCTCTATTCCACAGTCTCTCTCTTCCTCCCGCTCGCGATCTCTCTCCATCGCTCTCTCTCTCTATCGATTTGCTCCACCGTGACCACCACAGCCACCGCGAACCACCGCGTTCGCCTCCTCTCGGTCTCGCGCCATCTCTCTGTCGACCTCTCCCTCACTGTTTTCCCTCTCTTTCCTCTTTTCCCGCGCGCGAACGAAGTTCTCCTTCTATCTCGCGCGCGATGGCGGGATTCTTGTTCTCCCCCTCCACTGCTCGCTCGCAGTGCTCACTGTGAGCACTTCTCTCTGTTAACAACCAAAATCAGTGGCCGTTGCATCCTTGCGGAAAAACCCTAGCCGCAGACATCAAAAAACCCTAGGTCACAGCTCTGCAGAGGTAAGCCTAGGTTGTCCAATTTTAATTCTAGGGTTGAATATTCTTAGTTGTTAGGTTTAATTCTAACGATTGCTGTAAATTGAACTTGTTACAGGTTTGATACACTGGTGATTGGAAGCTAGGTTTGCACACTGAGAAACCTTAGGTGAGGGATTTTCAATCCCTTCCGTAATTTGAATTATTTTGTTGAATTAAGGTAGAAATTACGTCTATATATATTTTGAAATGTGTTAGACTTGAAAGAAATATATTTCCCTAAGTGTTTGTATGAAATTATTGAGGTTAAGTCTAGAATTTGATGTAAATTGGACTGTGAAGCATGTGAGAAAGTCGTAGATAGTATTAGAGTTGTATTTGATTGAATTACGTAGTTTTCCTTGGGATTTGAATGGAAATTGGCGTGAATTAAATTAATATTAAGGAATTCGGGAGAAAATGGGTAAAATTGAGGAATATTGTAAATTTAAAGTCGTTGGTGATTTGAAATGATACTAGCTTGAGGAAACGAAAGTTTTGGAACGTAATTATGCAAGTTAAGGCTATTGTACATAAAATGGGAATTTGAAAACCCTTTAATAGAGCTTTAATTGATCTTTATTCGTCTTGATTGGTTTAGGTTGACCTTTGGAGACTCGAGAAGAGTCGTTATGAGTTGGTTTCAGAAATAGAGAGTGAATACCCTCTCTAGAGGTGAGTGGACGGTTCATTGTGTTCATAAATGAGAAACCTGTTTTAAAATTGCTTTGAAAATGATTTGGAAAGAGTTTTACATGTTTGATACAAATTGTTTTGTGATTGTGGGCTGTCTGAACTGAATTGTAAAATACGAATGCATCCATTGTATTTATAAATGCTTTTGTGCCATGTGATACTTGATATTGCTCTATGAGCTGCTTTGGCATGAAATTGTGGATTATTTGCTGAAAATCATGGCACATTGTTGAGAAATGGATTGAATGAGAAATGGAGGGTGCCGTAGATGACTATAGTCATATACCTACCACGGAGCGACCCGACGGGGTGACGTGGTTTGAGGTTTAGATGTGCGGAGGAGTAGACGTCCCTCCCTCTGCAAAAGTCGTGCTATATCTGGTGCACCCCGGTGAGGCACGAGCCAACGCCAAGGAAGGGGGTTTGTTTTGAGATATTGGATAGTAAAACCCTTGGCGGATTTTCGTCTGGGTTTGGCCGCCCTGAGACGGAAGCATATTTCGATGGAACCCCAGGATTTTTATGAAAAGATGATTGATATGGATGCATATTTATGAAATGTGATTTATTGAAATGATTTTGTGTATATGAAATGATTTATGAGATATGCTTTGACTGCCCCACATTCACACCTTATTTATTAGCACAAATGCACCATTGCACTCCACTCACTGAGTATACCCCTATACTCACCCCTCACTCCCCCCATTTTTCAGAGGAGACTTAGTTGGGAGCCTACTCGACGGAGCTTGCGAAGTATTTTTGCAAACTGTATAGGTATTTGGCAGACAGGGCTACTTTTGGGGATTGATAGCTTGCAAAGCATGGAAAGGGAAGTCCCAGTACATTCCAGCCTTGCGGATTTTATTGATCTGGGCTGAGTTGTCGGCAAGTATTGATAAAATCCGTCGATTTTTGATTTGTTTTTATTTCTTTTGATTTCTCTAGTTTTGGAAAACTGTTTATATTTGTACTGGGACATTTGGACTGTAAATCTTAATTTCAATGCTTTTTCTTTGATTTTGTGAAGTTCTGTACAACTCATATCGTTAGGATTTTATCGATACTGGCCTGTTTTCCTCGGGTAAGTGTTGGTAAAATCTGACGGCTATGTTTTGGAACTTCTTGTTTGTTAAATGCTTTCAGAGTGGCCAAGATGGTCACATTGCATGCGTGCATGTACAGGTTCCCGCTCCCCGTTGTGTGTTGCTGTGTAATCGTGCATGTACAGGTTCCCACTCCCCGATGTGTGCTAATGTATGATTGCATGTACAGGATCCCACTCCCCGATGTGTGTCAATGTGTGTGTTTGTACATCCTTGATGAGCCGGATGGGCTCCTTGCATGTGTATTGATTTTGAAATTTCTTGTTTTTTTTAAAGAATTTTATGAGTTTGATGATTTATTGTGAATGTGATAGCCTTGCGGAGTCCCGGTACATGGGGAGGTTTTACCCATGTACCGAGACGACGCGGCGGTTGTCGCGTGGTCGATCTGAGGATCGGGGCGTGACATCCCAAATCCAAAAATCTATATTCATGGTTCCATTTCCACCATTTACATCTCATTTACATGTATATAAAATCTCCATTTTCATTTTCCCCCAAATTTTACTCTACATCAATTATAGGGTTTCAATTCTCTAACACAAATCTCCAATCTTTTCATAATAAATCACAATATGGCACTAAAGAAGCTAAACCCAAGTTTAGAAATGAGAAATTACCTTGATTTTGAAGTCAGATTGAGTTTTGGAGTTTGGGTCTCAAAACCTTAATTTCTCTCTTCGTGAAATCTGAAATCTCCTCCGTTTAATCTTCCATTTCTTGAGTTTAATTGAAGTTTTGGAAGTCCATGGAGTGATTTAATGAGGGTATAAATTTTTCTAGAGAGAGAATGAAGATTTGGTGGGAGAGATTAAATGTAAAGGGAGAGAGAGAGTCAAGAGAGGGAGCAGGAAGGGTCGGGAGAGGAAATAAACGAAATGGAGCTCTCCTATGAGTTTAATTCACTTTTGGAGGTAAAATTACCTTTTTGCCCTCAAGCCTTGAGATATTAATTGAGTTTTAGAGGGGTATTTTAGTCTTTTTAGGTGCATGAATCGATTTGTAGCCTTGGGGAAATCGATTTACTCCTTTCTTCAACCCACCAAATTGATTTCCCTCTTCTGGGAAATCGACTTCCCTCTTTGAAGCCGCAGAAGGCATGTCTGCACAACAGGGAATCGACTTGCTTTCATTTGCAAGTCGATTTCCATATCATCTTCTTCTTTTTTTTTTTTCTACAAATAAATTTACCTTCTCTCTCCTCGACCTACTTACCCATTCGGCTTCTTTCATGAATTGAATTTGCTTCCTCCATTTGCCTTAGCTTGGATTTGATCTCATGACCTCACATTTGTCCAAAAAGAATAATGCCACTAGACCAATTTATCCTTTGTTAATTATATCAATTACAATATATTTACCCACGTACCAAATAATGTGGTATTATGCAAATGCTCAAAATTGGAAAATTTTCAACACTTGGAAATTAGTGAGATGGAAAAATCAAAGCATTGAATTTTCCGATATTATATCTAAATTTTTCCTCAAGATAGGAGGTACTTTGAATTGGAATACGGATATTTTAAATATATCAAAAATTCTAATTTAATACCCTAAAATCAAAAATCAATAAAATTTAAAAATTTTCCTTTATATTACAAAAATATTTAAAACACCGGATTTTCGGTGTTACATAAAGGGTCCAATGAATAGGTTGTGCTAGGAGAATGATCAAGCCATGCGAGAATCGAAGAGGTCCTGTCAAGAGGGCTCAGGTCGAAAGGGTGTCTTCCTAAGAGGTTTTGAGTAAGTGGAGAGGTAGGATAGTGATCATTAAATGTGGAATGTACCACTTCACTTTTCATGAATCTTCCTCAGTATGCTTTTTATCGTTCAGTTTGCACTAGGTTATAGATATTATAATGCTCTTTGCAATTTCCTTTGTTGAGAGAAAGAAAGTTCTGAGATTTAGGGTCTTCAAAATTCCTAAGATAGTTGCCATGGTTGGAATCAGCAAAGCCAAGAGCGTAATGACTAAGGAGGAATTAAAAGATGTTATATGAGTGATGGGTTTGGGGATGATTTTTATTTATGATTGCCCACAAAAGACGAATGGGTAAACATGGCCCACAAGACTTCTCTGTCAACATACAAGGAGTACTCAATGGTTTAAAAATGCTTTACCTTTTTTTTTGGTTACAAAAAGTGCCCTACATAGACATGCTGGCCGAAATTTTTAGAGGTTAAAATATTTTTCCAACTATATTATTCCTAGTGCTCAACAATTAATCATACCAGTAGTGAGCCTCTTGAATTTCTATTGCTTAGATTTCAATTTTGACAATCTATCTTCTATCTTTTGTTAGATTTCAATTTTGACATTCTATCTTCTATCTTTTGTTTACGGGGATGTTCTACTAAGGGTTCTATTAAGGGTTGGTTTTGCATCCAGAAAAGGTTGAGTTCCAACTGGAGGTTTTTTTATAAGGAGAGTATAAACAAACAATAGAGGCAGAAGTTCTTTTTTATAGTATTTGAGAAGAAGGTACAGATGCCTATTTTGCCAAGGGCTAACGTTGTCAAGCCCCGACTCTCCCGTCGAACACGCGACAACCACCATATTATCCCGACATACATGTAATCCCTACCCATACACCGATATAGCACAAGACATTTATTAATATCCAATAATTTTTCAAAATAATGTAACTATAAAAAATAATTTAGCATACATTCATCACACAATCAAGGATCGACCCGATCCGTTCCTGTTCAAGTATGCATGCAATTTGGCCAACTCTGCCATTTCTAGCAGTTTCCAAAAATTTTCTTAAATTTACAAACTCAAAATATATCTCAAAATTTATAATAAAATCCAAATGTTCTAATGAAAATAACTAAAAAAAAAATTATAATAAAATCTAAACACCCCAGTGAGTGGAGTGCAATAACTTGTAACACATAAATGAGGAGTGAGTATGGTGGTGCCAAAACATGTATGTCAAACATATATTCCAAGAGGATAATTAAAAATATGTACATAAAATGGAAATTCAATTCAACTTTCACCATAACTCATTTGTTTCAATCAATAAACAATTTAAACTTCCATTTCTATATTTTTTGGCTTTGCCGAAATCACAATCTTAGCAATGGCCATTGGTAGGATCCGCCAAGAGATTTTCCACAATTTTTATAAAATCCTCTTTATCTTAGCGTTGGCCTAAAATTTCGTGGGGTACCACCATGTTATCACGACTAGCTTGAGAAGGCTCTCCAATCCACCTATCACCAAGCCAAAATTTTAAACCAGGCTTTACCACACCGCCTCGATGGCCTGGTGGTCGGGTTGTCGAAGCCCTCAAATTAATACTGATTTCCCCCAATGCAACAAACTGTAGCAATAGTGGTTACCAGGTCGAATCCCAAGGGAACTAATTAACTTAATCTCCTAGTTGATGTTAAAAATAAAATTGGGGGGGTTTCAAATAAATTGCTAAAATAAAAATTACCGAATAAAAATTAATAACCTAAAAATAAGAAACAAATCAACAATGCAAATTCTAAAATTTAAGGAAGAGAATCAATTCACAAAAAATTCGATCCAAGGGTTCATATATTCGATTGTCTTATCGATCATTGGTTAAAATATTATTCTTGCGATTCAAGCATTTAACCTTAGATCTATTAGGATAGCCGTAATAAATCTTGTGTTTTCCTAATTTAATCGACCAAACCCAGCATCTAATCGAAACTTATCATTAACCGACTGGGCACGACAGCGTTCCATATCAATATAATGATAGCATTACGTTATGTGAAAACAGTTAAACCAAAATATAAATAATTGGGATAGCCACAATTACTCAATTTTGTTCCATTGATTCCCTAGGTCAATTGAATACCGGTAAAAGACCCATAAATAAAATAACCTAGTTACTACTTGTACCATTCGTTCATGACAATTACGGATCACTGAATTCCTGGATAGCAATGGAAAAAAACTAATATTGAATTAAATTGTCAGATTAACCAATATTAGGTTTCCCTAAAAATTAAATCAAGAATCAACGAATACTTGAATAAAAACAAGAAATTAAATTTAGAACATAACCTCACAATGAAGAACAATCGATTAAAATTCCCCTTGAATCAGAAATAAAAATTAGCCACACATGGTGGTAAGTATCATCACAAGATAATCAAAATAAAAAAAAAGAAAATATAAAAATAAAACCTAAATGGAGAATGATCCCTTTTGCTGTAGCCGTATGTGGTGAATGAGTGGCTTTTTCTCCTAAAGAATGCCTCCTGTGAATGCAGCCTTGTGTGAATAAATAGTGGTGAGGAGGCAGCCATGCCTTGTAGAATTTTGGAAAGAATATATATTGACTTGTTGCCCCTTTCTGTCCTACTTCTAATTTAACTAAGACTCTCCAAAATTTAGGAGATTACAAAAGTTCACTCCTACTAAAAAAAACAGATTTTACTAAAAATAAAAATACTACTAAAATGCTGAATTAAAATTCAATCTCCTCTTCTTCAAAGCCCAATAAAATGTCTTGACCCAATTAATCTTCAAAATTGCTTCATTAAGCCCAATGTACTCCAAATCTTCAAATTCAACCTCCTAAAAATAAAATTCAATAAAAACAATCATTAGGGCATTAAACAATCAAATTCAAACCATGATAACAAAAAATAAATTCAATAAATTGCATGTTATCACCTGGTTTGTGACAAAACTTAGACTATAGTCATTTTCCTAGCACCATATTACTAAATTCAATTCATCAATCAATTCATATTCAATTATAAGGTATAGCAAAATTTTTAGAGTTCAAATGAGTGTTTAAATGTAATATGGTGTAAATAATTCAATAATCAACATCACAAGTCATGGATTTATCATAATCTCATTTCAGGGCACACCACAATCACAAAGCAATGTAAAATCATTTTGAATTCATTTGAAAATTCAATTTATAAATCACAATTGAAATTATTTTTCTCATTTATATGCAACATAACCATTCACTCATCTCTTGTGGGTATTCACTCCCATATCCACAATTTAACCTAAGCAATCCCTTTTCAAATTCCAATTGGTTGTCCCAAACCAACAATTACAATTTCAATGTCAATTCATGATTATTTATAGGGTTTATAGATTTTTCCAAATTTTGCACAAACCCTAATTACTCACATTCCAAGAATCTATGTTCAAAATTCACGATTTAGTTCATTTACATGTCATTTCCATCTAAATACCAGTTTTATTTCATTTTCCCCCAAATTTCAATATTCACAATTTCTAGGGTTTTTGGCCTTCAATTGAAATTCCATCAAATCTCAATAATACAATTAAATTTAGTAATAACGAAGCTAAACTCCAGATTAGGGAGGAGAAATTATCTTAATTTTGGGGTTGGATTGAGTTTTGGGGGTTGGGTTTCAAAGACCCTTACTTTCCTCCTTCGAAGAGCAAACCATAAATTCTTCTGTTTAATCCTCTGTCTCCAAAGTTGATTGAGGATTTTGGAAGTCTATTGAGTGAATTTAAGTAGAGAGTATTTGATTTGGTAGGAAAGAAATCAAATGAGCTGTGAAGAAGGGGAACAAATACAGAGAGAGAAGATAGAGCTGCTATTCGGGAGAAATGAATGAGGGAGGTGAAGAATTCAAGCTCTATTCAACATATTATTAATGAAATGTGCAATTACCATTTTTCCCCTTAAGAATTTTTTTAGGTATAATTGCATTTGGTGGGCATTTTGATCATTTCTTAATTCCACCGGTGTATAAGTCGATTCCCTTGCTCCACAATTTGATTCATGTGTGTGTGTGTGTCTAAGGGATCAAATCGACTTGTTACCAAGGTGAATCGACTCAACTTTGAAAAACTGAATCAATTCACTCATTTGCCAAATCGATTCAGGCCTACCAAGCCTCAGAAGTCCTTCTAAAATGCCAGGTGAATCGATTTGCAATTTAAGCAAATCGATTCAAAATTTCACAATTGAATTGATTTGCAATGGGGACAAATTGACTTGTGGTAATCAAGCCTCAGAAGTCATGCCTGTTGAGAAGACAAATCAACTCATCCCTTTACAAATCGATTTTCCTCTTTTATTTCTTCACTCAATTGATTCATCACCTCTCACAAATCGACTTCCCTTCTTTTTTTTTTCCTTCCATGAATCGATTCATCTCCTTTAATGAATCGACTTCCTCCCTTATCTACTTCACACAAATCGACTTGTGCCCTTTATGAGTCGATTCATGAAACACAAGCCTTAGACCTTGGGTTCTACACAACCAAATCAACTCACTTCAATTTGTAAGTTAATTTTGCCTTCTCAACTTCACTCACAAATCAATTTCTTCCCTCCTTGAGTCGATTTGCCCTATTTTTTTTTCTCACACATAAATCAATTCACTCCTTCATTTTTCTCATCCAAGTCGATTTCCCATTTTCTCCACTCCTCCATATGAATTGATTCACCTCATTTGTGAATCAATTCATCTCTCACATTCCCATTCAATCACATTTATTTGGGTTTGATCTCATGCTCTCCAACTTCCTCCAAAACATATTGTACCACTAAGCCACTTCATTCTTTGTTAATTATATGAATTATAATATATTTATCCACTTACCAATTATTTTGAAATTGTACAAAAGAACAAAATTTGAAAATTTCCAACACTTGACACTTGAGTGAAATTGGAAAAATCAAGACATTAAATTTTTCAGTGTTATATCCAAAAAAATCCGGATTCGATTAAAATCCGATTTCTTTTGGGTAATTTACAAAGAAAGTTAATAATTAAATAAAGATTTTTAAACACCAAATTTTTAATGTTACAAACGTGGAGCTTGTAGTGGCACTCAAGGCCCCGACCCACTTTCAACATTTTGATTTCATTCATTATGTTGGGGACTTTTGTCAGATAAATGGTAGGCTAATTTGGGTGGACATCCTCCTTGATGACCAAATGCTAAAGATGGCTAGTTTGCTACTTAATGAGAAAGTGAGAATCAAAAGACCTCCCTTGGTGAAGAAGGCAACGAGCAGACTATTTAGTACTCTAGATATTGTTAACGGAGGTGATTTTCAGGTGGGCACTATTAACAAGGATATGAGGATTTAGAGTAAAAAGAAGTATCAATAATGGGGATAATGCATCAGAAGGAGCTAGTGATGCACGCCCTGTTGCTACTTTGGTCCTTGAGAAGAAGAGGAGAAGGTTGGTGGTCTCCAACATTAGTGATATAGAGCTAGAGTCCACCAAAAGAGGAGAGTCCTCGAAACCAATTTTGGCTAGTAAAGGTGTGTAGAGACTTGCTAATGTCGAGGGAGAGGATATCTCCCCTAGCTCTCTAGGTGTTAGTGCAGAAGAGGTGGGGCCACGGGCACATTGGATCATCAATCGCCTTTTTGAACTATATATACATTCAGAAGGGTAAGGGGTTAATACCCAATCAAATGGTTTCCCTTCCCTCAGTTTTCATGAGATCTTTTGATAAGTAAAAAAATCTAAAGGAAAGAGGGACCATGGCTATTAGCTGTGATAATAATGATTTTAGTTGTTTAGATGTCGTAGAGGTGAGGAGGTTCGTCAACAGGTTGGACTCCCACCATTCTTAACTAGAGCTGAATTGCCTAGGCAATGATTGCCCTTTGTCTTCAAGTATGTTTTTCTCCTAAGTTCTTTAGTGAGTTCAATATTCTGGTCATGACTTATAGGAGTTTTTATGTTATTTGTAGTCTACCGCTATGGCTAAATTATAGAGGTTGAGGAGGAATCGGCTGGTAAGTCATCTGAAGGACCTATCAAACCAAAGATGGGAGGGGATCTTATAGCTTCGAGCCACCCTGGCTCAAAAAGAAAAAGAACAAGAAGAGATGAGGTCGTCCAGTGTTGTACTGCTTGAGAAAGAAAAAGCGATAAAGTGGTTGAAGACTGACCATAATTTAGGGTTTGAGCAATGTGATGTAGCCTTGTGGAGTGTGAGAGACTAAGAACTTTGCTTAACCAGATTGAGGTGGAATAGCTGTCTGCCAAAAAGTTAGCGCAGGAATGGGGACAGTCATTCTTGTCTTAGAAAAGAGGCTTGCAGAGCTAGAAGGAAGGATTGCAAAGCTTCAGGAAGGCCATCAGTGTGATTTTCGAGAGCTTAATGAGAACGCTGACGGGGCCAACACTAGAATGGCAGGCCCTAGTGCGGCCAGTGATCCTAAAACAGGCTTTTCCCACAAAGTGATCAAAGTAAATACCCATGTTACAACTATGCTAGCTGTTTTGAGAGAGTGTAATAGAGACCTACTCCTCTATCCTTTGATCATGACACATGATTTTATGTTCTATTTCCTTCCTGGATGTAAGTTTCTCTTGGTCTTGTATGGACCTTCTCACCCAGTTGTACCTTTTATGATATGAGATAGACTGAAATTTTTGTTTTTCTCTCTTTTGGTACTTCGACAGTATAGAGTGGGAAATACTAAGTTGCTTCAATGCATTTCCTCTGTGATGAACATGCTATGCGTTAGTGTAGGCCAAAAGAAAGGGGAGCTAATCCCCATCCATGTGCACAGTTCCCTATTAGATGTTGTCATGTGCCGAACCGGGGTCGTGAGCAGCCCCCGTTGTCCTGGATGCTGGCTACATTTTATAAAAAATCGGGCAGAACGTCCACATATTTTGGAGGTCTCCCATGTACAAATCAACCTGTATATTGAACAACCATCCTACCACCTAAATATATGGGTCATCCCGGCCTCACGACAATCAACCACATTCAAATAATACAAACCAAACCATAGTGGACAACTAGGACAACGCAAGGCTATCATAAATACTAGTAGTTCTAGTCACAGACCTCTACTATCATCCCCAACTGGAGCATGAATAGCCGCCACACTGGACGGGACTAAATTATACACTTGTACAACAAATTCCCAAGTTAAAAATTTTAAATGCTTACAAGTGCCTCAATGCAAGTGTAATGAGCCAATATGAGAGTTTCACAAATAAATGTTTATAATTTATACAGTCATCCCATAAAATATACATGGCCAACTACGGAGCTCAATATCAAGACCTCGCAGGGTCGATAGAAAATACGGATTTCATGTTTCAATTTAAATTTAGATCTCATCATCGTGAATACCCGAATCCACCAATACGTTACCGAAGACCTCTAGAGCCTGATGCGTCGCTCTATCACAATAATCCTGTCTGAGAGAGGAAAAGAGAGGGGTGAGTATCAAGGAAGATACCCAGTGAGTGAGGGGATTAATATCAAGCATAAATAGTGTGGATGAACTATTGGAGTGTCAAACAGGATCATTCGTAAACAATAATTCATGTTTTGCAGTAAATCATCGTATATTCCATAAATTGAAATCATTTAGTCAATCACACGATATCATACATATATGCATCCATTCAAAATAAATCATTATATTTTTAGAGCAAGCAAAAAATGATCCTGGCAAAAGTCAACCATGACCAAGGACAGGCGCATCGGGGGTTTTATTATGTAAAAATGTTCAAAAGTTGCTCTCGACCCTGACGTTAGCTATGAGTTCGCTGGGGTTATCTCACAATCGTGTATAGAACCCCGCCCGGTACTAGACAGTGGCGTCACACACGTCCTCCCCTTATGTGGGTTCAACTGGCCGTGCCTATACCATAAGATGACGTTTGCAGATATCTCCTGCAGAAGCGTATCCGGGCAACCCGTGCCTCTACAAACGCCCTTCGTAGCTACGGAATCTATCAAGAAATATCATCTCATCATATCATATCACCACAAGTAGGCATCTGACCCACACAGTTCATTAAAACATTTCAAATCCGTGTGCCAATACATTTCATCAAATCATTTCAAATCAATATACCAATACAACGGTAAAATAGAAAACATATCTAATTCTCAAGTAATGACACAATATTATTTCATTTCAAACCATGGATGCATAGTCATAGAAAACGTAATTTCACGACACTCCAATAGTCACAAAACAAATTTGAAATTTAGTGTCACACGTCGAGTCAATGCATATCAAAAGCATGTTTTGTTGAAAATACGGTAAAAATCAAGTTTTACTTTTCATACAAGAGATTAAAGTCTCACTCACATCTAGGGAGGGCATTCACTCCCTATTTTCACAATTCAGTCCAATGAACTTTTACTCCGATCCTCAATTGATCTTTCATAATACACAATCACAATCTTGTCATCAATTTCCAAATATTTTTAGGGTTTATCCATTTTTCCAAATTTTATACAAATCCAAATTCTTTAATTTATGAATACACTCTAATGTCATCAATTGCATTTCATTTATAAATAAATAACACAATCAAAGCCAAGTCTAATTCAACTCTAAAACCACTCAAAGTCGGAAACAAGCCTAAAATAAATAAATTTTCTACAAGATAGAAAATTTTTGAAAAATCATAAACTTTTCGATTCTCATCCAAACGTTTCAAACCATATGTCATTTTCAAGGTGAAAAGGTCTAGTTTCATAATATGGAGATCGTATTTAAATTGCCTATAAGCGGGACAACTTATAATTAAATGATTACAACAATCCTTAAACTATAACCACAACTTTTAAACTGTCTGTCATATACATACCATTATGCAAATTAATAATTCAAAACAACCTAATAAAGACATGAAATGCGACAATATCCTTTATTTTACGGCACATTTCATTCCAACCCTAAACCCAAATACTTTCATGCATATTTCAAATTGAACTCTAAGGAAAACTATTTTAATCAACCAAACATGAATCTTTTAACCTCTAACATGCTTCTTTCATACTGAACAGCCTAATTCATGCAGATTTCTAAACTTAACCCTAACATTCAGGTACAGAATTTTAGAAATTGCATTCTATTCTAATCGAACATATATTCTAAACGTATACAAGACTTCTAACCCTAAATTTATTCTAAATTCATTCAATTAATCGAATGAGTAAGAAATCCCTCACCTAGGGTTTTCGCAGTTCACAACCCTAACTTCCGAATATACTCCGTTCAGTCTAAGACCTGCAGGGTTCCAAACTAAAGAAAACTCTATTATTTAGCCTTAATTACCGAAGGAATCAAACCCTAGAGCTACTATTCAAAGGAATCGCTCTTACCTGCGCAGTGGATGAAATCGCAGGTCGCGGTCTAGGGCTTTCAAGGGTCAATTGACGACTGCCAGTTGGGACTTTTGCGAGGGTTGTAAAAGAGAGTTACAGGAGTAGATACTCACAGCAAGCACTGCGAGCAGGCAAAGGAGGGAGAGAGAGCACGAGCTTTGTTACGCGAGGAAGAGAAGACTCGATCGAGACAGAGACAGAGTGAAATAGAGAGAAAGAACTACAGGGAGTGACAATGCATTCGATAGACAGAGACAGAGACAGTGAGAGAGCGAAATAGAGAGAGATAGTGAGATCGATCGAAGAGAGAAGAGAGAGAGAGAAACAGAGAGAGGGGGACAGAGAGGGAGGTAGAGAGTGGAGGCGATCGGTGGAGGAGAGAGGCAGAGGAAGTGACTGTTCGCAGTGGAGGGTGAGGGAGAGCGGCGGAGAGAGCTGAGGGAAAGGGGAAAGAGAGAAAAAGACGAAGAGAGAGATTAGGGTTTTAACCCTAATCTCTATTGATTGGGGGAGATGTAGCGTTTTGGGTCAAAACGCTGCATCTTTATTCATTCCTTTTTTTTTTAATAAATAATTATATATATAATTTCATACCCATATTTCACTAGAATGCAAATTTCATAAAAATGGGGTTTATTATGATTCGCAAACACGGCAACTTAAAATATACCAAAAATTCAAATTAAATACCCCAAAATCGAAAATCAATATAAATAAATATTTTTTCTGTATATATATAACTAAGGAATATTTTATATATTTCATGAACAGGAATACAATAGTACGGGCACCGCAGTGTCGGTGTTACATTTTCTAACCTCCTAAAAACAAGTTTCGTCCTCGAAACAAAAAGAAATCTATACAATAAACAAATGGGGGTACTGTCTCCTTATAGCCTCCTCGGGCTTCCAGGTCTCCTCCTCGATTTGGTCACTCCTCCACAAGACCCTGACCAATAAAACTTCCTTGCTCCGTAACTTTTTGACTTGCTGATCTAGAATAGCCACGGGCTGAATTGGAAAATTGAGGTCCTCTCGCAACTCAACAGGTAGAGGCTCAAGTACATGAGAAGGATCAGTTATGTACTTCCTGAGTACTGAGACATGAAAGACGTCATGAATACGGGATAGTTCATCTGGCAGCTCTAATCTGTATACCACACTCTCGACCCTCTCAAGGATACGGAAGGGTCCAATATATCTGGAGCTCAGCTTGCCCCACTGCCTGAACCGTATAACTCCTTTCAAATAAGATATCTTCAAGAAAACCATATCTCCCTTGGCAAACTCAAGGGGTCGCCGTCTACGATCGGCATATACCTTCTGCCTATCCTGGGTGGCTCTCATCCGCTCACGAATGACCCTAACATTATCTTCCGTTTCCTTAATCAACTCAACACTGCTAAGACATCGCTCTCCGACCTCATCCCAACATATCGGGGTGCGGTACTTCCTACCATACAATGCCTCATATGGTGGCATCCCTATACTGGCTTGATAGTTGTTATTATATGCAAATTCAACCAGTGGAAGGTGCCGATCCCAACTACCCCAGAAATCCATCACACATGCTCTTAGCGTGTCCTCAAGGTCTGAATGGTCCTCTCTGACTGACCATCTGTCTGTGGATGATAGGCTGTGTTAAAACTCAGCCTCGTGCCCATTGCCTCCTACAACTTGGGCCAAAACCTGGAAGTGAACCTCGGGTCGCTATCTAATACTATTGACACAAGAACACCATGCAGCCTGACTATCGCATTGATGTAAAGACGTGCCAAGGTCTCCAAAGGATAGTCATTGCGAATAGGAAGAAAATGTGCGGACTTGGTAAGTCGATCTACAATCACCCAAATGACATCATGTCATGATGAAGTTCACGGTAGCCCTGTCACAAAATCCATAGTAATGTGATCCCATTTCCACTCAGGAATGGGTAAGGGCTGCAATGAACCCATTAGGTGCTGATGCTCGGCTTTTACTTGCTAGCAAACTAAACACCTAGCCACAAAGTCTGCAATTTCCCGTTTCATGTCGGGCCACTAATAACTCTCCCGAATGGTTCGATACATCTTGGTACCACCCAGATGCAATTCATAAGTGAAGGAGTGTGCCTCCTCAAGTATGGCGTTGCAAAGATCTGTATTAGCGGGAATACAAGCCCGCTCCCTGAACACTAACAATCTATCCTCTCGGACCCTGAAGTCTCCGCCATCAGCTCTGCAGACTCTATCCGCAATACCCTGAAACTTCTCATCTGTACTTTGAAACTCTCTGATATGGTCAAACAAAGTCGGCCTGACCTCAAATCTGGCTAGTAAGTCTCCCTGATCATTATTAGCCAAGCTAACTCCTAAGGCTCGGAGTCCTACTAAACAAGAAAGGTATGCTTCCTCTGTCGACTGTGAGGATGATGCTGACTTCCGACTCAAGGCATCCGCCACAACATTCACCTTACCCGGATGATAGTTAATAATGAGGTCATAATCCTTAAGGAGCTCTAACCATCTCTTTTGTCTCAAATTCAGCTCCTTTTAGATAAATAGATATTTCAAACTTTTGTGATCTGTAAATACTCTGCAGGTCATCCCATAAAGATAATGTCACCATATCTTCAACGTGAAGACTATGGCTGCCAACTCCAAATCATGTGTCGGGTAGTTAACCTCGTGTTTCTTCAGTTGTCGCGAGACATATGCAATAACCCGACTATCCTGTATCAGAACACAACCCAATCCATGTCGGCTAGTATCACTATACATTGTGTATTCCTGACTGCTAGTGGGAAGTACTAAAATAGGAGCAGAGGTCAACCGTTGTTTGAGCTCCTGAAAGCTCGCCTCACAACGGTCATCCAAAACAAAATTGACCCCCTTCAAAGTCAAACTAGACAACAGAGTAGCTATCCAGGAAAATCCCTCTACAAATCTGCGATAATACCCAGCTAAACCGAGAAAACTACGGATCTCGGTAACTGTTTGTGGCTGCTTCCACTTCAATATAGCCTCAACCTTTCGCGGATCAACATAAATACCCTCCGTGGAGACAATGTGCCCCAAAAATCCTATCTGTCTCAACCAAAACTCACATTTCAAAAATTTGGCATATAACTGCTTCTAACGGAGTATCTGCAATACCACCCAAAGGTGCTGAACATGATCTTCATCACTCCGTGAAAACACTAAGATGTCATCGATAAATACGATGACAAATCGATCCAAAAAGTCGTGGAAGACTCGGTTCATCAAGTCCATAAAATTAACTGGGGCTTTAGTCAGCCCAAACGGCATGACTAAAAACTCATAATGGCCGTATTGGGTGCAAAAAGGTGTCTTGGGCACATCTTCGGCCCAAATCCTCAACTGATGATAACCCAAACAAAGATCAATCTTTGAGAAAACCCTGGCTTCCTACAGCTAATCACACAAATCATCGATACGTAGCAGGGGATATCTATTTTTGACGGTGGCTTTGTTCAACTGTCTGTAATTCACACAAAGCCGAAGTGTACCATCTTTCTTCTTTACAAACAGCACTGGAGCGCCCCATAGTGAAGTGCACGGGCGAATAAACCCCTCGTCTAGAAGTTCCTGCAACTGAATCTTGAGCTCTCTCAGTTCAGCAGGAGCCATTCTGTATGGTGGAATAGAAATAGGAGTGGTCCCTAGTACTAGATCAATCTGGAAATCGAACTCCCGAACTAATGGTAATCCGGGAAGCTCCTTGAGGAACACATCTGGAAACTCCTACACCACAGGGACATCCTCAAGTCTTGGTCCCTCAGTAGTGGTATCAACGACATAAGCCAAATAATCCGTGCACCCATGGTGTACCATGTATCTGGCTTTCATAACAGATATAACACAACGTGGTAATACCCGTCTCTCATCTTGGAACACCAACGGTGGCTGCCTGGACCTCTGAAACTCAACTTCCTTTGTAAAACAATCCACGGAAGCCCGGTGTAAACTCAGTCAATCCATCCATAGGATGGCAACAAAATCCATGATAGGGAACGGAATCAGATCTACCTCTAATACCGCCTACTCAATACAGACCTCGCAGCCTCTATAGACTGTATCTCAAATGATATGCTTGTCAAGAGGAGTGACTACCATAACCTCCTCATCAAGTGGTGAGAGAGGCCTATCAGAATGGTGAGCGAACTTATCGCTCGCATATGAAAAATTTGACCCAATATCTATGAGAATACGGGCGTCGATACCAAATATTCACAGGGTACCTAAAGGTAAGAAAAAGATTAAAGGTATTTAAAATGCGAAGAAAAGTAGGCATATTTATATATATATATAGATCTAACTAGTTAAGCTTCTAAAGGTTTAACTAATCAAAACTATATATCGATATCATGATATACAAAATCTCATAAAGAAAGTATAATAAAAGTATTACACTGAGGGGTCTGCAGGAGGATTACCCATAATAACATCAGGGTTTTCCTGTGCATCCTCCTGCGTCATCGCAAACACACGAGCATGAGCCCTAGGCTGCTGTCGCGATGGTCCTGGCACTGTATTACTCCTGGCTGCAGTCTGAGGAGCTGTAAGAGCTGAGTGCGTAGGTGCCCCTGCTGGCCTATGCCAGAAGTATCAGTATGACTCCGTAAAGTTGGTCCTCCTCGACCTAAATCTGGGCAGGCACTCTTAATGTGACCTTGCTTCCCACACTGGAAGCAAGTAACCGGTACTCTACATGCCCCGTATGCATGGTGACTGCCGCATCTGCGACAGAAAGACTGTATAGCAGCACTAGGGGCTGGTGCCCCAAAACTCTATGGTCGAGATCCCTCTCCTGGTCCTGCGGGTCTGAAGCTAGAAGACCTTCCATGATATCCAAAACCTCTACCCCTCTTCAAAAACTGTCCACTCTGTGACCTAGTCTGCCTCCTTTTTTGGTGACTCTCTTTCTGCCTAGCCTCAGCTCCGATGATCTCCTCTGCCCGATATACTGAATCAATCACTTCTGAAAGTGTAAAAGTAGAAGTCACTGTCATATACTTCTTGATGTTCAATTGGAGGCCATCTTCAAACTTAAACCTCATCTAAGTTGGGGTAGTTATGTCAGGGATGAATACTGCTAACCTTTTGAGCTCAGCCTCATACTCTGAGACTGACCTAGTCCCCTAACACAAGTGTAGAAACTCTATCCTCATACGATCCTGCTGAAACAGGGTAAAGTACCTGCGGTCGAACTCTCGTAGAAAGTCCTCCTACCGTAGAGTGTGTGTGGTACTGTTATGGATAGCCTCCCACCACGAGAGGGCATCCCCATTGAGGAGTCTCTCAACAACTCTCAACCTGAGCTCCTCTGTCAACCCCAAATCAGTAAGGATCCTGCGAGTCCTGTTGATCCAGTGCTTCGCCACTACTACATCACTAGATCCTGAAAAATCTATATATCTGAGCTGTCGTGACTCTTTCACCAACTGCGTAAGCTCATAGATGCGCCTCAAAGTAACCGATATATCATCGGTCGGACTAGAAATGGATGGACCGGCCACCGGAAGAGGAATTGGTGCCGTAGGTGCAGGTACGGCCGCAGGTGCGGTCGTTGGAGTCTATGGTGGAGGTGGTGACATCTGCACCCCATATCTACTGTACCATTCCTGCCACTGCCTCAAGGCATCGAGTGGTGGTAGAGGAATCTCGGCTGTAACAGCCGGTGGAGGTGCTGGGGGTGGCGTTGGCGATGGTGCGTGAGTAGGGAAGCATCCTCAGGTACTCGTGTAGCCTCGAGTGCCCTAGATGCATCAGGCACTGAGGGACTCTCTGGTGGTGCACCGTGCCTATTACGTCTAGGTGACATAGTTCTGCAAAAAGAGCACCTTTTCAATAGGTAGAAATCAAGGATTAGGGTTAGTTACTGAGTAACTAACCCCCTAAAAAAAATTGGAGTTATGAATCAAGGCATTTGAATGCGAAATGATGGGATAGACACATCATGTATCTAACCCCCTAAAATAGATAAACTTATATGCCTATGGCCATGTATGGGGCTTTAAATGACTGTATAAAACTCTCTAATGCATTAAGAACTTTTAAATGTACTTGGGAAGACTTTTATTACTATCCTTTCTCTAACCTAGACGCTCTGATACCAATAGAACAGTCACGCCCTGAACCGGGGTCGTGAGCGGTCACCCGTTGTCTTGGATGTCGGCTACATTTTATAGAAAATCGGGTAAAATCTTCCCATATTTCAGAGGTCTCCCATATACAAATCAACCTGTATATTGAACAACTATCCTACCACCTAAATAAATGGGTCATCCCAGCCTCACGACAATCAATCACATTCGAATAATACCAACCAAACCACAGTGGACAACCAGGACAACGCAAGACTATCATAAATACTAGCAGTCCTAGTCACAGACCTCTACTATCATGCCCAACTAGAGCATGAGTAGCCGCTACACTGGACGGGACTAAATTATACACCTGTACAACAAATTCCCAAATTTAAAATTTTAAATGCTTACAAGTGTCTCAATGCAAGTGTAATGAGCCAATATGAGAATTTCACAAATAAATGTCCATAATTTATACAGTCATCCCATAAAATATACATGGCCAACTACGGACCCAATATCAAGACCTCGCAGGGTCGATAGAAAATATAGATTTCATATTTCAATTTAAATTTAGATCTCACCGTTATGAATACTCGAATCCACCAATACGTTACCAAAGACCTCTAGAGCCTGATGCGTCGCTCTATCACAATAACCCTGTCTGAGCGAGGAAAAGAGAGGGGTGAGTATCAAGGAAGATACCCAGTGAGTGAGGGGATTAATATCAAGCATAAATAGTGTGGGTGAACCATTAGATTGTCATACAGGATCATTCGTAAACAATAATTCACATTTTGCCGTAAATCATGGTATGTTCCGTAAATTGAAATCATTTAACCAATCATAAGATATCATACATATATATATCCATTCAAAATAAATCATTATGTTTTTAGAGCAAGTCAAAAATGATCCTGGCAAAGGTCAACCATGACCAAGAACAGGCGCATCGGGGGTTTTATTATGTAAAAATATTTAAAAGTTGCTCTCTACCCTGACGTTGGCCATGAGTTCGCTAGGGCTAGCTCATAATCGTGTATAGAACCCCGCCCGGTGCTAGACAGTGGCGTCACACACGTCCTCCCCCTATGTGGGTTCAATCGGCCGTGCTTATAGCTATAAGATGACGATTGCGGATACCTCCTGCAGAAGCGTATCCGGGTAACCAGTGCCTCTACAAACGCCCTTCGTAACTACGGAATCCATCAAAAAACATCATCTCATCATATCATCTTATCACAAGTAGGCATCCAGCCCACACAGTTCATCAAAATATTTCAAATCCGTGCGCCAATACATTTCATCAAATCATTTCAAATCAATATATCAATGCAACGGTAAAATAGAAAACATATCTAATCCTCAAGTAATGATACAATATTATTTCATTTCAAACCATGGATGCATAGTCATAGAAAACGTAATTTCACGACACTCCAATAATTACAAAACAAATTTGAAATTTAGTGTCACACGTCGAGTCAATGCATATCAAAAGCATGTTTTGTTGAAAACACAGTAAAAATCAAGTTTCACTTTTCATGTAAGAGATTAGAGTTCTACTCATATCTAGGGAGGGTATTCACTCCCTCTTTCCACAATTCAGTCCAATAAAGTCTTACTCCGATCCTTAACTGACCTTTCGTAATACACAATCACAATTTGTCATCAATTTCCAAATATTTTTAGGGTTTATCCATTTTTCCAAATTTTATACAAATCTAAAATTTTCAATTTATGAATACACTCTAATGTCATCAATTGCATTTCATTTATAAATAAATAATACAATCAAAGCCAAGTCTAATTCAACTCTAAAACCACTAAAAGTCAAAAACAAGCCTAAAATAAATAAATTTTCTACAAGATAGAAAATTTTTGAAAAATCATAAACTTTTCGATTCTCATCCAAACGTTTCAAACCATATGTCATTTTCAAAGTGAAAAGGTCTAGTTTCATAATATAGAGATCGTATTTAGATTGCCTATAAGCAGAACAACTTATAATTAAAAGATTATAACAATCCTTAAAATATAACCACAACTTTTAAACTATCCTTCATATACATACCATTATGCAAATTAACAATTCAAAACAACCTAATAAAGACATGAAATGCGACAATATCCTTCATTTTACGGCACATTTCATTCCAACCCGAAACTCAAATATTTTCATGCATATTTCAAATTGAACTCTAAGGAAAACTATTCCAATTAACCAAACATGAATCTTTCATCCTCTATCATGCTGCTTTCATACTGAACAGCCTAATTCATGCAGATTTCTAAACTTAACCCTAACATTCTGGTATAGAATTTCAGAAATTGCATTCTATTCCAATCGAACATACATTTTAAATGTATACAAAACTTCTAACCCTAACTTTACCATAAATTCATTCAATTAATCGAATGAGTAAGAAATCCCTCACCTAGGGTTTTCGCAGTTCACAACCCTAACTTTTGAATACACTCCGTTCAGTCCAAAACCTGCAGTGTTCCAAACTGAAGCAAACTTTATTAGTTAGTCTTAATTACTGAAGGAATCAAACCCTAGAGCTACTGTTCAAAGGAATCGCTCTTACCTGTGCAGTAGATGAAATCGCAAGTCGCGGTCTAGGGCTTTCAAGGGTCGATTGACGACTGCCGGTAAGGACTTCTGCGAGGGTTACAGAAGAGAATTGCAGCAGTAGGTGCTCACAGCAAGCACCGCGAGCGGGCAAAGAAGGGAGAGAGAGTGCGAGCTCTGTTGCGCGAGGAAGAGAAAACTCGATCGAGAGAGAGACAAGAGAGACAGTGAGAGACAGTGAGAGAGCGAAATAGAGAGAGACAGTGAGATCGATCGAAGAGAGAATAGAGAGAGAGAAACAGAGAGAGGGAGGTCGAGAGTGGCGGCGATCGGTGGAGGAGAGAGGCAGAGGAAGTGACTATTCGCAATGGAGGGTGAGGGAGAGCGGTGGAGAGAGCTGCGGGAAAGGGGAGAGAGAGAGAGAGACGAAGAGAGACCCTAATCTCTATTGATTTGGGGAGATGCAGCATTTTGGGTCAAAACGTTGTATCTTCATTCATTCCTTTTTTTTTAATAAATAATTATATATATAATTTCACACCCATATTTCACTAAAATGCGAATTTCATAAAAATGAGATTTATTATGATTCGCGAACACGACAACTTAAAATATACGAAAAATTCAAATTAAATACCTCAAAATCGAAAATCAATATAAACCCATATAAGAGGCGTTGAGCCAAAAGATGGTGGGTGCCACTCACTTGGGAGTTCGATCGTGTATGTTAGCTAGAATGGGTGTGAAACCCATGTGAGAGGCATTGAGTCAAGAGATAGTGGGAACCACCCGCTCGGGAGTTTGTTCTTGTATGTTTGCTAGAATGGGTGCGGAACCTATGTGAGAGGCATGGAGCCAATAGATAGTGGAAGCCACCCCCTCGGAAGTTCGATCCCATATGTTGACTAGAATGAGTGCAGAACCCAAATGAGAAGCATTGAGCTGAGAGATAGTGTGGAAGACACAATGAACTAGGGGAGCCCAGGGGCCTTGGTTATTACCATTATTGAAGATATTGCAAGGAAATAAAATTGACATATTATTATGAAAATGGGCCTAGAATCAAGATAATATAGTAAGAACAATAGAGAGTGAATATAACTACTGATGAGTAGGGGTCACTAAACTGAGGCCTTTGACGGGTTTGGATCGTACTCCAGTATTCCAATACTAAGAGATATTCTAAACTTAATCTTCATATGCCTAGTACTTGGCACGGCTTCCAAGTCATCCAGGCCGGGGCTACCTAATATGGTGTTGTAGGGGATGTCAGTTTTACCATATTAAATGTAACCATTGTAGTGGTGTGATTAGGTGGTGCTCTCAAAGTTACCAGTAGCCAGATGATATCTTTGGGATATATCCATTAGCCGAAGAGTCCCTTTAGGGGTCTAGCATGAGGTTGAAGGTTGGTGCGGCTGAGACCCATCTGTTTGAAAACATCCTAGTAGAAGATGTCACAAGCTACTCCTTGGTTGACAAAAATTCTTTTAACAGTGAACTACCTTATTTTGGCATTGATAACTAAAGGATCGTGCTATCCTAAGGCAGCCCTTGTTAGCCCTTTGTCGTCAAAGCCTATCATTGGCTTTTTTCTTTTTTTACTCCCTTTCAGTGTAGGTAGTAAATACCTCCTTGGATATAGGGGGCTTTCTATCTTTTAAAACACTGGGGTAACCCAATAATTGACAGAACACTGTAAAGGGTATTCTTATTGTACGTACAGAATAACTCCCCAGGGTTGGTTCCAAACAGCATCAGTAATTAGGGGTTCTATAGTAACTAGGGGTTCTGTTGGTTTGACATGACTGGTTTCCGACTAGTCTCTTTCTCCTTGCCTCCATGGGGGATTTCCCCCTTATCTTGTATTGATGAATCTTTGTAAACTTTTTTCTTTGATTAAGGTTTCGAGCTCATCTCTCAGCCTTTGGTATTCATCCGTCGTGTGACTATGCTCTCGATGAAAGTTAAAATATCAAGTTTTGTCTCTTTTCGAATCGTCTCATCTTGAAGGAAAAGGCTAGTTAATGTAAGGCCGGTTTCTAATCTGTATCAAGATCTGGTTAGGTGAGTTAAGCCATGTTAATGCATTCCCCTTCAGGATCATATGAAAGTGTTTACATATGATGGCAACTGACATATCTCTAACGAACATGACCATGACAAAATGAGCCGTGTGGTCTCTGAGATCGGTAGTGCTATCATACATCTCCATATGGGGAAGGAGAATGTTGTAGAGCATCGGCTCGGCGATAATCTTGGAGTCAAATGGTAATGAATTAAAGAGGTAAGGATCGAGTTTGTTTCGCCTGACGTTACCCCTTTAGAGCTTGATGGCTACATATTCTTTAACTTGTTTTCTCAAATTCTCTAGCTCCAATTGAGATGTCACTAAAGGCTCTAGGCGTGCAAGAGGTTGGAGTCTAGTGAAGCATGAGTGCACCAAATTACTAGAAGGAGGTAGGGTTTCCTATCAAAGAACATGGCTAGACATTAGCGCTAATGTCTTCTAGGTGCTTGCTCATTCCTTGTATCCAAGATTCTAATTTCTCTATTTGAGAATGATGAACCTAATCGGTAAATGCTTAAGCATGGGTCAGAGTGAGGCCAACTGGAGGTTGAGTCTCTGGGGGTTGAGTCACTAGAGGTTTAGCCATTGGAGTTGAATTGCTAGAGGCTGAGGACCTTCTTGCAGGGGTGGTTCTATCTGGTATTGTGAGTGGGTGATTGAGATGTCTGGCAGTGTAGCCGGAAACATCATAGGGGGTAAGTTTGTAAGATTGGACATCTATCCTCCCACCTTGGAAGTCATATTGGAAGTGTTGTCTCTGTTCTTTCTTTTCGATGGCATGGTGGTAGGGGAAGGAGGGAGGGAGGGGGAGGGGGAGAGAGAGAGAGAGAAAGAGAGAAATTGAAACAGGGCGTGAGTATTAGTTAGTCATTTCCCACAGACAATGTCAATCTATCAAAGCCAAAAATGACTCCATAGTAGATAGTCCTTCTAGTCCAACCGGTGTTGTGGTGTCTATTGACTTGACTTCAGAAAAGAATCCCACAAAAAACTCACTGGAGGTAGTTTCGGTGGAGGAGGCTTCACTGCTCAAGTCAGAAAGAATGGTAAAAGAGAAAGACTGAAAGAGTCTGGATCATATATAGTCTTTATATGCAGTATATAAAAGTGAGAGAGAGATTGCATACCTGACAAGTTGTCTGAGTTTAGTATATATAGCATGCATGGGGGTGCTCTGTGTGCCTAGGGTGTAGAAACCCTACTTGCCTTATGGAGAGATTATAGGAGATCTTTCGAGATTATAGGGATTGTGACAATAGATTTTTTGTAGACTCAAAATCTCTCGGGATAGGAGAGATTCTGTTACTATCACAGAGACCTGTGAGGATTTGAATCACTAGGGGAGATACTTCCTTATCAAGAAAGATTACAATAAACTAGTGTCGGATTAGGAAAAGTTTAAACTTGTCAAAAATTTCCTTTCTTATCAGATAACTATGACTAGGACTCATTATGTGATAGGAGTTGATTCTATAAGAACTGAGTGATCAAAATTAAGAGATTGGAAAGCCGAGAGGCTAAAGGATCTAGTGAATACGCTATGCGAGGAGAATGATCATATTACCAGAAAACACGGTTTCAGCGACGGAAATTAGCGACGGATAGTTATCCGTGGCTAATTAATAACAAAATTACGACGGAATAGTGATGGAAAAATTAGCGACGAAAAATTCCGTTGAAAAAAATTCCATCGCTAATCCATCGCTGAAACAAAAAAAAAATTCAGACCTATTAGCGACGGAAAAATTCCATCGGAAAAATTTCCGTCGCTAATCCGTCGCTGAAAAAAAAAATCGGACCTATTAGAGACGGATTAGTGACGGAAAAAATCCGTCGCTAATAGATCCGAATTTTTTTTATTAAATATAATTTTGTATTTTTATTAAATATAAATTTATTTTTTATTAAATATAACTTTTTATTTTTATTAAATATAATTTTGTATTTTTATTAAATATATTTTTATTTTTTATTAAATAGAATTTCTATTTTTATTAAATATAATTTTGTATTTTTATTAAATATAATTTTATTTTTTATTAAATATAACTTTTTATTTTTATTAAATATAATTTTGTATTTTTATTAAATATAATTTTTTGTTTTTATTAAATATAATTTTGTATTTTTATTAAATATAATTTTATTTTTTTATTAAATATAAATTTTTGTTTTTATTAAATATAATTTTGTATTTTTATTAAATATAATTTTTTGTTTTTATTAAATATAATTTTGTATTTTTATTGAATATAATTATGTGTTTTTATTAAATATAATTTTTAATTTTATTAAATATAATTTTTAATTTTATTAAATATAATTTTATTTTTTATTAAATATAATTTTGTATTTTTATTAAATATAATTTTGTATTTTTATTAGATATAATTTTTTGTTTTTTAAATATAATTTTATATTTTTATTAAATAAGAGTATTGTATTTTTAATATTAAGAGTTATAAATAAAGTATAGAAATAGAAAACAAATAAACTAATAACACAAATGTAATGGTGTTATGGTGATTAAGGCTCTCAAGTTCTCTCTCTCACACCCAGGTTCAAACATGAGGGAGAGCATATTTTCAGAATATTTTCAGCACATTTACGTGCAGGCGGGCAGGCGGGCGGATCGGGTTCTGAATGGTGGTGGAAGCGGGTTGGGTTGGGCTTTTATTTTTATGGGCCTGCTAGGTTTTATAGTAGTAGGCCGTTAGACCATATATCATCAATAGTAAATACATGTAGTAAATATATGTAGTCAAAGTAAAAAAATATGTTGATAGAAATGGTGTTCTTGAAATCTATCATAATGGCATCTTCTCTATCACAATTTGTGGAGAAGGTTTCAAGTTTGTACCTCCATAAATATGGAAGAAGTGATCTTCCTTTTGTATGATCAAGCCTTGAGGGCTCTTGTGAGTTTAATAAAAAGAACAATAAAACAAAACAAAATTAGGGAGCTAGTGTTGTGTATAGAAGGTGTAGAAGAAATAAAAATAGTGAGTGCAACATTAGTGATTAAAGCTTGTATGTGTGAGATATATGCTTAATGTAAGTGGTCTTAGTAAGTGATGTGTGTAGTTATTGTACTTCTTGTTATTTTGTTAAATAAAGAGACTACAAATTTCAACATATTATATCAAAGTACAATTGGTCGGGGACTAAAATTAAACACAAATTTTGAAGTATTGCAATCCGGGATTGCATGCTATATTGGTTGGGGACCAATTTAGAATACACGAGCTGGTCATGTGTGAATGGTAGAATTAAATACTGTGAGTATAGTCAAAAAATTAAATACTCAGAATTATAGAACATGAAGGACAAGCATGGTGTCCTATTCGCAAGGCGGGGGGGAGACCACACCACCACAGGAGGATGCTGCTGCACTTCAGAAATGGAAAATCAAGGTAGGGAAAGCCATGTTTTCCATAAAGACCAGAATCGAAGAAGAAATACCGGAGCATACAAGGTGCACACTACACCCAAAGAAACTTCGGATATCTTAGCCTTGAGGTTTTCTAAGAAAAATGAAATGAGGTTACAATTATTAGAAAATGATTTATTAACAGTAAAACAAGGTGACATAGGCATAAATCAATATTTTACAATAGAAAATCAATTGGTCAAGAAATATCTAAATTAGATCCGACCTCTAAAATAAGTGATGAAAGAATGAGAAGAATAATAATACACAGCTTAAGGTCGGAGCATAAAGGTCTCATTGCAGCAATTCAAGGATGGCCAACACCACCACAGGAGGTCATGTATGAATGGTAGGATTAAATACTGTGCATATAGTCAAAAAATTAAATACCCAGGATTATAGCACATGAAGGACAAGCATGGTGTACTATTTGCAAGGTCAAGATCTATGGGAGATCGTTGGTGGGGGCGAGACCACACCACAACAAGAGAATGCTGCTGCACTTCAGAAATGGAAAATCAAAGTAAGGAAAGCCATGTTTTCCATAAAGACCAGAATTGATGAAAAAATACCGGAGCATATTAGGTGCACCACTACACCCAAAGAAACTTAGGATATCTTAGCCTCGAGATTTTCTAAGAAAAATGGAACGAGGTTACAATTATTAGAGAATGATTTATTAACATTAAAACAAGGTGACAGGCATAATCAATATTGTACAAAAGTAAAATCAATATGTGAAGAAATATCCAAATTAGATCCGACCTCTAAAATAAGTGATGATAGAAGGAGAAGAATAATAATACACAGTTTAAGGACAGAGCATAGAGGTTTCACTGCGGCAATTCAAGGATGGCCAATACTAAGGCTCTTATGACACTCGGGTAGTTTCATGGGTACCCATGACACTACCCGATCAAAGCATGAGCTTGAGCCCAGCTGAGTCGAGCTCGAAAGCTCGACAGGCCCGAAAATTATATTTTTTAAAATATTTTTAATTTTTTAAATAATTTTTTATTTTAAAAAATAATTTTTATTTTTAAAAATAATTTTTATTTATTAAAATAATTATATTTTTTAAAAATAATTTTTAAAATAAATAATGATACTACCCGATGACACCCAACGACATTTTGAGCTCGAGCTATTTCAATGTGATCAATTCAATGTGATTGACAATCAAAACATTTCCTCATTTAATGTTTACCTATCATAAAACCTATTTCAAGCGAAATAGATTGATCAATTCAATGTGATTGACAATCAAAACATTTCCTCATTTAATGTTTACCTATCATAAAACCTATTTCAAGCGAAAAGCACCATGTGATTGATCAATTCAAAGTGATCGACAATCAAAACATTTCCTCATTTAATGTTTACCTATCATAAAACCTATTTCAAGCGAAAAGCACCATGTTAAAATGACCATGCCCATGGGTCCTACAACCTCTGCCTCACCAATGGCAACCCTTGGCCAATAACTCTTCTGTCAACTGCCTCATATAGGCCATAACCTCTAAAAATAAATAAAAGAATACATCTGAAGCTATCCTCCAAATCTTTTGGTAAAACTCAAGAAAACATTGCAGCAATAATCTTTTACCTCGAGAACACAATCTTTCCTAAACGAATACATTCCTCCAACACTCTTTGAAGTTGGAATAACTAAACGACTTTTACCGAGAATTTTGGATCATGCCCTTATCCATTGTCTAGGAGGCATAGTTTTACAAAAAAAAAAAATCTAGATTTAATAGATATAATGAAAATTAAACCAGATATTTAACCCCCTAAAAATAACATTTCTAATTTTTTAGAACCCATAGGTGGCTTTTCTTTTTTAGAAAAAAAAAATCATTTGAAATACTTTAAATATCAAACTTTTCAAAATAATTTGAAAATTATTGAGAACCTTAAAAAAATATTTAAAAACTTCTCAAACTTTTACAAAAAAAAAAAAAAAGAAAAACCTATACTTCGATACTAACAAAATTATCACGTCCCGACTCTCAGATCGAGTACGCGACAACCATCAAATTACCCTAATATATGGGTAAATCTATCTCGTACACCAAGGTACCGCAAGGAATTTATTTCAAAATTAATCCAATAAAATCTAATAAACTAACATGTATTCATCACACAATCAAAAGACCAGCCCGGTCTATCCCTGTTCAAAACATGCATGCATTAGGCCAATCCAACCATCCATAATCCAATCACATACACAAGACCAACCCGGCCATCAATATCCAATCACATATACTGAAAATAAAATAAGTCTCAACCCAAGGGATCTAAACTAAATCCAACAAAAATAATTCCCAAGTTTTTTTAAGAGAGTAAACAGTAAGGTCCTCAATATAAATGTATACATCCCAATAGAGTTTAATCATCAAAATAATCAAAATATAATCCTAAATATAGTTTACAAATCAGTAACCAACATTCACCTCCATCTGGGCCTGCTAATACCTTAAAAATAATCAAAAGAAATCGATACCCGAAGAGATTCTCAAAATATTTCGATTCAGCTCAAAACAGGGGCTAATCTCCAAAAACTAAACGTTCTCTAAAAAAAATAAAATGAGAGGAATGAGTATAAACAATATTCAGTTAATGGAATAACATGTTACGCAATGAATGAAGGGTGGGTGTGGATATGTAAAATAATAGTTCAAAAAAATCATTTCCATCATATTCAATTTTATAAATGTTTTACATAAATATCAAAGTCGTTCAGCCAAATCTAGATATCACAATAAAATAAATTTTATGCATTCAAATCATAATATCATTTTCAATAAATAAAAGGGGATTGGCAAAAATACTTTGTCTGACAATGGTCTACTATGACCAAAGGCGAATCTGCCAAGGGGTTTTCATACATTTCATATTTTGTCAATTGCCCCTAATCTTGACATTGGCTCGGGACCTCCCTGGCGGTGCAACCAAGTTAGCCCGATGGGACAAAAGAGACGTCTCTCGGGTTTGACTAACCTCTCTGTCTAATAAAAACCTAACCACGTTGCCCCGTCGAGCCACCCCATGATAGGAAATGTTGATTATGAATGATATTATTTGACACTCTAATTTTCACCTACACTATTAGTACTTGAGATTTATCCCCTCACTCACTAAGTATGCTTCCCCGAGTACTCACCTCTCCTCTTTTCCTCCCTCAGACAGGATTTTTGTGCTGGAGCGACAGTTCAGAGTATAGAGTTTGGGTGTACTTGGTGTTCAGGAAGGTGAGATCTTAAGTTTAAATTGAAAGATGAATTATGTATTTTATTTCGACCCTGCGAGGTCTTGTTGAGATCCGTAGTTGGCCGTGTACTTATTTTGGGATGACTGTATAATTTATGTATGCTTATTTGCGAAACTCTCGTATTTCATTTGCATTGAGACGATTGTATGTATTTGAATGTTACTTGGGAAATTTGTTATACATTTATATAAATTTAGGTCCGTTCGGTGTGGTGGCTGCTCATGCTCTAGTTGAGCATGACAGTAGAGGTCTGTGGCTAGGTTTGTTGATAGATTTTTATAGTCTTGCGTTGTTCTGGATGTCGGCTATGGGTGTTGTTGGTTTTGGAGAGGTCGGGATGGCCATTTGTTTTATTTTCATGATGAATTTTGAATTATACAGGTTTAAACAGGTTAAATTATACATGAGAGACCTCCAATTTATGGGGAGGTTCTGCCCGAATTTCTGTACGAATACAGCCGGCATCCAGGGCAACGGGTGGCTATTCACGATTCCCGGTTCGGGGCGTGACATTAGTGGTGAATAATTCTTTCATTTTTGTAAAATTCATCGATTTTGCCTTCACAAAATTCCATACAATTATCTGCTCTAAGCCGCTTGATCATTTATCTGTTTATTTTTCAATCAAAACTTTCTATTATTTAAAAGTTAGGTAAATATATTCATGATTAAGAAAATAAATCTAGAATTTTCTTAAATAATTATCAATGAAGATCAACATAAATCTAGCACCCTTAGACTGAACACGTGCCGGTCCCCATAAATTTGAATAAATGTAGTCAAGAGTATTTTTTGTCTTGTGAACAACTGTTGATTTGAAACTAACCCTATTCTACTTCTCAAAAATACAATGTTCACAAAATTCTAATAATCTGGTACTCCGCCCACATAGAAGACACCTTTTACTTAATATACTTAAGCCTTCTCGTTCATGTGCCCAAAAAGCATGTGCCACAACTTGGCGATGTCAAAATTAGACATTGATGATGAAGTTGCAATTGAACCAATAACAATAGATCCTAGTAGAAGATATTATCTACTAAATCTATGAACTTTCATAATACTAAGAGTACTATTAAACACTTTCATAACTCTACTTTCAGTTTGTATTTAGATCCAAGAGCCTATAGGATACCTAAAGATATGAGATTTTTTTTCAAATTAGGAGCATATCTAACATCAGTGAGTGTCCTCGCAATACCATCATACATTTTAATTCAGTTTGTATCCTTACTAACAACATTACAAACAGTATTGTTGTCCATCAAAAGAACAAACTAAATTTAAAAGCCAATTTGTTACAATAATTACATTCTAAATTTTTATGTTTGGATTTAGATATGGACTTGATCTATTATTGTCAAATTTTCTCTTATCAATTTTGCCCCTAACAACCAAGCCTTTAATTTGACCTCCATTAGTTTCCCTAATAATATCCCTATCTTTTTGCTTCTTAAATTTTAAATTAGATTTTATTTCCCAATACGAAATTATTTTTTTACCATAATCATAGTATCACAAAAATACTTAAAGAATTAGAAAAGAGAATACAATAATAACAGGACCTCATTCTCGTCATCAATTTTTGAAACTATATATTCCAAATCTATAATAATAGAATCAAATTTATCAAGTTAAGAGAGTATACATATACCTACCGTCATACGAACCATATATAGACTTTGTTTCAGATAAAATATGTTCTCAACTATCTTTTTCATATACAAATATTTAAACTTATCCTACATAACCTTGGTTGTGGTCTCCATTGCAATCTCCCTCAAAATCTTATCTGAGAGACTCAAAATAATCTTAGATCTTGTCTTTTTATCCATCACAACAAAGTCTACATCTATCAGACTAACTGATTTTTTTTACCCTTGTAATGCTAAGTCAACTTCGTTCTGAATCAAAATAGTCTTCATCTTAAATTGTCACATCCTGAAATTGACATTTATATCAAATTTCTCAACAATTGTCATTGATATTTTCATGTTACAAAAGAATTTGCCCCCCAAAAAAATTCCTTAAAAAAGCTCTGATTCCAATTTGTTAAAATTGGGTCATAAAAAGTTAACCAAATTTGCTCTTGATAATTCAATAAACAAATAATAAAACAAAATTAAATAAACAAAGAGACACAAAATTTACGTGGTTTAATCAAATAGACCTACGTTCATAGACGAGCAAGGAACAAAATTCACTATAAAAGAAGCAGAGTATAAATATCTTAGAAAAGTGTTATTAAAAAAGGCTAAAAAACAAGAAAGATTAATAAAAGAGACCCAAAACTTAATGACCCAAAGGTCATAATAATAACCCACTAATAAGTTCTCTTGATTTTTATACACTCAATCCTACAAAATAGTCCACTTATTTTATCACACCCCGACCCTCGACTCAAGCACACGACAACTACCACATTGTCCCAGAATAAGGGTGATTCAAACCCGTACACCAAAATATCACAAGACATTCATCAATATCTATCCTTTTTTCTAAAATAATTTAATCATCAAAATAAACTAGCATGCATACATCGTACAATCAAAGGACCAACCCAGTCCATCCCTACTCAAAATATGTCTACGCTGGGCCAACCCGGCCATTCAAATCCAAACAAATTCATAGATTTTAAAATATGCCCCTACTCAAGGGATCCATTCCAAATTTCACCAAAATAATTTTAAAAAAAAATCCAAGAAAATAAAAAGGGGAGATCCTCATTTTTAAGTTTACAAAATCGTATTTAAATCACAGAACAAATAACATAGTACAAAATTGAGTTTTCAAAAGTAGTTACAAAGTTTGTCTCCCATTTGACTCCACTAAATACTTTAACCAAAAGCAAACTATTATCCAAAAAAAATCCGACCAATAAAACTTATTCAAACCTAGTTCTAGGCAACCTCAATCCTCAACTAGATTTCCTCTATAAGAAAGAAAGTGAGAGGTGAGTATATACTATACGCAGTGAGTGATAAACAAGTTGTACAAAAATAAGATTTGTATGGTAAAAATATCAAATGCATATTTTTCAAACCATCATAGTATTCTCAATTCTATTTAATAAAAATAAATTTCAAATCAATGTTCTCAAAATTATCATAATTCACAATCATCATAAATTAGTCTCATATGCATCCAACAATTTGTATTTTTCAAATATGAGGCAACCCAAAATCCATGTTCCCAACAAAGGTCTATCACGACCTAGGGTGAGACCGCCAAGGGTACTAATAATTTATGTTTAAAAATACCCTCCTCCTTAGCGTTGGTTATGGTTTTCGTTAGTGGTGCAACCAACTATCCTATGCCCTTTAAGTGCCATGTTATTCAACCAAGAATATACCGTCGCGCTTAGCTACAAACCATGGTCTATTAATTCCCACCACACATCCAACGGTTTATGTAGTGGAGGGGAAATGACTAGTCATTTTTTGAAGTTTAGACTCGTCCTCCAATAACCACACCATGCACTATTTCACAAAATTCATTATTCCAATCCATTTGCCATTAATTTAACAATTGTCCAATAGCAGACATCGAGACAATATATTCATCATCAATAAATCAACATGACACATTTGTTAATCGAAAGCATATAGGATACATAGAAGTTCAAATCTCAGCATTTGGGATATTCCATACTCACTAAAACATATAAGTCCAAATTTCAAAATTCATTTAGAAAATTCAATAAAAACATTTTTTTATTTAAATACAAGCATGAAATCACTCACCTCTTGAAAGGGTGAATACTCTCAATTCAGAACTAATTTGAGAATAATTCTCTCTTGAGTTCCAATTGATTTATTCTAAAGCAATAAACATGAATTTAATGTTAAATCATATCCATTTCTAAGGTTTAGGAATTTTATCCAATATAGCACAACCCAAATTTTATAAAATTTACCAATCAATGTTCCGATTCCTTCATCCACGACTCATTGGCAACTATATTTATATTCCATCATTATTCACAAATTTCTCAAAAAAATCAGTATCTATAAACCCTAGTTTCTTAAATCTATGAATTTATGTTCTAATTTTATCATCTGCATACTATTTGTATCTATATAAAATTTCCATTCATAATTTTCGTCAATTTTTTCATTCACAAACTCTAGGGTTATAATCTCTAACAAAACTCATCAAATCTTAATAATAAAATTCAATCTACTAATGAGGAAGCCAAATCCAAGATTAGGAGGAGAAAAGTACCTTTATTTTGTGGTTGGATTGAATTTTGGACGTTGAGTTTCAAAAACCTTAATTTTTCCCCTTTCGTGGAGCAACCTTAGATCTCCAAATCCACCTTCATTCACAAGTTTGCTTAAGAAATTGGAATCTTTCACTATAAAAAAACAAGAATTCAGTGACGAAATTTAGCAACGAAAAATATTCATCGCAAATCTATCACAAATTTAGCGACAAAAAAGGGTATCGTCGCTAATTAGCCACGATTTTAGTAACAAAAACATTTTCGTCCCAAATTTCGCAATAAAAATTATTTTCGTTACAAATTTCATCGCAAATTTTTTATGAAAATTTTTTGATGCAAAATTCGTTGCAAATTTACAACGAAATAATAAATTTGTTACTAAATTTCTAACGAATTTCAAAATTCGTCGCTAAATTTGCGACGAAATAAACATTCGTCCCTAAATTTGTAACAAATAAATCATTCGTCCCTAAATTCAGGGGTGAATTTTTTTTCGTCCCTGAATCAGGGATGAATTTTTTTTTCGTCCCTGATTCAGGGACGAATTTAGGGACAAAAATATTTTGTCCCTAATTTCTATATTTTCAACACTTAGCATTTTTGTTTCATTCTCACTCTCAGTCTCTCTCTCTCTCTCTCGCTTTCTCTCTCTCCGTGGTTCTGCGAAGGTGGTTCCGTGAAGCTGGTTCTACGAAGGGTTGGCGGAAGGGATGCCGGAAGGGATGCCGGATCTGCGATGGTGATAGGTAATCTCTCTCTCTCTCTCTCGCTCTCTCTCTTGATCGCAGAAAGCTAGCTGCGAGCTGTAGAAGCGAGATCCGGCGGCCAAGCCACCGGATCTGCACTGTAGAAGCTAGATCCGGCGGCCAAGCCGCTGGATTTGCCCTTCGCATGGCAGCCGCGGCAAGGGGCCGCCGCCCCTTAGCTGTCCAGACTCGCGCAGGGGCGCGGCCCCTGCGCTGCCCAGACTCGCGCAGGGGCCGCTGGCCCCTGCGTGCGTGTCCTTTGGGCTGGGACATTGCACGGCCCCGGGTAGGCCCATTGGGCCCGGCCCTACCCGTTGTAGTCCCTTTTATGCATAATTTTTTTAAAAAAAAAAATTTGAAAAATTTTATTTAAAAAATATTTTTATAGTATTTTTTAAATAATTTATTAATTATTTATAATTGTTTTTTATGTTTC
The DNA here is from genome assembly GCA_037126225.1 of Dillenia turbinata. Taxonomy (NCBI): domain Eukaryota; kingdom Viridiplantae; phylum Streptophyta; class Magnoliopsida; order Dilleniales; family Dilleniaceae; genus Dillenia; species Dillenia turbinata. Next base: position 9,282,279 of record JBAMMX010000015.1, read on the forward strand.
AAGATTTGCGATTATCGAATATTTGGATTGGAAGCTGTTGCTGCTATTGATATCTGAGTCCATCGGTGAATTATTATTTGGTGGTGAGAAAAGTTTTAATTTGTATTGTAATGATTGGAAAATGCAATTATGTAAATTTGTATGTTTGTGTTGTTTTTTTTTTTTTTGTATTTAGTGGTTGATCTAATGATATTATTGGATTTGTTAATTTTCATTTTTTATATAAAGTTGGAATCAAAAGTGTTGATCATTGATTAGGTGAAACATTATGTTATGCATAATCAGCAATTTATAGTAAACCATATTTCGATTAGTTAAATAATCAATATTATTAAATGTTCAATAATTTATACTTTATTTAATTATATGATAATATTTAATGTTATTGTAATAATTTAGTTATTTTGTTTGATATTAATTAAGTTAATAATATTATTTATTATTATATTCAATTTTTGTTAAATTAAGGTTATTATTATTGATGATGTTGAGTTGTGTTAAATTTAATGTTACTTTTATAATATTTAATTTATACTATGAGATTAATGTTAAATTTTTATACGAATAACGTTATTATTTATTGTTATATCAACTTAGTTGGGATTATTGATGATGCTATTATTGATGATTTAGTAGTTTTTATTAATGCTGCTGTAAAGAGATCAGGAATTCAATGAACTTCAAGCAAAGCACACGCAAGAAACGAACGAGTTCCACACGCAGCAAATGTTAATCATGCAACATCTTCAGTTAGCCTACGCTCCAAGTCAGATTCTCCCTTATATTTCTCCTCCTGATAATGCTCGCGATGGTGATGAAGGTGTTGATTTCTTCGGTGATGATGATGATGATGATGATGGTGGTGGTGGAGGTTATACTCGAGATTGTGTACTGTTATTTGACTTACATTTTGATACTCGTTATATTTATTTTCTTGGTTATGTATGGTTATTAATATTTTAACATTTAGACTTGATGTTGATTTTATCTTTGATATTATTATTATGATTTCTTGTTGAATTTTTAATTTATTGATCTTATTGAATAGTTAGTTATATTTATGAGTATAGATACCTGAAATTTGATATTAAAAACGAATTGAATGATTAGTTGTTGATTAGGTTGGATGAGCAGGTATAAAAACAGGTTATAAAGGAAAAAAATGATCCAAATATGCCAATAAAATTTATAATTGTCGCAAAAATACATATTTGTCACAAAATTTGTCCCTAAAAACAATGGTCGTCGCAAATTTCGTTGCTAAAATGACCTGAGTTTAGCGACGAATTGTGCAACGAAAAAATGAATCGTCGCAAATATGTGATAAATTTTTCGACGAATTTGTTTTCGTGGCAAGTTTGCGACGAAAATTTGATTCGTCGCAAATTTACGACGAAAATAGGATTCGTCGCAAATTTGCCATGAAAATTAAATTCGTCGCAAATTTGTGACGAAAATAGGATTTGTCGCAAATTTGCGACAAAAAAAGATTCGTCGTAGATTTGCGACGAAAATTGGATATGTTGCAGATCTGCGACGAAAATTTTTTGTGGCTAAATTCGTCACAAATTAGCGACGAATTTTGAAACAAAAAACTATTTGTTGGAAATTTTTGCGACAAAAAATTACTTTTTCGTCCCAAAAATTTGCGACGACTTATTAAGGACGAAAAAAAATTTGTTGCAAAATTTATCGCAAAGTTGTTTTGGGACGAATTTTTCTTACAAAATTGTCACAAATTTTGTCGCAAATTGATGATTTTTTAGTAGTGTTTACAGAGTGAATTTAGCAGTCTAGTTAGTTTAGAGAGAGATTGAGAGAAAAGGGCAAGAGTGTGAGGAGAGGAGAGTCGAATGAGAGGAAAGAAATGAATTTGGGCTTTGATGAAGCCTATTTATAGTGAACTGTGAAATTACTATCTTGCCCCTCCTCATTGTTAAGTTTCAATTAGTTTTGGTTGTCCTTTTCTATCATTTTGCTATATTTTATATGCACAAGTCGACTTGCAAACCTTACAAGTCAACTTTAGCATTTCTCATAGAAGGCCAAGTCGATTTGCCATCACCAAGCCTCAGATCCCCTGCCTGCATACTTGCCAAGTCAACTTGTCTATTGGCACAAGTCGATTTGTCATGTCCAAATCTCAGAACCATTGCTTGCTTTCTTACCAAGTCGATTTGCTCCTTTTGTATAAGTCGGCTTGCCTCTCACATTCTCTCAACACAAGTCGATTTGTGACTCACCTTTCTTAAATACAAGCCAACTTGCCATCCCTACAAGCCAACTTGTCTCTCCCATACTTCACAAAACATAAATCAACCTGCCAATATACAAACCAACTTGTCCTTTGCAAATAATGCAAAATAAAGAATAAATCTCTCCATCATGTTTCCAAGAGGATTTAAACCCATGCACTCTATGTCACCAAAATGATTTTCTACTACCAAGCTATTTAATCCTTTCAATATATTAATACAAATCCAAATACAAGTCTTTTCCTTATTCCATTAAAAAACAAAAATTGAAAATTCAAACACCAAATTTTTTGGTATTACACTCTAAATCCAAAATCAATTATAACCGATTTCTCTCAATATTTTACAAAGAAAAATTAAATGAAAATTTTTAACACTAAATTTTTGGTGTTACAACACCTAACCCACCCTAAAAAGAAATTTCATCCTCGAAATTTAAATACCAAATCATATTTCAAGTAAGTGAGGGTATTGTTTCCCTTATTGGCTCTTCAGGTTTCTCAATAAAGTAAGCGACGCGGTGCCCTCCTTGATTAAAAACTTTACCTATACCAACACCAAAAGTATCATCAATAGTCACAAAGATTTTAGAAAGGCTACAAGTCTCAATTTAGTTGATTTGGTTATTTTGACCTACCATACACAAGAATGTCATATAAGTACACCATAAAATTTATCATCTCAACGCACAACATATGAATTTCCCTTTAGTAGGTAATCTAAATTCTTACCTGCTTATGTTACAATACTCCTAGAACTATTATATCCATATGACAGTTTTTAATTTTTGCTTTCCTCTATCTACTTCCAACTACATTGTCATATCCAGTTTGACCTCCACTAAAGCTATCCATAGAAACAACATAAACAAAAATCATCAAGAGTTAATATAATCCCAATTTCCAATACTCCTCATTTGGTGGATGTTGTGATATCTATGAATGATTTATTTTTAACTTGACTATTTGTATTTTCCATTAAAAATCATTCAACCAATTCAGAATCCTAAGTCTAACTATTTATAATATCCTATCCTATAACGGGGTGTCAACAAGAACCACTACCCCACTAAAGGCATATGAGGAAATTCCCATACTCAGAGGCAATATTCCCATAATTGCAATATCATCAATGTTCAAAACTAAACTAGTATCAGTCAATCCACATTTAAACAATAAAATCGCAATCATTCATTTCTTTTTTTTAGGCCTGCACATGGAAGTACTAATGATCACAAACAAACCCTCCATTAAAACAAAACCACATATATATGACACCAAAATAATATAATCAACAAAAGTAAGTCATGAACAATCATAGATCTTCTCAGGGCATTACCCTATGAAATCTTTCTATCATCAATCACTCTGTCTAAAGTAACATTAACCTACTAAACAAAATAAGGGATCCTATGAAAAATTTAGAAAGAGAGGGATGAGTATAATATATTCAGTAAGTGGAGTGTAATAGTATGTTCAACATGAATGAGGGATGAGAGTGGTTATGTCAAACACATATATCAAAATTTATCTCAATGCGATAAATAAAGCCGTTTGTATGGAATGAATTTAGATCAAATCTGCCATGACTCATATATATATTCCAAATCAATAAACAATTTAAATTTTCTTTTCAAGATTCTTGAGGTTTGCCAAAATCACTTTTCTATGAATGGCCATTGGTAGGTCCGCCAAGAGTTTTTCACGGGAAAAATTTAAGGAGCCTCTCTATCTTGCCTTCCACTAAGCCAAATTTTTAAACCAGTCTTTACCATGCCACCCCGATGGCCCAGGTCCGTGACAAGACTTAGATTATATTCATTTTTCTTATCCATGCATGATGTTACAAAAATTTCATTTCATAATTCAATATAACAAGCAATTCATAAGGAATTAAAATTCCACAATTCATAATTTTCATTTCATTATAACATGATGCAAAACAGTTTAAAGATCAATATTAGAGTCATGGATTTTTGAACAACTCAATTTGGGTACACCACAATCACAAAGCATTGCAAATTCATTTCCCATTCATATGCACATAACCACCCACTCACCTCCTCTTACAAGGGAATCAACCTAACTCTTAACAAGTTAACCAAAATATCTCTAAATTTAAGAACAAGTCGACTCAAAACTTCAATGAGCCGACCACATGCGAGTAATATCTTTATGTCCAGAAAAAGGAAATCAAATGGCAAGTTCAACCAATCTCAATCAAGGTATATAGTCATTACTAACATCATGACCTACCATAAGTTATCGAAATCACATCTCCCAACTTCACCATTATGCAATGTCATCAATGTCTCTTAATTTAATCATGTACACTTAATCTTATAATGTTTGCATCAACATTTCTAAATCATCAAATCCAAGTTCAAGAGAATTTACCTACGACTACATCTGCATTGTGTTGAGCATCTTTACTCATTATTGTATGGATCCTTGTTTGAGTCCTTGTTTATGGATGTTGGGTTGGAGTAGCCACCGTGTTGCTCCTGGTCTCCATCCATGGAATGATACTAGCCAATGGTATAGACACGTTTGATTGACCACTTTGTAAGCCACTCGAGCGGCCTTGGCTCGACTAGCCTCCTTGTCTGCTTAGACCCAATATGGGGCAAGCATTATGGAAATGTACTTCCTTCCTACACCGATAGCATCTCCGAGGTGCCTTACAAAATCCTAGGTGAAACTTCTTGCAATTTGAGTAACGGTCTTTATTCCTTGCCGTCTTACTTCCGAAGGCGGCACTACCTATGGGAGCAACAATTGGAGGTGATCTTTGGCCTTATGAAGAGCTAATAGATCTCGAAATAGAGACACCACTATGGGGACCTATGCTCCTATTCTTCTTGAAATCTTGGCTGGAAGTAAATTTGAGTTCCTTTTCTTGTCATGACTCTCTCTAACTTTCTTTCGTTCATCCACCATTTTCTCGACCCTTATTACCAATTCTAAAATATCTTTATAAGTGTTAGCCAAGGTCATGGTCATCTTTTCCCTTATATTCAAATTCAGGCCCTCTCTAAACTTAGCACATAAAATTTCTTAGGAGTTTAGGAACTCTAGGATATATCTAGACAATTCTCTAAACTCTAGCTCATATTCGTTCACCATTTTGTCTCCTTGCACTAACATAAAAAATTCCTCCCACTTTTGGTCTCCATAGAAGCGAGTGTAATACTTCTCATTAGATTCCCTAAAGGACTCATCCCAAGTCAAAGGAGAAGAAAGTTTAGAAGGAGAAACTGGTAGAGGAATTAAGCTTGATATGGAGCTTACAATTAAGCTCCGTAAATATTCCACCACTCTATCACTTGCGGGAGGCAGCTATGGGAGGAGCAGAAATTTCAGTTAGAAGAACCAGATATATCAATGTTGGAGGAGGTGCATGCGAAGACAATACAGTCTTGAGTTGAGAAGGAAGGGTGGGAGGAATCTCATTCAATTTCTCATTCTTTGCCTATGAGATATAACACCTATAATAAAAAGTTTAGACTTAACAAGTGGGAGATTTTCAAAATCATGTATAACACTTTGGATATCAAATTCTTTTGAAAATAGTTTGGAAATAATAGAGGACCTCTAAAATACTTGAAAAAACTTTACAAATGTTTTTATTCATTTTCAAATCAAAAACTTATGCTATGATATCAATAGAACTGTCATGCCTCGACTCTTGAGTCGAGCACGCGACCACCGTCGCATCACCCCAGAATATGGGTAAACCAAACACATATGCCAAAGTACGACAAGACATTTTTCAATATCCATCCATTTTTCCAAAATAATTTAATCATCAAAATAAACTAGCATGCATACATCGCACAATCAAAGTACTAGCCCGATCCATCCTTGCTCAAAACATGCATGCATTGGACCAACCCGATCTTTCAAATCCAAAAAAATCCCCAGACTTTAAAACAAGTATTTACTCAAGTGATCCATTCTAAATTTCACCAAAATAATTCTCAAAGAAAATTTGAAGGAAATAAAAAGAGGAGGTCCTCATTTTTTAAGTTTACAAAATTTTATTTAAATCACAAAACAAATAATATAATACAAAATTGAGTTCTCAAAAGTAGTTAAAAATTTTGTCTACCATTTGACTCCACTAAATATCTTAACCAAAAGAGAACTATTATCCAAAGAAATCCGACCAATAAAACTTCTTCAAACCTGGTGCTAGGTAACCTCAAACCTCAACTAGACTTCCACTATAAGAAGGAAAGTAAGAGGTAAGTATATACTATACCTAATGAGTGATAAACAAGTTGTACAAAAATAAGATTTATGTGATGGATATATCAAATACATATTTTTCAAACCACCCTAATATTCTCAATTCTGTTCAATAGAAATAAATTTCAAACCAATGTTTCCAAAATCATCACAATTCACAATCATAATAAATCAGTCTCATATGCATCCAACAATTTGAATTTTTTAAACATGAGACAACCCAAAAGCCAAGTTCCCAACAAAAGTCTACTACGACTTAGGGTTAGACCACCAAAGATACAAGTAATTTACGTTTAAAAATGCTCTTATCCTTGGCATTGGTTATGGTTTTCATTGGTGGTGCAACCAACTGTCCCATACCCTTTAGGCAGTATGCTATTCGATCAAGAATGTACCGTCGTGCTCGGCAATATACCAAGATCTATTAATCCTCACCACACACCCGACAGTTTATATCGTAGAGGAAAAATAACTAGTCATTTTTCGATGTTCAGGCTCTTCCCCCTAATAACCACACCATGCATCATTTCACAAAATTTATTATTCCAATCCATGTGCTATCAATCTAACAATTGTCCAATAGTAGTCATCAAGACAATATATTCATCGTCAATAAATCAATATAACATATTTGCTAATCCAAAACATATAGGATACATAGGAGTTCAAATCTCAACCTTTGGGATATTCCACACACACTAAAACATATAGATCCAAATTTTAAAAATCATTTAGAAAAATCAATAAAAGCATTTTTCATATTTAAATACAAGTATGAAATCACTCACCTCTTGGGAGGATACACACTCCTAATTTACAACTAATTTGAGGATAATTTCCTCTTCGGTTCCAATTATTTATCTTAAAGCAACAAACATGAGTTCAATGTTAAATCACGTCAATTTCTAAGGTTTAGGAATTTTCTCCAATATAGCACAAGCCAAATTTTTCAAAATTCTCCAATCAATGATCCAATTCCTTCAACCATGACTCATTGGAAACTATAATTATATTCCATCATTATTCACAAATTTTCCAAAAATTTCATCATCTATAAACCCTAATGTCTTAAATCCATGAATGTATGCTCCAATTCCATCATCTACATACTATTTGTATATATATAAAATTTCCATTCATAATTTTCCCCAACTTTTTTCATTCACAAACCCTCGGATTATAATCTCAAACAAAACTACTCAAATCTTAATAATAAATTTCAATCTACTAATGTGAAAGTTAAATCCAAGATTAGGAAGAGAAAATTATCTTTATTTTATAGTTGGATTGAGATTTGAGCATCAATATTCAAAAATCCTAACTTTTCCCGTTTCGTGGAGCAACCCTAGATTTTTCTCAAATCCATCTTCATTCACAAGTTCGTTTGAGGAATTGGAATCTTTATGAAGTGAATTTAGCAAAGTTCAGTTGGTTTGGAGAGAGATTGAGAGAGAAGGGTGAGCGAGTGAGGAGATGGAGAGTCAAATGAGAGGAGAGAAATGAATTTGGGCTTTAATGAAGTCTATTTATAATGAACTATGAAATTACCATCTTGCCCCTCCTCATTGTTAAGTTTCAATTAGTTTTGGTTGTCCTTTTTCGTCATTTCGCTACATTTTATTTGCACAAGTCGACGTGTGTATCTAGGGTTGTCAGGGGTTAAATCTACTTGTGATATAGGCAAATCAATTTAATTTTATGAAATAAATTCGACTTGAGCATTTCCTATATAAGCCCAAGTCGATCTACCATCACCAAGCCTCAGATCCCCTGCCTGCACACTTGCCAAGTTGACTTATCTATTGACATAGGTCGATTTGTCACGTCCAAACCTCAGAACCATTGGCTGCTCTCTTGCCAAGTCGATTTGCCTCTTTTGTATAAGTCCACTTGCCTCTCACATTCTGTAGCACTGAAACCAAGTCAAAATAAAAGTGGGACCCACCCACTTATTCTTCCCCACTCACTCGAGACCCAAAACCCACATTTCTTTCATCTTGCGCACTCACTCTCTCCCTCTCTCCGTTCCTCTCACTCTCTCTCTCTCTCTCTCTTGCCTCTCCCTCTCACACTCACAGCTCCCTCCCTCTCACAGCTCCCTCCCTCTCTCAATCTCCTTTGAAATTTACTACACCACTAGTAAACCCACTCAATGAAGCTTCCAAAGTCTCAATCCAATCCTTTGACAAAGATAAATTTGGGAAAATTTTAGGACTTCGATTCAAAAAAGGAGAAATCGGGGTTTTTGTGACTGGACATCAAGGGCATGATTAGACCATGAAATTGAGGTAATTTCTTCCTCTTGAACATGATTTTAGTTTCCTCATTAATAAATTGAAATTTCTTAATGAGTTTTGAAAGATTAAATTTGGGGAACCTAGACCTAGGTTTATAAAATATTGGGTTTAGGGTTTGAGATGAATGAAAATTGTGTAATTATGTAAATAGAGCATAGATTAATGATCTAAAACTTAGAACAATGGTGGAAAGTTAGATTTAGTTGAAACCCCTGATTTTTCTGCATAAGGGATAGGTTGTGCTTGCTATAATTGTTTTATCATAACTTCTTCTGCATATAGGCAATTTAAATAAGGTTTTCTTCTTATGAAACTAGACTTCTATATCTTGAAAATGACATGATTTTTCAAAGAAATGCATTGTGTAGAAAAATACCATGTTCTGCCCCCTTTTGGCCAAATAATTTGCTCCAATTTTGAAATGCCTTTTGAAGCTGAATTAGACTAAACTCTGAATACAAAAGTTGTAGATCTATGTCTTATCTTTAATTTGAGACTTAAATCACTTAAATCTGACATGTATGGTAAAAGTTATGATAATTTTTCCGTGGTTGCACAAATGTGAATTATGAATCCTAGACTATATGTTCATGGACTTAGATACTTTGATATGATTTGAATGGGCTTGGAACATAAATATAAAAGTTGTAGTTTTATATCTAATATTTAAGTAAAAGTTTGAAATTTCCACAATCTGAGAAGTGTAGATTATGTTACGGTCATTTTTCTATAACATGTTGTACCAGAAATTTGTTGGGAAGTTAGGAATTGTGATATATTGAGAAGAACCAATTTGCTCTAGTGTTAGTATATGATTTAATGATTAATTTGTGACCAATTTCTTAAGTTAAGGTATTCAGAATCAAATGAGGGGTTGGATTTTGTTTGAATTGGAATTTGTGAGTGATTACTCTCCCAAGAGATGAGTTGACAGACCGTTGTGCCTTTAAATGAGAAAAATGATTTTAAAAAATTCTTTTATGAATAGTTTTAAATGATTTTATATTATTTTGTACCATATTTGTGATTATGGGATATCTCAAAATGAGAATTTGAAGTATGTATGTATCCATTATATTTATAAATGAATATATACCATATATTATTGGATATTTTATTCATGAATGTTATGAAATTGGTTGGTAACCTTTTGATGACATCATGGTATGTTGAATGAGATTGGAATATAGTCATTCCCTTCACAGAGCGACCTGACGGAATGTCGTGGTTGAGGTTAACTGGCAAAGGAGGTAGACGCGGCCTCTTGCACTGCCATCATACTATCCGGTTGCACCACCGGTGATGTATGAGTCAACACCATGGAAAAGGGAAGTAAAGTTATGAAACGAACGAATTTGAAACCCCTTGACGGGTTTCCATCCGATTTCGGCCAAACTTAGGGCAGAAATGGTTTCTTTAGGGAGACTCCGTGATCTTTAAAAAATATCAAAACCATGGATGTATTCTTTTTAATTATCATAATTGTTTGACACTATTTTACATCAATAAGTTATTTAAAATATATGATTTGACATTCTCATATTCATCCCTCATTTGTTGTTATAACCATACCATTACACTCCACTCATTCAGTATTCTTTTATACTCACTCCTTCCATTTTCATTTTACAATGGATGTTTAGTTGAGAGTTGAGGTTGCTTAGTACTAGATTTGAAGAAGTCAAGTCGGCTGGATTTTTCGGATACTAAACACCCTTTTGGATTAAGGTATTAGTGGATCCAAATGGAGACAAATCTTATAACTATTTTGGAAATTCATTTCACATTATGTTCATTTGATTTGTGATTTGAATATGACTTTGTGTACTTAAATTGAGGACCTCTCTTTTTACTTACTTGAATTTTTTTTTGGGAATTATTTCACTTGGTGGAAATTTAGTTTGGATCCATTGAGCAGGGGACTTATTTTAAAATTTATGAATTTGTAGATTTGAATTTGAATGTCAAGTTGGCCGATGCATGTATGTTTTGAGAAGGAATGGACTGGGATGGTCCTTGATTGTGAAATGAATGCATATTGGCTTGTTTTTTATTTGTTGAATTATTTTAGAGAATGGATGGACATTGATGAATGTCTTGCGATATCTCAGTGTACAGGTTGGATGTACCCATATTTTGGGGTAACATGGCAGTTGTCGTGCACTCGATTTGAGGGTCAGGGCGTGACACATTCCCTCAACACAAGTTGATTTGTCACACACTTTTCTTAAACACAAGCCAACTTGTCATCCCTATAAGCCAACTTGTCTCTCACATATTTCATGAACACAAACTGACTTACCAATATACAAACCAACTTGTCCCTCACAAATCATGCAAAATAAGGAATAAATCTCTCAGTTATGTTTGCAAGGGGATTTGAAGCCATGCACTCCATGTTACCAAGAAGGTTTTCTACCACCAAGCTATTTAATCCTTTTAATACTTTAATACTAATCCAAGTACAAGTCTTTTCCTAATTTCGTAAAAGAACAAAATTTGAAAATTCAAACACTAAACTTTTCGATGTTATACTCTAAGTTCAAAATTAATTACAACCAGTTTCTTCTAGTATTTTACAAAAAAAAAAATGCAAATTTTTTAATACCAAATTTTTGGTATTACATATTTATACTTATATATTTGGGTGTTATTTTGACTGATATTGGATGTGGAATAGGGCCCTTTTAAAATGAGTAAAAAAAAAAGAATTGTATCTTTAAATATTCAATATGAAACAAGCCACCTTATACATTTTATTCACAACTTTAATAATTCTTGAAAAATAATCTTTCACAGATTCTACCTCCATCATTAAAACCCTTGCATTGTATCTTTAAAAGTCATTTCAAATCTTTGTGAAATTTTTCAAGAAGTAATTTCAAAATTTGTTGGTTTAGTTATCAATTTCTCATTTCTTTCTACTCTTGATTACTTGCACAAAAGTTTTGGATTCTTTAATATTTTATGCTCTTCAATCAAAGATTTTAATACTCTTGGAATATGGTTTCAAAGCATTAAGAACAAATTTGGAACTCAATTTCCTGATTTTTCATGTCTACAATATCAAACGGGAGTAGATAAAATTTTTAATGATTAAGTGAATCTCCAAAAATTAATTATCTTCGGTTCTACAATACTTCGGAGCAGCAAAAAACCTTTTATTAAAACACAGAACATAATTTTTTGAATTAATTCATTCAAAAATCAAAACTCTTATCTTATTTGATTAAACTGTCACAAAAAAGCATGAATTTTCTAGTAATTGGACAAATTTTTGGCACTAAAGACACTTTCTCTCTATTTTTGCAACATTTTCCAATTCCACAAAGTCGAGATTGGATCATCAATTCCAAAAAATTTCATGTTTTCTTCGTGAATTGTTTAGAACATCACAATTTATAATTTTAGAAAGTGTCTATCATAATTTGTAGTCATTTTGAAACAAGCATCCTTTTTGTAAATAATTTGAAAATATCCTATTTTCAAATTATTTTTTAGAAAAGTTTACGAAAAATACCATTTCATTTTCAAAACCTAATTTTTGAACTTTAATGCAAAAAAATTGAAAATTCTACTGGCTATGCAAATTTTGTGAATTTAGGGTAAAAGACTAATTTTGGAAAAATTTAATCAACAATCTACAAAAAAGTCAATGTTCTCTATAAATAATTATTAAATAAGAATATTTTACTGAAATTTAAATTTATTTCAAATCGAATTATGATATTAAAGTTTTAATTATCCAATAGAGAGATAAAATTTTAAATCAACATTAAATTTTGAACACATGGAATAACAAAGTTAAAAATCATATATTTAGAAAAGTATAAGAATATGAAATAAAAGTTAATTTTGGGATTGAAGTTTATATTAGAGTCTTTTATTATTATTATTGATAATATTCACAAAATGTAGATTTTGCTTAGATTTATCTATATTATATTATGGAAATAAGTGTAGAATTACCCCATGAGATTTATGATATTTTCTTATTATTAAAAATATTATTTTAAACTAATTTGATATGATGGAAAATTAGTAAGAATTATTGTAATAAATTTTTTTGAAATTATTTTGAGAAAAAATTATACAAGAATTTTTAAATACTCCAAAAATTGTTTAGGAAAAATATATTTTGCTAAAATCTATATTGTGAAAATATTTTATGTAAAAATTGTTTTAAAGATTGTATATCGTTTTATACTCAAAATTGTTTCCAAAATAATCACAAGTATATGTTATCAAATTAATTTTAAGAAACATTACAAGAATGATTTACCAATTTATTTCTATTACTCTAAGAAAATATTATTGAGAAGAGTTTTAGAAATATTTGAAATAAATGTAAAACTATTTTGAAAATACTAGAAAATTATTGCAAAACTCTTTATATTTTTGGAAAAACACAACAAAAGTACCTTGAAAATTATTTAGGTATATTTTGAAAAATATTTTGAGTTCTCCACTATTTCAAAAGTACCTTCTATTTTGTTTTCACAACAAAAGTACCTTGCAAAACGCTTTATAATTTTTTTTTGCTCCAAAGATTGTTGTTCCAAAGATTGTTGTGTGTGATATTTATGTCGTAAATAGAAAAATTAAAAAAAAAATGTAGTTTTTAGTAATTTACTCTACTGTGCTACAATTGCTTTACCTCTATAGTGCATGCCATTATAGTTTTAGTATTTTAAAAATAAGGGATAAGATAGCATTTTATTTAGTCAAAAAGTAATTATAGTGACAATAATATGCCTTAGAAGGATACTCAAATTGCTTAAAAATAAAAGAAAAGAAGAGACAGATTACAACCAAACTTATTACCGGTATTTTGAAACACAAACCGAAGTACGAACTAGTTACGCCGAAGATCAATGGATCAATGGATCAAACCGATTGGATTGGACAAAAAAAACTTGATGATGTCATAAATAAATTTAAATTAAAATATATTAATAATCTAAAAAAATCTATATATCTAGTCACAAATGTTAATCAAGTCATATTCAAAATATATAATATTAATAAAATACAATTCATTTATCTAAATATCATATATCATTCAATATGAAACATCACTCAAATATATCTAAACGTAATTCAAATGATAGAGTTGAGCACATCAAAATCTAACTTAAACGATAAGAAAAGCCAAATGAGGAAAGAAATGGTAAAAAAAAAATAAAAAAATAAAAAAATAAAAAAATCCTATAGTGAGAGAGAAGGGGAAAAAAAAATCTAAAGATGCAAGACTGAAATAGAAGAAAAAGCAAATAAGCAAAAGAACACACACAGGCCTTGGTGGTCTGGTGGTTATAACAACTCAAGCATTTAGTTCTCTGCATAGGTTTAAGCCCACACCTTGGCACTTTTTACACCAAAAAGAAAAAACTAGGTTTGACCTGTTCAATCCAGTTCCTAGTACAACTGGAGTCTTGATCGGATTTGATCAATTTTTTAGAAATCCGATTTTGCTAAGGAACCCGAATCGGCTGCTGGTCTGGTTCTCGATCGAATCGGTCTAACCAACTAATTCGGTTCAGGTTTCAAAATGCTTATTACACACCACAAACAAGAATCAGAGGTTTGATTAGTTATGCTCAAGAATGATGAAAAATGAATTCACCAAAATTCACCACACTTAATAGAGATAAGAATTGAGTTCTCCAATAAAGAAGAACTGTTTAAATAAAACCAAAGGTAAGTGCTAGAAAACAACTTAGTTTCATAAAATCTGAATTATTTTTGGTACATTCTCAAATGAGGCTTATGTATAGGAAAATGAGTGTTCTCTTCATGTTCATAAGGGGATAGTCTAGTGGTCACAACTCTCTTCCCTCAATCCTGTAATTCCGGATTCAAATCTTAATGTAATAAGAAAAAATGAGTGTTCTGTTCAATTCTCCATAATGCTACTTATTGTTTCCAAGGTCAGAATAAATATTAGCCTTTATAGTGGTTGGATTGAGAATTATAAAGGGAAATGTGGCTTTAATGCTTACTTAGGTTCTCCTATCATGAAATTCCTTTTACTTAAAGCTAGAACTTAAGTTTGTCAGCTTGTGTGATAACTTATCATCTTGATTTATCAGCTTGTCTTGGAGTTTATCATCATGATTTATTAGCTCATCGTGGAGCTTACCATCGTGATTTATTGTCTTAACATCATGATCTACAATCTTGTCTTCGATGCCTTGGAATGTTAATAATTAACGATTAGCTTTATTTGACTTTTGACTTATTTCAAATAATTTAGTTTATTTACAACTCAAGTCAAACTTCTTTTTACTTTGTACTTTTTATTAAAAAGTAGATTTTACTAATTTATAATACAAACCAAATAGGCTGTTAATCTATTTTCATTTCCAAACTCGAGAAAATTACATGTCAAGTCCCTGAACTTTACCTCAAATTCACAAATTAGTTCTTGAACTTCAAAATGTTACGGTTGAGGATCTAAACTTTAAAATTCGTAATTTGTTAGTCTCTCCGTTAGTGATGGTGCCAACCTGGCCATTAATTGCTGATGTGTATCCAGGTGCAAACAATGTGGACCCAATGTGGCACTAATTGCTGGCATGTCAAATGACACGTTAGCAGTGGACACTTGAAATACTGCCACATCAGCAACTCTGAATATTTTCCCATGCCATGTTATTTTATTTTGGTGCCATTATTCCCTCCATAAAGGGGTTAGTTGGTTAAAAATAAAATAAATTGAAGTAGGAAAGAATACCAAGCAAAATATTGGTTTAAGAGAGAGAATATTTGTGCATCATCAAAACAAAAGAGGGTTAGGGTTTGGCCAACTTTCAAAGGATTAGTGTACTATAGGTTAGGGTTTAGGGTTTGGGCTAATATTCATGCAAACATTCAAGGGATTAGGCCAACATTCATCCATCATCAAAACAAAGGAGGGTTTGGATTTGGGCACTGTCTCGGTCTAATCTTTTTGTCTGCAAAGCAATGGTCATTGAATGTCATCAAGCACAGTAGAAGGTTCATTGAAGTGTAGATACAACCTCGATGCTATTTTGGTGACTTCATGGTCAGAACGAAATCTATCACGAAGGTTCTATGGTTGCCTTAAATTTTGAGTATGTCGAATCTTATTTTCCATTCAAAAATTGAATTTTTTGGGTATAGTTGCCATAAACTTAATTTTGCTGAATGTTAATGCTTTTACAAGAAGGAAATGCTTGCAATTTTTTTGAATGGAATGATCCACCTTTCTGCCCTCGAGTAGTTGAAGTTATTTATGGACTGAAAGGAAAAGTGGATGAGCTAAAAACTATAGGCAACTCTGTTGTAATTGATCAGAGTTTGAGAATACAGGATACAAGAAACACCATCGAGAGGCTGAAGGAAGAGAACAATCGTTTGTTGTACTTTGTTCAAGAGCTTGAGGAAATGAATTTGACAATGAAACAAGAGATTTCGAGGTTCCAAGAGATGAAGGAGAAGAAAGTTAAACCCTTTTGGAAAGATTTCATGCACGTAGGTGGAATATTGTCATTAGGAGTTCTGATTTTTGGTATTTTGTATAAAATTGGATAGGATATGGGTTTATTAAGAATGTTGTAGTTATTTGTTTTTTTTTTTTTTCCTCTTTTTTTAGAATTATTTTGGGGTCAAATCACTATATAATGTTAAGAATCTTATATGTAATATTATGAACTCTTGCTTTTTCTTGCACTTTTGCTACCTGAAAGCAATGAAAGGTTTCACATTGGTTTCAAACAATCAAAGGCTAAATTTAAGGAAGCAATCACAGGCTAAAGTTCTGAAAACAATCAACAATAGGCTATGAGCATAAAACATCATAGGCTGAAGTTCTAAAAATTAGACCCATTCTGAATATAAGGATTGTTTACAACATTTCATTGTTCATTTTGCATCACATTTGAGCATAAACCATTTAAGCATTTGGATTCTGAGGATTGTTTACAACACATCATTGTTCATTCTGAACATAAGGATTTTATATCATTATTCATTCTAAACATAAACCATCACAGGTTAAACACAGGCTGAAGTTCTGCAATTTAGAGCATCACACTTAGCATAAGTATTAACAGTTTGCATTCTGCATTTTGTTCATTTTGTTCATTCTGCATTCTGCTCTCACATTTGAACATAAAATTTTGAACATAAGCATAAATCATCACATTCTAAACATAAGCATCATAAACAGCATAAATCATCACATTTCATATTCTACATTCTAAACATCATATTTAATCAAATCATCACATTTCACATTCAATCAGACCATCACATTTCACATTTCACAAAGGTACCAGAAGTTCAAAACAGGTCACGTAGCATAATACATCACAAACATCACATTTGGTCTTGTTTATAACACAGGTCTTGTAGTTTACAACTCACCATAAACACATCATTAGAACTCAAAACACAGATCTTGTTTACAACACATCATTGTTCAAATCATCATTACAAGTTCATAAACACAGGTCTCGTTGAATCCAAATCATTGTTGAGATGAAAGTGGCTGCAACCCTTGCGACGCACCTTGTGAACTACCACATGTATGGCCCTATAAATAATAATTAGATTAGTTATTGATCCAAATAATGCTATAAGCATAGTATAAATCCAAATTAAATCAATAACCTTATTTGCATTGGAGGCGTAGGATCTCTTATTGTGTCCTGCTTGCTTGCAAAGAGTGTATCTGATGTTGGTTCCAACTCTAGAAAGTAAATGTGGATTTTTAGGTGGGACATCAGTTGGATCTTTTCTCCTTTTTTTCTTTTACTTGGCTTCCTACCTTTCTTTTGTAGTTGGGAGGTAACAAGTTTGGGAATTGACATTTGTCCCATATATTTGGTCTATTACAAGGATAAACAATTGGTACATAGCACTTCATATAATAGACTGGATTATAACAATTAGACACATATTTCTCTGCTTTTTCTCTACAGACAAACATGCAACTAATTGCATGGGCACAAGGAATGCCACATAATTCCCATGCCCTATAACTATAGGTCCTATTGTTCAAATCAACAATAAACTTATTGGAAAATAATGTCACCTCATAAATCCCACCACCCACTAAGTTTGGAAACCAATGTCTACTTAACCTCTTCTCCTTTTCAAGTTTCCTTTGAATAGCGGGACAAATATCACCATGGAAAGATGATATTTTGCTCTTATTTTTAGAAAATTTGGACATCAACCCAGACCTAATTACCTCTAGCAAACTGATAACAAGTATATCTCTTGTAACTAAAATCTTAGCATTGAATGATTTACAAACATTGTTAACCAGTAAGTCATACTTACTGTAACTAGAAAATGCATTCCGTGTCCATATTTGGGAAGACTTCTCCATCAACTAAGCATAAGCAGTAACATCTGAGGTCAGATTTTCTCTCATTACTCGAATGAACTCAGCCTCATATGTGGCCCTCGCAGTAGCATAAAACATGTTCTTCAACTCCAAGTCTTCAAACTTCTTGTGTAGATTATTGTACAGATGTCAAACACATATTCTGTATTCAGAATGTGGAGACGATGTTGAAATGGCATTAATTAGTCCCTACACACAAACATGTACGTGTTAATACAATAGCACTACGAGATAAAAACGCCATAGTTTGCTACCTAATTCTCTAGTTTGGTACCTTCTATTGGTCAGACATGAAAGTCCATTTTTTATCATTTCTAATGTCCCCAAGTAAGTGCTACAGGAACCACATCCAAGAATCTGTCTCCTCCAAGTTTATAATTGCGAAAGCTAGTAGAAAGATTCTATCATTTGGATCTTTTTCAACTGCAACTAGCAACTGCCCTCTATAAGTTTATTTTAGAAAACATCCATCCAATCTAATAAATGGCCTACAAGCTACCAAAAATCCCCTCTTACAAGCATTCAGACAAATGTACAATCTTTTAAAAATTAGAGTTAGAAGATATTGAATGGATAAGGGATGCTCATCACAACAAGGTAGATAACTCTCTATTTTACAAGTGTTTCCATTGTTTGTTCTCAAAATCTCTTCAAAATATGGTCTTAACAAGAAAAATCGCTCTTTATTCTTGCCTTCGGCTAGTTCTTTAGCCAAAAGTCTTGCCATCCAAGCTTTCATTCTTTTACAACTAACCATAAATTTCTCTTTTGCCTTTTGCTAAAGAGTAAGCAATTTTATGTTAGGATCACTTTGGACACTGTTTACCCATTTCCCTGCAAGCCACTTAGCTTATGCATGCTTATTATTCTAACTTCTAGCATAGTTGTGTTCAGGCTTACATGTTGCTACCATTGTTATCTTCTCATAACCTTGAAGTTGTTTAGCATACACCAACCAATCATAGCCCTGAATACATCTAACTCTCAATCTATTCTTGTCATTTTTAACAAATCTGATATTCCTTCCACTGTAGACAATATAATCCTTCAATACATCTTTAAAAAATTTCAAACTTTTGTAAATTTGGCCTTACTTAAATTCAATAAATTTAAGGCTATAATCTATCTTGAACTCCTCACATCTACATCTTTTTCTAGTCTCAACACCTTCATCATCACTCTCATTATCTCTCATTGTGTTTTCTAACTCCTCCTCCTCATCTACTTCCTCCCAATCAGAATGTTTGAAGTTTCCCTCTTCTTTTGATTCTACAATGACCTCTTTATCACTTGCATTGGCCTCTTCACCCTCTATAAGATTATCAGTAGACATTGACTCCTCCCTTTTTTTCCTTGAATTCTCATCATCACTCTGTTCAGAATCACTATCACTACTCACCAAAATCTCAGTACTAAAGCCTTCATTTTCCCCAATGTCTTCATCACTTTCAATGAATAAATCAACATCAATCTCTAATACACAAGTATCATCAACACCATGTTCTATATAAAAATGCACTTCCTCATCTTTCTTCCTTTTATTCAAATAACATAATAATGCAGAATCAGTCAATATTGGGCTAAAACCATTTCCAGGCAAAGGAATCTATGACTTTACATAGTTTTTATAACCTAACTCTACTACCATGTGCCCTAATTCAAATACTGACATTTTATCCTTATCACAATTATGAAAATATGTCAAATCACCACCTTCTTAACTATTTGTTCCTACAAATTTACCTCCATGATGGAATGCAATAGTAAATTTGGAAGAATCCATATTTGAGGGAGGAAAAATTTTGAAAAATGCTAAGACATTGTACACACAACATTTAAACAATCATAATATAACATAGTTATTTCAACATACTTAAAAACCAATATTGAAATTATAGCAACAAGATATAGATCAAATTATAGCAATACTTAACACAGCATAATACAGATCTTATAACAATAGCTTTAATAACATTCATATTATAGCAATAGAACATAGACTCAATCAATGTTAACACAACATAATACATATCTTTAATCTACAGGATAATATAGATTTAATAACATTTTATTGATAATTTTATAGAAACTCTAATTTTTGTAACCTATTTTGAAGCCCTAATTTTAAACCCTAATTTTTTTTTCAAACCCTAATTTTCAACGAACCCTAATTAAAAAAATCTTCAATCGATATTAACATAACATAATACAGATTCAATCTACAAAAATTGCACATTTAATAACATTTTATAGATAATTTTAAAGAAACCCTAATTTCAAAAACCCTAATTTGATACCCAGTAACCCTAATTTTAAAAAAATCCTAATTTTAAACTAAGCCCAATAAACTTGAAATTATAGAAATAGTAATCCAAAGGTTAGATTCCATACCTTATAAGGACCCCACTGTGAGAAAATAACTTCAATCAATGACGATCATGAACCAATAATTTGGGACCACAAGCTAAATTTTTTAAAGGAAACCAAACTACCTTTTCGAGACCTACTTACAACTATCACTTTCCCTCGAGCACAGTTGAAATATCCCTAAAGAGAAAATAATATGTGATGTGAACCCAATGGGTATAGAAACCTTAGAACCCAAGAATAAGTAAATGATCTTAGACATGTTTCTCACTAGAATAAAAACTTTGGTATAAAGATGGAATGAATGACACCACAATCTAGGTGATTCGAATCCTAGATTGATAAGTCAAAGAACTAAATAAGACTTCTATCTTGAATAAGTTCAGAAGTTCTTAAAAGAACAAGACTTGTGTGAAGAAATCTCACAATTTTATTAATTCTCTCAAAGTTTAATTTTACATAATGTGTACTGGCTTATTTATAGGCTAAAGGTAAAGACTAAATTGACAACTAAAATTTAGTAACTCCCTAAATAATCAAAAATTAGAAAACTAAAATATAAACTACAAAGAAAAATTAGAAAACTAAATAAACCAAACTACTTTGACCAAGTATTGCTGCTATTTTTCTTTATTTTCGTCCTCCCTTGATCTTGGGTAGTTTTGGGCCCTTTATTCTTCCAATTGGGATTGTATAAGTATAATTAAGGTTCATTTTGGTTCTTCATTCATTTGGGTTCCAATTTCTTGTTGTAAAACCTTCTGAATTAAATTATTCAGTAATTCTTTGAATCTTTTAACTCGAGTCTTTGTTAACGGCCTAACTGGAACTTAAGTTGGATCTTGGGAATTCCTTGCAATCTTTATGACCTCATCATTCCCCTCCTCTTGAGAAGGATTTGTCCTCAAATCGGCACCTACATTAAAAGGACTTAAGTCAGTAATATTGAAAGTAGCACTAATATTATATTCACCTAGTAAATCAAGTCTGTAAGCATTGTCGTTGATCCATTCTAACACTTAAAAATGACCATCTCCTCGGGGCAACAACTTAGAACATCTTTGTGCCAGAAATCTTTCTTTTCGCATATGTAACCAAACCCAATCACCGGGTTCAAAAATCAGCTTGTGACGTCCCTCGTTAGCTTGTTTGATGTATTGCTCAATCCTCTTCCTGTGTTGAACCGTATTTTCTCATGAAGTTGCTTCACAAATTTTGCCTTCTTCTTACTATCTAAATTCACTTGTTCAGAAACAGGTAAAGGTAATAAATCCAAATGAGTTAAATGATTAAAACCATAAACAATTTCAAATGGTGAGAACTTGGTAGCAGAGTGAACAGTACGATTATATGCAAACTTAACATGTGGTAAACATTTTTCCCAAATTTTAATATTTTTACTAATGACAGCCCTCAATAAAGTGGATAAAGTCATGTTGACTACTTCTGTTTGACCGTCAGTTTGAGGATGACAAGTTGTTGAAAATAAAAGTTTCGTTCCTAACTTTCCCCATAATGTCTTCCAAAAGTAACTCAAGAACTTAATATCTCGATCTAAAACGATTGTTCTAGGCATCCCATGTAACCTTACAATCTCTCTAAAAAATAAATCCGCAATATGAGAAGCATCATCAGACTTATGACAAGGAATAAAATGAGTCATCTTAGAAAACCGATCTATAACCACAAAGATCGAATCTCGTCCATATCTACTCCTAGGTAAACCCAAAACAAAATCTTTCAAAATGTCAATCCAAGGTGAACTAGGAATAGGTAAGGGTGTGTAAAGACCATTAGGTTGAACTCTAGATTTAGCTTGCTTACAGGTAATACATCTACCACAAAATCTCTCAACATCTCGTTTCATGTGTGGCCAATAAAAGTGTTCCTGTAAAATAGCCAAAATTTTGGCGACTCCAAAATGTCCCATTAACCCTCCACTATGAGATTCCTGAACTAACAAATCTCTCAATGAACAATTTGGCACGCATAACTTATTTTCTCTAAGCAAAAAGTTCTCATGCCTATAGAACTTACCCTCTATGGATTTTTCACAACCACTATAAATTTCTCCAAAATCATGATCATCATGATAAAGTTCCTTAATATGCTCAAAACCAAGAAATTTAGCATCAAGAGTAGAGATTAAGGCATACCTACGTGAAAGTATATCCGCGACCACATTCTCCTTACCTTATTTATATCGAATGACATAAGGAAAAGTTTCGATAAATTCCATCTATCGAGCATGTCTCTTATTCAACTTATGTTGACTTTTCAAATGTTTTAAGGATTCATGATCCGTATGGATCACAAATTCTTTCGACCACAAATAGTGTTGTCATGTCTCTAAAGTTCGAACCAAAGCATACAATTTTTTGTCATATGTAGGATAGTTAAGTGCAGCCCCGCTTAACTTCTCACTAAAATACGCAAGTGGTCTTTCATCTTGTATAAGAACAATGCCTATACTTACACCAGAAGCTTCACATTCAATTTCAAACGTTTTAGAAAAAATAGGTAAAGCAAGTAAAGGAGTGTAAGTAAACTTATGATTAATAAGTTGAAACGCCTTCTCCTGTTCTTCACCCCATTGAAATGTAACGTTCTTCTTGATAATTTGAGTAAGCAGTGCAGCGATGGTGCTAAAATCTTTCACAAATCTCCTGTAAAAACTAGCAAGCCCATAAAAAATTCTAACATCACCTATACTTGAGGGGGTCAGCCAATCTTAGATGGCTTTGATCTTTTCTTCATCAACCTCAATACCTTTAGCACTCACAACAAAATCTAGAAAAACAAGCTTATCAGTATAGAAAATACACTTTTTTAGGTTAGCATATAACTTTTCCTTTCTAAATTCATCCAAAACCGAATGTAAATGTGAAACATGATCATTGAAGCTTTTACTATAAACCAAAATATCATCAAAGTAAACAACTACAAATTTACCAATGAAAGCACGTAAAACATGATTCATTAAGCGCATGAATGTACTAGGAGCATTGGTTAATCCAAAAGGCACGACTAACCACTCATACAATCTATATTTAGTTTTAAATGTTGCTTTCCATTCATCTCCTTCTTTTATTTGTATTTGATGATATCCACTCTTAAGGTCAATCTTAGAAAACACACAGGTACCATGCAATTCATCTAACATGTCATCTAATCGAGGAATAGGGTGTCGATATCTTACCGTTATATTGTTGATAGCTCGGCAATCAACACACATCCTCCATGTCCCATCTTTCTTAGGCACTAAAATCACCAGAACTGCGTATGGACTTATGCTTTCTATCACATATCCTTTTTCCATCAACTCTTCGATTTGTCTTTGTATCTCCTTCGTCTCTTCTGGGTTGCTTCTATATGCTGAACGATTTGGAATTGATGCACCGGGTACGAAATCAATTT
This sequence comes from Dillenia turbinata, assembly GCA_037126225.1. Taxonomy (NCBI): domain Eukaryota; kingdom Viridiplantae; phylum Streptophyta; class Magnoliopsida; order Dilleniales; family Dilleniaceae; genus Dillenia; species Dillenia turbinata. The sequence continues at coordinate 9,306,244 of JBAMMX010000015.1, forward strand.
GATGTTCAATCCCTCGGATCGGTGGCAATCCTTGGGGTAGATCTTCAGGAAATACATCTTCGAATTCCTGCAAAAGAGAAATAACAGCACTAGGCAAAGAAGGGTTAAGTTGGTCAATACTTAAAAGGGATTCCTTATACATAAGTACAATCATTGACCATTTTGAGAGCATCGCTCACTTAACCTCACTTGTTTTGGCATAGGAATTCCTTTGTTTTCTCTCGGATTTTACCTCATTAGCTAAACTTTTCTCTCTTTTTTCTTCCTTACCAAATTCGGCCTCTCTTTCTTCTTTTCTCTCTTTTTTCTCTTCTCTTAACTCATTTTGATCTCTCTGTTTCTTTTGTTCACTCAATTTTTGCAATCTCACTCAGTCTTCATAGACTTGTATTGGTGTCATCAAAATCAGAGTGATTTTTCATTGATTGAACATGAATGAATACTTATTGGTGAAGCCATTATGTTGTACATGTCGATCAAATTGCCAATGCCTTCCTAACAAAATATGCCCAGCCTGCATTGGCACCACATCACATAACACATCATTTTCATATTTCCCAATTTGGAATGGCACAACAACTTGCTTTGTAACCCTTACTTCTCCACTATCATTCAACCATTGTAGTTTGTATGGTTGGGAATGTTTAGTGGTTGGCAAATTCAGCTTTTTCACTAAAGTCGTACTCGCAATATTAGTAAAACTACCACCGTTAATAATTAAAATACATACATTATCTTTCATATGGCAATGAGTGTGAAAGATATTCTCTCATTGTACTTTTTTTTCATCTCCTCTGGCTTGTAAGCTTAAAGCTCGATACGTAACTAGTGCTAACATCTCACCGTGTTCAGCCCCGTACTCCTCATCTTGGATGGTGGCATCTTCCAATGGTGGCAAACAATTAATGTCATCTTCATCTTCGAACTCGATTGCACCATTTTCCCGAATCACCATAACTCGCTTGTTTGGACATTGGCTAGCTATATGTCCCCTTCCTTGACACCTGAAGCATTTAATCTCACTAGAACGAGTTGAAGTAGAGACTGCTTTACCTTGAGAAGTTGTGGTGGAGGCGGTTGGTTTGTGTTCAGATTTAACTTTGGAGGTGGTTAAATTTTCTTCTTTTTTTGGATAGCTCGCTCTCCAAGATGTTGCACTCGAAATCTATGGGGTTGGTTTTGGCCGTGTGCTGCCTCTCTTGAGCTGTCTCTCAACCTTGATTGCCATATGCACCAAATCCTCCAACTCTACATAATGATGAAGTTCGATCGTGTTGGCAATCTTTCGATTTAAACCATTTAAAAATCTAGCCATCGTCACTTCTTTATCTTCTTCCACATTGGCCCTAATCATAGCCATCTCCATCTCTTTGTAACACTTGTCTACGCTTCGGTTACCTTGGTGGAGACTCTGCAACTTGAGATATAAATCCCTATAGTAATGACTCTATACAAATCGTAATCTCATCACCCTCTTCATCTCATCCCAAGTTTCAATAGGTCGATCCCCGTTCTACCTTCTATTGATGCACAATTGATCCCACCATACAATTGCATAGTCAGTAAACTCAATAACAACCAGTTTTACCTTCTTTAATTCGGAATAGTTGTGACAATCAAAAACCAACTCAATCTTCTTTTCCCACTCAAGATATGCTTCAGGATCACTTTTACCTCGAAACGACGGAATTTTCATCTTGATACTATCTAAATTATTGTCTACCCAATTCCTAACTTCTCTATCCCAACCCAGTCTCCTATAACTACCCATTGATAACCTATCAAACTCCTCTTCTAACCCATCTCCTTCAAACTCATCCACAATTTCAGTTTCCCTTTGATGAAATCTATTCCTTCTTAAGGGGTTCGGCCCTATTGATGGTTGTCCCTTTTGCGATCCCTCTTCTATCTTATGCAACCTTTCATGTATAAGATCTAACTCCATCGGCATCAACCGTCTCATCTCCCCCATAAATGCTTGTAGTTGTTGATTTGGCCCAACGTGTGGTTGAACCTCCTCACTTGTGTTATCTTTTTGATTTTGAGACATGATTAGAATCTGCAAGACAATATTAGAATAAAATAGAAAAGAACCCCATCACACTGCCTCACGTGTTTCACTCAAAAATAGTGATTCACTCAAATTCACTCGTGTTTCACTCTTTGAATTTGGCTTTTATCTTTAATGAATTCTCTCTTGCCTTTTACCACTCCTCTTCACTTAGTCAAGTTTTTTATTGAACTCGAGAATTCAACTCAAAAATAATTGTCGTGTGAAATTCAAAGAGTTATATGAAAAAAAATATTAATAAGAGACACAAAGAAAGAAATATCAAGAAAAAAAACAATGGGAAATAAGGAAAGTTACAAATTTGGAAAAATTTCAATTTAAGAGGAAACAAATAAGGAATGAAATAAATAAAAATGATGGCAAATAAGGAAAGAGATCAATAATGAAAAATAATTATAAAAAGTTTTGAATTTAGGAAAGTGCAAAAGTTTAGAAAAGTACACAAATAAGAAAATATTTCAAACTCAACCAAAAAATTTAGAAAATTCTAATTCAAATTTGGTAATAATACTTTAGAACTTGCCAAATTTGAACAAGATCACAAAATGAAAAATTATCAATTTTGTAAAATTTGGAAGTTACCTTTTTTTTTTCACGGCCTCTTTTTTTTTGTGGGCCTTTTTTTTTTTTAGCCTCTTCTTTTTTTTTCATGACCTCTTTTTTTTTGCGGGCCTTCTTTTTTTTGGCCTCTTCTTTTTTTTTTTTTGCATGACCCTTTTTTTTAACAGCCTCTCTTTTTTTTTAACTATGGCAGCATAAAATAAAGAATGAACTACACCAAAAATAAAAAATAAATCAACGAATGAAGAATTTTAGTCAAGATGATAAATCGAGATTGGAATTAGAGTTTTAAGATACAAACAAAAATAAAGAGAAAGAAAATAAAATAAAATAAGAATAATTCGATAGAAAAAAAACATGGATTAGCTCTGATACCAACTGATGTGAACCCAATGGGTATAGAAACCCTAGAACCCATGAACAAGTAATATAGCCCATGAATTTTCCCAACGAATGATTTGAACCGAAAGAATTAAAGACCTAAATTCTTACCCTAAAGGAGGAAGAACCTAAAGTATATGATCTTAGACTCATTTCTCACTAGAACAAAAATCTTGATATAAAGATAAAATGAATGACGCAACAATCTAGGTGATTCAAAGCCTAGATTGATAAGTCAAAGAACTAAACAAGACTTCTATCTTGAATAAGTTCAGAAGTTCTCAAAATAATAAGACTTGTGTGAAGAAATCTCACAATTTTATTAATTCTCTCAAAGTTTAATTTTACATAATGTGTACTGGCCTATTTATAGAATAAAGGTAAAGACTAAATTGATAACTAAAATTTAGTAACTCCCTAAATAATCAAAAATTATGAAACTAAAATATAAATTACAAAGAAAAATTAGGAAACTAAATAAACCAAACTACTTTGACCAAGTATTGCTGCTATTTTTTTTTTATTTTCATCCTCCCTTGGTTTTGGGTAGTTTTGGACATTTTATTCTACCAATTAGACTTGTATAAGCATAATTAAGACCCCTTTTAGTTCTTCATTCATTTGGGCTCCAATTACTTGTTGTAAAACCTTCTGAATTAAATTATTCAGTAATTCTTTGAACCTTTTAACTTGAGCCTTTGTCACCGACTCAACTGGAACTTGAGTTGGATCTTGTGAATTCCTTGTAATCTTGATGACCTCATCAATATGTCTGTAAGTCCATTGAGTTCTTCTCTCTCTCTCTCTAAAAACAAGTTTCTTTTTTTTTTTTACGGCTTGCCTTCTCTCTCTCCCCCAACCTATTAATGTTCCATCATTTTTTTGTTTTTTAGTTTTTAAGGTAATTACATGTCAACTCTCATCCCTTCATTAATAGTAGACCTTCTGATGACATGGCTTGCCACATCATCAATAATGCTAATGTGGCAGCATTTCGAGTATCCACTACTGACGTGTCATTTGACACATCAGCAATTAGTGCCATATTGATCCACAATGTCTACCACGTGGATACATATCAGCAATTAACGATTAGACTGGTGTCGTCACTAATTGAGAGACTAACAAATTATGAATTTTGAAGTTTAAATCCTCAACCGTAGTGTTTTGAAGTTCATGGACTAATTTGTGGATTTGGGCTCAACCGTAGCGTTTTGAAGTTCATAGACTAATTTGTGAATTTAGAGTAAAGTTCAGGGACTTGACATGTAATTTTCTCTTCCAAAGTCTAATTCTATTTAGTAAATCAAAGTTGCTAGTCTTTTTATTTTTTTCGAGTGCAAATTGGGACAAAGACGATAATCTCGAAGACATCAGGTGGCAAAGATGGCAATGGTAACGATCTCTTTCTTCTTCTCCTCAAAGAAAGACCTCAAACCTCTAGGCTAGGGTTTTAAATCTCTCTCGTCCTCAAAAAACAATTAAACCTTTAAGAAGAGCGTATTGTCTCTCTCCTCCTCAAAGGTAATCGAATCTCTAGGCTAAGGTTTTGTGTCTCTCCCCTACACTTGGTGAACTCTAGTAAGCTCTCTCTCTCTCTCTCTCTCTCTCTCTCCCACACCCTCTCTCCCCCCCCATATTCTCTTCTCTCTCCTTTTTACTTTACTTTGATAGTTACATTTTGCTAAAAAAAAATAATAATAAATAAAGGAAAAGGTGTATAAATGCACGTGAAATACAGGTGAAAAACCCTAAACATTTAAAAAAATACTAAAATCTCTCATCAAGTATAAAAAACTATAATTTTAATTTATTCGTTTAGATTCCATTACATTTTTAATGGTAAATAATAAAGTAACAATAAAAATTGAAAAAGTTGAAACAAAATTGAAAAAAGAAACTTTACTTTCTTTATCTCTCTCTCAATCCATTTCTATCTCTAAAATCCATCTCAAGCTCTCTCTCCCTTCAAAATTAAGATTTCACTCTCGTCCATCCTCTTCTGAAATCACAACACATACCAATGCCTTTGTGGTGCCTTTGTGAAGATCAAGATGAGCAAATTCATACAAGTCTTCATCCTTTTTAAGCAATTCATGTTGATAAGACTCCAATCCCTTATTAGTGTTAAGTTTTATATTCAAAAACCTTTTTTTCACTCAAAAAAAAGGAACCATCTTCTTTGTCTTAGCATTTTGTTCAATCTCACCAAACTCTATTTCAACTTCATCCTCTATTTGTTGTTCAACCTTCAATTCCACCAAATTCATCATTGGAGACTTAACACTTTCATCATCGTCAATCCCTCTCGCATTCACTACCGATTGCTTAGTCTAACATACGAATAGTTGCCTTTAGTTTTCATCAACTTCTTTGCTTCCGATCTCGATTTCAATATTCGATGATCATTTATTCATCTTCCTTTTCATATCCTAGAAGTTCAGTCTTTATTAATTCGCCAATCTTTGCTTTTATTCACCGCCAACTACTTCGATTCTTCTTTAGTTTTCTTCAATTCGCCACCTTTGCCAATTCATCATCTTCAACCACCATCACCATTATCGCTAATGATTTTCATACAAACCAACAAAAATATTTTCATGCGAAAATTCCTGGATCGAAATTGAGTTAGGATCATTTACCTCTTTTCAATGATGGGCACTCTAGGTCGAGAAGATGTCATAGAAATCGGATCAACTTCTATTGTTCACAATCCAAATGTTGTCGATAAACGAAATGATCAACAAACCCTTTTCAAGCCCTTTTACTCTCCCTTGAAATTGTGAGAATTTTTTCTCTATTTCTCACACTCTCTCTATAATATATATGGGTTAAATTGTTGAAAAATGCCACCTCTTTTTTTTTGTTTCTTTTGTTCACATCTCCCCAAAGTCCAAGAAATGCATCATGATCAAGAGAAGGGAGTTCCCTTTTTTTTCTTTTTTTTTTAACCAAATGGGAGGTTATGGGGGGTTAAGGGAGTTTTTCCAATTAACCACCCTCACCTCATTTGAAATTCAAACTTCAATGGGGTCTACCCTCATGGGCGGACACACACCTCTATTTTTCCAATATCTCTCACTCGTACATGAGAGTTGGATTTGTACATAACGTGATCATTACTATCAAACACCAATTTCATACAGGTAAGAGGACCGTGTGACCGCAAGAATACAAAGAGCTCTAGGCTACACACCGATTAAGAATATATAGCAGCTCATCATTAAAGTGGCGATGAGGACATTGCATCTTGTTATACCCCAAACCTTTTTTACTTAACAAAGTCAAGTATCTTTCATCCCTCAAAACAATGTAAGAGCATACTTGACTTAATTTCAATCATGTATTCATAATTATGTTTCTAAACACTAAGTCACAGACATGATTGGCAAACTTGTGAATACAAAATAATGTGTTGGTTAAAGACAGTCTTCCTTTCATACTACTAACTTTCGACTTTATCTTAGTTGCTTTCCTAGACATGCACCATCAAACCGAATCATCTATGGTTTCTTAGTGACATGTTAAAGTACTAACACTAAAATAAATTTTCAAAAAATAGACGAAAATCCTAAGGGTATAAATTGAGGTTAAATATAAACCTCTGAGTCTTATCAATGAGATGAACACAATGAGGTGAAGAGGGATGCACCATCTCATTACTTATATGTTCACATAAGTATACGTGATATAAAACATATGCTACGATACTTTTCCTTTTCATTTGGAAGTGTATGTCTTCTTTTATAAAATAAAGCATCGTATAAATCTTAGTCCAAGTATACATAACACTTGATCTGAGTTTTCCTTCTTATAAGTTCTTTAAAATCTCACAACGTTAAGGAAAACCCACACCTGGTTCGACAAGTTTAATGGATTATGGGGAATGCATTTTGATTATCATATGTGTAGTATATATAACCAGTAGTCTCATCTTAGTACTTAACTAATGCGGCTTATACGTGTATTAATCCACCACAAATTAATACGCCTCATCTCTATATGTCACACAAATATTAGCGGTGATTGCTCGTATGAAAGAGCCAATCTCAAAACTTACCCGATATACTTTCAATTCCAGACATAAGAATTTTAGACACAAAAAGAAAATTTAAAGTCATCAAATATGAGCATTACATTATATATACTCTCTGTATACAATCACAACAACAATAACAAATATTGTCATAATCTACGCAACCCATATTTTCTAACATATCTCACAAACATGTCTTTAGATATTGATTTCCCAAAAAGGGCATGCTACCATCAAATACGTAATCATACACCTCAGTGTCATTTCCCTTTTTACAATCATGTCTATAACAAGATTGATTTTTGTGTCTATATTTGATTTTGTCATCATATTTGGAGTCTCTCGTGTAAATAACAACTGACCGATTGTCACAATAAATCGTCAAACTCCTACTGAATTGTTTACTATTTCCAAATATTGCAAAATCTATTCAACCAAACTCTTTCTTGAACTGTGAAAGCATTGACGACAAGTTCTACTTCCATCATAGAAAATGATACACAGATTTGTTTCTTACTTCTTCATGACATAGTCCTATCATTGAGCAAGCAAACATAACCAGAGGTAGATTTTCTCCCACGTAAATCTCCTTTCAATCAGTATTCATGTATTTCAATACTAGAACTTTTCCTTAATAATGAAAAAAATAATTTACAGTTCCACTCAGATATCTCAATATTCTTTTCACAACTATCCAATCACTCTTTCCTAGATTGGACAAATACATGTCGACCAAACCCCATAACATGACAAATGTCGGAATGAGTTCACATCATAGCCTACTTTAAGTTCCCAACTGTACTAGAATACGATACTCTGAACATTTTATCTATTCATCTGGACTTTTAGGGCATATATCATCACTTGAACTATCGCCTATACCTATAGGAGTATCAATGAGAAGTTCCCAACTATCACTTAAACTGACAAAACCCTCTGGTTGTGCTATATAGTTTTCTTCCTCAAATTCACCATTGAAGAAGACAATCTTCACATCAATCTGAAGTAATTCTAAATCCAAATTGGCCACTATCGCCAACTACGTATGAATAGAGATAAATCTCACTACTGAAAAAATATTTCTTCATAATTAACATACTTTTATTGAGTGTAACTTTTTGCTACGAGTTGAGCCTTTTACCTCTCAATAATCTATCTACTCTATCTACTCTATGCTTCATTTTGAGAATCCAATTATTCTCAATAATTTAGCGTCCTAGTGGAAGTTCAACCAATTTTCAAATATGGTTGGACCTCATTGACTCCAATTTTTCTTTCTTCTATTGCCTTTTCCATTCACTCTTGGTGGGATAAGATAAAGTCTCATCTATGTTCTCAGACTCTTCTTTATCTTCTGAAGAAATAACAAATACGTGTCATTCAATCTCCAAGTGACGCTTAGGCATGGTTTTCCTAACACTTTCCCGAGTTTGTAATTCAGAAGGATCGTTAGAATTCAAATCCTTTCTACTGGGATCAACATTGTTCTAACGATCCGCAACGGACAGAGCCACCTTCTGAATTAACTAATTCAAATAAAAGGCTCTATGTCTTTTAAGTAATCTCGGCTAAAAAATTCAATCTCTAGAGAAGTGACATTCCATGATTTAATTTTTGTTACGGTACCACCATCTTGTTCATCAATGAACACTTAACTCTCAGACTAATCGGAGTATCTTATAAATATACTCTTAGTTCCATATGAACACAATTTTTCAAATTTATTGGAAAAAAATTAAATACATACTGTCAATCCCTAAGGTCTAAGGTCATTCAGACATGACCTTCTACCAATTCAAGGTTCATCATGTCATTTGTACTAACTTTGAAGGCATTTTGTTCAAATAAAAGTCATAATCAACAAGGCGTCTCCCTAAAAGGAAATCGACAAATTAACATACGGCATCATGGATCTTATCATATCCAACAATGTCATATTCCTTCTCACTATAACACCACTCTGCCAAAGAGTATAAGGAATGGTCAAATATTAGATTATGTCTCTTTCATTACCCAAATCTTTAAATTGATCTAATAAATATTCATGCATCTATCCGTCTAATTTTCTACTTTGTTCACATAATGTCTAAAGCATTGACTTGTGAGAAATCAAATAGATATGTTCTAACACATGAAATCATCAATAAACGTAATAAAACATGAAATTTCATATCTAGCCTTCAACTCATTGGACCACGAATGTCTCAAGGGGTTAAACGCAATGGAAATTTAGCCTGTATGGCTTTTTTAAATGATTTTCTCATCATTTTGTTGGCAAAACAATATTCATACATTGGTAAATCAACTTTTGTGAATAAACCCAATGGTTCTGCTTTTACTGGTTAATTCATCCTATGTTACTCTAATATGATCAAGTCTATCATGCCATATCACATTATCAATGTCACGCCCCGATCCTCGATCAGAGGCCATAAACAACCGTCCGTCACCCTGTATGCTGCCACCACTCGACATGCATAACGAGGCAACGAAGGCTAACACCAATACCTGTATAAAACCTGTTTCCTCAAAATATTATTTTCCCAAGTAAAGAATGTAAAATGCAAGACATTTGCCTCAATGCATAAGAATACAACATATCTGAGAGTTTCAATTTCATTACTCAATATAATTTCAGTCATCTCAATATAATTATACAATGGCCATTCAATAAACCTCAAAATGTACATATATATATATCATCCAACATCATCCAATATATCACTGCGGAAGAATGCTCGATACCATACCCAAAGTCCAAGGTCTCCAATACAAATCAAGTATGTCGAACTCTCTCGACACGTCTTCCTGTCAATCTATCCCTGAAATCAGGGAAAGTGAGGGGTGAGTATTATGGGGAAATACTCAGTGAGTGAGGAGATCGACAATATGTTCTTAAAATAAGTGTGAGCATGAAGTGTCAAAGCACATCTCAAAACCATAATGATATCAAAACCAAGCATGTTAGTTCTAGAAATCAGGTGATCACATATCGCACATCATAGTATCAAAGTATGTATCCATTTACAATTCCAAACTTATATAGAGCTTGCTAATAAAACATTCCCTATAGTGGTCTACCTCGACCAATGAAGGGCGCATCGGGGATTTTCATATGCAAGTATATAAAATTAGCTCTCTACCCCAACGTTGGCCATAGTTCCCACCAAGTGCTAGACAATGGCGTAACACGTGTCCTCCTCTTATTTGGTTCAACCAGCTAGCCTGTGTCTATACGCATACCAACAATCAAGTATAGTACCTTACTCAGAGCTAAACTGTGGCATAACATACTTCCTCCCCAATTTGGTTCATCCGAGTGCAACTATACATACCCAACAATCAAGTATAGTACGTCACTCGGAGCTAGACTGTGGCGTAACACACGTCCTCCCCAATTTGGTTCATCCGAACGCAACTATACATATAGCGTTTGGGGGATACCTCCTACAGAAGTGTATCTGGACATAATGGGTGCCTCTGCCAAAGCCCTTCGTAGCTACGGAAATCCATCAAGGATATCATCACATCATTATATCACAGGTAAGCATCCAGCCCACACATATCATCAAATCATATCAAAATCGTGAGCCAATATGTTTCATCAAAACATTTCAAATCAGTACCAATGCAAAGGTGACATATAAATCATATCAACATTTCAAATAGTGGCACAATATCATTTCATTTCAAACTATGGATGCATAATCATTCGAATTCAATCAATTATTGGACACTCAAATGATTCACAAAAGCCATCATTTATAAAACATAGTCAAAATCATATGCTTTCACTCATGTCATAAAAACATGTTATTTGAAAAGCCATAAAATATGAATTTATTCAATCGAAAATATAGTATCAAAGTCTCACTCACTGTACTAGGAACGATAGTCACTCTTGGACGTCTCTGCAGTAAATGTTCTACCTTGTTCAGCTTTTGGCAAACTCCTAAGGAATATAACCAAGTATTCAACATCATCAATATCAATTCTTTCAAGAAAATCCCAAAATCTAAACATTGAATACCCAATCTTTCTCTCACTTACGGTGACTCAAAACCCACCAATTCTTTTTCATCAAATTTCAACTTAACTCCAAAGTCATGACAGAGGAAAATAAACCCAAACTAATATTAAAAATATTACCTAAATTTTCAGTCTTCGATTTGTCTCAAGCCGGATCACGATCAAACCCTAGATTTTCTCTCACTAGAAACCTCAACTCTCTTACTAGCTTTAACTTGCTAGAGGTTAGGTCATGAGTTTTGGAACTTTTAGAGTGTAGGTTTAGAGGTATTTTGATTGATCTTTGAAAGAAACAGGAATAAATAGAGAGAGAAAGTGTGAACCGAGAGAGTAAAGGAATAAAAAGAAAAAATGGAGTTTGGCTTTCGTGGGTTCTAATGTCCCACCACTGCTCTTCCTTTATTACTCATTTCCTGAATTTACTTAATTGTCCCTTTCTCTCCTAACTTACCCAAGCTCCCAATATGCCCCTTTTTGGTAATTTGGAACCGGTGGGAGCTTAGTTAAATTTCTCCAGTAATAATTACTGAAAGAGGGAGTCAAAATGCCAAAGAGAGAGAGTGGTGCTTGGGTTCAATTCCCATCGGTTACCGAACAAGAATAGAAAATTATTCCAACACAGCACATAAAGAAAAATACACTCCACCGATGGATTACATTCACAAATAGTGACCCAATGATGGGAATAGCAAAACATTGGTTATATTAAACATAATACCAATTATAATTGAAGTATTAGAGTAGTTTAGTGGATAAAATCTCTTTGGACAAAGTTAAGGTCATGGGTTCAAGTCTCCACCTTGGAAAATGACGTGGCAATTGTTCGGGAAAGGCAAAGTGAAAATGGAAAAGAAAATTGCATGTTTGATCAAACAAAGGAAAACGATAAGGAAAGTGATGTGCAAAATTTCAAGTCTCATGGTGTTCGGTAATCAACATTGACTGATGGTGTACTCGTAAAATGAGACAAAATAAAAGAGAAATGGATATATTCAACACATGTGTGACCGATAGGCATGCATGGAACAACAAGTGACCGACGGCGGCAAAGTGACCGAACGACTGAACGCAAAAATACAATATTCACAGAGGTGAATTGGGAATGTTAAACGTTCGGTCAAGGTCAATATATTGAGGCAATCACCAACAAATAATGATAAGTCTAAAATTGAATATACAGTGACCGAAATGAAAATAGGGAACGAACACCGAATAGATAATTGGAAAACATTGCATCGAACGGTCAAAAACACAACCACTGGATGATTATATCGAAGGGAGGAAATTAGCAAAAGCACATGTTGACCGATGACCGAATAAGAAAATGAAATCTGGGAATGAGTACCGATCGATAAATAAAAATATATTGTACCCCAAAGTCTCATATTACCGATAGTACACATTGCCGATCATAGATTCACATTACTGATCGATAACAAAAATAAGCAATAAGAATTTTATAGGTATCTCATAATAAAAATGAGGATTTAAAATTGGATGTCACCGATTGTATACAAAAGTGAGATAATAAGAAAAATGTATCAACTAGAAGGGGTAGTACCGTCAGATAATGTGAGTAGAATGTACTACACTGAACGATATATGAAAGTGAGCCCAATAATATACCGATGGGTTCTCATAATATCGACAAACAATCTCTTAAAAATATACCGTTAGGATTTTCACTTAAACAATACACCGATCACCCAATACTCACGTAACCGATGGCTCTGGTGATCCGGACTCTAATGATCGGTAATTCAAAATTTAAAATCTGTCTACCCAATATCTAGAGGATCTCCCAAACAACCTAAAGAATAAAAATTCACACTTATATTTAAGATTAATTATTCTTCCAAAATTTTACAAATTATAGAAATTTTCAAATAATGACATTTAAAATATATTTTTACAAAACCGGACTTGTCCGGTTAATGAAGAAAATTATGCCGAACGGGTGCAGAAGCAAGATTGAAAGGCACCGATAAAAAATATTTAAAATTTCCAATTTCAAGTGCCGGATAAAAATTTCCCAACAGTGCCGAAGAGAAACAGAAGATGCCGATTATAGATCGAAAATGCTATTCGGTAACGGACCGATGAGAAATAAATATTTAAACATATCAGTGAGGTAAAGATACCGATCGGGAATTCAATTATAACCGACGGTCATATACCGAACGATAGAAACAAATAAATGGTCTAGAAATAACAATCTCCCAAAAGCAGTCACTACCGAACAATCTCCCAGGAGAAGTACAATATGACCACACCGAGGTGTCGATGTTACAATCAACATTTGCAAAATGATGAAACCATTCGCAAGTTGTTCAGAACCAATACACATATCATTCAAATATAAGTCATCCTTATATCTCTGAAAGTTTAAATCATAGCTAAATTTCAAAAGAACAAGAGCAGACAAGATTCTATCGAATTTCTAGCATGTAAAGAACAACATGCAGAATAAGAGTTTTGTTACTTCGTAACTCCAATTTACAAGTGCCAAATCCACTAACATCCACTCTTGTATCGTTCTCCACATACTATCAATTGTTAGAAACCAATCGATAAAAACTCGTAAATGTCCCTATGTCTGATCTTATATCCAAGGTCATTCTTTTGTGATCTGTCTACAATTTCCTTTTCTTTCTTGCTTTTGTTGTAGTTCCTCTCACACTTAGAACCTGAAACTCTCTTGGAACTTAAATTCTACAATGAAAGTATTACATGCGGATCTTGCAACACAAAATCGCTCATCCTAAGCTTGATGGGGTGAGCATTATCTAAGAAAGTCTTCATACTGTTTATTGGAGAGAACATGACAAACTAACTTCCACTCTCTAATCATGTTAGACATGATCCTAAAAAATTGTTTGATACTGTGATCACTTCACCCTTTATAAGTATCAAAATTTATACTCAACTGTCTAAGATGAGTCACTAGTACTTTTTTATTTCTCTTTAAGGTACATCTAAATGTCATGAGCAATTACATATTACTTACACTTAGGTTTCATGTCTTCAATCATAAAACTAACTAGGATCACTCGAATAGTGAAATCCATCCTTTTCCACACATGGTTAGCATCTTGTTCTGGCCTTTACAAGGTAGCACTGTCCACTCCAATTTGTCATTTCTATTCAAATCCCTAATAAATAGACTTCAATACCTTGGCTTGGATTTTTTAAAAGAGTGGACACATATACTAATACTCATATCATACACATAATTTTATACTTCAAGATTAACATCCATGATAGATCAATATCAAGTATAAAACTGAAAGTTCATTAGACCCCCAATCATCATCTATGATCATAATGTATCACTATTACGAATTTAATTTAAAATTACAAAATTCTATAAATTTTAGGTGATAATTACTCAAATCCTTCTAATCAAAAATATCTCACTTAAATACACAAAATATTTAAATAGTATTATAATTCTGGATAAGAATTACTCAGATTCTACCAATCCAAAATTTTTATTTAAATACACTAAGTATTTAAAATAATATTTTAATTTTAGATGCGAATTATTTAAATTCTACCAATTTAAAATTTTATTCAAGAGAGACCTTAAAATCCTTTTGCGTACATAATTATCAAATAATAAACGTAACTGACATATATTCAAAAGAAATTAAAAATTTCAAAAGTTTATCTATTATATGATCATGATATTAACAAACATTCATTACATGCAAAAGGAAAACATATGATTGAACTATCCAGTTCAAGATATATCCAATCGTGATACCATACTTATAATTCCCTTAACAGTCTATCCTTAGAAGTGAACCTCCTTACAGCATATGGGAAAGTATTTATATTTTAGGAAAGCCTTTTTCTTCACTCAGATCTCTATTGTCTGGTATTCCCAATTATCTATAAGTAATAGCCTCATATCGTCAAGTATCATGTTCCCATTCTCAGCAAATAACTCATCAACCACATTAACCGAATAAGAAAGTAGGGAATTTCTTAGTATATACACATCATCCCCCAAAATGAATGACCAACTTGAATGAGTTTCAAGCGTTTCTGCTCCATGATCTCCAAATGATCTGGCAAAGAATGAGGTGGGTCCAATTTGTACTTCAACATTTAACCCAACCTCATTAAATGTTTTGGATTTCTCAAATCTCTCTCTTCCCCAGATGTCCGGAAGTTCTTCAAGAATACATTCGATTATTACCATTTTCCTACAAATGGGAACAATATTAGGTTAGCACACAACCAACTATAATATTATAACAAATCTCAAAGACATTTGCTTCATGTGAGATACTCAAATTCTAATTAATTTTTTTTGTTGAAAAAACAAAATTTTCAAATATAAAAAATGACTATAAAATCAAAGGAGTGTAACAATTTACACTCAGGTAGCTAAGATTAAGAAAAATAATTTTCTAGTCCCACAAAAATTTTTTCAGAGTTTTTTCAATAAAAAAATGATTTTTTTGTAATTTTCTACAATTATTGATTATAAATCAATAAATAATAATTTTCAACTCCATAAAATATATTAAAATTCAAAGAAAAATCCAAAATGATTTTTCAAACTCATACAAAATTTTCTAGATTGAAAAAATATTTTTTATAATTTTCTAACTATTTATTGATTTAATAATCAATAAAAATATTTTCCATCTCTGAAAAATAAATTATAAATCACAAAAAAATCAAAATAAATAAAAACTTTATTTTTGTGAAAATTGAGACTAGAAATAGCCCTTCACGTACCTCCACACATCGTCGAATCTAACTATTACAAAATAAAATTTGAAAATAGTTTTCACGTGCCTACGATGGCGCATGAAGACCACGTGCCAACGACTTCTAATTACCAAAGTTTTACTACCCTCAAATTTTCGATATCTTTGACTTCAATGGTGGTCTTAGTTTCTTGATTGAATATCACTATCTTAGGGGGTGGAGTTCACTTGCCTCTGCCAAGAGTGAGAGATGGTCGTGTGATAGTGTTCATTGTGTTCAAATTTTTAGATTTCGAATGAATTTTCGATAGGCTATATCTCTCTCAATTCTTAACTATTTTTTATGATTTTTATATGGTTTGAAAGCATTTTTCAAGACGAATATAACCATATAAATTTTATATCATGAAACATAATATTTTGAAAATTATAAATATATTAAATTTTGGATAGAGTTTGTAATATCTCATAATGTACTCATCCGATGCATGTGAAATTTTGCAGAGTAGATTCTTATATCATAGCCATGCTACTATGTTAAATCGAGAGCATTTCGTTTAGCCAATTTCAAGTTGCCATTAATGAACTTCTAATATCATACATGGCATTTTCAATTTTTTAAATACCCAAATGAGGCAAGAAATAATTCATGCATACTCTGATACCAATGATGATTTTCATACAAACCAATAAAAATATTCTCATGCAGGAATTCCTCGATTGAAATTGAGTTAAGAGCACTTACTTCTTTTCGACGATGAGTATTCTAGGTCAAGAAGATATCACATAAATTGGATCAACTTCTATTATTCACAATCCAAATGCAGTCGATGAATGAAATGATCAATAAACCCTTTTCAAGCCCTTTTCACTCTCCCTTGGAATTGTGAGAATTTTTTCTCTATTTCTCACACTCTCTCTATAATATGTATGGGTTAAATTGTTGAAAAATGCCACCTCTTTGTTTTTTTTTTTATTTTGTTCACGTCTCCCCAAAGTCCAAGAGGTGCATCACATTCGAGAGAAGGGAGTTTCTTTTTTTTTTTTTAACCAAATGGGAGGTTGTGGGGATTAAGGGAGTTTTTCCAATTAACCACCCTCACCCCATTTGAAAGTCAAACTTCAATGGTGCGGCGGGTCTACCCCCATGGGCAGACCTACACCCCCATCTTTCCAACAAGCGCATTCATTGCCTTTAATTCCACTACTAACTTCGATTCCTTTGCTACATTTCAACAGCCATTGCATCTTCTTCACTGTATGAATTTCAACAGTCGTGGAAGTTTAATTCATCATTAGCCACTATTTGTTCGTCATTTTTGTTTAATTACTATTTCAACTCTGCCGCTACTACCTTTTGTTCGATTTGTCTTCACAGTTATTGCATTCATTGCCTATAATTCAGCCACTAACTTCAATTTAATCTATCTTCAATCACTGTCTGTACCATTTCGCCATTTGATTCCACCATCAAATTCATTGATCATTACTGAGGATTCAGATCATTGATTCCTTTACTACCTTTCAACAGTCTCTACATCTTCTTAAACATATGAATTTTAATAGTCGTGCAAGTTTAGTTCATTATAAGCCACCGTCTGTTCGTCATTATTGTTTAGTAGTTGCTTCGACTTCACCACTGCTACCTTTTGTTCAAATTCACCATTGATATCGAATAATCACCATGAATCTTTATCGCTTTTGATTTCTTAGACTTCGAGTTTGTTGTGTGCACCTTTCTTCGTCATCATTGTGGTCCACCATTGTTAAAGCTTTAAGTTTCAAGTTCTGACCATACAAGCTCCAATATCCTTCCTTTTAATTCTAAATAGTCTTTATAATCTTCTATAAAACTTTTAATGCAAAGAAATCATGTTTTTTTTTTTTTATCTTTTTCTCCACTGTGAAGTTCCATATCCACTATTGAAGCTTCATGTGAAAGCTTTAAATCTTAGTACATTAATTTCAATTCCTCTCCAATTCAATGTGAAGCTTCCTATTTGACACTTCTAAAGCATTCTTTGAAAGAAATTTTATGTTTTGACAAAAACCAATGGATTTCAAAATTCTGTTACAAAATGTTTTTGTTTGCCATTCTAAGATTGCGCCCTCGATTATGAAGACATAATAAGAAAGAATCCAAAGATGGAGGCAGGAGGCGGAGAAATAGCGTGAGGAAGATCCAACTAGAGGTTGCTCCTAAAAGGATGTATTTATAGACTAGGAACATCTAGTGGGTGTGACCAGAGGTGTATTCAAGTTGAGTTGATTCTGAGTATTACTATATTCAAACTCGAACTCGAATTTTTAATAGTACTCGAACTTGAACTCGATGAATAGTAATAATATGACTCAAACGCGATTCGTTTATAATTTAATGAGTTTGAGATCAACTCGAAAACTCGACTCATTTATCGATATAAATATTTAGAATATATATTAATATATTCCACTTAATTTAATTTTTTATATTATACTAATATATGGATATATATATTTAATATTAATGTATGTTATTGAACTACTCGACGAGTGTTCGAACTTAAAATTCTATTACTCGAACTCAATTAATTGTATAATGAAACCGTTCGAACTCAACTCGAGTTTGATCAAAACCGAGTCAAGTCAAGACTCTAATCAAGTGGCTCATAAACAACTCGAACTCGATTCAGTTTGCATTACAGCTCTAGGTATAACACAAGGTTAGGTTCACCATGGGTATTCAAGTGAAAGTCGATCTCTATCTCTCAACTTCCGATTGCTTAAAAAGCTTGTGATTGTTATTAATGTGATTGATTGAGAAGTTGGATATATATATTTTTATATTTAGAGTTGGATATATATATTTACATATTAATGTGAATTAACGAGAAGTTGGAGGCTACTCCTAAAAGGATGTATTGGTAGACTAGGAGCATCTTGCGGGTGTGACACTAAAGTTGGATTTATCACGGGTGTTCAAGTGAAAGTCGATCTCTTAATTTTTTATTACTTAAAAAACTTGTGATTGTTATTGATGCGAATGATTGAGAGGTTGGATATATATATATTTATAGTTTTATTGTCAATTATTTAAAAATAAAAAAGAGAATTTTAATTTTAATTATTTTAATAAATGAAATTAAACAAAAAGGGTTTAATTGTAGATATTTTTATAATTGATGGGAGTTTTTTATTATTTATTTATTTATTTATTTATTTATTATTATTATTATTATTATTATTATTATTATTGTAAATTTAAGGGGTTTATTGTATTTTGCCCATGTTAGGCGCATTTTTGAGCTTTTACCAAAAATAAATCATTAAGGCACTCCGTCTTCCTCTCGAGCAAAGGGAAGCAGAAATACGGCGCGGAGCACACCAAAACCCTCAATGGCGACGCGTTACGGCATTCAACTCGCTGTCCATCTCATCTCCTCTCATTTCGGCGACCTCGTCGCTGTATGAATCTCTTTCTCTCTCTCTTCCTCCTTTCCTCCCTCCCTCTCTTTCCCCCTTCTGAAAATTCTCAAACATGTGTTTTTACAGAAAGTATGCGAATGTCTTCTGCGCAAAGGAACCCTAACCCTTCGAGACATCATTCGTTTCACCGAACTCTCTGCTCAGCAAGTCAAGAATTGTTTGCTTGTACTCATTCAACACAATTGCGTCCAAGCTTTCAGTACTGTAGAAGATGGTAGTTTATTTTATTTATATTTTTTATTATTTGGATGTGAAAAGTTGTTCTTAGGAATGGTAATATTCAATTTAGGTGGCTTAAGTGAATCCAGAATTATAACTCAGTACATGGTGATATTCAATAACATTATTCATCGTATGCGCTTCTCGAAATTCATCATGATAGTATCTCAGGAGTTTGATAAAGAGGTTAGTTAATTTTTTTTTAATTGAAAATTTAGGGTTTGACACGTTATTGTGAATGTAATTTTGTTGAACATGTTAGGTGTTAAATATGGGTTTGTTTGATTTGGCACTTGGCAGTGTGAAGAGCTTCTCGAAGGGTTGCTTCAGCATGGCAGACTTACGCTTGCACAACTTTTGGATAGGGCTAATACTGATAAACCTGAAGGCAAGTGCATTATTTGCTCCTAAATTTGCAGTTTAACCAGATAAATTTCCGTTAGGTTTTGGATAATTAATTCTTAGTGATTCCCACCTTTACTGTAACTATTAACCTAATGGTAAAGTTATTTGCATCTTTATTGGAGTTTTTGCTTTCTATTTATGGATGCCATTCTTAGGCCATCTTGTCTACACATTGTTGATCCAGGATCCCATGAGCTAAGTGGGATTCTTTAAGCTCAAGGTGACTTGTCACTGGGAAGCCAGGATACTTCAAAATAGAAGTCATGTTCGTATTGGACATATTAAATATGACACTTATTAAGTAACCTGTTCATTAGTTTGTGTAAATTCTACCATTATGAGCTAAGTTTCATGCAAGATTATGTTCAGAATGTGAAAATCCATGCACTAACTTATTTGAATAAAAGTAGAAATATATATATGCTCTAATTGTTCTTTGATCAGGTGCAGAACTATATGCCTGATGTGTAGCTTTGTTCATTCTTTGAGTAGAGAATGGTCTTACTGTCAATCAACCAAAGTTGCTACTAAGGGGGGTTGTGCTTACAATTTTCCCCACAAAAGGGTTTATAAACCAAGAAGATACCATGCTGGGGAGTTTTGAAGGCCATTATCTCCCTTGCAGAATTCCTGTAGTGCATCTAGGTGGTGACAGGAGTCGCATACATGTCAGAGTACTTAAAAGGTTTCTATATTTCACCTTTAAAACATGAAAGAATCCAGTGATGTCGCTGTTATGTTTCCATTTCAGCAAAACTTATTTCCCATAATTCCTAGTTTTTCTTATCCATATCACTGAACAGCGGTTTTCACAGAGCTAGTTGTGGGCTGCTCTGCCTCTCGGGGAATTCTTTCCTTATGATTGGATTGAGTCTAACTATTAAATTTGTGCAATTTGTTGAATGCTGTCCAGCTCAGGATGCTCTACGGGAAAGCTTTAATAGGCTTGTAAATGCTCATTATGTCGAACGCTGTCCAGCCTCTGAACCGCTTCTTGAACTTAAAACAGATGAAGCTCCTAGTAGGCGAGGAGCCAAGTCTGCTAAGGTACTGTTATTAATGATTCCTCTTGTAGAATCAAGTGAAACTGTCGATAAATCTCATATGTCTTTGACTTTTATTAGCTCGCTAGAGATTCCCATTCATCTTTTTCTTCCAGTTGATTTGATTTTTTAGGCTGTTATGCTTCTTATGCTTATTTTTCTTTTTCTTGGAGCCTTACTAAGTGATCTATTGATTGTAACAGTTGATACACTTTCAAAACTTATTGGGGTTTAATTTTACTTCCGCTGTTTTGGTAGAGCACTACGATTTAAAATTCTTGGAAATATCAATGACTATGAAAGCTACAAAATTATTGATGTTTGGAATTGGTAGTGCTAAATTAACATCTATGCTGCTGCTGAGATGTGGATGATAATTCCTATATTCAAAAGTAGAAACACATGAAGAAAGAATATGAGTGAAAAAAAAAAAAAACAATAAGATAATATTATAGATTAAGAGACAGCAAGGTTTGCTTACTGATTATTCCAATTGTGGTTGTGTTGAAAAGAAGATGAGGAAGAAGAATAGGTGATGCAGTGATGCAGGAGTATCCAAGAAATTAGAAGGTTTCCATTTTTTTTTTTATCAGTCTCCCTTATTTAGGTTTCGATTTGGAAGCTTCTACATTTTGTTTTGGTTAATTTGACTAATTGGGAAGTTTTAATTAATTAGAAATTTCTAATCTAGGTCTGTCCTATAATACACATTTTATGAAGGTATTGTTTTCCTAATTATTTACTATTATTCCAACAACAATCACCCTCTAACTCTAGTTGTTGAGATCTAATTGCCATGAAACATTCCATTGCATCAATAAAATATTAGTAGTTCAAGAGGAGGAGATGGTTGCTGCAAGCAGGGGCATGAGATACGTGAGAACCTGCAAAGAAAATATCTAATGTAGGTGTTCTGTTTCTGGACAGACATCTTGTGAAACTAGGAACCATATCTAGACTTTTTGTTTGCATAAAAAGAAATTTTAAATATTGGCTTTATGTGATTTTATTATTCCCTTTGGTCCAAACCTATCTCAGTCCTCCATTATAAGTAGCACATATGAATGCATGTGATTGTGGGTAGGGTGGCTTTGCTGCACACCACTCCTTGGCTTTGGTCAATGCTCCTTGAAAATGAACGTTTTTAGACCTATTAGCCTTACCACTGATTTTTACCGAATTGTGGCTTGGTTGTGCATTGTGCTTGATGGTACCATCTCTAGTAACTAGAGTTTTTTTTTTTTTCTTTTTTCTTTTTTTCTTTTTTAATTTTAATATTCAAGGTGTATTTCATAGTCATATTTGCATAATCCAAGCTAAAATATTTGATTTCATGGATCATCTTAAATTGTAATTTGAGCTGCTACATTAAGGATATAAAAATGCGGTTGCCAATTTCTTGTTTATGGATGATAGAAACACTTCCTCCCAATCTGGAAATAGATTAAACTACTTTGCCGCTTGTTATTTGCATCCTCTGATGCCTAGATTGTTTTATATGCATCACTGTTTTTTGAAGCTTATTTTGCTCGAAAATTACAGATAGCAAGAGTGGTAGAAACCACAGAACAACGAGCCTTAAAAGCTGCAGCTCCAATGGAAGCAAAAAGATTTTTAGTTGTTACAAATACAGGGTCTGATATTCATGGGAAGAATACTGTAGACATGCCCTCTAATGAAATCACTGGAGAGAAGGTTGGTTGAACAATTTTCTTGTAAGTTTCTTGGTTGACTATGCGCTGACAGCCTATTTCCTTTTCAGCAGATGAAAGATGAGTATATGCAATTGGATGGAGCGCTTGGAGGTGCAGTCTGTGAGAAAGAGGTGGTCTGGCGTGCCAATTTTGAGGAGTTTGTCCTCCGTCTGAAGCAGAAGGTCAGTTTTACTATGTGATATTTCACATTCATCATACCGATGGTTAAACAAAAATTTAAAGCATAAGGCATTCAATATCCAATTATATAACATTTATATATTTTCCATTAGAAAAATTTTCTGAAACACATGATTCACTATGAGATGATCGTCTAGCGGATTAAACTTCCTTTGATGCAAGAGTGAGAAGAATATTGATAAATAAATCTCTTCGACATCTTATTTTGACATTCTCTTATAAATCTCCCGGCGGACAACTTTATCGTAAGCAGAATGTGGAGAACATCTCAATGATAATTAAAATTTTTGAGAAATGAACATGTAATGGGCTGTTAAACTTTGTCTTTAATTTCATTCAGGATTGAGGGGACAAGTGCAAGGTTCAACATAATGAACCTCTTTGTGACATTTTAGCTTATATTCTGGTGCTGTTTAAATTCCTGATTGTGGGGGCTTTATTTTGTAGCGTAGAAACTGTTTGTGGACTAGAAGCATGGTGAATATGATAAATCTCAGTTGTCCCCAAAACAAACAAGGAGAAAAATAGATACAAATCTGTTTCCTCTTGGAAAGGACATGGTGACTCCACTTGGTACATGTAAAGGACCTTTTGAAAATGGATTAATGTTTAAAAGTCTAACAATCTTGTAAAAGTTCTAGATGGAACCTTCTATATTCAAACCTGACAACGTAATCCTCTGGAAGAAAGCATTGACCTTGAGACAGCTTATTTTCTTTTGAAAAGGCAGATATTCCTCTCTCCTCTCAGCCACTTTAAACACAAATGGCCTTTTTTAAAGAATGCTAGCTTTTAATTGATAGGAGACAAAAGGAAAGAACCAAGATGATAGGGCATCAGTCCAATGCAAGGATCATGGACGAGCAAAAGGAATCTTACAACATTGAGCAGATATTGCACTTGTCAGAAACTGTTACCTCTGTTTTAAGTGACTTCACTTGAGGTTCATGCAGACAATATTTCACTTGTCAACTTGAACTTGCTTCTGCCGACTTATTAACTTAGAAATTTTAGACCATATGAATTACCTCGTTTTCATGTTCTAAAATTATTTAACATTAAGGGGGCATTTGGTTCGCATTCGGGAATCGGAATTGGATTCATAATCAAAGATCTTGGCATGGGTTTCACAAATCTCATGTTTTTACTTGGGTTTCACAAACCCCTTATTTTGGGGATTTCATTCCGAAACCTCCATTCCCATTCTATTAATTCAAACAACTCATATAGTTTTGAATTTGATTCTTGATTCCCATTCTTTTTAACCAAACACCCCCAAATGTTTTACTCTTTCCTCCTCTAGGATTGATGTTTTTCGATCCTTACCTAGCAACCAGGCTGGAAGCTGCTTATAATGTTTTTCTGTTATTAATACAACCACATTTTTCTAGGTTTGTGTAGCCAGCATCAGAGCACAGTATGATGATGGTGCTGGTGTTGTTTTAAGTGCTATGTTGGAGGCAACTAGGGGGACAGAGAGAAAAATAAGAGGGGAGACCTCAGGTGATCGACTCTCTTATGTTACTTTACAGTTTTGTTGAGTACCTTAATCAAGCATACTCTTTTTCTTGTTTGACTGGATCTAATATATATAGATTTAAGCTTAAGTGTACAAGTCAATATTAGAGGAACTGGACTAATTTTCAATCTTATGGAACCCAAAAACAACTGATGCTTGAATTATTTTTTTATTAGGTCCATAGACTGCAAACATTTTGGGAATATATATAATAGTTCATCAATTTCGTAACAACCTTCCTTTTTGTCATTTGATAGGTGAAATCTTAGTTTCTTTACTGGGAGGGGGAAGATAAAATTGACTCTTAATTGCATGAAATTGTAATTCAGGTTAAATTTCCTTTTTTATGATTTTGAGTGTAAGCATGGGCGAAGGCAGAAAAAATTTTGAAGGAGCAGATTGCAGTACAAGATATATACCTCAAATTGCATTAAAAAATTTAAGATTAAAAATTTTAATATCTAGGAGTAAATTGTTTTCAAAAATAATAATAAAAACTTGCAAACTAAAATCTAAAATTTAACAGCTAAATTTATAAAATCTAAACAAATTGATTAATTAGTTTTTACATGATGTGATTAAAAAAAAAAAAAAAGAACTGAAAGCATGTCGTTCTTATGAAGTGAATTGCAGCAAACTAAAGCATTATGTGAATAAATACATCTATCAGGATAAGTCGAACACCTATCATCTCATTATATGTGTGGATTACACTTCAAACCCAAATATAATAAAGATCTATGTTAAAATGAACAAGTAAAAGCATTTCAACTTAATGAACTAAATGTTAGATTTCACTTAGATTCATCAGTGGCATCTTTAATATAGTGGTTATGTAATAGGACAAAGGTTTGATTCGTGGTACAAACAAAGATTTCACTTAGATTCATTAAATTTAAAAATGAAAAAAGGAAAAAAGAAAGACCACACTCATTTTTTGGTCAATTAGGCATTGGTAGTCAAAAAATTGTCTTATTCTTCTTAATTTTTTTGTCAATTAGGGGGCAAACAACTTTAATAGTTTCTTTCTTAAAATTTTTGTATAGGCTATTTAAAAAAAAAAAAAATTACAGGGGTAAATCATAATTTTCAAGGTGGCAGATTTCATTTAGGATAAAAGGTTTTATAATTTAACACAGTAATTAAAAACAAAATAAACAAAAACAAAAACAAATTCAGGTGGAGCTGTTGGCCCCTGGCCTCCTTTGCCACTGGGTGTAAGGGTAGCATGTTGGATCTGATAGCTGTGGAATTCAAGGCTTTGTTAATATAAAACTCTTGGTGTATGCATTCAATGTTGTTGGCCTTTTTTGCTCCTTACCAATATAAAATTTGTTGCTATTTAGTTGCATAGTTGTCGTACACCACCATCTTTGTTTGCTCTTTGCTGATATAAACATTGTTGCTTATTCAATCATTTGCCACCATCTTTTGCATGTTGCCCAAACTCCTGGTGAACTTTTTTGACCTTAGTGGTTGACAGAAAGGTCTCACAGAAGGGTCACATGTGATCCATATGCAAGGATATGACAAAACATTCTGTTGGCACAACGTGCACCCAAGTTCTTTGATGAGGAGATGGAACGCCTTATTACCCCGCCAAATGCACCGAACCCTGATCTCTATTTTCTTTTATCTATTTTTTTCCCCTATTTTAAGCAAACTTTCCTTGAGAAAGCTTGTGATGTGCCCCTGAAAAAGCTGATTGAGGGGGACACATTCACATTGCATGCCCTTATTTCATAAGGGTTAAATGATAAAGGGCACATGGTATAGTGCGTTGAAAGCAATTAATTACCATATCCAGCAATATGACAAGGGTTGATGGTCTTTTGTACATTAAAAAAAAAAAAGATATGATGAAATCAACAAAAATAACTCAATGATCTTCTAGAAGCTATGATGCACAAAAGCATTAAAGGTGAAGTCCTGTAGTATTGGACTTGGACATGTGAAACCATTACTGGCTCGGTGTTGTGCTAGGTTAGGCACCATTTTCCACTCCCTTAGTCAAGGCTTACCAAGGGAATAAACCTTTATTTCAAGCTCTTTTGTAGTTGAGGTGCTAAGGTATAAGGGGTTTGCTTACGAGCCTGAGGTGCTTTGCATGAGCAGTATGAAAGCAGTTGTAGTATCACCAGCAAACTGGTAGAAGATTGAGGGCAATGAAGAGTTTATTGGTACAAAAAATACTACCACCTAATTTAGCTGTGAGACTATTGGCAAGATCAAAAGTTTTGATGACAGATCCAATTATGCTGATATTTCATTGTCTGGCTAAGGATTTTTAGGAGCTGTTTGAGCATTCTCATGAGGAACCTTTGAAGTGTTCTTTGTATTATATTCTCCCTCTTCCTTTGGTTGGTGCAATGTTTTGGATACTATGAACATCAATGAGCTATTTTTCAAGACCTCTCAGAAAGGTATTATACTCTTTGTGGGCTGTATTAACACTTATTCACCTAACAACTAGAATTTGTAGTGTACATTTTAGCGCACCTTATCTCAAGTTAGCTCTTTCATTATTTTGAATCTCCACTTATACCCCATGGTTAAAGGGGTCATCTCATCTAAATGTATTATTTCTACTAATAATTGTATCCATCTCACCCTTCATAAGTTTATTTAGTCGAATTGTATGTATAGAGGAAGAATGGAGTTCCATGTCTCAGTATTGAAATTTCTGCATGCATTGAACATTTTATGATGTCAGGTCCCCAAGAAATAGAAAGAAACCACAGCTTAGTTTTCTGCTCTGATCTTAATTTGTATGGATATGATAGTTTGAAACCCCTAATTTAGGATATTTCTCAATCAGCTGCTCTGTGAAGTTCCTCTTCTCATATGCCTTTTACTTTGGTGTAATAGTATAGTTAAATTGAAGAAAATAGTTGAATTTCAGGTCCTTTGTCACTGAATGCTATTTTTGAAGAGGTAATGAAGACTGAAGAAGGACGTACAATGACCTTAGAACATGTCAGATCTTCCCTTAATCAAATAGGTTGTAAGCTTGACACGGCTGGACCAGATCAATCGTATAGTATTGGTACCCTTTTCTTGTCTCTGCCATTTATCTATATGTATATATATTTGTTGAAAAATGCATCAACAGTGAATTGATTTGTAATTGATTTACAGATCTGAAGAACATCATTGACACGGCTCAAAGAGATGAGGTTTTCTGATTTTGAGTATTCTTAGAACATGATTGTTTGTTGGTCTCTCATTCAACAGTGATTGTCTAACCAGATCACCCACTCTCTAGGTGGAATTGATTGTGTTAAAAAGATATGGAAAAGAGGCTTTCAGGATGTTCAGGCTACTCTCTAGGACTCGCTGCCTTGCGGAGACTAACAAGGTAATTAGTACCCTTCAATTTGTCTGTGAGGTTCTTCCATTGGCAAGCTATTACTTGTCTTCTATTGACCATGTATTTTATTTTTGAGCCTCCAGATAAAATTTCCTGTCATTTGAGTAAAAAGTATAACTTTTTAGGGCTCTTACTAAGAGGCTTAATTGCCAACAGTTTACTGGTTGTATGAAGAGATGAACTTGGAATGAGAATTTGTGAGATGTCTACAAATAGAATTTCAAGTTGCCCAACTTACTATATTAGAATTTCCAAGTGCAAAAAGGAAAAAAAAAAGAAAAAAAAATGAAAGATTCCTAATTGTTGATATTGTTTCAATCTTTTGTTTTGTTGACCATATGTACGAAACTAGCAACAGTTATTCATGATGCTGCCTTTGAAAAATGACTACAAAAGTAATTGTAATTCATATGAACCTCTTTCTGTCTGTTGATCTGCAATTTTGTATTGCTAATGAATCAAGCTTACCTTCATTTTACCACATATTAAGTTAATTGGCCCAGTAAACTGATTGTATTTGTGAGGTCTTTTTGATGTGGCTGAAAAATTGCAGTTGCTATTATGATTGTTGAAATATTCACAAATCTGAAATATCTAGTGCAAAATTGTGATTATGTTCTTCATTGTTCTTCCGGGTTCCTCCTGCATTTAAAATTTATTTGTGTTGTTTGATAGCAATTTATTTTTGTGATGTTGTTCTATGTCAAAGAAATTAAGGCTCCCCCCCAATTCTGTAATGTTGTATCTAAATTACGAGCTTTAACGCATCGAGGCCTTTTTTAAAGTAAATGTATTAATATTATTTCTTTGTTTTAGATTTCAGACACCGCATTGGTTGACAAAAAGGAGGCAGCCAAGATTCTTTATAAGCTCTGGCAGGATGATAATGTGCATATGGTGGTAAGTTATCTAATGCTTTTGAAATACATGCATTTTGGAGATGGTTATATACAACAGGCAGAATGATTATGTGCATATGTTGGTGAGTCATCTAATGTTTTCTTAAAACATGTGCATTTTGGAGTTGTTAATATAAAATATCAAATTTCCTGCTATTATTATTTGTTAACCTTGAATATATCTATATGCTTTATGGTCGAATCTTTGGATTCATGGTAAAGGTACTTGCATCTTTTTTAGCAATCTTCTCCCAAATGGCTTGATGGGCGTTTGCATATGCACCTTAACTTTATTTTGGTTCACCTTTGACTCCATAAATCGCAGGTTGAACTTCATCACGAGCATATTTGTGACACAGTACACCACTTTATAACTTGTGATGGTGTAAATTATTATAACATTAGTGTGCATATCTGTGCTACATAATATCTTTAAAAAAAGAACCACCAGTGCTTTCTTTTCTCTTCTAAAACTCCCGCCATTATCATTATATCCAAGAAATTAACTCCCTGCAAAGAACCAAATGAAAAATGATTTCAGTTCATTTGAAATGATTTGAATTGTGGACTTCATGATGAACTCCTGCACTTGAATGCAAAAATTAAAATGTGGAATTTAATTTCCAAAAATAAGATGTGAATTTCATTTCCAGATGTTGCTGTTTTCCTTAACTATCCTTAGCTTTCCCTCTCTTTCGGGGTTAATTAGGATCAAATGGTAATTGAGAAGTAAAGTTAGGTAAACCCCACAAATTCTTGTGGAGTTCATTCGCAAATTCCGCATTTTTTTTTCCTTTTTTTATGGTATGGAAATACTTAAATTTTTTTTTTTTTTTTTTTGGGAGTTAGAAGTGAAGTTCGCGTTTTATTTTTGGTTTCAAGAAAGAAAATTTGGATTTCATAATGAACTCCACATTGGAGTTCATTTGGATGCAAGGGCTAATGGTATGACCTGCTTGCACATTTCATGGTTTCTGGCACTGAATGTTTAAGAGTAGCATGTTGAATTTTTTAATTTTAAATATTATACTAAGCATGGTTCTTTTAAGAGAAAAGGGGCTTTCTTAACAAGCCTTTGGATCTTGCTTGTGCCAAAGAGCATTTATTAGCTTGAAATCATCTCTTCTTGTCTTTATTGACAAAATGTGTCGCAGTTCAGCATGTAGATGCCTTCCTCTGAATTTAAACTGTGTAGAGTTGATATCAAATCCATAAACAATTGAGCTGCCTAATGCCAAAATGTCTAATTGTTCTCTGATATTCTATGAGAAGGTTTCTTGTAACCAATTGTAAAAGATACATATATGCCCACTCTCTCCCTATCCCCACACTAAGCTGGGGAGCACTTTGTGCACCGGCTAAACCCTTTAATTGTAAAAGTTACCCACCGTAGAGAACTTTCTAATTGTTAGTATTTCATTCAATTGGGGTTTTGGTTTCCGGTCAGTTACTCCCTTCCCTGAAAATCATCCATGTAATTTTGTTCTTGTGTATCATATGCCATTTCCTTTCTTTGGCAAATGATGAATACCCTGGGGATTTACAGCTTAAAACCTGTGGATAGTGCTGAAAATGAATTTGGCAATTGACAACTTAAGTTAGATGCAATTGCAAAGTCATAGAACATTGATTCACCAGGATCTGATTCCTTATCAAATTGAATGCTGTGGATCTAGATTTCTGAAGTTAAAGGTCCAGATGCAAATGATGAATTTCTTACATTCCTCTATATTAGCTTCTTCCTATTCCATGGCTGGACCAATTCTTCCTCTTTTAAACATTAAACAAAAAAGAAGAAGCCTCAAAACCTTATTGTTTATGAACTTGTTTCAATCAGGATTCTCTCTCTCTCTCCCCCCCTTCTCCCTCTTTGGTGAGAGCGGCTAGGTGATTTCAATGATTCAAAATGGTCTAGTAGATGTTGCTGTGCTTTATCACAGTTTTTGGGATATGGTGCTTGAATTAAATGAGGTCGTTTGGACATTTGTTACCTGTACTGGTCCTTGTTTATCCACTGTTCTGTTCAAATGATGCACATTTTTGATATCCTTGCAGAGACCAACTGCAACTTCAACTTCAGATAAGGATTTATGCTTGTGGACTGTTAATAAAGACACACTTTGGAAACATGTTCTTGATCAAATGTACCACGGTGCGTTGAATTTGAGTCTCCGTACACTTTATGAGCTTGAGCAAGAACGCGAGGTTTGTCACTCTTGGAACAATTGCTTTTGTTACATATTCCTTATTGAGACTCTTTCTGATTCTCTTGGTTACTTTTTTCTTACAGAATCCTCATTTATACTTTATATTTAGTTAATCATGTAAGCTTTTGTCACCATGTTGAGTTAGATGAGCACTACATGCAGATGAAAGAAGTTTGTAGTTGAAGGGGAGATTGGCCGGTTCCATGCATGTATCCTAGTTGTGTCTCTACATGATTGGTGGTTCTTAGTTTGAAATGATTCTATGCACACGCACACACATACACACACATACCCCACGTGAACTTGGCATATAAAATTGTTGCAATAGCTACTATAGATGGCCTGGTAGAACCCTGTTTGGAAACTTCTTTGGTGGATTGCTATTCAGGATCTAAACTTTTGTCAAGCAGTGAATAGCCAATTGAACATTGGTTTGAAAGAAACAATTGACAACTGTGCAATGATATTGTAGAAATGAAGTTGGGGATGCTGCCACAGCAGGAAATGATTTGACACAGAGTTCCGAAATTAAATGTTCAATTGATATTTAGGCAGTGGCTATGACTGGTCAACATGTGGTGTTGACCAAAGAGGAACTTATTCCAAGAAAATAATAAAAGATCTGAGAGGCACATATAGAACTATGGAGAAAAAAGATGCCACTGAAAAGGAAAAGTTGGGCTATGCCTGTGACTGGAAAGTCCAAAAAAGGGGAAAAGGAAAAGTTGACTTGATTTATCGTCTGTTGCATTTGTTGGCTGCTTATTTACTCTGGTTGAGCTTCTCTTTGTGCCATCACTTGAAATTTACAGGCTTATGATGCAGTTACTTGCTTTATTTATTTTTATTTTTTTTTTCCTGTCTGGTTGTAACATTTCTCCTGGATTATCTTTCCACACTAGGAGATCTTTCATTGTGCTGCTTTAAATTTGTGGAATGCATTCACCTTGCTTTCTTCTATAAGTTGCAACTCATCTCTGTGAACATCCCACTTTACTTCATATTGGTAATCAACTTCTATGGTTATATTCACCAACATTTGGCATATTTTATGCCATGTTTACATTTGCCAGATACTCCAACTACCAAGGGAGAAGCGTATTGGGGAACTGGGGAAAAGATATGAGCGCCTGAGGAGGGTCAGGATACTTATGGAATCATCTTTGATGAAACTCGATGACAGTATCATGCTCTTTAATGACTTTTGAGGTTTGAGGACTTCTATATTTTTTTATGCTACCATCAGAGGGAACACATGAAGAAACAGATAAATGTAAGTTGATTTGCAAATCATGTAGTTATTACTTCACCAGTCAGCAACTTTTGGTACTAATTACTCTGCTGTTTGCTTTAATATTTTACGAGGATAATGGAGGCAAGTAAACTGGATTTAGTTTTGGCTGAGGCAAGAGCGGGAACTCTGTTTCGGCACCTTGTCTCCATCATCATTATGCATATTGCTTCTCACTTGTTGATGA
Source organism: Dillenia turbinata (assembly GCA_037126225.1). Classification (NCBI taxonomy): domain Eukaryota; kingdom Viridiplantae; phylum Streptophyta; class Magnoliopsida; order Dilleniales; family Dilleniaceae; genus Dillenia; species Dillenia turbinata. The sequence continues at coordinate 9,338,546 of JBAMMX010000015.1, forward strand.
ACTGCGTACAAACTCCAGAGCAATGAGTTTTTGGGAGTACGAAGTAGGTTTTGGAAATTAAAGTAATTGGGGTCTCTGTGCTGTTAAGACCAAAAGGGCTAAGCCTCTTGTTTTTCTACTTCTAGGTAGAGGTTTTCTCTTACAGTTTTCAGTTATTCTGTCACTCAAACAAAAATATAAGTAGCTCAATGTTGTGATCCGCCTGGGCTAAAATATTTGTGCCTATAATTTTGTTGAGATACTCATCAATTTTGTTCAAGCATTTAAATCTTTTTCATGTCTAGCCATTACTTTTTCTTAATATTTTTGGAAACTTGCCTGTAGAAATTTGATATTGGTTTGAGAAATAGTCTTATTTTTGTACCAATGAATTATAGATCAATTGGCATCATCCTCCTTTTAAAAGATCTTGAGTTAGAATCTTCTTATATACCAAAAAAACAAAAAAACAAAAAAACAAAAAAACAAAAAAACAAAATTTAAGTTGGACTTATTAGTCTCTGGTACTCACGGGGGTGGCAATTTTCTGTTTGAGTTTGCACCGTTGAGTTTACTGTTGCACCGTGGATAAGAAGAACTTGGGTGGCAGTGGGTTGTGTGCCAAGGACTGGCCTTGGAATCTTCCTTTGCCTCGAAGGGCAATTAATAGATTTGTGTACACTGAGAGAGAGAGAGAGAGAGAGAGAGAACGGGGGGGGAGAAAAAGAGAGAGTAGGGGGGTTCCCATCTTTGAGCTACTTGCAACAAAAAATTGCCCGTGTGAAATTAACTTTAATATCTTCCTAGACTTTATATTATATTTTGGTAAAGGTCAAGAGACAACAATCAACCTTTAGCAAAATGACCAATTGCGTCTAGAGTTGTTGAGTAAAGAGAGGGGGAGAGAGAGAGAGAGATACAAAGCAACATGCGGAGCCGCATGGATTCTGATTCAACACAAATCAACGAAATAAGGCAATCAGAGATAACCTCATCAACAAAGAGCCCAACCACTGTAGACCAACGCGCTAGAGAATTATCCTCATAAGAAGAGGACTACTTGTAGAGAAGCACAAAAAAAGTGAAGGCCAATGCAAGCAATGAATCAAGCAAGCAGAAAATATCCTTTAAGGACATACTGTTCGGGAACAACAGCACTGAAGAAGGAATGAGTGCAGACCAAGTACCAATGTTAGAATCCAAAGAAGAATGGAGGGAGCTTGAATTGCAAGAAAATCAGCCCCCAAATCACCAAGTTTCCATTATAACTGTCACTGATGACAAGTTAAAAAAAAAAAAAACTATGGAAGCAATGGAAGCAAGCAGTAATCATCTAACTCCCGGGAAAAAGCATTTGATACCATCTACTTCTCTCTAAAATCAGCAGTCTCTAGAAACCTGTAGGTGCAATAGAGACTGGATCTTGGTGAAGGTTACTTCCTCATTACATTTGCTCTAAAGCAGGACTTTCTTCATACCTTAACTAGAGGCCCATGGATGATCCATGAACAATATATGGTGGTTAGAAATTGGAGATCTTGGTTCACCCCCAGAGGAGGCCAAAATTGAGCATGATGCTGTTTGGATCCGCCTCCCTCACCTCCCTATTGAACTCTTTGATGAAAGAATTCTCTTTTGAAGTTGGAAGAGCATTGGTAAGCCAATCAAAATAGACACCAGTACAGCAAATACCTTGCATGGGAAGTATGCAAGAGTATGTATAGAGCTAGACCTCAAGAAGCTTTTAGTTCCAAGAGTGATAATCAAAAGTAGGGTGCAGATGGTGGAATATAAAGTTTTGCACACCATCTGTTTCAGGTGTGGAAAAGTAGGGCATAACCAAGAGAATTGCAAAGATGAAGGCCACACAACCACCCCACCAGAGCCGAAATCTTAAGCTTAAAAAACCTCTGGACACCTAACATAAAAAACAACTCCTCATGATGATGGCTTGGGCCCTTGGATGCAGGTTCCCAGGAGGCAAAGACCAACCAAAGCTAGAAATGGAAAAGGGAAGGAGCGAAAGTACACTCCTTACTATAATCGATATGGAAGCCTAGCAGTTGACCTTCAATCCGTGGAAGAACAAACCACTCCCATTCTGACAGTTGCTGCCAAAGCCTTAGAAACTTTAGGATCAACATAGCAAAGGAAAAAACAAAAAAGAGCTCTTTGACGAAGGAAAGAACAAAATAGAAGGTAAAGGGAAGAAAAATGATAGAGGTTCACCAAGACAGCATCAGAAGCAAAAAAAGGCAGTCAATAGGAACTAAATGGAAGAAGAGAAGAGTATGCCAACTCAGACACCAACCAAAAGCAAGTCTACCTAGAAAAGGCCCCTAATACTAGGATAAAGCAACCAATAGTAGTCCACTTCATAGGAACAACAATGTGCTACAACCCCAAATCTAAGACCATCACCCCTTGCTGCTAAGCCTTGCCTATTCACATAAAGTCCAAAAACCATCCTCAATTAGACCCCAATCCTAGCATAATTCAAACTTCCCATTAGGAGAGTGACGACAAAATGTAGTCACTTGAACTAGAAGCAAAGGGAACCATCAGTGGAAATGCCTTCCTAACCTTTAGTGATGATGATATGAAAAGCTGTAAGGATGATGAAAACATGACAAAAGAGGATAAAGCTAAGCCTAAGGATAAAAACACTAAAGACATGGAGAGTTAACTCCTATTCCTCAGCCCCTTCACCATCCTATCCAATGAGTACCAAAGTAATTATCTGGAAATGTTGTGGTTTAGGGGACAATAAGTTCAAACGAGCTTGTAAAGAGCTGTGGAGAAGCCAACAACCTTACATTTTATGCCTTCTAGAAACCAAAGTTGAAAATGGCTCTTTCTCAACCTTCCTAAAGTCCCTAGGCATGAATAAAGACTTCATAGTCCCTACCTAATGTTTGAAGGAGGCTTTTGGCTCAATCAGAACTCAAGTAAAGTTACCCTTAATATAATCAATCAAACCAATCAAGTCATCTATGCTGAGGTAAAAGAGAACCACAAAAGTTGGGTCCTTTCCATGGCTTTTATCCAATCTTTTAGTAGTTGCAAGGATTCCTTTTGGAAACATACTGTTGCCTATGTTGCAAATGTGTAATTACCTTTGTTCCTTGTCGAAAACTTCAATGATATAGCTTACTTTGATGAAACTATCAACAATAGAATTAAGGTCAGCAAGAGAAGGCAGAGATTCATTAGCCAATGGAACAACTGCAACCTCATGGACCTAAGAGCAGGAGGTCCTAAGCTCACATGGACCAAGAGACATGCAGGTAAGTCATTCTCCAAGAGAGGTTAGATAAACCTCTTGCAAAACTCTAAGTTTGCCTTTACTTCCCTGAGCTGAAAATCATCAATCTTCCTAGAACCCATAGGGATCATAATCTTATCATGTTGCAGACCAAAATGACCTCTTCTCTTGACAAAAAAGCAGTCCCTTTAGATTTGAGGCTGCGTGGATCTCTCGCCCTCAATTCACAAAAGTTTTTAATGGAGCTTAGATATATTCCTCTAAATCTCTACTTCAAGCAACCATAAACACTGTTGCAAAGCTTAAAAACTAGAACAAAGAAGTCTTTGGCCATATTCATGCTAGGAAAAGAAGAATTATGGCAAGGCTCAGAGACATACAAACTTCTAAGACCTTCAACCATTCTAACTTTCTACAGAGATTGAAACAAAACCTACTAATGGAGCACCACAAAACTCTTGTTCAGGAAGAAATGTTGTGGTTTCAAAAATCTAGAATTCAAAGGATAAATAAAGAAAAAAGAAACACAAAATCTTTTATGCAACCACTAAAATAAGGGGGAATACCAATAGGATTGCCAGTTTAAAGATCCAAGGGGAGTGGTGCCACGATCAGCAAACATTATAGGAGTATGTGACCAACCACTTCTCTAATCTCTTTGCCTATAGACCAGCCACAACTTCAAGCACAAGATACAACAGATTTCAGGTCAAAATCTCCAATGAAGATCAAGCTCTACTCCTGAAAGAAGTTGCTGAGGAGGAAGTGAAGGCTATAGTCTTTGCTATGAAGGGTCTAAAAGCTCTTGGAGCCGATGGCATCCAACCCATCTTCTATGAGTAATTTTGGAGGAATTCTCTACATCTTTGTCCAGGAAGCATTCAAGGATGATTTTTTCCCTCTTGAGATCTCAAAAGCTCTTATTGTCCTCATCCCAAAAGCTAGTAGATCAGAAGGAGCAATTGACTTCAGGCCCATTAGTCCCCTTAACACCTTATACAAGATTTTATCAAGGTCATAGTCGAAAGAATGAGGCCAATTCTGTAGAAAATCATTAGCCCTCATCAAAGTAGTTTCCTCCCTTCAAGAGCACTATGGATCATCTCCCAAGGAATCATCCATTCCATACATAACTCTAGAAATAAAAGCCATAAAATAGTGATGGAGATTGACCTACAAAAAACCTTTGACAACCTTAGTTGGAGCTTCTTAGGTCAGGTCCTGCTGGACTTCAACTTGCCCCTCCTATGAGATTAATCATATTCTTCATATCCAACTTTGAAATGGCTATCTTATGGAATGGAGGAACTCTCCCATATATCAAAACAGGCCAAAGGCTGAGGCAAGGAGACCCCCTCTTCCCTTACCTCTTCATCCTTACCATGGAAAGACTTGCATACATGATAAAATAGAGTGTTAAGAATCATTCTGGGTGTCCAATCAACTAGCATCCTACCTTTGTTTTTTGCTAATGACTTGATGATCTTCGTAGGGGCGAATGATCACAATATGGACTGTATTCTAGACTGCTTACAATAATTCAGTGAAGATAGTGGCTTGAGAATCAATCCCTCCAAATTCAAACTGTGGCTCTCTCTTAAAATTCCTACCTCTTTGAAAAGCTCCCTTGCCTCAGAATGCAAATTCAGATTGTCTGATGATCTTGGAATTTGCCTTGGAGTTCTCTCATCCATAAGAGGATTGGCAAGAACATGTACCAAGCCTTAGAGGAAAAAGTCCAATCCAAGCTCTCCAGTTAGAAGATGAAGCTTCATAACACTACAAAAAGAGTCACGATTATAAAATCTATCATTGTAACCATTCCCACTTACACCATGCAAGCAACTTGACTCCCTCAGAGCACATGTAAGAGCCTATACAAAATGAGCAGAAATTTCCTCTAGGGCAGCCAACAAGGAGCTAAAAAAATCCATGCCATCAGTTGGAAAAATGTCTGTAGAAAGATGAAATAAGGAGGATTTGGGCTAAGAAGTACAAGAGGGAACAACATTGCCCACCTCTCCAAGCTTCTTAAAAGATCCTTCAAACTGACAAAGCTCTTTGGTGCCAACTATTATGAAGTAAATGCCATTCCAAAGAAAGTTTCTTTTAGCACTACACGAAACCTAACTGCTCCATAATGTGGAGGGGAATCATCAAGAGCAAAGAGTGCCTCATTAAGGGAATCAGCTGGAGAGTTGGAAATAGCCAAACAATGGATTTTTGGCACGATCAGTGGCGGGGGGAAGACAAACTTGCCAACCATGCCATCACCCCCTGGAGCAGAATGTAGAAGCTACAAGAGCTAGCTCCTTCTTGAACAGTACAAAGGACTGGAACTTAGAAGAGTTGAGGAAGATCCTCCCGGAGCAAAAATTTGAAGAAATAAAAGCTGTTATTGTCCCTGTTGATATGGAAAAAGGAGACTACCTCTACTAGAATGCCACCTCTAATGGGAGCTACTCTATATCTTTAGTATACTCCTTTCTCTAAGAAGAGTATAAAATTAACTCCCCTCCAAGAGATACTTGGAGCTAGATATGGATGCGCTCATGCACAAAAAGAATCAGATTTTTCATTTGGCCAACCTTTAAAGAGAAGCCACTCACCAATGCAGAGAGAGTCAGGAGAAGAATCTCTTCTGAACCCTTGTGCCCAATATGCAAAACCTCTTATGAGAGCATCCTCCATATACTAAGAGACTACAATTGGACCAAGAACTTCTGGGCTTCTGTGGCCCCCTCCATCCACACTCCCCCCCAATTTTAACACAAACTCCACCAAACATGGCTCAAACTCAACTACACCAGCCATCTTCAAGTATAGAGCATGGCCACAGCTACTGTCTGGCATATATGGAAAGCCAATTGCTAGCACATTTTTTGAAAAAGTTCCACAAGCATCACAACTGTCGCAATTCAGGTAAAGAAGTTCACCAAGGATCTTGTCGTTGTAGCTATAGGAAAACAAACTAGTACCCCTACTTAACCTAAACTGGTGAAATGGCTCCAACCTCTGGAGTAAAAGCCGAAACTCAACTCAGATGGATATATTATAACTAGCTTTGATTGGACCAGTGTAGGTGATCTCTTCAAGGACTCAAATGGCTCTTGGATTTTGGGTTACATTTTTCACGCGGGAACCACCAACAGTCTCCACCTTGAGCTTTGAGGCTTAAGGGATGGTCTTAGATTGGCCAAATCTAATAGCTTCACAAATGTGATCGTGGAGTCTAATTCTGCCACCCTTATCACCTTTGTGAACAATGGGGCCTCCAACTCTCACCCTTCCAATTCCATCATAAAAGAATGCAAAGCTCTCATGACTATCATTAACTCCATATGGCTTACCACATCTTCAGAGAGGGGAACGGATTTGTGTATCACTTGGCTAAATTGGGTCATGCTTTCCCCTGGATTGCATATTCTTCTAGCCTCCAACCAGCTTACTCTCCCTTCTCCATAAAGATCAGAAGGGAATATGTATTCTGTTTTGTTTTTGTTTTCTATCCCTTGGGTCTCAGCACATCACAAAAAATGAGAGGGGCTCCTATAAAATCTTAAAATATAAACTTGCAATTAATACTAATAAAGTCAAATTAAAAGCCATTGGGTTGATAGTCACTTTTCATAATTTTGTACCCGAAAACAAATGCTTCAACTACCTAAAAGGTATCTTATATTTTTTTTCTTATACATTAAGTATGCTCTTCATGGGAAATCAACATGGTAAACCTTTGTGATATCCGAGTTAAATAACCCTTATTGCTGCTCAACACCCTGAGGCTTCTGATTCTCATTAAAAAGGCCAAAGATATAAGAATTGATTAGCTTGTTTTGCCTCCTAAGAGTCCCAGTCCCAGACAACACATTATTTATTAAATTTGTATTGCAAGTCCAAGTAATCCCAGGTGTTGTAATCTCACCATTCCCATCACTAGGCCAATTTGTCTCAAACACAACAATATCCAAATTAGGACTTCCAAAATTTGTTGCATTCAACATTGCATCAAATAAGTTTTTGAGTATTACAAATCTCCATCATTTATTGATGAGTCTTGATCGGTGAAAAGCACATACCCAAATTTGATGTTGACTCGATCACCTGCATAGGAAAAATATGGTACACACTGGCTAGTAGAAGGTACCCTTGGCTGTCCAAGAATTATTCTATGTCAGTCATGAGTGAGTTGGTGTGGTCATAGAATGACCCGTGGTGAAGGGTATGACTTGGAGAGGACATTGAGGGCAATGGATGTGCTAACAGGGACTACTACGCTGGTAGACTTTAGGGCTACGTTGAGATTCTACATTGCCATTGGGATGTAGGTGTCTAGTGGGGATGTGATGACCTTGTTGCCTACTGTAATGCACTTAAAGTAGAGTGTGCTAGCGAAGGATACTGATGGATCAGATGCAAGGAAAGGTCTTCATTCCAGGTTCCAAGGGTTATAGTGATCCCAAAGCGTTGGAGATTGGCTAGGATGTCAAATTGAGGCGCAAAGTATTGCCGATATTATTGGAATTTTGTGGTTCATTTACCATAATTAGTTGAGATTTGGATGTTACATAATTAGTGGTATTTGATTGTTAACTAGTTGAGATTTAGTGTGTATTTTGTTAACTTTCTTTTTGGGTATAAATTCTCACCTTTGTATATAATTTGTATACAAAAAAACAAATACACAATCACAAAATTCTCATGGTGGCAAAGCCAGGTTAGAAAATATAGGAGATAATTCTAAAAAGGGTAGACAAGAGGTTTCAGTAATCACCATAGGAGTCCAAAATCTTGCAAGCGATCATAATTCTCCATACTACTTACACCTCGCTGACTGTCCTAGTTTGATATTTGTTACCCATCCTCTAAATGAGAGTGGAGAGAACGATTTTGTCTGGAGGAAGAGTTTATTAAATGCCCTCCGGTCAAAGAACAAAGCAGGATTTCTTGACGGTTGCATAAGTAAACCAAAAATTGATTCCCAAGATTATCAATCATGGGAACAGTGTAATGCCATTGTATTGGCATGACCAAATAATGCTTTGCGTTGGGAACTCCAAGGGAGTGCAATGTATGTAGAAACAATTGGGGAGGTTTGGCTAGACTTATAGGATAGATTCACCCAAAGAGTTGACGCAAGAATTTATGAATTAAAGCACAACATTACCTTGCTTCGGCAAGAGAAGGCCTCGATTTTTTCCTATTATGGAAGACTAAAGTCTGCCTGGAGCAAACGACAATCTTTTGATCCCATTCCCACATGTACCTGTGAAGGTTGTTAATGTGGTTTGACAAAGCAAATAGAAAATATACACGAAGGAGAAAAGATTTTCAACTTTCTCATGGGATTGGATGAAAACTTTAGTATAGTAAGATCCCAGATCTTGAGTGTTGACCCTTTGCGAAAATCAGGGAAGAACCTATGCCATTGTCACACAGGAAGAAAAACATAAAGTAGTGACCATGGGATGTGAACCTGGCTTCGAATCAACTGCTCTAGTCAATCTGAAATTGAGTATTTGCATGGCAAATAAAGCCATCGAAACACAACAAAGAAATGGTTGGCAAGGACCACGACGAAGGAGAAGCCCAAGTGTACTATTATAGCAAAATTGGGCATTTAAGAGAAAATTGTTTCGAAATCATGAGATAACACCTGATTGGAACTAGAGGAGATCACATGGAGAAGAAACTGGTAAAGCAGTGGCACCAAAAGGTCTCAGCCATCGATTGCAACTGTCACAGCTGGTGGAGATTCGATGACTTATTTTTTACTCTCACCGAGTAGCAACATTAGCAGCTTGCCGATTTATTCACCAATTTAGCAAAGCACTGGTGCAATTGAAATCTACTGGAGGATAGCAGGGTGAAACCACCATGGCTAACTCTTTAACTACAGGTGATAGCAATTCAACATGTATGAAAAGTAGGTTTTCATCTACCTCTTTGGGTAAAGGACAGACATTTGATAGTAATAGGCCACGAGGAGTAAATGAGCTTGGCATGTAAGAAAATTTAAATATTTATTTATGGGCCAACAGCCTATGGATCGTCGACACAGTTGCCAATGATCATGTTACAAATAATTTGGATTATCTTATTATAAAAAAGCCCACAACTGATTTAACTACTATTCAATCTCTAAATGGACATATGGTTCCTATCAAGGCTATGGGCCTTGTGATTGTAAATAAAGACATCACTTTAAACCAAGTCTCGAGAGTCCCTGATTTCAAATTTGATTTGTTATTTGTGAGTAGGTTGACTAAGAATTTGAATTGTACACTCACTTTTGGCCTTAATTGTTGTGTTATACAGGACCTACCTTCAACGAAGATGATTGAAGTGGGTAGAGTACACAATGGTCTCTACTACTTGGAGCCAAAGAGAGAAAGGATGGCCTTGGTCATCAGCAATAAGGAAGTTACTAGTCTATGGCATCAGAGACTGGGTCACCTTCCTCAAATCATTTGCATTGTATCCCTAAACTGTCTATAGATAATAAAGGATTTTCCTTTTGTGATGTTTGATGTAAGGCTAAACAAACTTGTTTATCTTTTCCTATTAGTGTAAGAAAATTTGAGAAGCTTTTGACCTCATTCATTGTAATGTGTGGGGACTTTACAAAGTTCATATCTCTAATAGGTGCCCATTATTTTTCTAACCATTGTGGATGATTGCAGTCATGCAACTTGGGTTTACTTGATGAAATATAAATCAAAGACCTGAACTCGATTGATGCATTTTTTCAATGGAAAAGGAGACAATTCAATTCCAACATCAAAGTGATTCGTTTTGAAAATGGGGCAGAATTTGGGCATTATGAATTGATGGAATTTTACAGAACACACGGAGTAGAATTTCAGACAAGTTACACATACAATCCACAACAAAATGGAGTCATTGAATGGAAGCAAAGGCATTTACTGGAGGAGGCCAGGGCATTGAGATTTCAAGTGAACTTACCTGTTGAATTTTGGGAAGAATACATATTAACAGCTACTCATCTGATCAATAGGATGGCACCTTTATTCTGAACAACAAAACACCATATGAGACCTTCCTTGGTAAGGCACCCTCTTCTGGTCATTTACAAGTTTTCAAATGTCTGTGTTATGGGCATGTTCATATTTCGCAATGAGACAAATTTGATCCAAGATCAAAACTAGAAATCTTTTTGGGATACCCATAATGACAACAGGGATACAAAGTTTTTGACCTTCAAACTAGAGAGCTATACGTACCACAATATGTTTATTTTCAAGAAAGGTTTATTTCATTATGCCTTGAAAGAAATCATGAAAAATATAGGAGGAATGGGACCAGAAAACTAGAATAGTTTGCTCAAAAATCAACAAATCACCTATTGTGATCCACCTATTTATGCAACTAGTATGTTAACTCTAGGAAATTCTGATGGAATGAGTAGTAAGGTGTCTGATAATGCTGAAAATATTGATGAGCGAAGCAGGATCACCGAAAACAATGATACACAACACACTATGGGAAAATGAGCTTGACAAGCACTCCAATGTTTGGCAGACTATGAAGTAGCTTTTCCACCCTCTCTTATGCCCCAAACACAACTTCACCCACTTCTCACATAGTTTTTTAGCTACTATCTCTACCACAGATGAGCCCACATCATTCATGAAGTAGTCAAACATGCCCATTGGCTACGCTATGAATAAAGAGATACAAGCCCCAGAGGCCAATAAAACTTGGACTCTTATGCATTTGCCAAAGGGAAAGAAAGCAATTAATTCAAAATGGGTGTACAAAGTAAAGCACGATTCGGATGGAACATGGAGTGCTACAAAACTAGACTAGTGGTAAAAGGTTCTACACAAATTGAAGGAGTTGATTACCATGACACGTTTGCGCCTATAACCAAACTCACAATAGTATGCTGCTTAGTTGCAGTAGCAACTATTTGAAAATGGGAAATTCACCAAGTAGATGTCAATAATGCCTTCCTTCATGGAGAATTGGAGGAAGAAGTCCATATGAAAATCCCACAAAGATTTGGACGTAAAGGGGGACACACATTTGTAAGTTGCAAAAATCTCTATGTGATCTGAAATGGGCATCTAGAAATTGGTATCAAAAGTTCACAATTGCCCTTATCAATGTTGGATTTCAACAGTCACAAGCAGATCATTCATTATTCACTTTTATTGTAATGATTCCTATGTGGTTGTTCTCATATATGTGGATGATGGAACTGATATGATATGAATTGTCAAGCTGTTCAAAATTAAAGACCTTGGAAGACTGAAGTATTTCCTGGGTATTGAAGTTGCTCGATCTCCTATCGGTATTGTCCTAAATCAAAGGAAATACACCCTATACATGTTGAATGTGGTCTCATGGGATGCCAACCTACTTTTACTCCCATGGAGCAGCATGCTCAATCAGTTGTTGATGGACCTCCTTGCTCTGATGCTGGCTTGTACAGACGAATAGTGGGATGATTACTTTACTTGACAATCATGCGACTAGATATCAGCTTTGTTGTTCATATTCTGAGTCTGTTTATGTATAACTCTAGATAAAAGCATCTGGATGTGGCATATCATGTGTTGTGCTATCTAAAAGATGCTCCAGGACAAAGATTATTTTTTTCAACCCTTAATCCTTTATCTTTACATGCTTTTTGTGATGCTGATTGGGTTGGTTACCCTATGACATGATGATCCACTACTGGGGATATAATCTTTCTCGGATCATCACCCATTTCTTGGCGATCCAAGAGGCAAATAGTTGTCTCTTGTTCTTCAGCAGAGACCGAGTATCGCTCAATGGCAATCACTGTATGTAAGATAATCTGGTTAATTTAATTACTTTCAGACTTATGAGTACCCTATACATCACTAGTACCTTTATTTTGTGATAGTCAGGCGGCCATTTATATCTCGACTAATCCAATCTTCCATGAGCAAACGAAACATATTGAGATAGATTATCACTTTGTTCAAAATAAAATCAAAGCCAATATCCTGACACCAAAAAAAATTTCATCTGAAGCACAATTGGTCGACATATTCACCAAGGCTCTTGGTCGAGATAAATTTCATGTTCTACTTGGCAAGTTAGGCATTCTAAATCTTCATGCTCCAACTTGAGGGGGAGTATTACCAATATTGTTGGGATTTTGTGGTTCATCATAATTAGTTGAGATTTGGGTGTTACATAATTAGAGGGATTTGATTGTTAATTATAGGATTTGGTTGTTAACTAGTTGAGATTTAGTGGGTATTTTGTTACCATTTTTTTTGTATAAATTCTCAACTTTATATACAATTTGTACACGGAAAAAGTGAATACACAATCACAAAATTTTCACATAGATGTGAACTTTTTGGGTGTGATTGTAGGAGACAGACTCTTTAAGAAGGGTTTGGTAGGTTATCACCCAAGAAACCCTAGTCTACACCAATGCCTTGTGCTTTTACTTCAGCTGAAAGACACAAATATTTTGCATTATTTAGTAGTATAAGATACAAGTATAACTAAAATCATGCTTTTGGAAAAAGGAAAAAAAACAAAAAAACAAAAAAAAAAGTAAAAAGCAAAAAGCAAAAAAAGAGTAACACCAACCTTACACTACAAAATTAAAACATTGAGGTGACGGTAACATTTATAGGCAGTGACATATAGCGATCATTTTTTATGACCTATAACAACACTTGTAACGAAACCGTTAAGAAATGTATATATTTCACGACGGTATAATATTATTCGTTAGGAAAAATTTAGCAATCGTCAGTAAAGGTTGGAAAACCGTTTATAAAAAGTGATGTTGAATTTTCACTGTTATTATTTGTGGTCAGTAAATATAAAACTTTTAGGGACAGTTTGAAACAGTCAGTATATGACCGTTTTTATTGTATACCTAACCATACCGTCTGCATAAATTCTACATTTATGCTAACTCATATATTATACAGTCTTTAAAAGTTATGTTCAATTCAGACGCTTATCTTTTGTGGTCAGTAAATAAGGCAGAGTTTTAGAAACGATTTGAAAACAGTCTCGATATGACTACTTTGACTCACTAGTTAAGCATATAGTCTTCATAAGTTTCACTCAAATTTGACGATTATTATTTGTGGTTAGTAAATGTGACAAAGTTTTGGAGATGATTTGAAAAATGTCTCTAAATAACTCTTTTTTACTATCTAGTTAACCATACCGTGGACATAAGTTGTATATCTATACTAACTTATTCATTGTATAGTCTTTAAAACTTATGTTCAATTCTGACGCTTATCATATGTGGTTAGTAAATATGGCCAAGTGTTAGGGACTGTTTGAAAACAGTCACGATCACTACAAAATTAAAGCAATATTTTATGACGGTATAAAATTGATCGTTGGGAAAAGTTTAACAATTGTTAGTAAGGATAGCACAACCGTTAAAAATTTCCATTAAAAATATCTATATATAAAAATATTAAAAAATACTATTTAAAATATAAAAACATCTATAAAATAAAATTTTAAAAGCCATTAAAAATATTAAAAAAGAATATAAAATCAATCATTTTTAATATATTTTTAATATTCCTTCAAAAATTTTTATAAAATCAATAAAATTATGGTTCTTGATAATACTGTAAAATTAAATAATATATATAAAATAAATAATACATTTAAAATATAAAATTTATATCTATAATGTCATTTTAATTTAATAAATTAACAAATTAAATAAAAATTGATAACAATAAAAAATAAAATGTTTTTATAAAATCAATAAATTAAAATAAATTACATTATAAATGTGAAAATATATAATAAAAATAGAAAGTAATGAAAAAAATATATATAATAAAAAACGCGGGTGAATAATAATAAAAAAAGCGGGTGTGAATCTTACAAATAAAATGTAAGTGACAAAAATATGAAAAAATAGCGAGTAATGAAAAAATATATCTAATAAAAAAAAGACGGATGAATAATAAAAAAAAAGCGGGTGAATTTTAAATAAAATACGGGTAATGTAAAAATGTATAATAAAATAAGGCGGGTGAATAATAAAAAAATGAGCGGGAAAGTAAGTGAGGACTTTAGAAATTTGTTTTGTAAAAATTTGTTTGTAAAAATAGCGTGCACAGGTCCATATGTTTTAATGATAGTTATAATGTATGCTAACAAGCCGTAATAAGTGATAATAATAAATGGTAACTACTGGTAAAATGGCTATAAAGTATGTAATGAGTCGTAATAAGTAGTAATATAATTCATGATAATAAGTTGTAATAAGTGGTAATATAATGTATGGTAACAAATGGTAATATAATATAAGGTAATAAGTTATAATAAGTGATAATATAATGTATGATAACAAATATTAATAAATTGTAATATAATGCATGGTAATAAATTGCAATAAGTGGTAATAGAATCTATGGTAACAAGTAGTAACAAATGGTAATATAATGCAAGGTAATAAGCGGTAATATAATTCGTGATAATAAGTTGTAATAAGTTGTAATATAATGTATGGTAACAAATGGTAACAAATAGTAATATAATGTACGGTAATAAATTGTAATAAGTGGTAATAGAATGTATGGTAACAAATAATAACAAATGGTAATATAATGCACGGTAATAAGTTGTAATATAATTCATGATAATAAGTTGTAATAAGTGGTAATATAATGTATGGTAACAAATGATAACAAATGGTAATATAATGCACGGTAATAAATTGTAATAAGTGGTAATAGAATGTATGGTAACAAATAGTAACAAATGGTAATATAATGCACTGTAATAAGTGGTAATATAATTCATGATAATAAGTTGTAATAAGTGGTAATATAATGTATGGTAACAAATAGTAGTAAATGATAATATAATGTAAGGTAATAAGTTATAACAAGTGGTAATGTATGGTAACAAATGGTAATATAATGCACGGTAATAAATTGTAATAAATGGTAATAAAATGTATAGTAACAAATGGTAATATAGAACAAAGAAACATAAGAACTAGTAATAATATGTAATAGTAGTAATATATAATGATAGTAATATAAAAGAACAAAAGAAAAAAAAAACAAATTAACTAAGAAAAAAATATAAAAAAATATAAAGTAAAAAAAAATAGAAAAAAGTAACTTCTATTTCCTAAAAAAATAAAAACAAAATTCGCTGGGCAGCCCTCTTTACTTAATTTTTTTTTTTTGTTTTGTTTTGTTTTTTTCTTTTAGTTTTTCTATTTTTTTTCTTTTTATGATTGTTTTGTTTTTATTTTTTTAGGAGCAACCATCTTTTAGGAAAGTCTTTTTTTTAAATAAACTTTTTTTAATTTTATTTATTTTTTAACTATCTCTCTATTTTCTTATTACACTCTATAAATATTAAATAAAATAATAAAATTCACATGGCAATTCAATAAAATTATAAATATTAATATTAATTTAACATAAATTAATAAATACATGATAAATAATATTAATAATTATAATGTCGGTAAGTTAATGATAAGAAGTGATAAGTAATGGTAAATTAGTAGTAGATTAGTGGTAAATTATGGTATGTTAGTGGTAAGTGATAAGTAGTGATAAGTTGTGATACGTTAGCGGGTGCAAGTCCAATCCTCACGGGCGCAACCATTCCTCACGCGGGCGCAGCCATGCCTCACGCAGGTGCAAGTCCAAGCCTCACGGGTGCAAGCATGCCACATACGGGTGCCTCTCCAAACCTTACGGAACCTTGCAGTGGAAGACATTTTGGAGTTTTTTTTTTAACTCTTCTTTATTCTTTTTTTTTTTTTAATTCTCTCTCTTTTTTTATTTTTCCTCCTACACTCTTTTTTTTAACTTTTTTTAACTCACTTTCATATAAACAAATAAAAATTAAATATATAATAAAAAATTACCTTAAAAGTAAAAAATTATTATTTTTTGATAATATTATTTTATGATTTTTCATTTTGCTTCCAATTCAATATATATATATATATATAAAACAAGATCATCTAAATTCACATCCTATATACTTCCTTACCCAATGTCGTATATATTTTTTTTAACTTTCTTTATTTTTTTTTTAACTCTCTCCTTTTTTTTTTCTTGCTATATTTTTTTAACTCTCATCTTCCTATTTTTTAAAACATATAAACAAATAAATTGTAATTAACCATTTGATCAATTGAACATTATATTTTAGAGTTAGCCCAGCCCAGTCGTCGGATGTAATTTGTCCAATTTGGATTGACAACGTGGTAGAAAATGAACCAATTTTGGATTACTTTCGTGGCATGTAGTGAGTTTTTAACAATTTAAAACTAAAAATATAGGCGGGAACTAGCATCCAAAAGTAAAAGTGTAGGACGGGAGACAAAATTTTAAAAAGATGCGAGTTTTGAAATTGGTTGTGAAAATATGACGGTCAACATCCCTTAAAACCATCAAAGCTCTCTCATTGCTTCTCATTCCCTCAAAAGTTCTCTTTCTCATTGCTTCTCATTCTCTCGAAAGCTCTCCTTTTCTCCGATCAAAGGTCTCAAAATCCATTATCTTCTCATCCTCTCAAAACTTTCAAAATCTATTGAAACATATTACCTTATTTCTCATTTCATATAATCCATAATCCATAATCAACAAACTCTCACTCAATCAAAATATATATTATACTTTCGACATCTATACCTATCCAAAACTCTTACTTAAGGTCACTGAAACTCTCTTGTAATGTTTAAGCTCACTGTTTCATCACTTTATTCAGATGAAAATCCAGGTGGATCTAAAGAAGTTTAATCATCCGAGATGTTACTAATATATTTGTATGTATTTTTTTCTTTGTCATTAATATTATTAATATCTTGCATTACGTTTATCTTTGATTGTTATTTTGGATTGTAATGTAATATTTTCATCTTTGGTTGTTATCTTAGATTGTAATTTAACATTTGTAAGGGTGGTCAAAGATATATTGATGGTGAATTTGGTATTATAATAAATGAATAACTGTGGATTACATATTTGTGTAACCGACAGTAAAAAACATATATTTTCATATATTTTTTTAACAATATTTTCTCACTATATTTTCCTAACACTTGTGATAGTTGACGATACAAGACAAGATAGTAACTTATACTAATATATGTAACCAACGACACAAAACATACAAGACAGATTTGTGGTAACCCACAATATAAGATGGTAACTTTAAATACTGATCGATAATAAAAGTAACTTTTCTTTAACACTTGTTTAATCGACGATATATGACAATATTTTCTAACACTCGTCTAACTGATAATAAAAGGTACTTCATTTTCTTAACTTTTATAGTAACCGATAATACAAAATAATAACTTATAGTAACATATGTGGTAACTGACGATATAACATAGTAACTTATAGTAATGTATATGGTAACCGATGATACAAAACAATAACTTATAGTAACATATTTGGTAACTGACGATACAAGAAAGTAACTTATAGTAACATATGGTAACCAACGATACAAGACGATAACTTATAGTAACATATTTGGTAATAAACTATATAAGACAGTAACTTAGAGCCACATATAGTAACCGACGATACAAGACAATAACTTATACTAATATATTTAGTAACCGATGATACAAGATAGTAATTTATAGTAACATATGATAATCGACAATACAAAACGATAATTTATAGTAACATATTTGATAACCGACAATACAAAACAGTAACTTATGTAACATTTGGTAACCGACGATACAAGACAATAACTTATAGTAACATATTTGATAACCGACGATACATGATAGTAACTTATAGTAATACATAACAACCGACGATACAAGACAATAATTTATACTAACATATGTTAACCAACGATACAAAATGTAACATTTCTTAGCACTTGTATAACCAACAATAAAAGTCTGTAACTTTTATCAATGGTTTTTTAATTGTCAGTATATATCAAGATATGCTTCAACGGTTACCACAACTGTCAGTATAGACTTATCTCGACATGTGTATAGCCAACTGAAGACCTATGCATTGGAGAAGGTTCTGCTGAAGGTTTTTATGGATTTTGCAAACAGTTTTCATCCGTCTGGATAGAGATTTTATTTTGTAGTGTTAATTTGAATCAACCAATATATATTTTGGTCATTATTTTAGTATATATAAGTATGGAAAATAAATCTTTATGATTTTTTCTTCTTGTCCAAAATGGTTATGGAAATTTAACGTATGAAAGTGAAAAAATATACTCACGTGCCAGCAAGATCTTGAATGTTTATAAGTAGACTTTCCTGTCATTTATGTACAAGGAGCTAAGTAAAATGTAATTTTAGGCAGCGGCATTATTTTAGGAAAGGAAATTATGTTGATAAGTATGGCTAATAAATCTTTATAATTTTTTCTTCTCTTATTTTTTCTAAGCAAATGAGTAGAATAAGCATACGCGTAAATATATATTCTGGTGCTGATGAGATCTTAGAAAGTTTTTTTTTTTTTTTTTAATATATATATTGAATTTATTAGACTTTCCTGTCATTTATTAAAAGTTGGAAAATTATAGACTTATAGTGCTATGTGAAATCTTAGGCAGTAACAACTTTATTTTGAGGAGAGGAAAGAAAATAAATAAATAAATTAATTAATAAAAATTCTATAATTTATTTCCTATTTTACTATTTTATTATACTTTCCAACCGTCATTTCGAGATAATCATTCAGGGATGTGTCCCTTCCCTTTTTGTCATGAATTTGATTTTGCTTTAAACTCTCCGATCTTTACAAAACAGGAGAGAATCACCTTCATAACAGTTCTTTTCAATTTCTAGAGAATCATGGAAAATCTTTTTCCTTTTTCCTCTCTCTCTTTTTTTTTTTTAAAAAAATAAATAAATAGAGTCGTATGATATCTTCTTCCCTTTTTCTCTCTTTTTTTGGCTCAAATTTAATTTTAAATTTAAACTTCCAAAATCTTTTTCTAAAGTATATGTTCTCAAATTTTCTAAAATCTTTTTTGTCTCAAATTTAATTTTTAAATTTGATCTTCCAAAACATAGATATTGAATGGTGGGATATCTTCTTTCCCTTTTCTCACTTTTCGTCTCAATTTTAAATTTTAAACTTAAAACTTCCAAAATCTTTTTCAAAATATAAGTTCTTAAACCCAAAACCTCTCCATTCACTGATCATCACTAACACCATTCGGCTAATCTTGTTAGGTTCTCAAGTCAGTACATCCCCGACATTCTTCGGTTATGATTAACACCTGACATTATATGTGATAACCATCAAAATAGTAATGAATAAAAATACCATAGTAAATCTAATATCATATATACCTTGTACTATAATTCCTTTGTTTCAAGGTCCATATTTAACTACAGTCATGATAAATATTAATTCATATTTGGTGCTTGAACAAGCATCGTATAAATTTTTTGCATCCCTACGTCTGGATCTTAGTTTTGTCACTGTATTTTATATATAACTCTACAACATATAATTAACATTGTGAAAGCATATGCAAAGGATATTTAAATTTCAGTTGATTTTCAAACAGGACATTACTGCTTGTATTATTTTATTCCCAGCACAATTTTATTAAATTGTATGTACCAATTGTTATCATTTTTATTTATTAAGCAAAATGGGTGAAAAGAACTATTAGAATGCTTTGTCCTCTAAATAATTTTAGAAGAATCTTCACCTATTTTAACTTATTTACTTTGAAGTTTAATTGTTATTTTTCAACAAATTTATTATCACAATTTTATTAATTATTAATAATCAGAAATTATAATACAATTTGTGAGATACACTGATAATTTTTAGCGCCAATCTATGAGTTAGCACATTATAATATTTTTCTTCTTTATCTTATATAAGTGTTAAAAATCCAACCAATTTCATAGAATGTTATCAAATAGGTGTTTTTTTCTTTTGAGAATTCAAAATCAAACTTTGTTTTGTTTCAATCTAGTGATATTCTTCTTTATTTAGCTTAGGAAGTTAATTGCTCTCCAAATGATTTGATCTCAATTTCCTCGGATGCACTTTAATAAAAAGATTTTTGATAAATCTGTACAAATCATATATGTAAGATACTGGGCACAAGATTGAACAAAATTTCAATTGATCATTAGTTGTACACACGTCTAACCTCCGAGGTATCCACACGAACAACTCTTGGCATCCTTATAGGATTGATTAATGTGAAGCCAATATACTAGTTCCTCCAGAATTTTCACAAACCTCATAAAAACTCAAAAGGAGAGGAGAGAGAGAAAAATGAAAACAACTTTTCCCTATTTTTTTCTATTTGTTGACCTACCCCAACTTCATATTAACCCAATTTTGAAAAAGGTAATTTTTCTTTAATGAGAACTAATTATATCACAATTTAATCCCCCTAATTATCATATAATTATATTTACCATTTTAACCCAAAAATATGTTCCTTTGTGTGTGATCCTTTAGGTTTCTAATCACTTGGCAAAAAATATAAAATATAGTCTTAGAATTTAAATTGGATTTAGTACAAAACCAACAAACTCCCACTCGAACTAAAATCAATTTAGTCGTGAAAATTCTATGATTAGATAAATTAAATAATTTTAATTTATCATTAATTCAATAATTAACTAATTTATATTTATAGATCAAGATTGACCTCTAATCAGGTATCATGACCTCCCAAGAGTTAGGAAAAGTCAAGTGATCGACTTTACCTAGTCATGAATCGGATTCCATATAATTAATATCCCTTCACCACATTATATCCCTAATTAGTACAAGAGTAAGGTATAAGTGCCAACTCTTAATGTACTAATTATTATCATTTCTTGTTCCTGAAATTCAACCCCTCTAAATAAATTTAGAATATTTCTAAATCCACTTACTCGTTTGCAAACATTTTGAATTTATATTTCAATAATTAGTCACTGGAATATATTCTTCCACTATTAGGAGTGTTGAATCATATATTGATCATAAACTATCAATTTGTGTTTCCTATTATACTCAACTTCTATTGTACACATAACCAATTACGATTATGTACTAATAATGTCAAAATATAATTAACTACACAAAAACATACTCTTATAATCTCAAGTCCAAGGATCACTTACACTACTGTCACGTGGAGATTATACCATTGGCACTCAAATAGTTAACTTTACAGAAATCTCTAAGCAGGTCAATCTAGTGAATTTGTTTTCCAACAATTCATTTATATATCATCATATATGCTAATCTTCTCACATTAACATTGTCCTTTGTTTTGCTAATACTATGATTAAGTATATTTAAGAATAATAAATAAATATTATTCTAAGAATATTATCATTATATAAATATATAAACATATGTTTCAAAATGATAAAATGTCATATCATCATTGTATAAATATCATATCATAATAACAATCAAAACATGAAGTTTTGTTAAATTACAGTCATTCTCCCATCTTGACTAAACTAATCATTCGTGTATTTCAGATCGAATTAATATACATGACTATTATGTTTCTTTTGGGATAATGGTTTAGTCAATGGATCAGTTATGTTATCCTCTGTAGGAATCTTTTCTATTTTTATTTCATTTTTACCAATGATTTCTCTAATCAAATGATAATGTCGTAAGACATATTTGGACCGTTGATGAGACCCAAACTCCATTGCTTGTGCAATAGCTCTAATGTTGTCATAATACAAAGGTATTGGATCAACAATTGAAAGAACTACTTCAAGTTCAGAAATGAACTTTTTAATCAAAACTGCTTCCTTAGCAGCTTCTGCAGTGGTAATATACTCGGCTTCTATTATAGAATCTACAGTACTATCCTATTTAGAACTTTTCTAACTAACAGCACCACTATTTAAGGTAAATATATATCTGGACTGAGACTTGTAATCATCTTTATCAGATTGAAAGCTAATATCAATGAATCCACACACTTTAAGCTCAGCCCCTCCACAAATCAAGAATAGATTCTTAGTTCTTTTCAAGTACTTAAGGATATTTTTAACTGCTTTCTGGTGACTATCACCAAGATTGATTTGATATCTGCTCATAACACTTAGAGCATAGGAGACAACCGATCTTATACACAACGTAGCATACATAATTGATCTTACAGTAGAATCATAAGGAACATTTTACATGCTATGTTTCTCAACATTTGTCTTTGAACACGTGTCCTTGGAAAGGTTGATCCTATGAGACATGTGAAGATAACCTTTCTCTGATTGATCTATACTAAACTTTTTTAGCATTTTATCAATATTTTATTGACTGTGATTATTAACTCTTGATACACATATCATATATGTCACTTAACTCTTTGTCTCAAAGATACTTGATCTTGACTTAACTCAAAAAGTCAAATAATTTTGTTAAACCAAGCCCATTATTCAGTAATCTAATTTCATTGTATAAACAGATTTTAGATAGAGCAACCTTGAGTTAGTTCAACAAGTTGTCCTAACAAAATTGTTTAAACTACAATAATGGAAGACAACTATTTATGATTTTTCATTAAGAGATAAAATTGGTCTCATCATTTACATGTGATCAAATTGACATACAATATGCAATTTAAATAAATCTATTATTTTATCAAATATAAATCACACGTGATATATCATTCAAATAATCATGTTAAATGAATATCTAAATTTCCGATTATGTTTTTATATGTATAACATTTTAAATCATATTAAAAACATTCAAAAAGTTTATGGACTGAAACATGATTAAACAAGAATACTATGCCAAAGTTAAAGTGCCAACAAATTATTGGGCAATTTAAATGGACCTTTTGTAATACTTTGGACGGCGTTGATGAGGTCCACAAACTGGGTTTGCGTTATTTGAGGATTGATTGGGGTGGGGCCCTTTAAGTGTGATTGATGGCTAGTAAGATGATAGAAAAGAAGTGCAAGACAGAGCCAAATAGTTCCGACCTGTGTCGCTCGTCAGTCGTCGCAGTTCCCTCTCCCCTATCTTTTTTATTTTTATTTTAATTTTAAATCCATTGACTGCCTGCTAGAAACTATTTTTGGAAGTCCAATCTAACAGCCGGAAACAATTTTCGGCAGTCCAAACTGACAGCTAGAACCTGTTTCCAGTAGTCCAAAACCCTCTTTTTTAGGTCTGCTGTTGACAGTTTCAGAAAATTTCTGAGACTATTTTGGCCAGATCTAAATTTGATCGTAAACGGTCGTCTTTTACCCAAAACAGTGATTTTTGAATCTTGAAGAATCATATTTTCAAAATCAATGTCAGATCTTCATCCAGTGACAATTCTACCAAAACCATTTTACTTTTATAAATGAAATCGTATGTCATGCACAAAAATATCAACAACCGTAGCTATTAGAAAAAACAACAAATTAATAATATTTAAAAAACATATTTGATAAATCTATACAATTCATACCTGTAAGATGTTTGGCACAAGAGTCAACAAAATTTTGATCGATCGCGGCTGCACACACGTCCGACCTCTAAGGTATCCACATGAACAACTCTTGAGATCCTCACCGGATTAATTAATGTAAAGTCAATATGTTAGTTCCTCTACGATTTTCATAGATCTTAAAAAAACTCAAAAGGGGAGGAGAGAGAGAAATGAAAACAACCTTTTCTTATTTTTTCGGATTTGTTGATTTACCCCCAACTTCATATTAACCCCATTCTGAAAGAGGTAATTTTTCTTTAGTGAGTATTTAAGGACTAATTATATCACAAATTAATCCTATAATTATCAAATAATTATATTTACCATTTCAATCCGAGAATATATTCTTTTGTGTGTGTCCCTTTAGGTTGCTAATCATTTGACAATAAATATAAATATAATCTTATAATTTAAATTGGCTTTAGTACAAAACCAGCACGAATTTAAAGGTCTTTCTTTTTTTGGTTATTTAATCACTGATATTCAAAAATCTGACTAATTTATTTCGAATAGCTGTGAAGTCTAATTTAGAGGTTGACTCTCTTAACTATTAAATCCAAAAAAATTTATATTACAATAATTGTTTCTCTAATTTTTATTTGCTTTAGTCAGTCTCACGCATAGAAATCATTTTCCCGGACCTTGTAGCCTTTATTTACCTCCATTGAATCCATGCCAATTGATAAAACTTAGGACGGGCAGAGGAATCACTAAGACGGCGCCCAATTCAACTTGGGTTTATACTAAGAAGGCAAAGCCCCCCATCTCCTACCACCGCCTGCAAGTAAACATGGTAATCAGCGGCCATATTCATCTGCAAGTGCTACCATGATCGCAATGACCATGACGTTTAATGAACAACTACTACGTTGATAAAAAAGATTTCATCTGCAAGTGCTACCATGACCACGATGACTATGACGTTTAATGAACAACTACTACGTTGATAAAAATGATAACAGCCAAAAGACCCTGAAATAATCAGCAACGGGTAAAATTTTGTCAAATGATCATAGAAATTCTAGAATTTGCATTTCAAAAACAATTGATCATTTGTCTGTTGGGAGTATTAGCATTTGTACCGGCAAAATGTTTATATGCAAAACAAACACATATTATCACTCTTTCACATTCCACCCAAAAATAAATAAAATAAAAATCAGAAAAAGTTAATCTTTACGAGGCACTGACTTTTCATGGCTACGCCTATTTCGGAACATCTCCTTGGTCACCCCATAATAAACTGGTTTACCCCTTGAATATGTGATAAAGTTCCAACCAAAGCCAGATCCTCCAACGATGTAAGATCCTCCAACGATGTATGATCCTTGGATGATGCCATCACTGTGCTTCATTGCAGGGTTGACTTGACGAAGAGGAGGCTTTTGTAACACTGATTTCTGGGGATCTTGTTCGGGTTGAAATTTCTCAAACTGTTGCCCTTGTTGGTTTACAAGCTTCTCACCAGCTTTCCTGGTTCTACCAGACAAAGGTTTTGAACCTTGAACTGTTTTGACTTCCGTTGTCATTTGCCTGTACAAATCCATCACAAGCCTCATCTCTGCAAATTGCAAGTACTAATAGTTAGATGCATCATCTCAGTATAAGAAATATTTGAGCCACATTTTAAGAGCACAAAAGTGAAAAACAATTGTATGTCCCTGCAGAACATCCCCAATATATGAGCTTAGTAAGAGGAAAGGAGGCAAGAGAGAAAGAGGCATAGAGAAAAGGAGATGATTCAGCAGTTCTCTGTAATCTTTGGGTGGAGCTAGAATTAACCAAACTGCTGAGCATTGGCACAATTAATGCTAAATATTTGCTGGGCTAGCTAATCCCTAATCTGAACAGGTAAAATAAATGCATAGCTTGCATATAATTAAGAGTAACAAATCAATAGTAAAATAATTAAATAATTAGAAATTGGAAGAAAAGATGGGACAAGAAAAGCAGGTACTGCAGATCAGTTAACTTTCAAGCTTAGCTAAAATACGTTATTGAGGATAAGGTTCGGTACCGGAAGGATCAAAATCACCAGGGCTAAGCACTTTGCAATGCAAGAATAGCAAGCTGATAACTAAAGCCTCTAAAAGGGTTGGCTTAGAACCTGCAAAAGCTCAAAATCAACCCTCAAGCCAAGCAAGTTTCACAATTGCAGACATCCTCGAGAAAATGGAAGGAATGTGAAGGGTAATTAACCTATTTGAGGTACAAATAACGGAGCCTATTTTACTACTGCCAACTGTCTCACTGGCATCAGGTGTTCTGAAATTTCGTGTTCTGAAATTTCAAGAGTAGAAAAGGGCAAAAAGAAAAGCCCTAAGACATCCTAAAAGATAACTACCACAGAAGCCTATTTTACCACTGCCTACTGTCTCACTGACAGCAGAAGTTCTGAAATTTCAACAGTAGAATAGGGCAAAAAGTGGAGCCCTAAGACATCCTAAAAGATAACAAACCCAGAAATGGAACAGAAAAATAGGGCACAGCAGATCACCATTCTCTCAGCAGAACAGTTTCCGATTAGTCAAACTCCATGTTGATCCAACTTTCTTATTTCACATGTTTATACGCCTATATAGTAGCAAAAGATCAACACCCTTTTCTCTTGGCAAGCATGAGGGTGCACTACATAATTTTCATTGATATCAACCATATAATCCAATATGATGAATGCAGAAAAAGCATCATCTAAATAGACAATAGTCATGTTCATTAGTACTCACTTCTGTGAATGTCCTGAGCAGCTTCACAGTTCCTGAAGTCAGGGGTACGAAGAACCTAAATAAACATCAAAAGGGCATTGCTTCGGTTAATCCAGTGTCTTCATATGTGGAAGGAAATTCTTGAAATGCAAACAATGGAAAAGATAATATATATTGCATGGTCTAATGGCTGCAGGCAAAGGACTTTGATGAAAAAATTTTTAAAGCCCCTGTCTGTTGTGTATGTTGCTGTCATTCCAGAAATCATAACAAAAGTCTAAACAAATTAATGAACAAATGGTTACTCATGAAAGCTACGAAAATTCATCAGATGAATCAATAACAGAAACAAAGAACCATATTTTTGTGAAAACAAATGCTTCTGGATAAAAAATTGTTGGTGAAGTGAAGAAAGTATCCAAGTATTCTCAATTTCCTAAACATTAACAGGACTGTAGAAATACAAGTAAAGCAAAAGAAGACAGGATGGCATTCAGAAAATTCATTCATATCGCTAACAATGTCAATGGATCCACATAACAAAGTTATCTTACACCCAACTCTGAGGAATTTGATGGAATATTTCAGAAGGATCGCACTAATTCTGAGAAAGAAATACTTGTTTAATATCCCTATCAATGTACTTAGCATATGCACACTTCACAAATTTTAAGCCACATGCAACTTTCAATTATACAACCAAAAAGTAACAAGTAAGAGCATAATGGCAATTAACAATTCATATCAGGTCATTCTAGATTTATGAACACATCGAGTTGCCTCCCTGATGAATGGTATAGATTTATGTAGTTGAATTAAGAAACTCTCAATTCTTATGGGGGTTCCAGATGAATTAGATGTCAAGGATTTGAATGAGGAGGTTCAGCTATCGGAATCTTTTTTGGGGCAGAAGCACCAGAATCACGTAGCTACATGTTGGGGGATGGCTCCAGAGTTTCGAGTTCTCTTGGTAACCCACCCATAGCTGGTGGCCCAAAGGATGAAAAGGGAAGCCAGGAACAATCTCTTTTAAACAAATTAATTTGAGATTGTCTAAACCTAGCGTTACCCCCATACAAACCAATCCCACTTTTCTAGTCTATGTAATCAAGAGGAAAAAGAATAGGGGAGACTCAAAAGGGGTAGCTCAGGCATACATTAAGGTGTTTAATTGGAAAAGGGTAGCCCAAGGGTATTGGGAGGATGAGAATGCCAAATTTCCAAAAACCATAAAATCTCTCCTCTATAGATTTATATTTATTTACTTATTTATTTATTTATTTTTTCTTTGTGGACTATAATCTCCTCGATTTATAACAGGTTATAAACAAGAGGAGTTGAGGAGGGTTTGGAAAGAAGTTCTCCATTAGCTTATCTTTAGTTCATTCCTTTTTTTTTCCCAATCTAAGTATTACTTATCTTTGTAGTATTTGTATATTCTTCATTCACCTAATACACTATCTTTCACTATCAAAATATTAAGAAACTCTCACAAAAAAGTGCATCACAAACTGTTTTTTGAAAATTGAACAAAACTATGCACCTTGTATGGTAAGTACCATTAATATAACCGAGTCAGTAAAGAAGGATACAGAGTTACTGGCATAACTATATACTTTACTATCTATATTTCTCCATGCAAAATTTGCTAACATGCCACAAAACAAGAAATTGAAGAGAATGTAAAAGAAGCCTTCATCCTTGAAGATAGATTACATACTATATTAAATTTCAGGATCTAGGGTGTATAGCTGATTTACGTGTTGAAACCATCACGGAAGAGAGAATCTAATGCATAGTAGGTATAACCAATTTTGCCCTAATAGCAGTAAAAGTAGATCGTGATAGTCTACAAATGTAACACAAGGATTTCGAGTCCCATTATTGATATGGCAAGAAGGATAAGCTACAGGTTTGCAATCTTCCATATAATCTACAATGACGTAAATTTTGAAATCTATAATATATAATCATTATTCTAAATGAAGAACCACAATGGACAAAGGCATCCGTAGTGACTCTAGGAATATGCATGGATTGTATGTTTTTGGCAGGCAAAGTAGTATATGAAGTACGAACAATACGAAAATTCAACTAAAGGAACACAAAGACCACAACCCATGATCCTAATAACATACTCCCAAAGCCACTAAACACTCATTACAATAGCAATTACGCCGTCCTCCCTCTCCCTCTCTCTCTCTCGATAAAAACAGTTGCAGAATCATTTCGACTAACTTGAAGAATATTTAGCATCTCTTCCGTTATCTCTGACAAGCGAAGACGTGATTACAGGGAGCACAACCCTTCCCCCCAACATTAAAAAGGCAAAACTCTTGAACAAAATACAGAACCCCAGATGAAAAAGAAGAGAACAAACATCAACAAGATAACAATTTTAGAGAAAATAATTTCTGGGTATTACGATAAAATAAGTATGAAAAAGAACCTCGATAAATCGGTGACGAAGTCGACTGATAAGGGCACGAATCTTGAAGTAAGGAGAGTTGCGAATGTCGACATTATCGAGCTTTCTCTTCTTGGTGCGCTGGGATATGGGGCTTCGGGGAAGATGGGGTTTTGAGGCAGAGGCAGGGTTAGGACTTGGAGGAACGGAGTGCTGCGTTTTTGGGCGTTGACAAGGGTAGGTTTGGGTTATGGATTCTTCCATGGTTGTCGGGTGTCGACGTTTAATTTTATTTTCGTCAAATAAATTTAGGGCTACTCAAGCTTCCATGTGTGTGTGTATATATATATCTCTCTCCGTCTCTCTGTGCGTGAGGGTTAAGAAAGAAAGGATCAGGCGTTTTACAAGATAATTATTAATTATTTTGTAAATTTATTAAAAAAATTAATAATAATTAAATAATTATAAAAAAATCATCAAAATTTCATGTGTTTGACACACATGAGAATTATAAAATATGTATACATATATATATACATATATATATATATAGAGGTTTTTTTTGCTGTGATTGAATAAAAAATAATTTATTTCAATAGTTTAGATAGTAGATTCATGGAAACCTACTTGAAAATAATTAAATAATATTAAAAATATTCAGTACCACAATTGGCACCAAGAGGAAGATTGTGAATCTTTTACCTCGGTTTTTTGTTTCTAATAAAGATAAATTATACACATATATATAACATTTAGTTTTACACTTAGGGTTATTTCTCAATATTGTGATTTGGATCCAATTTATTAAAATATTATGATTTTTATTGAGATTTTATATATAACAAAATCGATTTCATGAAAATCGATTTTGAATTGATTTCCAATAAATTGATTTCAAAAGTGTCCAAAATGTTGTCCAGCCAATAATAATAGTGATAAAAAAGATTTTAACATGAAGTCCATTTTACAAAAATCGACTTTAAAGATGACCTTACAAATATCGATTTCGTAACCACTTCCCAAAGATGACCATTTTCATGGGTACCATTCAATCTCAAGTGTGGAAAAGGACCAAAATGAAATGAGAATTGGAACCCCAAAAGGCATTTTGTCATTTTCAATTCTTCATTATTAATTACTCCAAAACCTTGGAACCCTAAAAGGCATTTACCCCCTTTTTCTATCCTTCATCCATTTCTCCACATCCCTCTCAACCTTTCTCTTTCTCTCTTTCACTCTCTTTCTATGCAACCCCAGATGGTTGTTGCACCAACTATGTCCTACAATGACAAAACAGACCACTCCTTGACACCATGGACAAACTCTGCTACCTCAAAGCCATGGAAGAAGGAATTCAGCTTCCAACAATCGTTGTCATTGGCAATCGATCCTCTAGAAAATTGAGTGTTCTTGAATCACTCACCGGAGGCTAGGGCATTTTATTTAAGTTGTCGGAATAAGTCATCGAAGCATTCTTGAATCAATCCTTTATTTATGTTGCAATAGCCTGAAGTTTAAGACAGAATTGATTTAAAATCGATTTCTGCATAGTCGACTTTAAAGTCAATTTCTACAAAATCGACTTCATTTTGATTTTTTTTTTTTTTATCATTATTATCAACCATGTAGCATTTTGGGCACTTTTGAAGTCGATTTCCACAAAATTGATTTCACTAGTAATGAAAACCCAATTAAAATCACAATATTTTAATAAATTGAAACCCAAACCATAATATTATGAGAATACCCATTACACTCAAGTGTTTCCTTTCCCTTTTCTTTTTTCTTGTTTATATTCATTTACATTTATATTCCGCTTAGAACTAAATAAGTTTTACAAAAATTATAAAATCTAAATTTATTTTCAATTTTTATCAATGGATTTCAATCTTATTTTTATAGTGTTAGAATATGGGGCAGGTCCACCCATGAGGGTAGACCCACCCCTCATGCATTCAAATTTAATTAAAGGGGGTTGGGGTGATTTTCGAAAGAAAATGATGCCAAAAGAAGAGGTGAGTCTCCTTCAACATGTGTGTTTGAATGAACAAAAGAAAAGATGCTTCTTCGTTTCATTCCTTTTTTTTTTTTTTGGTACGCGAATGAATATGAAGAAAATGGGAGACCATTCTTTGAGAGAAATAAAGATAGAGAGAAAAGAGAATTAAGGGCTTGATGATCATTTCATTCACCGGTGGCATTTGGATTGTGGACAATAGGGAGTACTCCGATTTCGTGACACTTCCTCAGCCTTGAATACCCATCGTCAGAAAGAGGTAAGTGATCCTAATCCAACTTCAATTCGAGAATTTCCATGTGAAAATAATTTTTATAGGTTTGTATGAAAATTATCATTGGTATCAAAGTATGCATGAGTTGTTTCCTATTTCATTTGGATATTTTAAAATTTAAAAATGGCATGCATGATATTAGAGATTTATTAATGGCAACTTGAAATTGGCCAAATGAAATATTCTCGGTTTAGCACAGTAGTATATCTATGATATGAGGATCTAATATGTAAAATTTCGCATGCTTCAGATGAGTGTATTAGGAGATATTACAAACCCTAGCTGAAATTTAATGTACTCATAATTATTAAACTATTGTGTTTTATGACATAAAATTTATATGATTAGATTCATCTCAAAAAATGTTTTCTATCTATATATAGATCGTAAAAAAAGGTTAAGAATTGAAAGAGATATGATATATTGAAAATTCGTTCGAAATTTAGAAATTTGAACATGATAAATAGAGCCAAAGTGTCAATCCCACTCTTGGCAGAGGCAAGTGAATTCCATCTCCAAAGATAGGGATATCTGATATGAAATCCGAGACAACCATTGAACTTAGAATGTCATGTCCCGACCCTCGAGTCAAGCATGCGACAACCATCATGTTATCTTGACATATGGGCATGACCTCCCCATATACCGAGATAGCGCAAGACATTCAACTCATTCAACCTATTTTCAAAAACATTACAACAACATTGAAAGGACCAACTCAGTCCATCCTATCTCAAAGGCATGCATGAGGCCAACCCGACCATTCTAAATCCAATACATACATATGGCCAACCCGACTATTCAGAATCCCATGAAATTCTCACAAATTCAAAAGTAAGTTTAGTAGAGGAAAAATAAAAGTTTAAATACAATCCAATAGTTCAAAAGTTCCCAATGACTAACAAAATGCAATTTTAATTACAATTTCAATAAACACCCTCCATATGGGCCCGTTCTAACCTCCTCAAAAATTTTTACCAAGGATAAGTTTGTACCAGTAGTAGAAAGCCTCACAAAAACCAAAACTCGACAGCATTTAGCAATGTAGTCATCTAATCCTCCAACACTAAACTTCCTCTAAAAAATGATAAGAAGAGGAGTGAGTATGTGGATACTCAATGAATGGAGTGCAATGACATGATTGTGTCAAATAAAGTGTGAGTGTAGGGGAGTCAAAGCATATGTCACAAATGATTCGTTGAATATAAAATAGTTCTAGCAATCATAGTAATTTAAAAATAAATGCATTCACAAATTTCAAACTTTTCGAAAATCATGGGGTTTCCCTAAAGAAACCACTCCTGCCCAAGGTTTGGCCAAACCTGGTGGAAGCCCACCAAAAGGTTTTTAATCTATTTATTTCACAATCCTACATCCCATTTCTTTGGTATTAACTCGTACCTTACCGGAGTGTAACCGGATAGTACGACGTGATAGAGAAAAGGCCGCATCTACCTCCCTCGCAAATAAACCCGACCACGTCACCCAATCAGGTCACTTCGTGGAGGAAATGACTATTGCTATTTACAAGCATGCACCAGCTTTCACAAATATCCAAATCATATTCCATGTGCCATAATTTTCCAAAAAAGGGTTATAGATTATAGCAATCATGTATGAAATATTCAACCACATATGGCACAAGTTCATTTACAATTAACATGGATGCATGCATAGTTCAATTCTCATTTTAGGACATCTCACAATTATAAAAATTTATACAAAATCATATAAAAACATTCAAAATCATTTATAAAAAGAATTGAAATAATTTTATTCATTCAAAATATAATGAACCATTCACTCATCTCTTGAGAGGGTGAACACTCCCAATTCACCACCAATCTTTCAATATGACCCCTTCTTGGGTTCCAATTGGTTACCCTAAATCAATAACCAAAATTTAAATGTTAAACCCTCTTTATTCCTAGGGTTTATGAATTTTCCCTACTATAGCAAAAAACCTAATTTTTCACATTCAATAATCTATGTTCTCATTACGTCATTTAGATATCATTTGCATCACTATAAAACTTTCATTCACAATTTTCCTCATTTTTCCCTAATTTCAAACAATTGACCAACCATAGGGTTTTTGATTTCTATCTAATTTCTCCATAAGAGTCTCTCTTAATTCAAAAAACAGGAGTATCAAGAGTCAATTTTGAATCTTCTCCATCTTTCCCCAATTTTTTTCTTCTTTACAAACCCTAGGTTAAAATTCTTGAATAAACCTCCTCAAATCTCAATAATAAATTACAATATAGTAATAAAGAAGATAAATCCAAGATTAGATAGTGAAAATTACCTTAATTGTGAGATTGGATTGAGTTGTGGGTGTCGAATCTCAAAAACCTTAAATTTTCCTCTTTGTATGCAAATCCTAGATTTTTCTCAAAATCTCTTCCATCACAAATTTGCTTGAAATATTATGAAAGCTAATGGAGTGGTTTAATGAAGGTGCAATAAATTTCTAGAGAGAGAAATCAAGGATGTGGGAGAGAGAGATTGAAAATGTAGAGATAGAGAGTTAGGTTTTGAGAGAGAGAGACGAGGAGTTGAGAGGAAATGAAAATGAATGAATGAAATGGGTCTAATTGAAGTGTTTAATAGTAGAAATGTGAAATTACCATTTTGCCCTTTCTTTATTTTAAGTTTTATTGAAGTTTGGAGGGTATTTTGGTCATTTCTCCTCATTTCCATGTGCACAAGTCGATTTATGTGGCTCATGAGTCGATTCGTGTGTGCGTCTATTGAAGGGAAAAGTCGATTTGCCATTTGAGCAAATCGACTCACAAATGCTTGTTGAATCAGTTTGTGCAAAGCAAAAATGGATTTGTGTGAGACAAGTTGCAAAAATGCCCTCTGAAAAGCCAAGCAAATCAACTCATGAAGGGGGAAATTGATTCACCTTTCCAAAAACTGAATTGAATGGTGGAAAGCATGAGTTGATTTGTGTGTGGCATGCCTCAGAAACCTTTCGAAAAAACTAAGCAAATCGACTTGCAGCAGGGGAAATCAACTCACCATATGAAATCTGAATCGATTTGCCCAAGGTATGAGTCGATTTGTGTGAGTGATGCCTTAGAAACTTTTTCTGAAAACTAACCAAATCGACTCATGGCATAGGGAAATCGACTCATCATTCAAAACCGAATCGATTCATGGAGGGCATAAGTTAATTTGTATCACTCAGCTCTCAGAAACTCTCTCTGAACCATAAGCAAATCGATTTGTTCCTTGAACCATTCGACTTGCCTTCTTTAATCCCTTGCCCAAATCGATTTCTCTCCTTATCTGAATTGATTTTCCTCTTTGCATCACTCTACCAAATCGATTTCCCCCCAGGGAAATCGACTTCTCATCATCATGCCTCAGCGATGCCTTCTGAACTCTAAGGAAATTGACTCATAATTTGTCCCAAGTCGATTTCCACCATTTTTTTTTTAAATAAATTGATTCAATTCCTCATTCCTGTTTCCATAAAAGTACAAAACTCAAAATAATTGAAATTTTATAATCTAAATTTTCAAATATTACACTCAAAACCTGAAAATCAATTACAGTCTGATTTTTTCCTATATTTTTCAAGAAATTAAACAAAAATTTTCTAACACTGAATTTTCGATATTGCACAAAAATATTAAAATTGGGGTAGCCAAATTTTGGTGGTCGGTAGCCACTAGGAAGGCGGTGCATGTGCTTCATGCACCACTGTAGGTGAGTGAAACTCATTTTCAACTTTATTTTCTAAAGGCTAGGTTTGCTGGCACGTGAGGGCACGTGAAGGGTTATTTTTGGTACCAATTTTCACTTAAATAAAGTTTTTATTGGTTTTGATTTTTCTGTGATTTATAATTTATTTTTTCCGATATGAAAATATTTTTTATTGATTATTAAGTCAATAAATAGTTAGAAAATTATAGAAGATAATTTTTTAGTCTAAAAAATTCTAGAAAAATTTATATGAGTCTGAAAAATCATTTTGGATTTTTCTATAAATTTTAATTTATTTTCAGAATTGAAAATTTGTTATTTATTAATTTATAATCGATAAATTGTTAAAAAATTATAGAAAAATCATTTTTTTGGTCCAAAAAATTCTAAAAAATTTTTTATGGACTAAAAAATTATTTTTCTTAATTTTGACTATCCAAGTGTAAATTGTTTATATTCTTTTGATTTTATACTCTTCTTTTATGTGTGAAAAATTTGTTTTTTCAATATAAAATTGTTTAGAAATTGAGCAAATTATTTGAAATAAATAATTTTGAAATTTATTATAATTTATAGTTGGCTTAGTATTTGATCTAATATTGAACCTGTTTTTTAGAGTAATGGTTATGTTTGGACAGAATGTTGGAGTTCCCTTGAGGAGAGCTAAAATATTAAGAAATTTAGAGTGAATGATGAAGTTGAATCAAATTTTGATAGACCCAACTCATGTTTTATCGGATCCTTTGGAGATCATGAAAACCCAATATTTGGAACTTCTTGGATTAGGTTATTCTTTTTAAGAGAATGACGTATATATTTCAAGAAACACTCTGACTCTTTATTCGGACAGCATGGTTGATGAGATGATTATCAAGAGAGAGAATGTGATTCTTGATAATGTGAGATCCATATTAATAGAAATATGGAGCGTCAAGAATTTAAAAACCCAAATGAAGTAAAGCTATGCTACAGTATAAATAGCACTAACTCACGTACTATAAGGAGATTTTTTTCCTAGAGATAGACAATCCAAAGGGGATGGTGAATGTGATTACTCAAATGGACATATAATGAATTGATATAATGAATTTGTATGTTTTCTTTTGTACACTGTGATTGTTTGTTCGAAACATGATCATATACTATAAACTTTTAAGGTTTTTTTTAATATAAAGTTTCTATTGAGAATATGATTTGGAGTATTTGATATTTTACATATGATCATGCATGCAAAAGAAAACTAGGGTCCCTTGAAAGGAATTTTGGATTGGTAGAATTTGAGTAATTCTCATCCAGAATTATAATATTATTTAAATATTTTGTGTATTTAAGTGAGAGATTTTAGGTTGGAGGAATTTAAGTAATTCTCAACTAAAATTTATAAAATTTTGTAACTTTAAATTAAATTCATAATAGTGATATATTATGACCATAGATGATAATTGAGATCCTGCTGAACTTTTGATTCTATACCTGATGTTGATCTGTCATGGATGTTAATCTTGAAGTACAAAATTGCGTGTATGATATGAGTATTAGTACATGTGTCCACTCTCTTAGAAAACCCAAACTATAGCATCGAAGTCTATAATGAGGGACTTGAATAGAAGTGACGAATTAAATGGTAACGATCATGAGTTATGGCGCCATAAAATATGAAACATGTTGAAAGAATGAGATGCTTTGGAAGGCATCAAACATGTCATGTAGCACCATGGAGTAGTAATGCTGCCCTGTAGAGAAGAGAACAATATGCTAATTAGGTGTGGAAAAAGATAGATTCCACTATTCGAGCGACTCTGGTTAGTTTTGTGATTGATGACATGATGCCCGAGTGTGAGCAATATGTAACTGTTTATGACATTTGGGTGTATCTTAGAGAGAAACTTAGAGGTATCAGTGACTCATCTTAGATAGTCGACCATAATGTTTGATACTTATAAAAGGTGAATTGATCACAATATTAAACGGCTTTTGAGGGTCATGTCTAATATGATTAGAGAGTAGGAGTTAATTGGTTATATCTTCTCTAATGAATAGAAAGTTCAAACCTTGATCTGATTCCTTCCTACCAAGTGGGAGCATCTGAAAGTCAGTTTGATTCACAATAAGTGTGAAGACTTTCTCGCTCGCCACGTCAAGTTTAGGATGAGCGGTTTTGTGCTGCAAGATTCGTTGCGGATGCTTTTGTTGTAGAGTCTAGTTCCAAGAGGGGTTCAAGCTCTAAGTGTGAGAGAAATTGAAACAAAAGCAAGAAAAAAAAGGAGATTGGAGACGGATTACAAAAGAACAACTTTGGATATAAGAATGGATAGAGAGACATTTATGAGTTTTATTCGATTACTTTCTAGCAATAGAAAGTATGTGGAGAATGATACAAGAGTGATCGTTAGAGGAGTTGATACTTATAAATTAGAGTTACGAAGTGGGCAAACTCTTATTCTACATGTTGTTCTCTACGTGTCAGAAATTTGACATAATTTTATCTGTTCTTATTCTTTTGAAATTTGGTTATGTTTTGAACTTTTAAAGATATATGGTTGAATTTTATTTAAATGATATGTATATTGATTCTAGACAACTTGTAAATGGTTTCATCATTTTGTAAATATTGACAATGTGACATGACATGATAGATTTGGTTATATTAAGGGAGGACATGATGAATCAACTAGTAAGAGTAGAACCGTTGGGTTCGCCCACAAAAGTTGATATACC
The DNA here is from genome assembly GCA_037126225.1 of Dillenia turbinata. Taxonomy (NCBI): domain Eukaryota; kingdom Viridiplantae; phylum Streptophyta; class Magnoliopsida; order Dilleniales; family Dilleniaceae; genus Dillenia; species Dillenia turbinata. The sequence continues at coordinate 9,376,079 of JBAMMX010000015.1, forward strand.
GACATGTGAATGTTGTCTTATCAGTAAAATGACAAAAAAACCATTTGAAAAATCCATATGGGCTGTATTTCTATTGTTATTAATCCATTCGACATTCATGATCCAATAAATGTGAAAACTAGGCATAAAATTTCATGTTTCATTACGTTTATTGATGAATTCATGCGTTTGATCATATCTATTTGATTTCTCATAAGTTCGAAGCACTTGAGCGCTTTAGATATTATATGAATGAGATAAAGAATCAAATAGATAGATAGCATGAATATCTATAAAATCAATTTAAGGATCTGAGTAATGAATAAGTTATAGTCTGATATTTGACCATTCCTAATACATCTTAGCAGAGTGGTGTTATAGTGCACAAGAATAGGACAGTATTGGTTATGACAAGATCCCAAATGGTTCTGGATAACTTGCCGATTTCTTTTTGGGAGATGCCTTGTTAACTGCGGTCTATATATATATATTGAACAAAGTGCCTTTAGAGTCAGTACCAACGACATGATATAACCTTTGGACTGATAGGAGGTTGTGTCTCAGTGACTTCAGATCTAGTGGATTGGTAGTTTGTATTCAAGATTGTTCAAATAAATTTGAAAAGTTGGATCCCTGTGGAAGTGAGAGTATCTTTATATGATATTTCGACCAGTTTGAAAGTTAAATGTTCATTGGTAAACAAGATGATGGTATTACAATAGAAATTGAATCATAAAATGTCACATTTTTTGAGAACGATTTTTCTAACATAAGAGATATAAAGGACAAAGAGCTGTTATTTGAATTAGTTAATTCAAAAGATAGTTTTGTCTATTACGAATTGTTAGAATGATGTTGATTCCAGTGGGAGGGATTTAAATTCTAACAATCCAATTGAGTTACAGATTCAGAAAAGTGTTAGGAAAACCATGCTCAAATGTCACTTAGAGATTAAAGGGCATGTATTTGTTGTTTTTTCAGAAGATAAAGAAAAGTCTAAGAGTATAGATGAGACTCTATCATATCCCACCAAGGGTGAATGGAAAAGACAATGGAAGAAAGAATTTGAGTCAATGTGGTCCAACCATATTTGAAAATTAGTTGAACTTCTACTAAGGCACTAAGTTATTGAGAACAATTAGGTACTCAAAACGAAACGTAAGGCAAATAAAACTATTGAAAAGTAAAAATCTCAACTAGTAGCAAAAGGTTATGCTCAGTAAAAGAGTGTTGATTATGATAAAACATTTTCCCAGTAGTAAGATTTATCTCGATTCGCATGGATTTGGCTATAGTGGCCAATTTGGATTTAGCATCATGTCAGATGGATGTGAAGATTGTCATCATCAGTGGTGTACTTAAGGAAGAAGTCTGTATGGTACAACCAGAGGGTTTTGTCATTAAAGGCCAAGAAGACAACAATTGATGGCCTTAAACAGTTTTTAAGATAATGGTATTTAAGATTTCACAAAGATGTGATCTCTTATGATTTTATCATGATAGACGAAAACCATTGTTTCTATTTGAAAAGTCTAATAACAAGTTTGTGATTCTATCTCTATATGTCGATAACATATTATTAGCCGCGAGTGATAAGGAATATGATCTTTAGACATTGGAATGATTATTCTTCAATTTTTTAAGGTGAAGGATATGGGTAAGGCAAATTGGGAATTGAATTTCAGAGAAATTGTTTCAGGAGATTATTAGAGTTATTTCAAAAGTCTTACATTATAAAGGTTTTGAAACAATTCAGCTTAAATGATTGCAAACCCACTGATACTTCTGTGACTGTAGGTGATAATTCAATAGATGACATATGCCCTAAAACTCCTAATGAATAGATGAAATATCTAAAACACCATATTCTAGTATAGTTGAGAATTTAAAGTACACTATGATATGTACTCATTCTGATATTTGTCATACTATGAGGTTTGATCAGCAGGTATTTCTCCCATTTAGGAAGAGTAATTGGATTGTTATGAAAAGGATGTTGGAATACTAGACCAAAACTGTCGATTATTTCATTCATTATTACGAAAAGGATCTAGTATTGAAATGATATATGTATACTGATTGGGGAGGAGATTTGCATGAGAGAAAATTTGCCTCCGGTTATGTTCGCTTCCTGAATGATGGCACCATCTAATGGAGTAGCAAGAAACAAACATGTGCATTACTTTCTACGATGGAAGTAGAATTTGTAGTCAATGCTTCCGTAATTCAGAGAATGAGTTTGATTTAGAAGATTTTGCAATATTAGGGAGTAGTAAGTAACTTAGTGGGAGCTATGACTACTATTGTGATAATCAGTTAGTTGTTGCTTACGTTAGAGACTCCAAATATTATAACAAAATCAAATATGGACACAAAGATCAATCTTATCAGAGACATGATTAAAAAGAGGGAAATGACACTAAGAGTATATATGATGGCCGGTCCTTTTTTTCTCTTTTTTTTTTAGGAGAGACATGTTAAAGAACTTGGGTTGCATAGATTGTGACAATATTTGATACTATGGTTGTGATTGTAATTATATACAGAAAGTATATATGATGTAATGCTCATATTCGATGACATTTGAATTTTGTTTTTGTATCCAAAATTCTTATGTCTGGAATTAAAAGTATATCGGACAAGTTTTGAGATTGACTCTCTCACATGAGCAATTGCCTCTAATGTATGTGTGACATATAAAGATGAAGTGTGTTAATTTGTGGTGGATTAACACACATATAAGTAGCCTTAGTTAAGTACTAAGATAAGATTATCGGTTAAATATGCTGCACATATGGTAATTGAAATGGATTGCCCACAATTCATTAAATTTGTCAATTAATCAAGTGTGGGCTTTTCTTGATGTTGTGAGATTTTAAAGGACTTATAAGAAGGAAAACTTAGGGCGAGTGTTATATACACTTAAACCAAAAGCTGTACGATGCGTTATTTTAGAAAAAAAGACATACGCTTCCAAATGGAAAGGAAAGTATCGTAGCACGTATTTCATACCATATGTGCTTATGTGATCATATGAATGATGAGATGGTACATCCCTCTTCATCTCATTATGACCATCTCATTGTGTGAGACTCAGAGACTTATACTCAACCTCAATTTATACCTTTAGGATTTTCGTCTGTTTCTTGAAATTTTATTTTCGTGTTGCTACTTTAACATGTCACCAAAAAGCTATAGATGATTCTGTTTGGCAGTGCATATCTACAAAAACAGTAAGATAAAGTTGAAAATTAGTAGTATGAAAGAAAAACTATTTTTTACTGACACATTACTCTGTATTCACAGAGTGATCAATTATGTCTGTGACTTGGTGTTTAGAGATGTAATTATGAATACATTATTGGATTTAAGTCAAATATGTTCTTATATTATTTTGAACGATGAGAGATACATTGATTGTGTCGAGTAAAAGAGGTCTGGGTTATAGCGAGATACGCTGTCCTCATCACCACATTGACGATGAGTTGCTATATATTCTTAATCGGTGTATAGTTTTAGAGCTTTTGGTATTTTTGCAGGTCACACGGTCCTCTTGCTTATATGAAATTGGTGTTTGATAGTAATGATCATATTATGTGCAAGTCTAACCCTCTTATACGAATAGCAGATGTTAGAATATGGAGCGGGTCTGCCCATGAGGGTAGACCTGCCCCTTCAAGCATTCAAATTTAAATAAAAGGGTTGGGGTGGTTTTCGAAAACCACCCCCTCAACCCCCTATAATTCCCCTTTCTCTCTCTCAAAGAAAATGATGCCAAAAGAAAAAGTGAGTCTCCTCCAATGTGTGTGTTTGAATGAACAAAAGAAAATATGTTTCTTTGTTTCATTCCCTTTTTCTTTTTTTGGTATGTGAATGAATATGAAGAAAATGGGAGACCATTCTTTGAGAGAAATAAAGTAGAGAGAAAAAAGAATTAAGGGCTTGATGATCATTTCATTCACAGGTGGTATTTGGATTGTGAATAATAGGGAATGCTTCGATTTCGTGACATTTTCTTGGCCTTGAATACCCATTGTCAGAAGAGATAATTGATCCTAGCTCAACTTCAATTCAAGAATTTCTGTATGAAAATAATTTTTGTAGGTTTGTACAAAAATCTTCGTATAGAAAATATGAATTTATAAATTATTATAAAAATGAACAATGGGATACAGAACTCGAATTCAGCAGAACTTCTAACCATTTTAGAAGCTCTAAAAGTTTATCTAATGTGGTTATCACAGTTGCATGCTTCTTTAGTGGTGAAATCAGATTCAAAAGTGATTCTCTCTTGAATTCAACATACAACTCTAGACAGTGAGTTATCACCAAATTTTATTCGTATTGACTCTCTGATATGAGTTATTTAGTAATATTTCTTTAATCCATATTTTTCATTTTGGTAATGTTTTGGCTGACAGTTTAGCTAGGCAAAGTATTTATCGTCCCAGTCCCCTTTTAAGTTAGTTGTGTTTACCTCTTTAATTTTAATAAAACTACTGCTATTCCCAAAAAAAAAAAAAAGGGGAGCAATTTGTAAATAAATTCTACTCGAGTTTATAGTTATGCAAATATTCTATTAGTGTTGTTAAATGTGAATTAAAAAACTTCGACAAATTATTAGAACCAATGGAAAAGCTACTCAAACATTATTATAGAAAAGGATTATTACATTGTTTTTTTTTTTTTTTTTTTGTTATCAAACATGAAATCTCCATATTAGGGGACAGGGTTGTGACGACGGTTGTCCTCTTGAGGACTACATTGTTTAGAACCTTTTAAAAGGATTATTACAGAAAGCTACTCAAATTATAAATTACAAAAGGATCAGGGTTTATTAATTATAGCATTGTTTATAAAAGGATTATTGCAGAAAAAGTGAAGTAAAAAATTCAGTAAATTATTTTCAATTTAATTCCAAACACTCCGCCCCCCGGGGTACGTGTTATTCTTTGCGGTTCAAAAGTGCTTGAACCCATGAAAAAGTTTTCAAAACTTGTTTTCGTTAGTCCTATAAATCAAAGTCTAATGAACAAATGATCATTTACTGGGAAGAGCAACAATTTAAACAATAATGGTAAGCCAATTTTCACAAAATAATGGGACTAGTTTCTTCATAAAGAAAGGAAATTAAATTAAGAAAATGATTATTTACTTTTTTTTGGTTTCCCACCCGGTATTCGGAGTTTTACCCCGACTAATCCGGATCGATTTACTATCAGACCCTTTTCAGAGAAGGTCTCCCAACTTGATTTTTTTTATATCCATAAACAGTCAAACTTACGACCATAATTAAAAGATCTCAACTCTCTTTCAGCTGAACCAACCAACGATTATTTACTCTATTGCATTGAATCCAAGGATTTCTGTAAAAGGAGAATTTACCGAAAACATTTGAAAACAGTGGTTCAGCCTCTAACCTAATTAACAATGATTATATAGAATAATTACAATCTCTTATCACAAGATCAAGGTAGATAATACTTAATAAAAAAAAAATACTACGACTTTTCTTTAATAGAGCTCATTTTTGTTATTCACGTGATATTTAATTAGAGAATGTTTACCTAAATTTATGAATTTTTCAAAATATTTTATAAAATGTTTGAAAGTTTATAAATATATGAAACTTGTTTGATAATTTGTTTTTAAAAGAGGTCACAAATTTTATAACTAAGATGTTTAGTTTTAATAATTTGTTAAAAGGAAAAAAAAAAGTAGTTCCATCTCAACATTTTTTTTTAAAGATTTTATGTATCCTATAAACTATTTTAGTAATTTGATCTATAAACTAAGATGATTTTTTACTAAAATTTAAAAAATTTTAAAAAAAATTTTTAAAAAATTTAAAAATTTAAAAAAATTTTTTTAAAAAAAAAAAAAATTCCAAAAAAAAAAATTTTAAAAAAAAAAAAAATTTTAAAAAGGTTTTATTTTTTTTAAAAAATATTTTTTATTAAAAAAAAAAAAAAAAAAAAAAAATTACTAAAAAAAAAAAATATAAAAAAAAAAAAAAAAAAAAATAAAAATTTTTTTTTTTATTTAAAAAAAAAAAAAAAAATTTATTTATAAATTTAAAATAAAAAAAAAAAAAAAAAAAAAAATTTTTTTTTTATAAAAAAAAAAAATTTTTTTATAAAAAAATAAATAAATTAAAAAAAAAAAAAAAAAAAATAAAAAAAAAAAATTAAGAAATGCATACATTTTCTAATGATATAAATTGTCCGTTGGGAAAAATTTATCAACCGTTAATAAAGGTAGTACAACTGTTTATAAAAATGATATTCAATTCTGACGATTATCACTTGTGGTCAATAAATATCTCAATCGTTAGGGACAATTTGAAAACGGTCTCTATATAACTCATCTTTATTTTCTACTTAACTATATCGTCTGTATAAATTCTATATATATATTAACTCATATATTACACTGTCTTTAAAAGTTATGTTCAATTCTATGATTATCACTTGTGGTCAGTAAATGTGGTAGTTTTTAGAGATAGTTTGATCTCTATGTGACTCTTCTTTACTATCTACTTAACCAAACCGTCTGCATAAGTTCTATATCTATGCTAACCAATATATTTCACTATCTGTGAATGCTATCTACCATTTGGACGATTATCACTTGTCATCAATAAATGTGCTCACCTTTAGTGACTATTTGAAAAGGGTCTCTATGTAAATCTTCTTTACTGACTACTAAACCATATCGTTTATATAAGTTATATGCTTATGCTAGCCTATATATTGCACCGTCTGTAAAAGTGATATTCAATTAGGATGGTTATTAGTTATTGTCAGTAAATATGACACTCTTTTTAGTGACAAATTGAAAACAGTCTCTATATGAGTTTTCTTTACTGAGTGCTGAACCATGCCATTGGCATAAGTGTTATAGCTATGCTAACCCATAGATTGTATCATATGTAAATGTTATTTACAGTTTTGACTATTATCACTTTTTATTAATAAATGTGTCAGCCTTTAAAGATGGTTTAAAAATATGATCTATATGGGTAATTTATACTATCCGCTAAACTATATCACCTGTATAACTATATGACTATGCTAACTCATATATTGTACTCTTTGTAAATACTATATACTATTCTAATAGTTATTAATTTTTTTCAATAAATGTGGTACTCTTTAGAGACTATTTGAAAATAGTTTCTATATGTGTTATCTACATTGACTACTATATAGTCTTTAAAGACGGTTTAAAAATTTAATGGCTAAGGTATCAAATCATTTGCAATAACATGGTATAATTTGTGATAACAGGTGATGCATTGCTATAACAGGTGGTAAGTTCACGATAAAAGGTGATAATTTTGTGATAATTTATGATAAGTTTGCGATAACTAGTGGTAATATTATTATAGATTGGAGAGAAATACTGTATAGTGATTTTATGTTAACAGATACTAAATTGCCACCTATAGGTGGTAAAGTATGGTAATATTACTATACATTGGAGTTGTGATATCAAATAGTAAAATTATGATATCATGTAGAAAGTCTATGATAAAAGGTGATAAGATTATGATAACTCATGGTAAGTCAGCAATAACTTGAGCGCACTGTGCGTTGTTGGTTAACCGTGCAAATGTACATGTTCGGCTGCACAAGTGCACAAGGCACCTACAATAGACTACATAAGCACGTGGTCAGCCATGTGAGCATATAAGGCACTGTGGTAGACCATGCATTTATGTGGTAGACCGTGCTACGTGTGGCAGATCGCGTAGGGGCACGATGGACCATGCTAATGCAAGTGGTGGATCGCATAGGGGCATGGCAAATCGTGCTAGTGCATGCGGTAGACCGTGCACCTGTGTAATAGACCGCACAGGGGTGTGGTAGATGTGCTAGTGAGCGTGGTAGACCGCGCCCATGCCCGCATGGTAGACCACACCCTTGTGTAGTGGACCACGCCCCTATGGGCGGTAGTCCATGCTCCGCATGTAGTAGACCGTGCCTATGCACGTGTGAGTATTAGGTTCTATAGGATGACAGATCACTTGCGACTGAGTTCTGACCTTATTTACTCTATAATAGTCATTCAAGTAAATGCCCTCATTTTACATTTAATATTTTACATTTCCATTTATTTAATATATTACATGTAAATGAGGAAATATCTCCTATTTCGATTCAATAAAAATAGTTTCAAAACTTAATTTCTTGAGAATAAAAAGTCAACTCTACCTTCAAAGATCAAAATTTCACTTTTGATTTTTGGATGATTTTTGTTCGAATGGTTAATGAATTAGAAAAATTCTGAAAAAATAGATTTTAACTTAATTGATATATGGAAAATAAATATCAAGAATTTTTATTCTCATTTTCTTGATATTTCAAAAACTCATCTTTTTGAGTACATAGACTCTAGGAGTTGGTCAAATCTGGTTTTCAATATTTTAAAGTGCCATATTTCTATTTGACTTCCTTACCTAAGTAGCATTATTTTTTTTAGAATCAATTCTTTTTGTTGTGGACTTGTTCTTCAATGATATAAACTATTAAATTTCGTGTTGACTAACTTTACGTATTTTGTACATATGCATCACTCTTTTTCTTCTTGAGTCGACTGATTCTTGTCTTCCAAATTATTTCCTTAATCATTCTAATTATATTTATCTCAAATCCTTTACTTAATCAAACTAATCGTGTTTTGCTTATCATAAAAACCTTTAAATATGCCAATAGAAAGAAAGAGCGTGATTGAACTTCCTTAAAAATCGATAACATAATATCACATGAGAGGGAGAGGAAGTAATGGGAAAAAATTTATATTTTGTATGCTGTTGTATAGATTTTGTAAAGAAGGGGTTACAGTTGGGAAAAGACTAGATTGGATTGAATTGATATGGTTATTTGAGGTGTGGGCCACAACAAGTGGACAAGAGAGTGAGAGTGTGATATTGATTATTAAATTGTTGAATTGAAATCATGTGGGACATGGAGGAGAGAGAGAGAATTAGGTTTAAAATGTGTTGAATGAGAGAGAGAATGGATGGTACACGTGGAATGTTCTTTGAATTTATTTGTTCATGTAAAGAGAGAGAGAGAGAGAGAGAGAGAGAGAGGAAGAGATGATGTTTGGTTGTGAAAAGCAATGAGAAATCTTAATGCCAGCCGTTGGATTAAATATCCTATCAAATAACTTCTCTTAATTCTCTTTAAGTTGAAATGATATCGAACTAATTACCCCAAGTGTTAGATCAATTGCAATGTGATATGTCCATTTAAGAGTTTGTCCCAGCCATTGGATGAAATGTGATTTATCCAATTTAAAATTCACAACATGGCAGAAAAGGAAATAATTTGGGATTGCTTTTGTGGCATACAAATGTACCATGGATTTTTCAATTACATAATATCAATATTACATTACTATATGTAATACCATATTACTATATGTAATGCTAAATTACATTATGTAATGCCAACCATTGGATTAATTTGGGATAAATACTAGTGGCATTGTAATTCACCATTAAATTAAGTGGTATTTTAGTTCTCTCATGAATTGAATGAGTGGAGAAAATAATTAAAAGGAGGGGAAAAAAAGTAAAAAAAGGATGTTACAATATGAAATTATGACAATTCATTGAATAATTGGACATTATGACTATTTGTTACATAATATAGTGTTACAATATAATATTACGACAATTGTTATTAATGTAGTAACACTATGTTACATAATGTAGTATTACAAAATGAAATTATGATAATTCATTGACCAATTAGATATTATGACCAATTGTTATATAATGTAGTGTTACAATATGATATTATGACAATTCATTAACTAATTGGACATTATGACCAATTATTATATAATATAGTGTTATAATATGACATTATGATAATTCACAAATTAGTAATTTAATGGTACATAATGACATTATTTACATGAGGAAATTAATTATCAATATTAGTAATTTAAATAATGTTACATGATGTCCAATTTAGTAATTACATAAAATTTGTAATTATCAACATGACAATTATTACATAATGTAGTGTTACAATATGACATTATGACAGTTCATTGACCAATTGGACATTATGATTAATTGTTACATAATATAGTGTTACAATATGATATTATGACAATTGTTATAAATGTAATGACACTATGTTACATAACGAAGTGTTATAATATGAAATTATTACAGTTCATTGATCAATTGGACATTATGACCAATTGTTACATAATATAGTGTTACAATATGACATTATGACAATTCATTAACCAATTGGATATTATGACCAATTGTTACATAATATAATGTTACAATATGATATTATGACAATTCACACATCAGTAATAACATAAAATTAGCAATTATCAATATTATATAACGTTACATAATATAATTATCAATATTATATAATTTTATATAATGTAATATTAAATATCAATGGAAACAAAAGTGAGTCTTCTACAATGAGTCTTTTCACATGTGAGACAAAAAGAAAATACAAAAATAACAATCATTGTGATGATATGAAACAAACACGTGGAGGGCATTGACTTAAAGTATGGAAAAATGTGAGAAATTAAGAATGAGGCGCATATGACTAAAAGTGTGGAAAAAAACTATGTAATGAGAAAACAAGCGAGTAAAGTGTAAAAGTGTGGAAAAAAAGAATGGAAAAATTTATAGGGTAGAAAAGGCAAAAAAATGGCGGGTTTTGAATTTTTTTTTTTAAATAAGGCAATCAAATGATTAAACTTAAATATATTTTAAATCATCACCTTGAAACCATCAATGCTCTCATTCCCTCGAAAGCTCTCCTCCCCTTAAAACTCTCAAAATCCATCAAAAGTTCTAACTCAACTAAACATATTTTTTAACCTCATTCCCCTGAAATCTCTCGTAATCCTTCGAAATCTCCCACTCAACCAAACATATTTTCAACCAAAAATTGAAAACTTTAATTCCCCTGAAATCTATAGAATCAGTCAGGTATATTTTTAATCTCCAGACCCATCTAATGCCCTCACTCAAGCTCTCACTAAATCTCTTTGTAACATATATTTAGACACCAATAAATCTACGAATAACAACTTTGTAAAGTTTCATCAAAAGGTAGTCACTTTTTTTCCCTAATAAAATCATTCTTTTGTGTTGGATTCTGCTGAGTTATGCGGGGAATGAAAATTTGAAAGATTTTAAATTTTTCAGCAACAAATATGGGATGAACTAAACCATAGATAAGTATTGTAGCTGACTACGAAGAATCACAACCATCCCAAGAATAAGTTCAGTCTGAAGAAATCCAACCATTCCAAGATGTTATCCTAGATTTAAAAATAAAAAGTAGGGTAAATTATACTTTCCCCCTATGGTTTGACCAAAAACCACATCTCCTATAATATCTCTTGTGTTTTTGAGTCATGAGAAAAGCAATTTTATTTGTTTATGATATCCTAGATGTAGTGTGTTGATTTTTTTTTTTTTTAAAGTTGTTGTTTTATCTGCTAATATATTAATCTTTGCATGTATTTTCTTATTTATCTTTATATACATTATTTTGTATGAATTGTTGGTTTCCTGGTATTGTTTGTATGCTGGACTTATGCTGGAATTAGTATACAATACTAAACTTGAATTCCAACATCATGCTGGATCTTTAAAATCAACATCTTGCATTGTAACAATGCTTATTTTTGCATTGTAATGTAACATTTGTAGGTGTGATGATGGTGAATGGTATGTTAATGATAAACTTGCATTGTAATAAATAAATGACTGTGCATTATGATGGTGAATGGTAGACTGTGAGCACGCACAGTAGACTGTGAGCAAGTGTGCTAATATATTAATCTTTTCTTTTCTAACCAATAATTAAGACAACAACTTTTCCTAACACTTGTGGTAACCGATAATAAAAGGTAGTAAAAGTTTCTAGTATATATGATAACCAACAATAAATAGCAGTAACATTTCCTAACAATTGTGACAACCGATTATAAAAGACAATAACATCTCCTAACACATGGTAATCGATGATAAAAGACAACAACTTTTATCAAACTTTTCAAACCGATAATAAAAGATAGTAATTTTTTCTAATACTTGTGATAACTAATAATAAAAAACAGTAACTTTTCCTAACATATATGACAATTGACGATACAAGCAATAACTTTTACTTAATATTTTTTAAACCAATGATAAAGGCAGCAACTTTTTCTAACACTTGTGGTAACCAATGATAAAAGATAATAATATTTTCTCTAACACTTGTGGTAACAGACGATAAAAGATAGTAATATTTCCTGACACATGTCATAACCGACAATAAATCGCAGTAATATTTCCTAACAATTGTGATAACCGACGATAAAAGGCCGTAACATTTTCTAACACGTGGTAACCAACGATAAAAGGCAATAACATTTCCTAACATATGTGGTAACCGATGATAAAAGACAATAATTCTTACCAATGCTTTTTAAACTGATAATAGTAACTAGTAACTTGTTTTAATACTTATGGTAATTGATGATAAAAAACAGTAACTTTTACTAAACGTATGGCAACTGACGATAAAAGGTAGTAACTTTTATCAACGCTTTTCTCACTGTCAGTACAGATTTAGAACATGCTCCAATAGCGATTAAAACTATTGAGACAGACCTATTCTGACTGGTGTATAGCCAATTGATGGCCCATCCATCGGAGAAGATTCTGCCAACAGTTTTTGTGGGTTTTGCAAATAGTTTTCTTTCATCTAGATAGGGCATTTGTTTTGTAGTGATTCTATATTAAAAATAGATTATCAACCATTAATGTCATAAACTTATGAACTCTGCCATGGCCGGTCCTAAATTTGGGTAAAGGAGGATGGTCGTGGTAGGTTAATAGTCAGTGTAAAACTAATATCAAAATCCAAATGAGAGACAAATATAAGAAATTCATTGGAACATTCCTTTCTCAATGATATACTTGTTGAGTAAAATATATTTTGATGATAATCAAAAAGTTAGTTTAAAACTTTGATGAAGTTTAGAACTCCTATTTTAGTGATGATTAAGAATTGCTTTAAAATCTTGATGATGTTTGGAAATTATTGAGTTAAAAAGGTTTTGATGATGTTAAGAGTTGTTTTAAAATCTTGATAAAGTTTTGAGATTATTAAGTTAAAAGGATTTAATGATGTTTAGAGCTCAAACCTTAATAAAGATTGGTAGTGAAAACTTTAATAAGGAATTTTAGGTTAAATGATTTATTGAACTTAGAATTTTTACCTTTAGAGTTATATTGTATCGACCCATAATTTAAGATATATCGATATACAAAAAAATACTCTCAGTAAATTATAACAGACACAGATATATCGATATACAAAAATATGCTCTCAGTGGATTGTAACAGACACAGATATATCGATACATGCTTACATGATATATCAATATATAAAAATGTGCTCTTAGGATTGTAACAAACACATAGTTATATTGATAGATGCTTACATGATATATTGATACATAAAAATGTGCTCTCAGGAAAGTCAAAATATATCAACCGAAGCAAACAAATGTATTGATATACAATGGTTGAATTCTAGAAGAATAGTGTCCCCGATGCATTAAATCAACTCATGGTCTGTGTATGGTCTGTGTATCAACCTTTGGATGAACAATATTGAAAAACAGAGCACAAATTATATATCAACCTGAGCTACTATGTATCAACCCTCAACACACAAGGCCATGAAGAAAATTCAAATATATATCAACCAATCAAAGGGACATATCAACCTATCAAGCCACAAAGTTCAAATCTAACAAAAGCAAATGGGTAGTTGAAGTATTGAATGAAGATTTTAATGAGCTCCAACGTCTCTTTCCTTAGCAAATCAAATAAGAGCTTTGAAAACACATATAACCATCATTGAAGAGAGAGAAAGTACTGTTGCAAGACTTATTGCCAAATCATGTGATTTAATTTTCACCCTTGTTGTGTTTCAAAGTTTAAGTCTTCAAGTTTTCATTTCACTATTTCATTGTAAATTTCTTAAAAGCCAAATTGTAATAGATCAAGGGGTGTCTTGATCTTGAATTTGTAGTGAGAGAAATCAAGTGTTGAGTGAACACTTGTATGGGTTTCATCTTGTACCAGAGAAAACAAGATTGAATTAGGGTTTCTTGAGTTCCCTATAAAAATCAAATAAGTGTAACCATCTTGAGTTAGTGGAGTTAAAAATCCATGTGAGAAACTTGGTAATGGATGTATATTGGGTTTTGGTGGAACCACTCTAAAAATTCCCTAGTGTCTCTCATTCATTTATTCTCTTCTTCTTCTTATTCTCATCATTTTTTCAAGACATCTAGTTTCCAAAGAAAAAGGAGTCAAGAGTGTTAATTCATCCCTCTCTTAACACACTAACAATACTACACCAGATCCTGAGTGTAGTGACAAGTTAGTAAGGTCTCTAAGGCACCATCCAGAAGCGACGCGCATGTCGCCATCTGAGTGTGGTGTCAAGTAGACAATGGCTCCTGCATTTATGTGGATGTGTACATGTAAAGAACTTAGTCCATGAAGATAGAATTTGCCTAGTCACTTGTAATATAGGATTCTTAACCGGTAAGTTAGGAGAGATAAAAGAAATAATACTAGATTGAGAATTAATATTATGTGTCTCCAAAAAAATAAGTGGGTGGAGGAAAAGACTAGAGTAAAAGTTTATAGCTATAAATTTTGGTACACAAGTAGAGATAGAACTAAGAATGAGGAATAAATAATTGTCAACAAAGACTTATAAGAAGATGTAGTGGAGATAAAATGAAAGAGAGATAAAATCTTGCTTATCAAGCTAGTTGGTAGATAAGATGTAATTAATGTAGTCAGTGTTCATGCAACTCACATTGGTATAGATGTAATTAATAAACAACAGTTTGGGAAGATTTATATAAATTTATGCAAACCATACCTAGTAGGAAAAAGTTATTTATTGGAAGAGATCTAAATGCATATGGTGAGAATAACGATAGATTTGAAACCATATATGGAAACTTTGGCTTTAGTGATAGGAATGAGGTGGATGCATCATTTTAGAGTTTATCACAACATTCGATTTGATACTCATAAGTATTTTTTTGGATAAATTTCACTTTTCTTCCCTGTGGGTTTTAGCAAAAACCACATACTCCTCCTATGGTGAAAAAATATCCACTTATCTCCCTGTGGTTTTAAAAAATGTTGTAAGTAGATAAAATTAAATAGACATTTAGGATATTGTAATGCACGTGTGGGTAGATGTGTCAGCTGGACAACATATAATTCCCCCCGCATGGATTTATCTTATTTGACAGTCTAATATATATTTATTTTATATATTAATCCAACGTCGGATTAAAAATCAAACAATCTCCTACTTTGACTATATATATATCTTTATTACTATGTATAATTAAAACAAGTTTAACTTTGCTATCAATACTGAAATATATTTATAGCTAATCCCGTCCATCAATCATATTAACATAGGATCAAAATGGCCTTTGTTAAATTTATCGTAATTTGACCTCGTCAATGGTCACGTATGTCAACACAACCGAATGACATGGATCATAGTGTGGATGTGTAGTATGGAAATTATATACAATGTGATTTGTAACATGTTTATTTTCAATTGGTCCTCCCTAAACCACAATGAGATTAACTGTACTTGATATCAAAATGTGATCTAAAATTGAATCTTTAATTCTGTGAAAAATAATCTCAAAATATTTTAAACTGAAATAACAAAAAATGTCTATATTAGTTAAGTATCTAAAATCATAAATTTCTACTGAAACTGAATATAGTGAAATGATATAACATCCATACGAGTAGTGTGCACATGATCCATTTGGGTGACAATCCCTTAGTAAATAGATCCGTAATTATGAAGTTTGTATCAACGTGCTCTATAAACAACTGTCTACTTTGAATCCTTTTCTTAACAACCAGAAACTTGAAGTTTATATCCTCTAACTTTGTCAAGCTCCTATTGTTATTGGAATATAAGACTACCATCTCATTGTCACAAAATAAATTGAGTGATCTATCAATTCCAACCACTATGTGCAGCCTTGTGACAAAATTTTGTAGACATATTCTGTGGTTGGATGTCTCATAACATGCTAGCCTAATGTAGATTTCATACTACCCTAGCATACTACAACATCGGAGTCAGTATATTGAATAATTTCAACCTAATCTAACCTTTGAGGTGTGACCGTATATCCTTTTTATTCTATATAAGTACTACAAGACCTATTTGGCTACCTTCTAATGGTCTACTCCTAAGTTATTTAAGTATTTGCCCAACGATCTGTAATGTACATAATATATAAACATGTATAAATCTAAGTATACATCAGACATCATACTAATGACGCATGAGGAATCTTCTGCATTTCCCTTAGTTTAAGGTCGAGACACAGGTTGAGACTAAACTTGTCTCCCTTAGGTGTAAGGGCATATCCTAATTTACAATTTTGAATATTATATCTTTTGACAATCATTTTGACATATAAAATTAGAAAAAATATCTACTCCTACAAAACTTGTAGTATACACAATTATTAACCGAATTCATCTCAAAACCAAATGAGATGATGACTTGGTGAAATGTGAAATACCACTGCAGGGATGCCTAGCTCTTGCAAATCTCCTTAATGGCATAGGTTTTGAAGATAGTAGAATTTGTTCTTCCAAAATGGGGGTACTCCAATATTATCCTGATCTGTTGTGTCATGGTCACTATTAGGGAAATTCTTGAATAGGAACCAAAAACCTATGGGATATTTACATATTTCTCTTCAAGGACAATGTTCCTGACAATATCTCCCCTCATAAATTCAACATCATCAAAACGCCGAGTATTTCCAACTCAAATATAACCTTATTTATGGAATCATAAAATTTGTAACCCTAAATCTTTTAGAGTACTCTATAAATAGCAATTCACTGTTCTGATATTCAGCTTTCTTTCATTAGACCGAAATAACTAGTCTCAGCTGGACAACCCTGAATGTGCAAATACTTTATACAAGGACGTCTCCCAGTCTAGAGCTTATAAAGGGTTTTTAGTGGAAATTTTGTTCAGAATATAGGTTACATTCTTAATTGTTTCTCTTGAAAGTGACTCATGTAAGGTGAAATGAAAAATCATACTCCTTACCATATCCTGAAGAGTCCTATTTTATCTTTCAACTACACTGTTCATGGCGGATGGGCTATGCATGGTGTATTGTGGGACGATACTACATTCCTCTAGGAAGAGAGAAAATGATCCTGGACATTGTTCACCTAATCTGTTATCTCTGCTATAGTACTCTCCACTATAATAAGATCTGACACTCTTAATCCTTTTACCGAGTTGATTTTTAACTTTGACCTTATACATTTTAAATATGTCAAGTGACTGTGATTTATCTGTAAGGAGACATACGCCGCCATATCATAAAAATCGTCTATGAACATGATAAATTATCTTTGGTTATACCATGAAACCAAAGGGTGTTGCCTATAGATGTCCGTATGTATTAGTTACAAGACATCTAAAGTCCTTTTGACTTCATATCTTCTTTTATTAATTTGTTTTCCCTTATACCTCGTGTGCATAAATACAAGGATTTATTAAATGAAACAATAGTATCAACTAAATATAAATTGTCGAATTCTGATAAAGAACCAGAACTAATCAATTTGGATTCAAGAAACAAACCAACTTTTCCATTTTCGAAGGACGAAGTAAAATCTGATTTGTCCAATACAAAAAATGGAAATCAAATTTCGTCTAAAATAATAAAAGTTTTATTGAGATCCAAATAAAAACCGATTCTTAACAATAATCTAAATCTTTATATTACTTCAACTTAAACTTTATTGTTATCGTCCATGTAAATTGTATCTTTCGCCATCAATTGCCGATCAACAATTTACACGACTCTGCATAGACACATAGATGTGAGTAGTAGCTGTAGAATCTAACCACCAAGTGTGTCTTAGTACCAAAATTAAATTAATCTCAAAACAAACCAAGTTGAGGAACATCACAACATCCTTATCCTGTTTTTTTATCTTTCCTTCTTATCCTTAGTTGTCAAGTATTCTTGACCCTTATACCATTTTGAGATTAAATTTGTCAAGAGTATGTCAATCTTAGCCTTTTCATTCTTGACAAATCGTCTCTCGATATTTGTAAAGAAAGATTTAGCCATCATAACTGACTCAGACATAGTGCCTCTGAATGTTTTTAGGATGCCCACTTTATTATTATTAAACACATGCGATTCAATATCTCCCACCTTTCCTTCTCCCTATTTTCCTTAGAGGTACTCTTATCCATAAGTGGTGGAGGAAAATCAGTCCTTAATGCAAGGTATAAATCTACAATTCCGAGAATGATAAGTAGATTTTCTTTGTCATGACTTGAAATTCAAGCCATTCAACTTAAAAATCAACCTAAATTGAGCATTGATATTAGTTAAAGTAGTATGCAAAGGAGAAAAAAACTAAATAGAGAACTATTGGCATTAAGAATTTTGATGACGAACAAATTAGTATACATAATGTTAATTACAATTAATAAGAATTTAGAAGAGTTTAAGATAGAAAAATTTAAGCCCAAAACCCTTAGGAGAATAAGTATAGAAAGTTGTTGACACCACTCCTTGAACATGTTGACATGAACAATAATGTTGAATAAAACCTCTAGTCCAATCGACATATCCAACACTTAGAAAAATTTTTCAAAGGATACTGATCACTAAAAACATGTCGACACTAGACACACAGATGTCAACATGAACCAAGAAGAGGAAATGTGAAAATGTGTCGACACCACCACTTAGACATGTCGACTCATAGTTTAGAACACTACGTGCTACAGATGTTGACACGAAAAATTAGGATGTCGACATGTTCTTAGAGATTAAAATGAATAGTGTCTGGCACATAACTTAGAACATTCAACACTACTGATGTTGACACAAACAAATCAGGATGTCGACATATGAACATAAAACGTGTAGAATACAAGATGTCGACACAAGACTTAATAATACCGATATTCACAGAACACACAAAAGACCAAATGTCACCACAAACAGATTATGATGTCAACAAATGATTTAGAACAAACACTGAACACATAGAGGAGCATGTCAACACAAGCACATCGTGAGGTCGACACATGCCTTAGAACGGACATAGAACATAGAAGATTGAATTTTAACATCAGACTTTATGATGTCGACATACACTTTAGAACAAACACAAAACTCATAAAGGATAATATCAGCACAAGGCAATCAAGATATAGACAAATGACCTAGGATATTCACACTATTTGATGTCGACACAAAAACATTAAATGTTAACATGAACTATAGATATTTCTTATAACTAGTATGTCGAATAGCAAAATAAATTTATTAAACAAGTAAGTGTCAATCTTTACTAACCATGTCAACAAAAGGAAATAACAATGTCGACATTAAGACTTCAACAGTCATTTTTGAATAAAATCTGATCAGTTGGTGAAAAATTTAATGCAGCTATCGTTCAAAATTAATATCGACTCCTTAAGAGCTTAAATTAAGTCCAAAATGCTATTATCTCACTAATCCCCAATGCAGAACACAATTAATCAATTGCCTGTGAAGTCTAACCACTTTTATGCAGCAAAGCAAATGATTTGATTAGTTAGCAAACAAAAGGATATGAAAAGAACATAGCAACGGGCAAATATATTTAATAAAGCGAATGAAGAAATGAGCAACATTCAAATTCGACCTACCAGTCAATGGCTCTCTTCAAGTCTTATATAAGATGATGAAGTTAAG